>CM053786.1:675303042-676589292 GCA_028749045.1 Cupressus sempervirens | reverse complement strand
GACCCATCATTTTCATCACAAAATTGCAACTAATTTCCATGTGTTCACCTTGCCAAGTTCCTTTGGTTTTCATGCCACACATCAATTTCACATTTACTAGTTTGAGTTGTCCTGCTATGCATCAATTTCCCATTAGCTAATTTGAGTTTTCCAATCATCACCAATGTCATTGAAAAGTTACTTCCTATTATTCACCATGTCAACTCATTTGGGCTCACACACACAAGAGTTCATTGTCAAGAGCCAATTATCTTTGACATCATACTACTCAAGTGGAGATATATAAAAATAACATATCTAACCCACTCATGAACAATGTGGGATACATGAAAAAAGTGTTCCCTTAACAATTTCTCCCTTGCAACCATTGTTGATTTTCATATCTCAAAAAAACTATTACTTCTCCTCCTCAATCTCTCTACAATGATGAAAACTAGTTCAATGGGTTGAGATGCATTTAAGCATAGACCATAGATGAGTGTGGTATCTAGAGCTAAAATCATCCAAGGTTATAGTCCTTGATTCACCTATGTAATTTTTCACATTGTGTCTCATAATCTCTAAGAGTACACCAATAGGGTAAGGAAAACTCACTTCAAATAGGTAAGATGATTCACCATTATTCATCCTTGATCTATGCATCTCATAGTTATTAACACCACATCCTTTCATAACTTGTAGATTTCAAAAACACATAATAGTTTTGCACTCTTTTGACATAGAACATCACCACATTTTAACTAGGACATATCGATTGGATGCCAACATGGATCATGGACAAGGCCCCCTCTTGACTAGTCAACAAATCATTTTATTCTATTGTTGACTTATAAATAGGAAAAGACCCATTAAAAAAGTTAATGTATGTATTGGGAAAATTTTAGTGCATGAAGATTGGAAATAAAAATGTCAACCATTAGCTTGTAGCTTTAAGACTTGAAATGCTACCTCCTTCAAAATATCTATTTTTCAACCTATAGTGGTGTTGCTCTTACACATGCACACCTATGGCTGGGTGAATCCAATTCAGACTAGTAGAAAGGTTCATCTACATTCATCATTGATCTTCCCTGCATGCAAAATTTTCATTAAGGACAATGCCTTGTATGGTCATTTCTCCTATGTGCATTGGCTATAACAATGATCCATCTATTATTCATGATATAATGCAAAACTGGATGAACCCCTAATGTAGGTGATCTAGTTCTGAGAAATAACAACACAAAACAAGATACAACATCTGATACCAAACTCAAGTCTTTATTCATAAAAGACCTGATTACATGCAATGTACTGGGTTGTAAGGCCTTCCTGGTTATGGCCAAATAAAAAGAAAGTAATAATTCTACAACACCCCTCAAGATCCAATCCAAACTCTAGCTATCCTAGATCTATAACACAACAATAATCTAGTAGAAACACCAAGCAAGATCTAAACTTGTTCTCACAAGCCACTAAGAAATCTTATTTTTTAGCAAGTCACAGCTACTAGCTCTTCTAACAAATTCACAACTCTAGATTCTAACTCAAATCTCTACTCCTTAGCTTCTTAACTAAATTATCCTAAAACTCTACCTAAGCCCTCCTTAAATATTTACACAATGACAAGTTGATCTATTGCCAATAGAATCATCTAGAAGCCTAATAGACCCAATATACCAAGTCAAAGCTTACAATAAACATTAAATACACATAGGATAAATCACCAAGACCTCATATATGTTCACAAAAATCCCTATGATCAATCCACATCATGATCATATGATATTTTCATTAAATGCACCAAGTCAGCTGATCAAATCCACAAGAATACAATTCGATAAACCTCATGATCAAGTGTCAACAAAACCACCAAGTGAGCCAAGCATTGCTAAGAAAGAAAGGTGACCGAGATCCCTAAGCACTACCAAGCTCATTTAGTTTTCAAGTTCCTTGGTCAACACTACATTCCAAGAATGACCAAGTGCTACAAGCTTCACCAAGCTCCTTTAGTGACTGAGTACTTTGGTCAACATTTCAACTAGGAATTATCCCAATAATGACCAAGAAATATCCCTTATTTGACTGAGCTCCCCAACTCCAAAATTCAAAGTACTCCCAACATACAAGATTTCCAACTATCCAATGATGCTCCTACATCATTTTATATTTTAGCAAATAGGTTGGGGACATAATTCAAAAATGAAGGCTTGAAACTAATCTATAGACATAAAAGGGGTGATGCTCAATTGTCTCATAAATTGGCAATACATAAATTCATATTCATCTTCAACTGTGGTTCACAATGCATCAACCAATACAAGGAATCAACTAAACACTTTTCCACTACCTAAACATTAGATTTTATAATCAACTAAGAGACTTTTGGAAATTTGGTGGGTCTATAACTCATGTAAGGGAGGAAAGTTGAAACAATCCACTAATTTTCTTACATGTTTTTGATATGTGGATTTGGAAATAAATTCCATAGTGGAAAGGTCTCTAGTTCGGTCAATTCCATGATAAGGGTGACTTTAAAATTCCTCCTTTGGTTCAGTTTCCACTCCAATGATAAAACAATTATAACATATATCTCAATGAGAAAGGTGTTGTTTAAAATTTTCAAATAGAAGGGGAAATACTAAAGTGGAACACAACAAATGCAAGACTTTGAACCTTTTTGGGATGCTCAATTATTTCCTTTAATGTTCATTGTGTATATAATCAATTCCACATGCACATTTGATCTCAATTGATAATATGTGCTTATTAAATTTGAGAGAAACATAAACACTTTTGGAACTTCAATCATCCCCATGTTTAAACTATAACTAACACCCCTTAGAGATAATTAAAAAAAATTCTTCACATGTAAAGCATACCCCTCAAACCATATTCAAACTATGATACGGTTTTGATTACATGAATGGTTTCCCTTTACCATGCATGCTACTGACTTGTAAGATCTGAAGCAACATTCCCAAGTATTTAAGGAGACCCTCTTATCCCTCTTATACATGTATAAGTACGTCAAAAATCAATTTTGAAATATTTATAATTTAGCCACATGAATGATGTACTAACTCATTACGTCATGAAAAAGTATATATGTAAATGAATTATCCTTCAACTTTTTGAATATCTCCATTGCTTCATGACATTTTCAAATTTGATTAATCATTACCTACATGAAATTAAAACATTTTGCAAAGGACTGAGAAATAATCAAACCCCTTTGTCACTACACCTTTTAGTCTCATAACAACATCTTGGTGAAAAAAATCATGTCCCTAGTGGACTTGGCTAATTTTTTTTTTCAAATTCAATCACTTGGATTTCAAAAACTTTCCTTAACAACCTCATGTATTGATTTCAAATGCAATTCAACTATTGATTTATCACTTGAAGATCATTCTACACCTTCTCTAAAAAATGTCACTTCTTTGTTGCAAGGCCTTAAATACAACCTTAAAACCTAATAGAATCAAATAGCTGAGGTCTAACACTTGGAAAGAATGTTCATTGGTTCAATCTTTCCATTATGGCAAAACATGGCTTCCAAGAAACTATTGCAAATAACGATTTAGCAGTTTTAAGTTTTTGCGAATGGAATTGGGTTGGGAAACTTATCAAATGGATTAATCAGGGATTACAATATGAAACATACGATGTCATTTATGACTGTAGTGGAGTGACATGACCATTTATTCAAAATAATCAACAAGTCATAAAATATTCGTTGTCAAATAGGGCTTCCTAGATTAATGCAAAGTGGAAATACACGACAAAAATACAACCAACTTTGGGGAAATCAAAACCCTATCAAAACTTATCAAAATGACTCAAAATATGAAACATAAATTCTTTCATATTCATGATATACATTCCTAAAATGGTAGTGCTTGAAAATTTATCGAATGTAAGATACTCAAACACAAACTAGCCCTTTGAACACTATTTGACACTTAGGCAACAATGCAAATTTCTCAAATGCACCAAACATCCTCTCACAAAATGATGTGGAACTACAACCTAAGGACCTAAGAGGCATGAGTATACTAAATGGAAGGTAATGATTAGTTGAAACATATCATAGGCCTAAAAGTGATAGCCAGGTATTATTAGAGTATTTGGAACAACTAGGGTGGTGGTGGGGGGGGGTGTGAATAAATTATCCCCACATTCAAATGTACAAATCAAACACTTGAAACTTCAACTAAGTTAACCCAATATCTTATTAACTAAAGTTGCTCACTATATTTAAACTTATTCATTCCATTTAGCTCTTTGTTCTACATGTGCTAACTTGTGGAAACTTATCAGAGTCAATAATAAACTTAAAATTAAAAATAGTAAGTAACATAAACACATAACAAACATCCACACAATGTTTAACAAAAAGATTTAACATGGAAACCCAATTTGGGAAAAACCACTAGTAACATGATACCACTTTTCACTCTTTTGAAGTGAGATCTGTTATGATCCAACCTTGTTAAAGGTTACAAAACATATTGTTAGGTGTGACCCTATTAAAGGATTTAATCACCTTGTTAGGAGTGGTCTTGTTAGAGGACTTAAGAATATTTCATTAGAATGACACCTTCATTAAAGGATTTACAAATTACTATTAGGTCAACCTCATGAAAGGATTTTTACTACTACCACAATGGTTAGAAAGTGAACAAAAAAGTTTTTATCTGATAACATATAACTCGGTTTGAAGTTCAGATCTCTATTTTTCTCAACTCTAGTTCATTGAATTGACTCCATCATTCTCATCATCATAGATCTTCTTGGTAACTCTTCAAGAAATCCTTCACCTCATAAACTTCACATTTTTCCTTGCAAGTCTATTCACCACTTGGCTTCACAAATTTCTAGTCCAACAACCCTCTAAAACATATCAGATTCCTCCTTAAATATGTAGCTTTGGTATTTTTATGCTTAATTATAATCATAGATCTTAGGGTTATGGTCATATCAAAAATATTCAATGAACTTTTTCAAATTCTTGTTCTTCTTCTCTTCTCAACACTTCTAGAAACATTTTCTCAAATCTTAGCACTTGATCATTCAACTAATCCTTTCCTTGCATTAGATAATACAACTCATCAATCCTTATCATCAAAATAATTTTCTTATTCCAATATTTCAACTATTTTGACCACAAATCTCAACTCTTCACAAATTGCCAAAGTGTTGACACTTAGTCATCACTATATTCTTTAGCTCGATCTTCACTAGATCACTAGGTCATCACTAAATTGTCTCTCGATCATCACTGTTCAACTTGATCATTGTTGTCACTTGACAATCTCTGTCACTCAACTAAAATTGATAATCAGCCAACACTATTCTTCTCAACAATGCTTAAGTTCCTTAATCTTATGCTTCAACTTCTTTAGTGATTTTGCAACACTGATAATTGATAAAGCTTATAGTAAAGCTTGCAATATTAGTCTCCTTTTTTGTCCAACTAATTTTTCTTCTTAATGAATGAACAACATATTATATTTTCAAGTTGATTAAGGGTGCTCCCCTTAATACATTGGTGCCTTCATTACAGTAATCTACAAGATAAAGTTGTGAACTATCACCTAGATTTGTCTTAGACAATGTACAACCATTTCTTAAATAGGCAATTTATGCTACCCGAGAAGGTTCTAAACACTCAAACTTAATATCTAGGTCTGAAAAAGCCTAAAAATACATATAGAATTATCCAAATACACCTTTACCATTTATTTTAGAAGTTTTGGTCTATCCAACTTTGGAAGGCCATAAATTTCAAACCATTTCTCCAATTGGCTGTTATAACCACTTTTTAGAATCCTCATCTTTTGATATATAGGCTCAAATACATGAAAATATGATGAAGAGCCAAGGAGATAACAAAAAAACTTTAATGATAAATTCACAAAGTTGAATGATTGCACAAGGTTCACTAGGCTTCTTAAAGGCACTTAATGGCTTCAAATGCACAAATTTTGAATATACTTTTAACTATCTATTCAAACCCCACAAAGTGTCTTAATAGGCTCAAAATGAAATGTTTAAATAGGTTTTACAACCCCAAAACCCAAGTTCATACACAAACCAAGTTACCCTCCTTGACTAGGCTATTCTCTTTATTAGATCAGCAGACCTTGTTTTCTTGATTTTTCTCCCAAACTTTACAAAACACCAAGAAAATAAGTAGGCTTTTCAAACACCCTTTTTAGAGTTTTATAACATATCTAAAAATTAGATATCACTCCTTTCGAAAGATTGTACAAAATAGGGGAGTTTGTCTCAAAATTAGGCCTAACTAGGCCACTTTTACAAAGCAAGTACCCTTTAAATTTATCCCCTAACTCTCAAACTTTATACAATATGGTATTTTGATTCCAAACTAATAATTCCATAGTCATTTTTCCAAGTTGACACTTCTAAACATGCTTTCCAACAAACCCTCTCCTTAAATGGTGAAAAACAAGGGTTTTACAGTTCTCTCACTTCCAATCACTTATAGGATCCATTTAAATATGGAAAAACATATTTAGGACATTCCCTAACTCATAAAAACATAAAATCATACCCTCATTAAGGTAGATATCCTACTATTGTACTTGTAGCAGCATTTTCCTCTCCTTTTTCCACTATTATTCATGGTGATCACCCCTTAAATGTTTATTCCTACACTTAGATTAGTTAGTAGCATTTTAAATATGCTAAAATAGATCCATTCTCTATGAAATAGCAAGAAAATACCCAAAGAATGGATCAACTCATCATTAGAACCTCTCAAAACAATTATTTACTTAAACTGTTACAACACTATTTGGAATGAATGATAAACTAGTGAGATTTTAGTGCTCCAAGATCAATTTAAATAGTCATAAAATGATTATAAGAAAGTCCTAATTCATACATAGAGGTTAGATGTTTGAAATCAATGAAAAGACAATGAAAGCATTTTGTAAAATAAGGCAAATAACATGAAAATTGTATTGTTTATTCACTTCGAATCTATATTGTTTGTATAGCACTCCTTCTTCTTCCTTTTTAAGTTCATAGGACTCTCTAGGCTTTATAGACTCTCATTATAACCTCCCATAACTTCTTCTATTCGGTTTTGATTATTAAATGATCCTAAAAAGCACTAAACTCCTAACTAGCTGTTAGCCTTATTTCAAATTTGAAACTTTTAACAAAAGACTCTAACTGACTCCTAATGAATACTAATATCTATTAATGGAACTTATTTCTTATTTGAACCTATTGATAAGCCTTTCTAGACCCCTAAGGCATTATTAGCCCATTTACATTACATTTTAGATCTAAGGTCTCTATTAGGACATTTACTCATTACATTGCATTTTTCATTACAAAAGGCCATAATAGGCTTCAAGACATTCCAATTTATTGGTTTTGTTGTCAAGATATCCTCCTTAGTCCCTAATATCTTCATTGATCCACTTTCCCTCCTAGTTGCTCCTGCACCATACTCCCCACCAACAAGAAAACTCTTGTCCCAAGAGTTGTGTACTTTGCTCATGATATGATGTTGCTTATCAAACTGTGATAAAACACCTCTGCTACATCCTTTTATAAAGTCTCCAAGTGTCACCTCTTTCCTCCTATATCCTCTTAGCCAACTTATTAGAAACATTAGTACAAAAAAAAAAATTCTTGGGCCCTTGTCTAGAGCCTTGCATATGTTGCAACATTGCACCACTCTTCCCTTCATGCATCTGTAACTTGAACATATGATTACTGCATTTTTTCTTCCTGATAGGACATTTGATACTGCCCACTTGAACATACTTAAAATCTTCTAATTCTGATCCTTGTAGACTACATTGTTTCTTTGTCACAACTAGCCCATTCTTTCCTTTTCCTTTTTCATTCCATCCTATATCATATAGATTTATACCCTGCAAATTCACTAGTAAATTGTCTCCAAAACACATTACAATATCCTTATCTATAGCATTAAAAATTAGAGGTCTCAATTCATACCATTTCCCATCCTTATGCACAATATACCTGTTTAGATACCCATCATGGATAGATCTTCTCATATGTTTCCATGGTCTACCAAGAATGATATGTCCACATGTCATAGGAATAACATCACATATTACCTACTTCTAATATGGACCAATTGAAAAACTAACAAGAGATCTCTCACTAACCTCTACATTCATCACTTGATTAACCCAAGTGGCATTGTAAGGGTTAGGATGATCTACTATTAGTAGTCCCAATTTAGTGACCATATCAAATGAAACCAAATTATTATGTGCTCTTGAATCAATGATGAAATCACACACCTTGCCTTGTACTAGACATTTGGATCTGAATATAGTTACTTGTGGTAATGGTTCACCTTTCCTCAAGAGAAGACATTCCCCTTCCTTTGGAAGTAGAATCTTTGATTCTACCTCTTCTTCTTGTACTAGATGCACTCTTTTATCTCTTCTTTGATTTGATTCATTCCACTTAGGACACCCAAATGACTGATGCCCATTTTCATTGCAATGGAAATACCTACCTATGAAAACATTACTTCCTCTTCCTCCTCCAAATCTTCCACCTCTATATCCTCCTCTCTAATCTAAGATAGTGTCGTTTCTTTTATCCTTGCCATTATTGCTTTGTGAGTCAGAACTTATTCTACCACCTCTTCCTCTCATGGTTCCACCTCCTTTACTACTATTACTATGCCTTTTATTCTCCCTCTTCAACTTTTCTTCTTCTTTAACTGCAAGTTGAAAACATTCTCCAAGGGTTCTTGACACATTCAACCCTATCTCATCCTAAATATTATACCTTAACCCACTCATGTATCTAGCCACCTTCTCATCTTCATCTTCCACTCCTCCTCTGATGCTCAAAGTATGGATATGCTCTGTATATATCATAACATCCATCTCCCTTTCCTTCAAATTGTTCCTCCTCATCTTCAACTGAATTGCCAAATCTGATGGTAAGAATTGTTGTTTGATCATATTCTTCATTCTGACCCAACTTGAAATATTGTCCAATCCTCTTTCTATTCTCCCATTCTTAATGCTGGTCCACCATGTAAGGGCTATTCCCCTCAGTCTAGCTTTTTCTATTTCCACCTTCTTGTCTTCATCTATGTCTTCCAACTCAAAGTAGTTTTCTAGTGCTTCTATCCACCCAAGCACCTCTTCACTTTCCATTTTACCTTGATATATAGGTAAATCAACCATACCTTTTCCACCAGTACCTTGTACTACCTTAATAAATCTTGAAAACCTTCTTTCATTAGGATCCTCCTCTTGTGTTTGTCTCTCATGGTGTACTTCTTCTTCCTCATGGTGTTCTTCAGGAACCTCTTCTCTCCTATGTTCTCTTCTTTATTTTTCCAATGCTTCTATCCTTTCCAATAATTGAATTCTTTCTCTTCTCATTTTCCTTTCTTCTTTGTCCCTTGTTGCTTCTAATTCTCTCTTCTCCCTTTTTTTTTGCTCAAGTGCTATCCTCAATTCTTCTATCTCCCTTCCCATCTGATTCTTAGGTGCCATAACTACCCTTTACCAAACTTTCACCAGGTCTTTCTGATGCTCTGATACCACTTTATGTAGAGCCAAAGAGGTAACAACAAAACTTCAATGATAAATTGGCAAAGTTGAATGATTACACAAGGTTCACTAGGCTTCTTAAAAGCACTTAATGGCTTCAGATGCACAAATTTTGAATATACTTTCAACTATCTATTCCAACCCCAAAAAGTGTATTAATAGGATCAAAATGACATGTTTAAATAGGTTTTACAACCCCAAAACCCAAGTTCATACACAAACCAAGTTACCCTCCTTGACTAGGCTATTCTCTTTATTAGATCAGCAAACTCTATTTTCTTGATTTTTCTCCCAAAATTTAGAAAACACCAAGAAAATAAATAGGATTTTCAAATACCCTTTTAAGATTTTTATAACATATCTAAAAATTAGATATCACTCCTTTGGAAAGATTGTATGGAACAGGGGAGTTTGTCTCAAAATTAGGCCTAACTAGGCCACTTTTACAAAGCAAGTACCCTTTAAATTTATCCCCTAACTCTCAAAATATCTATAGTATGGTATTTTGATGCCAAACTAATAATTCCATAGTCCTTTTTCCAAGTTGACACTTCTAAATATTCTTTCCAAAAAACCCTATCCTTAAATGGTGCAAAACAAGGGTTTTATGGTTCTCCCACTTCCAATCACTTCTAGGATCTATTAAAAGATGGAACACCATATTTAGGACATGCCCTAACTCATCCAAACATAAAATCATACCCTCATTAAGGTAGATATCCTACTCTTGTACTTGTAACAACATTTTCCTCTCCTTTTTGCACTATTATTCATGGTGATCACCCCTTAAATGTTTCTTCTTGCACTTAGATTGGTTAGTATCATTTTAAATATGTTACAATAGATCCATTCTATAGGAAATAGTAAGAAAATACCCAAAGAATGGATCAACTCATCATTAGAACCTCTCAAAATAGTAATTTACTTAAACTGTTACAACACTATTTGGAATGAATGATAAACTAGTGAGATTTTAATGCTCCAAGATCACTTTAAATAGTCATCAAATGATTATAAGAAAGTTATAATTCATCCATAGAGGTTAGATGCTTGAAATAAATGAAAACACAATGAAAGCATTCAATAAAATAAGGAAAATAATAGGAAAACTATATTGTTTATTCACTTCCAATCTATACTGTCCATATAATACTCCTTCTTATTCTTCCTTGTTAAGTTCATAGGCCTCTCTAGGCTTTATAGAATCTTATTATAACCTCCCCTAACTTCTTCTATTTGGTTGTGATTATTAAATGATCCTAAAAAGCACTAAACTCCTAACTAGCTGTTAGGCTTATTTAAAATTTGATACTTTTAACAAAAGACTATAACTCACTCCTAATGAATACTAATATCTTTTAATGGACCTTATTGCTTATTTGAACCTATTGAAAAGACTTTATAGACCCCTAAGGCATTATTAGCCCATTTACATTGCATTTTAGATCTAAGGTCTCTATTAGGACCTTTAGGACATTTACTCATTACATTGCATTTTTCTTTACAAAAGGCCATAATAGGCTTCAAGACATTCCAATTTATTTTTTTTTGTTGTCAAGATCTCCTCCTTAGTCCCTGGTGTCTTCATTGATCCACTTGCCCTCCTAGGTGCTCCTGCACCAAAGTACCCATCCATCAAGTTTTTGGGCCGCACCCAGGCACATTTAGGCCTTCAACAATGCGCCTAATTTTTTTATACAAAAATTATACATGAAAAATCCACAATAAATTTGTGAATACTCATGATATGGAATTGAGTATCAACTAGTAGGTTGATATATCCAAGACAAACATCCACCTCTAAAATTAGGACATTCCAAGCTTGTATGACTAACTTACTAAGTAGGAAGCCTCCATAAACAACAACTCTGCACTAAGACAACCCTTATTCAAGAAAAAAAAGGAAATATTTTTGTGTGATACAAGATTACTCTTACACCTAAGATGCTCATACATCCTACATTAGACACCCAAAATGCTCCTATAAAGTGAAATGGAGTATTCCAATAACTAGTTTGAGTACAAAGGTGACCGAGGAGATATTGGATAGTCATATTGGTAAAAGTACAAGGAACATAACCTATGAATAATACCTAATAAAATGGAAAAGGAGGTTAATAGAAGATTCATCATGGCTAGAAAGGGAGGAGGTTAATTTTCTTGGTTTTCCTCTAAATTACTAAGACGTGATGGGATCACTTCTCAAATTACCCCAAGTGTCTGATGCGGGAGCATCCTAGGTGTAAGAGAAATCTTGTATCACCAAAACATATTTCCTTTTTATTTCTTGAATAAGGGATGTCTCAGTAAAAAGTTTTTTTTTTAGTTTTTAGTTTTGGAGGCTTGCTACTTAGTAGGTTAGTCATACAAGCTCAGAATGTCCTAAATTCAAAGGTGGATGTTCATCCTGGATATATCAACCTACCAGTTGAGGCTTAGTGCCATATCATGAGTATTCATGAATTTATTGTAGATTTTTGGTGTACAATTTTAGTATAAAAAATTTAGGCTTACCTTTGAAGGTCTAAATGTTCTTGGATGAGACCAGAAAACTTGATGGTTGGACACTTGAGCTGATCCAACATTGTAGATTGGAAGCTCAAGATTCTAAAAAGTCATTACAATAGCCAATTAGAGAAATAGTTGGAAAGTTATGGCCTTCTAAAGTTGGGCTGACAAAAAATTCTAAAATAAATGTCAAAGGTGTATTTGGCTAATTTTATATCCATTGTTAAGGTGTGTTGGCCTTAGGTATTAAGTTTGAGTGTCTAGAACCTTCCCAAGTGACATAAAATTGCCTATTTAAGAAATGTATGTACATTTCCAAGGACAACTTGGGGTGTTAGCTCACAACTTTGTCTTCCAAATTACTATAATGAAGGTGTCCATGTATTAAAGGGAGCACCTTTCATCAAGTGGTAAATGCTCCCATGTATTAAGGGGAGCACACTTCATCAAGAACACTTGATGAATCGTGCTCCCCTTAATACCATAAATACATAATAGAAACAAAGAAATAACAATAATTTGTGAGAACAAAATATGATCTTCTTATTATTGCTACAACTGTAAAATTACAAAATTTAAAATTATAATATGCTAACCCACATGGGTGCCTTCATTATAGTAATATACAAGACAAAGTTGTGAACTATCACCCAAAGCTTTCCTAGTCAATATACAAACTATTGGAAGCATGAATGTTGATGATATTCCTATGGGAGAGTTTTGTCGAAATATAATTAGATCATTATCATGATGATACATTACATTCATAATTGTGTTTTTCATTGATGTCAACATAGCAGTTTTCTCTAGTATCTGACAGAAGAACAACAATAAAGATCAAGTTGGTATAGACAACTTGTTGAGTACTTTCAGTAGCAAGGTTAAAGGGAGATTATACTATGTGTCTAGTATACATAGCTAAACTTAGAAGCATAATATATTAAGTCTAGAAGAAGTTATGCAAGTTTCAATGAAAACTATTCTAAGATAGAGTTTACAGAGGCATGTTTTGGTAAACTTGTTATATCTCTTATCAGAGTTATTATTCTAAGAAGCTAAAAGAAGAAGACATGTTGATGATGACATGGCTAAGCTTGCTCATCATAATGTCACATGTACAAAAAGTTACTCAAGTCATAAGGTGAAACATTAATGTTATCGCTAAGTGTAACATGTTCTTAATGTGGTCCTATAATAATCAATTGAGAAGGTGTAATAGCTAACTCAGGGAATTGTTACATGGATTTAGTATAAAGGAAGGATACTTTCATTTATCATATATGCAAGAAAGAAAATGATTGTAAGCAATACAAAGAGAGTAATGTGAAGATAAGCATAATAGAGAAAAAGTGAAGGAAAATTCATTGTCGATGTTTTATTGTGTGATCCAAAGTTTGATACTTGGATCTAAGGTTCATGACCTAGTCTATAAGGTCTAACAGTGATTGGTCTAGTTGACAAGACAGAGGAAAGAAGTTAAAGTATAGTACATAAAATTATTCTACAAGGAATAGTTAAGAGATTAGTTGGCTTTGGTAACTATTACTAATCCAAAGGCTAACCATGAAAATGTGGAAGTTATCATTAGTAATGATTTGTAGAATGGGAATCAGATTGAAGAGAAAAGATTCAATCCTAGAGCAAAAGAAAGAATTGATTTGAAGACCCCTGAATAGAATGGTAAAGCAGAGAGAAGAAATAGGTCAGTAACAAAAGAAGAAAGAGCTATGTTAGCTAAAAATGATGTATCCAAGATATTTTGGAGAGAAGCTATGAATACAACAGTCTACACTATGAATAGAGTGCAAGTCAGAAAAGGCACGAACAAGACCCCTTATGAAATGTGGTTTGGTCACTCACCTATAGATAAGTATTTCATAATTTTTGGTAGTAAGTGTTATATCAAAAGAGATGATGATATTGGAAAGTTTGATGCTAGAAGTGATGAAGGTATGTTTCTTGGTTATTCATTGAAAACTAAGGCTTATAGATGTTATAATCTAAGAACTAAGACTATTATGAAAAGTGCAAATGTAAGAATTGATGAGGAATTCAGGATACAAGAAAGAGTAGCGGATTATAATTCAGATGATGATGTTGTTACTAAACCAAGGAATGATGAAGTATTCTTTGAGACTAACAATGATTTGCAGGATGAAGGAGAGCTAAGGCAAGAATAAAGTTTAGAACCTTCAACAGAGCTAAGAGTTGAGATAACAACTCCTACTTCAGGTAAGAATATGACAAAGAATCATCCACCTAAGAAGATCATTGGAAGAAGAGATAAAGGTGTGATGACAAGAAGAAAAGTCAATGAAGAAAAATGTTTGATATTTCAATTTGAACCTAAGAATGCAGATGAAACATGTAAAGATGACTATTGGAAGCAAGCTATGAAAGAAGAATTGGATTAGATAATAAAGAATGAGATGTGGGAATTGGTTCCAAAACTAGCAGATAAGAATGTGATTGGAACAAAATGGGTATTTAAGAACAAGATGAATGAACAAGGAGAAGTTGTAAGGAACAAGACTAGATTGGCATGTAAAGGTTACTCATAGAAAGAAGGAATAGACTATGATGAAACATATGCTCCTGTAGTCAGAATAAAAGCTGCAAGATTATTCTTAACATATGTAGCATATAAAAAATTCAAAGTATATCAGATGGATGTCAATTCAACATTTTTGAATGGAGAACTTGAAGAAGAGGTATACATAGAATAGCCTGAAGGTTGTCCTTTAATAGATGACAAGGACATAGTATGCAGATTGAAGAAAGCATTGTATGGCTTGTTGTAAGTACCCAAAACTTGGTATGCAAGGTTAGACAAGCATTTGACAAAACTTGGATATAGCAAAGGTATGGCATATAGTAATCTATACTAGAAAGAAATTGATGATGAGTTAATGATTTTAGTAATATTTGTTGATGATATCATATTTGGAGGAAGCGATGATGAAAGTGACAAGTTTGTAGAAAAAATGAAGAAGGAATTTGAAATGAGCATGATAGGAGAAATGAAATATTTTCTAGGATTATAGATTGTGTAGGACAAAGAAGGAATCTTTATTTCTTAGACTATGTATTTGAAAGATTTATTGAAAAAGTTTGGTTTGGAAACATGTAAACCCATTGGAACACCTATGGTAACTGGATAGAAATTATCTATAAAGGATGAGACACCTATTATTGAACAAAAAAAGTATAGATCTATGAGTGGAGGATTGCAATGTCTAACTCACACAAGGCTAGATATAGCAAGTGTAGTTTGGATTGTTGCAAGATTCCAAGCTGATCCTAGAGAAGAAGATTATGTAGCAATCAAAAGGATATTTAGATACCTAAAAGGAAAACTTGAGTTTGGATTGTGGTATAATAGATCTAATGATTTCACTCTATATGCTTACATTGATGCTGATTGGGCAGGCAACATGGGTGACAGCAAGAGCACCAGTGGTGGATCCTTCTTTCTTGGAGGAAGATTAGTTTCTTAGCTAAGAAAAAAGTAGGATTGTACCTCACAAAGTATAGTAGAAGTAGAGTATATTGTAGTAGAAAACAATTGTAATCAAGTTGTTTGGATGTAGTAGATGCTGAAGGATATAAGGATAGAATATAGTGAACCTATTTTCATACATTTTAACAACACAAGCATAGTAAAAATGTCTAAAAATCCTGTGTTGCATTCTAAGACCAAGAACATTTCTATTAAGTATCATATGTTGAGAGAGAAAGTTGTGGAAAAGGAAATTAGATTGGAATATGTAAACACCAAAGAGAAGATTGAAAATATTTTCACTAAGCCTCTTCCAAAAGAGACTTTTGAGTATTTGCAAGGTATGCTAAGGGTTATGCCCCTTCCTACATCATATTAGATGATGCAAGAGTGCATCAACCCAATGTAGCAGAGCACTATTGTTTATTTGGACTGAATGTTGACACTTCCTATATGGTGGAGCATCAATGATGGAAAAATTCATCTAGGACTCTTTTTGGATGTTGTATTTGAACAATGTCTTTGGACACTTGAGCTAGTCAGAAACAATTGTTGCAGAGTTTGACAGTTGCTGAAACCTTTGACATTGATGTCAATTGGGAGAAGTATAGCACGAAAAACAAATAGCATGAAATAGAAGTACAACATGTTTGGAAGAAGTACACCAAGAGAAATTACATCATGGAAAGACAATTTTATGTAAAGCACATTGAGGTATATGAATGAGAGAATGATTGATGATGAGGATTTGAAAAGAAAGGTTAACATTTTTTTACACTTGGCATTCTTGGAGCTAGATGTTTTTCATCTATGTTGCTACCAATGCCAAAGGGGGAGATTGCTAGAAGCATGAATGCTAATGATATTCCTATGGGGGGTTATTGTATAAACATGATTAGATCATTATCATGATAATCTATTGCATTCATGTCTGCATTTGTTATTGATGTCAACATAGCAGTTTTTTGTGGTATCTAATAAAAGAACAATAGTAAAGATCAAGCTAGTATAGATATATCATTGAGTACTTTTAGTATCGAGGTTAAAGGGAGATTATACTATGTGTCTCATATATGCAGCTAAACTTGGAAGCATAAGATATTAAGTCTGGAAGAAGTTATGCAAATTTTAGTGAAGACTATTCTAGGATAGAGTTTACAGAGACATGTTCTAGTAAACTCATTATATCTCTTAGCAGAGTTGTTATTCTAAGAAGTCAAAGTTAAAGATGCAAAGAAGACATGTTGGTGATGACATGGCTAAGCTCACTCATCATAATGTTATGTGTACAACGTTGCAAGGAAAAAGATCATTGTTATCACTAAGTTTAATGTGTTCTTAATGTGGTCCTATAATAATTAATTGAGAAGGTGTAATAGCCAACTTAGGGAATTGTTTTATGGATTTAGTATAAAGGAAGGAAATTTTCATTTATCATATATATAGGAAAAAAAATAATTGTAAGAAGCACAAAGAACATAATTCAAAGATAAGAATAGCAGAGCAGAAGTGAAGAAAATTTTATTGCCGAGGTTTTATTGTGTGATCCAAAGTTTGATAATTGGATATGAGGTTCATGGCCTTGTCTAAAAGGTCTAGCAATGCTTAGTTTGGTTGATAGGATAGAGGAAAAAAATTAAAGTATAGTAAATACAATTATTCTATAATGAATAGCTGAGAGATAAATTCAACAATGAGTTTAGTGGTTTTTCCCTAGAAGCTATTTGGACAGTGGGCTCTTCTATCTTCTACAACTCCTAACAGGGTTGGAATCTTCTAACAAGGATTCAAAGTCTCCTAATAGGGATTCATATGTACTAAATGTTTTAATAAAATCCTAATAGGGTCCATCCTCTAACAAGAAAAATTTATATTAGCACATCATCTTGTGGGCATCATTCCCATCAGGGTTTTCCCTCTGATCAAGGGTTTCCCTAGTTAACATATCTAGTGTAATTGTCTATGTGCATCTTGCTATGGTTGCTATTTACTTTGGTTGAATGCATGAGAATTCTAAGGTTGATAAATTTTTTAATTATTGGATAACTGATTCACCCCCCCAGTTATACTTGTGGACTATTGTTTCTAATATGAACATTTCTTAAATAGGCAATTTTATGTTACTTGAGAAGGTTCTAGACACTCAAATTTAATATGTAGGGCTAACAAACCCTAACAATACATATAGAGTAGGAAAAATAAATTTTTGACATTTATTTTGGGATTTTTGGTTGACCCAACTTTGGAAGGCCATAATTTTCAAACCATTGCTCTAATTGGCTATTATAACCACTTTTCAGAATCCTTAGCTTTTGATCTATAGGCTTGGATTGGCTTAAGTGCCCGTTCATCAAGTTTTTTGGCCTCATCCAGGCATGTTTAGGACTTCAAATGTGAGCTTGAATTTTTTATACCAAAATTGTACACAAAAATCTGCAATAAATCCATGAATACTCATGATATGGCACTAAGCCTCAACTAGTAGGTTGATACATTGAAGATGAACATGCACCTCTGAAATTAGGACATTCTGAGCTTGTATGAATGCCTTGCTAAGTAGAAAACCTCCAAGAACAAAAAATTTGTACAAAAACAACCGTTAATTAAGAAATAAAAAGGAAATATGTTTGGTTGACACAAGATTTCTCTTATGCCTAGGATGCTCTTTGTAATGTCCCCATTTTAGCAGTTGACCAAGTGTGTGTGTGTTAGCCTTGTTCTACATGGTCCCAAGGGCTAATGAAGGGTTTAATGGGATCTTGGAGTGTTTTGGCCTAGTCATTTCCAGTTTGGGCCAAAACGAAGTTGATTTGCTCAGTTTCAGGCATACTTACTATTTTTAGTAAGTCGGCAGGACACAGTGCAGGTCAATTTTGGTGATCGGATTCGATACTCCTCGGTGAGAGCTTTCCGATGAGCTATCACTCGCATTATTCGGAGTCCAATTGCTAATACATTTTAATGCTTGAAGTTTTATTAAAGTAACGTCTAATTTAATTGTAAAATATTAAAGTGTTACTTTAATATTTATTTTATGGTGATGTGTACCCAAGGGAGACATAAGGGGTATTTTAATATATGTTTTATATTACACATCTTTATCCCACATTGCCCATATGAGTTGAGCGGACCCGTGGGAATAGAATAAAAGGAAGCATTTGTAGCTTCATTAAACAGGTTGAATATGAGAAGAAATTGGTGTGTGAGTTGCAGCTTTGTTCTTGGCATTTGAGGACGTCTATCCTCTCTTGTAACATTCTAGACGTCATTCCCTTGGGGTTTGGCCTTTGGAATTCTTTCTTATTGGCTTCATTATTAGGCAGTTTAGTTGCATTTTTGGCTACAGGCAGATTTGATATTTTGCTCATATCTTCTTCACTACTTGTCCGACGCTTATGCCGCTTGGAGGGAATGGTATTATGAAGGTAGTGGACTGATTGGAGGACAAAGTATTGTAGCAGCAAGTTCATAAGCATGGGCTGGAGTATTATGACAATATTGCTGAAGTAATTAGTGAGTTGATAAATCTGCCATGTATTTGGTTTTATGAATTCTAAAAATAACATTTTATTAGCAGCAGTTCATTTCCACTTTGCATATTATTGTAGTTTCTTTCTTGTTTATGTTGTATGATACCAATTCCATGCACGAAACACAACAAAAAAATAAACGTTTGATTTCCAGAGTTATAAGGGGTTTTAAGAAGTTGAATGCAAATTGTTTGACATAATTCCTTTCAGCAATTTGGTTTAGTTTTTTGGGACATCCAAGGGTGCCCATTACACTCTTGCATCAGACACCCAGGGTAATTTGAGAAATGACCCCATCATATCTTGGGTATTTAGAGGAAAAATAAGATGGTTAACCTCCTCCCTTACTATCCATGATGGATCTTCTACTGACATTCCTTTCCATTTGACCAAGTATTCTTCATAGGTTTTGTCCTTTATACTTTTGCCAACATGACTATTCAATTTCTCCTCAATCACCTTTGTATCCGAACTAGCTACTAGAATATTCCATTACACTTTTGCAACTTCATCTCCATCACTTCATTCATAATACTATATCAAATTTGAAATGTTAAATACTAGTGGAATATTCAATTTAGCAGGGAACTCCACTTCATAGGCATTTCCAAAATTGTGTCTTTTCACTATCTTGCATAGTCCAAACTTCTTTATTTTCAGGTTGTTATAAGTATCCACTAGAAAAAACTCCTTTCTCAAATGAACCATGACTTCATCTCCACTATGAAATTCCTTATACCTCATTTTTACATCTACCTAAGCCCTATACTATGTATTCATCTTTGTATTGTGCTTCCTCTCCTCCTCATAGATATTCTTTAAATGTGTAGTAAATTCTTCTACTTTAACACTACTTATTTCTCCTTTATCCAATTGCCTCAATTTAGAAGCATTTATAGTACTACTCTCATATAAATTTTGGAATGGTGATTTACTAATAATCCTATTGAAAAAATTATTATATGCAAATTCTATCTATGGTAAAATTAGATCCCATCCTTTTGGTTTATCTCCAACCAAACATCTCAACAAGTTTTTCAAACTGTGATTTACAAAGTATGTTTGCCCATCAATCCATGGATGATGTGATGAAGTGAAATTCAAATATGTCTTTAACTTCTTCCACAATATATGCTATAAATTCCCAACAAGTTGGGTTTCTTTATCTAAAACTTGTTGGGTGTTCATTTTGCACATGGTCAACAACAGGAATCCATTGCGTAATTCCTCTCTTGAAAAGTAAATCCTTTTAAGGATCTGCTCCAAGGTTCAATATTTGTCTTGCGGCATACTAAAATTTTCTTAGTAGAAGATAAATGTGAGTGTTCGCAAGGAGGCCTTTGCTAGTTTTAAAAACTTTTTTTATCTCAGAATAGAAGAAAATCTATTCGCTGTCTCAAAATATCACACCAAAAGAACAATATTTTTTGTATTTTTCTATTTTTCAATGAATGCAATTCTAGCAATGCAGCTACTATGATGTCCTATTCTAATAGGGGGTTAGTAAAGAAAATAATTAAATTGAAAGAAAATAACATGAAATCAAATGACTTCAAATTGAAATTCCTAAATGGACATAATCTATAGAGCACAACACGTTGTGAGTTAAACCTTCAAAGAAATTGGTCAAAAACTAGTGAAAATAGGAGCAATGCTTACTAGAATTCACTGATGCAAACGTTGGTGAGAATATTTTACAAATTGAATGATGTTTCACTCTTCATCAAATTGCAAGGCCATGAAAAGTGTGCTCATGCAAGACAAAAAGCTATGTAGACACAATTAGGTGATCTCTTCTCAAGCTCATTACGTCATCAAAATTCATATATCTATAGCAAACACTAGAACTAAAAGATTACACAACCATAACCAACAAAATAAACCTTTGGCTCAATCAAAATCTCATGAATAAAATTCACAAAACAATGACACATTCCGACAAGAATAACTACACTCCAAATGTGAGCACCAAAAACATAATTTTATTGCATAATAACGGTGGCCTTTGTTACATTTTACAATGGGGCATTTATAAGAAATCATCTCCTCAATTTGTCTTTAGAGTGAGAGATATTTGCATGCAATAAAATGCTTTTAAAATATTAAAACAAACTAAATATATACAAACTAACAATCTAACTGGTGCTTAGAGGGACTCCATCCATATTTTATTCATTAATTGGATGCATGAGCCCTCTACATGTCAAAAAAAAGAAAGCATGAGAGAGAAAGTAGGAGGAATCCATCAATCAAAGTGGAAGTGCATGAAGGTGCCAAAAATAGAAGTTGGTCCTTTACTAGGCATGTGTTGAAGTTAAACTGTCGTCAGAATGCATTCCTGATGCATGGAAAGTGTTATTTTTGGAATTGGTAGTTAACTATCGGTACACCTCTGAATTGCAAAGCTGTGAACTTGTGTACCTACAAAGCCGTGGAACTATAGAGCTACATGAAAATGTGGAGCTACAGAACTATAGAGCTACATGAAAATACGTAGCTGTAGACTTGCGGACTTGTGCACCTCGAAAGCTCAATTAGCCAAAAAATCAAAGTTCTCAATTTTGAAAACAATTTCTAGATTTTTCTCAGATGGGGTTTTAGATCACTTTTTTTCTACATTCTTTACCCCTTTTTGATGATTTATACCCTCTTTATAGCCAATCACTTTCATAAACTTGAACTCCTACTTCTTCAATCTAAAACCCCAAGGCACCTATGTTGAATCTTGTCGTTAATAGCTACATAAGATGAGGAACCTATTCTGCTTCATGTGTCCAAACTCTATTTCTTTGACCTTTGTCTTCTCTCCAACAGCCCTATCCTTCCTAGTGAGAAACCAAGTGATCTAGATTATCCAAAATGACCAAATGTTTGAAACTTTTTCATATTTTTTTGCATATTTTTCTAGGCATTTTTAAATGGCTTTTTTGGAGGTCTTCTGCTCAAAATTTCAAGTCAAGACCTTTGTTAGTCCCTAAAATTGGGCAATTAAAGGCTCATTGTTTTAGGGACTGAAATTAGATCTTCAGTTTTTCTTTCAAATGGTGTAAACAGTTCTGAATTCCGAGCTTTGAGTCAAAAGTTATGACCCTGACAAGTTAAGGATACCTTTTCTACCTACAAAAGGAAGCAAACATTAGTCCAAATAGATGAAAATTCTTAATTAAGACAAACACCTCTGAAAGAAAATTTTTGGACCTTTTATTTTATTTATTTTGATGCACACAGTGCCTTTCATGAGGGGCGCAGTGCGGCCTGCCTCCATGGGGAGCGCGCACGATGCTACCATGGAGGGCACACACAGTGTACCTCCATGAGGGGCATGTGCAACAAGCCTCCATGAGAGGCACATAGCACCTCCATGGAGGGCACACGTGGCATGCCTCCATGGAGGGTGCATGTGTGGCACCTCCATGAGGGGCACACATGGTGAGCCTCCATGAGGGGTGCACAACACAAAATTTTTATTTTTATTTTTTTATTATTTTATTTTTTTATTTTTTATGTGTTTTCCATTTTCTTATTTTTTTGTGTTTTTGACTTTTTTTCTTTTTTTGTGATTTTATCAAAAAATAATAATTTTTGAACTTCAACTCTAGAAATCTAACTTCTAACTAAATTTTCCTCTCCCGACTCTCAAACTATGAGTCTGGAAGTCGAAAAAATTAGGGGGTCCCCATTCCTAGCGAGGAATGGGGCATGTGTTGTGGACACCACAACAAAACTATACTCTTTGGCATACCCTATAGTCTCATTGCTTCTATTAAAAACAACTCTATTAGATGAACAACATCACTAGTCTTCTTGCAAGGAATGAAATGTGTCATCTTTGAAAACTTGTCAACCACCACAAAAATAGAATCATTCCCTCATTGATTCCTTTGTAATCAAAGAATGAAATCCATTCTAACATCCTCCCACAACCTCTCTAGTATAGGTAATGGCTGATACAACCTTGTATTTTGCTTCACTTGTTTTTCCATCTAACATACTCTATAAATTTGCATAAAATTATTGACATCTTGCTACAATTATGTTTAGTAATAATTCTTAGCAACCAAAGCAATGATCTTATATCTCCAAAAATATCTAGCCAATCCTCCACTATGCTTCTCCTTGATGAGATTCTCTCTCATACAACTTTTGGGAATGCACAACTAACTTCCTTTGAACGTCATAGCATCTTGGGTTATTAAATTCACCCAATTTGTTCATGTCCAATGTAATAGGTTCTATACAAGCCTCCCTAGCTTTTCCAAAATTAGGATCCTCTAGATACAAATTACTAAGTTCTTTGAACCCAACCACTTCAATCTAAATCTCTATTAGTAAAATTTGTCTTCTATAAGAGAATTTTCAACTCTATTAGAATTCCCACTTGTGTTTCAAGAAAAATGTATAACTCTACAAAAACTCAACCCACTTCAAATATCTCTAATTTAAATTCCTTGACTATTCAAATATTGCAAAGCTTGATGATCAGTATAAAAAACAACCTCCTTAGGAAGAAGATAGTGTCTCCACTTCTTCAATTCCTAAACTATGGCATAAAATTCCTAATCATAAATAGAATATTTTCTTTTGGAATCATTCAACTTCTCACTAAAATAAGAAATAAGTCTACCTTCTTGACTCAAAATAGTTATTATTGTAGTATCACTAGCATTACAGTCTACTTGAAACACCTTGTTAAAATATAGAAGTACAAAAATAGGTCACTTTATAACTTTTTGTTTCAATACATTAAAACTTATATCTACTCCTACAATTCACTTAAATTCTTTCCTATCCCCTCCCATTGTTTCAATCAAGGGTCCACAAATATTAGTAAAACCTCTTATGAACATTCTATAAAAACTAGCTAACTCATGAAAAGATCTTACCTCTATAGCACTCTTTTGAGTAGGATATTCAAGGATAATCTTCACTTTTTTTAGGTCCATTTTCAAGCCTTTTATTGAGACTACAAATCCCATGCACATTGATTCCTTCTTCACAAAACTACACTTCTTTAGGTTTCAACAAATTTTCTTCCCTTAACTTATCAAACACCTTTCGAATATATATCAAATTCTCCTCCATTGTCTTTCTAAAGATCAAAATATCATTTAGGTAAACAATAAAAAACTTACCCAAAAACTCCTTCAACACCTCATTCATTAGCCTCATGAAAGTGCTTGTTCTATTGGTTAGCCCAGAAGGCATGACTAACCACTCATATTATCCCTCCCTTGTCTTGAAGGTAGTATTCAAATTGTCTCCTTCTCTAATGCAGATCTAGTAGTACCCACTCTTTACATCCATCTTTGAAAAATACACAACTCCACACAAATTGTCCATAATATCAACCATCCTTGGAAATGGAAATCTATACTTGATTATGATCTTGTTGATAACTCATGAATTTGTGCACATCCTCCATTCTCCATTCTTCTTTGGTGCCAATATTTTTGGCATGGAACATGGACTAAGACTCTCTCGAATCAAGTCCTTCTACAAAAAATCATGAACTTGTCTATTCAACTCTTCACTTTCTATTGGTGTCGTTCTATGTGCTCCCTTTTTTGGAAAACTAACTCCTAAAATCAAATCCATTTAGTGACTAATCTTATTCTTTAGGGGTAATCCATCAGGTATATTATCTAACACAATATTAGGAATCTCTCCCAACAAATTTGTAACTTCTATAGGTACATCCTCTACTTCTTTACCATATTTTAGGATTACAACAAAACACATATGCTCATGCTTCATACCTCTAAGAAACCCCTTTCCATCAACAAAACATATCTTGGCAATACTACATACCTTTTCTTCTTTCCCCTTTAATGGCTTCAACTTATGTTTCACTCCATTCTTTGTTAGAGTGTGTGTATTTTCTTGCCCATCATGTACAACATGTGTATTTTCTTGCCCATCCTGATGATGGATCATGTAGTGTGATTCAAAAAGTTGATGGTAAAAATCTTAACACAATCAAATCCAGAAACATATCAGTACAAAATTTCATGGCTTATCCACCAACATATGACATATGTTCATAGGGATGATACCACAAAGTACCTAATCCTAGTAGCTTCTTATATTGAACTTCACTAGTTAGTGCTAATTAACCATGACCTTGTGGTCATCCTTTATCCACAACAATACGATATGGATGTGAGTGTTTCCACCTCTTGAGATTTAACTTTGTGACCTTATTTTATGACATTAGATTATCAATACTTCCACCATAAATGATAATATAATAGAACTTATCTTCACATTTGTACCTAGTGTGAAAGAAACCACTCCTTTGATAAGGTTCATTCTCTCCACTTAGCAAGACTCTCCTATTAACTATGACTTCTCCTCTTTCAACATCTTTAGAATGGGATGATTTTACATCTTCATCAACATGCATAGCTCTTTCCTAACCTTCTATTATCTGATCTATCCTTCCTTGGCACTAGGAACATTCAAATGCTCCATGCCCTTCTTCTTCATAGTGAAAGCATTTTCCATAGAAACCTCCTCTTCCATATCCTTTACCTCTACCTCTTCCTCTATGATCTCTATTATTTTGATCATGGAAATGACTTGAATTTTTCCCCCTCTAGTTTTGACTTGTATTTCTCACCTCATCCTTATTCTTTTGATCATCATTTCAGCCTCCATAAGACCATCCGACAGATCTTTGACCGCAACCTGTTCCACTATTCTTGTTATCAAATTTTTTTCTCAACTTTTAATGAAAAATGGTATGCCTCCTCAATAATGGTCATTTAAACTAGACTCAACTCCTCCTAAATGCTTGGCCTCAACCCATTAAGATAATGGGAAACTTTCTCCTTATCATCTTCTAAATGGCTAGTTCTAATGAGAACTTGGTGGAACTCTTCATTATACTCTTGAATAGATCTTCTTTCTTTCTTAAACCCTTGCATTTTATTTTTCAAATCCAACTTATACTCCATGAAAATGAATTTTCTCTTCAATTTAGCTATGATCTGGTCCCATCTAGTGATTTTTTCCTTTCCTCTTCTATTTCTCTCAAATTGAATCTCCTTCCACTAGATCTTCACATGTCCCTTCAATTTTTCCTTCGCAAACTTGACCCTATTAAGATCCTCAATGTCTTCATACTCAAAGTATTTCTCCAATTCATATATCTAATCGATCAACTCCTCTAGGTTAGGATTTATTGAAAATTTGGGAACATCAAACTTCAGTCTTTTTTCTATATTAAATATGGCCTTCAAAGCTTTTCCTCCTCTAGGTTAAGAACTTCATCTACTATTACTTGATCAACATTTCCTTCTTCTCATATTTCATCCTCACTTTAATCATTTTCTAGTAAAAATATTAATTCCTCTTTGCATTTGTTCTTGCAATGCTTGCATTTTCCTTTGGAGGGTTCTAAAACCCTTAGGTGTAACACCTAAAACTCTCCCACCACACTCTCTTCATGGAGGCATCTTCATGCTTCCATTGACACCCTAGTACAAACTACCCCATAGTTGGTTTTTTTTTTACATGCAAGCCCAAACCATGGTCTTAGTGCAATTGCCTCATAGTTAGTGATCTATTTACATACTCAAGAACTCCTACTTTGATAGTAATTGTTGATGGGTGCTCCCCTTAATACCATAAACAAATAATAGAAACAAAGAAATAATAGCAATTTGCAGAAACAAAATATGGGATTCTTATTATCATTGCGAATGCAAAATTATAGAATTTAGAATTACAATATGCTAACCCACATGGGCACCTTCATTATAGTAATCTACAAGACAACTACAAACTATCATCCAGAGCTGCCCTAGAAAATAGGCAATTTTATGGCATCTAGGATGGTTCTAGACACTCATACTCAATACCTAGGGCTGAAAGACCCTAAAAATACATATAGAGTTGGCCAAATATATTTTTGACATTTATTTTGAAAGTTTTGGTCAATCCAACTTTAGAAGGCAATAAATTTTGAGTCATTGCTCTAATTGGCCATTATAACCATTTTTCAGAATCCTCAACTTATCATCTACATACTCAAATTCATGCAAGTGCCCATCTGTCGAGTTTTCAGGCCTCATTTGGGAAAATTTAAGCCTTCAATGGTGAGCCTAAATTTTTTATACCAAAATTACACATTGAAAAACCACAATAAATCCATGAATAGTCATGATATGGCACTGAGCCATAGCTATTAGGCTAATATATCCAAGATGAACATCCACCTCTAAAATGAGGACATTTTGAGCTCATATGACTAACTTACTAAGTAGCAAGTCTCCAGAAACAATAACTCTACACTAAGACAACCATTATTCAAGAAAAAAAGAAATATTTTTTGGTGATTCAAGATTTCTGTTACACCTAGGATACTCTTGCATCACAAGTACTAACTTATCAAGTGCCCATTATAATTCCATCTCACATATATATCTCAACTCATCCTTTTAGTAGGTCACCTCATGATTTCTTTTCAAATCCTCTTCATCAATCAAATGATATGGCACTCTACAATATTAGTAAATTTATCTCCAATAGGTTTGACATCAATGAAAATCTAAAAGTTGTTCCAATCAAACCCTCAACAATTATAGCTCCAATAATCTTCTTCTTTGGCATTGATAGAAACACTCTCAAGTTACCATTCAATCCAAAAAGTAACACAAAATCTTAAGTGTTCAACTTCATTACCCCCTCTATGTTTAATAGGTAGATCTTCAGTAATATCCTTAGTTTCATTCTAATTCTCATCTAGTCTATTGGTGTAATAACAATAGTCTTCAAAATTATTTTAGTCATATGATCTTCCATCTTCATCTCCCTCTATGTCTTTGGTGATAATTTCCTATAGTCTTCATTATCTCCCTCTTCAACAACAATACCAAAGATATCTTAGTCACCATAGCAACATAAAGTACATTTTCATACATCTTCTCCATGTAGATATCATCAAACTTTCTTGTAGATTTTCTCCCTCTTTCATTGGGTTCATCTTCAAGATCATTTCTATTGGAATTACAAGTGGGAAGAGTAAACTTCTGGGGGGTGGGGGCGTGAATCAGGGGTTTAAACTTGGACCCATACAACTTTCACCATTCATTCATTAGATGCATTCAATACATAAACTGAAATAACATGTAAATTATATGCATCTAAATCATGTAATCATGTAAGCAATTACACACATAACACCAAACATGATTACCCAGAAACCCTCCAAGTGAGAAGGTAAAATTGGGGTGGGGATGACACCTACAAATCTTCACTACTATAGCAAAAAAGTGTATCCAATTAAGGTTACAATGATTTGACCATAAATCATGGTCTACCCTATGAAAGGCCTACCCTATTAAAGGCTTACAAATATTGTTAGGTCTCACCTTTTTAGAGGATTTCAACACCCTATTAGAAGTGTGCCTAGTTAGAGGACTTCAACTTATAATTAAGTAACCACCTTGTTAAAGGATTTCATACAACCAGTCAGGACTACTCTGTTAAGAGATTTAATTGAAATCACCTGTTAAAATGTCTCAGCATAAATCCTATGATTGGCACTTGCTTGCCTGATAATAGATCACCTCTACAAAATGTCGTTATGATTCTTCATGATTAGACGTCTCAATGTTGTATCCTTCTCTCTATCCTCTATTCTTATCTAACTAATTTTGCAATTCACTCTTACTTCTAAGTCACCTTGAATGCTCTGTAAGCTATCTTGTTCACTCTTCAAATTTTTCCATTCACCCCCTTGTTATTTCATAAAGAGTTTAGGGTTTCATCCTACTTAAGAAGACTTAGGTGGCTTAAGGTTGTGCATGAATCTATTGTTGGAATTACTTTAGAATAATTCAGGGGTGGGGTGAATTAGTTATCCAAGTTGTAGGGCCCATTTGCCACTGCACCAAAAGCCATGACTATTAGTGAACATGGAACACCACATAATTAACCACCTATGGGCAGGGGAGCATGTTGCATCACCCAAAAATCTCCTCCTCAATGCATATACCAGGTGCTTACGCGAGTCGGGAAGGTACCAGGGAGATTTGAACCCATGACCAGGCCAAAACCAAGCTCTGATACCAATTGTAGGGCCCATTTGCCGTTGCACCAAAAGCCATGACTGTTAGTGAACATGGAACACCACATAATTAACCACTTGTGGGTAGGGGAGCGCGTTGCATCACCCAAAAATCTCCCCCTCGATGTGTATACCAGGTGCTTACGCGAGTCGAGAAGGCACCGGGGAGATTTGAACCCATGACCAGGCCAAAACCAAGCTCTGATACCAATTGTGGGGCACATTTGCCATTGCACCAAAAACCATGACTGTTAGTGAACATGGAACACCGCATAATTAACCACCTGTGGGCAGGGGAGTGCGTTGCATCACCCAACACAAGTTCTAGATGTATAAATTAAAATTTTGACAATTTAGTGAACCCATAAAACATTCATACCCACGCATGCATCCATTGTGTATTTACTAAAAATTGTATGTTATTGTTATATCAATTTGCAAAAGTGTAAAGCATGAAACACAACACATTCATCAACACACTTGGCATAATGATTTACATGGAAACCTGATGTTGAAAAAACCACCAATAACATTCTACTTCTTTTTCTCTCTTCTGAAGTGATGCCCTGTGAAAGGCCAACAATGTTAAAGGTTACAATACACACTATTAAATGTGACTCGGTTAAGGGATTTCAATCACCCTTTTAAAAGTGATCCTTGTTAGAGGACTTTAGGCCATTCACTTGGAATGCCATCCTGTTAAAGGATTTTTTTAATGACTATTAGGTCAACCTTTCTCCAAAGAATTTACCCTAGATTGATACAATTTTTAAAGAGTAACAATAGAGCATTAATCTAATACAACTTACAACTTCTATTGAAGATTACAAACCTCTATTTAATCTTCAATTCTACTTGGCTTTCATACTTTGTATCTTTGACAACCTATTCACCATTCAAGCATTCATCTCCTTAAGCCTTCTTGCTTAACAAGCCATTGTAGACTCTTCTCTTCAGTCACTTGATAAAGCAAAACCCTTAATTCCTTGTCCTCCTAAGGTTCTCACACATGACACCAACCTCATTTTCTTTATAACTAGACATTCTTATAAATAGGAAATTAGAATATTTTCTTGCTCATTATCCATAATCTAAATTAATGCTTTGGATGGATTAGGTAGGATACAATGTATCTGCCCCATATCTTGTCTTCTCTAGAAACTTCTCCTAGAATCTATTTGAATTCACCTGAAAATGGTTTACATCAAATTCTATACCACCAACTCATCAGTCTTATATTCCTCCTAGTTCACAAGTTTCAAGAAAACAAACTTGTTGACTTAGATTTGATGAATCTTTGATCTTCATCATAATGCAACAACTCGGCATTATCAACCTTCTGATGCTCGAAACATAATGCATTGCTTAGCATCAAATGTGAAATCACTCAGCATCAACTAAAGTTTACTTGTGCTTGGCATCAACTAAAATTTACTTGGCATTAACTGTCTTTTTTGGAATCCACTAGGATTTTCTTTTGCTTGGCTCCAACTGACTTTGTGCTTGGCTTGCACTAACTTTGCTTGGCACCTACTATCCACTTGGTTAAGCTTGGTAGAAAAACTTTGTTTAACTTATCCTTCTAAACTTTTAAAGTGTAGCTAGCCATTTTGTAACCTTAAGTAGATCATCAATACATCATGTCATCACTATCTTAATTGATCCTTGTACTTCATTTCATAATCATAACTCAACCTTTTCTCTAGGCACTTTTGTTACATCTTATTGATCAAATCCTCCTCATTAATCAACTAAGTGCTAGTATTTGAATCTTATAAGCAATTGTCTTACTAAAAAATAGCAAGTTTTCCATTAGTGATAAAATAGTGATTGAAATACATAATCTTCTTCAATAATCTCCTCCTTAATAATCTCTTTTTCAATAATCTTTTCAATCTAATTTCAACAATCTCCCTCTTTGGCATTGATAGTAAACCAAATTGATTAACCAAGCCAATCAAATGATGAACATCTTGTTCAACAAACTTGACTAGGTTAAAATAGTAAGGCAATACCAAAAAGTGAACTTGTATTCCTCCCTCTATCAACTTCCATCTTTTGATTAGGTTACAAAACTCTTTCTTAAAACTCCCTTTGAGTTCCTTCTTGTATCTCCCTCTTACTAGGTAGATTAGGATTTCTCCCTTTTTCTTTTATGCTAGATTGATCAATATATTATCTCCCTCTGATGTGATCTTTCTATCTTTTTAATCAATGTCTCCCTCTTTTTTCTAACTCAATTCTTGATATCTTCTTGCTCTCTGATTAGTAGATCCGTTTAGGACTTTCTCCTACTTATCTCTTGCACTTGATTAGTAAAAATCTTCTTCTAATGATGATGAGTTTAATTTACTTTCTCCCTCTTTGACAATAATTCCAAAGATGTATACTAAAAAATTGTCATCTTAAAGAATGCAAATATAATCATTTATAGTTTCTTTAGTTTCTCCCTCTGTCACCTTACTTGTGACTATTTTGAATTTTTTAAGCTCTATGATTACTTTAGGCAGTTCCTAAAGTAAGATCCATTGCATCAATTTGTATTATATGAACATCAACTTGTTTGATGTAGGGAACTCCTATTTTTTAAATAGCCTTTGATATCATTAAATTTGGCATAGCTTAGGGCAGAGGCAATCTCCAACATTGCTTGATTGTGTTCCTTTTTATTCTTCATATCTTCAATAGTTAGGGGTCCTGCTAGATCAACATGTTCCATCATAATGGTAGATTGTGCATGATCTCCAAGTCCTCCAAGCTGTAGCTTCATAAACATTTTCCATTTAGTAAAGTTATCTCTATTGAGCTTGGGTACTTCTCTTTTAGACATCTCAATCTTTGTGCTTCTAGTACCTTAAAACTAGCCCTTTTAAGCAACTGGCTCTGATACCGATTATTGGAATTACTTTAGAATAACTGGGAGGTGGGGGGGGCAAGAATAAGTTATCCAAGGTCTAGATGTATAAATAAAACATTTTAAAATTTAGTGAACCCATAAAACATTCATACCCATGCATGCATCCATTGTGTATTTACTAAAACTTGTATGTTACTGTCAAATCAATTTGCAGAAGTCTAAAGCATGAAACACAACACATTCATCAACACACTTGACATAATGATTTACATGGAAACCCAATTTGGGAAAAACTAGTAGCAACATGCTACTCCTTTTTCACTCTTATGAAGTGATGCCCTATGAAAGGCCAACCTTGTTAAAGGTTACAATACACACTATTAAACATGACCTAGTTAAGGGATTTCAATCACCTTGTTAAAAGTAAGCCTTGTTGGAGGACTGTAGGCCATTCACTTGGAATGCCACCCCATTAAAGGATTTTTTAGTGACTATTAGGTCAACCTTACTCCAAAGGATTTACCCTATACTGATACAATTATTAGAGAGTAAAAGTAGAGCTTTGATCTGATACAACTTACAACTTCTCTTGCAGATTACAGATCTTTGTTTAGTCCTATATTCTACTTGGCTTTCATACTTTGTAGCTCTGATAGCTTGTTCACCCTTCAAGCATTCATCTCCTTAAGCCTTCTTTCTTAACATGCCATTGTAAACTCTTCTCTTAGGTCACTTGATGAAGCAAAACCCTTAGATCCTTATCCTCCTTAGGTTCTCACACATGACACCAATCTCATTTTCTTCATGACTAGACATTCTTATAAATAAGAAATTAGAATATTTTCCCACTCATTATCCATCATCTAAATTAGGGCTTTGGATGGATTAGGTAGGATACAATGTATCTACCCCATATCTTGTCTTGTCTAGAAAATTCTCCTAGAATCCATTTGAATTCACCTAAAAATTGTTTACATCAAATTCTGTGCCACCAGCTCATCAATCTTATTTTCCTCCCATTTAACAAGTTTCAAGAAAACAACCTTATTGGCTTACATTTGGCAAATATTTGATCTTTATCATAATGCAACAACTCATCATTATCAACCTTCTGATGCTTGGCACATAATATGTTGCTTGGCATCAACTATGAAATCAATTGACATCAACTAAAGTTTACTAGTGCTCAGCATCAACTGAAGTTTACTAGTGCTTAGCATCAATTAAAATTTACTCGGCATCAAGTGTCTTGCTTGAAATCCACTAGATTTTTCTTTTACTTAGCTCCAACTAACTTTTTGCTTGACTTGCACTAACTTTTCTCAACACCTACTATCCACTCGGTCAAGCTTGGTAGATAAATTTTGTTTAACTTATTCTTCTAAACTTTCTAAGTGTAGCTAGCCATTTTGTAACCTTAAGTAGATCATCAATGCATCATGTCATCACTATCTTAACTGATCCTTGTACTTTATTTCATAATCATAACTCAACCTTTTCTCTAGGTGCTTTTGTTACATCTTATTGATCAAATCCTCCTCATCAATCAACTAAGTGATAGTACTTGAATCTTATAAGCAATTTTCTTACTAGAAAATAGTAGGTTTGGCATTAGTGACAAAAAAATGATTGAAACACATAATCTTCTTCAACAATATCCTTCTTAACAATCTCTTTTTCAATGATCTTTTCAATCAAATTTCAACATCTATGACTGAGATTCATCCATTTTTCCACTTAAACCTTCCCATTTTCTGATTAGCTACATGTAATTGCATAGGGAATCCAAATATATATTTGATCTTGTCTCCAAAATATTTTAATCTATCCTTAAGTTGGCTTTAAAATAGTTTACATAGTTTCTTGTGCCATTACACAAAAAAATGTCAAAATTGTTTCACTTGACATATGAAGTCACTGATGCTTAGCATGCACTATATTTTTGCTTCTAACTCAGTACCTGCATTACTTGACATCCACTATTTACTCAACTCATAAATTACTTAGCATGGTCTATCTACTTGGCACCTGAATGACTTGATACATGAGTGACTTGGCACTCATTGCAACTTGGCATGGTCTAATATTTACATATTGTGCTCGGGATGTATTACTTTTTCAACATGAATTAAGTAAATGGCTTAAGTGTGTTGACACTCCCTTGTCAAAACCAATTTGAGATCAACAATCTCCCCCTTTGACATGAGTGTCAAAAACACTTGAATATATATGATCAACTTCAATCTTCTCAAGCATAACATATCCATGACTCAACTTATATACAAAACTTCAAAATTTCAAAATTCTACAATAACCTATATACCTCAAAATTGATAACTCCCCCTAAGTTAATTTGTCTAATTTGTATCCAAGATCTATGCTCATCTCTAAATTCAGTGTGTTGTATCTAATACTTTTTCATTTGATATGCTCTATCTTAGTTGATATTTGTATTTGTTTACTTGCTTTCTTTAATGATGTATATCTCCCCAATGATATAACTCTGCTACTATGCTCCCCCTTTGTTATTTCTCTCCCTTTTTCTCATATTCCCCCAAATATTTTTCTCATATTATATCTCTTCCTTTCTTTTATTCTCCCCCTATATTATATTTCTCCCCCATGTTATATTTCTCCCCCTTCTTGACACTTATTTCAAATGGGCTATACACTTATAGTGTGTTTTTTCCAAAAAGAATTCATGGACTTCCATTACGATCTTGACGGTTGCATCCCAGTTGTCACATGCAACATCCAATGACTTGATTTGGATTTCTAGCTCGACAGAAAGGTTCACTAGGCCATCTAAAGTAGAAAGATTGGGGACTTTCTTTAGTAGAGTCTCGATATAACTGTTATCATTTTTTACGCCCTTCCAAGATTCAAATTTCAAATGTTTTACCTACCAACGGCTAGTGTACAGAGTTAATATTGTTTTAACTACCCGATCAAACCTTATAATGTGTTCTGCGGCCTACAAGTCTTCCATTGTTAGATCTAAAGAATATCTATGATTGGCGCTATCTCGCCATTGGAGGTTGCACGATGGATACATTAGCGACATAGCACCCTTCTGCCACGTGTCTGATGGGTCCCCTTTTTCTCAATTGTTTCTCTAGTGCCAGGTTTTGCTAGTTCCACAGTGGGTGCCATGGCGCGATCAAAAAATTTGAGCTTCTCACTGTTAGCGACATAGTGCCCTTTTGCTGCATGTCGGTGGGTCCTAGGTATGTAGTCCTACAAAGAGTTTGAGCATCGTAGATGTGAATTTGATCCATGGTTGGCATCATGTTGCTATTAAGAGTTGCACGAAGAATACCCATAGTGACATAATGCCTCAGCGACATGTGGCATAGATGATGTAATGGGCCCGACCTTCTTCAAAGTGATAGTACATCTCATCCTCAGTGGCAGTTGTCAGACGGGTCAGAATACAGTGGCATTTTTTCATTGGTCCATTCAACCAGCTTGAGACGTAGTTGTAAAGTTTTGTGGAGCACCATAGATCTAAGGCAGATCTATGATAGGCACTGTCTCACTATGGAGAATTGCAAGAATTTTAACCAGAGCGACATAGCACCCTTTCACCACATGGATCAAGGGGCCATGTCTCACTAAGGTATGTATGCCAAGGATCGCCAGGTGTCATTCGAGTATGGTGTAGTTTCTGATATGGCCCTAGGTATGATGGGCCTAGGTAGGAACAAGTGTAGTATTATGACGAGTCTTCACGATCGTCAGATTTTAGGAAGATTGATGGTTGGCATTATTGCACTATTGAAAGTTGCACACTATATACCATAGTGACATAGTACCTCAATGACACATGCAAGGTGGGCCCGTGTTATCTCATGAAACTCAAGGATGATTCCAGGTTGTGCCAGATAGATGCTAGGTGTGCTAACAGTGTTTTGCAGGACTACAAGTTGAAAAGCAAAGCACAAAACATGATGAGTCTTTACGATCGTCAGATTAAGAAAGATCAATGATGGGTGCTATCTCGCTATGGAGAACTGTGAGAATTTTAACCATAGTGACATAGTGCCTTGGTGACATGTGTCTCATGGGCCCAGCCAAGGTTGACAGTTAATGACTGGCAGTTAGTGTAACTGTCGCAGCTAGAGTTTGAGGAGTTGGTGCAGTTAGTGATGAAGAGATGGTCAACTATGTAGGACTTCCGCGAGGTGGAAAAATAAAAAGAGGGTGTTGGTCCACATGGTCCATCCTGCTTATAGAAACAGGTTGACTCACTGACTCTGCTGATTCACAACCCAAAAAAAAATGAAGGCAATCAGTTTTGTTGTGTGATCTGATCTTCATGATTGATTCCTACTACCATGAAATGAATGCAGAATGAGAAGAACACTCCACCACCCATCTTTTGATCCATCTACTGGGTTAGAGTGCAATTATGGCATGATTTCTATCTTCTCAGGGCCCGGTTCCAAATCATTATGTCTAGATCCACATCAAGATCAGATTTCCCCTTGATTGTTCTCTGCAAAACTTAATGGCAAGTAGCTGCGAAGTCACTTTAGCTAGAAGAGATCTCAGTTATGCATGAACTATAAAGGAAACTTTTGTAGTTTTGTTATGGTTGAACCTTTCTCTAGCTTTTTTCTGCTGTTTCTCTACAATTCCAGTGTAAATTCCCTTGTGCCTCTGAACTGTATGATTCTCTATTTTATCTCCTTCAACCATTGGTATGAAAGTGCAAGAACTCTTTGCCTTTGCCATTGTTTGTGAAAGTTTGTAATCTGCATGACTATATCTCTGTTGGCTTGTGAATGGTATATAAGTGAATCTCTCTTTCCTTGTGACATTCATCTTGTTCATCTTGATCTACATGTGGTTATTTGATTAAAGCAAGTCTAAATGTGTATATCCTTAGTTTCATTTTGGTTCAATAGTGCATATATGGGCAAAGATTGGTTTGAACACTCTATTTTGGTGCATCGACTCTTTAGATTAGGCTAGGTAGATTTGTTTCATGCTCTCCTTCTCCCTTTTCCCCTCTAAGAGTAGTTAGGTGCACCCTGATAGTAAGAGGAAGCCGGCCTTCTCCGAAGACTCAACCTCATAGTTCAAGTCCCACAGCTTGGAGGTCGTTTCCATGTTTCGCTAGGTTGTCCTCATGCATAGGCTCTGGACAAGGGTACAAACCTAAGTGACAACAATTTTTGGCATGCCTTGTGGGACAACATCTCAAAACATTTCAAGTCTACTGGTGTGAAAAGGGAAGATTTCAAGATTAATACTGAAGAGATAGTACTAGCTTTGGTGTTTAAGCCTTCAAGAGGCTCATTCTTCAAAGTACTTGGTGACTCTGAGATACAAACACATATCTGGTTCCAGACCAAAGTTGTAGTGATTCATGCCTAGAGCTAAGACAAGGATATCTTCTAGAGGTAATTTTCAATACCAAGATCTTTCACTTTCAAACCCTAGAAGAAGCAAGACTAGAATATCCTTATCACTAGTTAGGAGTGCAGTAGTAACAAATACTCCTACAAGATCTATCTCCACTCCTCCTACTATTAGATCTCAACCTAGACTGCCATTAGCATGTATCAATAGATCACTTGTCTATATGGCATTGCCTAGAGCTCATACTTTTGCAACCTTTAATGGTGGGAGCCCTCTCTTGTTAGCCCAAAGACATGACATACCAGTAGCTACACTCAAAAGTATACCAGAATTTACTAGTGAAACTTCTACCTCCCCCTCAGAATACATTCAAGAGGTTGCAAATATCTGCAATATCCATGGCATTATAGAGGATGATGTTGCAATTAGGCTCCTAGCCTCATCCTTGAAAGGAAAAGTATTACAATGGTATAGAGGTTTAGCTCATGGTTCTATAATAGATTGGGATGGATTGGGAGCAGGATTGTGCAAACATTTTGAGGATAAGAGTGACTATTTGTCACTTTTAGAGCAGTTGACTACTATAAAAAGAGCCCTCCATGAATGTATGACTGATTTTAACTATAGATTCCAAAAGACATGGGATAGAATACCTACTTTAGTGAAGCCTACCCCTAGTAATGCCTTCTTACATTACCTTAGAGCTTTTAACAACAACATTGCCACTACAATCCAAACTATGGGAGGAGATACCTTGCCTAACACTTATGACATAGCAATAAGGGCAGAAAACATCTTGATACAAGGAGGTAAGTTAGCTCCAAGGCCTCCTATGCCTTTCTTCCCTGATATTCCAAATCATCAACCAGCAATGGCTCCCCTTCCCACAACTTCCATATCACAATCCCTTACTCTAGTCTCTCAAGCTTCCACATCCTCACATGGGATAGATGAAATCAAGGAGATGATGCAATCTATGATGTAGAACATGGAAAAAGAGACAAGAACCTTGATAAAAGATTGTAGGATCAAGGGAGGAAGTTAAAAGACCAAGGAAGGAGGCTGGAGGATAATTTCTCTATGATGTAGAAAGTGAGCAACAAAGTGGTGACTTTAGAAAGACAACAAGCTCAAGGTAGTAAGCCTCATCAATTGCAATATCAAACTCTAGATAGTGGTAGGCCTCCAAATCCTAATCATTGGAACCATTCTTTTGATTAGAGTAGGTAGGGTAGCTAGGCTTCAACCTCAAATGTAAACCAAAGTAGGGCCATAGTCCATCAAAATAATATGGCTCAAGATCAAGATTTTTTTCCCTCCTGTAACTACTCCTATGCCTATTGTATGTGTCAAAAGGCTGAATCTTATTTGGCCTTGATAGTCCAAGAACTTGTAGCAAAACAAGCATACAAGGAGGACCAATTTAAGGATGCCTCAGATATGCAAACACAGGGTGATTGCTCTTTTATGAATCATCAAATGGAGGAGCATTGTAATGTAAACTAGGATTCCATTGCTCATAATACTAGAAGAAAAAGAAGAGCTATGGAAGATGTTGTCCCTCCTCCTCCCAATCAGGCCTCAACTTTGAATATAGTACCTCACGAGCAAGCAAAAAATAATCAGTCAAGTGCCTTTCAGCAGCAAAGGCAAAACCATGGCAGAAATGATACAAGTGATCCTCAGGCCATCCCATCACAACCTCATATAGTTGCAGCCCCTAAGGTTTCTACCAAAACACTTGCTATGCCATTTAGTGTGGTAGAGAAAATGAAGAAGACAAATGTGAATATCTCCATGTGGGATGCTATTGCTACTATACCAATGCAAAGGAGGTTGCTGCAGGAAGAGTTAGAAAGAATTGAACCAAAGGATTAGACACCTAGCATGGAAAGTGCCACAAGCCTAGTACAACCATAAAGGGAGGAAGAAATAAGTAAAAGGGTTAGACCTCCTCCATTCTATGTTTCCCTAATTATAGGAGGTAGACTAGTCCATAATTGCATGATTGATTCAAGGGCCAGCAGTTCAGTCATGCCTAGGTGTGTTGCTGATGCTTTGGGAATGAAATATGAGCTCATTGTTAGGGATGTATTACAATTGGATGGTAGTACTGTCAAGACTATAGGGATCCTTAGGAATGTTGAGATGGCCCTACATGCATGCCCTAGTTGTACTGTAACCCAAGATATCTCTATTGCTGAAGTTAAGCCATATTTTTCCATCTGTCTATCAAGAGACTTTACTACCCAAATAGTTGGTTTCATATCTTCTGATTGGTCATATATGTCTTTTAAAACTAGATATGGAGCCAATGCTTCAATCAGAGTATAGCCTCAAGCCCTCCATCATACTGAATCTTACACCCCCAACCCCATCAACATGAATTTCCCTATTCTAGAGATGGATGAGAATGACATAGTGAAGGAGGAGACCACTCCCCTAGCAGAGATACCTGATTTCTTCTTGGATGAGTGGGCTGATGCATATCAATTTGACCCTATGTGAGAGATCCTCGAGATAGGTCTCAGTATATATTGTATATTGGAAAAGGATGCCCTGGTTCCCAATCTTATGGATGCTAAAGAAGATGAAAGTGGGATATGGAGTATGTGCTTTGATGGATCAAGGAATAAAAATGGATCAAGAGCTGGTGCAATGTTAATTTCCCCTACACAAATAAGGTATTACTTCTCCTTTAGGCTCCAATTCAATTGCACCAATAATGTGGCCGAGTATGAATCCTTGATCCAAGGTCTCTTACTTGCTCAAAAAAGAGGAATTCAATCCTTAAGGGTCTATAGAGACAGTGAGTTGGTGGTTAATCAAGTGAAAAATCAGAATATTGCCAAAAATGGTTTGCTCAAGTCTTATAAACATAAAGTTTGGGATTTTCTTGAGGGTTTCAATGAATTTAACATCCAAAGCATCCCTAGAAAAGGAAATAGACATGCTAATAGACTTGCAGCAATAGGTGCATCTTATGATGTGCCAAGGAATCTTGAGGATGAGAAGAAGCAACAAATTAGAGTGGTAGTAAGGCCTACCATCCCTGACAATAACACCCACTAGCAAGTGTTTGAGTCTAATGAGAAAATTGTCAGCTTCTTGCAAAATGAGGCAAAATTTTCAGAGAGAAATCAGTCAAGACTACAAGATCAGTATGGTGATCATATCATTCATCTTAGTTCTAACAAGCTGCCTAAAGGTCTCATTACTTTAGAGAGTTTTTTTAATCTTGATGATCAAGCAAAGGGTAGGGCCATCAACTTAGCTGCTGATGAGGGTGACCATACTCCAGTCATGGTTGCTGATGGAAAATCTTTAAACATGGGGAAGGTATGTTCTGAAATTGAACAAGAAAATTTTATTTATCTATGTCAGGAATTTAATGATATATTTTCTTGGACATATGATGACTTAAAGGGTTTTGACCCAAGGTTATTTCAGCATACCATAGATTTAGTTGATGATGCAAAACCAGTAAGACAAAAAAAAAGACCAGTGAATCCCAAGATTGAACCCTTAATGAGAAAAGAGCTATCCAAATTGATTGAGGCCCACATAATTTTTCCTATCAAACACTCATCATGGGTAGCAAACCTTGTCCTTGTTAGGAAGAAGAATGGGGAAATTAGATTGTGTGTGGACTTTAGGGACCTTAACCAAGCTTCCCTTAAAGATCACCATCCTCTCCCTTCTATGGAGCAGATTTTTTTCAAGGTTAGTTGTTCAAAGAGATTCTCATTTCTTGATGGATTCTTTGGTTACAATCAAGTGCTGGTTAAAGAGTCTGACAGGTACAAGACTGCATTTACCACTAAATGGGGTACCTATGCTTTTTGTAAGATGCCATTTGGGCTAACCAATGCAGGTGCTACATTTTAGAAGGCAATAGAGATGGTCTTCAAGAAATTGATTGACAAGTTTTTCTTAGTTTACCTTGACGATATCACTATGTATTCAAAGGATGTAAATGATCATTTTGATCATCTCAGACATGTATTCTTAAGATGTAGAGAGTTTGGGGTTTCCCTTAACCCAAGCAAGTGTGTCTTTGCTACTAACCAAGGAAAATTATTAGGGCATATTGTATCTAAGGATCGTTTAACCATTGATCTAGAGAGAACAAAAGCAATACTTGCCCTTCCTCTTCCTAAACACAAGAAAGGGCTGCAAAGTTTACTAGGCAGGATAAATTTTGTGAGAATATTTATCCCAAATCTTGCTACCATGGTGAAACCTCTTACAACTATGCTTAGGAAAGGTATGGTCTTTGCATGGACCAAGGAAGGGAAGAAAAGTTTTGAAGAGATCAAGACAGCCATAGCCTCAACCCCTACTCTCATGAACCCAAAATTTGAGAAGGATTTCATTCTTTATACCTTAGGTGGTGAGTGAAGAATTTTTTCTATCTTGAATCAAACAAATGACAAGAATGAAGAACAACCCATAGCTTTCTTTAGTGAAGGGCTTAAGGAGTATGAAGATAGGTATAGTTATGTAGAGAAGCAAGCCCTTGTAGTCATCAGAGCTTTAAGGAAATTCAGACACCTCCTGTCCCATAACAAGATTCATTTGTTAGTACCCCATGCCAGTGTGAAGGGTTTCCTTCTTAGCAAAGATATTAGTGAGAAAAGAGCTAGTTGGATTACAAGAGTGATGGAGTATGATGTCAATATCCAAGTCACTAAGCTGGTAAGAGGTAAAAGATTGTGTAAGCGGATGTTATCATCTCAAGAGCCTAATGAAGAAGTTGTCATGATATTAACAAAAGAAGAAGAAGCAAGAAATGATGGCCCAAGGAATTGGATGGATGACATGAAGAATTTCTTATTAGGGAATGGATACCCTCAATGATTAGACAAAGCTAAAAGGAGACAATATAGGCTACAGTCAATTCCTTATGTCATAGTTGATGATATCCTTTTTAGAAGATATTTTAATGGAGCCCTATTAAGGTGCCTTGGTATAAACTAGGCTGAAAGAATGATCAAAGAACTTCATGATGGTCCTGATGGTGGCCACTTCTCATCTAGAACAACTGCAATGAAGATCATGAGGGCTGGTTATTACTGGCCATCTCTGCTCCATGACTGTCATAAGTATGTAAGGAAGTGTGAAAAATGTGCCTTCTTCTCTAGCAAACAAAGACTTGTAGCTCTTCCCCTCCATCCTATCCAAGTGGATCAACCTTTTTCTCAGTGGGGGTTGGATTTCATAGGCCCTATCAATCCTCCTTCCAGTTCTAGTCACAAATGGATTTTAGCTACTACAGATTACTTTACTAGGTGGATAGAAGCAGTGGCATTGAAGGATGCCACAAAATCTTTAGTTGTTGAGTTCCTTGATGGAATTGTGACCAGGTTTGGTACCCCTTCAACCATTATTTCAGATAATGCCAAGTTTTTGTTGGAGCTCAAATTTGTGCATGGGTAGTGGATCATAATATCTATATGAGCACATTCTCAAATTACTATCCTCAGGGTAATGGTTTGGCCGAGTCATCCAACAAGAACCTAATCAAGATCATGAAAAGGACAATAGAGGATAATCAGAGGTGTTGGCATAAGAGGTTGAAGACTGCACTGTGGGCTGACAAGATAACACCTAAAAGATCAATAGGGAATTCACCATTTGTGTTGGTATATGGTAGAGAAGCAAGGCTTCCAATTTCATTGGAGTTCCCAACCCTAGAACTAGCTCATTAGCTGGAGTTGATTGAGGATGATGCCATGATAGTGAGAATGGAAGAACTGATGGAGCTAGAAGAAAAGAGAAATTAGGCCATGTAGACCCTAGAGGCACACTAGCAGTGGGTGAAGAGGAGTTTTGACAAGAAGGCTAAGGTCAAGATCTCCAAGGAGGGAGATTTGATTTTGAAGTGGGATGCAGACAGGGAAAAACTAGGAAGACACTCAAAGTTTGATGCATTGTGAAGTGGTCCTTATCTAATTATCAGTTGCAAGCAGGCCAATGCTTTCCAGTTAAGCAGGCCTAATGGTGAGATTCTGCCCATCCCAGTCAATGGGATTTACCTTAAGCCATGTTTCTAACAGGGTTTAGGCTTCCATGTATATAGTTAGTTTAGTTCTATTATTTTTTGTTCCCTATTTTCCAAGAAGTGCATGAGCATAGGCTTGTCTCTCTGTGAGATAGTAGGTTTTAAAAATTTTGAAGATTGCAGGGAGTTTTGGTCTCTGGTTCCAGTTGCAAAGACAAATATTTTTGGGTTTTTCTCTTAGAAGTAGGGTTAGGGTTTCACAATGCACAAGATCTACATCTTTTTGACTCTATAGCCCAATGGATGCTTTAGGCCACTGGTCTTATGCATAGCAGGCTCACATCCCACTGGTCTTATGCTATTGAAAGTTGCACACTACATACCATAGTGACATAGCGCCTTAGTGAGACATGCAAGGTGGGCCCGTGTTATCTTGTGAACCTCAAGGATGATGCCAGCTTGTGCCAGGTAGATACTAGGTGTGCTGACAGTGTTTCATAGGCCTAGAAGTTGAAAAGAAAAGTGCAAAACATGATGAGTCTTCACGATCATCAGATTAAGAAAGATCAACAATGGGCACTATCTCGCTATGGAGAATTGTGAGAATTTTAACCATAGAAACATAGCACCTTGGTGACATGTGTCTCGCAGGCTTGACCAAGGTTGACAATTAATGGTTGGTAGTTAGTGTAATTGTCACAGCTGGAGTTTGAGGAGTTGGTGTGGTTAGTGATGAAGAGATGGTCAACTATGTAGGACTTTTGTGACGTGGCAAAATAAAAAGAGGTTGTTTATCCATGTGGTCCATCCTACTTATAGAAATAGGTTGACTCATTGACTCTGCTGATTCACAACCCAAAAAAAAATGAAGGTAATCAATTTTGTTGCACGATCTGATCTTCATGATCGATTCCAACTACCATGAAATGAATGTAGAATGAGAAGAACACTCCACCACCCATCTTTTGATCCATCTACTAGGTCAGAGCATAGTTATGGCACCATTTCTATATTCTTAGGGCCTTGTTCCAAATCATTGTGTCTAGATCCACATCCAGATCAAATTTCCCCTTGATTATTCTCTACAAAACTTAATGGCAGGTAGCTGCGAAGTCACTTCAGCTGGAAGAGATCTCAGTTATGCCTGAACTATAAAGGAAACTTTTGTAGATTTTGTTGTGGTCAGACCTTTCTCTGGCTTTTCTTTGCTGTTTCTTTCCAATTCTAGTGTAAATACCCTTGTGCCTCTGAACTGTATGATTCTCTATTTTATCTCCTTCAACCATTGGTATGAAAGTGCAAGAACTCTTTGCCTTCGCCATTGTTTTGTGAAAGTCTGTAATTTGCATGACTGTATCTCTGTTGGCTTTTGAATGGTATATAAGTGAATCTCTCTTTCCTTGTGACATTCATCTTGATCATCTTGATCTACATGTGGTTATTTGATTAAAGCAAGTCTGAATGTGTATATCCTTAGTTTCATTCTGGTTCAATAGTGCATATATGGGCAGAGATTGTTCTGAACACTCTATTTTGGTGCATCGCCTCTTTAGATTAGGCTAGGTAGATTTGTTTCATTCTCTCCTTCTCCCTTTTCCCCTCTGAGAGTAGTTAGGTGCAACCTGATAGTAAGAGGAAGCTAGCCTTCTCTGGAGACTCAACCTCATAGTTCAAGTCCCACAGTTTGGAGGTTGTTTCCATGTTTTACTAGGTTGTCCTCATGCATAGGCTCTAGACAAGGGTGTAAACCTAAGTGACAACAATAACCTAGTTCCTTGTGTAGTATCTCCATTTGTGGGGTAAGGGATGCATGTATACATGTCAATTTGGCTCTTATGCTAGCCTTATATGCTGTCAATACAACTAATTGACTTTGTATTTGAAGCAATGTTCTAAAGTGCTTCTCACTTTGAATCGGGTACTGAGGTAGCTTAGTACTTGATATGTTGAGGTTTCTCTCTAGACTCAAAATATGACTCTTGGAATCTTAAGTGAAGAGCGTAGGATGACATAGCTTTGTGTACATGAGAATATATTCTCAAGTACCTTCTTCACCTCTTGAACTTTGGTTGCCAATGCTTTTTTAGTTTGTACTTTTTCACTAGATATTTTCTCATTCACCTTTCCTCAAAACTTTTTCTTAGACCATTCTAAAAGTTTTGTAGTAGTATCAAGGTCTTCATTACTGACCTTTTCCACTATATTTGTGAGTTGTTATATCAGTGGCTTGGTATCTTTAGGAGTTGGCAGTATAAATGCATGTAAAAAGATGTCTGATATATCTTGGAGTGCTTATTTCTGCCTTTGTTTCTCCTAAACATTTCTCGATGCTTTTTCTTTTCTAAGGCTTGTTGCAATATGCCTATTTTATCCAATGTCATAGTGTCATAGTAATATTTTGGAATAAAAATTTCTTCATCAAGGCTTATGTCTCCATAGTGAATTACCTTATCAACCTTTGATGAACTAGGGCTTAGCACTGATATTTGCAATAGAATGGCTTTCGTGCTCAGCTTCTGAAGTACTTGTGTAGAAGAAGTGCTAGATGTGGGTAGAGTTACCAATGATCGGATGGCTTCTAGTTCCTTCACTTTAGGTGTTTTCTCATGCTCTTTAGGCTTTCCTTGATCTGTCACTATGACTTGAATAGTACCTTGTTCTTGTTCTTTAGGTACAAATGAATCTACATGTCCTATTTTCTATTTTTGTACAATATCTTTCTCTTCTGCTTTCTTTTTCTCAATGGTATCAACTTTAAAATTTGTGTCAACCTTAGTAGATGTGTCTACTATTGTTTGAGCCAAAGATTGTACACTTCTAACTAAAGGGATATTAGAAGGTGGTTCTTGTGTATTCACCTTTTCCCTTGTGACCTCAATTACTGCCTTTTACAATTCTTCTACATTGACCAAAATTGAATTTTCATAGAGTTTTTCTTGGAGATTGGTCTATAATCTTCTTCAAATCTTCTACTGTAAGTGGATTTATTTTTTGAGCTAAAGCATTAGAAACATCCTTTATGATTACAGTCCTAGTAGTTCTACTTGTGTCATGAGGGAGACTAACACTTGACACTTGTGTGTCCTCCACTCTTTGTTCATCTTGCTACTACTTAGTTGCTACCTTGTCATTAGTTTTCTTTTCAGTTTCCATTCCAACTATATTATCTTTATCATCATGTTTCTTGTGATCATCTTCATCATCATCCTTATCATCATGTTTTCCCTCTAAAGAGTCAGCTTCTCCTTGTTTCATAGTGGTCAACCCATTGATAAGTTTCTATATTTGGGTTGATTTCTTGACCACATAGTCAATTTTATTTTGAAGAATACTGAAAGCTCTATATTTAGGTGTAAACCTATCTACATATCTCTTGATAGCCTTAGAAATTTGTCCCTTTGTTAGCTTTGGCATTACTTGAGCTAATGTTGTTTCTCTGATCTATTTTTCCAAATTCAAATAGTAATGTCATTTTTGTTCAACAATATCATATAAACCTTTTGGTATTGTGTTGGAAAATTCTAGTGGAGTGTTCTTAAACTTAGACATCATGGCATATAATGCCTCTTCCACTTGATTTTTCTTCTTCTTTCCCAAGTTTATCAAAATCAATATGTTTCAAACTAGATAAATCTGCATTGCTTTTGATATTTTCACATAAATTTTATAGATCAAATAGGGGATTGTGGCTTACCACTTTAAATTGGTTATTTTCATCTGATTCTATTCTCTCTTCATCAAAATCTGGCTGTGCCACATATTTTCTTCTTTGTCTTTTTTTCTCTTTGCCACCTTTCTCTATTTGCCTTGTCTTTTCCTTGTCCTTCTAAGTTGGAGCACATGTACTTGCTCTAGTGGTAGGAGTAGTGGGCTTGGCTAGGATAGGTTTGACAATCTTCTTTTCCCTTGCCACTGGCTATGCCTTAGCCTTCCTCTTGTTAGACTTGGCAGGAGTAGGTGCTTCCTTGACTTCTTCTCTCTTGGCATCTTTAGTTTCCTCCTTTACCTTGTCCTCTCCCATGCCTTGGGTTAGAACTAGAGGTGCTTGTGCTTGAGCTTGTTCTTCCTCTTCTTCTTCTTCCTCTTCCTCCTCTACACCTTCTCCAAATTTTTCTTTCAGCTTCTTAACTAGCTTATCTTTCTTCTTGACTATGGAGGAAATTTTCAACTCCACTGTAATCTTTGATTTTACCATCTCATAGTTGCCAAATATCTTTGCACATTTATCTATTTCCTCTACTAGTAGTGTTGTGATGGCTTTTGAGGCTTCATCAACATTAATTTCATACCCAAGTGGCCTTAATCATCTTTTCCTTAGTGTGTCAACTTACACAAAAGTGTAACCAACATCAACAAGAAAAAATATGTCATTATAGTGTTGTTCAATCAAAGAAATTGGTATCCTCATTCTTTCCATCATTGATTTCTTAAAATCTTCAAAATAACTTGTCATCAATGTTTCAAAGCTTTTCCCATCTGCTCAATGAACTCATTCATCTGCACTACAATTGACCTATTGGTCTTCCATCCTATAGTACCAAAAGAGGGAAATGTATTCTGTACATAAAAGAATATGCAAACTAGAATTGAACCAAATTTATATTGTGCACTCTTTGTTTTCCTCATAGCTCCAAGGTTTTCCATTAGTTGTTGTAATTGTAGATCTGCCTGATCATATGTATGATATTTCTTTTGCAATCTTGTAGCCAACATCCATAGCTATGTAGGGTACACTATTCAATCTACTAGATTGATAGAATTTATGAGAGGTTACCCTTACAAAAAAGTTTAGCAGTGGATTAGTGATGGTATCTATAGTCATACCTCTCTTATTCCAAACTGCTCTAGTGTTCTTCTCAATTACTTCCTTGGAGTCACTTTTGATTGTCTTTGGCTGATCTAGGGTTGGGTAGCTAGTTACCCTATGAATTATTCTCTTGGTGATATTAATTGGTCCTCCTTCTAGACATAAGGAATCATCATGAATTTAGCTTAGTACAATTCTTATCCACCCATTTTTAAATACATTCAAAAAATCTAGGGCTCATGTCAAACCCTTTTTCTCAATGATTTTGTATTCCTCCTTCACAACACCATTCTCATACAATCTATTATATGCAATTCTAATCCCCATGTCTCCTATAACCCCTATTTTTCAATTGTAACACTTTCTAACATCTTGCACCATAATTATGTTTGGTGGGGTCATTGACAATGCACCAAAAGGATCTTATTTATAGGCTATGTCAGGAATGGATTTAAATATGGGTTGTTTAACTTTGTTACTAACAAGATGAACATTCAAAAATTCCTTCCCTTCTACATTTTTTGAACTAGACACCATTTTTTCAAACTAAGGTTTATGCAAAAGGAAACTGTGTAGCTCCAGTTATGATAAATACCTTGTGAAATCTATATGCTGGTGTGAGATCATTGCTAAAATATCTACAAATTCTTTGGATAGGTTTCTGAATTTCCTTCTGCTCTACTTGCTCTTGCTTGAATTTGAAATGATGAATAATGAGAAAAAATTTATCATATACCCTTTGAAGGCCTTGCATTTAATGCTTAGTACTTTCACAACTGTAAAGTCAGCATCGACCATTTTTAGAATCACTCAGCATCCATTGATATTTCCATCACTTAGTAGCTACTATGTGTTGGAAATATAGATGAAGTAACTAAGAGGGGAGGGGTGAATTAGTTACCACAAAAAAAATTCCAAAAATTCCTTATATGTCTATAATATTTACTTACTGCTAATACTCGATAAATAGTGCATGAATATTGTAACTCGTTAGGTTAACTAATTACTGATCATCTAGCATTTATAGTTATTAATATGCATGCAAAGATTAAATAAATGAACACAAGAGACACCGGATTTAACATGGAAACCCAATATGGGAAAAACCACCAAGTAACTAATCACCAATTTTCACTCTTCTGAAGTGAACCTTGTTAGGAGCCAACCCTGTTAAAGGTTACAATGCACATTGTTAGGTGTGACCTTGTTAGAGGATTTAATCACCCTATTAGGAGTGGCTTGGTTAGAGGTCTTTAGAATAATTCAACTGAATTGTCACCTTGTTAGAGGATTTACAAAATGTCTATTAAACCAACTTTGTAAAGAGATTCTGGATTCATTGTTACAATGATTAGAAAGCAACAATGAGGTGACCTGGATGATATGCAACTTATCTTTTGCTGATTAAAAATCTCTATTTGGCTTCACTAGATCCTTACTAATCGAATACAAATTTGTAGCTCCAGTAGGATATCTAATCCTTCATCAGAATTCACTCAATATTTTCTTATTCTATCCTCATCCATATACTCACACACACACAAATTCACAACTTGAACATCTAAATATATACCTTTCAAATTATTAAGTCGACTTAAATATAAGTTACAACAACTAAAAAAATCATTACATTATTCGGCTGCATGAAACAATTAAACTTAATATCAAAATAATAAAATCCTTTGCTTGCCAACCAAGCTTGGTAACCATTGCTCCAGAATGGTTTTCTAGTGTTAACCAAGTGAGGCTTGGTAAACACTGCAAACCCTACAAAAATCCTTTAGAGATCGAGTGAACTCGGTTAGTACTGACCTTCCTTTGTCGACCTTGTGAGCTCGGTAGAAGCTAACTCTCTGTTACATTTCCTTTGATAATGAATTGAGCTTAGTAGACATTAAATTTTTTTTGTTAACCTTGGGAGCTTGGTTAACACTAACTTTTTGCTACAAAATCCTTTGATGCCTGAGTGAGCTCAGTAAACATTAACTTTTCTTCGTTAACTTTGGGAGCTTGGTAGAAGCTAACTCTCTGTCACATTTCCTTTGATAACCAAGTAAGCTCGGTAAGAGCTTACTTTACTGAGTAGTGTTCAGGAATCTTTGGTAGACACTGTGAATTGCTTTGCTGATCATTTGAGCTTGGTAGACTCTATCTGATGACTGATATGACATTTGTGTCACATCAAAGACAATACACAGTTAACAATTGTATCCAACAATCTCCCTCGTTAGCATTGATGGCAACACAACATGTAATAGCAGAAGGAAATTTGAAAATAAGTCTAAAAAATCTTTTCCTATCAAAACAACTTTCTCTATTAGATAGCAAACTCTCCCTCTTTTAGTAATCTCCCTCTATGAAAGAATTACATAGAAAACTTCTTCCTCTCAAACAAATTTCAGAAAGATATGATAGTAAAACTCTCCCTCTTTGACAACACATGCCAAAGACAACACAACTCAAATGAATTTTAATGTACCTTTAGTACTGATTCATATGCAATATTTCTTGATTATGCTGCATCAACTGATAGATCTTTTACTCGATATGCATTGATGCATCACTAAAACTTAATTTTAGTGAACTTCAGATAGGGGAGTGACCCCTAACTTACCTCTTAGATACACGAATGCATCCTTAGGTAATGGCTTTGTGAATATATCAGCAATTTGTTCCTTTGTATGGACATATTCCAATCTGATCTCCTTATCTTGCACCAATTCTCTAACAAATTGATATTTTATTACAATGTGCTTGGTTTTGGAATGCATTACTAGATTCTTGGATATGTTGATTGAACTTGTATTATCACAAAACATAACAACTAGTTCTTTGATCTCCACCTTCATGCCTTACAACAATTGTTTAAACCAAACAATATTAGAATAGTTTACTGCTGTAGCAACATACTCTGCCTCTGCTGTAGATTGAGATGCACAATTCTTCTTTTTTCTTGTCTAAGAAACTAACCTCTTTCCAAGAAAGAATGCTCCTCCACTTGTACTTTTTCTGTCATCAAGGTTTCCTGGCCAATAAGCATTAGTAAAAACTTTCAAATCTAGAGTACCTCCAAATTTGTACCGTAAACCATAATCTTCAATTCCTTTCAAATATCTCATTATTCTTTTGATTGCCATCATGTGATTTTCTCTTGATTTTTTTGAAAATCTTGCTACAATACCAACTGCAAGGGCAATATCTAGCCTAGTATGAACTACATATTGCAACTTTCCAATCATAGATCTATACAATGTTTGATCTACTTCTTTTGATTCATCTTCCTTGGTAAGTTTTAATCTAGTACACATAGGAGTCCCAACTGGTTTACAATCTTCCATACCAAATTTTTTTAATATCTCCTTGATGTATTTTGATTGAGTGATGTAGATACCATTTTTATTCTACTGAATTTGATGACCAACAAAGAATTTAATTTCACCAAACATAGAAATTTCAAATTCCTTGTTCATTTGCTCTGAAAATTCTTTGCAAAGATCATCATTCCCTGTGAAAATAGTATCATCTTCAAATATTTTTGCCAAAACAATCTTATTATCTGGTCCTTCCTTTATATACAAGCTACTGTTATCATTAGTTCTTTGAAAACCAATCTGAATAAGATAGTTATGCAATCTTTCATACCATGCTCTAGGGGCTTGCTTTAGACCATACAATGCCTTGTGTAATTTGCAGACCATGTTCTTCTTTTCTGGATCAACAAAACCTTCAGGTTGTTCAATGTAAACCTCTTCATCTAGTATACCATTAAGGAATGCTAACTTGACATCCATCTGATAAAATTTGAATCCTTTGTGAGAAGCATATGCTAGTAAGGTTCCGACTCCTTCCAGTCTTGCAATAGGAGAAAAATTTTCTCCATAGTCTATTCCTTCTTCTTGAGCATATCTTTTGCATACTAGTCTAGCTTTATTTCTTGATACTTTACCATCTTCATCCAGCTTGTTTCTGAATACCCACTTAGTTCCAATCACATTTTTATCTTTAGGTCTGGGTACAAGAGTCCATGTCTTGTTTTTCTCTATCTGTTCTATCTCTTCATTCATAGCCTTGATCCAACTATCATTTTCCAATGCATCATTGATATTTCTAGGTTCAAAATTAGCAAGTAAACAAGTACCTTTCAACTTACTTCTTGTCATGGTTCCTTCAGATTTGTCTCCAATGATCTGATCTACTAAATGATGTCTCCTGACATATTTTGCTAATATAGGTTCCTTGCCTCTTAAAAGAATTTCATTGTTATCCTCTTGTACTTCAACTTCAGGTTCTGGCTATTCTAGCTTGGTAGATATTGGCTTGAGTCTTTGAGACTCGATAGGCACTTTCTTAGTAGCATTTGAATGAATGTAACTTGGGTTGTTGTAGCTCGGTTTGAACTTCCTATAACTCGATTATTGATGACTCGGGAGTAAAAGATTCCTGATTGACTGGTACTATATCAGGTTCAATGAAAACAAACCTTCTATAATCTTCTAGTTCCCTTTTTCTTTCTTCTTTAGTCCTTTTTGCAAACTCATCAACTTTCACATGTGCACTTTCTATGACTTTGTAAGTAGACAAGTTCAAACATCTATACTCTTTACTTTTGCAAGAGTATCCCAAAATATTCTTTCATCACCTTTTACATCAAATTTTCCTCTTCTAGATTCTTTCAAAATGTAACATTTACTTCCAAATACTTTTAGATAACTTACATTAGGTTTATAGCCATACCATAGCTCATAAGGAGTTCTAAATGAGTCCTTTTTAAGCTATACTCAGTTCAAGGTATGAACTGTAGTGCTGATAGCTTCCTTCTAGTATTTGATAGCAATGTTCTTTTCAATCATTAAGGTTGTTGCATAATCCATGATAGATCTATTCCTCCTTTCAGCTATTCCATTTTGTTCAGGAGTTCCAGGGGTCGATACATGTCTTTTGATTCCTCTTTCAATGAAAAAGTTATTGAACTCATGTGAAATGAATTCTCCTCCTCTGTCTGACCTCAAGCATTTCAATCTTTTTCCTATTTCCTTTTCTACTCTGGCCAAATACCATTTGAATTTCTCAAATTCTTCTAATTTGTTCCTTAGATACATGAAAGTCATCATTCTTGAGTAATCATCAACAAAAAGAATGAAGAAATTTTCTCCAGTATAGCGTTCAATTCCAATGGGTCCACATAAATCAGTATGCACAATTTTTAATATATCTTCAGACTGATAGTTTTTACTTTTAAAACTAGTCTTTCCCATTTTACCAATCTGACAATTCTTGCATAGACCGACTTTAGGTTTCTTTATGTTAGGAATGCCTCTTACTTTCTTGAATTTTCTTATCTTCACCAAGTTATCAAAATTTACATGACACAACATTTTATGCCATAACCAACTTTCTTCAACTTGAGTAATAAAACATGAACATTCACCAAGTTCAAGATAAAATAAGTTACCTTTTGTTTGAGTGCTTGATCCAATCAATTTTTCTTTGCAATCTAGAAATCTTTCTTTTCCATGCATGAATTCTACTTTGAATCCATTATTGAGTAGCTGTGCTACACTCAATAGATGCTTTAATCCTTCTACCCAATAGGCATTATTACATATAAGTTCTTTGGTTAGAGAGATTCTTCCTCTTCCTTTTATACAACAAGGTTCATTGTTACCAAATCTTACACTGCCACCATCATAGCCTTCAAAGTACTCAAACTTAATTTTATCACCAGTCATGTGATGAGAACAACCACCATCTATGATCCATGTATCATTTTTGCTCATATGAGAAATGAGTGCCATTTCCTCATCATTATCACACTCATCTTTCACAGCAATGTAGACAATTTCATCTTCTTCTTCATCATTAGAATCATTAGAATCTTTAGCCATAAAACATGTTTTCTTACCTTTATCCTTGAATAATTTGAAGTCTTTCTTGCCATTGGACTTGTAACCTTTCTTCTCATCTTTGTTTTGCTTTTTTGGGCACCTAGTTGCAATATGACCAACTTCTTCACATGAAAAGAAAATTAGACAAACTTTACCTTTATATTTTCCTCTGCCTCTAGAATATTTCCTTGCTAGTAGAGCTTCAATAACCTCAACATCACTGTTTGAACTTTGGTCTGATTTATCTTCATTTTCTGACTGAGATTATTTTTTCTTTTTACTTTTCTCCTTGAGTGAAAGCTTGGCTTCAAATGCTGATTCAATGCTTTTGGAAGATGGAACATAGTTGTCAAAGTTGTCTAGTTCAAATGCAGTTAATCTTCCAACTATGGCCTCTAGATTTATCTTGTGATTTGCTTCACATCTTCTTTCTTGAATTGCAGAAAATCTGATTGCATAAATGGGAAGTAGAGTTCTAGGAACTTTACTTATAACTGTCTCCTCCTTGATATCTCCCCTAGATGCCTTCATTGCATTGACACATGCTTTGACTCTTTCAACATATTTTGCAATGTTTTCATCCTCTCTCATCCTCATCTGATCAAATTGTCCTCTTAGACTTTCTACTTTGGCTCTTCTTACATTATCATCTCCTCCATAGATTTCTTTTAGCTTTTCTGACATTTCAAAGGCAGATTTGTAGTCCTTGATGTCATCAAATTCTTCATAACTCAGAGTAGATGCTATATCTATCATCATGATGTTATGGGTCTTCTTTTTAGCAATATCATTAATAGATAGTGTACCATCTGGTTTTGCATATTTTTCATCAAGGTATTTTAGTCTTGTATCTCCAATAGAAGCTAGATGAAGTCTCATCAACCCTTGCCATGCTGAGAAGTTGTCCATGTTAAGTCTTGGAATTTTCCTCTTATAAGACATCCTGATCTTTGGCATAGATCCTTGAAATCTTGTCCTACAAGCACCAAAATCTCTGATACCAATTGTTGGAAATATAGATGAAGTAACTGAGAGGGGAGGGGTAAATCAGTTACCACAAAAAAAATTCAAAAAATCCCTTAGATGTCTATAATATTTACGTACTATTAATACTCGATAAATAGTGCAGGAATATTATAACTTGTTAGGTTAACTAATTACTGATCATCTAGCATTCATAGTTATTAATATGCATGCAAAGATTAAATAAATGAACACAAGAGACACCAGATTTAACATGGAAACCCAATATGGGAAAAACTACCAAGTAACTAGTCACCAATTTTCACTCTTCCAAAGTGAACCCTATTAGGAGCCAACCTTGTTAAAGGTTACAATGCACACTGTTAGGTGTGACCTTGTTAGAGGATTTAATCACCCTATTAGGAGTGGCCTGGTTAGAGGTCCTTAGAACAATTCAACTGAATTGTCACCTTGTTAGAGGATTTACAAAATGGCTATTAAACCAACTTTGTAAAGAGATTCTAGATTCACTATTACAATGATTAGAAAGCAACAATGAGGTGACCTGGATGATATGAAACTTATCTTTTGTTGATTAAAAATCTCTATTTGACTTCACTAGATCCTTACTGATCGAATACAACTTTGCAGCTCCAGCAGGATATCTAATCCTTCATCAGAATTTGCTCAATATTTGGTTATTCTATCCTCATCTATATACTCACACACAAACTAATTCACAACTTGAACATCTAAATATATACCTTTCAAATTATTAAGTCAGCTTAAATATAAGTTACAAAAACTGAAAAAATCATTACATCAGTCAGCTGCACCAAATAATTAAACTTAATATCAAAACAATAAAACCCTTCGCTAGCCGACCAAGCTTGGTAACCATTGCTCCAAAATGGTTTTCTAGTGTTAACCAAGTGAGGCTTGGTAAACACTGCAAACCCTACAAAAATCCTTTGAAGATTGAGTGAACTCGGTTAGTACTGACCTTCCTTTTTTGACCTTGTGAGCTCGGTAGAAGCTAACTCTCTGCTACATTTCCTTTGATAACTGAGTGAGCTCAGTAGACATTAAATTTTTTTTGTTAACCTTGGGAGCTTGGTTAACACTAACTTTTTGCTATAAAATCCTTTGATTCCTGAGTGAGCTCGGTAAACATTAACTTTTCTTCGTTAACTTTGAGAGCTTGGTAGAAGCTAACTCTCTGCCACATTTCCTTTGATAACCAAGTGAGCTCAATAAGAGCTGACTTTACTGAGTAGTGTTCAAGAACGTTCGGTAGACACTGTGAATTGCTTTGCTAATCATCTGAGCTTGGTAGACTCTATCTGATGATCGATATGACATTTATGTAACATCAAAAACAACACACAATTAACAATTGCATCCAACACTATGAACTTTGAATCATCTAGATAGTTTGGCAGCTCGACATCGATTAGAATTCCACTTAGAATATACAAGAAACATTTCATGCTAAAAAAAACATGAAAAATTTAAAGTTTTAACTTAAATATTCAACAACATCTTGCATCTTTTTTTCATGCTAATGTAGTATTTTCAATACTATCTCCTTTGGAACTAATGTATGATATCAAACTTGAATATCAGTCCCACATACCTCTTGATTTCCTAGTTTGATGAGGTGTGATCACTTGATCCATTGGGTGAAGTGATCCCTTCTCCATTTGATGTGCTACAAACATTTTCTTTTTCCATGTCTCGTTCATCTCATCTTTGATGTGTTCAACATCTACCTTGCCTTTGCCTTTATCAAATTCACAACCTGGTGCCTTTGACCTAGTTGGACAATGCTTATTGATGTGACTGATCTTCAAACAACTAAAATATGTAGTTTGACTCAACCACCTTTTGTAGTCACCACTGAAGTGTTTCCTAATACAATTCTTAGGAATATGTCCATATTCTTGACAGTAATGACAACTATATCTTGTATTATAATCCCAATTATAAAAGCTTCCATTGTTTGTTACCTTTTTTGGCTTGTTTGATGAACACATGGATTTGGATATACATTCAAAATCTCTATGTCCATAATTCTAACAGTTGTAGCAATATCCTTCAAATCTTTTTTTATGCATGGTCCTAATTCTACACTCATGTGCTTAATGACCTTGCTTATTGCACTTATGAAAATGAGTCATGTTCTTAGGCTTGACATTCTAATTTTTATTATTAATGTTGCACGTATTAGAAGTATGTCCTCTCATACCACAATTATGACAAGTAGGTTTGGAGTTCTTACCTTTGATGTTCCTTTTTTCAGCGAGTTTGGATGATTCACCTTCTTTAGTGCTTGTGTAGCCCACTCCTGATGTATCTTTGCTAGATCTACATGATCTTAATAATTTCTCAAAGTATTTGATGGCTTCATTTGGCTTTTTGAGACTTTCAGCTAATTCCTTTTCTCTTTTTAGGTCACTCTACAATTTTTTATTTGACAACTTCAATGTAGTTATCTCAATGTCCTTGACATTTAGTTCATAGTTGGCATTCATCATTTTCCTTAGAGTATCTAATTGTATGTTGAAAATCTTGGTTAGCTCTATTGACTTCTCTTCCAATCTATTTGCAAGAATTCTTTTGTCTTCTCCAACCATGGCTTTGTCTTCTATAGATTTCTTCTTTTGTTTAGTCACCTCACATACCAGTATAGCTTGTGATTCTTGTTCTAGCTTGATATTTTTTATTTCCTCAACTAGGACTCTATTCTTTTCTATTAGATTTTCAATTTTTGCATCAAATTCATTGGTGTCTCCATCTGCAAATAGCTTAGTAGTGTCTATCTCTTTGTATAGTGTGTCATTCTCCACAATAGTAATCTCTTTCCTTCTCTTCAAGGATTTCTTTAGTTCCTCTCTTACCTCATTTAGTTGATATAGTATGAGATGTATTTCAATCTCCTAGTTCTTAATAGTCTTTCCCAACTTGTAGACTTCCATTTCAAGATCTTTTCTCAAAACTACAAAGCTTCTCTTTTAGAGAATAAGGCTTTAATACTAATTGTTCAAATTACAAGTGGGAAGAGTAAACTTCTAGCAGGGGGCGAATCAAGAGTTTAAACTTGGACTCATAAAACTTTCACCATTCATTCATCATATGCATTCAATATCTAAACTGAAATAACATGTAAAGAATATGCATCTAAATCATGTAAACATGTAAGCAATCATATGCATAACACTAGATATGATTACCCAGAAACCCTTCAAGTGAGAAGGTAAAATTGGGATGGGTATGACACCCACAAATCTTCACTATTGTATCAATAAAGTGTATCCAATGAAGGTTACAATGATTTTATTTTGAATCATGGTATGCCCTATGAAAGGCCTACCTTGTTAAAGGCTTACAAAGACTATTAGGTCCTGTTAGAAGTGTTCCTGGTTAAAGGACTTCAACTTACAATTAAGTAAGCACCCTATTAAAGGATTTGATACAACTTGTTAGGACTACTTTGTTAAAAGATTTAATTGAAAGCAACTCTTAAAATGTCTTAGCATAGATCCTACAATTGGCATTTTCTTTCCTGATGATAGATCACTTCTACACAATGTCCTTATGATTCTTCATGATCAAATGTCTCAATGTTGTATCCTTCTCTCTATCCTCCATTCTTCTCTAATTGACTCTGCAATTAACTATTACTTCTAAGTCACCTTGAATGCTTTGTAAACTATCTTTTTTACTCTTCCAATTTGATCATTCACCCCCTTGTTATTTCATAAAGAGTTTAGGGCTCTATCCTCCTTAAGAAGACTTAGGTGGCTTAAGGTTGTGCATGAATCTATGACTGAAATTCATCCATTTTATCACCTAAACCTTCCCATTTTTTGATTGGCTACATGTAATTGCATAGGGAATCCAAATATAGATTCATTCTTATCTCCAAAAGATAGTAATCTATCCTTAAGTCAGCTTTAAAATGGTTTACATAGTTGTTTGTGCCTTTACAAAAAAAATGTCAAAATTGTTTCACTCGGCATATGAAGTCACTAATGCTCGACATGCACTATATTTTTTCTTTTAACTCAACACCTACATTACTTGGCATCAACTATTTATTTGGCTTTTGAATTACTCGACATGGTCTATCTACTCAGCACCTGAGTGACTCAACACATGAGTGACTCGACATTCATCACAACTTGACATGGTCTAATATTTACATGTTGTGATTGACATGTATTACTCATTTGACATGAATTAAGTAAATGGCTTAAGTGTGTTGACACTCACTTGTCAAAACCAATTTGAGATCAACAACCTCTTCATGTTATTTCACACCCTTAGAAAGATCTTAAAGTGTGATCTTCAACATCAATATATATGATATTCTGATAATAACATTTGATGCAAAGCCACATTTCTCCTTAATTAGCTTTAGAGAGGCAACCTTTTCTACCACTTAATTTTCATGACAAGAAACATACATAAAAATTAAAACACCTCAAGTGTTGATGCTAAAAATTAATCTGCTAATTGGATGTTGATGGAGATATGAAATTCCTTCACATGATACATGAAAACTATGTAGATTTTCCAACTCCTTGAAGAGGAAAAATGAAATCTTTGCTATGACTTACTTTTCAACATTTAACTTCAATAAAACTAGTAGAGAAAATAAAAATCAACCTTAAATAATCAATAATTTATTATTTTCTTTATTTATGCCAAGAATCTACTCTCAAAGGTTTCAAATTTACCCCTAGAAAATATTGAAAGTCCTTGAAATCTTTTACATAGAACAACTGCAACTAGTGTAGAGATCTTAGAGTCGCCACTCACACTTGTGAGATGAAATTTAGAACATAATTTTTTACTTGATAAATATGGACTAGACTTTCAATTTGTGAAAAAAAATCAAATTATCAAATCACCCTTGAAGATTTAGTCAAAGAAGAGAAAAACACTTAACCATTCTTGACTCTACAATTTACAACAACACTTTGCAAATGGATTAACCAAACTAATGAGAAACTAAAATCTAATTATAACAACACAAGTCATATTTAATATTCAAAGTTGACATTGTCATGAATAAGGTAATATTGGGAGACATAATTTTTTAGCAAGGAAATGGAAAACACATCATAACCTTGTTGCTACAGCTTATTTTTTTCATGTCTTTCTTCTTTTTGTATTGAATGTAATGCCCCACTTGGGAACCCAAAAGAAATAAACCTAATATGTTACAAAGTTTATTGAAATTTTTTTTAAAAATTTCGAACAACATCAAAGTAAAAATGTGGAAGCAATATACACATACACATCAAGTACACATAAGCAATTAAAAATAAAATTATCCATTCCTCAAGAGTTCCTTCATATTGAGTCACATTTAAGGAGTTTATAATAATTTGTTTAAGTCTTTTGTACATGTTAATGAGCCATAAGGAAATAACATATACATTATCTTATAAGAAAATACATAAATATATCTGACATAATGCATCTAATGAATAACATCCACTACACATGTTACATGGTATGTGAGAATAGATACAAGTACATCCTAATAAAAGATACATGTTAACATTTATACATCAACTAAATAGAAGTCTCCAAAATATGAATATGAATGACAAAGGATACAACTACACTAATGAGCATCCAATAGCTAGCAATGTAAGGGGGACTCAAATTGTAAGAAGAAACTACCTCCCAACTATGTGGTTACCTTAGAATCAAGCTCCCACTCCCACCATGCAGGAGAGATAATGTATGATCCATACATAGATAATGAAATCATAAAATAATCCTAGATAAGGAATCTAGATAGTTAAATCTACCTCAAGTGTAACACAAACTACTGATAAAAAAAAAGATAACCAAAGTTGAAAAGATAGTCATCCAAACCAACATCACATACCAAAATCAACAATTAATATGAAGTACAAATCAAATACCAAAACTAAAATAATGAATAATTGATCATTCACTAATAAAATTCAACTATCAACAATAAATGGCTTCCAATCAATGAGTAACAATTCACAATAAATACACCATCAAAAGTAATATTAAACAAGTACACCACTAGAGAAATACTTAAGAAACATGAAAGAGACTTAGGCTACATACTATGGAGTGTCATTACATGAGCCAACTCTAAGGTTATCCTAATAGCATCTAAAGACCTTGACCCCTAGTGACTCTATATGGAACTAAAATACCCTCTCGTGAAGATGAGGAGACTAGTCATGCCTCTCAAGGTATCATCTTGTTTGCATCCTTAGTCTATACAACCACTTAAGGCATGGAAGAGGAAAAATATATAACTTATCTTTTTAATTTATCTCAAGGAATGGGGGAGGAAAGTATTTTAATTACTATGTTATCACTTGTTACACAACTTATAATGAGTTACCCTAGCAAACACTTTCGGCCTCGACCCCCATTGCAAGCCACTCTCATAGACATGCACCTAGACTACCTTTCTAAAACTCACAAAATACAATTGTGTCTCATATCAAAAAAGTAATATTGATCAAATTCAGTTCTTTAACAGGAAACCCAAAAATAACATTGGTTCTCAAAATTTAAGTTCTCATAAATGCTCAATAGCATAAAGCTCATAAAACATAAATCTCAAGTCAAATCATAAAATTCACCAAGACATCTAGTCAAATAATCATAAAAGAAATCTCAAAAATGTCTCCAGTTCACATCCTAACTTGGTTAACTATACAACCCACAAAGAAAAACAATCACAAAAATAAACATCACAAGACTATAAATATAATATTAGAAAACACATGATTTTTTGCCACATGATTTAATTCCATCAGTTTCTCTTGTTTAGTTTGAGCCATAAATACATGTTTAAAAGTAAAGAATATACATGTTAATATAAATTGTTATGTTAATATACTTATTTAAATCAATAAGTGATTAAATGTCAAAATTCTTTATACGTATAAAATATCATGCAACATTATCATGTTTTCAATTTAAATAATCTTAAATCATAAATGATATTATTAGGTTAAATATTGATATCAATTTCATTTCTAAAGTATTAATTTGACTTATACTATGTCCAATATTAATATTTACTTTTCCTTTAATTCATGATGCAACTAGAGATAACTCAAACTTGAAATTATAATTATAATTAAGTTCTTTACAATTATTTCTCATAATATTAAATATTCATAACTAGAAGATTATATTATGAACTCCACTATAACTTCTCTTAAAATATAGCTAAATTACAATTATATTTTTTGTTAGTGTAAATAATTAATTATTATTGCAATTTAATTAACTTTACTTAGGTTAATGCATTGTTTTATTATTTATTAGGTTAGACTCCTCAGAGTATGCATACTCATATGAGTTGTCTTGTTAACAACACAGTAGTTAGCAACTCTAATTTAGCACATGGTGTCTACAACATAAGAGTTTGCATATTTATCTGAGTTGTCATGCAGACAACACAGTTGTTCATACTCTAATTGAGCACATGGTGTCTACAACATTTTTTTACGTGACACACCTATGTTAAGCTTATCCTCTCATTGTCACACTAACTTCTGTGCTCCATGGAGGATAATCCACTCTTAGTGGACATGTGCTTAGTTGTGAAACTTATCACTTTGCTGACTCCTAGTCATTCTAGAGGCCTTTATATATAAGCACTCCTAGTGTGTATGTACATCAATTCAATTTCATATTGTTATTCTAATCATACTTTATTGGTCCATATTGTGCTAGTTCTTGAGCTTCTTGATTTTGTGTGATTTTTCTCTGAGGTAAATTCTTACATGGTATTAGAGTTGAGGGAGCTTCTCTTTACATAGACATTGGAGACCATTTTTGCTTCACCTCATGGAGGGCCACCAATTCAAATCTAAAGTATCTATAGTCATTAGGAATGTCTAGAGACAAAGTTGACCTCACCATTGTATCCAGAGCATCGATTCGGTGAATTTTGACTATAAATTTGCCTACCCTAGGCTATAGTAAAATTTGAGGAAATTTTTTTTGAAAACCTGAACCTGAAGGCTTGATTAGCAAATTTGCTATGATCATTTCAGATTTGTTCAATTAATTTTTGGATTTTTATTTATTACATTTGCATCTTTACCATTTTTTTTTGGATTTACATATTCTATATTTTCAAATCTACAATTTTCAAAAAAAATTCAAATTGTTTTTGGCCATCAAGCCTGTAGAGCAATTTTTTATTGCAAAAAATTGGGTGGTCAAATCCATGGCTAGAATATACTATATTATATCAGCATATTCCACATCCAACATAACCAACCAAGTCAAACCACACACAAACTGATGGCATCAATCCTTACCACATTCTGATGACATTCCACACATGGCGGGTTAACAATAATCACTGTAGCTTCAAAGCCATTTTAACCATTCATGGCCTTTTTTATTTATACATCTCAATAGTATAAGTTAGGGTGAATGTGGGATTAAAGTCCCACATCCACCCTACCACTTTTTCAAAATCTAGTGCCAAACACATCTGTTGGTGACCGCGGCTGAACTCCTGCCTTTAGTCTGCTTCATGTCCACTAGCAACAAAAGATGACACCACCTTCACTATTACAGCCATAGCTAGCCACCGCCCCTCCTTTTTCACCACTATTTAGTGCCAAGTGGTGCTTGCAAGCTATGTTGGAACTCCACCTCCACTAGGATAGAGCTCCAAGTTAGCAGCCAATGTCAAACCCCAACCATGTCACCAAACTAACACGTTAGCTCTAGCTTAGTTTACATGTGTCTTATATGGTAGGTGCCTATTCAGCCTATAGTGACATCTCAGCCCTAACATGTCACCACTTTGCGTACATTCCATATAGTCTAGGTCAATAGATGATGTCATCAGTCATACAATATGGCCTAGCACATGATCCAATGGGCCCTTTTTTTCTAACATCAGCATTTGAGTGTCTTAAAGTTGATGATTGTTTGACCATCATTAGTAGGCTAGATTGCACTATAGCGACAACCATTTGGAAATCAAATTTAACCTCGTATTTTGCTAATTAGACCCCTCACCATATGTAGTTTTGATTTGACCATCTAACTTCATGATGCCATATCTCAGTCATTCAGACTCCAAATTAGGTACAAGTTTTTTTTATTTTGGCTAAAATTTCTTGAACTTTTTAGTGGTGCTATTATTTTCTAGTTTTGGTGCACTAATTTGTCAAAAAAATTAGTTTTTGGTGATTGTACCTATCCAATATTGCATTCTACAACTTCAAAGGCTCTGTATAGGCTCATCTAGATACATTTTTAGGTTCCAATTTTTTTGGAAGTGAATAAGTTTTCATCTACTTTCTAGATCTATAATAAGATTATAGGCTTGTGTGGATATAAATACCACTTTTTTGCATTGTATTACTTTGATTTAACTTTAAAATTGTTAAATATCTGAGCTACATTGCTAAGTACCAGATTTGAACTCCAAAAGGAGGTTGTAAGTAGAAAATTTAGAAGCCCACTTTTGTCCATTTTGACAAGTGGCCTATTGTAAATGCACTACATATAAAGTGCCAAAAGCATCATTTTTGGGAGGGTTCTTTGATTGATTGAATAGGGGGATGTGTCTTGTGTTCTTGTGTCACTCTTTTTCTCTTATACTCTTTTAATTTTTTGCATCATGGGTTCACCTAAAGCTCCACTTTTAACTTCACACAATTATTCTACATGGGAAGATATTGTATGGACTAGACTAATACAAAAAGGTTTAAATCTATATGTTGATGGTACAATTGTAAAACCCACTGAAGCTAATGTACAAGTTGATTGGCAAGTTAAAGACAACCAAGCTTTAGAAATTATTAGGAGTTGTGTTCATAGAAATATTTTTTTCCACATTTCCAACTTTAAGGATGCCAAGGGTGCTTGCGAAAAACTTGAAGGTTTGCATGGTAAGGTGGATGAGGAAAAGGGATTCAAGATTGAGGATGATCTACTTCTATTGGATCCTAAGAATTTTGACACAATTTAGGACTATGTCAACAAAGCCAATGAATTGAGAGCACTACTTAAAGATTATGGTAATCCCATAAAGGATGATATATTTATTCATCAAATCTTGAAGAGTCTACCTTCAACATATGCATCTTTTGTTTCGAGTTACAACACTCACAGGTTGACCATGGGAAGTGCCTTCACTAAGCCTACATTTGATGCATTTGCAAAAATGTTGATGTTGGAACAATCCAAGTTGATAGATATGGGAATTCTCAAGTCATCCAAGTCGATAACATTGGTGGTTAGTAATGAGAACCAAGAAAATCAAGGCAGAAAAAGTTCTACAAACAGCAAGAAAAAGTAGTGGAAGAAAAAATTACAATTAGAGGCACAACAATCTTTCTCCTATCAATAAGGAAACTCTTCTTCCAACAAGAAAGGAAACAACAACAAGAAGGATAAACTATTTTTTACATATTGTAAGAAATTGAATCATGATGAGCATCATTGCAAGACTAAGAGTATAGATGAGTTGGAAAACTTACTCAGGAAGAACAAAATCAATGTGCCAAATGCTCCCAAGGATTCAAATCCATCCACTTCAAAGGGAAAAGGGCAATGATTTATGGCAAGTTCAAGTTCTTTAGGGGAATGGATTATTGACTTAGGTGCCTCATATCATATGGGTTCTTCAAAAGGACATTTTTCTTTATTGAAGCAGTCTAAGGTACCTCAAATCTTTGTATGGAATGATACACAAGTGGAAGTTGAAGGGAGAGGACAAGTTGAGATGGAAAATGGAGAGCTCAAAGACATTCTCTATGTTCCTAACCTTAGCACTAATCTCCTTTCAATTTACCAAATCACTCACTATGGAGGTGGTAGTGAAGTTGAGTTCCTTCCTAATTTAGTAATGGTGCAAAATCTTAAGGATTATTCATTGGTTTTAGTGGCTAAATTCAATCATGTCATGAGGCTTTATTCTTTCTCCCACTTTGTGCCTAAGTCTCCTTCACATGCCTTGTTAACACATTCACAATCACAAAGTAAATTATGGAATGAGCACTATGGTCATCTTGCCTTCCACTATCTTCATCAACTTCACTCAAAAAATATGGTCAAAGGTCTACCTCCTGATGAGACCAAAATATGGTCTATTTTATCATTTCATTTTTAGTTGAATTTGCAAACTTTCTAAAAACTTCGATGTTTAAGAACATGGTGTTTATTATAATTTTAGAAAAATATGTACATACTTTCTTTCTAGAACTAAAATAATTATCCTATGAAATGATATGTCATTTGATTACAAAATAGTGAGAATGATGTTTTTCTTCCTTAGCTAGGTTGGGTAGTTCTCCTACAACAATGTGACATAGGGAAACCTAATTTAGATGACATATTTTGAATTAGTCTTGATGTATGTTATTACTTTAGAGGCACTAATATTATGTAGATTAAAAGGTGAAGTCAACTCAACTAAGCAGAGTCAACAACTTGAGCAAATAGTGGTAAATTTCATTAATGACCTTCCACATCACCAACCATTTCGTCCATAACAACTAGTACTTATTTTCAAGAAAGCAAGACTCAAATAAAGAAATCTAGGGGTCATGAGCTCCTAAATTCATGTTCCATTTGATGCAAAAGTTAATATATCTCTTGTAATATTCAACATTGTCCATTATTTCGATAGTTGATGAAGTCTAAAATCTAGGAATTCTGTTCCTAGTTTGTGCTTAAATAACTGGAGTCTTTGTTCCAGAGAAATTAATTAATTAGTGGTTCTTAGTAGAAGGAAGAAGTTTTTTGAGCTATTGAGTACTAAATGTAATCTTATTGTTTATAAGTATGTATGTTTACTATTGTTACAAATAAAAAGATCATTTCAAGTTTCCATATTTGAGTAGTTCTACTTTGTAATACCCCAAAATTGGCTCATTGCCATGATACCAATTTTGGTCTATTTCTGATCAATCCTAAGACCTATTCTAATAGGCAATTCTTATTCTGCTATTCACTACTTGACTTAATTGTCAGATGCAAAAAATCCTAATCTGCATTCATCATATTTCTTATTTAATCCCTATAGTACGTACTCATATTAGTCGCATTAAACCTACTTGATTTAATTATAATTTAATTATTAAGTATTTATACTTTAATTAAATTAAATTATATCCTAAGGCTAATGTACTATGAAATTAAATTAATTTAATTTAATAAATACGCCTATCTTGATTAATTAAATATAATTATTTAATTAAATGAAAAAGGTATTTCTAATTAATTAAACAAAATTATTTAATTGAATGGAGTACTTATTTCTAATTAATTAAACAAAGTTATTTAATTAAATGGGAAGCCATTCCTAATTAATTAAATGAAGTTATTTAAATAAATAAAAAAATTGTCTCTAATTAATTAAATATTATTTAATTAAATAGAAAAAGTAATTATGAGATCATATCTCATTTTATTAAATTAAATATCTCAACAAAATCTCTCTTCAGTTCAAAAAGGGAAATTTCCAGTTCACTATTGATCAAAAATGAGTTAAATGAGTTAACTCTTTTTTCTACTCAAATTAAAACAGTTAACTCCTTATTTTACTCAAATTAAATCTGTTAACTCCCTTTAATTTGGGAGTCTCCCTTTATGACTGAACCTCATCTTCAATCCTGACCGTTGATCTGAATTAATCTCAACCGTGATGGATTCCAAGAAAGTCTATTTAAAAGACCCTCATCTCTTCATTTTGAGAGGATGAATTTGGAGAATTTGCATCGAATTGCTGCTGGAATTCATACTCATGTTTGCTTACATTTCTTGCATACATTCTCATTCTTAGTTTAATCTCATTTTAGTCTAGTTTTCTTTATTTGTTCTTAGATTACATTGCATCTTTCATTCTAGATTAATCTGCATACTCATTCTTAGCTTAATTTCATTGTCAAATCCTTCGTTCTTAGAGGGTCTAGTTGCTTAAAAACCTTAGATTTGAGGATATATGATAAGCAATTCCCTCTAGATAGAAGGAAATAGGTCTCTTTGCAGGCTAATTTTTGGATGAACAATCCAATGTTCATTCCCAGATGAATCCACAAATAAAGACTGGTTTTGAAGTGTGTGTGTTAGCAGAGGCTGCATTTTCATGCATACATTTTTGGTACCCACCGTGGGGCCTAAAAATTAGTTTTTTTGGCCTCTTTCTATATTTTTTAAATCATTTTTTTGTTCTCTGTCCGCACTATTTCGTACAGATTCAAGAATCTTGGTGCAAGACTGTTCATTTTCGTGCGAGGATCCAAAATCTTTGCGCAAAGATTCTTTTCGCATCGTGCGAGAAAGTTCTTTGGCACACAAAACTTTGTGCAAAACCTGCTTCTTCACGTGAGCCAAGTTTAATTTCATGCGAGCTGAATTTAATTTTTCGCGGGCCATAAAACTTCTTCGCGCGGGCTGTCAGGAATTTTGTGCGAAACTTTGCTGACAGAGGCAAATTTTTGCATTGATTTTTGTTTTTTCTGGTTTTTCTACTGACTGTTCATGGTTTCTAGTATTTTTGCGTTTTCTAATTTTTTTGGAACAGCATAACAGCGGTTTGTGAGACAATGGGAAAAGTGTGATAAAGTCACTAAAAATAGGTAAATTCTACTAAGCGCGTTGCGAGGATCATCAGGTAACCTTCCTCAGCTGATAAAACTTCATTTGGATCTAAAATGAACATCTCTCGTGTTGAGCTTGCATGTTTTTCCTTTTGTATTTTCATTTTACAACACATGCATAAATTGATACTAGGGTGTGATCTCTGTTAGTATTCATTTAGCAGGCTTAGGAACTTGGTTAGATTTAGATAGCTATTTTGGGTTATTGGACTTGCTAATTTTCCGGCCCCTTGTTCCACCCTATGGTTGCAAGATCAGCACCATGTTAAAGGGGAGGGGTCTACAGGACATAAGCGTTAAATGCTCCACTAGGCAACCCTTTTGTGCTTTCTAGAACTCACCAATTTTTGAGTTGTGGACTCATTTTGGCTTGTGTAAGGGGTTAAATATTCCACATCTTTGGACTCACCTTGCATTAGTTAAAGCATTAAGTGTACCACCTTATGCTCTTTGATTTCTTTTAGATAGATTTGCTTTTAGAAATTAACATCTGTAAACACATAGTAATTAAGCCCCCATGAATACTATTCGTGGATCTTGAGGGAGTGGATTCCTAGTGAAACTCCTCTCTAAAAAAAATTCCTTGTAGGTGGGGAGGATACTTTGAGCATCTCGTAGATAGATGAATCTTCAACTTGTTGATTAAGGCATCCTTTCTTCGGAGAGGTTGATAGATCACAGGGAGATGATATCATAGATCTTTAAGAGATAATCTTTGTTTAGCATGTTAGATTAATCTGTTTGTTTTGATTGGGCTAAAGGCGAAAAGGTGTCAAAACCTTGAATTTGGAAGCTAAGTCCCCTGGTGGTATACTATTGTGAGTCGGTCACCTTTAGAGAGGGTTAACTGTAGCAGACAATCCCTCTATAGGGAAAACTATGTTGACGGAACCTCAAGCGGTAATAGCCATTTTCCCCATGGTAGTGACAACCGCTATATAAATGTCCTTGTGGAAGAAATCTCCATGGGTGTGGTTTATTGTGGGTTGTCAGATCTCCCTAGCAGCTCTTGAAGATTAATTTCTCGGACTGTGTCAAAACCTCAGTGCACCAGGATTGGAGGTCACCCCTATGAATCATAAAAGTTGCAGACTCAAACCATTACTAAATACCTTAGAGAAGCCAAATTTTATTTTCTAGGGATGTATGCATGATTGCAAAACTCTTTGAAAAGGTACACAAATAGCTCTCTTAGGGATTAGCACAAACTAACTCACTTGATTATTCATGCGCAAGGTTGCTTTTGCCCTTGCTCATTATTTTTAGATATGCTTGAAATCACTTGCTTGCTGTTCTACGTGCCTGTTTATCTGCCTGGTTATTGGAATAATCAAAATTTTTGTCAAAATCAGCTGCTGTTGTGAAACTGTTCTATCCTTTCACGGGAAATCATTTGGGTCTTGCGTGAAATCATCTGGCTCTCGCACGAAGCCATTTTTTCCTTGCACGAAATTAAACTTCTGTTGCACATCTTCACACAATCCTGTGAACAATTTTGTGCAAAATTAAACCACTGATACTGATCTTTGCGTGAGACAGAAACATCTTCACGTGGCCTGTAAAACATCTTCACGCGACCCAAAAAACTTCTTCGTGTGAGACTTTATATCAGCATTAACAATTTGAGTCTGTTTTAGCTATCTGCAGCCTGCACGCTATCCTTTTTGCATCCGTTTGTCACTCTCTATTTGCAAACAGTCCTATAACAATGACACTTCGCTTAACCAAAGACTTGTGTCTTATACCTTGACTAGTCTCATCTCATAAGTAATTTTGGTCCTTGTCTTAATGCTTGTCATACTTTGTGTCGCAGTGGTCATAATCTCTGGCTATTCTAGCCTTTAAATCAAACCATTTGTGCCTTAGTGAACAACATTCTTGCTATTATCTTGTCCCTTTTGAGACTCAGTCTTAGTGTAGTCCTTGTCCAGGTTCTAACTTTTTGTCTTTGCCTATGACTATCACAACCAGAAGCGGAAATGTATTTTATCCTTATAACATTAGACATGGTCGTGCTAGGGGTCATAATCATGGCAGAGGTAACTTACCTTTCACTATGCAATCTATATCCAGTTTGGCTAGTGAGGCATCTTCACAGTCCTCCTCACCTGCAAGGTCATCTCAAGTTCAACGAACATTTTCCAATTTGCAACAAATTAGAAATCCTTTTTACCAAGAGGATACTGAGACAGGTAGAAGTCCTACATTCCCAAACACAATGTATAAACCTTTCTCCATAGACCCTTTTGAAACACAACATACAGAAACTGAACAAGTTCCTATAATGACTAGTCATGAACCTGAACAGGGTAGTCATAGTCAATATCAAGAATAATCTAGGGATGACAAGGAGAAAGAGAAAGAAGGTGACACTGATGAAGAACAAGAAGAGGTGGAAATCCTTCTCGAACACATAGCAAAATGTCAAAGAGACAAAAACTTTCAGAAGGTCATGGGAATCCTACTCAATGAAGAGAAAGAAAAGTACTTTCTCAAACTTGCCCAAGATGGAGCTAAACTACCCACACATTTCAATGTGGAGACCATTATCACACGTGAAGAAGAAAATAAGACCGCTAAACTCCAAAAATAATTGAAAATTATGCAAGATCAATTGGTTCAGATGATGCATGAGAAAGAGAAACCCAAAAAGACATACACATTGGACGCTCTTTGTTCATTCCCATTTGACAAAAGTATAAACATGTCGCCTTTCCCATGAGGTGTAGTACTACCCAGATATGACAAGTACTTTGGTACTATTGATCCCCAAGATCACTTGTAGGAATTTGGTGCTTTCTCTATGGATTTTAAACACAATCAAATGTACCTCATGCGTTTATTCCCTAGAAGCCTGGGTGGTTAGGCTTTGGAGTGGTTCTCACATTTACCTCCTGGTATCAAGACGTTTGACGAAATTGCTAATTCATTTGTTCAAAAATATTCTCATAACATTCAACATCCTGTAAATATTTGAGATCTATGCAACCTTAAATAGAAGGTTGGTGAGCCTTTTCTCACTTTCCTCCAATAGTGGAGAAAACTTTATACTAAGTACTCCCATAAAATCCCAGAAATGGAGAAGCTCGACATTTTCATTGATAACCTCTTACTTGATTTTGGGTATAGAGTCCAACTACAAGGTCCACGTACCTTTGAAGACATGATTACACAGGCTATCCGTATCGAAGAATTTATTGTCAAGAAAGGTGAGCTCACTCTTTAGAGAGACTCAAAACAAGGTTCCACTTCCAACAGGGATAAAACCAAACATGTCAACAAGAATTGAGAAATTGTACATAATGGGGTTGTTGATAATGTCACACCAAAACTTGCTAAAGTAGCATTTAATCTCACAGATTGCCTCAAAGTGGCCAAAAATTCTAAGAAGCCTCCTCCTGACAATAAGGCATCTGGGAAAAAATCGAGAAACTCATGGGCAACACGATCCAAGCGAGAGTATACGCCTTTAGGAGAAACTTTGGATGTGGTTTACAAAACATTTCTACAACACAAGCTTATCTCACCAATGGATAACCCTTGTCCCTATGATCTACAACCATGTCCACCATGGTGGAATGAGACCTCATTTTGTGAGTATCACCAAAACAAGGGACACAAAACCAGCAACTATATAAACTTGTGTCATAAAGTCCAGGACATGATTGATGTTGGTGAACTTGTGGAAGATGAACATAACAAAAACTCAGACCACAAGACGTTCAAAGAGCCTTTCCCAGCTTATGAAAAAGGAGAGGCTTTGAAACCAGAACCCTACAATAAGGTCAACTATATGTATTCCAATGATGACAATGTCATTCACATGGTTGAACCTGTAGATTCTGAATACTGTGATGTTATTACTATAAAGGGGAAGCAAGATAATGATAAACCCAAGACACCATTTGTCTTGAGAGGCCCTACTTCCAGTAACATAGATAATGCATCTTCACAACACTATGCTAATGTTGTTACTCGCTCTCATGTGAAATTGGTGCTCAAAGGCCCTACACCTCCTACTTCAAATCTTGAACAACACAAGGACAAAGCCCTTGCTGGTCCATCCGGTAAAGGTGCAAAACACACGACGAACTTGACTGCAACCAGTTCTAGTGTTCCAGATCAATTGAAATGAGCCAATGCTCACATTTCCATATTTGAGCTGCTTAAAATCTCACCTACTCATAGGAAAATTTTGGATGAAGCCCTCACTGAGGCAAACGTTCCTCAAGATCTTGATCTTGAGCGATTTCAATCCATGGTAGGTCACTTGACCTCACCTCATCTTATGACCTTCTCTGAGGAGGATGACAACTCACTAAATCACCCACACAATCAGCCTCTACACATTGAGGTCATGATCCACCAGAAACGTGTTCGTCGGGTACTCATTTACAATGGCACTGGCCTAAATATTGTTTTTGCTGCTTTGCTTAGACAATTGGATTATTCTGAGGACTCTATTGATCCTCGATGAAAGATCACTATTAAAGTGTATGATGAAGTAGAACAAAAGTCACTAGGTCTTGCGACTTTACCAATTTGTGTCGGTCCTATCTAAAGGGATGTCACCTATCAGGTGCTTGACATTCCCTTAGCCTACAAAATTCTATTGGGATAGCCATGGATACATGAGATGCGTGTTGTGCCATCCACATACCACCAATGCATTAAATTCCCATTTCATGGCTCCAAAGTTACTATTCCTGCCACTACTAGCTACACTTGCAATATGCTCAAAGCTGCTGATTCTTTCATCCCTACTAACCGTGAGTCTACTGATTGTCACAACTATCAGCTGAAACAAATTGAGCAGTCATTTAAATTGAAAGAAACTAGTATGGGAGAGTACCACATGGAACTAGTGTTGTCATTAACATCTATTCCAGAGTCCCCTCGACATTTTGGGAGACCCTCAGAAGCCAAGAAGTCGTTCATGTTGACACCTCAGACCAAGTTTAATGGCTCTTCTGTCAGAGCTATAGTTCACTTAGAAGATGAGAGAAAAAATAGAGCCATTGCTGCATGGCTTTATAAAGAAGAGGCTCCAGTAGACCTAACAAAGAAAGCTCAAGAAATCACTCCTAAGAAATATGGACCTAGTCTTAAGCTTATGAAGCATTTTGGTTACAAGGGAACTGGCCCTATTGGGTGCAATAACACTGGTTTAATAGATCCTATCAAAGCAATAGCTCAAAGCAATAGTGACACAACTGGCCTAGGGTTTAAGAAGGTCCCTTTCCCTTTGGGATCCAATAAATTCATACCTGTACCTGAGAGTTCATCTGAAAATGAGTCACAATCTGAGTTAGGTACTCGAGAGGAAGAATCTGATGGTGAGGATTCTTACCCTCATCCTATTCCTTATGATCTTGCTAAATTCTTTGCTGAGCCAGATGAATTTGGGCCATGTGTTAGCACTATGGATGATACTAGTGATTCTTCTGAGGACAATGCTAAGCAACTCAAATATCATTCAAAAAAGGTAGAATCTAGTTAGTCATTCCATATTGAGTATTTGTGTAAGAATCCAGAGGCTGAAGGAGAGTATGTCCCTATCACTGTTGGGGAGTTCTATAGTCTCTGACCATGTAGCACCGATTCTCATGAATATGAATTTGACAATATTTCAGAAGTGACTACTAATAAAGACATTGACCAAGTGCATGTCTATGAAAATCAAATAGAAGTGAGTGAAACGTCTAGGGATAGGTCACAGAGGTCTGATCCAACTAGTGTCCTAGAGTTGTCAATTCTTGACATTAGTATTCCAAGGCATTTGAATACACCTATGGATGAGGTCGTCATAGGTCTCAAATTGCTGGTCCATGCATTTAATGACTATACTGTGAATGTAATTGAACTAGTCACTATTCTCTCACTTGCACATCCCGAGCTTATAGACTGGAACCCCAATGCATCTAACAAAGTCCCCACATTCTAGAATGACTATGCTCTTGCCTGTTACCTAAACACTATCAAACTTGTAACATCTTCCACCAATGAGCAGAGCATCAACATGACTGAGACCGACATCAAATATCTCAGTCACATAATTAAAAAGAAAAAATGCAAGAGGTCCAATGGTGAAAACCACATTGTGGTAGTGTCAGATCCAAAAAAAGTAAAAAATAAAATACATATCCAAGGGTGAAAACCTCTTTAAGGTGCTCGTGGATGAGATATTTGATGTCCTCCCTAGTCACTTTTAGGATAGATCATCAGTGTTAATAGAGCCAATACAACCGATTAACCTGGGCACAAAAGAACATCCTCATGTGATACATCTAGCTCAGTCATTGTCAATTGAAGAAAAGGAAAAATTCATTTCCTTTTTCAAGGAGAAGAAAATAAATTTTTCCTGGACATATTCTGACATGCCAAAATTGGATCCTGATCTTATCATGCATCACTTGTCCATAGCATCAGGCATCAAACCAGTTAAACAGAAGCTTCAGAAAATGCATCCTCATGTTGCATTGCTAGTCAAAGCTGAATTGGAGAAACTTTTGAAGACTAGTTTCATTCATGCAATTGATTATGCTGAATGGATATCCAATATTGTCCCTGTGTCCAAGCACGATAAGTCTATCAGAGTTTGTATAGACTTTCATGATCTTAACTTGGCATGTCCTAAAGATGACTTTTCGCTCCCTAATATTGATATGATCATGGACATGACGACTGGCTATGAGATGTACTCACTTATGGATGGTTTTTCTGGATACAATCAGATAAAAATTGCACTAGAAGATCAAGAGAAAATAGCTTTCACATGTGCATGGAGAACCTTTTGTTGGAATATGATGCCATTTGGTTTAAAGAATGTTGGAGCTACATATCAGTGGGCTGTTACTACAATTTTCCATGACATGATGCATAGAACTATTGAGGACTATGTTGATGATACCTTGGTCAAAAGTGCTAAACACAATACTCATTTGCACAATTTGGGACCAATCCTAGATCGTATGGAAAAGTTTAGTCTTCAGCTCAATCCTAAGAAATGCGCATTTGGTGTCACATTAGGAAAATTGTTAGGATATATTGTTTTTGTAAAGGGAATTGAAGTAGATGTAGAAAAAGTACAAGCAATAATGGACATGCCACCACCTCAAAACATCAGTCAGATGAGAGGACTATAGGGAAGGCTTCAATCTATTCATAGGCTTATTTCACAATTGGTAGATAAATCACAACCCTTCACAAAGACCTTACATAAGGGTGTGAAATTCAATTGGAGCCAAGATTGTGAGCAAAGCTTAACACAGATTAAACAATATTTTGTCAATCCACCAATCCTAATGCCTCCTATGCATGGGAAGCCTTTGATTTTATACATTTAAACCACTGAAACATCTTTGGGAATCCTGTTGGTGCAGGAAGAAAATGACAACAAAGAAAGAGCTATTTATTACTTAAGCCAAACATTGGTCTCTTATGAGAAAAACTACAACATTATTGAGAAAGCTTGCTTGGTAGGTGTCTTTGCTTCCCAAAATTTGAGACACTACATGCTTGCCCACACTACACGGCTTGTGGCTAAAATAGATCCATTAAAGTACTTGCTCAGTAAGGAAGCTCTCATAGGAAGATTAGCTAAATGGGTCATGATACTAAGTGAATTTGACATCCAATATGTTGAATGCAAAGCTATAAAGGGGCAGGCAATTACAGACCAACTGGCCGAGGCACCCATACAGAGTCTTCTACCAATAAAAATTGATTTTCCAGATGAGTCAATTCTAACACTCACTCACCATACATGGGTTATGTTCTTCGATGGGTCCTTCACACAACAAGGATCAGGTGTTGGATTACTTTTCATTACACCACAGAGATACTCATTGCCTAAAGCATACACAATTATGTTTCCTTGTACAAATAACATTTCTAAATATGAAGCTTTGATCAATGGTATGAAAATTGTAGCTGAATGGAGAGTAGATCAGTTGGATGTCTTCGGTGACTCTCAACTTGTCATCAACCAAGTAAATGATGTGTATCAAACAAAGGATAAAAAAATAATTCCTTACAAATGCATGGTTGACGACTTGATGAAATATTTTGCACACATCACCTTCCAACAAGTTCCACACACAGATAATAAAGCAGTTGACGCCATGGCCACTCTGGCCTCCCTTCTACAAATGCCAAAAAATGATCTACAACACAAGTTCTTGGTGGAAGCATTACACTACCCAGCCTATGACACACTTGATTCCAAGATGATCTGTTCTATTATAGGACAAGAATCATCCCACTACCATCACATCTATTCCTACCTTTGTAATCAAACCATTCTAAAAGGTTTGACCTAGAATGAGAAATGTTACCTAATCTATAACTCTTCACATTATGTCATTATTGTTGACGATCTGTATAGGAGAGGTCTCGATGGAACACTCCTTAGGTGTTTAGAACCCGACGAGTCCAAATGCACACTAATTGACATTCACGAAGGCATTTGTGAATCTCATTTCAATGGCTTAACAATAGCTTGTAAACTCCTTCATGCTAGTTACTACTGGCCTAAAATGGAGCAAGAATCTATTAAATATGTGTAAGGCCCACACTAGTACTCGTGTCTAGATCTTGATGAAATAAAACTGGTTAGGAGATAATTGAGTTATGCTTTATACTTTGTTTTATTGCAAATCATGATTTAAGGGTTCCTATAGGAGACTAATGTGGATTTTGATATTCTTTCTAGTAACATTAGGTCTATAAAATAAGACCACATGGACATGAGATTTAAAATGTTTAAGACAAGAACTTGACCATGAGACACTATGGACGATTTACTAGGCAGTTAGGAAGGATAAAATAACATTCAACCTACTAGGAACAACTATGAGTATAGGTTATGATGATAATCACATACATGGATATGTTTGAAACTTGGTTCTAAATTATTATGACATAATTACTGAAACATTCTAACAGTCTAAGGAGTTAAACTTAATCAAGTTACTAGTTAACCAGTCGGCACAAATCTATTTTATATTGTTTCTATGATTTACTAAAGATGATTCAGAGTTTCATTGTTATGTAAGAAAGAGTTGTGATGATACTCTAATTGAAAATAATTTATATTTAGAAAGATTACTGTTGATATTCGATATTTCAATGTTTTAAATCTTTTATGGGAATGATAATGAAATGTTTTGAATATGCACTTAGATGAAAGTTAAATGGAATATGTTGTTGCAATTACTTAGAATAGAAATGATTAGATGATACTTACTTGTATACGTTAATGAGTAGTACGAGATATTGGATTTATGTTTTATGTGTTTGTATGGATCCTGTATTATCTTATTGGGATACTAATGTTTAAGTTGAGTGTGCAAGAAAGTGGAACCATGGTGATTAATGGGGGAAACAAGGTTCAATCTTATGTGAACACGGTTAAGCCAAGGTGAATCTTTGGAAGATTCAAAACCTCGTTGTATTGTGTTTATTTTGTACTGTGACTGTGTATGAGTGTTATAGTCAGAGAGCATGGTTGATTAGTGACATGTCATCATAATGTGTGAAGTTTTTTTTATGTGCATGTGTGTGTCATTTGACACTTGTTTTGTCTATGTGCAAATGACATGTCAAATAGGATTCTTTGGCATGAAGTCACTCAACCTAAGCCTAATCCTCATTGTGAAATCAAGTAAACCACCTTGGAGAGTGTTAGGAAGAATCACCTTCTTGATGGAATGCAATTTACAAGTGATAGGAATTTTTAGAGAGCCTAAGTGATTCTTAAGTGCTAATTTTGTGGAAACAAGTCACCCACATGGTAATAGTATGGGTTGGGGGGTTAAATATGATCATAAGTAAGTCTAGGGTACCTAGGGGACCCTCAAAAAGAGTCATTTCCAAGCCAATTCGAAAATCATATTGTAACCTAACTTCTTTCCTCATAACACCACTTGGTTAAGTCCTCATTGGTGGAAAAACACAAGAGTAAAAGAGGTAGGTGAGGATGAAAGTGGAAGTCTTTATAGGGAAGTTATGCCAATCTTGGGGATTCACTCACCCACTCTCTAATTTTAGAGACAACCAAGGAATGAAAAGGAGAAGTTGGAAATCCAAGCAGGAAGAGGTCTTCACTCCATTGCCATAGCTTGTAAGCAGGTTAGTCCTTCATGCCATGCTTTCTTTATATCTCATAGCTGAAATGGAAAATTGTAAGAGTGCCTTTGGTAGGAGTGTTCTTGGTATTCTTGTGTTGTGATAATGTGATGTACTCTTGAAAATTTCTGGTTTTATTTCTACTTGGTTTTGTTTTCTTCTTTGTGCTTGAGCATTGTTATGGGTGTGGGACTTGCACTCAACCTTGTGGGAAGGGAAGAGGAGTCCAGGGTGAATGGGCAGTAGTTGGATTGCATAGTTGAGGACCTTGGAGTATGGGCTCCATTGTATGCCATTGTCATATTCATATTTTGCCTTGGGAGAGAAAAAAAAAAAAAAGGAGAAATGGTGAGGAAGGAAGTAACTGGAGTATGGGTTTGTAGGAAGAAAAAGCTGTTGGTTGTGTGTGGTGGAGGATGTTGTGTTGGCAGTGTGTGTGGTGGAAGATTTTTATGAAGCCCCGAAAGGGCATGATATTAGGAAGCCCCGAAAGGGCCTGGTATTTTGTTGATTTAGCCCCAAAAGGGCATGATTTTTATGGAAGATATGATATGAAATGGTAAACCTCCTTGTGTTTCCACCTTCACCCAATGTTTATGATTCCATTTGTGAATCATTGTGCAAGCCTTGGTTGGGAATTGTTAATGTGTTGTTAAATTGTGATTTTCATGTTGGATTCTTGTTATTATGATGATGTTTGAATGTATCCCCATTGAGCCTTGTTTCCCCTAGCACGGGGGTGGTCTCTTTGAGGCCTAGGTTGGGAGGTGAGCCTCCATGGTTCCCTAGTTGTTTCTCTTTGTGCAGGTATTCTTTGGAGAGTTTTGGAAACCTGATGTTATGGAGTCCATTTCTTGCTTAGGAGCAGATGTATTATTATTGTGTTAAGGGGAGAGAAATCCTCCTTGGTTATGTGAAAGAAATTGTATTGTAGAGTGCGGTGTTGCTTCTATTTCATATGTTCTGAAGAAGAGAAGTTGATGTAACAGTATTATATATGATCTTTCTATTGTGCTCAAGTTGATAAAAATTCATGCTTGATATTGTATTGAAAGAAATTTGCAAGGATCATATTAGAGAGGGTATGTTTCTTAGATTTTGTTCCATTTATAATGAATAGGAATATGCACGAAGGAGAATTTGAGTATCTTGAGATAACAATAGGAATGAAACTGAACTTGCCACCTTGTTAGCTTATTTCTCTATTGCATAAGGAATGATTAAAAATTTGATGTTAGTATTGAAATTGCTAATGAAGTAAGGTATGCAATTGATAGAAGGAATGGTAGATAGTTTACATCTTAGTATTAAGTGATATCAAAGGAAATGGAGACACTTGATGTATTAAAAGTTAGCTCAATACTTCCTGAGTTCTATCTTTTTCAAATTTGAATTCACCAGCATATTTTTCTCTATGTTGATTTAAACAAAATCCTTTGTACAAAGAATTTAATAAGTTTAGAAATTTAATTGGTAAGAACAAGTTGAATAATTCATAGTATGTCATTATAATAACTCATGGAGGATGATCTCTTTTAATGGAGAAGAAAATCAGAATAATACACATAAGTATAAAGAACATAAAAACTAACTAGCTGAGTGCTCATTTATCTCTGGAATTTATATGGAAAGGCAACTAATTTCCTCCTCCTATTACAGAGCAATATTTTATTGGCTAGAGCCTACATAGGACTCTAGAGAAATGAGACTTTCCTAGCTAGCAATAATATTCAAATAAACAATGAGCTATATCAAATCACTCTCCATAAAGAACAAATTAATAATAGAAAAAAAAAGGAGGAAGTCTGCATATAATAGTGTTAACATAAATGTTATGCATGATTTCCCAGGGCGTCACCTTTTTGAGCATGGCCAAGTCAACAACAAAATCTGCAAATATAATGAAAAAACATAAACAAATACAAGTGGCATCCCATTCTAAGCATACCCTCTAAGGACATGGTGAAAAGTTGCAAGTTGAAATAACAAATGCACGTTATTCAAACCTGGATGCTAGCTTTTTGGAGCAAGGGAAAAAGTACTTGAAAAAAAAAAAACTTTACTTGTGCAGACCATGTCATGATTACCCTTACCTCCTTGGGCAGCGCCTTCTTTATGCATTTAAGGAAGAAAAGACTTTAGGAAACCTTGGGGAGCGCACCTTCTTTACCTTTGGCTCCCCACCTACCACCATCTTCACTTTGGACGCCCATGTGGCAAGGAAATAGGTGGCATTTTATTATGTTTAGTTCAAAAAAATATACCATAGTCAAAAACATGCGTTTGGAAAAAGGTGGTAAGTTTTAAGGGCATGGAAATATGTTATGGGACAGCTTGAAAGGACATAATGATGAAAGGCTAAACCCTCTAGCTTAGGTGATTGAAGTAGGGGACAACAAGATAGGACTAATAAAGTGATGGTGATATTCAAAGAAATTGAATATATAATCATAGGTGAAGTTTAATATTTTATTTAGTTGAATATGATACATGAAATCATAAAGTAGTCCCTATTTTAAAGAAAAACTAGATGTACATAGGCAGATTTGAAATGTAGTTTAATTATCCATTAAATGTGACATAAAACTAGCAAGTCATGGTTGTAGGGATTATTTATATGGGTTATGGATATGTAGTCATTTCAATAATTATATTTATATGTTATTTACTTTTTAAAAATGGGTAAAGGAGATTAAAGTGTGTGGATATATATGTTAGTTTATTGATAAGACAATCTTAAACATACTCATGATGTAAGTCTAGACCCTTAGCCTAGGCAAATAGATGTAATTTAAGTGGTATTTTAAGTGGGTTTAAATAGTAACTTAGTTTTTGTGTTTGGAATTTAATTATGGCATGTAAATAAAGTTATGTTTTAGTGGTAATTAATATATAAATAGGTTTAATTCTAGTATAAGGATAGAATGGGTAACTAGGGATATGTCTTATATTTCTCTTATTATGTAAGTAGATATATATATAAGTTTATATTATTTAGGTATATACTATTTAAAATTATATTATATCATTTTGATCTATCTTATTAATTAGTGGTTATTTAGGTTGAGGGTAGTATAGTCAAGGTGACCAAGATGGGCACTTAATTTTAAATATGAATTAACAATGTTTTGATGTCAACATAAAGAGATACGAGATTGAACACTAATCTGATCAAGATAATAATTGCACAATACTCCAAGCTCCGTAGTTGATAATTGAAAATAATAATGTAACCTGTTCGTGAAAAGATGCAAACTAAGAAAGTATAGGCATTGGTAAGGTATAACTATAATAGTAGTAAACTCATAATAGAACATATAATAATAATGGAAACTCGAATACTGATGGAGACACACTGAGTAATAACTCATCCTCTTGTTGCCATCTTCTATGTTATCATCACCACATTCACATGAGATAAATCACATCTACCCATCAAAGTGTCTTGGTTGGAGTGCAAAAAACTAAGGGCTCGTAACTTCATTTCCCTAGTAGAGCCTTTTAATCCATTAACGAACCTTAACAACTCCTAGTTAAATACAGATAATGTATCCTATAATATTATCGACAAATCTAGTTAGGTAATTATCGAAGCTTCATTGTAAAATCTAAACTTATCATGCAACTCACACTTTTAATCATACAAAGTAGCAGTCAAATATAACCGCCACTTGATAGGAGTATAATCTTCCTTCACAATGCACACGAAACCATTCATCTAGTCAGGAAAATGTTAATGTATTCTTCAAAAAAAAAGTTGGTTGTGTTCTCGCATTAAAATTTTATGTTAAAAATTTATGGCATGACAATATGCTAGGTCCTACAAACAGTGTCAGCTACATGGGAATCTCATTCACGCTCCAGCTAGAGAGTTGATTCCCTCTACTACAACATGGCCATTTCAACAATGGGCCTTTGACTTTGTGGGACAGATTCACCCAACCTCTTCTAAGGGACATAAGTTCATTATCACCACTATAGATTATTTCATGAAATGGGTAGAGGCAGTCCCTCTCACAATTTTTGATGGCAAAACCGTAGCACTTTTTACAACAAACTACATCATCTATAGATATGGTATACCATCCTCAATCATTACTGATAATGGAGGATAGTTCAAAAATAAAGACCTCAAGGAACTGTGCAAGAAATTCAAGATTACACAACATTGGTCTTCCATTTATTACCCCCAGGGTAATGGCCAAGCTGAGGCATCCAATAGGGCGATCCTCAAAATTCTTCATCGCATAGTCAGTAAGTTAGGGAGAGACTGGCATCTCCAAATCAATCCAGCCCTGTGGGCATATAGAACAAGCATTAGAACTCCAATGGGCATGACTCATTTTGCATTGGTATATGGGGCGGATGCTGTACTTCCAATAGAGGTTGAGATTCCTACTTTGAGAATCTCCATAAAAGGCCTTATCATTGATGATGACTATAGGATAGCTCGGCTTCAAGAGCTTGTATTGCTGGATGAACAATGACAAGTGGTCTATGATCATCTACGAGCATATCAACAAAGAATGGCACGAAGCTACAATAGGAGAATTAGGCCACGTGACTTCCAGCTGGGTGATCTTGTCCTGAGAGAGAATCCTAAGAATCAACAACAATGAATGCAAAAGGGAAAGTTTGAACCAAACTAGCTAGGTCCTTACATCATTACTGCAGTATATGGATCTGGCGCCTATCAGCTTTCCACAACCGAAGGAGAAGTTCTTAAAAAGCCTATGAACACTCTCCACTTGAAGCAATTTTATAGTTGATTCAATCTCAGCAAGCTCTCTGTACATATCTAAATGTCCTGAAAAAAAATCCTAAAAATCAGAAAAGTCCTAAAAAAAATTGTTACCCTGGTAAAAACCTAGCAATAGGCACCTTTGTAACACCAAAAAAATTGAAAATCTCAAAAAAAAAAAAAATTGAAAAAGAAGAGAAAACTTGCCAAGAAGGTGAAAACATGGTAAACAGGCGCCTCTTGTTCCCAATGCTCCATCTTGTAGTGCATCTTCTAGCTATTTTGTATAGTCACTTTCATGCTTTTGCTTTCCTACTTCCTACTCATGTATCCATGGATTGAGTCTTGTTACAGCTCGGGGGTATTCCCCCTTAGTGTCACTATTTTCAAGATTCTCCTCATAGAATCTCCTTCGCGATAGTCACCAGTCGTTCTGACTGTGTTTGCCTACTGTCACTAGTGTCACTATTTTTGAGATTCTCCTCATAGAATCTCCTACGTGATAGTCACTAGTCATTGTGACTGCGTCTACCTACTATCGCTAGTGTCACTCTTTTTGAGATTCTCCTCATAGAATCTCTTTTAAAATGGTCACCAGTTGTTTCAGCTATTTCTACCTACCGTTGCTTGAGTCATGTCTCAAGATTCCTTTATGGAAGATCTGTTTTGTGTCAATCACCAGTAGTCTTGGCTGTGTCTATCTATTGTCACTTAGTCCTTCTTAGGTTCTTCATCGTGAAGATTCCTCTTTGACCTCAGTCACCAATCATTTTGACTGCGTCTGCCTACTGTTGTCACCCTACTGATGAGATTTCTTCCAAACTCATTATGGACATTGACACTTGACATCAATCCTAAAAACATTGAACTCAAAAAAAAATGATATACTTGTTTGGATATGCTGAGCATTTTCTTTGTTTTCTTTTTTTTGCTTTATCATATCTCCTCGAGCAACTCGATGATGTCATCTTCGACTAGAGAAGTAATGACTGGGGGCATGATTTTTTTCTTTGCTTTCTGTTTGCGGTTTAGTTCCAATAAGTTGATCTATTCCTATAAGAGGGGTGTCTACTATAAGAGCCTCAATCTCATATTGGATGGCCGTGTGTACCTTGACTCCTTTTTATATAGATACATTAATGACATTGGTTCTTCTCCTTGTTTGTTGGAGTAAATTCTTCATGCTATAGTACATACTGATACTTGTCCTATTAAGTGAACGTACGGGTCACTGCAAGTATATCTAGCAAACTTCTATCTTAGGTTATGAACGCAAGGGTCATTGTGGACAGAATGAATACTGAATACTTAGCATAAGAGGAATCTCCCATGTGTTTGGTGTTCCTATCATGCAAGCAACATTCAGGTCATCCTAGCATTTATGCTTTGATGCTTATGTTAACTTGCTACATTAAAAGGGACAAATGTTCTGGTCATTTTGGCTTCTTGTGCTTCGAATGCTTACATTTAATCCCGACATCCCAATAACATATGTTATATTCATATTTTCATGATTGCAATGTTAGTGAAAGTTGTATAATATACGAGCTTTATTTTATATCCAGTGATGATGAATTGTCGAGGCTTGGTAACTAGACCTAGGATCGCATTTAACATTGTATTGCATTACATACTTCATTTGCATTAGCACATAATTCGATGGTAATTCTATTCATACTTCACATGCATTAGATTCCTCCATGGCTGCACAAGTGTTTCATTCATCGATTCTTGCTCCTCAATGGAATACCTGTGATTGTCAAACAAAAACACGCAACACTATGTAAGATGTTAGTTCATACATATGTGTTCTATCTAAACATACATCTCATGTACATCAAAGAAAAACAAAACAGACAATGACATGTACACAGGAATACTTGGCTCAAAATCTCATATATATATGTCAAAGAATGGGTCAGTACAAAAAATGTGCGCAACTCAAGTGCAATCAATCAAAAATGATACATGCAGTGCTGGCACACCAATCGATACATAGCCAAAGATCAAAATAAAAAATTAGGCACAAAGCATCTAACTCTGTCCCAAACTCTCACCTCTAAGAGGAGTAGGAGGAGCGGGGACAACAGGTGCCAGAGGTGGTGGTGGCATATCCAGCCTGATTGGAGGTCGTGCACCTCCAGACTCTCGCGCATACTAAGAAAATTGCTACACTTGCAGTGTCTCATCTGGCATGGTGTTGGTGTATGCAGCATAATAATATGCAGCCCGAGCAGATTGGAAGTGGATCTCATCCTATGCCAGCTCTAGCCTCCGCTCTGCAGTCTCTGCATGCTCTCTCTGATGATCTGTCTCTCTCTGTCTCTCTACTAGCTGCGCATCCCTGACTGCCAATGCAATCTGCAACTCTCCCAACTGTCAGGAGGCCGCATGAACCCGCTCTCAGTATCGCTATACTGCATCTTGTACCCCACCTGCCGACTGATCTGGCATATCCTCATCAACCATCTCTAGTGCCTACTGCTATGGAGGTGCCTGCTGCAGTGGAGGTACCTATGGCTATGGAGGCACCTACTGCTGTGGGACCTCCTACTGAGAGGCCTACTCCTTTTTCCTCTGCCTCCTCCACCGACTATGTCCTGCCCCACTGCCTCCAACACCTAGGTTTGATCCCATCTGACGTGGGGGAATAGGTATCTGCTATACCCAGTGTTGGACCTGTGGTGGCAACTGTGGCTATGCCTGCTACTACTGGGGCACTTTTCCCTATCCTTGTCCCTATACCTGCCCTATCATCCCCACTGGATCTGTAAAATGTGGGTATGGATGACTGATCAAAAATGCCTGATATGTAGGTGTCATCTTGGCATCTGCTATCGCCGGCAAGTAGTCCAACTGAACTCCAGCTAGGCTGTGGATGTCTATCATGGATCATCCTAGATCCATCTGTGGAGGCCATCCCTGCTCAATATCCCTCTGCACCCTGGCATAGGCACAATACTCAGCTGAAATGTCCTGTGGTCGACCATACTGCCGCCACACTTATGAGATCACGAATCTCTCTATAATTGATGTTGTCCTGCCTGCTAGCGGTCGAGAACTAAACATCTAAGGTAGCTCTCTAGGGGCATCATCCCAATCCTCTGTCTCTCTCCAAGGTCGCCATATAACAGACACTAGGTTATCGAGATGTGTCTGCCAGTGCTTTGTCTTACCCAAGTGGGCCTAGGTAATATGCCCTCAATATCTGCATATGTAGGGCTCCATAGGCTCCCGGGCATCCTCAAAAATCAGCCTACATACAGGGAGATGCTCCCAAGCCCAAATTGATAGAACATAAACACCCACTACTATGGTCTTCTTCTTGTGGAAGATGACCTCATGCATCTCATGAAAAAGATGGGCCAACATGCACTGACCCCACCCAAAGATCTTGGGTGCCTCAACCATCCTACGGAGCATGACACCCCATCCACACTCTAACCCATGTTGTCCCCTATCAGGACATAGGAAGCAGCTCAAGAAAATACCTAGCACAGATGCAACCCTGTATGTGGGTCCATAGGTATACATCAGCGCATCCTAGCTAATGGCCTTGCCTCTCAGTAGCTCTCTCTCAAAAATAATGGAAAGTGCCTCTGTCCCTAATCGAGGCAATGTATCATAGATGACCCGAGCACTGTGAAATGGGATCCTCAATATCTTCCATATATCCTCCGAGGTAATCATCATCTAACCCATCAGTAAATGAAAGGTGTTCGTCTCTAAATGGAAATGCTCTACCAATGCAATGAGAAGGCCGTGATTCACCATCAAGGTTGGAATACGACAAAGAGAAGACAAACCCAATCGAGTAATGTGTACTTGATCTGCATCATCCAAACTCCGTAATAACTCTCCATACAGCAGATAATGAGATCTAAATGACACGTCTCCGAAGACCTCCTACACGCACAACAAAAAAATGACAAACAAACAATAAATATCGAATCAAATTGAAGCATCAAAATGAAAAAAAGTGCAATTTCTAAGTGCAAAATCACAAAACTGTCATGGAATTTCACGCGAGATTCGTGAAATCTTGCGCGAAGACATACATTTTTGCGCAAAATAATTCTTTCTTCGTGCAAAGAATCTAGCCTTCACGTGAAAAAAGATCTTCTTGCATGAAGATAGAGCTTCCCGTGTGAGAAAAGAGATTCTCGCGCAAAACACGAATTGCCTTGCGTGAAGAATATCCACCTTCGCGCGAAACCAAAATTGCCCCGCGTGAAGATCCTCAGGCCGCATGTGAAGAAACAGTGCATCCCATTTCTTCACGCAAAGAAAGAAGACCTAAAACATGCTAAAAACATGCATAAATGAACTTGAAATGCATGAAAATGAAAGTACAAAGATGGGAAATCGATGACTCATCGGTGGTTTGTAGTCTACTGGCCAGCTGTGTTGTCTGGAGTGCTCAAAATGATGATATCTCACATTCACTGCCATGTCTCTATCAGAGCTCAAAATCACTACAAGACAAAAGCACAAATGAATTGAAAATGACCCTTCAAGCCCTTATATAGGCATTGACCAAACTTTTAGGACCGTTCTAGATCTATTTTTAGGATCAAATTCAAAATTTGACACACCTAAGAGCTTCAAAAATGCGTTTTAAAATTTTGGGGACCGACGCGATCGAACGCTTATGTAGCCTAAATCTTTCTGATACTTTGTGATTATTGGAATCCTTTCACCTTTACATTCTCCATATTTTCAAAATTCATTTTGAAAATAGTCAACTTAAGTCAACTATGGCTAAAATTTGGTCAACTTTTGGTCATATTTGGTCTTTGCGACTTTGCAATCATTTCAAATCAACCCTGAATCTTCTTCAGATCATTCTGATCTCTTCTAGATTCTGCCGAATCTCAAATTTCTTCATCTCATGATATACTATTCAAATCATATTTTTGGTGTGTCATCTTTTGATTTTGCTCCCGAGGGGGCAGGATGATTATATCATTAAATACTTATTGTTCGGGGCATCTAGTTCCCATCTTATGTCCTAGGCACTTGGGGCATCTCATCACTTAGGGCATTTTGTTCCCTTCTATCTGGCATCTTTTCCATTTATCTTATCTTTTCATCAATTGATTGACCTTATAACAACTCTTCTCAGAGTTCGATAGACAGGTATTGGGACAGTCTAAACCCCGACTCCAGAGGATCAAGCCTCATTCTGGGGATGATTCTATGACTCATGATGAAGACCTTGTTATCATTTATTATTTTTAGGTATCTAGGTGTTCTATCTGGATCCTTGAAGGTTAAACTCCGTTCTGGAGATAATCTTCTAAATGCTATCAATTTCAGGTATCTAGGTGTTCTATTTGGATCCTTGAAGGTTAAGCTCTGTTCTAGATATAATCTTCTAAATGCTATCAATCTCAAGTATCCAGATGTTCTGTCTGGATCCTTAAAGATTATGCTTCATTCTGAAGATAGTCTTTTAAATGCTATCAATCTTAGGTATCTAAGTGCTCTACTTGGATTCCTTAGGATTAAGCTCTATTCTAGAGATAGTCCTTAAAAGCTTATCAATTGGTCTCCATGTCATCAACTTTAGAACCAATCTCATCTTTGCATCATGCTTTCTGATTTTCTTTGAATTGAATGTGCTGCTCGTACATTCATTCAAAGAGGGAAAAAATGTAATACCCCAAAATTGGCTCATTGTCATGATACCAATTTTGGTCTATTTCTGATCAATCCTAAGACCTATTCTAATAGGCAATTCTCATTCTGCTATTCGCTACTTGACTTAATTGTCAGATGCAAAAAATCCTAATCTGCATTCATCATATTTCTTATTTAATCCCTATAGTATGTACTCATATTAGTCACATTAAACCTACTTGATTTAATTATAATTTAATTATTAAGTAATTATACTTTAATTAAATTAAATTATATCCTAAGGCTAATGTATAATGGAATTAAATTTATTTAATTTAATAAATACGCCTATCTTGATTAATTAAATGTAATTATTTAATTAAATGGGAAAGGTATTTCTAATTAATTAAACAAAGTTATTTAATTAAATGGGAAGCCATTCCTAATTAATTAAATGAAGTTATTCAATTAAATAAGAAAAGTGTCTCTAATTAATTAAAGATTATTTAATTAAATAGAAAAATTAATTATGAGAGCATATCTAATTTTATTAAATTAAATATTTCAACAAAATCTCTCTTCAGTTCAAAAAGGGAAATTTCCAGTTCACTATTGATCAAAAATGAGTTAAATTAGTTAACTCCTTTTTCTACTCAAATTAAAATAGTTAACTCCTTATTTTACTCAAATTAAATATGTTAACTCCCTTTAATTTGGGAATCTCCCTTTATACCTGAACCTCATCTTCAATCCTGATCGTTGATCCGAATTGATCTCAACCATTGATGGATTCCAGGAAAGTGTATTTAAGAGACCCTCATCTCTTCATTTTGAGAGGATGAATTTGGAGAATTTGCATCAAATTGCTGCTGGAATTCATACTCATGTTTGCTTACATTTCTTTCATACATTCTCATTCTTAGTTTAATCTCATTTTAGTTTAATCATGCATATGCTTAATCTAGTTTTCTTTATTTGTTCTTAGATTACATTGCATCTTTCATTCTAGATTAATCTGCATACTCATTCTTAGCTTAATTTCATTGTCAAATCCTTCGTTCTTAGAGGGTCTAATTGCTTAAACACCTCGGATCTGAGGATATATGATAAGAAATTCCCTCTAGATAGAAGGCAACAGGTCACTTTGCAGGCTAATTTTTAGATGAACAATCCAATGTTTATTTCAGGATGAATCCACAAATAAGGACCTTGTTGAAGTGTGTGTGTTAGCAGAGGCCACATATTCATGCATACATACTTCACTTCTCTATGGGGGCCAGCACTAGAAGTGAATTAATTAATTAGCATAGGATTTACCTTCAGTTCGTAGAACTAGAGTAGACTCTACTATTCCTATAGCCATTGATAGCAGAATTAGTGGAATGTTCCTAGAACATAGGTAGTTGAAGTAGCTCTTAGCTATATTTTCATGCTTTGTTAAAATAGATTTGATTCTCAGCTTTGGTGTAGATTTTCAATAGCATAATCATTTGAATTTCCATAAAATAATTCTTAAGTTGAGAGAAGTTTGAAGCATATACTTACAGACACCATTTCAAGTTTACGTCCTTGGTTGATAAATTAAATGAGTCCAAATGAGTTGGGTTAGAAACACTCAAGATATGTAGTCCTAGATTAATTAGTCCATTGCTATCATATTTTGATCCCTTTATTTGGCCAAGCATTTTTGGTGCCATTGCTAGGGATGGTGTTAATTTAGACCAATATTTGTAGTTTCACTTTTATTCCTTGTAGAATAGAGTTTAGTGTTAAAGAAGCATGTTCTACATAGAAGAAGAGACCACCTTGGGAGATTTCTTCCTCATGATACTTAGGAAGAACCATCCAATGATGTTCATCCTGAACTAGATGAACCCCAAAGAGAGAACTAGGAAGATGAACCTTTTGAAAATTTATTTACTAATATTCAAGATGAAATACCTTCTTCACCTTCAAAAGAATCACTCCAGTTGAATGAACTTTTTGTTAAGCCTACATATCAAGATAATCCACTAGCCATTATTATATATCAAGCACCACCTCTTCCTCTAGGAATGGCTATGTGAACCTTTCCTTTTCCTATTCCATCTCAGAAAGGGAATCAAAATTTGAAGAACATACCTACTATTGCCCTTTCAAAATTATATAGCCTTATTATAGAAGACCCTGAAACCTTTCTCTTTGAGTTTGACATTCTCTGTAGGAGCTATGATTACACAACTAATTCCCATAAGTTAAAGTTGTTTCCCTCTACTCTAAAGGAGGCTACTCTAAGATGGTTCATGGGGTTGGGTGAAAATGTTGTAGCAAACTAGATTGAAATGAGTAATTTGTTTCTTCAAAAATATAAAGAATATTGCAAAGGTCAAGATATGAAGGGGGATGGCATTTTTAAAATGTCACAAAAGGAGGGTGAAACATTGGAAGATTGTGCTTCTAGATTCTTGTTCAATGTGCAATAGAATACATAGCATAACTTAAATGAATAATCTAAGAAACATACTTTTTTGAGAGGTGTGCAAGAAGAAAGCATAGAAGCCTTGGACCTAATGGCTAGAGGAGATGTTACACAAGGGACTTGGAATGAAATCAAGGAGATATGTTAGAAATATTTAAGAGCTACTATGAAGAAAGGTAGAGGATTAAGGAGCCTACCACATAAGCCCAATGATGGGTTAGGAGTATCTAAGATCAAGTTATCTAACCTACTATCTAGCTTCAAGCAAGATATCATAATGATGTTACTACTCAATTGGATACCATGTAAGCTTGAAGAAAAAAGGATGAAGCTAATGCTATGTTTATTGAATTATGCTCTCATTGTAGAGAAAGGAAGAAGAACTATAGATGCAACACCATTGTAGCCATGAATGCACATCCAATGCCCACTAATTTCAAAGCAATTGATGAGGATATAGGAGAAGTAATATATGTTTCTTAAAGATGACCATGGGCTCAGAGACAAGGTATGCCTCAAGACCCTCTAAATAATTTTGGTTATAATAATAATCAGTGGATAGGCACTATCCCTCCAAATTCTACCCCTCAAGGATAGAATTAAAAAAATAATTGGCCCAACCAATAGCCATTGTATAACCAAGCCTACCCATAACCACCTTAGTATCCCCAAAAAAATAATCAATGACCTTAACAAAATAGTTGGTATCCTTAATGGGGTCCTAACCAACAACCTATCTACCAAGGGAATTGACAACAACCACCTCAGTGGAGGCCTAACCAACCATCTTAGTAGCAAGCCCTGAAGCCTCCACCTTAGCAGAAAGCCCTGATGCCTTCACCTCTTGTAGCCAATGCTAGCCCATAGAAGTAACCACAAATTATTTCTTAGCCAACACCAAATCCCAACAATAATAAACATGCTTATTCTTTACAGATAAATGATATTCATCTAAGGTTTGAAACCAAGTTTCCTCCAACTAAAGGACCTATAATAACTGAGGTTGTTGATACTAAAAATGTTCCAACAAATCAACCAGCTGATGCCTCAATTCCCACACCTGTACAATCATCTACTCCTCCATATCCACAAAGGTTAGTTCCTATAGCTCCATCCAAACCAAATCCTATAGCAACTGATCTCCTAGACCAGCTTAAGCAAATGACTATCTAGATTCCCTTATTGGATGTGCTTAAGGAGATTCTCCTTTACAATAAAACTTTAAGGGAAGCATGTGTCAAGTAGTCTAGTAGAAAGAAAAATGATCCTCCTTGATGTAGAGTATCATACAAAAACAAATTATAAATTGGATACATGCTGATACCTTCAATATCCATTAAATAAATTCCATTATATAGAGGCATCTCATGAGGCAAAAAAAAGCATTTTCAAACACAAAAACATCAATTCTTCTCCATTCACATATCTTGATTTCTATATCTGATTCCATTACTCATAACTTTTAATCCTTAATTTTTCTTTTGATACTAAAACATATCCAAATATGATCCAAAAATAATAAATCCATTGCAAGTTATAGTCTCTGCTCTTAGACCCATTTTCTTTATCATAAACCAGAAGTAAAACCATTAACCCTGCCTAGGTCATCTAAAAAATTCCTCAAAATGATTCTAAGTAACATAAAACCAATTTAAATTAAACCTTATATGAGTTTAGTTTCAGAATCTATAATCCATTAATTCTTACAATGCACAAATCATTCTACAAGGAACAATTGTGTCTTGTAACTTCAATGGAGATCCATAAAAACCAATCTTCATTAAAATGAGCATAACTTACACAAATATAAATGAAAATAACTCAACACAATTGAAAATAAACCTTGGTTCACATATCATTTCAATGAATATAAATTGAGTTCCTAGTTCATTCAAATGTGATCAATCCAAGCATTTCAATCTGCCTGTAGTTGGGCATCCTCAAATCTACAATTTGCAAGCTTTGCCAAAACTTGCATATCTTCTTCATTTCTAGATAAAATAAATCCAAACCAAAGTCAAAAGAAATTTTATTCACTAATCTATCCAAATATACAAAATTTTCATGGTTTCCAAGCTATACATGGCCGTACAAGACTTAGAACTAACACTAAAACTGAAAACCCAATCAAAATAACAATGCATAATATTACCAAATTTCTTTTAAAATGTATCTCTTCCTTTCATTAATGATTTGGTTCCACCATACATCCATATATATATATATATATATATATATATATATATATATATATATATATATATATATATATATATATATATATATATATATATATATATATATATATATATATATATATATATATATATATATATATATATATATATGGTTGGTTATAACTTCCAAACCACCCTTTAAACCATCTCCTTACATTCATTTAATAATTATGCAACTATGACAACATTTTATGCACTTTATGCATTTTTGCATTACAACTTTCATAAAAACCCAACCTAGACCAAAATTATGACTCAAATGAATTTATATGGATACCAATAGATCCATTCACCTATGAAATACATATTTTAACATTATTTATCATATTAAGGATTCCTCTTACAATTTTGACAACTTATTACAAATAGCTTCTCTAGCCTTTATATCTTGACCCAAATACAACATAAATGACTCAAATGAATTTAAATATCTAGAATAAGGAATCTTAAACTTCTCATGTTCATATACTTTAGATATTCCTACACCATACTCCCAACCTTGAAAAGTTTCCAAGTCTCTTGGAAAAATGCAACCAATAACCTGCAAGAAAAAATATTAAACCAAAAATCTTCACCTTCACCTTTATTTCTTCATGCCTTTTCTCTCATCAACTTAGGACTGTCCTCAAAATAATTTTCTAAAATACTCTTGTTAGTGGAGCGTAATGGTTGTAATAAAAAGGTTCCATAAATCCACCATTCCTCTTGTTGCTACACAACTACCAACCTATTGCTATCTCACCCATCCAAGACCCTGGAAGATGCACTGCCACCCTCTCTTAGTGGTTTCTCTCTTTACACCTTCTACCTAGCTTCATCTTGATGGAGAAAATATTAAGATCCATCCTTAGGTCTTCCACACACAATTTCTTACTACAACTTTGATGGATAAGAACCGTACAACCAAAACTCATCAACAAAACAAATACCAAATCTCTAAGGTCTTGGTGTGGATTGCCTCCCTCGACGCTCTACCCACATAGTCAAGATCTTCAAGCTCTGATTCTAATCTAATGAAATTCATCCACAAATAAACTAATTATTGGGATCCATGGAGATCCCTTCAATATCCATTAAATAAATTCCATTATATAGAGGCATCTCATGAGGCAAAATAAAGCATTTTCAAACACAAAAACATCAATTCTTCTCCATTCACATATCCTGATTTCTATATCTGATTCTATTACTCATTAATTTTAATCCTTAATGTTTATTTTAAAAAAATTTGAAATAATTGTTTCAAATTAGGAATAATAAAACATATCCAAATATTATACAAATATAATTAATCAATTACAAGTTATAGTCTATACACTTAGACCCATTTTCTTTGTCATAAACTATAATTAAAACCATTAACCCTGCCTATGGCATTGAAAAACTTCCTCAAAATGATTCCAAGTAACATAAAATCAATTTTAACCCAACCTTATATGAGTTTAGTTTCATAATCTATAAGCCATTAATTCTTACAATGCATAAATCATTCTACAAGGACCAATTGTGTCCTGTAACTTCAATGGAGATCCATAAAAACTAGTCTTCATTAAAATGAACATAACTTACACAAATCTGAATGGAAATAACTCAAAATAATTGTAAATAAACCATGGTTAAAATAAATTTCAAATTAATATAAATTAGGTTCCTAGTTCATTCAAATGTGATCATTCCAATCATTTCAATCTGACTATAGTTGGGCATCCTCAAATCTGAAATTTACAAGCTTTGCCAAAACTTGCATAACTTCTTCATTTCTACATAAAATAAATCCAAACTAAAGAAAAAAGAAAGTTGATTCACTAATCTATTGAAATATAAAAAATTTACATGGTTTCTAGGCTTTACATGTCTATACAAGACCTAGAACCAACATTAAAATGGAAAACCCAATCAAAATAACTCAAAATATTACCAAATTTCTTTCAAAATGTATCTCTTCCTTTCATTAATGATTTATTTCAACTATACATCTATTTTTATAGAATTGTGGTTGGTTATAACTTAAAAACTACCCTTTAAACAATCTCCTTACATTCTTTTAATAATTATACAACTATGACAACATTTTATGCACTTTATGCATTTTTGCATTACAACTTTCATACAAACCCAACCTAGACCAAAATTATGACTCAAATGACTTTTTTTGGATACCGATAGATCCATTCACCTATGAAATAAATATTTTGACATTATTTATCATATTAAGACCTCCTCTTACAATTTTAACAACTTATTACAAATGGCTTCTCTAGCCTTTATATCTTGACCCAAATACAACATAAATGACTCAAATGGATGTAAATATCTAAGATAAGGAATCTTAAACTTCTCATGTTCTTATACTTTAGGTACTCCTACTATCCATGTGTTGGTACAAATTTCTGATTTAATGTTGAGTAAAGCCCTGATGCCTAAGTATTCTGATCCACGAAGTCCTATGGTTACCATACACATAAATGGAATCCAAATTCAAAATATTTTGATTTATTTGGGAGTGTCAATTAATGTCATAACTAGAGAAGTCTTGTTAAGACTTAGCATTATTGGATTAAGGGACACTCCTACAATACTTCAATTAGTAGACAACTCAATTGTCAAGCTTGATGGTATGATAGAAGATATCATTGTAACCTTAGATTCGCTAGATCTTCCTTCAGACTTTGTTGTGATGTCACCTAGAGGCACCCTTGGAGGATATCCATTAATCTAAAGGAGACCTTAGTTGGCCACTATAGATGCATGCATTGCATGTTGATTAGGAAAAATGACATTATTAGATGGTACCAAGACTAAAAAGTTAACTTTGTACTCTCTTGCACAACCACAACTAGATGTTGACCAAGTTTCTTGGCCATACCTTGGTGATGATCCTTTAGAAGTTAATTCTATTCAACAACTCATGATGCTTGAGAGAAACCCATTTTTTATATCCCATGAAGAAGATGATATACTGGCTACAATCCTTACTAATCAGTATGATTTTGAGGAGTCCACTTCCACAAATCCTACCACATCCTTACAAATTGTATTGCCTAAATGTGATACAACTCTATGTCCTATAGCACCTGATTACCCTCATACATTATTACCCCATGAAATCAAATCTTCATCAATAGTAGAGGTTTTAATGATGGATAAGGTAAAGAGAGCTGAGATTGCTATAGGAAAAGAGCTAAATATCAATAATGACCTTACTACATCTCAGATGACAAGTCTCATTAAACTATTGCAAGATAGTTAGCAAGCCTTTGCATGGGACTATACTAACATGAAGGGTTTAGATCCTAGTCTTTGTACACATAGGATATTTATTAACTTAGAATGTAAGCCAGTGGGACAACCCTAGAGGAGAGTAAACCCAACATTAAAGGATATAGTCGAAGTAGAGTTACAAAAACTTCTTAGTGTTGGATTTATCTATCTTATTTTTGATAGCTAGTGGGTGTCACCTCTAGTTATTGTTCCAAAGAAGGGAGGAAAACGGAGAGTATGTGTAGACTAAAAGGAGCTTAATAAAGCCACTAAAAAGGATCACTTTCCTTTGCCATTTATTGATCAAGTGCTAGATAACTTAGCAAGAAGGAGATATTTTTCATTTTTTGATGGTTTTAATGGATATAATCAAATCCAAATCTCTCCATAAGATCAAGATAAGACAATGTTCACCTATCCATGGGGAACATTTTCTTACTCTATCTTACCATTTGGATTATGTAATGCACCTAAAACTTTTAAACAAGTGGTACTTAGCATATTTTCTGACATAGCCACTAATTTTCTTGAAATCCATATGGATGATTTCACCACTTATGGTGACACATTTGAAAAAAATCATGCCAACTTAAAGAAGGTGGTAAAAAGGTGTCCAGAATAAAACCTTTCTCTTAATAGTGAGAAGTGTTATTTCATGATGGAAGAAGGAGTTGTTCTTGGCCACTACCTTTCCTCTTTTGGAATTCAAGTGGACCTTAGAAAGATCACTATAATTACTAATCTACCAATGCCAACCAAGAAAATAGATGTCAAAAGCTTTCTTGGACATGTCGGTTACTATAGGAGTTCATCAAAGACTTTAATAAGCGTGCTACCCCCTTATACAACTTACTCAAGAAGACAACTAAATTTGAGTGGATAGAAGAGTATGAAGCAACATTCTAGCAATTAAAGGATGTTTTGACTACAACACCTATTCTTAGAGGACTTGATTGGAAGCTACATTTTCACATTCATACTGATGCATCTGATATTGCTTTAGGAGTAGTTCTAGGACAAAAAGAAGGTATTTTTGAACATGCTATTTACTATATTAGTAAGAATTTTTGGGGTGTTGAGATGAATTATACTATCACTAAAAAAGAATTACTTGTTGTTGTCTCTACACTTAATACATTTTTGCATCATATCACAAGCTATGGGGTTTTTTCCTATACTAATCACTTTGCTATAAAATATTTGATGAACAAACCTTCTATTTCTAGTAGATTATCACATTAGCTACTCCTCATGTAGGAGTTTAATGTGAAGATAATAGATAAACTGAGCTGAGCCAATGTAGTAGCAGGTTTTATGTCATGACTTCAAGTACTTGATGATCCTGTAGCCCTAGATGATAGCTTCCTTGATGAGAATCTATTTTCAATAGAAAGTTATAACCCATGGTTCATAGATATAGGAAATTACCTTGCTACAAGAAGAACACCACCACACTTTTCACCCAAGTAGCACGGTCTCTTGGTGGAAAAGAGTTTCAATTTCCTATGGATAGCTGGGTTGATGTTCTACACTGGACCAGATCAAGTAACTCTCTAGTGTGTGAGAGAAGATGAAACCTATGACATTTTGTGGGCATGTCATGATGAACCATGTTGGGGTCTTTTTGTAGCAAAGAGAATAGCCTACAAGATTTTGAGAACTAGATACTACTGACCTACTCTCCACAAAGATGCAGCAAAGTATACAAGGTGATGTGATCGATACCAATACATGGGAAGGCCCACTAAATTTGATGAAATGCCTCTACAGTCACAGGTGGTGGTCACGCCTTTTGACAAGTGGTGTATTGACCTTTTTGGTCCAATAGAACCCTCTTCTCATGGAAAATCATACATCTTAGTATGTACTAATTATGCAACTAAATGGGTTGAAGCACAAGCTATGACATATAATAGAGATCAAAAAGTAGTAGATTTTCTATATGAATGCATATTCACTAGATTTGGAGTACCTAGAGAAATTTTCATCGATCAAGGAGCTTAATTCACATCCAAATGGATTATAGAACTCATGAAGAAGTAAATGATCCATTATGGCACATCTTCCCCATACCATCCTCAAGCTAATGGTCAGGTAGAAATCACGAATAGAGAGATAGAAGCAATCCTCACCAAGATAGTTTCTATTCACAAGTGAGACTGGGTTACCTAACTTCCTGAAGCAATTTGGGCTTATAGGACTACATGGAAGAGCACCACTGGATTTACCCCATTTGAATTACTTTATGGAAAATCTTCTTCCATGCCTATAGAATTTGAGCACAAGACTTAAAAAATTTCTTTGGAATTGGATGTTGATCTTTCAAAGGCCCAAGAAGATAGGTTACTATAGTTGAATGCCCTTGATGAATACTACAAATCTACCCTACATAATACTGAGATAATTCAACAACAGTGAAAGAAATGGGATGATAAGTTCATCCATGACAAGAAGTTTTCTATTGGAGATTGGGCCCTGCTATATGATTCCTATTATCAACAAACTCTAGGAAAATTCCAAACACATTGGCTTGGATTGTATGAAATCATTTCTATGTTTGAGAATGGTGTAGTGTAGCTCTCTACCATTGATCCTGTTTTCTTTAAATTGCTTGTTAATAGGCACCGCTTAAAACTCTACCATAAGCCATCTAGTCGTGAAGAGTTCCTACAACAATTCTAGCCATCTATTGTTCCTACAATTCTTGCAACAATTGCAGATGAGTTTCCTACTTATTTTTCATTCTCTCTAAGAGAATTTCACTCATCATAATAAACTACTTTCTTAGTGAAAGTATTTTCTCCGTAATAATTCCACCTCACTCTACTTTTTCTCATCTTCCACCTCACCTCATCCTTCATCAACTTTCATGATAGTATCATTTGACAACATGAATTACAAGGTTTGTACACATACTCAAGTTAAATATTTTTCTTAATGTGTCATTCTATTTTTAGTTACCTTTGACACTAGCAATTGTAGGAGCTATTGCCTAATTTAGTTGGGGGGAGGGGTATTATATTTCATTCATTTTTTTGCGATCATTAAATCTTCATGCTATTCTTTATATGTTTCCACACGATAAAAGGAATGATGTGATGTGACAGTTACCTTTATGTCACATATATTTGGAAACTAGTAAGTGCAAGTTCCAACTGAGGTACTTAATGCAGAATTAAGTGATCTGAAATGCTAAAATGTTAGTTAATTAAAACAAGTACTATCACTTGTCTTCTCATCTTGTTCTAAGCTTCTTCATTTTTGAAATTACTCTTGTAATCACTCTAGAAGAACAATAGGGGCTGATTTGAAAAGAAGAGAACCAACTGACCATACAACATTGTTGGGAGATCTAGTTTTCTTACCTATATTTCAAGCAAGGGGGTGGATGAATTACATGTTCAAACTATCTACATGGGATGAGGAGCTTACCTTAGAATTTTTGCAGACATTGAGGGATGGTTTTTCCATAGTCAAATGAATAAGGGTTTTATTTTCACCTAAAATTGTAGTTGAGATAATGGAATTGCCTCTAGCAAGAGAGGATTTTTCAAACACATTGGACCCAATTTACAGTAGATATAGATCCACAACTTTATATAGACCAAAAACAAGGTATAATCTGCACATCTTTATTGGAACCATTTAACTAATGCGCTATCTATATTGTGAGATATTTTACTTGTGAGAGGAGATATTCATATTTGCATGCCACACATTTCAAATTTTTGAGCTACCTAAGACATTATGACTACCCTTTGAATGTTCCTCATTTTATGTATCACATTTTGTTAAAAAGAGCTGTTGTAGTGCAAAAAGGAACCCCAAAAGATGTTTCACACCACTATTTTATCAAGATCATCATAGAAAAATCCCTCAGGGAATAACTCAGGATATCTTAGGATGATTTTATTTTAAACAATGGGCAAAACCCTATTAGGCAGCTTGCAGAGAAAATTGCAAAGGAAAAATAACCTCAAGAAAATCTTGTAAACCCAACACTAGGTTCTTCCTCATCTAGACCCAGGAGGTCACAGAGAACCCCAATTTCCACTCCTATAGCTTCTACCCGTGGGTTGGGTCCAACATCTGATAAGTGTAAAAGGAAAGTTAAATTTTCCCCAAATATTGGCTCTCCTATAGTTCCTAGGGTTTATAAGAAGAAGAAAGGGAATGTATAGGAAACATCTTCAGAACTTCCTGTAGCTTCAAAAGCAGTAGAAGTATCCCTCAGGCATAGAACTCAAAGGAGCCAACCATCTATAAAACCCAATGAGGGTGTGTGTTTTCAATCCCCTATGTCCAAAAATGTAACTATTGAAAAAGAGCAATCCTCTTCTGGCAAGGATAAAATCATCATTGAAGATGATTCAAATAAAGAAAGTGTAGAATGTATGCCTACAGTGGTACGAACATCCTCTATCTAGCCACCCATCATTTCCATAGATTTAGAAAATGATGACGGTGAATTTGTTAGAGTTGTAGACACTCCTTTTGTTCTTTAGAGGGAAAATTTCATCAAAATAATATTGGAATAAATTTGGAACTAGGTAATGCTATTGCTAAATAGATTCTTTCACAAGGACTTGATGCTTTGGCCTCTATAGCCCAACAAGCTGTTCCTCTTGGTACTTCACCTACATCACATGTTACTTACCATCTTGGTTCCACTATTTCATTGTTAAGCATTATTTCACAATTATCTAATCAATTAATTTAGGAGAGGGAAGAATGGAAAATAGAGAGAGAGAGCCTCGACAATACCATCTTCAATCAAAATGAAGATTTGATTGAAAAGGATGTGGAGATTGAACAATTAAATGGTAAAATTATAAAATTCACTACCATGATTCTTGAATTGATTTTTTGTCACTCTCCTTCTCTTATTTATGCTCTCTTTTTGAAAGAACAATTTGTCAATTATTAGGTGACCTATGTAATGCAAGGTAAAAGTTTAACATTGAATACTCCTCAAGAATTCTTCCAAGCTTTTCATATTGCCCCTATAGCCATCAAAAATTTACTTTGTGAACTCCTTTTACATAATTTAGTAGTCCTTGACAATAGAGATTGGAACCCTCTACTTTATGTGGTGATATTCAACTCAGGGCATTGATGTCTTGGATCCAAAATGAAGTTAGCAGAGAAAATCAAGTCCGCTAGTACAGATAATTAGAGTATGAGATTCCACTTTTACTCAGGCTTGAAGCCAAGGATGCTAGAACATTGTACTATGATTATTTGAAAGTTTCTCAATCTAAATCAAAAAATTGGATTATTTCTCCTTTCAGGGATGTAGCCGATCAAGAATATAAAGCTATGTTAGAAACAAATATTCTTGCAACAAAGCAGGGAAATACATGGTGTTGGATAGGATTGAGTGAAGACTTGCAGAAGAAAGAACCTCATTCTCTATTGAATCTTATAATGACTACTCAGAAAGCACCCTAGTATATTAATCTAGGAGAAGAAAGAAAAAGTGATTGGATTCTTTTAACTTTTTAGCATCCACTAATATTGTCCCCATTACTTTCTAATAAGAAAGATTTAGAGAAATTTGATATGATAGAAGAGCTTCATAGATGGGAAGGGTATAGGAAGAGTAAAGGCTTTTATTGGAACTATACTATAGGAGGTAAAGGAGAAAGTGTTCCCTTAGATTTTAGGATGCCTACAAGGGTAAAAAATTTCATGTTTCCTTGAGGACAATTCAAAGTTTCAACTGGGGGGAATGATGAGACCAGAATATGGTCTATTTTATCATTTCATTTTCAGTTGAATTTGCAAACTTTCTTAAAAAATTAATATTTTAAAAACATGATGTTTATGATAATTTCAGACAAATGTGTGCATAATTACTTTCCAAGACTAAAATGAATATTCTATAAAATGATAGGTCATTTGATTACAAAATAGTGAGAATGATGTTTTTCTTCCTTAGCTAGGTTAGGTAGTTCTCTTGTAGCATTGCGACATAGGGTAAACTAATTTAGATGACATATTTTGAATTAGTCTTGATGTATGTTATTACTTTGGAGGCACTAATATTTTTCATATTCAAAGGTGAAGTCAACTGAGCTAAGTGGAGTCCACAGCCCAAGCAAACGGTGGTAAATTTCATTAATGAGCTTCCACATCACCAACCATTTTGTCCATAATAGTCAGTACCTATTTTTAGAAAAGTGAGATTCAAAGTAGGAAATCTAGGGCTCATGAGCTCCTAAATTCATGTTCCATTTGGCACCAAAGTTAATACGTCTCTTGTAATATTCAATGTTGTCCATTGTTTTAGTAGTTGATGGAGTCTAAAATCTAGGAATTCTATTCCTAGTTTATGCTTAAATAACTAGAAGTCTGTGTTCTAGAGAAATTAATTAATTAGTGGTTCTTAGTAGAAGGAAGAAGTTTTTTGAGTTTTTGAGTATTGAATGTAATCTTGTTGTTTATCAATATGTACATTTACTATTGTTACGAATAAAAAAGATCATTTCAAGTTTTCATCTTTGAGTAGTTCTACTTCACTTCTTTGTGGGGGCCCACACATGGAGTGAACTAATTAATTAGCATAGAATTTACCTTTAGTTTGTAGAACTAGAGTAGACTATATTGTTTCTACAACCATTTATAGAAAAATTAGTGCACTATTCATGCAGCATAGGTAGTTGAAGTAGCTCTTAGTTGTATTTTCATGCTTTGTTAAAATAGATTTGATTCTTAGATTTAGCATAGATTTCTTGTAGCATAATCATTTGAATTTCCTTTAAATAATTCTTAATTTGAGAGAAGTTTGAAGCATATACTTTGTAGACACCATTTCAAGTTTACATCCCTAGTTGATAAATTAAATGAGTCCAAATGAGTTGGGTTAGAAACACTTGAGATGTTTGATCCTGGATTAAGTAGTCCATTGCTATAGTATTTTGATCTCTTTATTTGGCCAAGCACCTACAATCAACTTTTCTATAGGTGAATGTTCAACTTGTTCAATGGATATGCATCTAGAAGAAAAGTATGAGAAAGAGAAATCTTGGAGAGCATCAATTGTTCTTGATTTGGTTCACATAGATCTAGCAAGTCCTTTTGTAGTGACATCAGTTAGCAAGGGTTGCTATGTCCTCACTTTCATTGATGACTTTTCATGCTACACACGGGTCTACTTTCTTAATCACAAGAATGAAGTGTTTGATAAGTTTCTATCCTTCAAGAGTCATGTTGAGAAGAAATCAAGGAAACCCATCAAGGTTCTTCATATGGACAATGAAAGTAGATATGTGAACTCAAGACTTAGAGAATTTTGTGAACTTAATGGTGTTGATCTTTAGAATCCTATAACATTTAGTCCACAAAAGACAAGTGTAGTAGAAATGAGGATTAGAACTCTTAAGTCAATGGAAAGTTGCATGATTCAAGCTAAGTCTCTTGATCCATCACTTGAAGTTGAAGCTACAAGTAGTGGCAATTACATCCTTAATAGGTCTCCTCATAATGTCTTAGATGGAATGACTCCTTTTGAGGCATGGTGTAGAAGAAAACCAGTTGTGAAACACTTCAGAGTTTTTGGTTGTCCAGCATGGGCACACATATCTTCAAGGGAATGCAAGGAACCACCACCAAGGCCTTGTACTTTCATTGGATATGAAGAAAGTGTTAAGGCATATAGACTTATGGATCTTGAGACTCATGAGATATTCATAGAGAGGAATGTTCACTTTGAGGAAAGTTCACCTAGATTATCCTCTAATCCTCTCCATACTTATACATTGTGGAAACTAATAGTGACAATAGTGATAGTGATTCAATAGGTTTAAATATGGGGGATCCTATTGATAGATGTAGGATGAGGTCACAACATTAGAAAATTCCACATGCATACATTACTATAGTGATAGGTCCATGTAATTCAATATAGTTGGATACACCTTGTCTTTCAATTCTAGAATTAGGGGATGACTACATAATAGATATTTCAGGTTTGTTTATAGAGTCCTTCATAGAAGATTTGGGAGACATTATTGATGATATACATCTTCTCTTTGATGAATAAGATCCTTTTTCAGTTGTTGCAAGGGAATACTCTGACCTTATTATCCATTCTCTACATGACCAATCTTACAAGGTTGATATGATTGTGGATTCTTATGTACAATAGTTGTAGGAGGTCTCCTTATCAATGGAGGAGACAATTGATTCTTTGGGATATGTTCTACATCCATCCTTGCTAGCTTTGAACCTATTCATTTTAGCAGTGTTGGAAGGGGTGACCATTAGTATCGACATAGGGATAGTTGAGTAGGTTTTAGAGACACCATTCATCTTTAGGATTCTTTCTACACATTGGGAAAGCATCTTATATGTATCTATGACATTGTTTCTTCCTAAAGGGAGAAACATTATTCAACAGTCATGGATCAGCTTCTACATTCATCTTGGAGCAGATATTACTAATCAACATTCTAAATTTCTGGTGGACTACCTTGTCTCCTTTCTTCTTGTTCTTGTTCTTGTTCTTGTTCTTCTCTCTTATGGGGGAAAATTTTTCCTCTTATGGGGTTTTTTTCCTTCTCATACTTCTCTATTATATATACATGATGTATGGTGTAATGGGGGGGTCTTAATTACTTCATCCATCCATGCATCTTATTTTTTCATCTCTCTTTCTGGGGGAGGGTTTTTCCCATGAGGTTTTCCCTCTTTCTCCATTTTCAAAGAGATTGCATTACATTTGTTCATGGGCTAACATGGCCTAGTAGCTGGGACCCATCATGCATTTTCATTATAGCTTTTGTAAGCTTAAGTGCATTCCCCTAAGTTGCACTTAAGGGGGGGTGTTAGTGTAAATAATTAATTATTATTACACTTTACTTAAGTTTACTTAGGTTAATGCATTATTTTATTATTTATTAGGTTAGACACCTAGGAGCATGCGTACTCATATAAGTTGTCTTGTTGACAACACATGAGTTTGCATATTTATCTAAGTTGTCATGTAGACAATATATTTTTTCATACTCTAATTAAGCACATGGTGTCTACAACATCTTTTTATGTGACACACCTATGTTAAGCTTATCCTCTCATCATCGCACTAACTTCTATGCTCAATGGAGGATAATCCACTCTTAGTGGACATGTGCTTAGATGTGAGACTTATCACTTTGCTAACTCTTAGTCATTCTAGAGGCCTTTATATACAGGCACTCCTAGTGTGTATCTACATCAATTCTATTTCATATTGTTATTTTGATCATACTGTATTGGTCCATATTGTGCTAGTGCTTGAGCTTCTTGATCTTGGGTGATTTTTCCCTAAGGCAAATTCTTACATTTTTGTTAATTTCCCACTTACATATATAAATATAAACCAATTATATGCAACTAATAGTTTAACTAAACTTAAAGATTCTTTAATAGCAACATCCACTTTACTAAATGAGTAGTATTAATTTAATTTTTGAAATTAATAAATAATGATAATAATATTTTTTTGAATTAAAAAAAATTTAGAATTAATAAATAATTCTAAAAAAATAAAATAAAATAATAAATCCAAAAATTCCATTTTTGAAATTAATAAATAATCACAATTTTTTAAAAATATTAAAATAAATCTAAAAATTGAATTTTCCTGAAAAGAATAGAATTCTGTAATTTTTTGTTTTCACGTGGCTAAGCTCTTCTAAAAGATACAATTATATTTTTAAAATTAATTTTCTATCTTGAATGCATTTGTTTTCCAAAAAGTTTCTCAACCAACAATTTTGTTTAAATCATAGGCAATTATATGTTTTTCTTGGTGAATCTTTACTAGGGTTTCTATTGAATTTTTAGATAATTCTCTTTCAAACCCTAACTAATAATAATCATTGTTCTTTAAATTTAATGTTGAATTTTCTTTGGTTGCTCACAGTTTTCTAAATTATTTTTCAATGCTAGGATTCTACTATTTACATTTGACTGTAGTTTTCAAACAACACATGAATCAATTCTATTTCTTAATTGCAAATTAAATTTTTCTTTCGTATTTTATCCTATAAATTTCAACAAATAAATTTCATTAGTATGGCAAACATGAGGTAGAAAAATCTTCCAAAATAATTTCAAGAAATGAGTTCTAAGATCCTACCTTAATCTGATAGCTAAAATTTTGGACAATTTGGTAAATGCATGCAAACCCAAACCCACTTAAACTTTCAACAATTCTTTTGCTTCAATTCCAAATTTTCCTCCCAAAAACCCATGTGTGGAAATGAGCTCAAATCTCCTAATAAAGAGTTTAACTCTACCTAGGGTTTCTAGTTTTTGAACATTCAAAGGCCTCTCCATAAAATAAACTTTTACTATTTAATCTTCTCATGCACACTTAAAGAACTTTTTAATTAAAAGATTCTTTTATATTTTCTTTTCTTCCACTTTATTAATTACCACAAGCACTATTTAAAGTGTAGTCTATTATTTAAATTAATAATAATAATTAAAGCTCATTATTTAAATGCAACTCTAATTTAATTATTATTAATTATATAATTATAATAAAACAATATTAAATGTTTAATCTTTTAATATTCTAGTTCCCATTTTATCCAACTTTCTAAACTAGACCATTAAATTAAATCTTTTGAAATGAAGTGCATATTTAATTAATTTCTAATTAATTAAATATCATCATATTCTAATTTCTCTTTAACAAATTTTTCCAATTACACTTCCAAATTAAGTCTTTTAAATTAAAACATATATTTAATTAATCAAATATTCACATATTTTAATATTTTATTTTTAATTAAATAATATTTAATATTTCTCAAAACTATATGATTAACCCAACTATTATAATAAAATTATTTACCAAATAAACCAGATAGTCAAATCCACATAAAAGCAACATTACCAAAACTGGCCAAAACTTAAAAGTAAACAACATAGAAAAAGATAAACTCATGAGTTTAAAGGGTGGAAGGTCAAATACATGTCCTCCTTCTCATGACAAGTAATTAGGTGATAACTAGGATTGGACCTAAACATTATTTCCCTTTTCTTACCATTGAGTTATTTTATTATTGCACACTCATCCTGGCAATTCAAGGAAGTTGATACTCAGTACTTGCAATCTACATAAAAGATGAGCATGTACATGTGTGTGTGTGTGTAAGCTAAACAAGAAATTATGAGGAGTGGTACATTGTGTAGATCCTAACTAGTAGGTAACTACGACTCGCTCCCCTAACCACATTAGACACATCAGATAGAAGAGTAAAACAAACACGGACACCATACACATGCAAGTATGGGGTGAGTACTATAATAAGCCTTGAGTACAAACCATCACATAATCAAACATGGAAACTCATCATTATGAATATAAAATACTCATCATTTGATATCATCATGAAAGCAACCACATTTACTAACTAAGAACCATTAAAGCATCATTAATGTGCTAGTAATCATAGTCATCAATCAACATGTGAAATATAATCAACTAAGTAATTCTTTATTGATATACATGATATCCAAGTCATGTAATAATATCATAATTATAAATCCAATATCCTTGAAACTAACAAATGCATGAAATAGGCATAAAAGAGTTTAGTAAATATAACAAAAAAGAAAACTATGGGTAGGCATTACATCCACCCCCCTTAGAATTAGGCTTACTCCTAGAAGCCTACTACAATGACTAGGGTAGCTAAAAGTCAAATGGTACTATCTACAATGCCAAACAAAAGGATCATTTAAGAAACTAATACAAATAAGTTAACCATGTATACACTTTCAGTCACTTAGAGCAATATGATTTTGGTTTAATAATAAACCAAAAACCATATTGATCCAACATTTATATTTTTAACAAATACTGAAATAAATCTCCTAAACACTCCAAACAAAAGATCAACATCTCTCAATCCACTAGAAAACATAAAACTTATAATGCATAGACATAATTCAAAAGTCAAGAACATAAATGTTATGAGTTCCAAGTTTCATGTTCAAAAGTTCCATTGCTTCTATATTTTTTTTTCAAAATATTTAGGTTCTAGTTTTATGTTTATAAATTTGTGTTGTTATCATGTTGCAAGTTTAACTACTTGTTAACTAATGGCACACAATATGCCTAGAGTTCCCAGTGTTGAAACTTGAGCTCTGATACCATATGTAACGTCTCACTCAAGAACCCAAAAGAAATGAACCTAATATGTTATGAAGTTATATATATATATATATATATATATATATATATATATATATATATATATATATATATATATATATATATATATATATATATATATAATAATTAGTTTTAAAAACATCAAAGTAACAATGTAGAAGCAATATACACATACACATCAAGTACACATAATCAATTATGAATATAAATTTCCATTCCTCAAGAGTTCCTTCATGTTAACTCACATTTAAGAAGTTTATAATAATTTTTTTAAGTCTTCAGTACATGTTCATGAATCATAAAGAAATAAAATATACATCATCTCATAAAAAAATGCATAAATACATCTGACACAATACATCTACTGAGTCACATCAACTACACTTGTTATAGGGTATGAAAGAATAAATACACGTTAACATATATACATCAACTGAATACAAGTCTCCAAGATATGAATAAGAATGATAAAGGATACAACTATACCAATGAGCATCCAATAGCTATCCATTTAAGGGGGACCCAAATAGTAAGAAGACACTACCTCCCAACTGCATGGTCACCTAATTAGGCTCCTACTCCCACTATGCAGGAGAGATAATGTATGATGCACACAAAAATAATCAAAGCATAAAATAATCCTAATTAAGGAATCCTAATAGCCAAATCTACCCCAAGTGTATCACAAACTACTGATAAAGAAAATATAACCAATGTTGAAAAGATAGTCATCCAAACCAACATCACATACCAAAATTAACAACTAATACCAAGTACAAATCAAATACCAAAACTAAAAGATACAACCACCTCTGAAACAATGTCAAGTGCTACAAGCACAATAACCAACAAATAATTGTTGTCATGAATAATAGTGAACCACCAATCATTAACTCCAACAATAAAAAAACACCACCACTAAATAAATGGCATCTAATCAATGAGTAACAACTCAAAATAAATACACCATAGAAAGTAATATCTAACAAGTACACCACTAGAGGAAAATATATAAAAATATGAAGGAGAATCAGTTTACATACTATGGAATGTCACCACATGAGCCAACTCAAAGGTTACTGGTGTAGGAGCACTTCTAATATCTACCATTGCAAGCACATTAGGAGGATCAAACACAAATGATTAGGATAGGAATTGGATATAAAATCCTATGCTAGAAATAATGTCCAAATTGTAAGACAAGGAGACATTAGGTGTGTTATAAACCTAATTGTCTATTGTAGTCATTTTATGGGTAATTTCTAGGTAGAATGACAATAAGATAGTCTAGAAGGTTAAATAATGATTTTTTGTTGATTAAAACCTTCTTAGAATCCTATTTAGGGTCTAGGATTTAAGTTAGTAAAGTTCAAAGACATTTGACAAACTTTTGCAAAAAGTTCTCAAAGTTGTTAATGTTGCATAATACAACTTTTGTGCAAAAATGCAACTTTTGAATCCCAAAATTCACAAGAACCTTTATTAGTTGGAACTATTGAAGAATGGAATACATAATATTGAGAAACCTTTCTCAATATGGACAAGAAGAATCTATTGTAATCATTGTTTCAAATCAATAAAATTGTATTGTTTTCCTATTAAAATTGTTTGAGAAACTACTTATACAAAATTGCACAAATTCATATGCAATTTTGAAAGATTGGGAAAGTTGAATAATGTTCTTATGAAGGATTTGGAAATGGTTTGAGACTTTGAAGACATACTGGTTAAGAGAAAGAAAACTTTGATCACTTGCTAGCCATAGGGAGGCCTGAATTAGGGTTTTGAGAGAAAAAATCTCTTTCCTAGAGATTCCACCATGGGAAAAATATAAACCTTGGTGGAAAGAAGGGTGAGAGGATGTAAATTAATATTATTTGGGTCACAAAATTGGAAGCATAATATTTGGGGATAAAACACTAAACCCTCTAGATAGGCATCTAAATGTGACTATGCAGTTTTGGATTTTTGAGGCACAACTTGGCCTAGGAGTGGCATAGAATCATCAAAACTTCAATGTATATGTTTTGACATATCCCTAAAGTATTCCAATAGGATTGGCTGGAATATTTTTTGAATTTCTTATACTTTCTTTGGAAAGGAAGCATAATTAGCCCCATTAGGGCTAGGAGTGTTTTGCAAACAACTTGAGTTGGGAGATTGGTCAAAAGTCCCAACTTGGCAAGGGTTGTTGAAATAAGGATTGGAGTGTTTTAAGGTGGTTAAGATTTTCTATGGTGGAATTCCAAGAAGGTTTCCTTCAAAAATCATCAATTTCTCCTTGTACTCTATTTGGAGTATTAGGTGAGTAAGTTGATTTTCGAAGTACATGGTTGATTTCTAAAGTACATGGTTGATTTCCAAAGTTCATAGTTTATTTTTGAAAGTACACATTGGAGGGACTTTTGTATGAAAACATTTATAAACTACATCTAAGGTAGAATCCCTATTTCATCCTTGAAAACTTTAGCTTAAAGTTTATGTCTTGCTCAGCCTCAAGGAGGTGTCTTAGACTTTGAATTTGATCTAGTCTAAGGTAAGTGGGTATTGGGAATCACATAGTGAAGTCTAATCTTGTATGGTTGTGAAAAATTTATGTGGCTATAGGGGACACACCTTGTTTATATAGAAGGGGACTCTGCTCCGAGTGGTATTAGAGAAACTTGGTAGATCTTTGGAGAAAGGCAATTTGCAAACATGTCATATAGTGGAGAAGAAAATGAAAATGAACTTCTTAATAGAATTAAAAATGTCAAACTACTAAGAGTGGTGAAAGAGCATGATGCTAAAAGGAAGAAAATGAAGAGAGAGAAGGAAAAATTAAAAAAATAAGCCAAGAAATGATTTAGTAGTAAATCTAAGAATGAGAAGGAGGGGAGTGATGAAGAAACCCCTTGGTAGGAGGAGGAATAAGAGATCCCTGTAGAATAGAGGTTGTTCTTTAAGAATTTGAATCCCATAGAAAGAAGGACCATGGACACTAAACTTGATCTTCCTATCTACAGTGGGAAAATGGATCCAAAAGAAGTGATGGATTGGATTGATGCACTCACTAGTTTCTTTTACTATGAGGAAATAATAGAGCATCAAAAAGTGAAAATAGAAAAATCCAAGTTGAAGGGGTCTACCTTAACTTGGTGGAACTTCACTCAAGAAAAAAGGGTGCAGATGGACAAAAACCATATCAACACATGGAAGAAGATGTTGACCTTGATAAAGGAAGCCTATGTGCCTGAGGACTATGATATTCTACTTCATAAAAAGAAGTAGAGTCTAAGACAAAAATGAGATGGATGTCTCTAGTTACATTGAAGAGTTCCACAAATTCACTATGAAGTCTAAATTGGTGGAACCAAAGTGTGTCAAACTTTCTAGGTATATACAAGGGTTGAGGATGAATATCCAAGACAAAATGAGTCTATGTTCTCCTAACACAATCCAAAAATTCTTTCAAATTAAATTGAAGGTGGATGAAAAGCTTAGGAGGAAACAAGACCAAGGAGGGAAAGGAAGAAATTTGAGAGATTTTGGCAATAGAGGAAGAGGAACAAGTGGTGGTAGAGGATGAACTCCTAGATACTATAAGGAGACTAGTCAGGACAATTCCTTTAGTGAGAATAATACTAGAGGATCCCATAGGGGAAGAAAAGGAGACTCAAGGGAAACATTTGGTGGAATATCATTGGGACCTCCAAGATGTTACAAATGTAACCAACCAGGGCACTTGGCATCTAAGTGTCCTAAAAAGGAAAAGAATCAGATTGATAAGAGAGCAAACCTAGTCAAAGAAGAGGATATTCAAGAAGAGGAAAACCAAGGATCTTGTGCAACACCTAAGAAGGGAGAATATCTTATGATGATAAGTACTCTTTTGAATGCACCAAGCACCCATGAACCACCTCAGAGGAAGAATTTGTATAGAACTGCATGCATGTGTGGGGATAAATTTTGTAGAATGTTGATTAATAGTGGATATAATGATAAATTAATATCTGAGGAAGTAGTAAATAAGTTGAAATTGAGGAGGGTACCAAATAAAAATCCTTATAAGATGTCTTAGCTCATAAAGAAGCAACAAGCCATCATAGAGGAGCAGGCTTGGGTAGAATTCTAGATTAGAAAGTACAAGGATAAGGTTCTCTGTGTTATTGTACCAATGGATACTTGTCATTTTCTATTAGGGAGACCATGGAAATATAATGTGGAGGCACACCATGATGGTAAGTTTAACACTTACACCATTAACCATAGAGGTGAAAAAGTAACTCTCTTACCCTTACCAGATTTTGCATAAGAGCAAAAATATTCAAAAAATCTATTTTTAGATGGAAAAGAATTTCTAAAAGTTGTGAAATAGGAAAAGGCTCCATGCTATGCTCTAGTCATTTTTACTAAGGATGAAAGACCTAAGAAGGTTTTGAAGGAAGTGAAGCCCTTGAGACATGTAGGTCCTAAGGAGGTTACAGACCTGTTGGACCAGTATAAGGACATTGTCACCAAAGAATTGCCAAGCGAGTTACCCCCAATTAGAGATATAAGTCATAACATATATCTAATCCTAGGAGCAACTTTTCCTAACAAAGAATCATATAAGTTAACCACAAAGAAAAATTAGGAGATGGCAAGATAGATAAAATAAATCGTAGATAAATGATTGATCTCAAAGAGCCTCAGTCCTTATGCAGTGCCTGCCCTATTGGCACCCAAGAAAGAAGGCACATGGAGATTTTACAATTCTAGAGTAATAAATAGAATCACTATAAGGTATAGATTCCCTATGCCTATGATAGAAGACCTATTGGACCAACTAGGGGGAGAAATGTACTATTCCAAGATAGACCTAAAAGTGGTTATCACCAAATAAGGACTAGGGATGGTGATGAATGAAAGACTATATTTAAAACTAATGAAGGCTTGTTTGAATGGAGAGTGAAGCCTTTTGGCTTGTCTAACACTCCAAGCACATTCATAAGACTAATGAATGAGGTGCTAAATCCATTCCTTATAAAGTTTTTCATAGTATACCTTGACAACATCCTTATTTTCAATAGGATTAATGAGGAACATATAGAACATCTTAACTTGGTGTTGAAGAGATTGCATGAAGAAAATATTTTTATAAACTTAGATAAGTTTATTTTTATGCAGGGAGAATTTTTTTATTTAGGATTTGTGATCTCTAAAGGTAACATAAAAATGGATCCTAAGAAGGTGGAAGCCATCTTGAGTTGGCCTTCCCCTAGGACCATGACTAAAGTTAGAAGATTTCATGGGCTTGCTTCTTTGTATAGAAGGTTCATCAGAGGCTTCAATCAATTGTGTGCTCCTATCCTTGAGACAATAAAGGGTGGGAAAAAGTGTAGGTTTTTGTTGAATAAGGATTTAGAAGAGGCCTTCCAAATTCTCAAGAAGAAGGTAATGGAGAAACCTATCCTAGTGTTCCCTAATTTTTAGAAAATCTTTACTATTGAATTTGATGCTTCTAACTTGGCTATAGGGGCTATCTTGAGTCAAGAAGGGAGGCCAATAGCCTATTTCAGTGAGAAACTAAATGAAGCCAAGAGGAAATACTCCTCTTATGACTTGTACTCTATATGCCTTAGTCTAGTCATTGAAGAAATTGAGGCACTACCTCCTTCCAAAAGAATTTGTTATCTTCATAGATAACAAAGCCTTAAGTTTCTAGAATAGCTAGGAGAAACTAAGCCTTAAAAACATGAAATGGGTAGAATCTATTCAAGCCTACACCTTTTCAATAAAACACAAGAAGGGAGTTACCAATAAGGTGGCAAATGCACTAAACATGAGGAATCTAGTTGTGCAAGAAATCCAACTCCAAAGTGTAGGGATCAATGATTTGAAAGGCATGTATAAAGATGATAATGAATTTAAAGACATCTATAAGGTGTATTCTAACTTCTTTGAGGCTTATCATACTAAATATGTTGACTACTTGACTCAAAATGGGTTACTATTTAAGAGGCATCATCTTTGCATCCTACAATGTTCTATGAGGGAGAACATTGTCAGAGAAAAACATGTAAGCAAAATGGGAGGACATTTTGGATTGGACAAGATCTTTGAATAGGTGAGAAGGTTCTACTATTGGCAAAAACTTCAGATTGGAGTGAGGAAGATTGTGGAAACATGTACAATATGCCAAAGGGCCAAGGGTACATCCATTAATGCAAGACTATACCAACCTTTGCCTATTCCTAAAAGGTCTTGAGAGAGGATTGCAAAATGGAATTTTTGATGGCATTACCTAGATCATAAAAGGGAAATGATAGCATATATGTTGTAGTGGACAAATTTAGTAAAATGGCCCACTTCATCCCTTGTAAAAGCACCAATGATACATCAGCAATTGCAATTTTTTTCTTCAAGGAGATTGTTATAATTCATGGTTTACTATTAGATAGAGATGTGAAATTTATTGGTCACTTTTGGAGGACCTTATGGAAGAAATTGGGAACTAATATGAGTTTTAACTCTGCTTACGTTCCAAAAATAGATGGGTAGAAAGAAGTGGTTATCAAGTTTCTTGGAAACCTTCTTAGATGTTCGACAAAGTAATATAGAGATAAGTGGGGATCAGTCCTACCAAAAGAAGAGTTTGCATTTAATGACTATCAATAGAAGCATAGGGAAGATCCCTTTTCAAATAGTGTATGGGCAAAAATCTAAGAGGTATCCTAGAACTTAGGGAACTACCTTCCAACACTCTAGTCAATGCTCATGGAGAGGAGTTTGTAGAGAGCACGAAGGAGATTCATGACTTAGTAATGTTGGAACTTGAGAAGAATGTAGAGAAGTATAAGCAAGCTAAGGAAATACATAGAAGAGATGTTCAGTTGCAGGTTTGAGACTTGGTCTGGGCATACTTGAAGGAGAGGTTACCAAAGGGAAAGCATACGAAACTACTTATGAAGAAAGTGGGACCTTGTCAGATATTGAAGAAGCATGCATTGAATTCTTATGAAATAGAGTTTCCCTTATACCTTGGTAACTCCCCCATATTTAATATTTGTGATCTAACTCCATATAAAGGTGATGTGAATGCAAGTTTAGAAGTGAAACATGAAGAACTTATTGTAGGAATACTAGGCCATGAAACAAGAAAACTTGATAAGATCTTGGACACCAAGGTCATCAAAAAAACCAAGAAAAATGAGTACAAAAAGTATTTGGTTCAATGAAAAGGAAGTCCTGAGGAGGATTTTGTATGGATGGATGAACAAGAGATCCAGAAGCATGGCTTAAGTTTGCAAGAGCTTATCTCAAGAGGACTTGAGATCAGTGCACCCCATGAGTATGGTGTAGGAGCACTTACAATATCTACCATTGCAAGCACATCAAGAAGATCAAACAAAAAGTATTAGGATAGAAATTGGGTCTAGAATCCAAAGTTAGAAATAATGTCCAAATTGTAAGGCAAGGAGACATTAGGTGTGTTATAAACCTGATTGTCTACCTTAGTCATTTTATGAGAAATTTTTAGGTAGAATGAGGATAAGATAGTCTAGAAGGTTAAATAATGATTTTTATTGTTTAAAACTTTCTTAGAATCCTAGGTAGGGTCTAGGATTTAAGTTAGTAATGTTTAGAGACATTTGACAAACTTTGTAAAAAGTTGTCAAAGTTGTCAATGTTTCATAATACAACTTTTGTACAAAAATGCAACTTTTGAATCCCAACTTTCATAACCTCCTTTATCAGTTGGAACTATTTGGGAATGGCATAAATAAGGCTAAGAAACCTATCTCAACATAGAAGACAAGAATCTATTGTAATCATTATTTTGAATCAATAAAATTATGTTGTTTTCCTATTAAAAATATCTGAGAAACCACTTGTATGGAATTGTAAGGATTCATATACAATTCTAAAAGATTGGAAAAGTTGAAGAACATCCATATGAAGGATTTGCAACTGGTTTGAGACTTTGAAGATATAATGGTTAAGAGAAATCAAATTTTGATCACTTGCTGGCCATAGGGAGGCTTGAACTTGGGTTTTGAGAGAAAAATTCTCTTTCCTAGAGATTCCACCATTGAAAAAAGATAAGCCTAAGTGGAAAGAAGAGGGAGAGGATGAAAATTAAAATTATTTGGGTCAAAAAATAGAAAGTAGAGGATGTCGGGAGAAAACACTAAACCCTATGGACATGCATCTAAATGTAACTATCTAGTTTTGGGTTTTTGAGGCACAACTTGGCCCAGGGGTAAAATAGAACCATATGAACTTGGAATTAGATGTTTTGACATGTACCTAAAGTATTAAAATAGGATTGGTTGGATATTTTTTTTAATTTCTTGTACTTTGTTTGGAAAAGAAGCCTAATTAGCCTTATTAGGCCTAGGAGAGTCGTGCAAAAAACTTGAGTTTAGAGATTGGTCAAGAGTCCTAACTTGGTAGGGGTTGTTGAAATAAGGATTGGAGTGTTTGAGGGTGGTTAAGAATTTTCATGGTGGAATTCCAAAAAGGTTAGCCTCACAAATCCTTAGTTTCTCCTTATAGTTTGTTGGTGTTTTTAAATGTCATAGTTTCAAGTTACCCTAATGAAAATAAAATACATATAGGGGCAACTACTTCCCATCTACAACATATAACTTTAGACACCAAGAAAACTATAATGCAAGACCCTTCTTCTACTTTAGGCTCTAAAAAACCTAGGCAGGTATACCTATAGATTCTTCACATGGTACCAGTTATTCAAAAGCATACATTGAATCTAAACAAAGTAGATAAAACCCTTATTTCTCCTGTACTCATGCAATTACGAAGATGTGCAGTAGAAAATTGCAAATCCTATGAAATCCACAAGGTGAATGAGGGAAATTATTTTCATCTCTTCAACATGAAAGGGAAACATTTTTTATTAATGATATTGAATATAAGCACAACCCAAATATGCAATAGAGAACACATGCAATCTCCTAGTTGATCAATCCCTTATCCATTGGGCATAAGCTAAGTCAAAACATACACATGGATACCTAAGATATACTCATATATTTAGATATCTAATCTATCAATTCACCTTGTATATAGACATATATCTTCATAAAAACTCTCACACTTGTTATAATATCCTCCTAGTGAAACTTGCAACCCTATCAAGGTAAATAGGCATTTACTTGGCTCTCTATTCCAATAGCAAACCTATCCAAATATACAACCTTAAGGGATTGCAAATGAGTTTAAGCTCTGTGTTCTTAAACACAAAATATTGCAAAGAATAGAGGAAGGAGATGAGAATCAGAATGAAACTAAGAAAATGAAGCTTTGTATTAATTTCCTTGAAACCAATACATCATGGTATATGCCAAAACATAGAATATACACAACAAACAACTGCATATTCTATTTGCTTATAAGAAATTACAATGTCTATTCATAACAGAGAGAAATGATGAAGAAAATGGTATCATAGTCATGATAGAAATTTCAACCTAACTAGAACCATCCTTTTGGTATCACAATAGTGAAAAAATGTCCAAGAAACTGGAACCCTATGGTCTCATAGTACAAACTAGAACCCTAAAGAAAGAGAAGAGAAGTGAATATAAACACTAGAAGAAATTCTAGATTAGATCAGATGCTACCATTTGTTCACTTGAAAAGCTTCCATTTGGTGATGCATAACTTCTCTCTACCTTCTTTCTGTAACTAAGAATTAGATTTTTTTGTTGCTACTAAAGAATGCTTGAAAACATCTTTAGAATGATGGATAATGCAACTAAAAAAGATGCTAGATCTGATATTCAAACAAGGGTAAAAACACTCGCCAAAATGACTTTAGAGGAAAAAGAAACTTCTTAGAAATATTTTTCTCCAAATGTGGAGCCAACAAACTCCAACGTCTTCTCTCTAACTGAATTTGATGCTTCATCATGAAAATTTCTCATTTTGTTGAGAACATCCCCATTTTGCAAGTTTTCCTATAGCTCTTACCACTGAAAACCTATGCATTCTCTGACTACATATTTGGAAAGTTCATCTCCTCTTGATTCCAATGGTATACTACACTATGCATTGTTGATAAAAAGTGCCCCTCTGGTGTGCATTTCAAAATGATGGCTCTAGGCCATGAACATACCATTTAAATGTTGAAATTATTTAACCTTTTAAGAAAGTTGAAACTTTACATTATATCCAAAATTTATTTAAAATATTTCAAATCTCTAGAGTGCACGTTGGCTAAATGTATTTCAATATTTGATTTTATCACTTTACCTTGTTTCTCACCAATCCCCTAGTGCCACTTGTTAGTTCTCCATGGGGCATAAAAAAGATCCCTGCTGAAAAATGCAACATGGGATAACACACAATGTTAGCCTACCGCAAAAATGCAGAGTTGACCCACATGGAATAAATCTGATTTGCCCCCAATAAGATGAGTCATCAATGTAGATCTTTATTCTAAAATAGACAACCTAGATGCTGCAAGTAATCTCCTCAAAAGAAGAATAAAAAGAAACTATAGATCTAATATCTCTTTATGTCAAACTGATGGGTAAGATGCACTTTAAAAAAAATCCAAAGATGCTCCAAAATCTAACAGCTATCGTATCTTTGCAAGAGGCCCAAGCAATGACAGAAAAATATGATTACCATCAATCAAAAACAACCAGTCACAAGAAGGACCCTCCATATGGCATGAATCTATTGGTTGGTACATTCCCAAACACACAGTGGAGGAGGCAGCATGATTTTGCAATTTCATTGAAGCAAGAAAAATCACTCCCTAAAATAGAAAAAATGGTTAACACAAAATGTTAACCTCTGCATATGCATGTGTTAACCTACAACTTGAGACATGAAGGAAAATGAGTTCACTTGGCACAAAGAACAAACTAAACCAACTTGACACATGAAGTAACTAAGCCAACTCGGCTCATGACAAGACCAAGTTAACATGAGATGTTAACCCAACCAAAAATCATTTTGACCCACATTAAAGAATATAGCCCATTGAAGATAACTTGGATTAGTTGTCAATAATGGATTGAATGGAGGGGGAAAATGGCTAGAATAGACTTACAATCATGGGATGCAAGCATATGTTGAATGCAAGGTATTAGAAACATTAAAAACCTTTTAGGCCTCAAAAGGATAGCTAGGTACACATGTATTAAATGCACTTAGGGCTCAAATCAACTTAAAATTTTGAAATGGTACTCAAAATAGAAACACAATTTTTTGTCCCAACATAGTCTATTTGGAGTATTAGGTGAGTAAGTTGATTTCTAAAGTACATGGTTGATTTGTGGAGTACATGGTTGATTTCCAAAATTCATAATTGATTTTTTGAAGTACATACTGGAGGGACTTGTGTATGAAAACATTTATAAGATACATCTAAGGTTTGAAGAAGCCATATTTCATCCCTAAAAACCTTGGCTTAAAGTTTGTGTCTTGCTAGGCCTCAAGGAGGTGTCATAGACTTTGAATTTTATCTAGTCTAAGGAAAGTGGGTATTGGGAATCACATAGTGGATTCTCATCTTGTATGGTTGTGAAACATTTGTGCAACTATAGGGGACACACCTTGAGTATATAGAAGGGGACTCTACTCCAATTACCATGGTAGTCTCTCAGGACCCTGGCCCCCAAGTAACTCTATGAAAAACCATAATACCCTCTCCTAAAGATGAGGAGACTAGGCATAGCTCTTAAAGTATCACCTCATTCTCATCCTATACAAGAAATTAAGGCATGGATGAAGAAAAATCTCTATCTTATCTTTTTTAATTTATCTCAAGGCATGGGGGAGGAAAGTATTTTAATTACTATGTTATCACTTGTTGCACAACTTACAATGAGTTATTGTGGTAGTAACTTTAAGCCCTAACCCCCATTGCAAGCCACTCCCATAGCCATACAGCTAGACTACCTTCCTAAAACTTACAAACCACAATTGTTTCTCATACCAAAAAAGTAATATTAATCAAAAAAAAATTCTTAATAGGCAACCAAAAAATAACATTGGCTCTCAAAACCCAAGTTATCATAAATTTTCAATAGCATAAAGCTCATAAAATATAAATCTCAAGTCAAATGATAAATTCCATCTTGATATCTAATAAAATAGTCATAAAAGAAATATCAAAAATTCCTATAGTTCACATCCTAACTTAGCTAACTATACAACCCATGAAGAAAAACCATCACAAAAATAAACATCACAAGACTATAATTAGAATATTACAAAACACATAGTTTTCAGCTACATGATTTAATTCTATCAATTTTTCTTATTTATTTTGAGCCATATAGATGTGTTAGGACAAAATTTTCTATGCCATAACCAACTATTATCCATCTTTGCAACCAAATGAGTCATCTCTATAGGATTCAATTGAAACACATTACCTCTAGATCTTGTACAAGTGCCAATCAACTTGCCATCTTTATCCTTGACAATGCATGTCTTCTCTATGAATTGTAACTAATAACCTTTATTAACCAATTGTCCAATGCTCAATAGGTTATGCTTTAATCCATCAACAAAATAAATATCATTTATGTTAGCCTTTCCATCAAGAGTAATAGATCTTATTCCCTTGATATGATAGGCTACATTCTTTCCAACTCTAATAGTTCCTCCATGATGATTACTAAACTTTAAAAACTTATTCATGTCTCTAGTCATATGATGTGAACATACACTACCTATATTCCAATCAGATTTATTTTATACTTGTGAAGCTAGGGCTTTTTCTTCTCTAAATTTTCTTTCAAGACTTTCTTCTTTTATAGCCACAAATCCTAATTCATCATCACTTTGACTTTGAACTCTTTCTTCAGACTCATTATCTTCATTTTCATATAAAAAATCTCTAGTCTTCTAGACTTGAAATTATTCTTATACTTTTTCTCTCTCTTAGGAAACTTATAAACATAATGACCATGTTCATTGCAAGTCCAACATTTAAAAACTATCTTACCATCTAGTTCTCTTCTTATGAGTGGGGTAATTCCTTGTTCAATTCTTCCATCCTCCTTAGATCTGGATCTACCAGTGCTAGCAAAGTTTCCAATGGTGCTTGTACTTCTTGATAAAGAATTTTGATCACTTAATGCAGTAAAAGTTATTTTCACTTTGGACAATTCTCTAGATTACTTTAAGCTCACTTTTGTTTCTTCCAACCTTCCAAGTGAAGTTTCTCTAGTAAACTTCTTAGTGCAAGGTATCACTTTCTCAATCATCTGCACTGTCTGTTTGAATGGTGGTGTCAATTTTTTCAAAATCTTCCATATAATATCATCTTCATCTTTAGATCCCTAACAAGACTTAATTCCTACAACAATCTTTGATATTCTACTAATATAGCCTCTCACAGATTCATCTTCCATCATTTTAGTTTCTGGTTCTTTTAACATGCTTATCACCTACACTAGTATATTCTAAGGCTTTCCAAATTTCATTAGACGTATCTAAGGATTTTACCTAACTATATTTATTCTTAAGAAGAGCTGACAATAACACTTCTCTGGCAAGCATGTTACACATAAACATATCTTTTTCAACTTTACTACATTCCTCAAGTTTTTCTTTCTTCCACAATCTCCTTTTTACTCTTTCTCATTAGATAATACCCTAAACCCATACTTAGAAAATGATTCTTCATCTTCTCCTTCTAGTAGTCATAGTTAACTCCATAAAATTTAGCACTTTCTTTTCTAAAGTGACCCATCATTGATCTCCTTAAGTTGTTAATCTTTTTCTTCAAGAACCTAATGTTTTGATATCAATTGATAGAAATTAAAGTCCACCAAGATAATTGAGGAGGGGAGGGGGGGAGTTGGGGGTGAATTATTTATCCAACTATTAAAGTATTTATCAACCTTATTAATCTTTAATCATGTGAACAATATAATCAGCAACTATAAGAAGATACACATACACAATAACACTATATATTTTAACTATGGAAACCCTTAATTAGAGGGAAAACCCTGGTGGGTATGGTACCAAAAAAATGAGGTACTAATATAAAAGTTCCTTGTAGGAGAAAGGACTCTATTAGGAGCCAATGAAATACATTTAGTACATATCAGTCCCTTTTAGGAGACTTTGAATCCCTGTTAGGAGATTCTAACCCTATTAGGAATTGTACCAACCTTGTAAGCAATTGTAGAAGGTAGATGTAGTCATTGCCAAAATAGCTTGAAGGGAAAGATCATTGAACTCATTTTCTAATTGATATTTTTATTATTCCTTGTAGGATAATAGAAATGAAATAAACTTGGATCCTTTTCTATCCTCTTGACCAAATCAAACCTCTTCTAATCTTCATACTAGATCACAAACTTTGCATCCAATAATCCATTGGATTACTTACACTCATTTACCAACTTCTCATATCACTTGTACAATTCAAACTTGCACTCTTTCTCTCATAAATTACACACTTCATCAAAAGGAAAATAACCTTTCTTTATACCATATCCTCAAAATAATTCCTTGAATAAACCTTGAGGCTTTCCCAATTAATCATAATAGGACCTCATTAAGATTGTACAAAATATTACATCTTTTCATAATTATAAGTCACTATCAGCTCCCATTCTTTACAAATACTCACACATGTGACTCCTAAACTTGTACACTTATTGACATCACCATCAAGCTATCTACTATCACTAACTAGCTACACTCATCACAATTCTATCTCGCTTAAAAGATAAAATCAATAATTAGAATCCACTTATCAGACACTCTTTCTTCTTACTATCTTCTGTAATTCATTAATAAATTTTGCATGTCTTTGACTCTCTTTATGTGCAATTATATAGTTCATCAAGACACACTATATAATACATCCTTGACTATGCTTGACCTGATCATAAATACCAAGTCCATATGACCTCATTCTATATCTTGTACTCTACTAGTCTTCACAGAAACAATACTATGTTGGCATCAATGACAAACACAATTATGAATGCGACATGTCAATCATGTACACATTCTCTCCAATGCTTAGGATACTCCCCCAAAGGAATACCATCAACATTCATGCTAAAAAACTCTAGTGAACAAGTGATTCTAGTCTCAGCAATATGTGTGTGCTCCTTCTTTATCTTTCCATCAATGGATAACCTATCATATGCATTCCTCAACTCAAAATCACCTATTTCACCAATCTTGCATGTGTAGCATGACCTTACATCATGGATTGTTATAACCTTAGGTGGGATGGATAATAGGACACTAGATCCATCACCCTTCAATGAAATCTTAGGATATTCCTTAAACTTTGGTGGCTTTATAGCTTCAATATGAATTAGCTGCACATCACTAACCTTTTATTTCTCACCCTTCTCAACTATTGAACTTGATGCCATTTTTGCATTAAGGGTTTGAGACTCAACTCTACTTCACTTGGTGGTAGCAAAACCTTCAAATTAGCCCAATTGTCCATGATATGCTATAAGATCTTCACACAAATCACTTAGTTTCACTATGGAATTTCTCTAACTCTACTCTGCTTTATAATCTTGAATGTTCAAAATGATCAACAAAATTCATTATAAGGGTCAAAAATTCAATTTTAGGGCCTCATAAATACTTCATACATATATTGGTTATATGATAGCTATCTTGACCTTCACTACAAAAACTCAAAAAACATATTTCACACTTTGTTAAGCTCGGCTAGTATCTCAACTTAGTCAATACTAGTGATTACATTCCTTGCAATCTTACTCGGCTGCATTACTCATTCATCCCTCCATACTAATACTCGACCATCTCTATCTTGTCATCTAAGTCTCCAAACATTACTTAGTTTAAACTTGAAATTTTTCCTTATGGATCTAAAAATATTCTAATATGGTCTTTTGCACTTTCAATACTAGGAACTGATGTATGATTTAGAAATTTTAGAATACAATTCTATACATACCTCTATATTTAGTTTGAGGTGGGAGAATCACTTAATCGATTGGATTGGGTGATTACAACTTCTCCATTTACACTATTTTCTCCTTCAATTTTCTTTTTCCAATATTAATTTATCTAGGTTATCACTCATTAAGCATTAACATTTGTCTTTCCATTGTTCTCTTCATTATATTATGTTGTTCTTGGTTCATGCACTTTGTTCTTAGGTGACCAACCTTTTGACAGTTAAAGCATACTTGTCCAAAATTCCTCTAGTTTCTTGATCATCCTCTAAGATGTATTATTGCACCATTTGTTACAATTTATCCATAAATTCCACATAACTGAAAATTGACCCAACTATTGCAATCCCAATTTATAGTATTTCCTTTCCTAGTTGCTTTTCCTTGACCTTTAGGTGTCCAACTATTATTTGCATTAGATCTGCAATCTTGTATAGTATTACCATACTTCTAACATGTGTTACAATAACTGTCAAATCTATATGTAGCTTGTGTGAATGTTTTTTTTACTGTTATATTTATATTATTCAACATATACTAAATAGATTACTAAGCATTGAAATGAATAAGTTGAATTGTTGATGCATTTCTATATTAACAGAGTGGGTTTATGAGTTACACTAAGTTTTTTTAAGTTGTTAGAAGTTGAATTGGTACATGTGGACATGAGGATAACTAATTCAAACCCCTACTCCTCCCTCTTAGTTATTCTAATCATTATAACATGGTTGTGGCATAAGAGACATTGTCATGTAAAATTTAAGAATATGGTCAAAGTGAGGATAAAGAATAAAGTGAGCGGCTTACCAAAACTTGATAATTCTATGTGTAGCAAATGATAACCTGGTAATATGACCATGTCTAGTTTTTAAAGTAACTCACATTCACCTAAGGGCATTCTAGAGTTGGTAAATACTAATTTGTCTAGTCCTATGAAAGTTGAGATCTACTATGGAGATAGATATTTCATATAGTTTGTTGATGATTATTCTAGAATGATGAAAACTATGTTTTTTAAGTTGAAATGTGATTCTTTTCAAAATTTCAAGTGGTATAAAGCTAGAATCTTAAAATCAATGGTAAACAAATAAAATGTTTTAGATCCAATAGAGGTGGTGAGTTTATGTATAATGAATTGACTAACTATTGTATTGAGCATGGAATCAAGAGATAGTTTTCTACACTAAGGATACCACAATAAAATGGAATTACAAAGAGAAGGAATAAATCCATTGTTGATTATGCTATAACACTACTAATTGAAAAGGGAGTTGGAGAAATATTTTGGAGAGAAGATGCAAGTGTTTCTATTTATACCCTCAACCAAGTTTAGTTGAAGAAACAAACAAACAAGACACCATATGAACTCTAGTATGGTCATACACTGATTGTAAGTTATTTCAAAATATTTGGATGCAGGTGTTATATTCATAAAGATGCAAGAAATAGGAATTTTTATTCAAAAGGTGATGAAGGTATATTCCTAGGTTATTCCACATGGAAAAAAGCATATAAACTTTTGAATAAAGTGATTGACATAATGATTAAAAGTGCAAATATGAGAATTGACAAGTTTGTAGATGCGAACGATGAGGAGAGAAAGAAAGAACATAAATATTATAAAAAGTTTATCTATGTTCAAGATATACACCTACTACTATACTTGAGCACCAAACCAATTCATTACAATAGTATACCAAGAAAAAACAAAGAGCTACCAAGAAACAACATCCTTTACTCAAACCATAGATACAACAATCCAAGAAGAATATTGAGCCCTAACTAAGTGAAGATAATTGATGCATAGAGAAGGAGGGAAACATAAAACATGAGGAATAAACTCAACTTCAAGACTTCCATGAATAGCCCCTACTTAGAGTCACAAATGGAAGCTCTTTATAGAATTCAAATGATCAATAAAGAACACAAGGCTAGATGTAGCATTTTATTAGGTGTAATTATTTAACTTCACATACAAAATAAAAACATGCCTAACCATGAGGCCTTTCGGGTTGTACCTCTATGCAAAATAAGAGTCATAATTTAGATTCCAAGCTTGCATCTTCTATATTCTATCCTCTAATAATATTACTTTCTACATCTAACCAAATTTTTTTTATAGCTAGCTAAGCCACAAGTTGGATAGTTAAGCACTTAATTATAATATAGGTCCATGTTGGAATTAAAGATAGAGTAACTGAGAGTGGGGGGGGGGGGGGGGGGGGGGAGTGAATCAGTTACTAACAAAATTAATTCACAATTCCCTTAGATGTCTTAAAGATCTAGTTATTGCTTTTACTTGGTAAACAAATGTTGTAACTCGGTAAGATTAAACTATTACTTTTTCAAGCATTCATGCATGAAACTGAAAATAAAGTGAACACAAGAGACACCGGATTTAACATGAAAACCCAATATGGGAAAAACCACCAAGTAACTAGTTACCAATTTTTCACTCTTCTGAAGTGAGCCCTTCTAGGAGCCAACCCTATTAAAGGTTACAATACACACTGTTACGTGTGACCCTATTAGAGGATTTAATCACCCTATTAGGAGTGGCCTTGCTAGAGGTCTTTGGAACAATTCAACTGAACTCTCACCTTGTTAGAGGATTTACAAAATGGCTGTTAAAACAACTCTATTAAGAGATTTGAAATCACTACTACAATGATTAGAAAGAAACAATGAATTGACCTGAACAAGATGCAATTGAATTTTTTGGTTACAGGTCTCTATTCAGCATCATTAAATCCTTCTTGATCAAATATGGCTCTAGTGCTCCTCAATGATCTCTGATCATCCTTCAAATCTGCTTCCACAAAAATCAATCTTCATATTACATTAATTCCACATTCTTCTACTTCATACATTTTTGAATTCGCAACTTGACCTCTTACTTATACCATTTAGATTGTCAAGTTGTCTCATTTACATGTTACATTTATCAATAAACCATACATCATTTAACTACAGATATAACTCTAAACAAATAAACATTATTTCATAAAACAATGAAATCCTTTACTGGCCGACCCTGCTTGGTAAATACTGCTTCTGAAAATTTCCTGAGTTAACCATCTTGACTCAGTTAACATTGTAATATCCTTAAAATCCTTTGGCTACTGAGTTTTCTTGGTAAGAATTGAATCCCTTAGTAAGAACTCCTTCTTCCAAATTACCTTAGATGACTGAGTGACCTAGGTAAGAACTGCTTCTTCCAAATTACCTTTGGTGACTAAGTGAACTCAATAAGAACTGTTTCTTCCAAATTACCTTTGATGATCGAGTGAACTTGGTAAGAACTATTTCTTCCAAATTACCTTTAATGACCAAGTGAACTTGGTAAGAATTGTTTCTTCCAAATTACCTTTGATGACTGATTGAACTCGGTAAGATCTATTTCTATCACATTTTCTTCGATTATCGAGTGATCTCGGTAAGAACAAAATTTCTTTGATTACCTTGAAAGCTCGGTAAACATTTTCCTTTGTCTAGCTGACCTTCTAAGCTTGGTAGACACTATCGTTTGCCTTGCTGACCTTTTGAGCTCGGTAGACACTGTCCTTTGCCTTGTTGACCTTATGATATGACATTTGTGTGACATCAAAGATAACACACTATTAAACAATTGTATCCAACAATCTCCCTCTTTGGCATTGATGGCAACACAACATGTCATAGAAAAATGAAATTTGAAAACAAGTCTTTTTAATAACAGAATACAAAAATCCCTCTTTCATAATAATCTCTCCTTCTTACACAAACTCTTATTATTTTGCAAATTTCAAAAAGATATCGCAGTATATTCTCCCTCTTTGACAACACATGCCAAAGATATCTCAAAACAATTGAATAACATTGTGCCTGATTTACTGATTCATATGCAAGTATCTTTACTGGTTTACTACATCAACTGATAGATTTCCAATTCTGTTCCTATTGATGCATCACTAAAATTGTATTTTAGTGAGCTTCAGATAGGGGAATGACCCCAACTTACCTCTTAGATACAAGAATGCATCCTTAGGTAAAGGCTTTGTGAATATGTCAGCAATTTGTTCATTTGCATGCACATATTCCAATTTGTTTTCCTTTTCTTGCACAAATTCTCTAACAAAGTGATATTTTATGGCAATATGCTTGGTTTTTGAATGCATCACTAGATTCTTGGAGATGTTAATTACACTTGTGTTATCACAAAACATAACAACTGGATCTTTGATTTTTTGCTTCATACCTTTCAATAGTTGTTTAAACCACACAATGTTTGAGCAATTTACTACTACTGCAACATATTCAGCTTCTACTATGGATTGAGATGTACAATTTTTCTTTTTTCTTGTCTAAGAAAACAACCTTTTTCTAAGAAAGAAAGCTCCTCCACTTGTGCTTCTTTTGTCATCAATATTTCCTACCCAATCTACATCACTGAACACCTTTAAATCCAATTTTCCTCCAAGTTTATACCATAATCCATAATCTTCAGTTCCTTTTAAGTATCGCATGATCCTTTTGATTGCCATCATGTGATTTTCTTTTGGTTTTGCTAAGAATCTTGCTACAATCCCTAGTGCAAGGGCAATGTCAGGTCTTGTGTGCACTACATATTGCAACTTTCCAATCATAGATCTATAAAATGTCTGATCCACTTCTTTTGATTCATCATCCTTGGTGAGTTTTAATCAAGTACACATAGGAGTCCCAACTAGTTTTCAATCTTTCATACCAAAATTTTTTAGTATCTCCTTGATGTATTTAGATTGAGTGATGTAGATTTCATTCTTATTCTATTGAATTTGAAGACCAACAAAGAATTTGATTTCACCAAACATTGACATTTCAAATTCCTTGTTCATTTGTTCTGAAATTATTTTTGCAAAGATTATCATTTCCTATGAATAAAGTATCATCTACAAATATTTCTACCAAAATAATCTTATTATCTAGTCTTTCCTTTATGTACAAACTATTGTTGTCATTAGTTCTTTGAAAACCAATCTAGATAAGATAGCTATGCAATCTTTCATACCATGCTCTAGGGGCTTGTTTCAGACCATATAATGCTTTATGCAATTTGCAGACCATGTCCTTCTTGTCTGGATCAAGAAAACCTTTAGACAACTCAATGTAAACCTCTTCCTCCAATATGCCATTGAGAAATGATGACTTGACATCCATCTAATAAACTTTGTATCCTTTGAATGTAGCATATGCAAGTAAGGTTCTGACACCTTCAAATCTTGCTATAGGAGAAAAATTTTCTCCATAGTCTACACCTTCTTCTTGAGAGTATCCCTTGTATACTAGTCTAGCTTTATTCCTTGATACCTTACCATCTTCATTTAGTTTGTTTCTGAATACCCACTTTGTTTCAATCACATTCTTGTCTTTGGGTCTAGGTACAAGAGTCCATGTTTTTTTTTTCTCTATCTTTTCTATTTCTTCATTCATAGCTTCAATCCAACTTTCATTGTCTAGTGCATCTTTGACATTTATAGGTTCAAAATCAACAAGTAAACAAGTTCCTTTCAACTTGCTTCTTGTCATTGTTCCTTCTGATTTATCACCAATGATCTAATCTGGTGCATAATGGTTTCTGACATACTTGGCTAACACGGGCTCCTTGCCTTTTGAATGACTTGCATTGTTATCCTTTTGTGTCTCAAATTTTGGTTCTAATTATGGTTGCTTGGGTTTGGTAGATTCTAACTTGGTAGCTTCTATTTGTAACTCAAGTTCTTGTAGCTCAGGAGGTATTAGCTCAGTTTGAACTTCCTGTGACTCAGTAACTGAAGACTTTGAGTTGAGGATTCCTGAATAATTGGTATACTTGGCATTGTATCAGGTTCAATGTAAAAAAATCTTTTGTAGTCTTTAGGTTCCATTTTTCTTTCCTCTTCTATTCTTTTTGCAATCTCATTGACTTTCACATGTGCACTTTCTATAACTTTGTGAGTAGATAAGTTCAAACATCTATATGCTTTGCTTTTGCAAGAGTATCCCAAAAATATTCATTCATCACTTTTTACATCAAATTTACCTTTTCTAGATTCTTTCAAAATGTAACATTTCCTTCCAAACACTTTTAGACAACTTACATTGGGTTTGTAGCCATACCACAACTCATAAGGTGTTTTAAATGAGTCCTTTTTCAGTTGTACTCAGTTAAAGGTATGAACTATAGTGCTAATAGATTCCTTCTAGTATTTGACAACAATGCATTTCTCAATCATTAAGGTTCTTGCACAATCCATTATATATCTATTCCTTCTTTCTGTTATTCCATTTTGTTCTAGAGTTCTAGGTGCTGAAACCTATCTTTTGATTCCCCTTTCAATGCAAAAGTTATTGAACTCATGTGAAATGAATTCACCACCTCTATCAAACCTTAAGCATTTCAGTCTTTTGCCTATTTCCTTTTCTACTCTAGCCAAATACCATTTGAAGTTTTCAAATGCTTCTGATTTCTCTCTAAGTTACATGATAGTCATCATTCTTGAATAATCATCAACAAACAGAATGAAGAATTTTTCACCAGTATAACTTTCAATGCCAATAGGTCCACACAAATCAGTATGCACAATTTCTAGAACTTCTTCAGTCTGATAGTTCTTGCTTTTAAAAATAATCTTTCCCATTTTACCAATTTGACAATTCTTGCATAGACCGACCTTAGGTTTCTTTATGTTAGGAATACCTCTTACTTTCCTAAATTTACTAATTTTTATTAAATTGTCAAAGTTTAGATGACACAACCTCCTATGCCATAACTAGCTTTCTTCAATTTGAGCAATGAAACTTGAACATTCACCAAGTTCAAGATAAAATAAGTTACCTTTTGTTTGAGTGCCTGATCCAATTAGCTTTCCTTTGCCATCCAACAATCTTGTTTTTCCATGCATAAATTTTACTTTGAATCCATTATTGAGTAGTTGTGCCACACTCAACAAATTGTGCTTTAGTTCTTCTACCCAATATGCATTATCACATACAAGTTCCTTGGTTAGTGAGATTCTTCCTTTTCCTCTTATACAACAAGGTTCATTGTTACCAAATCTTACACTACCACCATCATAGTCTTCAAAATATTCAAACTTAGTTTTATCACTAGTCACGTGATGAGAACAACCACTATCTATGATCCATTTATCATTTCTACTCATATGAGAAATTAGTGCCATTTCCTCATCATTATCAAATTAATCTTTTACTGAAATGTAGAAAATTTCATCTTCTTCTTCATCATCAGAATCATTAGAATCTTTTGCTATAAAACATGTTTTCTTACCTTTATCCTTGAATGATTTGATGTTTTTCTTGCCATTGTACTTGTGACCTTTCTTCTCATCTTTGTTTTGTTTATTTGGGCACCTAACAGCAATATGTCCAATTTCTTCACAAGATAAATAGATTAGAGGAACCTTACCTTTGTATTTTTCTTTGCCTCTTGAATAATTTTTTGCTAGTAGAGCTTCAACCACTTCAAGATCATTGTCTGAACTTTGTTCTAATTCTTCATCACTATCTGATTATGGATCCTTCATCTTTTTCTCTTTTTCTTTGAGTGAAAGCTTGGCTTCAAATGTTGATTCAATATTCTTGGTAACTGAAACATAATTGTCATAGTTATCTAGCTCAAATGCACTCAATCTTCCAACTATGGCCTCTAAATTTATTTTATGATTTGCCTCACATCTCCTTTCTTGAATTGCAGAGACTTTTATTGCATAAATAAGAAGTAGAGTTTTAAGAACTTTTCTTATAACTATCTCCTCACTGATATCTCCTCTAGATGCTTTGATTTCACTAACACATGCTTTAACTCTTTCAACATACTTTGCAATATTTTCATCTTCTCTCATCCTCATTTGATCTAATTGTCCTCTCAAACTTTCTTCTTTGTCTCTTCTCACATTATTATCTCCTCCATAGATTCTTTTAGCTTGTTCCACATTTCAAAGGTAGTTTTGTAATCCTTGATGTCAACAAATTCTACATAACTCAAAGCAGATGGTATATCTATCATCATGTTATTGTGAGTCTTCTTTTTAGCAATATCATTGCCAGATAATGTACCAAAAGGTTCTTCATATTTCTCATCAAGGTACTTCAGCCTTGTATCACCAATAGAAGCCAGAGGAAGCCCCATCAATCCTTGCCATGCTGAGAAGTTGTCCCTCCTTTTGTAAGACATCTTGATCTTTAGCTTAAATCCTTGAAATATTTTTCTAAAAGAACCAATAGCTATAATACCAATTGTTGGAATTAAAGATAGATTAACTGAGAGGGGGCGGGGTGGGGTGGGGGGGTGTTGAATAAGTTACTAAAAATATTAATTCAAAATTCCCTTAGATGTCTTAAAGATCTATCTACTATTTTTACTCGGTAAACAAATGTTGTAACTTGGTAAGATTAAACTATTAATTTTTCAAGCATTCATGCATGTAACTAAAAATAAAGTGAACACAAGAGACACCCGATTTAACGTGGAAATCTAATATGGGAAAAACCACCAAGTAACTAGTTACCAATTTTTCACTCTTCTAAAGTGAGCCCTGTTAGGAGCCAACCCTATTAAAGGTTACAATACACACTATTAGGTGTGACCCTGTTAAAGGATATAATCACCCTATTAGGAGTGGCCTTGCTAGAGGTCTTTGGAACAATTCAATTGAATTGTCACCTTGTTAGAGGATTTATAAAATGATTGTTAAACCAACTCTATTAAGAGATTTAAAATCACTGCTACAATGATTAGAAAGCAACAATGAATTGACCTAAACAAGATGCAAATGAATTTGCTGGTTACAGGTCTCTGTTCAGCATCATTAGATCCTTCTTGATCAAATATGGCTCTGCTGCTCCTCAATGATCTCTGATCATCCTTCAAATCTACTTCCACAACAATCAGTCTTTATATTACATTAATTCTACATTCTTCTACTTCATACATTTTTGAATTTGCAACTTGACCTCTTACTTATACCATTCAGATTGTCAAGTCAGCTCATTTACATGTTATATTTATCAATAAACCATACATTAGTTGGCTATAGATATAACTCTAAACAAATAAAAATTATTTCATAAAACAATGAAATCCTTTACTAGTTGACCCTGCTTGATAAATACTGCTTCTAAAAATTTCTTGAGTTAACCATCTTGACTCGGTTAACATTGTAATATCTTTAAAATAGTTTGGTTGTCAAGTTTTCTCAGTAAGAATTGAATCCCTTGGTAAGAACCGCTTCTTCCAAATTACCTAAGATGACCGAGTGAGCTTGGTAAGAACTACTTCCTCCAAATTACCTTTGATGATCAAGTGAACTCAGTCAGAACTGTTTCTTCCAAATTACCTTTGATGACCGAGTGAACTTAGTAAGAACTATTTCTTCCAAAGTACCTTTGATGACCAAGTGAACTCGGTAAGAATTGTTTCTCCCAAATTACCTTTGATGACCGAGTGAACTCGGTAAGAACTATTTCTATCACATTTTCTTTGATTATCGAGTGAGCTCGGTAAGAACTAAATTTCTTTAATTACCTTGAAAGCTTGGTAAACATTGTCCTTTGTCTAGTTGACCTTCTGAGCTCGGTAGACACTATCCTTTGCCTCACTAACCTTCTAAGCTCGGTAGACACTATCCTTTGCTTTGCTGACCTTCTGAGCTCAGTAGACACTATGCTTTGCCTTGCTGACCTTCTGATATGACATTTGTGTGACATCAAAGACAATACACAATTGAGCAATTGTATCCAACAGGTCCGATCTTTGAAGAATAAACCAAAACCTAAGAAAAGGACAATATTAAACCATGCACACATAGAGATGGGTCCACACATGTGTTAGAATTCAACTCCCAATTGTGTAGGACACCACATAAGCATAGGAAACCATGCCAATTGAAATAACATGCCTCACTAGGTGAAAACAATAGGAAAATGGGACTGCAAAGAATGACATAGAACTTGAGAAATATGAAACACAAGAACTCATGTACTTAAGAAAAGGATCAAGGATAGCTCCTGGACATGATATCAAACACGTACACCATGAAACCAAAAGAAGGAATGACTACTTTGAAAATAGTAGACTAGCATAAAAAATAAGAAATATTTTTGGTTGATACAAGATTACTTAAGACCTTAGATGTTCCTACATTAGACACCTTGGGTAACAATTAATGTCTACATCAAGACTCAAGAGCATTTTGACATGAATCATTTAGATCCAATTCATCCTAGATTATCTATGAACTATCTTCAACTAGTTTTCCTTTCCATTAAACAAGGGATTCCATGCAATCCTTCCCTCTAGTTCTTCTTCTTATTCTTGTAATCAAAATTTGTTCAATTCCTTCCTATTTCTCATTTGGATAATCTAGATTATTAGTCAACTCACTTTCAAGATCATGATACTCAAAGATATAAGAAATGTTGAATATGGGTGGAATATTCATATCTTTAGGAAACTCCACTTCAAAATAATTTATACTATTATGCTTTCTTATAATTTTACAAGGTACAAACTTCCTTATTTTCATTTTTTTGTAGGTTCCAATTGGAAATCTTTTTTTCTTTAGATGAACCATTTCCTGGTCACCTACATTGAAACATTTATGTATTATACTATAACCATCTCATTGCTTATAGTTTTGAGTACTATTATACAAAGTATCTCTTACATCATCATGCAAATATTTTATGAAACTTACAAAATCTTCAGCATCAACACTACTCTTTTCTTCTTTACTCAAGTTTCACAGTTTTATAGTTCCTCTAGGGTGTAGTCCATTTATGATCTCAAGGGGTGTCTTCTTAGTACTTCTATTCACAAAGTTTTATGAAAAATTTTCTTGTGTCAAGACCAAGTCCCAATTTGTAGGCTTACTTCCAACTAGACATCTCAAGAGATTACCCAAACTTCTATCCACAACTTAAATTTGTTCAACAGTCTAATGGTGAAATGTAGAACTAAAATTAAGTTTAGTATCCAAATTCTTCCAAAGTTCCTTTCAAAAGTATCTAGTGAACTTAGTATCTCTACTTGAAACAATTGTCTTTGGAAATATATGCAACCTTACTATCTTCTTGAAAAATAGTTCTACTATATGTACTCCATCAGATACTTTCTTGTAAGGTATGAAATGAGCCACAATAGAAAATATTTCTAGTACCATAAATATAGAATGAAACCCTCTCTAAGTTTTTGACAATTCAATTACAAAATCCATTCTTATGTCCTACCAAGGTTTGCTAGGAATAGATAAAGGTGAATACAAACCAAAACATTCAAAGTTCCTTTTGCTACTTGACAAACTCTACAACCTCTTACAAATTTTGAACATCCTATAAAACTACAACCACTAGTATATTTCAAATATCAACTTTAGCATCTTATTAATCCCAAAATTTCTACCAAGTCGACCACTATGTTTCTCTTTAATGATGTTACTTCTCATAGATCTTCTAGGTATATAAAACTATTAGAATATATAGTCCACCAATATAACTAAGAGGGGGTTGGGGGTGTGGGGGTGAATCAGTTATCCAACTATTATCACAATTATCAACCTTAAAAAACCTTAACCATATGAGAAATATAATTAGAAACCACAACAAGATACTCATACACAATGACACTAGATATGTTAACTAGGGAAACCCTTGATCAGAGAGAAAATCCTAGTGGAGAAGGTACCCACAAGATAATGTAATAATATAAATATTCTTTGTTAGAGGATGGACCTTATTAGGAGTCTATGAATACATTCAATATATATGAGTCCTTGTTAGGAGACTTTGAATCCCTATTAGGATATTCCAATCATCTTAGGAGTTCCGAAAGATAGCTAGAACCACTACCCAAACAACTTCAAGGTTAAAACAAATGAACCAACTATCCAAATGATCTCTATATTATTCCTTGAAAAATAATAGAAATGAAATGCACTTCCTTCCTCTTCCTCTATCCTATCAACTAGACTTTTGCTCCTTCAAATCTTGTAACTAGATCAAAAAACTTGCATGCAATAATCCCTTGGATTGCTTACTCACATTTAGTAAGAAATCTACTCCTTTTCATACTTCACACTTCATATAACAATAGTCACACTGATTCTTAAGTTACAAACAAGAAAAATATCTTTTCTTTATACCATATTTTTAAAATAATTTCTCAAGTCGGCCTTGAGGCTTTCCCAATTAATTATAATAAGATAATTAATTAATTACAATTAAAATAGCACTTTCGGCTCATAGTCTATACAAAACTTCACATGTGTGATAATAGGGCTTCGACACTTGTTGAAATCACCAATAGACTATCTTCTATCACTATCTAACTGCACATCTCTTCATTGTATCCTAGGTGTAAGATAGTGAAAAACCATAAAAAATTGCTTTCCTAATGCTCTATTTCTACACTGCTCTATGTAAATCAGGTACAACTTCCATACATCTTCAACTTACATATTGCACATTGAACCACATCATCATAACACTATACTAAACACATTCATGACCATGCATCACCAAAAAATCAAAACATTGTATGTACAACTACAATCTCTCTGTGTTACTTTGGCAATCTTCACAGACTTACTACTATGTTGACATTAATGATAAACATAGTCATGAATGCAACATGTCAATACTTTCTGATTCTTTGGGTACCCCCCCAAAGTAGTATCATCAACATTCATGCTAACAATCTCCCCCTTTATCATTTATGGCAACATAGATGAAAACATCCAAGTTCCAAGAATACCAAAATAGTACTATGTTACTATTGTTGTTGTTCTCATCTTCTCAAATCCTCTTCATTAATTAGGTCTAAAATTCCCTGGAGCACTTCTAAGATTAGCATTAGTTTTTGACATGCTAATCAACTCTCAACACATTAGGTACATATCTCCTGAAGATATTCCTACTTCCTTACTTGGATTTTTCTAAATCTCCCTATAGGGATATCTCTCCCTCATTCATACTTAGGAGTTCTTCTCCCCCATTACTTAGGAGATGTTTTTCATCCATATTCTCCCCCATTGACATCAATGTCAAAGGCTTTAATATGATAGTATACCAATTGTTAAATACCAATTGTTAGTAAATTGCTTCAAGTCTTCAACTAACTCGAGTGTCCAAAGAGACTATTCAAAACCAAATACCAAGAGTCCTCAATGACTTAGCTCATGTTAGATATCCCCCCATACGAGAAGCATTAGCATTCAGTCTAGTCTAACAATAGTGCTCTATACTACTAGACTGATGCACTTACTGCATCATCTACTCTCAATTAGGCAAGGGTATAATTGAAAGAAAATATCTCAAGTAATCAAATGCATCTTTAGGTAAGGGCTTTGTAAAGATATATGCAATATAATCTTTAGTACTTACATACTCCAATTTGATCTATTTTTTTGTTACTTTTTATCTAAACACATGGTATTTAATAGATATATATTTAGTCTTAGAATGCAATACATGATTCTTAAACATAATCAATGCATTGGTGTGATCACAGTAAATGATAATAGGTTCTATAAACTCAATTATGATATCCTTCAATATTTTCTTAATCCACATAACTTGATTATAGTTATTTTTTGCGACAACATACTATGCTTGAACTATACTCTAAGAAATACAATCTTGTTTCTTGCTTCACCAAGAAATCAATCTCCCTCCAAGAAAAAATGCTCCACCACTGGTGCTCTTTCTATCATCCATACTACCTACCCAATATGCATCAGTATATCCACATAGAGTAAAATCACTTGATCTATCATACCAGATTCCATAGTAATGTTCCTTTCAAATATCTAAATATCCTCTTTACTACTACATAATGGTACTTCTTAGGATCAACTTGAAATCTTTCTATAATCTCAACTACATTTTCTATATCTTGTTTGGTGTGAATCAAATATTGCAAACCTCCAATCACGGATTTGTACTTTTTTTCTCTACTGCAAGTGTCTCATCTTTGCTAGATAACTTGTGACCAATTATCATAGGTGTACCAATAGGTTTACAAATTTCTAATCCAAACCTTTTCAACAAGTCTTTCAGGTACTTAGCTTGTAAAATAAAAATACCATCATTGTTCTACACAATTTGTAATCCTAGGAAAACCTTCATTTCTCCTATCATGCTCATTTCAAACTCATTCTTCATCTCTTTATAAAAATTATCATTTGCTTCATCATTACCTCCAAATATGATGTCATCAAAAAATATTACTATTAGCAACATACCATTCTCAATTTCTTTCAAATACAAGTTACTATCTACCATACCTTTAACAAATCAACATTTTGCCAAATAGTTGTCCAACCTTGCATACCAGGTTCTAGGTGCTTGCTTCAAACTATATAGATTTTTTTTAGTTTGCATACCATGTCTATGTCTTATGTTAGAGCAAAACCTTTAGGCTACTCAATATATACCTCTTCTTCAAGTTACCCATTTAGGGAAGCTGATTTAACATCCATCTGATAAACCTTAAATTTCTTATTTGGTACATAAGCCAAGACCATTCTCACTACTTTCATTATGGCTATACGTTCATATGTTTCCTCATAGTCTATGCCTTCTTACTATGAATATCCCTTGCATACAAGTCTATCCTTGTTCCTCACAACTTCGCCTTGCTCATTCATCTTGTTTCTGAATACCCATTTGGTTCCTATTACATTCTTACCTTTAGGTCTAAGAACTAACTCCCATCTTTCATTCTTCACAATCCAATCTAATTATTCCTTCTTTTCTTGAATCCAATTATCATCTTTACATGCTTCATTTGCACTCTTAGGTTCAACTTGAGAAATCAAATGTATCTCTTCATTAATTTTGTTTCTTTTCATCACACCTTTGTCTTTGCTCCCAATTATATGCTCAAGAGGGTGATTCTTTGTCAAATTCCTATTAGGGGTACAAGTTTACATCTCAACTCGTATCTCATCTCTAAGCTCAAATCTCTACTCTCTTCTTTTGCCAATAGTTAATACATCATTATGCAGATCATTGTTAATCTCAAAGATAACTTTTCCATTTTGTCTAATAATACTAGAATTATCTTCTTCTTTATCAGAGTTATAATCCACTATTTTTTCCTTAGTTCAAAAATTTTCATCAATCCTTACATTTTGTCATTCAACTATTTTCTTAGTTCTATAGTTAAAACATCTATATGCCTTGATTTTTGATGAATAACCAAGAAAAATAGCTTCATCACTTCTAGGATCAAATGTACCAATGTCATAATATCTCTTGAGGTAAAATTTGCTTCCAAATATTATGAAATACTTAAGTGATGGTAAATGACCAAACCATAATTCATAAGTTGTCTTGCTCATACCTTTTCTAATCTATACTCTGTTTAGAGTGTATAGTGTTGTATTGACTACTTCTCTCCAAAATGTCTTAGAAACATCATTCTCAAACACCAGTTCTCTTGCTGTCTCTACTATTGATTTATTTCTTCTTTCAACAATCCCATTCTTCTTAGGTTTTCTAGGTGAGGATAGCTATCTTTTGATTTCATTCTCTTTACAAAACATGTTAAACTCTCTAGAGGTGAACTCTCATCCTCTATCTAATCTCTAACACTTTATCTTAACAACTATTTCATTCTCAACTCTAATCTTAAATATCTTAAACTTCTCAAAAGATTCAAATTTCTCTTTAAGAAATGCTACCCACATCATTCAAGTGAAATCATTGACAAAATTCATAAAATATCTTTCACCATAGAATCCTCTTGTTCTTGAAGGATTACTCAGATCTATTTGAATGATCTCTAGCTCCATAGTGGTAGTGAACTTCTTGTTAGGGGATGGTACTTTCTTCTATTTAGCCAAAATACATTCTTTACAAACAAAATTAGTAGGCTTTATTATCTTAGGCAATTCTGTGACTGCAAATGTACAACTAACTTTCACAATATTATCAAAATTTATGTGACAAAAGCTTATTTGCCACAACTAAATGTTATCCACTTTAGCTACCAAACATGTCATTTATTAGGGTTCAACTGAAATACACTACCTCTAGATCTTATTCCTATTCCAATCAACTTAACATATCTCTCTTTCATAATGCAAGTCTTCTCAATGAATTGCAACTAATAAGCCCATCAACAAAATAAACATCATCACTATTAGTTTTACCATCAAGAGTAATGGTTCCAATTACTATTATATGATAGACTATATTGATAACAACTCTAACAATACCTCCATCATGATTCATGAACTTAAAAAACTTATTTATATCACTAGTCATGTGATGTTAACATCCACCATCAATTATCCAATTAGATTTCTCTTCAACTTGGGAAAATAGAAATCTTTCTTCTCTAATTTATCTATCAAGATCATCTTCCTTGATAGCCAAAAATCCCAGTTCATCATCACTTTCACGTGACCTATCTCATTAAATTCTTCATCTTCATTTGCATACAAACAATTTTTGTCTCTTCTAGGATTAAACTTTCCCTTATACTTTTTCTCTCTTTTATGATATTTAGATGCATAGTGACCAAATTCATCGCAAGTCCAAAATTTAAAGATTTTCTTACCATCCTTTTCTCTTCTCACGAGAAGGGTTATACTTTTCTCAATCTTCTTTTCTTCTTCAAATCTGCTACTACCATCAAAATCTCCATGTATGCTTGTAGTACTTGTTGTGTACACTAATATGTTAGCAAGAAACACTAATCTATTTTTTTTAAAAAGCATTAACTAACAAAACTAGTGTAAACTTTAGATGAGACAAAGTGAGGTCCTCAAATGAGAATATGAGCCATGGATAGGCTCTCTCAATGAGGATGATCACTTGATTAGTAGATGTGTCCTTTGATATGGATTTGGGATGTATGCTCAAGCTTCAAAATGCTTCAATGTAGATGGATTTGGGATTTTTGGTGTGGATATGTGAAAATGGTATGAACTTGGCTTCTCAAATTGACATGGTAACTTTAGCTCAAAGATTGTGATTAAAATGGCTTGGGAGGGGATCCAATTTATAGGCTAAGGGCTAAGATGCAAGGATGAGGAAAAGCTCATGGAGGGCTCAGATTGCATGAAAGGAGAGCACATGGCTTGTGCTTCCTTACAGCCAATTAGGGAGTGACACATGTCACAGGGTGAGTGGATGGAGGAAAGGGTAAAGATGAGTCAACAAGGGAGGCTCAAGGGATAAAATTCTCATAAAGTCCCTTCATAAGTGCTTGTAAGAGCATTGAAGGCTTGTAAGAGTCATTTATGGCTTCGTGGGCTTCATAAAGTTTTATGGTTGGGATATTTTGAGGGGATAGACTTTGGCTTGGCTTAGGAAAGTCTTAAGCTTGTTTAGGATTGTGCAAATGATTAAGGGTAGGATTAGAGATGGTTTAGGATTAGATTAGGGATGTTAGAGATGTGCAAGTGGATGGTATTGATGAGGGTGGGTGAGTTAGTGGCTAAGCTTGGTTAGTATGGGTGGATGGGGTGGATTAGGCTAAATGGGGGATTAAGGATAGGTTAGGGGCTATTAGATTTGAGGGATAGATTTATTAAATAGATTTATTTAATAAATGAGGATTTGGAATTAGATAGGAGAATATGATTAATTTATAAATAATGGGTTATTTGATTTATCAATTAGGACTATAGATGATTAATTAAATTAATCAGCTAGGGGATGACAAAGGATTAAATAAATAGGAATTTAATTAATGATGCCTTTTAGAGATAGCTAAATAGGATTACCAAAGTGGTGTAATCGAATTTAGGTGTCTACACTTGTTAGATTAGGTCAAATGTTAAGGGAACTAAAGTTGTTTTCACTCTTTCTAGATCTCTATATTGTCTTAGATCTACTTCTACAACTTCTAATCTTCCATAAAATGTTTCCTTGGTAAAATCCTTATTGCAGGGTATCAACAACTAAATAATTTGAGCTACTTTCTTGAATGGTGGTGTCAAATTTTTCAAGATATTCCATAATACCTCATCTTCTTCCTTGGTTCCACCATGAAATTGAATTCCTACAATAATTTTTGATATTCTACCAATATAGTTTCTTAGAGATTCATCTTCCATCATTTTGGCATCTTGAAATGCACATATCTGATTCTACAATCTAATTCTCTTTGCATGTGTTTCACCTTCAAAAGTAGATTCTTATGTTTTCTAAATTTCATAAGATGTTTGAAGTGACTTTACTTGACTCTATCAAGATTATTTGGAAGGGATGATAGTAATACTTCTCATTCTCTCATGTTACACATGAATAGATCTATCTCCACTTCACTACATTCTTTAATATTTCCTTCTTTTACAATTGCCTTCTCACTCTTTGTCAAGATCCAATAATTTGAACCCAAGCACAATAGATGAGTCTTCATCTTTTGTTTCCAACTATCATAGTTGGCCCCATTAAATTTAGGATTATCCTTTCTCAAAAGATTCATCATCAATGCTCTGATACCAATTGTTAGAAAATATAGTCCACCCAAGGGGGGGTGGGGGGTGGGTGAATTAGTTATCCAACTATTACCACAATTATCAACCTTAAACAACCTTAACCATATGACAAATATAATAAAAAAAAATAACAAGATACTCATACATAATAACACAAGATATGTTAAGTAGGGAAACCCTTGATTAGAGGGAAAACCTTAGTGGTGATGGTACCCACAAGATGATGTACTAATATAAATGTTTCATGTTAGACAATGGACCTTGTTAGGAGTCTATGAATACATTCAGTACATTGAGTCCCTATTAGGAGACTTTGAATAAATGTTAGGAGATTCCAACCCTATTAAGAGTTGTGGAAGATAGTTGGACCCATTGCCCAAACAAATTCAAGGTTAAGACCAATGAACCCCTTGTCCAAATGATCTCTATATTATTCCTTACAAAATAATAGAAATGAAATGTACTTCCTTCCTCTTCCTCTATCTTATCAACTAGACTTATGCTCCTTTAGATCTTGTAACTAGATCACAAAACTCACATTCAATAATCCCTTGGATCATTTACTTGCATTTAGTAAACACTCTTCTCTTTTTTCACACTTTGTACTTCATGAAATAATGGACACTCTCATGCTCACATTACAAACAGGAAAAAAATCTTTCCTTTATACCATATCTTCAAAATAATTTCTTGAGTTGGCCTTGAGGCTTTCCCAATTAATTATAATAAGATAATTAATTAATTACAATTATAATAACACTTTTGGCTGACTGTCTATACAAAATTTCACACACGTGATACTAGGGGTTGTGCACTTGCTGGCATCACCAAAAAATTGCCCTCTATCACTGGATAATTGTGTATTTGTTTATTGCATCCTAGATGTAAGATAGTCAGCAACCATCATGAGCTGATTTCCCAATGATCTATTTCTACTCTGCTCTTTGTAAATTAGGTACAACTTCCATACATCTTTGAGTTACATACTACACATTGAACCACATCATCAAGACACTATACTAAACACATCCATGACCATGCATCACTAGAAAATCAAAAAATTTCCCATGCAGCTACAATCTCTCTCTCTCTCTCTCTCTCTCTCTCTCTCTCTCTCTCTCTCTCTAGCAATCTTCATAGACTTATTGTGATGTTGACATCAATGATAAAAATATTCATGAATGTAACATGTCAATACTTTCCAATACTTAGGATACTCCCCCAAAGTAGTATCATCAACATTCAAGCTAATAAAAGTTGAATTCCTTCAAGAAACATGTCATCTTGAATGAAAAAATGGATTCACTCATCTTTAAGATGTCAAATGGTACTTACAAGTTCTCCAAGGTTCTACAAAATCAAGATCAATTTCATACAAAGGCATCAAATCAACAAAACAAAGCACTTCATGTTAGAAATTTATTTAGTGCTCCCCTTAGGATTTGTGACAAGAGCTTAATCACCTCCTATGTATTATAATTTGAGTGCTTATATCAGGGACTAATAGACCATCCTTTTTGTGCAATGACAAGCCCACTCTAAAAAAAATCCCTTGTCATGAATGCCAAGGGGAACACTGAACAATTTATAACACTTCAACCTCATTTGTGTTAGCAAAATCCTCCTCCTACTCAAAGCATCAACAACTTTGTTTGATTTTCCACTTCTATGTTTCAACACAAAGGTGAAATTGTGCAAATATTCTACCATTTTATATCTCTATAATTCATTTTTTTCTCACTTTCACATGGTCTATATTCAAGACAAATTCCTTAGGCATTAAATAATGTCTCTGTTTCTTTAAATTTTTAACAATAGCATAGAATTCTTGATAAACTAAGTATATCTTTATAGCATCATTTGATTTATCCCTAAATAAAGCTATAGGTATTCTTTCTTGGTTCAAAATAGCTCCAATTGCATTCCCACTAGCATCACAAACTACTTGAAAAGTCTTAGTGAATTTAGGAAAAGCTAGTGTAGGTAACTCTACAACCTTTTGTTTTAATGTTTCCAAACTCTTATTTTCTCTTGGTGTCCATTTGAAATCCTTTTTAATCTCCTCTTATAGTCTTTCTCATAGCAAACAAGATATTCTAGCTCCTCTTTTATAAAAGAACATTTCCTCTATTGGAAACTATAATTGGAACAATTCTTATATTTTCATTGATGTCAAACCTTATTGGTGAGATAGTTTCTACCTAAGTAGAGTTCCATATCAAAATGATTAATGAAGAAGATTTTAAAATAAGAGATAACAAGAAGACCTAGTGAAAATGTTTAGTTGTGTGGAATTAAAATAGACACTTGATTAGTTAGACTTTGGAAAGATAATGTGTAGTTTAATCATAACACTAAGTAGAGAAGATAGTTGTGTTAAAGCCTAGAAGGGACAATCAATGAAGAACAATTACTTAGGCTTAGCCAAGTTTCAAAGTAGAAGATTAAGAAACTTATATTTGAAGCTAAGCTATGTTAGTGTTGACCAAGTGAATAGTAGAAGCTAAGAAAATTCAGTGTCAACCAAGTGAATAGTAGAAGCTAAGAAAATTTAGTGTCGACCATGTGCTAGTAAATTGAGATTCTTGGCCAACATAGTTGAATTATTGGAATATGTAAAGCATGTTGAAGATAAGGATTGGTGATTTAGAACATTTGATGCAATAAAAAAAGTGTTTGAGCATTTCTATGCATGGATTCAAAGAGAAGTTTTGAGAAGTTTCTAGAAAAGGAAAGAGGAAACAAAAAGATAGAAAGATTCAATGAATATGACCTAACCCTAAGATCAACGATGGTGTTTAAGTAAAAAATTATCAATCTACCTATTTAAGGAGGCATAAGGATTAACCTAGAGAGGTTAGTAGACTTGAAAAGGTTGGAGTAGTTGGCAATTTTGTTTATTGGTGAATTTGAGTTGAAGGTTGAATAGTGAACTGTTGAGGTAAAGAGTAATCGATTGAAGGGTTTCCAAAGAAATCAATGATGAAGATGTTAATGGAGGCTAATTAATGAATCATTTTTTGAACCAAATTGTGATCTATATTTTCAAAGTGATTTGTATTTATTTAGATCAACCTAATATTACTTTCTAACCATTATATTAGTTGAGATCCTTAAATCAAGGTTGACCTAAGAGTCATTTGTATATCCTTTAATCAAGGTGACATTCTAATGAAATATTCTTAATTCATCTATCAAGGCCCTAATAGGGTGATTAAATCCTTTAATAGGGTTACACATAATAATTTTTATTGTAACTTTTAATGGGGTTGGTTCCTAATAGAGCTCACTTCAAAAGAGTGAAAAATTGGTGACATTTTAGACTCTTTCTAGTCGCTTTCTCTACTCAGGTGAAGTGCCATTTGAACATTTGGAATGCATCTAATTTTTATTTCCGAAAAATGACTGTCATCATCCTTGAATAGTCATCTACAAATAGTATTATGTATCTATCACCTTTGTAGCTTTGTACTTCAATAGGACCACAAAAGTAAGCATGAACTAACTCTAATACTTTATTAGAAGTATAAGCCTTGCTTTTGAAAGTTGACTTGGTCATCTTCCCTAGTTGGCATTGTTTGCACATGGTGTTATTAGGTTTCTTCAATTTTGGTAGACCTCTGACTTTCTTCATCTTGCTCAAGCTTATCAGATTGTCAAAATTTACATGACATAGCCTCTTGTGCCATAACCATACATCATCAGTTTGAACAATGAGACAAGAAAAATCTTCCATGTCTAGGTAAAACAAATTACTCTTAGTCTGATCACCTTTTCCTATTAGACTTCCTTGAGAATCATAAATCTTAGCAACTCCTTTTTCAAATTCAACCTTACATCTTATGTTTCCTAACTGTGAAACACTTAACAAGTTATAATTTATGCCTTCAACATAGTATGCATTATCACATGATATCTTTTGAGTAAGCTTGATACTACCTTTCCCTTTGATCTTACATGGTACATTGTTACCAAATCTGACACTATTTCCTTCATATTGAGTAAAGGAAATGAACTTACTTTTATCTCCAATCATGTGATGAGAGAATCCACTATCTATGATCCATCTATCATTCTTGTTCATGCAGGTTACCAGGGTAGTTGCTTCATCTTCATCTGATTCATCTTTCATAGCCATACAGACTACTTCATCATCATTCTTGTTAGAGTTTTCTTCAACAATGTAGGATCTTTTGCCTTTACCTCTATAGTCCTTGTTGTCTTCTTTCTTGTTCTTAAAGTTTCGTCCATTCTTGTAATTTTTCTTTTGTGTGCATCTGGCTACAAGGTGACCAACTTCATTAGAATTGAAACAAATGATTGGTATCTTACCTTTGAATTTTCCTCTTCCTCTATGAAATCTTCTTGCTAGTAATGCCTCCAATTGGTCCACATCATCTTCATGGGTGTTGCTATCACTGGATACATATTTTCCTTTCCCACTCTTTTTCTTTATTTGCACCTCCTCATTGTCTTTTAATGTCATCTTGGCTTTGAATGCAAATTCAAAGTTTTCTGGCTTGTAGTTATCAAAGTTGGATAGCTCAAAAGTAGTGAGTCTTCCAATTATTCCTTCAAATTATAATGCATTTCCTAGTACACACCTTAGCTCTTGGATGGATGATACTCTTATAGCATAGATGGGAAGCAAAGTTCTCAAGTATTTACTACATACTATTTCTTCTACTAACTATCCTCCTAGGCTTCTTATGGCACCAACTACTTCCTTCATCCTTGCACCGTATTGAGTGTAATTCTCTTCTTCTTCCATTTTCATATCATCGAACTTTCCTCTTAGGCTTTCTCTTTTGGCTCTCTTGACATTGTCATCTCCTCCATAGATTCTTGATAATGTTTCCCACATCTGATGTGAAGTATCACATCCTTTAATGTCATCATACTCTGCATAGCTTAGAGCTAAAGTAATATCTAACATCGCTCAATTGTGCTCCTTCTTGCTCATGTCATCTACAGTGAGGGGTCGTACAGGGTCTACATGATCAACTAAGATTGAGGTCTATGCATAGTCACCTATTGATCTTAGATGTAGCTTCATCGAACTTTTCCATGCAACAAAGTTGTCTTTGTTAAGCTTGGGAACTTCTCTCTTGGACATATTGATCTTCCTGCTACTAGTACCTTGAAACAAATCAGCAGTGAGCTTTGATACCAATTGTTAGAATTCTTTAGAATAACTCAGAGGAGGGGTGAATTAGTTATCCAAGGTCCAATGATGTCCAATTCAAACTTTCTAATTAAATACGAGTGAATCAGAAGTGTTGTGCTTCTTCTTACTTATTATGCATGCAATAAACATTAAACAATCATGAAAAGTAAACATGCATCACACCATAACACTAAGGATTTTGATGACCCAGAAACCCTCCAGGAATAAGAAGGTAAAACTAGGGTGAGGATGATACCCACTGAACAACTACACAATTGATTTCAACCACTTCTAATGGTCTTCCTTGTTAAAGGCTACAACACATTGTTAAATGTGACCATGTTAAAGGATTTCTATACCCTGTTAGGAGTGTGCCTTGTTAGAGGACTTAAGAACATTCAACTTCAAATGTCACCCTATTAAAGGATTTACATAGAGCTATTAGGCTCACCCAAGTCCATGGGATTTACAGTCACCTTCTCAAAAGAATCTTTCATCCCTCTCTAAGGATCTCCTATCCTCCTCCTAAGGATCTCTTTATCCTTCTCCTAAGGATCTCTTTGTCCTTCTCCTTGGGATCTCTTTATCCTTTTCCTAAGGCTTATCCACCTAGCTATTAAGCTAACCTAGAAATATAGGATTTCAATATCTAATACAATGGTAAGAGAGTATTAGAAGGGTTTTGACCTGATAAAGATTGCAACCCCAACTGTGCAGATTTCATATCACTCTTCAGTTCTTTTCTTGGCTTTCCTCCCTTGTAGTTCTGATAGCTTGTTCACCCTTCAAGATCTGTCTCCTTGAGTTCTTCCACTCATTATGCCAATGCATTCTATGGTCACTTGATCAACTCAGAGTCTTGATGCTCTATTCTTACTCGTCTTGGATTCTTCACATGATCACACTTATGAAAAACTCCCTCTCATACATGCATGCTTGATCTCTAACATGTAGCTCCTTACAAAGAAGTTTTGTTCTTCATTTCTTGCTCAAATCTTTGAGAAAATGGTATTGTTTTCACTCCAAATTGTTTCTTCTAGAAACTTCATGATAAATCCATTAGCATTCACCTTGAATTGGTTTGCAAGGTTTACATAAAATTTTGTGACATCTACTCATCATCCTTATCATCCAACTAATTCAAAAAATTTGATGTAACAACCTTATTGCTGTTGATTTGGCAAATTTTTGACTTAAAAAATAATGCAACAGCTCGACATCATTGATTTACTGATGCTCAACTCTTTCTATGTTACTTAGCTTCTATTGTTATTTTATTGGCACTTGGTACATGTAGTATTTCTGCTTTCCTCAGCACTTGACTATTACTTGGCTCTTGTATCTTGCTTGGCACTTGAAGTCACTCAGAATTTGACATTTACTTGGCACTTGAAGGCTGCTCGACACACACTAAATTTGACCTTGCTCGGCTTCAACTGAGAATCTGTTCAACACTAACTAGCTAGCTCAACTCTCTCCAATGAACTTAGTTAATCCTTACATCTTTGATGTGTCTCAGTGTGTCCATCCTCTATGTCTTAGAGTATGTTATCAATACATTATTTCATCAATGGATTAGCTGATCCTTACACTTCATTACAACATCATAACTTCAACCTTTCTCTAGGTACTCTAGTTACACCTTATTGATTGCCACCTCCTTATCAATCAACCAATTGATAGTATTTGGATCACTTAAGAAATTTTCATTCTTGCAAGTAGAAATTTTGACATCAATGACAAAACAATGATTGAAACATTCTTTACCAGTTCTATTTCTCTTCATTCATGATCTTTTCAATCATTTCCAACAATCTCCCTCTTTGGCATTGATGGCAAACCAAACTAATCAAATGATTAAGCTGATCAACTTGGTTACCACCAAAATTACATATGTTTTTACATTTTTTTTCTTGGTATATAATTGATACAAATTGAATCCTTTGTTCTGCTTCTCCCTCGGCACTGCTACATCCTTACTCTGTATTCTTGCTCCTTGATCGCTGCTTGCTAATTCTTATTTCTTTTGAATCTCCCTCTTACTTTTTATTGATCAATTTCTCATATATCTCCCTCTTAGACATAAATGCCAAAGATTTAGCATCTTCAACATGCTAAATATAAGCTTTGCATCTTCATGTTTTCTCCCTCTGTCACCATGCTTATGACTGATATGGAATTTATGCTCCTATTGTTATCCTCTGCATCATTCTTCTGATATTTCAATGATCTACTCCTATTGATGTAGGGCAGCTTCTATGTTGCTTTAGACTACTTGAGTTAGGGGTATTACCCCCAACTTTCCTATAAGATATTCATAAGCATCCTTGGGCAATGGTTTGGTGAAGATATCTACAGTTTGTTCCTTTGTGTGAATGTACTCCATCTTCACTTGTTTTTCTTCCACCAATTCTCTAACAAGTGATACTTGATTGCAATATGCTTGGTTTTTGCATGCATTACTAGATTCTTGGATATGTTTATAGCACTTGTATTATCACAATACAATATCAAAAGTTTGGTTACCTCTTCTTTCATTCCTTTCAATAGATGTTTGAGCCACACAATATTTGTGCAATTAACTATTGTTGCCACATATTCTGCTTTTGCAGTGGACTGAGATGTGCATGTTTGTTTTTTACTAGTCCAAGTAACTAGTCAATTACCTAAGAATAATGCTCCTCCACTTGTGATTTTCATGTCACCAATGTTTCCTCCCCAATCTACATCTATGTATGCATGGACCTCAAACTTCTCATTCTTTTTGTAATATAGGCCAAAATCATCAATTCCTTTGAGATACCTCATTATCCTTTTTATTGCCATGAGATGATTTTCCCTAGGATTAGCAGAGAAGCTAGCCACTATTCCAATTGCTAATGCTATGTTTGGTCTTCTATGTACAACATATTGTAGTTTTCCAATCATGGATCTATACATTGTTTGATTGACTTCAGTTGATTCATCATTTTTGGATAGCTTGTGCCTTGTTGCCATTGGTGTGCTGACTAGTTTGGAGTCTTCCAATCCAAAATTCTTGAGTATCTCCTTGATGTATTTTGATTGCGTCACAAATATTCCATGTTTTAGTTGATGTACTTGCAATCCTACAAAGAACTTGATTTCTCCAAACATAGACATCTCAAACTCATGTTTCATTTTGTCAGCAAAACTTTTGCAAAGCGCTTCCTTTCCTCCAAAAACTATATCATCCACAAATATTTTAGAAACAAGAATATCCTTACCTTCTTCTGATTTGATGTACATGTTGCTATTGTCATCAGTTCTTCCAAATCCTATTTGCACTAGATACTTGTGAAGTCTCTCATACCAAGCTCTAGGGGCTTGCTTTAATCCATATAGAGCCTTGTGTAATTTTCATACCTTGTTTTTGTTATTTTTATCAACAAAACCTTTTGGTTGCTCTATGTAGACTTCCTCTTCAAGTATGCCATTCAGAAATGCAGACTTAACATCCATTTGATAGACTTTAAATCCTTTGAAGGCTGCATATGCCAGTAAGGTCCTTACACCTTCCATTCTGGCAACTGGAGCAAAAGTTTCTCCATAGTCTAGTCCTTCTTCTTGTGCATATCCTTTGCAAACTAGTCTTGCCTTGTTTCTTGTGATTTCACCATTCTCATCTAACTTGTTTTTGAACACCCACTTGGTTCCAATTACATTCTTGTCAGCTGGTCTTGAGACTAAGGTCCATGTCTTGTTCTTCTCAATTTGTTCTATTTCTAATTTCATAGCATCGTACCAGTCATCATCATGTTATGGCTTCACTTGCTATTTTTGATTCCATTTTGATGAGCAGGTATGTCTAACTTCTGAGTCTATTCCTTGTCATTGGTCGATCTGCAGGATGATTTCTTTTCACATATTTTGCCAATACTGGTTATTTCCTTGTTTGCATGTTGTCTCTTTCATAATCTAAATCTTCATGCATATTTTCATCAAGTATTTGTTCATTTTCTTCTTGTTGGCTATTCTCAGAATCTGAATGAACATTCTCTACATTTTGTGGCTTGGCTTTTATATGTGTCTATTGTTTGGCATTCACTATTTGTGATTCGACAGATATAGGATTTTTTTGTTGATTGTCATTCTGATTTGCAACTTCACCATTATTAGGTATACCTTCATAAAAGTATACAAAGGTCTTGTATTCTTCTACTTTCATGGTGTCCTCAACACTTTGAACTTTTGCAAGCTCATCAAACTTCACATTTGTGCTTTCTACTACTTTGTTAGTGTTAATATTCAAGCACTTATAAGCTGTGCTTCTAGTAGAATAACCAAGAAATGTGCCTTCCTCACTTTTTGCATCAAACTTTCCATTTCTAGACTCTTTATATATATACCATTTTCATCCAAATGTTTTGAAATATTTTACATTAGGAGAATGCCCATACCATAATTAAAAAGGTGTTGCATTTGTACCTTTCTTGACTTGAGCTCTATTGAGTGTGTAGATTGCAGTACTTATAGCTTCTCTCCAGTACTTGAGTGCAACATTTTCCTCCATCATTAAGGTCTTGGCATAGTCAATAACTAATCTATTCCTTCTCTCTGCTATACCATTCTGAGGTGGAGTCCTAGGTGCTGATGTCTACCTTTTGATTCCTCTTTCATTGCAGAACTCTTCAAATTATTTTGATGTGAATTCACCTCCTCTATCAGATTTGAGACATTTTAGACTCTTTCTACTCTTTTTCTCTACTCTAGCCAAGTACCATTTGAACATTTGGAATGCATCTAATTTTTGTTTCAAGAACATGACTGTCATCATCCTTGAATAGTCATCTACAAATAGCATTATGTATCTGTCACCTTTGTAGCTTTGTACTTCAGTAGGACCACACAAGCCAGTATGAACTAACTCTAATAATTCATTTAAATTATAAGCCTTGCTTTTGAAAGTTGACTTGGTCAACTTCCCTAGTTGGCATTTTTTACACATGGTGTTATTAGGTTTCTTCAACTTTGGTAGACCTCTAACTTTCTTCATCTTGCTGATGCTTATCAGATTGTCAAAATTTACATGACATAGCCTCTTGTGCCATAATTATATGTCATCAGTTTGAACAATGAGACAAGAATCATCTTCCATGTCTAGGTAAAACAAATTACTCTTAGTTTGATCACCTTTTCCTATTAGACTTCCTTGAGAATCATAAATCTTAACAACTCCTTTTTCAAATTCAACCTTACATCCTATGTTGCCTAACTATGAGACACTTAACAAGTTATAATTTAGGCCTTCAACATAGTATGCATTATCACCTGATATCTTTTTAGTAAGCTTGATACTACCTTTCCCTTTGACCTGACATGGTGCATTGTTACCAAATCTGACACTATTTCCTTCATATTGAGTAAAGGAAATGAACTTACTTTTATCTCTAGTCATGTAATGAGAGAATCCTCTATCTATGATCCATCTATTATTCTTGTTCATGCAGGTTACCAAGGTAGTTGCTTCATCTTCATCTGATTCATCTTTCATAGCCACATAGACTACTTCATCATCATTCTCGTCAGAGTTTTCTTCAACAATGTAGCATCTTTTTCCTTTACCTTTGTAGTCCTTGTTGTCCTTTTTCTCATTCTTGAAGTTGCCTCCATTGTTGTAATTTTTCTTTTTTGTGCATCTAGCTGCAATGTGACCAACTTCATTACAATTTAAACAAATGATTGGTAGCTTACCTTTGAATTTGCCTCTTCCTCTATGAAATCTTCTTGCTAGTAATGCTTCCAATTGGTCAACATCATCTTCATCAATGCTACTGTCACTAGATACATATTTTCTTTTTCCACTCTTTTTCTTTGTTTGCACCTCCTTGTTGTCTTTTAATGTCATCTTGGCTTTGAATGCAAATTCGAAGTTTTCTGGCTTGTAGTTATCAAAGTTGGATAGCTCAAAAGTAGTGAGTCTTCCAATTATTCCTTCAAATGATAATTCATTGCCTGGTACACACCTTAGCTCTTGGATGGTTGATACTCTTATAGCATAGATGGGAAGCAAAGTTCTCAAGTATTTGTTACATACTGTTTCTTCTGCTAACTGTCCTCCTAGGCTTCTTATGGCACTAACTACTTCCTTCATCCTTGCACCGTATTGAGTGGCATTCTCTTCTTCTTCCATTTTCACATCATCAAACATTCCTCTTAGGCTTTCTCTTTTGGCTCTCTTGACATTTTCATCTCCTCCATAGATTCTTGATAATATTTCCCACATCTGATGTGAAGTATCACATCCTTTGATCTCCTCATACTCGACATAGCTTAGAGTTGAAGCAATATCTAACATAGCTTGATTGTGCTCCTTATTCGTGTTGATGTCATCTGTAGTGAGGGGTCCTACAAGGTCTACATGATTGACTGAGATTGAGGTTTGTGCATAGTCACCTATTGATCTGAGATGTAGCTTCATCAGACTTTTCCATGCAACAAAGTTATTTTTGTTAAGCTTGGGAACTTCTCTCTTGGACATCTTGATCTTCCTGCTACTAGTACCTTGAAAAAAATCAGCAATGAGCTTTGATACCAATTGTTAGGATTCTTTAGAATAACTGAGAGGGGGGGTGAATTAGTTATCCAAGGTCCAATCATGTCCAATTCAAACTTTCTAATTAAACAGGAGTGAATCAAAAGTGTTATGCTTCTTCTTACTTATTATGCATGCAATTAAACATTAAACAATCATGAAAAGTAAACATGCATCACACCATAACACTAAGGATTTTGGTGACCTAGAAACCTTCCAAGAATAAGAAGGTAAAACTGGGGCAAGGATAATACCCATTGAATAACTGTGCAATTGATTTCAATCACTTCTGATAGTCTTCCCTGTTAAAGACTACAACACATTGTTAAATGTGACCCTATTAAAAGATTTCTATACCTTATTAGGAGTGTGCCTTTTTAGAGGACTTAAGAACATTCAACTTGGAATGTCACCCTATTAAAAGATTTACATAGATTTGTTAGGCTCACCCAAGTTTATGGGATTTACAGTCACCTTCTCAAAAGAATCTTTCATCCCTCTCTAAGGATCTCCTATCCTCCTCCTAAGGATCTATTATCCTTCTCCTAAGGATCTCTTTATCCTTCTCCTGAGGATCTCTTTATCCTTCTCTTGGGGATCTCTTTATCCTTTTCCTGAGGCTTATCCACCTAGCTATTAAGGTAACCTAGCAATTTAGGATTTCAATATCTAATACAATGGTAAGAGAGTATTAGAAGTGTTTTTACTTGATAAAGATTGCAACCCCAACTGTGTAGATTTCATATCACTCTTTAATTCTTTTCTTTGCTTGGCTTTCCTCCCTTGCAGTGCTAAAAGCTTTTTCACCCTTCAATATCTGTCTCCTTGAGTTGTTCCATTCGTTATGCCAATGTATTCTATGGTCACTTGATCAACTCAGAGTCTTAATGCTTTGTTCTTACTCCTCTTGGTTTCTTCACATGATCACACTTATGACCAACTCCCTTTCATATGTGCATGCTTGATCTCTAACCTGTAGCTCCTTATAAAGAAGTTATGTTCTTCATTTTCCACTTAGATCTTTTAGAAAATGGTATTGTTTTCCCTCCAAATTGTTTCTTCTAGAAACTTCATGATAAATCCATTAGCATTTGCCTTTAATTGGTTTGCATGGTTTACATAAAATTTTATGACATCTACTCATCATCCTTATCATCCAACTGATTCACAAAATTTGATGTAACAACCTTATCACTATTGATTTGGCAAATTTTTGACTTAACAAATAATGCAACAACTCGGCATCATTGATTTACTGATGCTCAACTCTTTCTGTGTTACTTGGCTTCTAGTGTTATTTTATTGGCACTCGACACCTGTAGTATTTCTACTTTCCTCGGCACTTGAATATTACTTGGCTTCTATATCTTGCTCGGCACTTTAACTCACTCGGCACTTGATCTTTACTCAGCACCTGAAGGCTGCTCGACACACACTAAAGTTGAACTTGCTTGGCTTCAACTGAGAATTTTTTCTGCACTAACTATCTAGCTTGGCTCTCTCCAATGAACTTAGTTAATCCTTACATCTTTGATGTGTCTCAGTGTGTCCATCCTCTGTGTCTTAGGGTATGTTATCAATACATTATTTCATCAATGGCTTAGTTGATCCTTACACTTCACTACAACATCATAACTTCAACTAGGTACTCTAGTTACATCTTATTGATTGCCACCTCCTTGTCAATCAACCAATTGATAGTATTTGGATCACTTAAGAAATTGTCATTCTTGCAAGTAGCAAGTTTTACATCAATGACAAAACAATGATTGAAACATTCTTTAAAAGTTCCATTTCACTTCATTCATGATCTTTTCAATCATTTCCAACATGTGGTTCTTTGTTTGGTATGCTATCTATAGGAATCAAATCCACACAGTGATTACTACTTCTCACAGGAGGTAATCCCTCAAGTACATCCTTAGAAACAACATCTTGACATTCATCTAAAAAATATATTATCTTAGGTGCATGTTCAAGTTCATCTTGTTTTTCAGTCTTCCTAGGAATCAAGGTAAGGTATATGTTCTATTCTTTTATATCTTTAACAAATTGATTTTAATTTACCAAAAAAATTATTAGTTTATTACAATTTTTCTCATCAACTTCCTCAATCAAAAGTAACAAAAATTTTTTGTTTCCATTTTCCCAAATAGTATACTAATTCAATCTACCATCATAAAATGCTTGCCTATCATACTACCAAGGTCTATCCAACAAAACATGACAACAATCCACATGCATAATATCACACAAGACTTCATTGAATAGTAATTTTGAATTTTTTAATTTCACAAGAAATTTTTCATTTACAATTAATTTAGGTTCATCTTGAATCTAAGAAACATGATAAGGGTTCGAATATCTCAACCTCTATAACTTCATCTTGTTTACCAGTTCCTTAGAAGCTAAATTATCTAAATTGTCACTTTTAGTGATTAATTTACAATATTTACCATCAATTTTATAGCTGGTTTTAAACAAAAATCTCCTCAAAATAGGTCCTTCATATGACTTTCCATTCCAGAAGACCCTCCTTGTCATTAGATTCTCACCATTCTCATGTTCATTAGGGGTTTTAGAAATTTCTTCACAAGACAAAATATTTATGCTACTTCCTCCAACCTTTTTACCAAAATTAGTACATTAAAAGGTTCTATGTCCTTCTTCACCACATTTATAACCAGTACCCTTAAAAAAATATTTTTCATCCCTCTGCCATTATTACTATCCCTAGAGTAACCAATATAACTACCTTTAGTGTAATTACCTCTCTTACTAGAATTTTCATCTTTCCAATTAGATTTTCCTTCATATTGTACTTTAGACCTACTACATTCTCCAAAGGTTCTACCTCTATTTCTTTGAAATATTCCACCTCTTCCTCTCTATCTTTGATCATGTTTCTTCACCAATATTTCTTCATCCTTTACAGCATATCAATATGCTTCTTGTACACTATCCATCTTCACATAACTAATCTCATCTTGAATTGATGTATGCAAGCCATTCAGGTATCTAGCCACTTTCTCAACTTCATCATCCACATGTCCAAATATGATATCCAATCTATAGAATTTCTTAGTATATTCTTTCACACTCATATCATTTTGTCTCATCCTTTTCTATTTCCTTAGCAAATTCACCTGGTAATCAGTAGGGAGAAAATTCTTCTTCATCTTTCCAATCATCTTCACCCATAACTTGATCTTTTATTTTCCCCTTTTATGAATTTCAATTTGCAAATGATCCAACCAAAGTGAAGCATGGTCCTTGGTTAGTTAGCTTAATACCTCAGTAACAAAGCATTGGACATCCTTTCACATCGACTCCATGATTAAACATAATCATGTGTTTTCCTAAGAATAACATACTAACTTTAATTTATTTTGTCAACCTGGAAGCACAAGCTTGATAGGGTGGCTGGAAATTATATGCTTTGATTCTTGTTTAAGTCATTACAATTAAAACAAAAAGGGAATGCTAAAGGAGACTTAAGCTATGAATTGAAACAACATCTTAACTTGGAGCTTAGAGTAATGCTACAAATAGTAAATATATCTATTCACCTATGATACGGGAAAAATTCCATGATTTTATTATCAATGGCTATAGGAACAATAGAAGTCTACCTTCCAAAGAAATAAACAAGGAAATGAAATCCATTCTAAAAAGGTAGTTCACTGACCAAGTGATCCCCCTTGGATGAGTGAATAGAAAAGAAAATCAAGACAGAAGATCGAAACTTGAACTTTGTATTCTATTCATTCATACTAAGAGATTACTTCTAATTAAAAATAAGATCACACATTGTTGTTATGAAAATTGATCTATTCTATCTTTCTCTTAGCAAAAAATCATTGCAAAGCTACAACAAGAATTATTTAAAGGAAAACTAAAACAACTTCCTACTTCTATGATCACTCCATCAATGAGGATCAATTACAGATTCATAAAGTTCACAACAAAAAATATCATTAGCTACAATTTAACTCCTCCACAAATATAGTAGTTTGAGGGATCTATATTCATGCACTACTATAACATAAATCACAAAATAATCTACTTATTGAAGTGACTCATCAATCTAGTCGACTTTGACTTAGTGTTGAAATGCTGACTTTGAATATGCATGACAAGTATCTATAGAACATTGAATGCATACAACTTCCACATTCATATATATATATTTCATCATCAATTTTAGAAAAGGTATAATGTCCAAACTATCACTCTTTGCAAATCCTATGGCTACAGGAAGGAATCTACCCAAACATAGCATGGATGGGGAAACATTTATCAGCATGTAATATTTCTTCATTATACCATAGAAGTCCATAGATTCAAGAAAACACAACATATTTGAACTATCTATACTTCAATCTTCCTATCTTAATATATAGATAATATATTCATAAAAATATAAGTTCCTTTGCTTAAACCATAGAGTCATAAAATGTTTCTACAAGATAATTGTCTAACAACAAGATAAAAGGTTCTCAAAATAATGGCCTTTTAGAGGCTCATCATTCCCCCCAACTGATCTATTGTTGGTCTCCAGCAATCATGAAATTCCTAATCCTGGCCCACACTATCTATTCAATAGGTTTCCTTTCTCCTTGCTCATTCTTTGCATAATCAAAGTAACCATAATCTATCTTGAGCCTCTTCTGGTGTTGAACTTCAATAGCCATGTCATGATCTTTTGCATTGTGATTTGTTCCTAGTAGCAGTTGTAGGAGAACTAGGAGTTGATACCTTAATAGAAACTAATGTTTTCATTGATTTCTACCCAAGTCAATATACCAAGGAATCCTAATTGTAGCAAGAATCAAGTTTTGTGGAGAGTGGAGTTCTCTTATTTTAAGATCATGTGGTTTTATAATCCATCGATACCTTGAGGCAACAATTATTGTCTCAACATCCTGAGATGGGTTTTGTTCCCATTCTATAAAGGTCTATTCTCTGACTAAACACACCTTACCAAGTCCTATAGGATTTCCTAAAATAGAAATCCAATTCAGATATGCTTGACTAGAATGTTGGACTTCCAGTCTCATGAAGAATGGTGTTGTCATTTCACTTTCCTTGTAAGGTGCAACTTGATGTTCTCTTCTTATTTTATTTTGTATCCATGACATCACTTCTCTTAACTACACATCCCCTACATATAGGACTAGGTTCCACTCTATGTCATTAGGTACTACTAGATTATGAAGATTTAATCCACACAATAAATTTTTCAAAGCCATGGGAAGAGATTGAAATGCATAATAAAACTCATGTGGTGTAGAGATAAAGGGATTAAGACCTTCCACAATTCTATTCAATTTATAATTTGCAAATTTTTCTTTAAGAAATAAGGTATATACTAGCAATGGTGAACTACATTCCATTAATTTAGAAATCAATCTTGTGATCTGCTCAATTCTTCTCTTCAGGACTTTATTCTGATCTAAACTCTATTTTAACTAGTAACTCTACTCATTAATAACATGTTTAAATTTTTCTTTCTCCAATTTCTACTGAGCTCTCTCCCATAAAAAATGTTGAAGCAAATTAATTCCTACACACAAAGGTGTAGATAGACTAGGTGGCAACAATGACTCTTGATTAAAGAGGTCTATCCATTCAGGTGACAAATAGGAATTTTTTTTACACTCTATGGTGTGGAGCATTCTCCTTTTCTTATGAAAACTATTTTCACCACATTTTCTTCTCTACTAGATTTAGTGGCTACTGTGAGTAATGCATCTAACCCTTCTTGATCAAGTTTTTCTTTTACTTCCTTAACAATTTTGGGTCTAAATTCTAGATAATCCTCCAAAGGGAAATCTACAAAATTTTCACCAATATCTTTCATATCAAGGATTTCCTCAAAATAATTAGATGTTTCAAGCTCAATAGACTCCTTATCATTATCAATGAGCACATAGTTGATATTACAATCAACTTTAGGTTGTAGATTCTAGAAATTGCATTCTTTTTCACTAAGTTCATTTTGTTGCAATTTTTCCTCTAGAGAGGACTCTTTTTCACATTAAAAAAGCTTAGGGGTAACTATAGGAATAGAGGATTTAGGAACCCTACTCTTAGAGAGTCTCACACTTCACCTCATGGCTGGTCTTGACAAGCATGCAGGATTCTTCTATTTTCTCTTGCTTATAGGTATTTCCACCGTAAGTGCTCCAGGAGGTTTTTCTAGATGTTCCTCCTTTTGAGAATGGAGGATGTCATTAAGGTTACTCTCCTCATCTAGTTTTCATTCTAACCCTTCTACTTCAAACTCCAAAATTTTACCTTTTTCTTTCTCAATGGGAGACCTATTCTTAGTAGATGATGGGGCCTTAGGGGCACCAACAAATTCTACATTTTTGCTTCTCTTTTCGATAGCAATGGAGGGTTTAGCTTTGTAAATCCTCTTCTTAGTCAGTCTGGAACTAGAGGGAGAGGCTTTAGGAGCATTTTTAGCTCTAGGAACAACTTTACAAAAACCAATGGTTGTTCTTTCCCTACGTCCAACACACTAGCCTCTAGGGCTGACCAACCTAGGCTCTACCTCTTTTAACTACAAGAACTCCTCTCATGGCCCAATTGCTTTCTTATTCAATTCGCCTTTTATGATTAATTTTATTAAGAAATGGTGAGAGATAAACTAATATTTTCCTGATTTCACTAAAGAAGTTTTCTTCTTAACAATGTTAAATAGGAATTTTGGAAGGTTTACTTGTCTACATTCATGTCATAGATGAGCCAAAACCTTGAAATGTAGGGAATGTAGGTATGTGTAACGTCCTTCACATTTCAAGTAATGGATGATAAACAATGTTGGCTAAATAAAATCCATTGACAAGGATAATCTAGAAGTACCTTGTTTCTTATCAATGTCAAGTGGAGGGTCCTAGTCAACACTGAATTGTGCCCTAGCCGCAAGTTTCACCTTCTTGGGGCAACCCAATGACCTTGTCTACAAACTCCTTTGTGAACTCAATTCTAAGGCCTTTAACTACTGTAATGCCATCCTTTAAGGAGCTCATAAATTGAGGAGTGATTTCTTCATCAAATCCTTTTAAACTAAGACAATAATCCATCTATCCCCTTCTAAACATTTCACAACTGACTACATCACCCAAAAGAACCTAGTGATCAACCAGCTTGTTCCTCTATAGACCTCCACCCATGGTTGACTCCAGCTAAATTGTGGCAAAAACCATGATGTTTTTAGAGCTTGGAAAATCAAATTTTGTAATATTATGGCGTTGGTGCTACTTAATTCAAAAAAATGATGTGTACTTGGAGAGTTTAATGCACAATATCTCATAATATCCTTCTTGCATCAAATTTCATAATTTCCACTCGTGTACAGGTCTGTCACCCAAACACATTACAAATTATCATTAAAAATTAAGTAACTACTTTTAATGTCCTTAATTTCATAATGATACAATCATAGAAGGACAAGTCATCAACTTGTGACATTAAGAATGCAATTATTTCCAATCATCTCAATGAAATTTTGAAGACTTGAAAGAAAATATTAAATATTTCCCTCCCCCCAACTTAAAAAAAAATCCATGGGTCCCACTAGGCTAGGATATGCAAGAGTGAATAATTATAAACAATACCAAATCCTAAAAAATCATGAATAAAATAAGATAAAATGCATGCAAAGTTATGTGATAGGTTTCTAGCAACTATTATAGGAAAGATGTTCTAGAAAAGACCATCAAAATTAATAGAGTGATGGGATGGAATGGTAAGATGGGAGAGGGAGAAGGTGAAATGGAGTAGATGTGAAGACAGTAATTTCAAGAAGAAAGTGTTTATTATGAATGCCTTGGACGGAGTAAAAAAGTATCAACAGTCAGGGTAGGAGACCTAGATTCTTTGGCTACAAGAACAAAAATATCCTCACTATGCTAGAATTGTTGTAGGAACTCTTCATGGCTAACTAGTTTATCATAAAGCTTGAGGTGATGTCCATTGACAAGTAACTTGAAGTGGACATGATCAATGGTAGATAGCTAAATTACACTATTTGGAAATATGACAACTATCTCATACAATCCTACCAATATGTTTGGAACTTTCCAAGATTATATTGGTACTTTGAGTCACAAAGGAGTGCCCAATCTCCTACAAAAAACATTTTCTGTTTGATAAACCTATTGTGCCACTATTTTCTCTAGTGTTTAATGAGCTTAGTATTGTTCAATGCAGATTTCCTCCATTCATCAAGACTATTTAAACTCAAGATTTAGTCTTGTTGTGTAATAGTGAGTTCTATCCTAAGCTCTAAGATGCTCCTCAATGTTTTATATTCAAATTCTACATGCATTATGGCTAACTTACCATAAACAAGCTCAAAGGGAGTAAAACTAGTTATGGACTTCTAGGTGGTTCTATAAGCCCAGAGAGCTTCAAGAAGGTGTGTGGCCCAATCCTTCCTATGGAGTGCTTCAGTCTTGGTGAGAATCAATTGAGCTTCTTATTAGTAACTTCTACTTGACCATTAGCCTGCCAACGATAAGGTGATGATTTACCATGCCTAATAGTGTATTCCTTCATAAGAGTAGTTATCAAATTTGATGTAAATTGAGTCCCCTAATCAGATGTTAATTCCCTAGGAATGCCAAACCATATAAAGATGGATTTGTACAAAAAAATTCCATGTTGATATCCCTTTGGTATTTCATTAGTTTAGCCTTTGCCCATTTGGTTGCATAGTTAGTGCACACCAGAATGTAGGATTTCCCTTATGAAGTAGGTTCAATAGGTCCTTCAAAGTTAATCCCCCATTTGTCAAAGGGTGTGACAACTACTTGAGGTTGTAGGGGCATTTCATCTAATTTAGTGAGTCTTCACATTCAATGACACTTGTCACATTTCTTCATATATCTGGTTGCATCCTTGTGCAAGCTTGGATAATGATACCTAGTTGTCAAGATCTTGAAGGTTTTCCTTTTAGCTGCAAAGTGACCTCCACAAGGCTCATCATGAAATGCCTTCAAGACATTGTATGTTTCATCCTCTCTTAGACACTAATGCATGACTTGATCAAATATAGTATAGAACATAAATCCAAAAATCCATGAATAATTAAAGCTCTTCTCTACTACTAACTTTCTTGCTTGGGTAGAGAAGTGAACTAACATTTTACCTATGGTGAGGTAGTTAGCAATATTTGCATACCATGGGTTTTGTGTGGACAACAGAAAAAGGTGCTCATCTAGAAAGCTATCATCAATGGCTGTAGGATTATTAGGGATATGTAACCCAAGAGAGAAAGTCAACTACCACATTGGCCTTACCAATTTTATCAACTATGGTGATGTCAAATTATTGCATGAGTAACAACCAGTGAGCCAATCTTCCTGAGACTACAAGTTTGTAAACCAAATATTTTATAGAAGAGTGGCTAGTGTGAACAAATATTTCATACCTAGTAATGTAATGCTTGAACATATTGAGGGCATAGATGACTGCAAGTAATTCCTTTATAGTGATTGTGTAATTAAATTCTACAACTTACAAATTCTTACTAATTAAATAAATGGTATGTTCAATTGTGTCTACATTTTGTCCCAAGACCACACCAATAGCATAGTCTGAGGCATCTTTATGAATGTGAAAAGCTAGGCCCCAATTGGGTCCTATCAAAATAGGTGCTATGGTAAGAACTTCATTAAGATGTAGGAAGGAGATTGCACAATCAAAGTCCCAAGAAAATTTAGAATCCTTTTTGAGGAGGTTGTAGAGAGGTTTTGCAAGTGGACTAAAGTTTTTAATAAATCTTCTATAATATCTAGCATGTCAGAAAAATTGTGTACATCCCTCTGCTTCTCAGGCATATGCAAGGTACTAATGGTGTCAATCTTTGTTGGATCTACTTGGATGCCCTTAGATGAAATGAAATGGCCTAGCACTACCCCTTCATCCATCATCATAAAACATTTCTCACTATTTAAGGAAAGGTTATATTTTGAGTACCATTTCTAAATTTTCTTTTGCTTTTTCAAAAGTAGTACCATAAAGAGTAAAATCATACATGTAGATCTCCATATAGTCAGCAAAAATATCTGAAAAGATACTAATGACAACTCATTGGAATGTTTTTGGGGCATTTCACAAGCCAAAATAGAAGATTGATTAGGAAAACACTCCCCATGGGCAAGTAAAAATTGTTTTTTCTTGATCTTTTGGGGCTATTTGTATCTAATTGTAACCACTGAAACCATCCAAAAAAGAAAAATATTTTTTACTACCTAGGTTGTCAAGGACTTGGTATATAAATGGAAAGAGAAAATGGTCCTTCTTAGTGGGTGAATTGAGCTCCCTATAATCTACACAAACTTGCCATTTACCTCCCTTCTTGGATACTATAACCAAGGGTGAGACCCATTGGCTATTAGAGATGGGGTATATAAAACTAATACTTAATAGTTTCTACAATTCATTCTTAACTATATCTTTTAAGACAGGGTTAACTCTCCTCTAAGGCTATCAAACAGGTTTGAAGTTGTTGTAGTTTCATAGTGCATGCCTCATTTTTCCTAGAAATGGGGACCCCATAGTATTTTTTTTAGCTTTCTAGATCCCTAGTGTAAGGTTTGAGTCTTTTTTAGGGTTTTACCTAGTGTTTTGGCTTAGTCTAGCTCTCAGTCAGAAAACCCAATTGCCAAAAATTGGACATTTCAAAAAAAAGTGAGTTTGCAAGGTCAAAGTGTGCACTAGTGCACCTTGAGAGGTGTGCTAGTGCACTATGCACTAGTGTGGGAGAACTTCCCTTTAGAATTTCATATCTATGCACATGCGTAGGTGTGCACCTCCAAAGGTGCAGTCCATCTCGAGGCTATAAAAGCCTGGGGCCCCTCCCTCCTACCTCATTATTTTCTCCTTCTATCATCTAGTGAGCACACCTTTGCACCTCTAGAGGTGTGATATCTTCATATCCTACACACAACACATAAATGTTTTAAAAAAACCTAAGTAAAGGTGTGCACTTTGTGCACCTTCCAAGGTGTGCAAGGTATGCACCTTTTTTTTGTAAAACCTATCAAACCAAAAACCTTTAATAAAAAATAACATGAACAAAATCTTCACCCAAGATAAAGGTGCACATATGTGCACCTATCCAACCTTTACAAATGAAAAGCATCCCAACATTCAAAGTAAGGGTGCACATATAGCACACCCCACAAGGTATGCTATATGTGCACTCTTTGCATTTTTCAAACATAAGTTTTGCACTATAAGGGTACACACCTAGCACACCCCATAAGGTGCCCTAGGTGTGCAACCTTAGTGGTATTATTTTTGTTTTAGGGTAAATAAAGCCTAGAAAACCTTCAAGGTGCACAAGGTGTGCCAATGTTTTGTTCTTTAGAGATGTAAAATTAGGGCTTTTAGGTGTTTTAATAGTTTTTTTACATTTTGGGTCATGTTTTTGTCATAAGTAGGGTTTATTTAAATTAATTTTTCAGTATTTTGGACTAATGGATTTTTTTTTGGATAGATAATATGGCTTCATCCTCATCCCCCCTCAATGTAAAGATGGCTTTGAAACTAGTGGTCTTCAAATTTCAAGGTGTTCCATCTAAGTCTCGCTTTCAAGATGCATAATCAGAGATCTGAGATACTAAGCTAGGTCATATCAACTGGAACACATTTATGGTTCTATGCAACAATCCAAATGAAAGGCCACTATGGTATCTACACTAATCAAATCAGGACTAGTAAACATAGTGTCACACCCAATTTTAGTATAGTCTTTGAAATTGATTATGGCATTAGTAGAAGACTATGTTTTAGAGGAAAGGGTTGTAAAAAGCATAACTAGAGAGATTTTCCTAGATTTGAGGCCTAATACTATAGAGAAAGTATTCCATATTCCTAGGGCTGATCAGTATATTAGACTAACATATCATCAAATAGAAAGGTGGTATAGAGAGCATGAAGAGAAAGCATAAAAAATTATCCAATCCTTGTATATCATTGATAAGACTCCTCTTGGGAAAAAGTTAGGAAAAGTAGATATGATGAGGGGATATATGAAAGATGATATTGGAAATTCTATAGTGCTCTTGAGTATAGTTATGGGATTACCAACAACCAGGCACTTGAATATATTCATGGTACACTTTATCAAGACCATCAAAACAACAAAGATGTTGATTGATTGGGCTTCAATTCTCAGTGAGAATTTGAATGAACAACTAGTGGTCATCAAGAACAACCAAAGGTTCTATATGACATCCTATTTGGTGTACCTATTAGCTACAAGAGCAATAGATTATCTGGGATTATTCAAAGGGGCAACTTGCAAGATGCAAACACATGGCCTTATGTGGTATACCCCTAGTTGGTAAGGAAAAACCTTTCAAAGCATAGCAAGGAATATAGAATAATGAATGATGCCTCCATTTTCACAATCATCCATTTCATTGAAGGAGATTATGTGAAAAGGATGAAATAAGAGGCAGTGGTAAAGATTATAGAAGTTGGTGCCTACTACATCCAATTTAAAACATTCACCTATTTAAGGGTAGTGGGTATGATTGTTAATCCAAAGAAGATCCCTAGGTATCCATGTGACAGACTTATATTGCTAGAGATTGCATGAAACTCTTGTCTACATATGAGAGAGTAAAGAAGAAACATAAGGAGACCTAGGTATTGTAGACACCTAAATTCGATTACATCACTTTGGTAATCCTATTTAGCTATCTCTAAAGGCATCATTAATTAAATTCCTATTTAATTAATCCTTTGCCATCCGCTAGCTAATTAATTTAATTAATCATCTATAGTCCTAATTGATAAATCAAATAACCCATTATTTATCAATTAATCCTATTCTCCTATCTAATTCCAAATCCAAAATTTATTAAAATCACTTTAATAAATAAAACTCTCAAATCTAATAGCCCCTAAACTATCCTAAATCCTCCATTTAGCCTAATCCACCCCATCCACCCATACTAACCTAGCTTAGCCACTAACTCACCCACCCTCATGAATACCATCCACTTGGACATATCTAACATCCTTAATCTAATCCTAAACCAAGCCTAATCCCCCCCTAACCTTGTCACATTCCCTAAAAAAGCTTAAGATTTTCCTAAACTAAGGAAAGTCAACAATCTCAACTCCCTCCAAAATATACCAACCATAAGCCTTCGATGCTCTTACAAAACCATAAATGGCTCTTACATCCTCACTCATGACTCTTACATACTCAACCACCCTCATCATGCCTTTGACCAACCCTTATCCTATCCTCTCACACTAATCCTTCTTGTGACAAGTGTCACTTCCCTATTGGTGCTAAACAAGCACAATCCATGTGCTCCCCTTTGAGTGCATCCTAGCCCTCCCTCACCATATTTCCATCCTTGCATCTTAACCCTCCATCCCTCAAGCCCTTAGCCTATAAATTGGATCCCCTCCCAAGACATTTTATCACAACCCCTTTTAGTAAAGTTATCATGCTAGTTTGAGAAACAAAGCCATCAATCATACCCTCATAATGCCAAATTGAGAGCTCACAAGGCTACCAATTTGCTATCATCCATCTCCACTATTGAAGTAACTTTGAAGCTTGAGCATACATCCCAAATCCATATCAAAGGAAACCTCTACAAATCAAGTGATCATCCTCATTGAGAGAGCCTATCCATGGCTCATATTCTCATTTGAGGACCTCACTTTATCTATCTTAAAGTTTATACTAGTTTTGTTAGTTAATGCTTTTGTTTTTAAATAGATTGGTGTTTCTTGCTAACATATTAGTGTATACAGGTATAGCCCATCACTATAGGTCCATTTAGTGTTAGCTGGAAGCAAGATATTGTGAATTTTGAGTCTGAATGGGATCAGTATCCCTTGGAGGATTCTAACTCTCCTTGTCCCTATTTTGATAACATTGGAAGAGTTCAGTACTTAGCAAGGAAAAAATTCCAACATGAAGATGCCATAGAGGATCATTGGATGAATGTAGTGGATGACTATGAAATTTGGATAATGGATTATTGTAGGATGACTCTCTATTTGGTAGGAAGTGCCTTGAAAATGAAGGTCCCATCAAAGATTTGTAGTAGGACACTAAAGAGGTCTTAGATCTTAGATCCCTTGTATAACAAAGATAAGATATTTGATTGACCTATCATGAATGTAGAGATTGATAGAGAAGAAAACATAGATATCAATCATAGGGTGAGGCATATCATCCAATTAACCAAGGATTGGATCAAGAGACCATTGAAGCTCGATCCAATTCCACAAACTATAGTTTTCCAAGATACCACATGCCCAGTGAAAGGTAGAAGAGTGAAGGTGATAGTACCAACATTCATAGCTCAGTGTCTAGTAAGGTCAAAAATAGTGCATCAACTTGACAAAGAAGTTGGATACTTCAGGGCATAGAAGGGTTAAAACAAAAGGAAAAGAACTTCCCCCTAGAAAGTTGAGCCTAAAGAAGGGGCAACTCAAGCACTAGAACATGAAGTGGAAAAGAACATATAAGGGGTAGAAAATGTAGAAGTTATCCAAAATTAGGATAATCCACTAGTGCCACTACCAAAGAAAGAGCAAGGAGATGAAATAAAGCATAGGAAGTGTCTTCACCTACACAAGAGGAAGAAGAATCTTTATCAACTCCCAAGAAAAGAAAGATGAAAAATCCAGTTAAAAGGAGACAAAAGCTGATAAGAAAGGTTGTTCCTTTTCCATTAGTCCTAGAAGTTATTCTAGAATAGGAAGTAGAGGATAAAGAAGATGAAGAGGATATCCTTCCCTTGAGTCACAAGACTCATCTTGCTAGGGCTATAGGGGTAGAGTGGAGAAGAAGCTCCACTATAACACCACCATCCATTCCTACACAACCTATTCAGGCTACAACTTCGGAGGATGAGTTACAAAAATGGATTGATGAGCAAGAGGATCAAGGGGCTGATGTCTTTAAGATGTCAGATTTTGATCTCATGCCTATAGACACTAAGTTGGTAGGTGACAAGATAAGGGATACCCTAAAAAATCAACCTCCACAAGAGGATTGGATTCAATTATTGCCTCAGCCACAAGGACCCAAAATTGCTCCACCATAAGCAAGTCGAGAGTTATCTTGCTTGGATAAAGGTTTAGTTACTCCCTCCAGTTAATGAAGAATAGGTGCAAGTTGAATAGGAAGAAGAGCCACAACAAATACTTGTCAATGAAGTATCAGAGGAATGAAAAATATATGAAGAATGCCAATAAACTTCCCAAGATACTAAGATGAGGTCTATGGACTCAGAAAACACAGAGATGCTTGATGTGGATCTCTCACAAAAGGAGAAGGCTTCAAAGAGGAGTGATAAGGGAAAAGGCCTAACAGTATGAGCTCCTTCTTCATCTAAGGATAAATCTCTGATGGAAGATACTCCAAGATGGTTGAGAAAAGAGATGATGGTTAGACACAAAAGGTAGTTGTATGGTACTAAGGAAGAGGGATAAGAGAATTAGTTGAAGCTCTCAAGAAACCTTAGCCACTTGTGGGTGATACACAAAAATTGGTCTTTGTTATGAGTGATCAAAATCAAGACTTGTTTTCCAATGTTGTTATCCCTCCTCTACATGCAGATATTGAAGATTTGACTCCAAAAGATTATCATATTAAGATCTTTCTTGGAAAACCCACTACGGAAACTACCAAACTAATGGTTACTACAGGAATTAAAGAAGTGTTTAGGCACTTAGAATAGGATGAGTCTAAGTTGTTAAACCTCCAAAAGATGAATGAAATCCTAAGAGGTTATTTGAATGAAGTAGTTTGTCTATTGGATCCTAAAAATCTCAAGGAGACTTTAGAAGCAATATTTGATAAGAGGGATAAGCAGACTATACAATCAAATCCATTTTTTAAGGCTTATCACCATTGGTGGGAAAGTTTTGAAGAGAAAGTTGTGTAGATCATAAAATGAAATATTGAATTTCTACACCACATGCAAAATAATGCAGATAAGCTAGTTGCTATATTGAACTAGGATTTTGGGTTAATGGATGAAGTACATACCTGGGGTAAAGACCTGTAAGCATTATAATCAATAAAATGTCAGAGGCATTAGATGTTGATGGATCTATATATAGTAGATGATTTTGATAAGATAGATGATTGGATTGAGAAGGTTGTCGATGGTAATAAAGTAATGGAAACATTACACATGGATATTCATAAGCTCAAGGATCAGGCCCAAGAGTATATTTTAGAAGTAGAGAGACATTATAGCAATGCTTTCTTGGACATTTTTGAAGATGATTCAAGAGATAAACTAATGATTGTACAAGTAGTTTAACATTTTAGAAGACTATTGAAGAAGCTTCCACTGATGAGGATATTAGACATGCATATAAGACCAAAGAGGCATTGCTAGATTTGGATGTGAAATTGGGAGATTTTGTAGAGACTTGCATAGAGGTGGGAAAATATCGACAAAAAGTAAAAGATAAATATGATGCTTTATATTTATCAGATGCAAACCAAGTGATAGAGATTATAGAGAAATTCAAGAGTAAATACCCAAACATAGCTTTCATATGAAGTACAATAAAACCCAGAAGCTATAATTTTAGTTTTTGCACTTAGTGAAATCTTGCATTTTTTAGACCTATCCTCCAACGTGCACAAGCTTCCAAGGTGTGCTAGGTGTGTAAGGTGCACAAGATATGATTCTCCAAAGGCACGCCAATTATTTTTGAAGAGTTTAGAGGTGTGTTGACAGTTAAGTGCTAGTTCCAAATTTAGAGCTTTCCATGCATTGGAAATGCATTCTGATGATAGTTTAACTCCTAAAAACATCTAGAGAAAGTGAAGCTTCTATTTTGACATCTTCAAAGACTTACATCATCTAATTCATTTCTTCTTCTTATTTTCTCATGCTTTCTTTGTTTTAAGACATGTAAAGGCTCATGCATGCATTAGATGATATAAACAAGGGTGGAGTCTTACTTAGCACCAGCTAGAGAGTCAGTTTGTACATAAATAGATTTTTTTAATTAGTTTTAATCATATATTTGCATGAAGGAATCTCCCACTCTCAACACAAATTAAGGAGAGAATTTCTTATAAATTCAGGAATGTAGTATGTATTCTAGGTCATTATTTTGATGTAATAATATATGCTATTGGTGCTCTCATTTGGAGTGTAGTTATTCTTGCTTGAGTGTTTTATATTTTGTGAATGTATGTTCATGGAGTGTAATTGAGCAAATAGTTTTATTGTGCTATCTTGATTGAGTGATCTTTTAGTTCTAGTGTTTTCCACATGTTTACAAATTCCACTGGCATACTTAGTTGGAGAAGAGATCACCATATTGTTCCTGCATAGCTTTTTGTATCGCATGAGCACACTTTTTGTGGCATTGCAATCTAATGAAAAGTGAAACATCTTACAATTACTTAATTCCCATCGATGATTGCATCAAAGGAATTGAGGAAGTGTTGCTCCTATTTTCATTGGTTAGACATGTTATTTTAGTGGCTTATGTCCATTAGGAATTTACTTTTCAAGTCATTTTCTTAAACCTCCTATTACCCTATCTTTGTTATTTTCTTTCATAAACACTTGGTTAAATTAGGATTCATATAGTTGCATAGTTAAAACTACATTCATTAAAGAAAAAAAATTATATTTCTTTTTGTGTGGTTATTTGTTTTGAGATCGCAAGCAAATTCAACATCTTATTTGAAATTGGTCAAAACCAAAAAAGGCCTCCTTGTGAACAAATACATTTATCTTCTAGTGAGTGGGTTCTAGTAGGTCACAAGATCACCCAAAACCTTGGAGTTGAACCTAGATTAGTTTTTCAAGAGAGGAGGTTGAAAGGATTCCTATCATTAAGCATCATGCAAAATGACAACTCAACAAAAGTCAAGGCTGATGTAAATCTTGTGAGTAAACAGCATAGGGTCCAATCCTTTTAATGCCGATGTAATCCCTAACAAATACACTTTGATTCTCCTATAGTAACTACAACATAACCTTCTATTGAGGAGGTGATAAGACACTGTTTACATTCAATTCTTTTCCTAGACTAACTTCCATCTTAATAACCTTATCTACCATGAATACTTGGGCAATAGGAGAAGAATCCATCTCATGAGATAATAATGAGTGGAGAAACTATGAAGTCTTTGAATGATGTGATGAATTCAAGGATGGTAAAATGGTCTCTAAGATACATTTAACTTGAGGACGCACTTGAGATTCTATTCTATATTCATTCAGAATAATGGATGAAATTATTTCATCTTCTTCTCAAGTAGCTATAAATGATTATCTACCTATCATCATCAACTGATGGATGGAATTGACTTTTGGATCATCATAACCCAAGTCTAGCCAAATTATTTGGTCATCTAGTAATAATGGTTGAGTAGGGAGTATAAAGTCAGGTTCTTGGTATGAATACCATTGGATATTGTCATCTTTCTAGATTGGTAAGCTATATAGGAATCTACAGTGGCCAACCATGTTCTTCCTAAAATTAAAGGACATCCTCCCACATTAGCCTTTGGGGAGAGAATAATAAAATAAACTGGATACTCCCAAGAATTTAAGGTGACTATAACATCTTCTATAATCCCATCTTGTTTAATAGTAGAGCTATCAACAAGTTGAAGTATGGTGGATGTCTCTTTGATGCCAATGATATGTAGTCAAGATAATATCTCCTTTGTCATTAGATTAATAGATGATCCTAGGTCAACCAAAGAATTTTGAACTTGGATCCCATGAATAGTGAATGTAACTATAGGACTCCTAGGGTTAGAGTATTTAGGTATAGTTAATTTCTCTAGCATTAAGTTAGACAACTGTCCTAGGACATGAATAGTTTTTGGATCTTTCTTCTTCCTTCCTAGTTTCTTAATGCATGCTTTCTTAATAGCTTTAGTATAGGTAGGGACTTCCTTAATAGCATCTAGTAATGGTATTTTTGCTATCATTGGCTTTAGCTGATTAAGAAAATCAATGAATTCATGGTTCTCTATGGGCTAGCTTTGTTCTATCAACCTTTGGGGAAATGGAGGTTCTTTGGCTATATGAGAGGTCTGCTAATTTGACTCATCTATATGCTTAGTCAGAGGATCTTCAACTTGAGTTATTATAGGCTTTTGTAGTGCAAGAAGAGTGTTTCTTGACCTTAAGTGAATATCATTCAATGAGATGGAATAGCTTTTTTGTTGAGCCTATTGTTTAGTATTGTTCAGATTAGGATTAGGTTGAACTAGTATTTGGGTCTACTTGGGAGGAGTCTTAGTGGCTACAAGAGGAGGCATTAGAGCCTATTGCTGAGGTGGTGGAAATATGGTTTGTTAACTAGATTTGGTATTCCAATTCTAAGTTTGCTACCAACCCTACTAAGGTTTTTTCCAACCCTAGTGAGGTTGCTACCAACCTTGTTGATGTTGTTGCCAACTATTATTTTCACTAAAACTAGTATTTTGAAAAATTTTCCATTGATTATTATTATTATAATTTTGAAGAGGATCTTTTGGCATACCTTATCTTTGAGCCCATGGCCTTCTTTGAGTGACATAAAGTACCTATCCATTTTCATTAATGGCTTTAAACTCAGTTGGCATTGGTTGTGTCTCCACACTTGCAATAGACTTACATCCAGAGTATATTTTCTTTTCTCTACAATGTGGATAGTATTCAATCAACATGGCATCAGCTTCATCTTTATTTTTTCTATCTTGGATGGTGTCTAGATGAGTGGCTACATCATTAATGATGTCTTTCTTGAAATCTGATAGCAAACTAGATAATTCCATCTTGGATACTCTTGAATTGTCATTAGACTTATGTGGTAGATCTCTAAGTCCCCTTCCTTTCTTCATAGTAGCTCAGGAATATACTCTATATATCAATCTAAGTCTATTGAGTGATATCTCCTCCTTCCATAAGATCTATAGCTTCAATGCTTCCATCATTTACACCTCTCAAAAAAATATGTTTCTTTGATTCCTCATTCAATTGATGTTGTGTATTATGCTATAGGTTGAACATGAATTAGGAAAAATAATCTTCCAAGGTTTCATCATCCTTTTGGGACATTTGAAAATGTCATCCCCTTTCAAATTTTGATCCCTGAAATATTCCTTATACTTTATGAGAAACAAATTGCTCATTATAGGCCAATCTTCTACAACATTGGCACCCAACCCCATGAACCATCTCAAAGAAGCTTATTTTAGGGTAGAAGGAAAAAAATTTAGTTTGTAGACATCAGTTCTATAGTCATAACTTCTATATAATATGTCAAACTCAAAGAGAAAGGTTTCAGGGTCTTTAGTGATCAAGCCATAAAACTTGGAAAGTGTAGCAGTAGGTATGTTCTTCAAATTTTTGTTACCTTGCTAAGGGGGTATAGGAAAAGGAAATGTTGGTTGAGGATGAGGCTGACACATTCCCAGAGGAGGTATTGGTAGTGGTGCTTGATAGATGACAAGGGAAATTAGATTATCTTGGTATTTAGGTTCAGCAAAGAGATCATTCAAATGCAAGGATTCATCAGAGGATGAGGGTATTCATTCTTGAGTAGCAAAAAATGGAATTTTAAAAGGTTCTTCTTCATTCTCACTATGATGTTCTTTAGGTTCAAGATTAAAAATGTCTTCCCAAGTATTATAGGGAAGAAATCTCCCAAGGAGGTCTTTTCTTCTATGCATGAAAAATAATGCAAAATCTAAACTGACATAATAACTTTAGGGTTGAATTAGATTGACACCTTCCTTGGTAATGACATCAAAAATGGCCTGTTAGCTTAATACCTTAGTAAGAAAGGATTGTGTTAGAATTCTTTAGAATAACTGATAGGGGGGCTGAATCAGTTATTCAAGGTCCAAAATTCCCTATTAATACCTTTTTACTACTTTTAATGAATCCATACTTTTCATCCATCTAATACTTAAATCAATCATATAAGCAAGTTACAGTAAATCAATATGCAATGATAAAACATCCAAAATCAACACATGACATAATGATTTACGTGGAAACCCAATATGGGAAAAACCACCAGTAACATGCTACTTGATTTTCACTCTTCTGAAGTTATGCCCTGTTAAAATCCTACCCTATTAAAGGCTTACAACACACTGTTAAATGTGACCTTGTTAGAGGATTTCACCAAACTGTTAGGAATGGGCCTGGCTAAAGGTCTTTAGAACATTCACTTGGAATGTCACCGTGTTAAAGGATTTATCTTATGGCTATTAAGCCAACCTAAGTCCATAGGATTTAAAATTACTGTTACAATTGCTAGAAAGTAACAATAATGGTTTTCTAATCTAATATAACTTACAACATACTTTGCAGATTTCATATCACACTTTCAGTTCAATCCTTATGCTTGGCTTCAATCACTCTAGCTCTGACTGCTTGTCTTCCTTTCAAGTTTCGTCCTCTTTGAGTCTTCTTATCATTCTACCAATACAATCATCCTTGAGGTCATCTATCCAAATAGAGTTCCTATGCTTTCTTCTCCTTAGCACATTCTATAGCACTTCATGCTTTTTATGCTTGACCACCTCTCTCTCTTCTTATGTCTTCTTAAATAGAAGTTTGATTTGCCTTTGCCACTCAATTTTCCCTCTCTAATTTTAGGATTTAAAAATGGATTACGTAGGATACAATGTATCTACCCCATACCTTGTTCTCTTTTAGAAACTTTGCCAGTTCTATCCTTAAAAGAAAAATGTTTTACACGGTGTTCTGTGCCACCAAGTTATCATTCTTATCTTCCTACAAATTTTTAGATAACAACCTTGTCGGCTTAGATCTGGCGAATCTTCAATTTCCACAATAATGCAGCAACTCAGCATTATTAAGTTACTGGTGCTCAAAACTTTTGTGTTACTCGACACCTATACATGCTCGACATTAGGTTCTGCTCAGCACTTGATAAACTCTGTGTCACTCGGCATCTAAACTTGCTTGGCATCTGAAGTTTACTCGGCAACTGAAGTTTACTTAGCAACTAAAGTTTTCTTGGCATCTAAAGTTTACTCAAAATCTGAAGTTTACTCAGCATCTAAAGTTTACTCGACATCTAAAGTTTACTTGACATTAACTAAGAATTTGCTCGGCTCTTGCTAGCTTGCTCAGCTCCTTCTCTCTAATGATCTTAGTTTGAGCTTTACAAAAGACATAGCTAAAACTTTAAATCTTTGATATGTTTCAATGTGCCCATTCTTTGTATCTTATAGTATGTCATCAAATACACTTTTTCATCAATGGATTAACTAATCCTTGTACTTCATTACAACATCATAACTTCAACCCTTCTCTAGGTGTTCTAGTTACATCTTATTGATTGCCTCCACCTTGACAATCAACTAATTGATAGTATTTGGATCACTAAAGCAATTGTCATTCCTGCAAGTAGCAAGTTTGACATCAATGACAAAATAGTGATTGAGGACATTCTTTACCAATTCTATATGTTATTCCAACAACTTTTCTTATGATCATTTCAATCATTTCCAACAATCTCCCTGTTTGGCATTGATGGGAAACCAAACTGATCAATTGATCAACTTAGTTACCACCAAGATTGTATAAGTTGTCTTGCTATTTGTTTACTACTGATCTCATATATCTCCCTCTTTCATATATATCTCCCTCTTTCTTTTTATTGATCAGATTTCTGCATATTTCTCCCTCTTTGACATAAATGCAAATGATGTAGCATCTTTATCATGCAAAATATAAACTTTGGCTTCTTGTTGTTTTTCTCCCTCTGTCACCATACTTGTGACTGATTTGGAGTTTTTGCTCCTCCTGTCATCCTTTGCATCAACCTGTTAATATTTCAATGAGTTATTTCTATTGATGCAAGGCAGCTTCCATGTTGCCTTAAACTACTTGAGTTAGGGGTATAACCCCCAACTTGCCTCTAAGGTATTCATAGGCATCCTTGGGCAATGGTTTGGTGAAGATATCTGCAGTTTGTTCCTTTGTGTGAATGTATTCCAACTTTCTTATTTGTCTTCTATCAATTCTCTGACATAATGATACTTGATTGCAATATGCTTGGTTTTTGCATGCATCACTTGATTTTTGGATATATTTATAGTACTTGTATTATCACAATACAATATCATAGGTTTTGTTACTTCTTCTTTCATTCCATTCAATAGATGTGTGAGCCATACAATGTTTGTACAATTGACTGCAGCTGTCACATATTCTGACTTTGTAGTGGACTGAGATGTACATGTTTGTTTCTTGCTAGTCCAAGTAACCAACCTTTTGCCTAGGAATAATGCACTTCCACTTGTGCTTTTTCTATCATCAATGTTTCGTCCCCAATCTACATCTGTATAAGTATTGAGCTCAAATTTCTCATTCTTTTTGTAGTATAGACCAAAGTCATCAGTTCCTTTGAGATATCTCATTATTCTTTTTACTGCTATTAGATGATTTTATTTAGGATTAGTAGAGAACCTAGCCACTATTCCAACTGCTAGTGTTATGTCTGGTCTACTATGTACAACATATTGCAGTTTTCCAATCATGGATCTATACATTGTTTGATTAACTTCAGCTGACTCATCATTTTTGGATAGCTTATCTCCTATTGCCATTGGTGTGCTGACTGGTTTGGATTCCTCCAATCCAAATGTTTTAAGAATTTCTTTGATGTATTTTGATTGTGTAACAAATATTCCATGTTTGAGTTGATGTACTTGCAACCCAACAAAAAATTTGATTTCTCCAAACATAGAAATCTCAAATTCATGTTTCATTTTGTCAGCAAAGCCTTTGCAAAGTATTTCCTTACCTCCAAACACTATGTCATCCACAAAGATTTTAGATACAATAATGTCTTTACCTTCTTTTGCTTTGATGTACATGTTGTTGTTATCATTAGTTCTTTCAAATCCAATTTGCACTAGATACTTGTGAAGTCTCTCATACCATGCTCTAAGTGCTTGTTTCAAACCATAGAGTTCTTTATGGAACTTACACACTGTATGCCTAAAATGCGAGCACACTTCTATGAATCATTATATTCGAGATCACTCAAGAATGAGGTCTCAAATGGAAACTCATAGCTCTCTAGTCATGGCATGCAAGGGTTTTGCAATGGAGGCCCTCAGTTTGACCTAGTTCATGCCCATGCAAGTACACCATGAAATGAGAGATTCAAAGATCTAAAATGCATGCAAATGGAGATAAAAACTAATCTATATGATAACAATGCAAAAACAATGCAAAATCTAATCTATGAAAGCAAGATCTAATCTTATGAAAGAAAATATGACTCTAAACTAACATGCAAATGCAATGATAAAAGCCCATGATGAAAGGCATGGGTGCAAGAGAGAATGAGATAAGAAGATAGAAGTTCTCCACAAAAAGCTTTAGCATTCAAAAACTCCTTCAAAAATTGCTCTCCAAACCTGCAACATAACAATAAAATCATCCTTCTTAAAATGAGGAGAGGGCTCTCCCTTATAAAGGAAATTATGGAGGTGAGAGGCTTCTCACAACCAATATGGGATAATAGAGTTTGATCCATGTGAGACGAAATTCCACCAATGAGAAAAGAGGAGGAATAAAGTGAAAAGATAAGTCTCACTTAGAAATATGTGCATTTAAGTGTAGAAATTAAATAAAAGAATTTATTTTATTTCTCTTTCATCAACAAGAGATATTTAAGTGGTATTTTTATTTAATTAAAAGGGAGCAAGTTCTTTTAATTAAATAAGAGATATTTAATTAAATTAAAAGAGGGCTTTTTCTCTTAATTAATTAAATGTGGATGAATTATTTAATTAAAAGAGAGGTTTCCTTTTAATTAAATGGGGACTTATTTTATTTAATTAAAAGAGGAAATTTTCTTTTAATTAAATAAGACTTAGGATAAAATGATCAACCTTAGAAATAAAATAATCGAATTTGATCAATGAAATTGATTTGAATTGATTTAATAAAAAATTGCAAACCATTGATTCAAGAAATTTGATAAATTGATAAATTGAATAATGGGGGCCCATAGTCTAGGTGACCATTTTAGGGTGTATACATTTGCCCCTCTTTGACTTATGTGTGATCGATTTGGGAAAACATGTAGTCAAAGAAAGAAATTGAATCAAAGATTGAAGTTAATAATTATTGCCCCCTCATGATTGAAATCGAAATGAGATAGAGGAGAGACAACAAATTGATAAATTTGATCAAATCGAACAAAAGATAAGGTTCTTGATGTAAGATGAAAGATATAAGAATCATTGAACCAAGGTAGATCATCAAGCATGAAATATTATGCCCCAAAGGTGATTTTAGAAGAAAAGAAGTGGGGGATAAAGAAAATGGAAGATAGGAGTTTGAAAGATATTGAAAGAAAATAGAAAGAAGAAAAGAAAATGCCCCAAAATCAATCAACTATTTAAGATAGAAATTTTAATTGAGATCATGAAAGAAGATAAGGAAATGAAGATCAAAATATGACCACAGTTGATTAAAAATCCACAATAAAGATTAAGGGAGAACCCTCTCAAATTCATAATGTAGCCTAAAAATGCAAACTAACATGAAGTCTAATAATGCAAGCTACATGAAAATGCAATGGTGTACTTGCAAAAGAGAAACTATAACATAGGATTTTGTGTTCATCATTCATTAGAGAATGTAAAGAACTTATTTTCATCATTGGGCCATTATTAACGGACATCAAAAAAATCATACAATCATCACTAGTCACAAGTGCAACTATGAAGATACCTTTCTCATTTAATTAAATAATTACATTTAATTAATCAAGATAGGCGTATTTATTAAAAGTGATTTAATTTAAAGATTGGTTCTGAAGTTGATGTTACGAAGACCAATTGCTAAGCTTTTAAGGACTATCTCTAGAATAGAGCTTAATCCCAAGGAATCTAGGCAGAGCACCTAGATACCTAAGATTGAAAGCATTTAGAAGATTATCTCCAGAACAAAGCTTAACCTTCAAGGATCTAGATAGATCACCTAGATACCTGAGATTGAAAGCATTTAGAAGATTATCTCCAGAACGAAGCTTAACCTTCAAGGATCCAGATAGAACACCCAGATACCTGAGATTGAAAGCATTTAGAAGATTATCTCAAGAATGGAGCTTAACGTTCAAGGATCCAGATAGAACACCTAGATACCTGAGATTGAAAGCATTTAGAAGATTATCTCCAAAATGGACCTTAACCTTCAAGGATCCAGATAGAACACCTAGATACTTGAGATTGAAAGCATTTAGAATATTATCTCTAGAACGGACCTTAAACTTCAAGGATTCAGATAGAACACCTAGATACCTGAGATTGAAAGCATTTAGAAGATTATCTCCAGAATGGAGCTTAAACTTCAAGGATCCAGATAGAACACTTAGATACATGAGATTGAAAGCATTTAGAAGATTATCTCCAGAATGGAGCTTAAACTTCAAGGATCCAGATAGAACACCTAGATACTTGAGATTGAAAGTATTTAGAAGATTATCTCCAGAACGGAGCTTAAACTTCAAGGATCCAGATAGAACACCTAGATACCTGAGATTGAAAGCATTTAGAATATTATCTCCAGAACAGAGCTTAACCTTTAAGGATCTAGATAGAACACCTAGATACTTGAGATTGAAAGCATTTAGAAGATTATCTCTAGAACAGATCTTAACCTTCAAGGATCCAAATAGAACACCTAGATACTTGAGATTGAAAGAATTTAGAAGATTATCTCCAGAACGAAGCTTAACCTTCAAGGATCCAGATAGAACACCTAGATACCTGAGATTGAAAGCATTTAGAAGATTATCTCTAGAACGGAGCTTAACCTTCAAGGATCCAGATAGAACACCTAGATACCTGAGATTGAAAGCATTTAGAAGATTATCTCCAGAATGGAGCTTAACCTTCAAGGATCTAGATAGAAAACCTAGATACTTGAGATTGAAAGCATTTAGAAGATTATCTCCAGAATGGAGCTTAACCTTCAAGGATCCAGATAGAACACCTAGATACCTAAGATTGAAAGCATTTAGAAGATTATCTCTAGAATGGAGCTTAACCTTCAAGGATCCAGATAGAACACCTAGATACCTGAGATTGAAAGCATTTAGAAGATTATCTCTAGAACGGAGCTTAACCTTCAAGGATCTAGATAGAACACCTAGATACATGAGATTGAAAGCATTTAGAAGATTATCTCGAGAATGGAGCTTAACCTTCAAGGATCCAGATAGAACACCTAGATATCTAAGATTGAAAGCATTTAGAAGATTATCTCCAAAACAGAGCTTAACCTTCAAGGATCCAGATAGAACACCTAGAAACGTGAGATTCAAAGCATTTAGAAGATTATCTCCAGAATAGAGCTTAACCTTCAAGGATCTAGATAGAACACCTAGATACCTAAGATTGGAAGCATTTAGAAGATTATCTCCAGAACGGAGCTTAACCTTCAAGGATCCAGATAGAACACCTAGATACCTGAGATTGGAAGAATTTAGAAGATTATCTCCAGAATGGAGCTTAACCTTCAAGGATCTAGATAGAACACCTAGATAACTAAGATTAAAAGCATTTAGAAGATCATCTCCAAAATGAAGCTTAACCTTCAAGGATCCAGATAGAACACCTAGATACCTAAGATTGCTAAAAGATAACAAAGTCTAATCATGAGTCATAGGATCATCCCTAGAACGAGGCTTGATCCTTAGGAGTTAGGGTTTAGATTGTCCGAATACTTGTGCATCGAACTCTGAGAGGAGCTATTATAAGGTTTATCAATTGATGAAAAAAAAAAAAGATAGATAGCAAAGATGCCAGATAGAAGGGAACAAGATGCCCCAAGTGATGAGATGCCCCAAGTGACGAGGACATAAGATGGGAACAAGATGCCCCAAGCAATAAGTATTCAATGATGTAATCATCCTGCCCCCTCGGGAGCGAAATTGAAAGATGACACACTAGAAATATGATGTGAAGCAGTATATCAATTTTGAGATTCAACAGAATGTAGAAGAGATTAGAACAATCTAAAGAAAAGATGAGGAGATCAGAACGATCAAAATAAATTGAAGAGATCAAAACAATCTGAAGAAATGTGGAAGTTGATCCGAAGTGATTTTGATGTCCAAAAGTCCAAGTTTGATTTGAAAAGATTCCAAGAATTGCAAAGTATCAAAAGAATTTGGATTGCCCAAAATTTTAAAATGCATTTTTGAGCCACTTAAGTGTGTCATATTTTGAATTCAATCCCAAAAAAAATGGGTTCTAAGCAGCCAAAGTAGCCAAAAGAGTGATTAATCGATCATTTGTGCAGTCGTGAAGAACATGATGCTTTGAAGAGATCAACAATCCCTCATCAGAGAAGGTGAAAGTAGATTCAAAATTGAATCGCATGCTTATACAAGTGAAGTATGCAATGCGAGACTATGTTAAATGCAACCCTAGGTCTTGTTACCAAGCCTCAATATTTAATCATCACTGGAAATAGAAAAAAGCTCGTAGGTCATACAATTCCCACTAACATTGCAATCATGGAAATATGAATATAACATACCTTATTGGTTTGTCGAGATTAAATGTAAGCATTTGAGGCACAAGAAGCCAAAATGACTAGCACATTTGTCCCTTTTAATGTAGCAAGTTAACATAAGCATCAAAGCATAAACGCTAGGATAACCTGAATGTTTCTTGCATAACAGGCACACCAAACACCCGAGAGATCCCTCTTATGCTAAGTATTTAGTATTTATTCTGTTCGCAACAACCCTTGCATTTGTAACTTGAGACAGAAGTGTGCTAAATATACTCGCAGTGATCCGTACGTTTTCTTAGCAGGATGAGTATTAGTATTTACTGTAGCATGAAGAGTTCACTCCAACAAACAAGGAGAAGAACTAATGTTCCTGATGTATTCATATAAAAGGAGTTGAGGTACACATGGCCATCCAATACGAGATGGAGGCTCTTATAGTGGGCACCCCTCTTATAGGAGTAGATCAACTTATTGGAACTAAACTGCAAATAGCAAGCAAAGAAAAAGATCATGCCCCTAGTCATTACTTCCCTAGTCAAAGATGGCATCATCAAGTTGCTCGAGGAGATATGCTAAAGAAAAACAAAGAAAACAAAGAAAATTCTCAGCATATCCAAACAAGTATATTAGTTTTGAGTTCAATTTTTTGGGATTGATGTCAAGTGCTAATGTCCAGAATACATTCGAAAGAAATCTCTTTAGTAGGGTGACAACAGTAGGCAGACACAGTCAGAATGATTGGTGACTGATGTCAAAGAGGAATCTTCATGATAAAGAACCTAAAGAGGACTGGGGGATAGTAGATAGACATAGCCAGAACGACTGGTGACTGACACAATAGAGATCTTCCATAAATGAAGCTGGAGATGTGACCTAAGCAACAGTAGGTAGACATAGCTGAAACAATTGGTGACTATTGTAAAAGAGATTTTATGAGGAGAATCTCGAAAAGTGTGACACTAGCGATAGTAGGCAGACATAGTCAGAATGACTGGTGACTATCGCAAAGGAGATTCTATGAGAAGAATCTCAAAAAGAGAGTGACACTGGCGACAGTAGGCAGACGCAATTAGAACGACTGGTGGCTGTCATGAAAGAGATTCTATGAGGAGAACCTTTAAAAGAGTAACACTAAGGGGGGATGCCCCCGAGCTAGGACAAGACTCAATCCATGGATACATGAGCTAAAAGTAAGAAAAGAAAAAGCATGAAAGTGACTGTATAGAATAGCCAGAAGATGCACTGCAAGATGGATCATTGGGAATAAGAGACACCTGTTTACTAGGTTTTCACCTTCTTGGCAAGATTTTATTTTTTTGCTACCATGATGCCTGTTTCCAAGTTTTCACCAATGGCACTTTTCTATTTTTCAATTTTTTTGTATTTTTCTCTTTTTTGATTTTTTTGTATTTTTTGAGATCTTTCAATTTTTTTGGTGTTACCAAGGCGTCTATTGCTAGGTTTTCACTAGGGTAACAAATTTTTTCAGGACCTTTTTTTCTGATTTTTAGATTTTTTTCAAATTTTTAGAACTTTGTCAAAGATTACTAGCTCTCAAGAAGGATTACCTTGATTTTGTTTCAGTGTCTAGCAAGGTGTAGGACAAGATGTAGTAGCAAGTGAGTTGATAAGTAGAGATGGAAAGGCAAGGAGTATGAAGCGATGAATGTTACCCCCAAGGAAAGGCTTCACAAGATTACCCAAGCTAGGGAAAAGGAGATAACAATATGAGCTCTTGGTGTAGTGAAGGGTGTCATGTAAGTAATCCAAGAAAGTGACCATGTCAAGAGATTTCCAAGAATTGAGTTTTCTTCTCTCTTTCATTGATCAAGACCAGAGGGTTAACTGAATAGGATAAAAATGTTTATTATGGAGGTAATGAGTGAGTGACTTGAGACGAGGATATTTGAAGGATAAGCAAGATCATGATAGGATGTCATGGATGGAAGAATTACGCATGATGCCTATTTACCAAGTTTTCATCATGGTACTTATCCAAGGCGCCACAAGAAGTGGTTTTCACCATAGGACAAATTTATTTATCTTTACTTTTGCTACCAAGGTGCCTGTTTCTAGGTTTTCACCAAGGCACATTTTTTTTAATTTTTAATTTTTCTTTTTTTTTTGGATTTTATAGTTTTTGGAAAGAATTCAAGCCTTCTTAAATTTGAATATTGCTCCTATAAGAAAGATAAGTTATGATAAGCTAAGGTCATAGTAAGGTACACTCAAAGATGTTGATAAGGTAATGGAAGGGAAATGATAGAAAAATGAGAGGTAGATGGAGGATAAGGTTGTTGGTTTTGGAAGACTGAAACAAGCAAGGATGGCAAGCAGGCATAAGATTTAGAGAATCTCATGAGGGTGGATGAGATATTAGGCAAGATCAACATTGACACACACACCTTGAAGCATAGTGGAATGATGGAGGAAATATGGATGAAATAGATTGAGGCTTAGATATATGAGGTAGCAAAGCCATTTTGGAGAGGGCTGGAGTAGAAGGTTTTGAAACCTTTTTAGGAAGATGTTGGGAAGGAGATGGAGTGGAAACCTTTGGAATCTTGAATGTCAACTTTGATTTGTTTTCAATATTCAAGTCCTTCAAAAGAGACTTGGGAATCCATATAGCTTTTGATTTTTCATTAGATGCTTTGGAACACATTTCTTCAACAATAGATTTAAGAACCCATACTTCCTTTGGTTGAGCTCTTTGAATAGTGGACCTTTGCAGTCTCTTTTGTATATTTTCCTTCTTGAAATTCACATGTTGATTAGAGGATACATAGTGAACTTTTGAGGATAGATTCATGCACTTGTGTTTGAGTTGATCATCCAAATTGCTTCCAAAGGACTTGGGATTTATGAATGAATGAGGCCAATGTGACTAGTTTAGATGGAAAGGTGAATGTGAAGAGTTCAAGTATGTGTATCTTTGTTGATCTTGGGGTAGGGTAGGAGGAATGTGTAATGAGCTAGTAGTGGCAATAGGAGATAGAGGAACATAAGGTCCCAATATGGATGGAAGACTTGAAGGTTTTAGCTTGGATGGATAAGGACCAAGAATAGATTTAGAAGATGTGAATGGACCATGAGTATGGATATCAACATCTTTGGAGTGAGAAAAATTACCAAATCCATCAATAGATTTATGAGGAACTGTTATAGGAGCAATACCTTTGATAGGAGTATTTAAAGCTTCAGAATAGTTTTGAAGTGAATGTAGCGAGGTAGAATAAGAGAGCGAGGGAACACTTTTCTCTTCAAAAGGAATTTTAGTTAACATAGGAAACATATCCTTCTCTTGATCTTTTGTAATCTCCTTAAGGATGGTGGAAGGAATATCTTGATCTTGCTTAGTAGAGGTGCATGACATGGGAGATGGAGGCACAAGATCTTGGAAGACTTGAAAGGGGATGAAGGAATATTGATCTTGATCAACACTTGTTTCTTCATCATTTAAGTGGTCCTCTTGACATGAAACCAAATCCAAAGATGAGGGAGTATCTGAATCTGTATTTGGATATATTTCTAGATTCTCCATAATAGGCTCTTGAAGGGACAATGGAGGAATAGTTGGATTGGGGATAATAGGAGGAGCAAGACATGGAGGTTTTAGATCTTTTCTTTGTGTAGTATGGGAGAGGTTTGTAGCTAAGTCAAGATTAGCTTGAGTTTCCTTTAGAGGCAGCCTTTGAGGGTACACATAGTCAACTGGGGGAGTAGTGAGTTCTTTTGGTGAATATGGGTTGGAAAGATTGGACAATTTAGAAGGTGGATGTATGTTGGAAGAAGTAGAAGTTTCATTTGAACCATTACTAGAAATGGTTTCATGAGGTTGATCCTTCTTGAGAGTAGAATCTTTAGTAGTTGAGAGCTTAGATTTTTTAATCATACCATTGTCAAAGAGATCTTGGATCTTGTTTTTCAGCTCCTTACAATGGGAAGTTTTATGTAAATTATGTCTATGATAGACACAATAGTTACTCATAAAGGAAACTCCCGCCAAAGTGAGCTTAGGTAAAGTAATGAGTTTTTCTTCAAGAAGTTCTTCCAAGGTTAATTCATAAGATTTTCCCAAAGGTGTGAAATCACGCTTTGGTTTAGGTTTGTCTTCCCAAGGTTTGTTTTCAAAGATATTCCTAGATTTCTTGGGTGTATGTGAGGTGTTCTTAGATATCTTGGATTCAAGATCACAAGAATGTGATTTTTGGTTGTCATAGAAGGAAGGGAAAATTTCTCTGAAAGAGAATTTGTTTGATGATGTGTTTTCCTCTTCTTTTAGTCTATGAAGTTGAGAGCTTATTGATTGAATTTGTTGCTTCATGTTTGCAATAAGTAGCTTTTCTTCCTCACAAGGAATATTGGATTTAGCACAGTTGTTGTTAGCCATTTTGATGTACTATGTTTCAAGTAGTGACAGATAAGTTTTAGAACATAAGTCAAGTTGCCACAGTCATAGACAATGACAAAAAGCAGTAGCTTAGACAAGGACCACACTAGAAAGTAGTCTCAGAAAAGCAAGATAAGAGTGCCGTATACTAAGGTATGAATAGTCTGGTTTGAAGGCTAGAATAGCCAAAGATTATGACTATCATGACACAGAGTACAACAAGCACTAAAGGACAAGAGCAAGATAACTGAGAGACAAGACTAGTTAAAGTATGGATCGCAAGTCATTAGCTAAGTAGGATGCCACTGTTTCAAGACTATTTTTAGACAGAGAGCAAATTTCAATCATTTTGAGCAAGCAAGCAGATAAACAAGCACGTAGAAAAATAAGCAGGTGATATCAAGTACATCTGAAAATAATGAGCAAGGGCAAAAGCAACCTTGCACATGAACAATCAAGTGACTTAGTTTGTGTTAATCCCTAAGAGAGATAATTGTGTATGTTTTCAAAGAGTTTTGCAATCATTGCACACATTCCTAAAAAATAAAAAAAGTTTGGCCTCTCTAAGGTTTTTAGTAATGGTTTGACTCTACAACTTTTATGACTCACAGGGGTGACCTCCAATCCCGACGCACCGAGGTTTTGACACATTTTGAGAACTTAATCTTCAAGAGCTACTGGGGAGATCTGACAACCCACAATGAACCACACCCATGGAGATTTCTTCCACAAGGACATTTATATAGTGATTGTCACTACCATGGGGAAAATGGCTACTACTGCTTGAGGTTTCATCAATGCAGTTTTCCCTGTAGAGGGATTGTTTGCTACGGTTAACCCTCTCTAAAGGTGACCGAATCACAATAGTGTACCACAAGGGGACTTAGCTTCCAGATCCAAGGTTTTGACACTTTTTCACTTTTAGCCCAATCAAAGTAGACAGATTAATCCGACACGCTAAACTAAGAGTATCTCTTAAAGATCTATGATATCAACTCCCAATGATCTATCAACCTCTCTGGAGAAAGGATGCCTCAATCAAAAATTTGAAGATTCATCTATTTGTGAGATGCTCAAAGTATCCTCCCCACCTACAAGGAATCTGTCATAGAGAGGAGTTTCACTAGGAACCCACTCTCTCAAGATCCATGAATAGTTTTCATGAGACCTAATTACTATGTGTGTATAGATGTTAATTCTCAAAAGAAAATATATCCAAAAGAAACCAAAGAGGACAAGGTGGTACACTTATTGCTTTAACTAATGTGAGGTGAGTCCAAAGATGAGGAACATTTAACCCCTCACACAAGCCAAAACGATTCCATAACTCAGAAACTAGTGAGCTCTAAAAAGCACAAAAGGGTTGCCTAGTGGAAAATTTAACACTTCTATCCTATAGACCCCTCCTCGTTTAACATGGTGCTAAGCTTGCAACAACACGGTGGAATCAGGAGCTGGCAGATTAGTGAGTCCAATAACCCAAGATAGCTAATTAGATCTATCACAAGTAACTAAGCCTGTTAAATGAAAAGTAATGGAGATCACAACCCAGTATCAAATTATGCATGTGTTGTAAAATAAGAATATGGAAGAAAACACACACAAGCTTGAAATGAGATATGTTCATTTTAGGTCCAAATGAAGTGTTATCAGTCAAAAAAAATTACCTGGTAATCCTTGCAATGCGTCTTTTCTTTGTTGTACCTTTTGTTTACACTTGATCGCTCGCTCGCAACGAACAAAGCAACAAACTCATGAATGCAATATACGTCAACTCATCCAAAACCAAGGTTAGATCTAAAAATATGATTTTTAAGAGTGATAATAATTAGTAAGTAACTCAAATAAAAGCCCACATCATGCATTGATTCATTGTAAAAAAAAATGAAATGCAAACTATTCATTAAATGCCTTTTTTTTTTTTCAATTGATTTTTGACTTAGTCATAAAGATAGGATCTACATGATATGAATTCGGATCCAAAACTCAAAATATAGAAAAGTAACCTCTATCAAAAATTAGAGAGCTTTCCAAAAATGCAAAATTTTTGAAAAGATCTTTTAATTTGTGCTCTAGGGAGTTGTTTTGTCAAAACAGGCCAGTTTTTGCAAATCAAATTATTTACCCATAATATGACCTCTAAAATTGAAACACAAAGAACCAACTCTATTTAAAATTCCAAGAGCTTTCCGAAACTATACATTTTTCTAAAAAATGTGCTGATTTACGCCTGAAAATGATTTTTTATGAAAAATGAAGAAAATATCATAAAAGCTCGAAAATATTTTGAAAAAGTCTAAAAATTGGATCAAAGCTTCTTGAATATATCGCTGCCCTGCAAAAAAAAAATTTCAGATCAAAATACACATCCGTTTGAAAGATATGAGCAAATATTTCAAATCCAAGGTTTCTTTGAGTCTACAAACAGATCTGCACAAAAACCAGCAAGCAAAGGTGGGTTGCCCCATGGTGGGCACCAAAAATGTATGCCTAAAATGTGAGCACACTTCTATGAATCATTATATTCGAGATCACTCAAGAATGAGGTCTCAAATGGTGACTCATAGCTCTCTAGTCATGGCATGCAAGGGTTTTGCAATGGAGGCCCTCAGTTTGACCTAGTTCATGCCCATGCAAGTACACCATGAAATGAGAGATTTAAAGATTCAAAATGCATGCAAATGGAGATGAAAACCAATCTATATGATAACAATGCAAGAACAATGCAAAATCTAATCTATGAAAGCAAGATCTAATCTTATGAAAGCAAATATGACTCTAAACTAACATGCAAATGCAATGATAAAAGCCCATGATGAAAGGCATGGGTGCAAGAGAGAATGAGATAAGAAGATAGAAGTTCTCCACAAAAAGCTTTAGCATTCAAAAATTCCTTCATAAATTGCTCTCCAAACCTGTAGCATAACAATAACATCATCCCTCTTAAAATGAGGAGAGGGCTCTCCCTTATAAAGGAAATTATGGAGGTGAGAGGCTTCTCACAACCAATATGGGATAATAGAGTTTGATCCATGTGAGATGAAATTCCACCAATGAGAAAAGAGGAGTGGTTGAGAATAAAGTGAAAAGATAAGTCCCACTTAGAAATATGTGCATTTAAGTGTAGAAATTAAATAAAAGAATTTATTTTATTTCTCTTTCATCAACAAGAGATATTTAAGTGGGATTTTTATTTAATTAAAAGGGAGCAAGTTATTTTAATTAAATAGGAGATATTTAATTAAATTAAAATAGGGGTTTTTCTCTTAATTAATTAAATGTGGATGAACTATTTAATTAAAAGAGAGGTTTCCTTTTAATTAAATGGGGACTTATTTTATTTAATTAAAAGAGGAGATTTTCTTTTAATTAAATAAGAGTTAGGATAAAATGATCAACCTTAGAAATAAAATAATCAAATTTGATCAAGAAAATTGATCTGAATTGATTTAATAAAATATTGCAAACCATTGATTCAAGAAATTTGATAAATTGATAAATTGAATAATGAGGCCTCATAGTCTAGGCGACCATTTTAGGGTGTATACACACACCATATCCCTATTGTTTTCATCAAAAAATCCTTCTGGTTGTTCAATGTAGACTTCTTCTTCTAGTATACCATTTAAGAAAGAAGATTTTACATTCATCTGATAGACTTTAAAATCTTTGTAAGTAGCATATGCAAGTAAAGTTCTTACTCCTTCCATTCTAGCAACAGGAGCGAATGTTTCTCCATAGTCTATTCCTTCTTCTTGAGCATAACCCTTACATACTAGTCTAGCTTTTTTTTTGGTAATCTCACCATTCTCATCTAGTTTGTTTCTGAATACCCATTTGGTGCCAATCACATTCTTGTCATTTGGTCTAGGAACCAAACTCCAAGTTTTGTTTTTTTTGATTTGATCAATTTCTTCTTCCATAGCTTTATACCAGTCATCATCTTGTAATACACCATATACTGTCTTGGGTTCAGATTTGCTGATCAGACATGATTCATGTCTTAGTCTATTCCTTATCATTGGTCTTGCATCTTTGTCAGCAATTATTTGTTCAGCAGGGTGATGTCTTTTTACATATTTGGATAATCTTGGCTCTGTCCTTGTTTCCATGTTTGATCTTTTAGATTTAGGATTACTATGCATTTCATTGTCAGGTTGATCTTCATCATGTATGTTGTCTTCAGAATCAAATTTTGCATTTTCTTCATTCTACAACTCGGCTTCTAAATGCAACTCGACATTCACTAGTTGTGACTCGGCTGAAACTAATACTTGTTGTTGATTTTCAATTTGATTGACATCATCCTTATCAACAGTCATTCCTTCATAAGAATACACAAAGGTTCTATACTCTTCCATTTTCTTTGGTATTTCAGCTTGGACTTCTGTGTGCTCATCAAAATTTGCATTTGCACTTTCCACAATTTTGTTAGTGTTAATATTCAAACACTTATATGCCTTACTTCTAGTGGAGTAACCAAGAAATATGCCTTCATCACTTTTTGCATCAAATTTTCCATTTTTAACATCTTTAAGGATAAAGCATTTGCAACCAAATACTTTGAAATGTTTTACATTGGGTGAGTAACCATACCATAATTCAAAAGGTGTTGTATTTGTACCTTTCTTGACTTGTACTCGATTCAGTGTATGAACAGCTACACTTACAGCTTCTCTCTAATATTTTAGAGAAACAATATTTTCCATCATTAGTGTTCTAGCACAGTCAATAACAGATGTATTTCTTCTTTCAGCAATTCCATTCTGTGGGGGAGTTCTAGGAGCTGACATTTGTCTTTTGATTCCTTCGTCATTACAGAATATCTCGAATTCATTTGATGTAAGTTCACCACCTCTATTTGATCTTAGGCATTTCAAGCTTTTTCCAGTTTCCTTTTCAACTCTAGCCACATACCACTTAAACATTTGAAAAGCATCAAATTTTTGTTTTAAGAACATAATAGTCATCATCCTGGAATAGTAATCAACAAATAGCATTATGTATTTATCTCCTCTATAGCTTTGTATTTCTATTGGACCACATAAGTCAGTGTGAACTAACTCAAGTATCTCTTTAGATGTATAATTTTTGCTTTTGAAACTTGACTGTGTCATCTTTCCTAGCTGACATTGTTTGCACATGATATTATCAGGCTTCTTCAATTTTGATAAACCTCTGACTTTCTTCATTTTACTGATGTTAACTAGATTGTCAAAGTTGACATGACATAATCTTCTATGCCATAACCATTCATCATCAAATTTTGCAAATAAACAAGAAACATCATCCATATCAAGGTAAAAAAAATTAATCTTTGTTTGATCTCCTTTTCTTATTAGTTTACCATCAGTATCATAGATTTTTGCAGTTTTGTTTCCAAATTTCATTTTGCAGCCTATATTGCCTAACTGTGAGACACTCAGTAAATTGTAGTTTAATCCTTCAACATAGTATGCATTGTCACATGAAATTTGTTTTGTGAGCTTAATGGAACCTTTTCCTTTGATTTGACATGGAGCATCATTACCAAATCTAACACTATTTCCATCATACTATGTAAAGTTAATAAACCTACTTTTGTCTCCTGTCATGTGATGTGAGCATCCACTGTCTATGATCCATCTGTCATTCTTGTTTATACATGTTACCAGTGTTGTGGTCTTTTCTTCATCAGATTGGTCCTTCATGGCTACATAAACAACTGCATCATCATTATCATCAGAATTTTGTTCAACAATATAACACTTCTTACCTTTTTCTTTGTAATCTCTCTTGTCATCATCTCTTCTGTTCTTGTATTTGTTGCCTTCCTTGGAATCCTTTTTCTGTGGACACCTTGCAGCAATATGACCTACTTCATTGCAATTGAAACAAATGATAGGCATCTTACCTTTGAATTTTCCTTTGCCCCTGTGAAATCTTCTAGCGAGCAATGCTTCCAATTGTTCCACATCTTCCTCATCAGTGCTACTATCGCTGGATACATACTTCATTTTTCTTCCTTTCTTTGATTTCACTTGTTTGCCATATTTTAGTGATAACTTGGCCTTAAAAGTAGATTCAACATTTTTAGGTTTGTAGTTGTCAAAGTTGGATAACTCAAATGTAGTGAGTCTACCTATTATACCTTCAAAACTTAGATTATTTCCTGGTATACATCTTAGCTCTTGTATTGCTGATACTCTAATAGCATAGATAGGGAGAAAGGTTCTTAAGAACTTACTATTAATAGTATCTTCATCTAGTTGACCACTCAAGCATCTTATTGCACTTACCACTTCCTTTATTCTTGCACCATACTGAGCAGCATTCTCATTTTCTTCCATTTTCATGTCATCAAATTTTCCTCTGAGACTTTCTCTTTTTGCTCTTTGTACATTCTAATCTCCTCCATAGATGTATGATAGGGCTTTCCACATTTTGTATGTAGTGTCACGTTCTTTGATATCATCAAATTCAACATAGCTAAGTGTAGAGGCAATTTCTAGCATTGTCTGATTGTGTTCTTGCTTTTTTTCATGTCTTCGGTAGTAGGAGCACCTGTTGGATCTACATGTTCAGTGACAATTGAATTTTGGGCATAATCTCCTATGGATCCAAGATGTAGCTTCATCAAACTTTTCCATGCAACAAAGTTGTCTTTGTTGAGCTTGGGAACTTCTCTCTTTGCCATTTTGATCTTTTCTACTTGTAGTCCTTTTAAATTGAATCAGTAGTCAGCTCTGATACCAATTGTTAGAATTCTTTAGAATAACTGAGAGGGGGGGGTGAATCAGTTATTCAAGGTCCAAAATTCCCTATTAATACCTTTTTACTACTTTTAATGAATCCATACTTTTCATCCATCCAATACTTAAATCAATCATATAAGCAAGTTACAGTAAATCAATATGCAATGATAAAACATCCAAAATCAACACATGACACAATGATTTACGTGGAAACCCAATTTGGGAAAAACCACCAGTAACATGCTACTTGATTTTCACTCTTTTGAAGTGATTCCCTATTAAAAGCCTACCCTGTTAAAGGCTTGCAACACACTGTTAAATGTGACCTTGTTAGAGGATTTCACCAAACTGTTAGGAATGGGCCTGGTTAAAGGTCTTTAGAACATTCACTTGGAATGTCACCCGTTAAAGGATTTATCTTATGGCTATTATACCAACCTAAGTCCATAGGATTTAAACTTACTGTTACAATTGCTAGAAAGTAACGATAATGGTTTTTTGATCTGATATAACTTACAACATACTTTGTAGATTTCAGATCACACTTTCAGTTCAATCCTTATGCTTGGCTTCAATCACTCCAGCTCTGACTGCTTGTCTTCCTCTCAAGCTTCGTCCTCTTTGAGTCTTCTTATTCATTCTACCAATACAATCATCCTTGAGGTCTTCTATCCAAACAGAGTTCTTGTGCTTTCTTCTCCTTAGCACATTCTACAGCACTTCGTGCTTTTTATGCTCGACCACCTCTCTCTCTTCTTATGTCTTTCTAAATAGAAGTCTGATTTTCCTTTCCCGCTCAATTTTCCCTCTCTAATTTTAGGATTTCAAAATGGATTAGGTAGGATACAATGTATCTACCCCATACGTTGTTTTCTTCTAAAAACTTTTCCAGTTGTATCCTTAAAAGAAAAACATTCTACATGGTGTTTTGTGCCACCAGCTCATCATTCTTATCTTCCTACAAATTTCTAGATAACAACTTTGTCGGCTTAGATCTAGCGAATCTTTGATTTCCACAATAATGCAGCAACTTGGCATTATTGAGTTACTGGTGCTCGGTACTTCTGTGTTACTCGGCACCTATACCTACTCGGCACTAGGTTCTACTCAGCACTTGATAAACTCTGTGTCACTTGGCATCTAAACTTGCTCGGCATCTGAAGTTTACTCGACAACTGAAGTTTACTCGGCAACTGAAGTTTACTCAGCATCTGAAGTTTGCTCGGCATCTAAAGTTTACTCAGTATTAACTAGGAATTTGCTTAGCTCTTGCTAGCTTGCTCGCCTCCTTCTCTCTAATGATCTTAGTTTGAGCTTTACAAAAGACTTAGCTAAAACCTTAAATCTTTGATATGTTTTAGTGTGTCGATTCTTTGTATCTTATAGTATGTCATCAAATACACTTTTTCATCAATGGCTTAGCTGATCCTTGTACTTCATTACAACATCATAACTTCAACCTTTCTCTAGGTGTTCTAATTACATCTTATTGATTTCCTCCACCTTGACAATCAACTAATTGATAGTATTTGGATCACTAAAGCAATTGTCATTCCTGCAAGTAGCAAGTTTGACATCAATGAAAAAACAGTGATTGAGGACATTTTTTACCAATTCCATATGTTATTCCAACAACTTTTCTTATGATCATTTCAATCATTTCCAACAGATTGGACATCCTTTCACATTGATTCCATGATTAGATAGAATCATGTGTTTTCCTGAGAATAACATACTTACTTCATTTGATTTTTTCAACCTAGGAGTGTAAACTTGAGAGGGTGGCTACAAATTATATGCTTTGATTCCTCTTTAAGTCATTACAAAAGAAATAGAAAGGGAATGCTAAAGGAAACTTAAGCTAGGAACTGAAATGACATCTTATCTTAGAGCTTAGAGTAATGCTGAAAATAGTAAATCTATCTATGCACCTATGTTGTAGGAATAGTTCAATGATTCTTTTATCAATGGCTATGGGAATTACAAAAGTCTACCTTACAAAGAAACAAACAAGGAAATGAAATCTATTCAGTTCACTCACCAAGTAGTCCCCCTTGGATGAGTGAACAAAAAAGAAAATCAAGATAGAAGATGGAAACTTGAACTTTGTATTCTATTCATTCATAGTAAGAGATTAGATCTAATTAAAAAAAAGATCACATACTATTGTTATGAAAATTGATCTATTTTATATTTCTCCCAGCAAAAACTCCTTTCAAAGCTATAGTAGGAGTTATTTAAAGGGAAACTACAATAACTTCCTACTTCTATGATCACTCCATCAACAAGGATCAATTACAGATTCATAAAGTTTACAATAGAAATATCATTAATTGTGATTTAACTCCTCCATGAATATAGAAGTTTGAGGAAGCTATATTTGTGCATTTCCATAGTAGAAATCACACAATAATATACTTGTTTTGGTGATTCATCAATCTCATCACCTTTGACTTAACATTGAAATGTTGACTTTGAATATGTGCGGCAAGTACCTACAAAACATTGAATGCATACAACTTCCACATACATATATATTTATTTCATCATCAATTTTAGAAAAGGTATAATATTAAAACTATCACTCTTTTCAAATCCTATGGCTACAGGAAGGAATCTACCCAAACATAGCATGGATGAGGAAAAATTTATGAACATGTAATATTTCTTCATTATACTATAGAAGTCCATGGATTCAAGCAAACAAAACATCTAAAATATGTATACTTGAATCTTCATGTCTTAATATATAGATAATATATCCATTAAAACATAAGTTCCTTTGCTTAAACCATAGAATTATAAAATGTTTCTGCAAGATAATTGTATAAAAACAAGATAAAATGTTCTCAAAATAATGGCCTTTTAGAGTCTCATCATCCCTTCATCTCTGTGACTTCTATCTTAACCTTCTTATTATTAGGAGTAACTTCATATTCAAATTATTTATCCATCTCATAGATCAACTCCAATACAACATTTTTTTCAAGTATTCCATCATAGCAAGCAACTTCAAGAATAGGTCTAACATTCACCCTAGAAAAAACTCTTAGAATCCTTTCCTTGTATTTCTCAACCTCAAGTTCAGGGTTAGCATTAGGTGTTGCCTCTTTTTCATCACTAACATATTCAAGATGTACACCTCTTCTCTTCAATTTATCAATAGTTTCAAGTCTCACTACAACAAGTCTCACTACAATATACCTCAGCACATCCATAATAACATATCAGTATTTCCTCTACCACAAACCATCTTGATAATAGTTCGAAGATCACATCCTTCTACAAGATATAGGTCATATTTTAGATCTACCACCCTAAAACTAGATTCAACAAGGTTCTCCATGATCCAAACCTCAAGAAAGAACTTTCTCTGATACCACACAATGCAAGAAAAAGGAGAGAAACATGAAACATGAGGAATAAACTCAGCTTCATGTCTTCCAATATTCGTTGCTTAGAGTCACACATAGAAGCTTTATACATAATTCAAATGATTAATAGAGAACACAAGGCTAGTTGTAATATTTAATTAGGTGTGATCATTTAACTTCACATGCAAAACAACAAAATTTCTAATTATGAGGCCTTTTGGATTGCGGTCTTATAAAAACTCAAGAGTCATAATTTGAAGTCCAAGCTTGCATATTTTATCTTCTATCCTTTCATAATATTACTTCCTACATCTAATTAAGATTATTTTTATAGCTAGCTAAGACACAAGTCAGCCAATCAAGCATTTGATTACAATATGGGTATAGTCTAAGAAGAATAAACCAAAACCCAAGAAATAGGCAAGATTCAACCATCAATACATAGAGATGGTTCCACATGTATGTTAGGAGTGGACTCTTAACTGCAAAAGATACCACATAAGAATATGAAACCATATCAATCAAGACAACACACCTCACTATATGAAAACAACATGAAAATAGGATGAAAAAGAATGACACAAAACTTGAAAAATATGAAACATAAGAACTTGTGCACTTAGTAAAAGAATCAAGGATAGTTCCTCAACTTTCTATCAACTATGCACATCATAAAACTAGAAGCAACAATGGTTACTTCATAAATAAAAGACTGGTATAGAAAAAAAAAAATATTTGTGGTTGATGCAATATTTCTTAAGATCCTAGATGCTCCTACATCAATAATGTTTGAGATCATAGAGTCGATCCTTTCTTAGCAAAGTATATGAAAATGAAACATTCAAAAGATCAAATCATTAGATAAAAGAGTATTGAAATCATGATAAGATCTAAGTTAAAGGATAATACATGTTTGAATTCTAAATTTAAGCATAGAAATATGAAAGATACACTTGATAGTGATGACTAGACCAATGCTATGAATAAGGAGGTAGATTAGACAAAGAAGAAAAATATATAGACAGTCATACCAAGACCCAAAGACAAAAATTTGATAGGAATCAAGTGGATATTTAGGAACAAATTGAATGATAAAGGAGAAGTTGTGATAAATAAGGCCTGACTTATTTGTAAAGGTTATGTTAGAAAGTAAAATCCACCAAGATAACTAAGAGGGGGGATAGTGAATCAATTATATAATGAATACAACTTTTATCAAACTTATTAAACTTCAAATATATGATCAATATAAACAATCATAAGAAGATACACATACACAATAACACTAGATATGTTAACTAGGGAAACCCTTGATTAGAGGGAAAACCCTAGTGGGGATGATATAAATATTCTTGTAAGAGGATGGATTTTTTTAGAAGATAATGAAATACATTAAATACATATCATTCCCTCATAGGAGACTTTGAATTCCTGTGAAGAGATTCAAACCCTTTTAGGAGTTATCCCTTCATACTATGCCAATACCACAACAAATACTTCTCAAATCTACATACTAGATCTCATATTTTACATCACAATGATCCCTTTAATCACTTGCTTTCATTTATCAATCTTTAAGGATTTAATAAAAATCACTTAAAAATCATACATTACATCATAAGGAAAATAACTTTTCTTTATATCATGCCCTTAAAATAATTCATTGATATGGCTTTGAGGTTTTACCAATTATAGTTATAATAGGACCTCAATAAGACAATCAAATTTATTACATATTTTCACAATTACAAAATATTTTTGGCTCACAATATTAAAAAATTATCACATGTACAACCTCAATCAGGTTGTCTTCCATCTTTGTCTAACTTTTCTTATCTAGATTCTATCCCTATTAGGAGATACAATACAATTACCAAAGATGGCTTCTCAGATACTCTATCTACACACTATCTTCTCTAAATCATGAATGAATCTCATGTGTCTTTACTTTCTACATTTTTTCTTATCCATATCATTAGGAAACACTATATGACATGTCCTCATATGTCCTTGACCTCATCATCAATACTCTTTCCACACACCCTTATTCTCTATTTTCTACTCTATCAATCTTAACACTTTGTTGACATCAATGACAAACATAGTCATGAATGCAACACATAGTCATGCTAACTATCTCTCAATTGTTCCAATAATGCTAGAGTACTCCCCCATAGGAATATAATTAGCATTAATTTTAATGATCTCCCCATTTGGAATTAATGGAAATATAGATAAAAAATATCTAAGTTCCAAGAATATGAAATCTGACTCTGCTACTATTGCTTCTCTTATCTTTTCAAATCCTCTTCATCAATCAAATATAAAACTCTTGAGAACAACTCTTACTCCCCCATTAATATAATTCTCTTTTCCCTATTGATGTCAATCTTTCTATTCTTAATAACTCTCCCCCATCCAGAGGAGGTTCTCTCATATGCATTTACTTCTCATTCACTCATAGGATACTTTTTTCATGCACTAATTCTCGACCATTGAAATCAATGAAAAAGGTATCATTATGTCAATTATGTACTCATTATCTTCAACCAACTCAAGTTTCCACAAATACTATTCAATACTAGCTACCAAGAGTACTTTATGGCTCTTCTTAATCATAGATAGTCCCTCATAGAGGAAGCATCAACATTAAGTCCAAATAAATAATAGTTCTCTAGACCACTAGATTGATGCATTTTCTATATCATCTACTTTGAAGTAGGAAAGGTAACAACCCCAAGAATACCTCATAACTACTCAAATGTATCCTTAGGAAAAGGCTTTGTAAAAATATCTACAATCTACTCCTTTATATTAACATACTCTAATATGATCTCTTTATCTACAACTTTCTCTCCTAGAACATGATTCTTAATTAATAGATGCTTTTTCTTGGAATGTAACACAAAATTCTTAAACATAATCACTATACTTGTGTTATCACAATGTATGATAACAAGTTTTGAAAACTCTATCCTTATATCCTTGAACATCTATTTCATCCAGATGATATGATTGTATTTATTTGTTGTTGCTACATACTGTACTTCTATTTTACTCTATGAGTACAATCTCATTTCTCGCTTATCCAAGAAACTAATCGTGCTCCAAGGAAAAATGCTCCACCACTTGTACTCTTTCTATCAACCATACTATCTACCCAATCCACATCAATATATGCACATAGAGTAGAGTCATTTGATCAATCATACCATAACCCAAAAATAGGTGTGCCCTTCAAATATCTAAATATCCTCTTTATTGTTGCATAATGTGATTCTTTAGGACCATCTTGAAATATTGCTTCTATATGTACTGCATTTTCTATATCTAGTCTTTCTTGAGTCAAATATTGTAAACCTCAAATCATGGATCCATACTTGTTTTTTTCAACTATAGGTATCTCATATATTCTAGATAAATTGTGACCAATTATCATAGGTGTACCAATAGGCTTACAACTTTCCAAGTGAAATCTCTTTAAAAAATCTTTCAAATACTATGTCTATGACAATAAAATGTAATCATTGTTCTACACAATATGTAAACTTAAGATATATTTCATCTCACCAATCATTTTCATCTTAAAATCATTCTTCATTTCATTAGAAAATTTGTCGCTTGCTTCATCATCACCTCCAAAGATTATATCATCCACAAATATCACAATTATTAATAAACCATTGTCAATTTAATTAAAATATAAGTTACTATCTGCAGTACCTTTACCAAATCCCAATTTTTCCAAATACTCATTAAACCTCACATACTAGGTTCTAGTTACTTGTTTTAGTCCATACAATGCTTTCTTTAGCTTGCATACCATGTCCCCTTCTTCTTTCAAAGAAAATCCTTTAGGATATTTAATTTAGACTTCTTCTTTAAGTTCTCTATTTAGAAATTTTTACTTCACATCCATTTGATACACTTTGAACTTTTTGTTTGCAACATAACCCAAGAACATCCTTATTGCTTCAATTCTAGCTACATGTATCTTTAGAGTCTACACCTTCTTGCTATGAATATCATTTGCATACCAATCTTTCATTTTTTTCACAAACTCACCTTGTTCATTCATCTTATTTCTAAAAACCCACTTAGTTCCTATAACATTCTTATCCTTAGGTCTAGGGACCAGTCCCCATGTATCATTCTTCATAATCTGATCTAGTTCTTCTTCATTTCTTGAATCCAATGATCATCCTTACATGCTTCATTTGCACTCTTTGGTTCAACTTGAGAAATCAAACATAATTCTTCATGTTCTCTACTTCTTGTCATAACTCCTTTTTCATTGCTTCCAATAATTTGATCAATAGGGTGATTCTTCATCAAATTCTTGTTTTCTGTTGGTGTCACTATCTCAATTCCTACTTCTCAAGGCTCATATCTCGGTTCATCTATTTTTTCCACAACTTGAATTCCATTCTACTAATCATTAATAGTCTCAAAATTTTTTTTGGATAAGCTTAGGATTATCTTCTTCAACATAAAAAATATAATCAAGAATTCTTTATTGAAATCTAAACTTCTCATCTACTTTTACATGTGTTCTCTCAAAAATAGTCTTAGTTCTCTTATTAAAACATCTATAGTCTTTTCTTTTCAACAAATAACCAAGGAACATATCTTCATCACTTCTTGCATCAAACTTACCAATGTCATCATCTCTATTGATATAACATTTACTTCCAAAAATTCTAAAATACTTTAGTTCTGGTGCATGTCCAAACCATAGTTCATAATGCGTCTTGTTTGTACATTTTTGGATACACACTTTGTTCATTGTTTATACTATTGTATTAATTGCTTTTCTCCAAAATGTATTTTATATATCATTCTCAAACATCATAGCTCTTATCTTTTCTATTATAGAGTTATTTCTTCTCTCAACATTAATACCATTCTTCTTAGTAGTCTTATGAGTTGATCATTCCTTCTTTAATCTCTTTGTGTTCTTTAGATCTTGATCTATTGCTTCTATAATAATCTCCACTGACGCTTGCAATCCTTGATAAGGAAGGATTTTTCTTCTTTGTGCAAAAACATATTCTAGACCAATAAACTCAATGTTATATTTTTTGGAAACATGAGTTAAGAAAGGATACTAAAAGGGGAGGGATGAATTAGGAACCAATAAAATCTATTTTTTATTTCTTCTACCAATTAATCACCCATTTAATATTCTGATCTAATTACATGCATGAAATAATGAAAGAAGTAAAACATTCATAAAACTTAAAACAAGATATGGTAACCCATAAACCTTCCAAATAAAAAGTAAAATTGGGGTGGGATGATACCCATGAGTTTTAGTATTGTGGTATAAAGTTGGCCAATTAAGGCTTACAATTTATCACTTCTGATGATCAACCCTATTAGGAGCAATAAGGACTTTTAGATCCACCTTGTAAAAGGATTTATAAAAAATATAATGAACTATGCACTCAGTTAAGAGATTTAGCAAATACTATTAAGTCTAAAATTTTAAAAGATTTGATTAATGCACCTGTTAGATGAACCAGTGGTCGATCTCTAATCTATAACTTTGATTTACTAGTTAAGATTCCTTGAAATACAATAATCGCTTAACTATGATAGATAATGCTTTATTGTCCCTTATACTATTTGTAGCCTTCTTTTAATTCACACTTCTTCTCATAATATAATCATTGCATATTTCTTTGGATATGATAAAATTATTTACATATATACCAATCCAAATCATTACATAGTAAATTCATCTACAATAAAAGTTTCATCAAAATCCACAAAGTCAGCCTGACTACTGTAACTCAAGTTCTTAAGAAAAAATTGGTGATGTTTTAATACTTGGAAACCACTATCAACACTTGGCATTGTCTAGCACTTGGTTAACAAAGAGCCTCATTTCATACTCATCACTTCCAAGTAGATTGAACTTGGTCATAACTATGACTTGGTGAACGTTGTAAAACTTGGCATATAATGAATCACTCAATTGCCACTCCATGGCTTAGTCAACACTAGATTCACATCACTAAAAATGCAATATTGGTAGACACTAGAGAGCATGGTTAACACTAAATAACTTGTTTAACACTGTGTAACTCAGTTGACACTGTGGAGCTTGGTGAACACTAGAGTTTCCATCAGTTGTATTTAACAACTCGATAGACACTGCTACACTTGGCATGAACTATACATAGGTTCTAAAGCTTGGTAGCAACTGAGAAACTTGGTAAAAACTATATATTGACTAAATGTGAGAAAATAATAGAAAAAATGAACTTAATGTCAACAAACTCCCCCTTTGGCATTTGTAAGAAAAATACATATCATCCCAAAAAATAAATACTCAAAATTAAAAGTCAAAACATTCTTTTATCACCAGTTTATGTCTACAACTTGGTAACATACTCTATTTTTCATAAATTTCAAAATTGTTTCTGTAAAAGATGTTTTTTTCTTATTTGTTCATGTATCTTGTATAATACTATACTACTCCCCCATACATATATTCTTTACATGTCTTTATATATACTTCTCCATCTTTATACATAGATACATTCATCTATACTTCTCCCCCTTTTTTAACATAAATTCCAAAGGTGTATACTATATGTTAATACCAAATTGTGACAATAATTCATTGTGTACCTTCAAGATTAATGTCATTGTCTTGTCACAATTTTCCTGTAACACCTTATATGCATGCAATGTAATCTGAACTTTTTCTGATAACTCCATCATGTGATTAGCTATGGAGAAGTAATTGTCATTAATGAGTATCTTAGTATGTTTAATATGTGTTTGTAATACTTCCATGTTTTGGGATAATCATGATTTGGATTTCTGCAAGTGTGGCCCTGATCCTGGCTTCTTCCTTTAATAATTCTTCTTGCAAACTTGTCAGAAATTTGATCTTTGAATAATGAGTAGAACTATAGCTTGGGACAAGTGACAACTAGTGTGCACTTGCCTTCATATCTTCATCTATCTTTGATAGTTTATTTTTAATTCATTGTATGAAGATAGATGTGTTACACAACTTAAAAAATAATGAAGTGACATTATTTATAGATGCCTTGAAGGAAACAAGAATAATAGGCAATTCTACTTGGTTTATTACAATTTTATGCACCACTTGTTGCAATACCTTATTCTCAAACTTTCTTTCTACTCTTTGTAGCAACTTATCCTATATATTTTATTTATCATTGAATTTCCAGACAAATTCTTCTAACTATTCCAAAATAGGTTGAGTAATATCAACCTCATTACTGAGTACATTTACAAATATGTTCGTTATATCTTCAAGCACTTGGATTTTATTTCTCTTCTCTAAGATTTTGTTGCTTAGCTCTCTTTTGTAATAATACTCCCAGGGTATTCATTTGATTAGGAGTGAGGGTAGAGATATCCCATTTTGGAGTAACTATATCCTCATTTAGATCAATTTCTTCTTCTTTACCCTCGTCCTTATCTAAAACTTCATTACTCGATTGAGACTTGTTCTCAACTATCATTGTACTAGCTATGGATAAATGCATAATATAGAAAATAGTAGAAAATTAGGCGCTAGCAAAAAAAAAGATATGGCACTAATAGTAGAAATACCTTTTTTTTGCATGATTAAATATGATGATGGAGGAACTTTTTGATTGGTAGATGAAGTACTAGTCACTTCAATCAATGGAATACTTAGCTAAATAGGTCCTAAGCTTGGTTAGGTGCTTGGTGTTGTAGTGGTAGACACAACCAAATTACTACTACTACAATCTTCTCTGCATCAGTTTCCTTAATGCATTGAATCTATGGAAGAATTCCTCCAATAGCCTCCAATTCTTCCTCCTCATAATCTAGATTTACACCATAATTCTCATCATCTTTTATTTCCTCATCCTCTTCTTCATTATTAACATCATCTTTTTCAATAACATGAACACCAAAATCACTAGGTTGATGTAATTTTTAGATGTTCTTCCATTTGTTTGTGGCTGCCTTTACCACATATTCTATGTCTTTTAACAATATCATGCATGTGTTCATCTTGAGAGTGAACTTTTTGTCATTTTTATTCAATGATTCTTTCACCTCCTTTTCACTAAGACTCAGCATGAGTTGCCTTAGAGTCCATTCAAAGATGTCTTTTGTAGTCTTCTTTGTCTACTCCAATCTAGGATTAATTTATTGCATAAGCTCATTAGGAATTTGTTGAGTAAACTCATCAAGAGAATACTTCCATTTTCTAAATTTTCTCATAATGGTGTCTTCAATCTGTCTTTTCTCATCTAAATTCCTTGATTCATATTTGAGGAATTTGAAACATGTCATGCCAATTCCTTCTTCCAATTTCTTTAACTTTTCTTGAAGTGTGTGTATAGGCTTTTTGAAGATAATCTACTCAGCATCCACTTTACCTAACTTCAATTTCTCTATGGAATTTCATGCCCTTCTTATGAATACATTAGTGGATGAATTATTAGGTTTGGTTATGATAATGTTACCTTTATTCCTTATAGGCTCTTCTTCCTTAGATTTGGTTTCCTCATCTTCATCCTCTACATTATCTTCTTCCACATCATCACCTTTTCCTTCTATCAGCAGGAGAGTAGAACTTGCTTTTGTTAACTTTTCTATCCTCTTTCTTCCTTTGTCAACTACTTGAGGAAGCTTAATTTCAAGTTCTATTCTTACCTTGGCTTCTTCATAAGTCCCAAAATAACGTGCTTTAGGATCCAAAGGCTCATTTAGTAGTGCCTCAATGATATCGTTGGTGTCATCAATATTAACCTCATACACCAGAGGCTTAACCTGTAACACTTTATGTCTAACTACCTGAATATAACTTTGTCACAATCCACCATGAAACATATATCATCCTCATAGTCTTCTACAAGCTTTTTAGGTATCCTATATCTATTTTACATCATCTCTTTAAATTATTCAAAGCAATTGTCCATGATGCTATCAAACTTTTGACCCATTTATGATATATACTCATTTATTTGATATAAAATAGGGACATCATTTCTCCATCCTACTGAACCTTTAGAAGGGAAGAATTTTTGCACAAAGAAGAATAAACAGGTCAAGAATGAACCAAAATTACATGGATTGTTCTTGGAACCTCTGATGTTGTCCATGTTCTTATTGAACTAATTCATTAACAACTTGGAAAGGTCAAATTTGATGTTATTCTTCACTAGTTTGAGAGTCAAATCAACTGCCTCACATGACACATTGTTGTGACGAGTGGAGCTATAGATCTTATGAGAGATCATGTGAATTCCAAAATTTAGTTCCATGTCTATGATTCCACTTATCTTTATTCCTCTACCATCTTACTTGATGGTGCAAGGAATCTTTCTTTTTGATGTTTTTAGATGTTTTTTTGTGTGTGGAATAAATTAAAATGGGTTTCAATCAATGTTGGATCACCCATATGTTGTAAGAGCCTATAGTGCTCACTAGGGGAAAGTTGCTAAAAGTTTTCATTTTGGCTTAGATTGGGGAAATAGTGTTATTTTGGGATAGGATAAGTTTTAGGGGTGATTTAGGACTCTACATATGTTTTCTAGTGTCAAGGTGCTCACACTCAACCATCGAGTTGTCAAAATGAGCTACAATTCTCATTGTGCAAAAGTTACGATGCAATTTTGAAAAGTTGCTCAAGCAACTTTGAAAACATTGCAAGTATAGAGAAATTTTTTGGTTAGATCATTTATAACCACCCATGCTTGGGATATAAGCATGGATTTAATTCTTGGATAAGGTTAATGGAAATTTTGATTGCATTTCATGTTTTATGCACTTCTATATGGACAATTGTGACTATATTTTCTTAGAAGTTTACTATTTCTTTGATACTGTACAAACTATAGGGATTAGTATGGTAGATCAAGATTCATGGAAGTGTAGAGGAATTTATTAATATTCATTTACGTTAAATTTTTTTCCTTCAAGTTTCAGATATGTAGTATTAGGATTTTTTGAAGCTTGTTGTTTGTACAGAGCGGTCATAGGGTTGTTTGTAAAGAAATGGCTCTAACCTAAGAACCCCCTGGTGGAATTGATTGAAACCATGGATAAAGTAGGGTTAGAACTTGTAAATTTATTTTTTTTTCATTTTTTTTTTTTGAGGTTTTCCATGGCCAAATTGGAAGCCTTATAGCTGACTGTTAAGAGTAGGTGAACCAGGATAGGGGCAACAATGCTTTGGAACGTACACCCATAGCCTTATGGAAAAGGTTGGAAGGTATTTGTGGAGGCCCTATATGGTCCCCTAATAGGATATAGAGGTGGAAGTAGTATAACTTAAGTTTGAAGGGCATTTTTACAATTGTTTGTGCTCACTGGTCTAGAGGCCTAATTAATAGGCTTAAAACTAGGGCCTCGCTGAAATAGGGGTTATGGGTGCATTTAGAAGTTAATCTTTTGTAATTTGATAGTGTTCACAAGTACCTTAGATATTCTCAAGGTATTGTGTGTGATAATTTGAAGAAATTGGGACTTTTATCATCAAACAGTGAAAATAGGCCTAATAGGCCTTGGAACAATTAGGTCTCCTAGTGAATTTCAAGCCTATTAGGTTGGTGAGGGATCCAAAAGTGTGGGTAAAGGTTTAGAGGGACTTTAGAAAGTTGAATAGACTAGTAAGGGTCTAAGGAAGTGTGTAGAGATAGCCTAGGTAAAGGATTGGTCATTCTAGGAGGGAAATCTAACAAAGAAGACTAGGTATTTGAGGACTATTTGGACTAGTTCAACCCTGTAAGCTTGGAGTCCTACAAAGATTAGCTATACCTTGGAGGAGAAGTTGATCCCAAGGATATCAGAGATCCTAATTAAGAAGAAAACCTAAACCATTTAATGGATAGAGAAATAAAAGAGAATTTGGAGTGAAGAAATGTTAGGATACCTAAGTCCTTTGGATAAAAGCGGTATCAAAGCCAACTTTAGTTGGTACATGTTTGACAAGGAAGGAAATCAATGGAGCCAAGAAGTTGATAGTATGCCACCCAAGGTAATGAGAAAGGGTGCCATAGTAGACTTGGTCAAAGCCCTATTGGCCAAGACTAATCAAGAAGACACAAAGAGTAAGAAAAAGATTACAAAATGGGGAGATGAAAGTGATGAGGAAGATGAAGAAGCCTCATACGGGAGAAAATAGATAGTAAAGTGGAGGTGGACCAAGACAATAAGGTGTTCTTGGAAGCCTTTAATTCTCTCAATAAGGACAATATGGATCACATTCCTTATTATAGGGGAAGCTTGAATGGAGATGAGTTATTAGATTGGTTAAGAGCTATTGACAACCAACTTGACTATAAAGAGGTCCAAGAGGAGAAAAGAGTCAGCTATGCTTAATTTAGGCTCAAGGGATCAACCCTAGTATGGTAGAACATGATGCAAGATGATAGGATAGAAGTAGGGAAGAAGAAAATTGTGTCATGGGAAAGGATGAAGGTCATAATTAAGGCCTAGTTCCTGCCCACTGACTATGAGATTTATATGTATTAGAAGTTGCAAAACCTAAGGCAAAGAGATATGATAGTAAGTTCCTATACCAAGGATTTCAATAGGTTGAGTCACAAAGCTAGAAGACAAGAAGACTAAGTGGATAAGGTAGCAAGGTACCTCAATGGATTAAGGTAGGGGATCCAAGGTGAAATCACTATGTTGGCCCCTGATAGCATGCACAAGTGTTTCCAAATAGCATTAAGAGTAGAGGATAAATCTAGGAGGAGGAATGAGTCTTATTAGAGGGGAAAAGGTAATAACAATAGAGGATTTAGAGGAAGAGGAAACTTTGGAAGGGGGCAAGGTCCTAGTAAGCCTGATGAAGTACAATCAGCTGAAAGTAGTGATGTTAACTAGTATAAGGGATCCTTCCAAAGGGGAGGATATATAGGAAGAGGGTCCCAAAGAGGTATATTTTAGTCATAAGGAAGGTCTAAGTTAGTCTTTACTAGTAGGTTCTATAAATACAACCAAGTAGGACATATAATGGGAAGATGTACTAAAAATGATAGTTTTTCTTCCATAGGGGAAAGAAGAAACCAATTGGTTCAAGAGGATGACACAAAAAGTGTTACTTCTCCCATTTCCAAGGCAAGGGAAGTAGTGGATGGAGAGAACCTAATGCTAAGGAGAACTTTGTTGAAGATGCCAAGTTTTGCAGAGCCTCCACAAAGGAAGAATCTATTCATGACAACTTGCAGGTCCTATGGGAAAATCTACAAGGTAATAGTGGACTCAGATCCCACTAAGAATATTGTGTCTGCTAAGATGGTGGATGAACTAAAATATAAGTAGTATATATCATACCACTCCATATAAGGTTTCAGGTCGAAAAAGGGAAGAAGATAATTGTGGATGAGAAAAGCGTGGTTGACTTTAAGATTGGTGAATATAAGGACGAGGTCCTATGTGACATCATACCAATGGATTCATGCCACATACTCCTAGGATTTACATGGTAGTATGATATCAAAGCTATCCATGATGGTGAACACAATACCTATGTGATCAAAAAATAGGGAAAGAAATTCCGAATGGATCCATTACAAGAACCTAGTGAGGAGAAGCATGTAGGAAGGAGTGTAATGTTGTTGAGTGGGAAAGAGTTTCTCAAGGCTATGAAGAAGGAGAAAGGTGTTGGTTGTGCAGTAGTATTGAAGGCAAAGTGGGAGACCAAGGAGAAAGCTTATATGCCACAAGAGGTACAAGGATTGTTGGAGAGGTACCATGACATAGTAGATAATGGATTGCCAAGTGCATTACCACCAATGAGGGACATGAGCCATCAAATTGACCTTAAACCTAGAGAAAATTTGTCAAACAAAGTAACCTACAAGATGAAACCAAGTCAAAATGCAGAGATAGCAAGGCAAATACAAGATTTTTTGGATAAAGGCTTGATAAGGAAAAATTTAAGCCTGTTTGATGTACCTATTGTACTTGTACCTAAAAATTATGGGAAATGGAGAATGTGTATGGACTCCAGTACCATAAACAAAATCACAATTAGATATAGGTTCCCATTACCTTGAATAGAAGATTTAATAGATAATTTAGGGGGTTCTTGTTACTTTTCCAAGGTGGATTTGAAATAAGGATATCACCAAATAAGAGTAAGGCTTGGTGATGAGTGGAAGACAAAATTTAAAACAAATAAAGGGCTCTATGAATGGTTTTTTATGCCTTTTGGCTTAACAAATGCACCTAGCACATTCATGAGGCTCATGAATGAAATGCTAGAAGATTACATTGGAAGGTTTGTAATTGTTTACCTTGATGACATTTTGATATTTAGTAGGTCCAAGAAGGAGCACTTGAAGCATTCAAAGATGGTCTTGAGGAGGCTACATTAAAATAATTTTAATGATCAATCAAGAAAAATGTGAGTTTATGAAGAATAAATTAGTTTACCTTGGTTTTTTGGTTGCTAATGGATGTATAAAGATGGACCCTAATAAAGTCAAGTCAATCTTGGAATGGACTACACCTAGGTCCATAGGAGATGATAGGAGTTTCCATGGTTTGGCCTTCTACTATAGGAAATTTGTAAGGAATTTCAGTCATGTATGTACCACTGTCTTCAACACCATCAAATGTGGAATCAAAGGTCATTTTAAATGGATAATAGTAGTAGACCAAGGATTTGAGATGTTGAAAAAGAGGATTATAGAGCTACCTACCCTTAGATTCCCTTACTTTAACCAATTGTTTGTGGTAGAGTGTGATGCCAAAAAGTTGGCCACTAGAGCTATATTAAGACAAGAAGGACACCTTGTGACATTCTTCTCAAAGAAGTTGAATGAGGCTAAACAGAAATACTCCACCTATTACTTGGAGTTATATACTATGGTGCAAGCTCTCAAAAAATGTAGACACTAACTCTTACCTAGAGAATTTTTGGTCTACATTGATAATCATGCTCTACGTTTCTTGAATGGGTAGGAAAAACTGTATCAAAGGCACCTAAAGTGGGTAAAAATCATTGCAAACCTATACATTTGTTATCAAGCAAAAAAAGGGAGTTAGTAATAAGGTAGTTGATGCTCTGAGTAGAAGGGTCTTAGCCATACAAGAAGTAATACTATAGAGCATAGGGATGGATGATTTGAAGGAACTCTACAAAGAGGACAAGGATTTTAGAGAAGCCTATGAGGAATGTGTGAAATTCCAATAGGTATTCAAGGTAGATTTCAGTGAATTTGTATTGCAAGAAGGTTTATTATTTAAAGGACATCTCATATGTATACCTCAATGCTCAATGAGGGAGAATATTATGAAGGAGGAATATCAAGATAGTTTAGGAGGACATTTTGGAGTGGATAAAACTCTAGAACAAGTCAATAGGCATTACTATTGGCCTAAGATGCAATCTAATATCAAAAATTTTGTGGAAAAATGCCAAATATTTCAAAGAGAAAGGGCCAAAGTAGCAATAGTGGGTTGTATCAATCACTTACCAAACCCCAAAAGCCTTGGGAGTGCCTTAGTATGAATTTTGTGTTGGGATTTCTAAAGACAACAAGGGGAAATAACAATGTTTTTGTGGCAGTGAATCATTTCAGCAAGATGGCATATTTTATTCCTTGTAAACAAACTAATAATGCATCTTAAATTGTAGGCCTATTCTTTACAAACATTATGAGAATTCATGGATTGCCTTGGAATATTGTAAGTGATAGGGATAGTAAGTTTGTAGGTCATTTTTGGATGACCCCGTAGAAGAAACTTGGTACAAATTTTTCCTTCTCTTTAGCCTAGCATTCTTAATCAAATGGTCAAATATAGGTGGTGAATAGATCACTTGGGAATTTTCTAAGATGTTTAACCAAGTAGCATGGCCAGCCATGGGATCAAATCATAGGGCAAGCTGAATTTTCCTGTAATGACTCCATCAATAGGAGCACTGGAAAAATCCCTTTTGAAATAATGTATGGTGCTCATCCTAGAGGGATCTTAGAGCTTAGAGATCTCACCTTATCAGAGAAAAGGAGTGAACATGGGGAGTCATGTGCAGAATAGATGGAGCTTCATGACCAAGTCACAAAAACTTTGCAAAGATAGGTGGAGAAATACAAGGCCAAAGATGATCAAATAAGAAGATATTTGTAGTTTAAGGTAGGGGATCTAGTCCTTGCTTAGCTCAAAAAGGAGAGGCTATCCAAGGGTCAACCAACTAAGCTACTTGTGAAGAAGATAGGCTCATTGAAGATTTTGCACAAATATGGCAAGAATTCCTATGAGGTCAAGCTATCTCCTAATTTAGGAATCTCATCAATCTTCAATATTTTTGATATGTATCCTTACAAGGGGCCACCTTTAGACTCAGGTCAATTCACCCTTGGGGTTTTGGAGGATGATGATTGGGTGAAAGACTTACCTACTCCTACACCAATGAATTTGGATAGTATCTTGGACTCTAAATTCCTTAGGAAGACTAGGAAGGGTAACTATAAAGAGTATCTCATCAAGTGGCAGTGACTACTTGATTCTAAGGCTACTTGGATGATAGAGGTCAACATTCTAAAATATCTGATCACCATTTCTGAACTCCTAACTCAATAGGGAACCTTTCTTTTTAATGTTTATTTTTTATTTTATTATATATTTTTAGGTGTGTGGAATAAATTATAATGGGTTTTGATCTATAGTGAATCACCCATATGTTGTAAGAGCCTATAGTGCTCACTAGGGAAAAGCTACTAAAAGTTTCCATTTTGTCTTAGATTAGGGAAATAGTGTTATTTTGGGATAGGATTTTTCCTACCATCAAGGTGCTCAAACTCAACCATCAAGTTTTCAAAATGAGCTACAATGCTCATTGTGCAAAAGCTGCTAAGCAATTTTGAAAAGTTGGTCAAGCAACTTTGAGAACTTTGCAAGTATAGAGAATTTTTTTAGTTAGATCAGTTATAACCACCCATTCTTGGGATATAATCATGGATTTGATTCTTGGAGAAGGTTGATGTAAATTTTGATTGCATTTTATGTTTTATGCACTTCTATATGGACAATTGTGACTATATTTTCCTAGAATTGTACTATTTCTTTGATGTTGTGTGAACTATATAGATTTGTGTAGTAGATCAGGATTCATGGAAGTGTAGAGGACTTTACTAATATTTGTTTAAGTTAAAAAATTTTCTTTCAAGTTGCAAGTGTGTAGTATTAGGATTTTCTGAAGCTTGTTGTTTGTATAGAGTAGTCATAGGGTTGTTTGTAAAGAAATAGCTCTAACCTAAGAACCCACTAGTGGAATTGACTATAACCATGGGGGAAGTAGGGTTAGAACTTGAAAATTGTGTTTTTTTTTTTCATTTTATTTTTTTGTGTAAAGGTTTCCATGGCCAAATTGGAAGCCCTATGGCTGATTGTTAAGAGTGGGTGAGCCAAGATAGGGACAATAGTGCTTTGGCATGTGCACCCATAGCCTTGTGGAAAAGGTGGAAAGGTATTTTTGGAAGCCCTAGATGGTCCCATAATAGTATTTGGAGGTGGGAGGAGTAGAACATAAGGTTGAAGGGCATTTTTATAATTTTTTGTGCTTACTAGTCTAGAGACCTAATTAATAGGCTTAAAACTATGGCCTGGTTGAAATAGGGGTTATGGGTGCAATTGGAAGTTAAAATTTTGGAATCTAATAGTGTTCAAAATTACCTTAGAGATTTTCAAGGTCTTTTGTGGGTTCATTTGAAGAAATTGTGACTTTTATCATCAAACAGTGAAAATAGGCTTCGAGCAATTAGGTCTTGGTGCAAGGGGAGACAAAATAACTAGGACCAAGGGCACACCCAACTATCCCAACCACCTTGTAGAGTAAACATAATGGAAGATAACAAGAGAGAACAACACCAAAGAGAGAGAAAAAAATACTTTATTAATTCATCAAGTAATCAACATACATACCCAACTATAAAGCCTTCTAGGTTACAACCAAATAAAAAATACAACTTTTAGATCCATGATCCAACTTCAAATTTTCACTTCCAAACACATATCTATCCCCCTTTCAAAACCCTCTAAGTTATACCTTTAACCTAAGCCTAAGAACTCTATTTATACTTGCTAAAATGACTCATAGAAGATTCTAGAACATTACATAATAGAAAGAACAACCCCAAAATGGTCAACACTCATCCCTAAACAATATCCTATCATTTAATTCATGATCAAAATTAAATATACAAGTTGGCTCCCACTAAGAACCAAAACATAGACAATTTGTCCAAAGAAGGAACCGAGCATCAAAAAAAAAATAGGCTCACTCGGCATATGAAGGAACATTCAAGCAATACTAGATAACTTGAAACATACTGGATAACTTGACACACACTAGATAACTCAAAACACACTAGATAACTTGGTAGCAACTATAAACTAGAACTTGACACCAACTAAAACTCTACACCAAATAGAAGAATGAATAAAAAGTGTAGGATTACAAGGAAACCCAAGATGCTCCTACATTAGACAACTAGGGTTGAAAGAAATGATTCTCCTAAATCATGCAAGTATCACAACCTGAACTAAATCCAACTCAGATTGAGAAATCCATGTAACATCTTCAACTGGTCTATTTTTCCACTTCACAAAATACTCATAGTAATATTTTCCCCTTGTTCTTTTACCAACTCTTTGATCCACTACATGTTCAACGTCTTCAATCTGCTTCTTAGGATAATCATCTAATACAACAACTTCATCATCTGACTCATGATACTTATACAAATCAACAACATTGAATATAAGAGATATATCCATGCCATTGAGTAACTCAACTTCATAAGCATTACTATTGTCAAACTTCCTCAAAACCTTACAAGGTCCAAACCTCTTCATCTTCAAGTTATTATATATTCCAATAAGAAATCTTCCTCTCTTCAGATGTACCATCATGTCATCACCAACTTCAAAAATATAATGTCTTCTAGACTTATCAACATTCTCCTTATACTTCTAATTTCTTTTTCTGACCTCAATTTTAATTCCTTATGCAAAGACTCCATGAAATCAACAAATTCTTTCCCTACAACACTTATATTTTCTTCACTAGCAACATCAATCAAATATGATACTCCTTGTCTAATCAATATAACACCTTTTTAGTTATAGGATTGGACATCCCTTACTGCCAAAGTACTATGCTGATCTTTGTTAAATGTCAATCTCAGAGCATGAACTTGAGATGTTGTCTACAAAGTATATGCTCTAGTTTTCGCTATGTCACTACTACCTTGAATGCAATAACCATTAAGGAAATCTAGTTTATCCAAAGGAAAGAAAACTATCAAATACTTGGAAGGGAATTATAATTATTTAACCATACATCTATGCACCTACTACTGTAGGAATAGTGACTGGTTCTATTTTGAGTAGTTGTAGGAATAGAAGTTCTAATCTTAACTTAGAAAATTGAGTCTAACTCCTACTTACTAAAGTAAACTCCACCTTTTGTGTGGGACCCCATGGAAGAATGAAGGAAAATATCGACTCAAACAAAAGTATAAAAACTCAGAAAAGTCATGTATTCATTCAAATATGTAGTATTACAATAACTTGGGAAAACAACAAGATGTCTATCATCTCTATTTGTCTTCTCACTACTTAACCTCATAGATACAGATGAGGTCTTATTAAAAGGAAGGAAAACAAAAAACTCCTATAATTATGACTTCCTCATGAAGGAAAGTCAGTTACAACTTAAGACTACAAGCATGCAATTGTAAAGACATTAATTATCCCTTAAATTCCCCACAAATATAGATCATAGAAAATGCTAGATTTGCTCTTTTACTTAACTTTAAATAGCTTCCAAGAATCCAAGTATCGTGCTTTGCATGTTTAACTGATCACTTTGATGCTTGCTTCCTTGCTCAGCCACTTTATTAGGTCCCTCTTTGTTATTCACTAAAATAGGTCCCTTCTAACTTTGCTGCCAAGTCTCTAGCTACAACGGTGTCATAATGCTTCTCATTAATACCATCAATGCCTTAGTGCTATTCCTTCACAATTTTTTTTTTATTAACTCTAGCTCAGCTTGCATTCCTGTGATCAACATTTAATGCACACAAAAATTCTTGCAAACATTTATTTGCATTTATTAGTTTACAAAGAAAAGGCATTAATTATTCAACTAACAATTTTTGCAATGTCTTCAGCTATAGGAAGATCTACCCATATCAAACATTCATGAAGAAATATTTTTACAAAATGAACCCCTTTTTAGATATAATTCCAATTATCATTTTTATGCCCTCTGTCCATACTTTATATATCAAAAGTTCAAAACAGTTATACTAAAAGATGATAAAGTTCAGTATGTTATAGATAAATGTTCACAAAAAGGGCCAAAATGACTTCTATTTCTTCATTTCATCACTCCTCTAGGCTACATTCCTATAACAATATCAGAAGGTGTTTTCCCTATACTCCTATTAATAGAATTATTATGTGCAAACTAATTTTGTGTCAATACCATCTCCCAATTACTTGGCTTATCTCCAACTAAAAATCTTAGCAAATTACCCAAGCTTATATTCAAAACCTCTACCTATCCATCTATTTTTTGATGGAATATAGAACTAAACTTCAACTCAATACCTATCTTCTTCCACAAAGTCTTCCAAAAATAACCTACAAACTTACTGTCTCTATTAGAAAGAATACTTCTTGGTAATCCATGCAATCTCACAATCTCTTTGAAGAAAAGTTTAGCAACATTCTCATCATCTAATTTTTTCTTACATGGTATGAAATGAACCATCATAGAAGATCTATCCACCACAAAAAATATAGAATCATACCCATTCACTATTTTAGGAAATCCAAGAAAAAAATTCATACTAGTGTCACTCCAAGGTTTCTTAAGAATAGTAATAGGTGTGGACAAACCAATATTCTAACTTACTCCTTTTGCAAATTGAAAAACTCCACAATGCTTTACAAATTTATGAATATCCTTATACATATGTTGCCAATAATAATTCTCCTTCATAAAAATCAATGTTTTGTCAATTCCAAAGTTTCTTTCTAATCCACCACTATGCATTTTCTTAATCAAATTTAACCTCATATAACTTTTAGGGATACACAACTAAATTCCATTAAACAAAAAACTTTCTTGAATGGAATATTCATCATACTTACTTATGTGATCTAATAGATTTGGTGCTTTGCACTCTCTCCATGTCTCAAAAAAATTAGGGTCAGTATTATACAACTCTTTCATTTCATCAAACCAGGAACTACAACCTTCATCTCAATCAATAAAGAATGTCTTCTACTCAATGCATTAGCAACTCTATTAGTAACTCCACTCTTATGCTTGATAAAAAATGTAAAACTTTGCAAGTACTCAACCCACTTTATATGTCTTTGATTTAATTTGTGTTGACTTCCCAAGTACTGTAATACTTTATGATCAGTATATAACACAAACTCCTTAGGAATCAAATAATGTCTCCACTTCTTCAAGGCTTAAACAATAGCATAAAAATCTTGATCATACACAAAATATTTCCTTTTAGCATCATTCAACTTCTCACTAAAGAAAGTAATAGATTTATCTTCTTGACTCAACATAGCTCCTATGGCACTACCACTTGCATCACACTCAACTTGAAATACCTTATTGAAATTAGGTAAAGCTAGTATAGGTAACTTAACAGCTTTTTGTTTCAAATTCTCAAAAATTTTATCAACTTGATGTGTCCACTTGAATTCCTTTTTATCTCCTCTTATTGTCTTAGTCATAGCATTACAAACATAATTGAAATTCCTTATGAACTTCTTGTAAAAACTAGCCAAACTATGAAATGATCTTACCTCACCCACATTTTTAGGTGTAGGCCACTCCAAAAATTCTTTAACCTTCTCAAGATCCATCCTCAAACCATCAACTAAAATCACAAATCACAAATACACAATCTCTTCTTGCATAAATAACACTTTTTTAGATTAATCATCAAATTCTCCTCTTTCAATCTCTACAAAACTTTTCTAAAATGCTCAAGATGTTCTTCCTTAGTGTTATTGAATATCAAAATTTCATCCAAATAAACAGTCACAAACCTACCCAAAATTTTTTTTAGAATTCCATTCATCAACCTCATGAAAGTACTAGGTGCAAAGTCAAACCAAAAGACATAACCAACCATTCATATAGACCATAATTTCTCTTAAAAGTAGTCTTCCATTCATCACCTTCTCTAATTTTAATCTGATGATAGCCACTCTTCAAATCAATCTTGGTAAAATACTTTGCTCCACTTGAGCAATCCATTATGTCATCCATCCTTAGCATAGGAAACTTATATTAAACCATGATCTTGTTAATAGCTCTAGAATCAATATACATTCTCCATTCTTTTTAGGTGTTAATATAGTAGGTATAGCACATGGACTCAAACTTTCTTTGATCAAACCTTTCTAAAAAATTCATGCACTTGTCTGTTAAGTTCTTTATTCTATTTAAGTGTGAATCTATATGGTGCTTTATTCAAAAAACTATGATGCAGGAGCATCCTAGGTTTCCTTGCAAACTTGCTCCTTTGTTCTTTCTTCTTGTTGGTACTAAGTGATCCTTTGGGTGCCAAGTTTCCATTGGTGTCAAGTGATCCTTTCAGTGATGTGTTCTTGTTGGTGCCAAGTGATCATTTGGGTGATGAGTTCCTACTAGTGCCAAGTGATCCTTTAGGTGCTAAGTTTCTGTTGGTGCTGAGTTCTTGCTGCTGCTAAGTGATCATTTGGGTGTCAAGTTCTTATTGGTGTTGAGTGATCCTTGGGGTGCCAAGTTCTTGTTGGTGCTGAGCTCATGTAGATGTTGAGTGCCAGTTTCTGTGAATTCTTCATTTGCCAAGTTATCTGTGTTTGGTTCCTATTGGTGTTTTAATAAGTATTAAAACTACTAAGCAACAAAAATGCTTAATACCAGAATGACAATACATACACAATCTAAAGACTAGCCTATTCTTATTAACAACTACATATGTAAGGTATTTGGACCCAACTTCAACAAAACCACAAATGGTTTTCTACTCTTTTGGCTCTGCAAAACCAGGGTGGGTGTACCCAAGGATGGTTCAAAACTGGAACAACTGTATGAGGATTATTCTTAGTTTCATTATGATTCTCATTTCAAGATCCTCAAACATATACATAATTTTCACTAACTTGGTAAACACATCCCATAAAATAGATATGGCCAATAATTCTTCTATAGATCTATAGATGTTTTCAATAACAATGGCTAACTGAAGCTAAAACATTCCTTGCAGACAAGTGTTGGCCAATTTTGGAGATCTATAGGAAATAAAAGTAAAATTTGATTTGATGATGCATTTGAATAACCATTTATAATATATTTCTCCTTCAACTAAAATGACTTAATTAGTGCCTAATCCATTGGGGTTCAGAGTCTATAGCAAATTATTAGATCTAATTTGTTGCTTTACAAAAAATTCTATTAGCAATTCTTATCAGAATTTATCATTCAAAATCATTTTCAATACTTAAGGAATCTCATCACATTCATCAAAGCCTTTATTTAATCCATTGAATTAACAACAATGATAAATGGATATACAACCTAAGGGTGAGTGAGCAGCCGAGTTGGTGTGAAGGCGAGTCATGAGGCATAGTGTTAGGCTAATGATCTCGGTGCTACACATCAACTCCGGTTTGAGTCACACTAGGTTTACCACAAACCCTTTTGGAATAACAAGAGATCAAGGAGGAACTTCGGGCGGGATGGAGCGGGATGGAGCAGGCAGGAACTGCAATTCGAATCACGTTGTTTTGAATCTAGAGAAAGGCGGGAGACAAGAGAGCACGTTTGCAGGAGGGCATGCAGCAAGCGCAGGGCAGGAAACGGAGGGGAAAGATGAGGATGCCTCAAAGGATGGGGACCCATGGGTTATGCTGCCCCATCTAGGTGAGAAGATTCCCCCTCCTCCCCATGTGGGCAGTGGGCCGTCTGGGGCATGGGGACGCTGGTCGAATCTATTCGGGATAAAACCATCAGGTAAATCGTCTTTCCCAAAAGTCATTGACATGATAAGGAGAAAGGTATTTTTTCTCTGGAAATCCCTAGGGAAATTATTGACCACAATATCCTAAGCATGGCGAACACTCTGGTAGGAAAATTTGTAGGGCCAAGACCTAATATTGCTGTAGTGAGGACATTTACCAGGAGAAAATGGGACCTTAAAGGGCATGTAGAAGTGACTGCTATGGCCAAAGGCTTCATGTCTTTCGAGTTCTCTTGCTCGGAAGATTTTTCTCGTATACTCTGTGCTGGGAACTGGTCTTTGGGCAGATCCAACCTAATATTGCAAAAATGGACATCCAACTTGGATTTGAACAATGATTTCCAATCTCAGGTTCCAGTTTGGTTAAGACTTCCAGAACTTCCTTTGGAATATTGGCATGAGGATGTCTTTGATGGCATAGCCAGGACCTTTGGAGAGCTCCTCTCCATTGACCCTGTCACAGCAGCTAAGAAAAGATTGAACTACAAGAATCTATGTAGGAGTCATCGAAGGCCAGGACATGCCTCAAGTTTTAGAACTACAATCTCGTCTGGGAAACAGATCTCAAAAGATTGACTATGAAAGTGTGCCTTTTGCTTGTTTCCATTGTAAGAAGGCTGGCCACAAGGCTAGATCATGCCCACTTTTCAAAGGGAAGAGTACGGTGGGAAAGGCTCGTCCACAAGGGGGGATAAAAGATTCTCTAGATCCCAAAAAAGAATGGAGGAAAAAAGCATCGCAAGTCAAAGAAAATGGAGAGACAGAAGGAAAAACAAATACTGCTCCTAATGCGCCCCAAGAGGAATCAGGGCCTCCTCGGGCAACTGGAAACGTAGGAGGGGGAGAAGAAAAAGGAGTGAAAGATGATTCAACACCTCTCCCCAATGCGAAGGAATCTGAGAAGAAACCTGAGGAGACAGGTGAAAATATGACTCTTCCCCCTCTGGATTCTGAGGAGGATGACTTGAAACTATCCTTTGTCCCGAACTCCATAGAAGAACTAAAGGAGGGGGAACCCATGTCCCAGGACCCTAACCTGATGTGTTGTCCCCCCCCTTCAATAGTAAACAGAATCATAGAGAGGCTGTCTGCATCGACAATGGAAGATTTGGCGAGAATTGATGCTTGGCTAGACAAAGGACTAGAGGGAGAAGAGAATCCCTGGACAGAAGTCAAGAGTAGAAAGAAGAAGAATAGCAGGGACCCTTCTCTGGTATCTCCCCCTTCTACTAGAAGCATGGCCAAGGCTGATCTTGACCACAAATCTAACCTAGTGGGAAGGAAAAACAAGAATGAAATCAGGAAAGAGGAAGCCAGAAGAAACATTAAGGATGGTACGCAGCGCACCATCTAGGAAGCATGTTCAGTAGTTAAATCATGAAGATCTTATCTTGGAATATTCATGGACTCAATGGAATCCACAAGCAAGAAGTTATTAGAAATATGATAAGGGACCAAAGGCCTGATGTGTTTCTAATCCAGGAAACTAAAATGAAGAAGGAAAGGATGGAAAATATTAAGTTCAACAATAGCATGAAGGGCATAGCCTCTAACTCTGAAGGAGCATCTGGAGGACTGTTGTTACTTTTCAATGATAAGTATTTCAATATAGTAGTTGAGTATGATGAAGATAACATTCTTTTCTGCAGAGTTCAACATTTGCACACCAATGATTCCTGGTTTTTAGTGAATATTTACACCCCCAATAATAAGAGAGATAGAAAAAAATTCTGGACCAAAGTTGGTAATATGGTGCAAGATTGTGACATTAAGAAAGGTATAATCATGGGAGACTTTAACACACCGCTAGAAGATAAAGAGAAAAATGGAGGTATGCCCCCAGATTGGGAAAGTAAATAGGATCTTTCTAACTTCATAAATAATCTGGCCCTTATGGACGTAGAGCTTAAGGGCGGATCCTTTACCTGGCCAAATAAGAGAAAAGGCCATGATTACATTCAGGTTAGGCTGGATAGATCTCTTATATCTTCGGACTGGCTTCAATCCTTTAGTTGCAGACTATCTCTGCTTCCCAGAATTGGTTCGGACCACTCTTCCATTTCTCTTTTAGTTTCCCCTCTGGTACACAGGAGATACCATCCTTTCAAGTTTGAGAAAATGTGGACCTCTCACCCTGACCTCCTGGATAATATCAAGAAATGGTGGGGGATAGAGGTGGAGGGCTCAGCCATGTTCAGAGTCACCAGAAAACTTAGCAATGTGAAGAGGATGATTAAAATTTGGAACAAGTCTGATTTTGGTCATATCTTCCATGAAAAGAAAGAGTTATTTGATAATCTAACTATTATCCAAGATTGCATTCAGAAGGAAGGTTACACTGAGACCAAAAGGGTTTTGGAGCTCAAGACCCTGTCTGAAATTCATAACATTATTAATAAGGAAGAAAAATTTTGGAGGCAAAGATCGAGGATCACCTGGCTAAAGGAAGGAGATCGGAACACTAAGTTTTTTCACCTAACCACCCTCAAGCACCATGCTAGTAACAGGATCTATGGTATCAGAAAGGGGCAGGAGCTGTTAACTGAAGAATCTGCCATCTCGAAAGAAGCTGTTTCCTTTTTCTCTAGCCTTCTCTCTGAGGACCCAATGCTTTCCAATTTGGACCAGGAGGATTTGTTACACTGTATCCCTCAGCTCATTCAACCTATCCATAATAAATAGCTCTGTGCTATTCCTAATGCTTCGAAAGTTAGAGAGGCTCTCTTTTCTCTGCCTGCTGACAAGGCTCCAGGCCCGAACGGTTTTCCCACTTTTTTCTTCCAAAGGTTCTGGCCATTGATCATGGGAGAGGTTGTTCAGGCTGTCCAGGAATTCTTTGGAGCCAAATCTATTCTCAAGGAGCTAAACTCGACTTTTGTGGTTCTCATTCCTAAATCCCCTGGGGCGGACTCGTTGGACAACTTTAGACCTATTAGTCTGTGCAACTCACTCTACAAGATCATCTCTAAAGTTCTCACTTTAAGAATGCTCAAGATCTTGCCCATGATAATCTCGCAGCATCAATCAGGTTTTGTTCCAGGGAGACAAATTTTGGATTCTGTCCAGATGGTGCACGAAGTCATCCACTCTCTTGAGGCATCCAAACGGGAAGGTATGTTTCTCAAACTGGATCTTTCTAAAGCTTATGACAGGGTGGACTGGTCTCTCCTTGGGAAGGTCCTCTCGACTTTTGGCTTTGACAGTAAAGTTTGTAAAATTATCTCTCAATTGCTGTCCACCTCCTCCTTGGCTGTTCTGGTTAATGGAGTCCCTTCTAATTTTTTCAAACCTTCCAGAGGCCTCAGACAAGGAGACCCCCTTTCGCCCATTTTGTTCATCATTTTAGCTGAATGCATAGGAAGGAATATAGACTGTAGAAAGCATGAGGCTTGTATCAAAGGGATCCTTCCCTCCTCTAATTGCGTTCCCTTCACTCATCAGCAATTTGTTGATGATACTATCTTGGGGGGGGGAAGCTTCTGTCAAAGAGGCCAGAGCCCTGAAGAAGATTCTTGATACTTACTCCAGTGGGACGGGTCAGCTGATTAATTGGAACAAAAGCTCACTCTTTTTCATCAACACCTCTGAGTTTAGACAAAGAAAAATCGCCAGGATTCTGGGTTGTGGGGTAGGCTCTTTCCCCTCTACCTATCTTGGTCTCCCTTTGGGATCCTCACCCCCGGAGTCTTTTTGGAATGGTATTTTGGACAGATTCAATAGGAAGATGGCTAGTTGGAAAGGGGTCTCTCTTAGTCAAGCGGGGAAATGCCTCTTAGTCAAATCTTCTCTTCAAAATCTGCCAATCTACGCCCTGAGCCTCTTTGGAATTCTGGGGAAAATAGCTGAAAGAATGGAAAAAATCGAGAGAGACTTCCTTTGGAATGGTAATGAAGGGAAGAAAAGATACCCTCTTGTTGCTTGGGAGAAGGTTTTCCTCCCTAAGAGGTACGGAGGTCTGGGCATTAGAAAGATCACCCACCTCAATAAGGCTCTCCTAGCTAAACAAATATGGCAGATCTTCAGTAGCACTGGTGAATGGAGGGACACCCTGGTAAACAAGTACCTTAGAAGACCCACTCTTCTTTTCACCCTTTTTAATGAAGATATCCCAAAAGGATCGAACATTTGGAATGGGATCATGAAAGCCAAGGACCTGGCTAAGGCCAGGATATCATGGAAATTGGGAAATGGGAAGGACATCCAGTTTTGGTCGGATAGATGGATTTCCCAAGTTCCACTTACCAATAACCCTATTTTTGAGAGATGGATGCAAGCTTATACTGATCAAATTGGGTCCAAAGTTTGTGATTATTGGAATGGCCAGGAATGGAGTGACCTATCCCTCATCTCTGAGGACTTGACTCCTATAATGCTTATGCTCAATTCCATGATTCCTATCAATTTGGGGGATGAGCTAGTCTGGAGGGATAATCCCAATGGAAGATACTCTGTTGCCTCAGGCTATAATTCCCTTTGGAGCTTAAAAGAGAAGGCCCCTTGGGCGGAGGCTTGGATTCCGGGTCTCACTCCAAAGATCAACATTTTTTACTGGCTGGCTCTTCAGAAAAAAATCCTTACTCATGACAATCTCATGAAGCGAGGACATGTTATGCCCAGTAGATGTCTCTGTGTAAGAATTAGGCTGAGACCGAAAATCACATTTTCATCTTATGTGACTATGCCAGGGAGGTGTGGAATGTCATCACACATGATAATGAAACCCTCTGGTGCAAACCGGATAATCTCATGGATTTTTTCCACCAGTGGAAAGGTCTTTGTAAGATTGCTGGTCGGCAGGATCACTCGGACTGGATTTTTCCCCATTTTTGCTGGGGAATTTGGAAGGAAAGGAATAATAGAATATTTAGAGACAGAGAGGAGCCAGCTATAATCCTTGGCAGGAAGGTCTCGAAGAATATAAAGGAAAATCTCCAAGTGCTGAAGGAGGAAGAAGAAGAAGAAGGGGACAGAAAGATAGCTAAAGAAAAAGACAAGAACCTCAAAAGGCAGAATGCTAGCTGGCTTCTCCCCCCAGATGGTTGGTCAAAAGCCAACTTTGATGGGGCTTCTAAGGGTAACCCAGGCCCTTCAGGTTGCGGTGGAATCATAAGAAATAGCTATGGGGAGGGAATAGCTACCTCTGCTTCCCCGCTGGGAATCCAGACTATTCATCTTGCTGAAGCAAGAGCTGCAAGTAAGGTGGTCAAGTTGGCTTTTGAAGCCGGGATTACTAAACTCTGGCTTGAGGGGGACTCCAAAAACATTATTAATACCATTAATGGTATTTCCCCTCCCTCGTGGACGATTGTAAACATAATCGCTAAGACTTGCGCCACTCTCACAAAGTTCGATAAGGTCCACGTCACTCATGTTTACAGAGAGGCAAACCCAGTCGCTGATTGGTTTGCTAATAAAGGGGTTAACGCCACCAATAATTTGACCTGGCATGCCGAAAAAGATTTTTCAGCGGAGGCAAAGTTGCTTATCGACCAAGATAAAATCTTGGGAAGGACGGCTCAAATCCAATGCAATTATGGATAATAAAGATTGCTTAATAAATGGTAAGTGCCATTATTGGCATTGTGATTTTCACCAGCAAAAGGGGTTTCCTCTGACATTTCGACACATTCGAAAGGATGATACCATTATTTTCAGAAAGGGGTATATTCATGGGTATCATAAAAGAAACATCACCATTTTTTTGAATGCAAATAACTTGCACAGTTCAGAGTTCATGAGAATTGTGGAAGTTGATCAGGTAAACATGACGGGTGAGAGGAGCAGAAAGGAGCCAGTGGGGGAAGTTCAGAAGTGGAAGAACAAGGCCAAATTTTGGAGAGAGCTAGAAAAGGGTGGGGTTACTAATTTCTTCGAGAAACTTCATGGCTCGGATCCTGAGATCACTAACAGCATGGTGAATTCGTGGAATAATGGTAAGGTTAAGGTGAACGGGGTCTACTTTCAAATTACTGAGGATGTGGTTGCTGAAGTCATGGGGATTCCGATGGAGGGGTATAAATTCTTCAGAGACAAGAAGATGTCTTCTAATGCAATCAAGGATTTTGTGAAAAACACTGAAGAGCTGAACAAGCTGGGCAAGAAAGAGACATTTTTTGTAACGGATACTATAAAGAAGCTCTGGAGGTATGTTCTCTACGCTGTCATTGAATATATAACCCTAGACCCCAAGTTTGATAGGGTTAGGACTCACCATTTTGTGATTCTAAATCATTTTTGCCATGGTAGTAAGATCTCCTTCCCGTATTATCTTTTTAACTTGATGAACAAGGCCATTTCTAGTTTTAAAAAGAAAGCTACCATCAACCCAGCACTGCATGAGGGTCTTCTGCTTCTGATTCATGAGCATTTCCATTCTCAAACCATTAGCAAAAACCCTATCTAGGGGGCGGATGTTGACAAGAGTAGCTCCAGTTTTTCCTTAGATTCTGACGATGTCGAGAGCATCAGCTCTAATGAGGTTTTTGAGCATTCAGGTAAGAAGACTAAAAGCCATAAGAAGGATTACCCCTCTATCAAATTACCTAGCAGAAAGAGCCCTAGAGGTCATACCCCAGCTAAAACTGGCTCTGCTGAGGTGGAGGAGGAAATGGATACTGATGATTCTGACAAGGTTTCGAAGGAGGAGCTGGATGAGGAGAAACTGAGAAAAAGACAGAAGAGGGAGGGAGAGAGCATGGAGCGCTCCAGTAGTCAGGGAAAGGATTCTCTGCCCATTCCCCTCTCCCCTATACATCCTTAGCCTCCTTTGGAGGAAAATGACAACTCTGGACAGATTGAGGGCGAAGTGCAAGTTAATAACAGAAGGAAGGCTTGGAAGAACTTCAATGTGAGAACGGCCACTATGGGAATCTACAAAGAGGCGATGAACCCCCAACTCCTGGTGGATGACCTCGAGAAGCCTAGACTCAATGAGCTAATTGACCTGGCTATGGTGGCTATTTCTGATAATGCAAGAGAAATGGGCATGAATTTGTTGAACAATGCCCGCAATAGCATGATCAACAACTTCAGATCAATAAAATGGCTTTTCCATGAGCTTGAGGATGTCAGAGATAGGGTTTCCCAAATGGAAAAAATCAAGAGCAAGACAGGTGCAGAAAGCCAAGGCGACCAGAACAGCTGGGAGACTCTGATGAAGAGGAGAGTAAAAAATATTGAGAACTACAATCAAAACCTGGCAAGTCAAATGATCTCCCTCCTCGCTTCGATCAACGACAACATCCTCTCTCTCTTGGAAAATCTCAAAGACAGGAACCAGATGGAGGAAGATGATAAACAGAATAGAGACAAAGATAGGCTAGATGTGGATAAAGCCAAGGACAACACTATGGAGCAGGATTTGACGAACGCCTAGGATCATAAGGCAGAAGAGCAACAAGAGTGCGCTGAAGCTGCCCAGACCATGTTCGAGATGGAGAAGTAGTCTGCTAGGTTGGGTCTCTATCCTTTGGTTTTTGTTTCTCCTGGATTTGGCTTTTTGTCTGGTCTCTATTTTTCTGGTTGGTTCTCTGGCCTTTTTAGTGGGCAATTGTTTTGGGCTGGGCCTTTGGGCTTATTTTCAGCCGTAAGGCTTATGTTTTGGCTGGGCATTTTTTTGCTTATTTTCAGCCTTTCTTGTTGTTAAACTTATGGGTTTCAGGACCCCTTAAAACCTGTTTACCTTATCAAAAACTAGATTGCATTCAATTGCACAAGCTTTTACTCATACAACATCAAGGTAGCTAAGTATTTAAAAGGAGACAAAATTTAGAAAGAACTGATATGGGGATAGTTCATAATTTGTATTCATTTCCTTTGAAAATGGTATATCCTTTACAATAGACTCAGAATGGCCTTCAGAAAGAAACACAACTCATTCTATATTCAATGTACTCTCAGAGAATTGACAAGAAAAATACATTACAAACTTGCTTTCCAAATTTGGACCAAAAACTAGACTAAGAACAATACTTAGAAGAAATAGAATTTGGACCCTTCTTTAGCTGTGGGATCTCACTTAAATAGTGTGAGATGCAACAAGATTCAGGCTAAAGATAAATGATAGGTGCCCTTTTAAAAAGGCACTCACCTACAATTCTATCAAAAAGACAAGAACAAAATAACAGAAAGACTTATTACAACAAACAATTCTTTGGTGGGTCCCTTCCTGTTATGCTTCTTAGTTTTTGAGACAAGAAAATATGATCTGATCTTACAATCATTCTTCATCTTCGGAGTACATAGTCATGAGGTCTGAAAGTGATGTATCATCTTCAGTTACCTGCAAACTCACTTTAACCTGGGGATCCTCCATGTCTTCATTACTAACTACAAGGGTAACTGTTACTTTTGCATCTTCCTCCTCATCGTCTCCTGACATTTGTTCTATACACTGATTTTTCCATTTATTAAAAGCATTATCATCTGGCCAATCAAAACTTAGAGCTTCTCTTTTTATCTTTATTAAAGAATTTTCACTTTCTTCTAAATCATCAAATTCTTTTCTCATAGCAGTATAAAATAACTGTATTTTTACTAGCTCTTCATTTGTCTTTGCCCAGAACCAGTGGCTAGGCTCACTCATGATGTTTATTATTCTTTCATTAAATAATTCATCCAACTCCCCTTTCCATTTTTCTTTTTCCTTTATTGTATCAATAGATTCTAAAGCACAAGTAAATAAAGTGAATTTTTCAGCCATATATTGGGAAAAACAAAGTGTTGATCTTCTCTGTAAAGAATCTCTTTCATCATCAAAATTTTCTAGCTTATTTAATAAATCAAAAATCTTCTCAACTTGATGATAAGGCATTTGGACTACAAATATACATATGATTGTAATATCATTATTTCTCTTCCTCCATTTCTGTGCAAGAAGAGTCATTTTATCCTTTTCTCTATTCAACTCATCCATGAGGGTTACAATTCTTGTCAACTGATCATAAAAAGTTGACCATTGTATTTTATCCCTCAAATATACCACACCCTGCTTCAATTTTTCTTCCTGTTGATTTCTAAATTCTATCTGCAACTCATGTAATTTGGTTTTTTCTACTTCAAAGTCCTCTATGGTATAGAATTGGGGCCTTTCAGGGGTGTTAGTTATTTCAATGATAGGGCTTGATCCAACAAATGAATGTGAAGGGTATGCAATTCTAAGTGTACTGGATTCTCCCACCTTTCTTTTCCCAAGTATCTTCTCAAATTAAGATACCTTGTTTTCTAGCTCAATTCTCTTTTTTACTTCTTGATTGTAGGCATCCACCACTATTTCATATTTACTCTGTAGATTAGTCATTTCCTTTTCTTCTCTTTTTGCAGTGGCCAAGGCAATTTTAGAATAGTCCACATTCATGTGGGCTGCCTATACATGTGAAGTATCAATGACCCTCCTCACAATGATACTCCCTGTTAGTCCTGAGTCATCAGGCTGTAATGGAGTAGTCCTAGATCCTCTTCTTAATGACCACATGACAATGGCAGCTTGATCATTACTGAATGCTATTCTCAAGAATTCCTCTTTATCTAGATCCTGTAATCCTAAATTATTTGAAACAGAATTAAAAATTAAGGCATCAACAATATTCCAATTGGGTAATAATAAAATATTTACATTTTTCACCATCTGTCTACCCTCATTAGGGGTTATATTCTGAAACTCTTGTATCATTTGTTCCTTTATTTGATTCTAAATGGAGGCTTGATCCATTTCTGGATGCTTTGTTTTCATATTCCTACATCTTTGTTCAAAAATGTGCATGTTTGCCTTCCATGTAAACTGATGGAAAGCCCTAGATTTTACAAAACTATTATCAGACAAAAATTGCTGACTAGCTTGTTCCAAAATAGGGTCTAATTCCCTTCCTCTGAAATCTGCTACAGCTAATTCAAAACTTAGCACAGGAGGCTCCTGGGGGTTCCCTTCATCAATTTCTACTTGAGTAACAAAAACTCCTCCTTGTGACCCCATTTGTTCAATTTGCTCATTGGTGAGCTGCTCTTCCTCAATTCTCAGTGGAGTTTGGGAAGGTGAATAACCTTCATCATAGGATTCCTCTTCCCTTATTATTTTTCTTCTTTTGAGAGAAGGTTTAGGGGGTCTTTCTTCAAGGATAGTACTAGTAGATTCAATTATCTATTATTCTTTGTTTACAATGGGCATCTGATCTTGAATGACAGTATATCCTGTCCTCTTTCGCACAACTAGTGGACCTGCTCCTATGTTAGGGGTGAAACCCAATTTCCTCATAACTTCTCTGGCTTTATTTGGAAAAGAATCAATAAAATGTTGTTTCTTCTCATTAATTACCTCCATTATTTCTAAGAATGTACTCATGAGATTATTTATTCTATCTGCATTAGTTGCAGCATTACTAAGAGGACTATAATCCTTGTCAAAACAATTAATAAACTCCAAAACTTTTGAATAGACTCTCCATTTCTCTTTCTTTTTTTCTTGCTCCTAGAGAGAATATTCATTCCTTATTATATCTTCAAGGAAATAGAATTCATGCTGACTTGGACGAAGCTTGATCCTATGTCTAAGAGCAGAATTAAAGAAACCTTATGTGTCACAAAAATGAACATGAGATACTGCCATCTTATACTGATCCAAAAATTTGTAGAGGAAGATCCACCTTTCTTTAGTTATTACAAACTAGTGGGCTACAGTGCAAGTAGGAAAATTTGATCCTGTTCCCCTTTTGTGCAAAAAGGTCTCCTCCACTCCTCCCAACTGCCATAAAAATTTAGCTACTCCTACCTTTAAAGGCACCTGATAGGGTAGTACATGGGGTGTCCCTTTGAATCCATAAATCCTAATGATAGTTGAGACTGGATATGGGATGATATCTCCCCAATTATGTGAAACTTTTAGACTATGGAGTCTATCCATAGGCCTAATAAGGTGCATTAGTGCCTTAGGAATTCTAGGATTGTCACTCAATATGAGGTATCTTAATTTAGAAGCAAAATGCCTATCAAATCTAACAAAACTAGCATTTTTTGCTTCCCCGGTCATGTCTGCACTCCATAACTGAACTGGTAGTGCTTCCCCCTCTTGTTCCCTATTTAAAACCATTTCTTTACCAAAATATGTAACCCCTTTAAAAAGAAACATATGCATCAATAGGGAGTACTGACCCCAAACCTTTTCCACCTTGCCCTTTGCAATCCCCAACAATCCATTGTGAATCTCATTAGCCAGGTAAGATGCAAAATCAAAAATTATTTCTACACTGAAAGAGGAGATTTGGGTGATCATCTACATGAAGCTCATAGGAATAAAATCTTCTTCACCCTCTCCGAAGACTCTACACAGGGTCTTGTATATCTCTACTACCCTGGCATTAAAGCATGATTTCTTAAAAGGTTCTTTAGAAGATGATGTTATTGCTGGTAGGTTTCCAATTCTGCCTATGTGGGCCTTCAATGCACCTTATCTAACTACATCCCTTTTGGACATATATTATTTTTTTAACTCTATCAAATCAATGGGCACATGATACCTAGTGAGAGGTCCCAGATTGAAAACTTCCCTAATTTCTTCTGGACTGATGGTAATTAAAACCTCACCATCCATTCTTCTCACTACCTTAGTGGCCTGATCATAACTTTTCACTATAGCTTCAAGAAGGTCATAATCCATAAACACACTGGGAACAACTAGCTTTCCAAGATCAAAATTCCATATATTGGCATGAGGGACATATAATTTTCTCTCTGCAAACCACTTTTTGAACAAACTCAAATCAGTTTGAGAAGTTTGAGCATCCTGGACCCAATTACCCTTATCATACAATCCATCAGCTATCCTTAGCCTAGGGTTCAATGAGGTTAACCTTTTAACTTGCACTGTCTCTATAGTAGACTCAGGGAGCAACTCAAGCAAATCATCATGCACATTCCTATCCAAATAGTTTATTTGACCTGAAAATCCCTTCTTTGGAGGCATCTTGGACTTATTTTTTTACAGAATTGAAAAGCCTACGAAGATTATGGTAGTACTACTTACTTGAATTTTGTCTTTGTTTTCCTCTGTATTTCTGCAAACTTTCCATGAATAGACAACTTCACAATTTCTACCAGACTTCGGCACACTTTCCTTTAGTAATTGCTTCTATACAAGAGTGGCTCCAAATATTTCCTCACGTAAGATGAACTGATGAGATATCTCTATATTATACTCTATTTTTTCTCACAGACAATGCTTTCATGTCTAATTAATATAGAGAGTGGCACCACATTCTGTGTTTAAAACTGTGTCGTCAATTTTCAAAGATCCTACGATCATGTGATACGAAGAGAACAACTAGGCATTGCACTTGACATGTTGGTTAATTCACCCAAAGAGAACTTACCATGTACATAACTCTTTCCTTGATGGCACTTATATCCGGACCCACTAACAACTGAGGACACGTGTTAGCATGTCTCTATGTTCTTATGCATAAAGAACAAGTACCTTTCCACAGCAAAGCAGAACCAACCGTCGATCTGATCCAGAATCGATCAGATGATATGTTATTGGGCTTGCTCAGAAAGAAGGCAGCAGGCCCTATTCACTATGTCACTATAAATATCTCCCTCACAACTCTTCATAGCAAGAAGACGATGGTCATTGATCATATATTCAATCAAGGGTGAGGAAACTGCACGGAGTCTCTTGATTCATATTCGCTATGTCGCATAGCTTAAAAAGCATGCAACTTTTCAAAGCGAGGTAGCGAGGACTATTGATTCCATTCCAATCTGATGCTCAGGATCTCTTTGTACATTTGATCAGAAGGGAATTGATGAAATACAAAATTCTGCATAGTTAGCGCCTATCAAGATTTTACTGTAGTCCTAATTATCATCCCACGTCACTAAAGGTCCCACCAACTCTTCAATTTCACGAGGCCTCGCTACTTCGCTAATGGTGAAGTGTCTAATTTTTTCTATAGCGAGGTAGCGAGCTCCGACACTTTAATGAATTTCGGCACTGAGAAATGCAAGTGGGCATTAGACAATCATTTCTGTTATTAAACTGCTTCTGACAATGACATTTATCACTTTTCATGCCACCTGGTTTAGTTACGGTACTGACAAATTGCAATGTCACTGGCTCTGGATTTCATGGGGCCTCGCTACTTTTCTAACGGTGAAGTGGACAATTTTTTCGATAGCGAGATGGTGAAGCGTTGGAAAAATCATCATTCCGGCTCTGATTTCAAACATTCTGCTGGGTCCCCTTTCCTGTTTTGATAGTAATCTCAATGTGTACTTGCATAAGAAATCAGTCAAAAAACAAAGCTCCGACCGTCGTATCTTCATTTTGCGGTCCCGTTTTGTAAATTATTTAGCACTCGCTACCTCGCCATACATAAAAAGTGTCCATGTTTGCATAGTGAGGTAACGATATTGGTAGATCTACTTAGATCGAACGGCTGGGGGAATATGAGAGGAAAGGTATCTCGGGGGTATAGAAGATGAAAGGCAACAAAATATTTGTCTTATTTGAAAATTAAAAATTTCACGCCCGACAATTTACGAATAGGAAGAACGTAGGGTTTTCATAAGGTTTTTTCAAAGGCTAGATAATGGATGGATTATCTAGAAACCCTATGTTTCACTTTAGAAATAAAAGTCTGACTTTTCTACAATTGAACAAAAGACTTCTGTTACACAAAAAGTCAGACCAACAGTTCCAGTTTGGGTTGACTTTGCTTACATTTAATTTTGGTATAGGTAGTTAATATTTTTTATGTGCCAACTTGTGGCTTTCCTTGTCCTAGAATCTTCTATAACCCATTTTGGCTAGTATTTAAAGAGGTATAGGTTTGAGTTTAGGGGTAAGTTAGTGAGTAGGAGATTGTAGAGTAAAACTAAAAATCCAAATTTGTAGTTGGATCTTTGAATGTGAATGTATTTGTAATTGGACATAACCTAGAAGGCCTTATAGTTAGGCATGTATGAAGATGTTTTGATGAATCAATAAAAGTATTTATTTCTTCTTCCTTCTTTGGTTGTTCCTTGTGTTTTCTTCCATTGTGTTAACTCTTGCAGGGTGGTTTGGATAGTTGGTTGAGCCTTTGGCCCTAGTTATTCACCCTTTGCCTACGTCTGTTGGTATTAGAGCTTGAGGTTCATCCTTGTGAAGATTGGATTGTGTGGAACCTTGATTTGGATTTGGTTGTAGCATGGAAAATCTATGGATTTGACCTATAGATTGCAAAGGGTTATGATCTTGAAGGAACTTGATTTGTAGAGATGGTTCAAGGTAGAGGAAATGCTGATAATGCAACATTGGATACATTGAGACAAATTACAACTAGATTAGATGTTGTGAAGATAACCCAAAGGAGAGGAGCACATTTTGATGATGTAAGTGATGATGAAGTAGTAACACCAAACCCTAATCAAGAACTTGAAGAAGACCAAGATGAAGCTAGATTGTTGAGAGTATTGTCTATAGAAAATTCAAAGCCTATTGTAGAAGTTGTTCCTTATGATGGGAGATTGGAAACCAATGTTGTGTTGGATTGGATCTTTGATATGGAGAAGTTCTTTGAGTATGAAAACACTCCTAATAATGGAAAGGTGAAGATTGTAGTTACTAGGTTGAAAGTTGATGCATCACTATGGTGGGAACATTTGCAAACTGATAGAAAAAGGAGAGGAAAGAAAAAGATCAGAACTTGGGTGAAGATGGTGAACAAGGTAAAGAACAAATTCCTTCCTATTGATTTCCAAGTTAGCTTGTTGAGAAAGATGCAAAATTTGAAACAAAAGGACATGACTATGAAAGAATATACTGAGGAATTCTATAGATTGGACATCAGATCTAGACATGTGGATGATGATGTTGAGAAAATTGCAAGGTACATTAATGGATTGAGATCTGAAATACAAGATGAAATAAGTTTTGTGAAATTGGAAAGTGTGGAAGAAGCATATCAATATTCCTTGAAAGCTAAGGAGATCTTGACAAAGAGGTAGAGGTGGTAGATTCCAAAGAGGTAGAGGTAGATCTTGTGGAGAAGGTGGAAGATCTAAAAGTTCTATACAAGATAAAGGAAAATCTAAATGGTAGAATGATGACAAAGGTAATACTGAATGGAAAAGTGGTAATTCTTACTTAGGAGGCACTAGTTCTTATCGAGGAAGAGGTAATTCTTATTCTAGAGGTAGATTTTAGGATAATTATTTTAGATGCGGTAAAGAGGGACATACATCTTTTGAATGTAGATCCTCTAAAAGTGGGCAAGGTAATACAAATTCTATGATTCAAGGAGATGATGAGGGTTCACCAAGTGGACCTGAGCTTGGTGAAAATCTGATGGTGAGAAGAACCTTATGTAATAAGGATAGTGATGAGGAACCTATTTTAAGGGGAAGTCTTTTCAAGACAAGATGTAAGATGGCTAGAAAATGCTACAAAGTGATCATTAAAAGTAGAAGTTCTACAAATCTAGCATCAAAAGAGCCAGTTACCAAGTTGTAGTTGTAGAGGCTAAAACATCCTAAACCTTATCATGTTTCATGGATCAAAGATGAGCATAAGATATTGGTAAGTGAGAAATGCCTTGTGAAGTTCAAAATTGGACATTACTTTTATGAAGTTTTTTGTGATATTATGCCCATGGATTGTTATCATATTTTTTGGGTAGACCTTGGCAATATGATAGATATGTTGTAGATGATGAAAGATTGAATCAATATACTCTTTAGATGAATGGGAAGAAGCAAATATTGTTTCCTTTAATTAAAAGTCCAGATGAGGTTAATTGTATTGCTATGAAAATTTGCATGGTAAATGGAAAATAATTTGAAAAAGAAGTGAAGAAGAATCAAATCTATTTTTCCATAATCCCTAGAGGATTGAGTGTTGGTAGTAATGATCGAACAACAAAAGTTGGTAATGACCAAGCATCAAAAGCTAGTAATGACTGAGTGACAATAGATAGTGATAGCCGAGTCCTAGTAGAAATTACATAATTTCTAAATAAGTATAAAGACATTATTTTTGATGATATTCTTGATGGTTTACCTCCAGTGAGAAGTATAAGTCATTGTATGGATCTGATTCCTAGAGCTAGTTTTCCAAACAAAGCACCATATAGATTGACACCTACAGAGAATGAAGAACTTAACAGACAAGTGCATGGGTTGTTCCAAAAAGGTTTGTTCAAAGGAAGCTTGAGTCCATGTGTTGTACCTATTGTATTAGCACCTAAAAATAATGGAGAATGGAGAATGTGTATTGATTCCAGAGCCATTAACAAGATAACAATGAAATATAGGTTTACTATGCCAAGGATGGATGACATAATGGATTGTTTGAGTGGAGAAAAGTATTTTACCAAGATTTATTTGAAGAGTGGCTATCATCATATCAAAATCAAAGAAGGTGATGAATGAAAGATTTCCTTCAAGACAAAAGATGGTTTGTATGAATGGTTGGTTATGCCTTTTGGTTTGACTAATGCACCTAGTACTTTCATGAAGTTGATGAATGAAGTTCTAAAAATATTTTTGGTAAGTTTGTGATTTTTTATTTGAATGATATTCTAATATTTAGTGAAACTAAGGAAGAACATCTTGAGCATATTAGACAAGTATTGCAGAATTTGAAAGAGGAAAAGTTTCTGATTAATCTTAAAAAGTGTTCTTTTATGCAAGAGGAGATTGTGTATTTGGGATTTTTGATTTCAATTGATGGAGTGAAGATGGATCCTAAGAAGGTTAAAGAAATTTTGGAATGGCCTAAACCTAAGAATGTGGGTGAGATAAGATCATTTCATGATTTGGCTAGTTTTTATAGAAAGTTTATAAAGAATTTTAGTGTTTATTTGGATGATATTCTTATATTTTGTAAGAGTAAGGAAGAACATATTGATCATGCTAGACAAGTATTGTAGAGATTAAAAGAGGAGAAGTTATTGATTAATTTGAAGAACTGGTCCTTTATGCAAGAGGAGATTTTTCATTTAGGATTTGTGATTTTAGTTGATGGTTTGAGAATGAATCCAGAGAAGGTTACACAAATTTTTGGAGTGGACTGCACCTAAGAATGTGGGTGATGTAAGATCATTTAATGGTTTGGCTAGTTTCTACAAAAAAAATTTATAAAGAATTTTAGTTCTATTTGTAATGATATAACTGAGACAATGAGGGGAGATAAAAAGAAATTCTAGTGGACACATGGAGCTGATAAGAGTTTTGAGACTTTGAAAAAAAAAGTTGTTGAATTACTTGTACTAGCTTTGCTCAATTTCAACAAAGTATTTCAAGTTGAATGTGATGCAAGTGAAAATGCAATAGGAGCTATATTAAGTCAAGAAGGTAAGCCTGTTTCTTTCTTTAGTGAAAAGTTGAATGATGCTAAAAAGAAGTATTTTGTGCATGATCAAAATTTTTATTCCATTGTTCAAGCATTGAAGAAATGGAGACATTATTTGATTCCTAAGGAGTTTTTGTTGTATATTGATCATAAAGATTTACAATACTTGGGAAGTCAACATAAACTGAATCAAAGGCATATGAAGTGGGTTGAGTACTTGTAGAGTTTCACATTTTTTATCAAGCATAAGAGTGGAGTTACTAACAAAGTTGTTGATGCATTGAGTAGAAGGGATTCTTTGTTGACTGAAATGAAGGTTGAAGTTCTTGGTTTTGATGAAATGAAAGAGTCATATGATGCTGATCCTAATTTTTCTAAGGTGTGGAGAGTGTGCAGAGCACCAAATATGATAGATCACATAAGTAAGTATGATGAGTACTTCATTCAAGAAGGTATCTTATTCAAAGGTTTTCAATTGTGTATTCTTAGAAGTTCTATGAGGTTGAATCTAACTAAGGAAAAGCATAGTGGTGGATTAGCTGGACATTATAGGATTGATAAGACATTGATTTTGTTGAAAGAGAAGTATTATTGGCCACAAATGTATAAGGATGTTTAGAAATTTGTAAATATTTGTAGAGTTTTTCAAGTTACAAAGGGAGTGAGTCAAAATATTAGTTTGTATACACCTATTACTATTCTTGAGAAACCTTGCACTCACACGAGTATGAATTTTGTTCTTTGATTACCTAAGACAATGAAGGGGTATGATTCCATAATTTTTGTAGTGGAAAAACTTTCTAAGATGGCCCATTTCATACCATTTAAGAAGACATCATATGCTAAGCATGTTGCTAAACTTTTCTTTAAAGGGATTGTGAGATTACATGGATTAACAAGAAGTATTATTTTAGAAAAAGATAGTAAGTTAGTTGGTTATTTTTGGAAGACTTTGTGGAAGAAGATGGGTAAAAAGTTGAAGTTTAGTTCTACATTCCATCCATAGACTGATGGATAGATAGAGGTTGTGAATGAAGCTTCGGTAATTTGCTAAGATGTTTGGTTGGAGACAAGCCAAGTAATTGGGAGATGGTATTGGCACAAGCTCAATTTGCATATAATAATTCTATGAATAGGAGGATAGCAAAGACACCTTTTGAGACTATTACTAGAATACATCCTAGAGGAGTATTAGATTTGAGAGATGTAGCTGGTGAAGAAAAGAGAAGTGTTGCAGGAGAAAAATTTGCTAATTTTATGAAGTCTTTGCATAAGGAAGTAAAGTTGAGGTTGGAATAAAGTAATCAGAAGTATAAGAAGAATGTTGATAAGTCTAGAAGACATCATGTTTTTTAAAGTGGTGATGAGCTGATGGTTCATTTGAAGAAAGGAATATTTCTTGTTGGAACATATAGTAAGTTGAAGATGAAGAAATTTGGACCTTGTAAGATCTTGAAGAAGTTTGACAGTGGCAATGCTTATGAAGTTGAGTTACTTGATGACATGGATATATCTCCCATATTCAATGTTGCTGATTTATATAAGTATCATGAGTTAGATGATGAAGTGGATGTACTTGTTGATTATCCTAAGAAGCAGATTGAAGAAGTTGAGAAGATTTTGGATTAGGGAGTTGGCAAGAGTACAAGAGGAAAATATTACTATGAGTACTTGGTGAAATGGAAGAATATAACAATGAATATGCTACATGGATTTCTTAATCTAAGTTGGGTTTAGCTCAGGTTGTGACACTTGCATGATTTAGGAGAATCATTTTTCCAACCCTGGTTGTCTGATGCAGAAGCATCTTGGGTTTCCTTGTAGACCTGCTCTTTTGTTCTTTGTACCTGTTAGTGCTAAGTGAACCTTTGGGTGATAACTTCCTATTGGTGTCAAGTGATCCTTTCAGTTCCAAGTTCCTATTGGTGTTGAGTGATCATTTGGGTGCCAAGTTCTTGTTGGTGCCAAGTGATCCTTTGGGTGTCAAGTTCCTGTTGGTGCCAAGTGATCCCTTTGGGTGCCAAGTTCCTATTGGTGCTAAGTGATCATTTGGGTACTAAGTTCATGTTGGTGTTGAGTTCTTGTTGGTTCTAAGTGATTCTTTGGGTGCCCAGCTCATGTAGATGCCGAGTGCTAGTTTATGCAAAGTCTTCATCTTCTAAGTTATCTTTGTCTGGTTCTAGTTTGGGCCGACTTTACTTGCATTTAATTTTGGTTTAGGTAGTTAATATTTATTATGGGTCAACTTGTGGCTTTCCTTGTTCTAGAATCTTCTATAAGCCATTTTGGCTAGTATTTAAAGATGTATAGGTTTGAATTTAGGGGTAAGTCAGTGAGTAGGAGATTGTAGAGCAGAATTGAAAGTGCAAATTTGTAGTTGGATCTTTGAATGTGAATGTATTTGTAATTAGTTGTAACCTAGAAGGCCTTATATTTGGGCATGTATGAAGATGTTTTGATGAATCAATAAAAGTATTTCTCTCTTCTTCCTTCTTTGGTTGTTGTTTCTTGTGTTTGCTTCCATTGTGTTAACTCTTGCAAGGTGGTTTGGATAGTTGGGTGAGCCTTTAGCCCTAGTTATTCACCCTTTGCCTATGTCAAACTAGCTCCAGGAATTAGATCCATACAATGACTTATACTCCTTAATGGAGGTAAACCATCAAGTATATCCTCTAAAAAAATATATTTATATTCATTCAACAAGTTTTCAATTTCTATTGGTACTCAGCCTCTAGTAGTTTCTACTATCACTCGATCATTACCAACTACTATTGCTCGATCATTACTACCAAAACTCAATCCTCTAGGAATTATACCAAAACAAACTTGGTTCCTTTTCATTTCTATTTCAAATTGTTTCCCATTGACCATGCAAATTTTCACACTAGTATAATTAACCTCACCTAGACTTTCAATCAAAGGCAACAATATTTTTGTTTTTCCATTTACCCAAAGAGTATATTGATTCAATCTTCTATCATGTATAGCATATCTATCATATTGCCAAGGTCTACTAAACAAAATATGACAATAATCCATAGACATAATATCACATGAAAATTCATCAAAGTATGTTCAATCTTGAACTTCATAATACATTGTTTCCTTACCAATATCTTACGCTCATCCTTCATCCATGAAACATGATAGGGTTTAGGATACTTCAACCTTTGCAACTACAACTTTGTAACTAGCTCTTTTGATGCCAAATTTTTTCGACTTCCACTATCAATGATTACCTTGCAACATTTTCCAGCCATCTTACATCTAGTCATGAAAAGACTTCTCCTTAGGACAAGTTCCTCATCACTTCCCTTATTACATAAGGTTCTTCTCACCATAAAATTTTCTCCAGCCTTAGGTCCACTTGGTGAACCCTAAGTGTCTCCTTGAATCACAACATTTATGTTAATTTTCCCACTTTTAGAAGATCTACATTCAAAGGATCTATTTCCTTCTTTACCACATCTAAAACAATTACCATGAAATCCATCGCTAGAATAAGAATTACCTCTTCCTCAATAAGAACTAGTACGTCCTCAGTAAGAATCACCAACTTTCCACTTAATTTTTCCTTTGTCATCATTCTTCCATTCATATTTTCCCTTATCTTGCACAAAATTGTCAGATATGCCACCTCTCCATAAGATCTACCTCTAGCTCTCTAAAATCTACCACCTCTACCTCTTTGTCCTTGTTCATGCTTCTTTGTCAAGATCTCCTCATCTTTCAAGTCATATTGGTATGCTTCTTCCACACTTTCCAATTTCACAAAAATAATCTCATCTTAAATTCCATATCTCAATCCATTTATGTACCTTGCAAATTTTCTCAAAATCATCATCCACATATCCAGATCTGATGTCCAATCTATAGAGTTCCTCAGTATACTCCTTCATACTCATGTTTCTTTGCCTCAAACTTTGCATCTTTCTCAACAAGCTAATTTGGTAATTAGCAAGAAGGAATTTTTTCATTACCTTGTTCACAATTTTCACCCAAGTACTAATCTTTTATTTTCCTCTCCTTTGTCTATTAGTTTACAAATTCTCTCACCACAGTGAAGCATGTCCTTTCAACCTAGTAACTACAATCTTCACCTTCCTATTATTATAAGTGTTCCCATAGTTAAATGACTTCTCCATTTTAGAGATCTAGTTTACCACAACATTAGTATCCAATTTCCCCTCATAAGAAACAACTTCTACAATGGGCTTTGAATTTTTCCTAGATAATACTCTCAACAACCTTGCCTCATCTTGATCTTCTTTAGGTTTTGGATTAGGGTTCAGTGCTACTGCTTCATCATCACTCACATCATCAAGATGTGCTCCTCTCCTCTAGGTGGTCTCCACAACATCTAATCTAGCTACAATTTGTCTCAATGTATCTAGTACTGCATTATCAACATTTCCTCTACCTTGAACCATCTTTACAAATTAGGTTCCTACAAGATTGTAACCCTCTATAAGTTGTAGATCAAATCCTCAAATCTAGTACCCCACAACCAAATTCACTTAGGGTTCTACACAATCCAATTTCCATAAGGATGAACCTCAAGCTCTAATACCACCTAGTTCAAGGAGAGATGAAATAACTAGGGCCAAGGGCACCCCCAACTATCCCAACCACCTTCTAGAGTAAAAACAATAGAATCAAACAACAGAGAAAAACACAAAAGAGAGAGATAAAAAAAAATACTTTATCGATTCATCAAGAAATCAACATACATGCCTAGCTATAAGGCCTTCTAGGTTATGGTCAGATACAAAATATAACTTCCAAATCCATGATTTAACTTTAAATTTGCACTTACAAACACATATGTATCCCCCTTTCAAAACCCTCTAAGTTTTACCTTTAACCTAATCCTAAGTACTCTATTTATACTTTCCAAAATGACTTACAAAAGATTCTAAAACAATACATAGCAGAAAGGCCGACCCCAAAATGGTCAAAACTCATCCCTAAAAAAGATCCTATCATTAAATTCAATATTGAAATTAAATACATAAGTCAACTCCCACTAAGAACCAAAACAAAAATAACTCAACTAAAGAAAGAATCAAGCATTAGCAAATAATAGGTTCAATCAGCACATGAAGGAACATTTGACCAATATTGGATAACTCAACACATACTAGATAAATAATCACACACTAGATAACTTGGCACACATTGGATAACTTGACAATTAAAACTCAATAGCAAGTGGCAGAGTGAAAAAAAAGTATAGGATTACCAAGCAACCCAAGATGTTCCTGTATAAGGTCTCCTAGTGAAATTGAAACCTATTAGGTTGGTGAGGGGCCTAGAAGTGTGGGTAAAGGTTTAGAGGGACTTTAAATGATTGAATAGACTAGTAAGGGTCTAAGGAAGTGTATAAAGAGATCCTAGGTAGAGGGTTGGGAATTCTAAGAGGGAAGTCTAATAAAGAAGACTAGTTATTTGAGGAGTAGTTGGACTAGTTAAACCATGTAAGCTTGGAGTCTTATAGAGATCGTCTATACCTTAGAGGAGAAGTTGATCCCAAGGATCTTGGAGATCCTAGCTAAGAAGAAAACCTAAACCATTAGGTGGTTAGAGAAATCAAAGGAGCATTTGGAGTGAAGAAATCTTAGGATACCTAAGTCCTCTACATCACTTAGTAAAAGTTTACTTTTCCAGTTCAACCTGAACTAGGGTTTTGGTTGTTTTGGCTTTGATCAACATTGGAAGATAGGTAATTCTATGAATCATTTTCTTCAATATCTGAATAGGTTTCTCCAACCATAACTATCCATTATACACATAGCTCAGAATATATCTTATCCATTTGACCTTGAAGTCTCTTGGCATATGTGATATGTGTGTCAAGCCCTTGGCTTCCAAATATTGATGCTCAAGTCTTAGAATGCCATTCACCCATAACTTGTTCAGTGCTTCATTCATCTCATGAGTGCCTAACACTTGAATAGAATAGTGATAAGATGAATAGATATCATGCGCAAGAAATACCTTGGGTGGAATTTGAAATTGTGGACCAGTTGGGTCAAGCACTTTTGCAATTGCCAGACTCAACTTGAAGTTTGGTGCCTTGCAATCAACTCAAACCAACATTTCAGACCCTTTCTTGATTTTTCTACTAGAAGATGCCATGCTCAATAGGGTTTTTGAAAACTCAAAATTTCTTCAAAAATAAACACTTGAATCATTCTTAAGCTCTAAAATCATTCTTCATAAAATAGCTCTTGAAATTGGTGGGGAAACAATGCACTAAATTTCTTCCTTTTTAACGAATTTCTTCTTTATAATCACTATTAATGTTTGGTACATTTACTCACTCAATGAAAAACTATCTTCCACTTGGTTTAGCCTTTAATGCTTAATAGACATTCATGCCTTGACATAATCATTATCACTCAATAGAGTCTTGAACATCTCGGTGTCCACATACAATACTTTACATGTATCTTGACCTTTCTCAGCAAGGTCTTGTAACCCAATCTAGCTCAGTAAGGTCTTGAATTTGTACAACCACAAAGTGATCATTGTGCATCTTGAATGTTGATATGGATCTCTTCTTCTTGTTGGCTAGAACTAATGAGGAATGTCTACTTTAGAATCTTATTTCTAGTTATTCCCATAGGGAATCAAGATGAAATGGTTGAGTCACCAAACTCTTAAGTGACATCTACTTCATGACTTAGGCTTGCATTCTTAGGATATTTTGGTATCCATTGCTACTTCATCTACCTTCTCATATTGTCAGCCTTGGTTTTATTTTCATCTTCAATCCTTCCTATGTTCATATAGTTCTTGGAAAGATATCCAAGTTCTATATAAATGAAATATCGTTTAGTGGTATCTCTTTTCCTCATGTGATGTTTCAAACAATTTTCTCCAATGTTCCCAAATTCACCACAGTAGTGGCATCTAAACCATGTGTCATAGTCCCATCCAAATATTTCTTTAACAATATATTCTACTGCATTCAATTTCTTGGTGTTGCATTTAGAAGATTTGTGTACTTTTTTATTGCAACAATAACATTTTCCTTCAAACTTAGATTTCTCTTTGCATTCACTTTCTCTATGTCCATGCTTATTGTACTTGTAGCATTTTCCATTGAATTTTTCTTTACCATTACTCTTAAATTTGTTTGATGTATGACCTATCTTACCATAATTATTGCAAGTAGGCCTTTGATTCTTTTGAGCTCCTTGCTTGGATGATTCACCTTCTTCTATGTATCTTATTCCAATTTTTCCTTTGTGTCTATACTAACTTTTTTCATTCAATTGATTTATGCTTTCTTGAGATTTCATCATCCTCTCATTGGTTTGATTTTTAGTGTTTAGATCATGTTGGTGTTTGAAAATGTTACCCATTTCCAATTATCCCAATGAGAAATTGATGCATCTAGGGGCATCTAACTCCCATCATCAACACATCCATTCAGACACTAGGCCAACTATAAGGCATGACCCTTCTTCTTCTTTAGGCTATGCAAAACCTAGGTGGGTGGACCTATAGATTCTTTATATGGTACCAGTTGTCAAAGCAGACACTGAATCTATTACAAAGCTGAGTGAGGGAAATCTATTATAGCTCTTCAACATGAAAGGGAAAAGCATTGATTATTGATGTTGATATTCAAAAAATCCTCAAGCATGCAACAAAACCTAATGATCCTGTAGCTGATCAGTGCCTAATCCATTGGGAAATTCCATGAATCCAAAACATACATCTGTGACATCAGGACATATTCTGTATACCCAGACATCAGATCTATCTAATCACCTTGTGATTTAGACATCAACGTTCACTCATATCTCATTGTCACAAAATATCCTTCTAAACATAACCAGTAACCCTATCAAACACATTAAGCATTTACTTGACACTTTGTTCCAATAGAAAAATATATCAAACATACAACCTTAAGGGGAAGCAAATTGATCTCAGCTCTTCATTCTAGGACCACATAAGACTACAGATTACTGAGATAGGAGACAAGAACCAGAATGAAACTAATGAAATGCTTGCTCATATGTATTCATTTCCTTGAAACAATACAATCAAAATGCATGAAATTAAAAAATGAAACAACCTAATGTATCAAAACTATCTGTATTAACTCTACACTACTACTATTCACATGAGAAGAAATTGCTGAAGGAAAATGGTGTCACAGTCATGGGAATGCAACCAAAACTGGATCCAAGACCTTGGTATCACAGTAATGTACAAATTTTCTCCAAAGAACTGGAACCTGTATAATGAGAAAGAATGAGAGATATATAGGAAGAAGGAATTTTCAGATCTGCACTGCAACTGAAAAGTGTCCACTAAGAATTCCCTCTCTTTGCCATGAAAAGACTCTCTCTAATCTCTCTCCTCAACTGAAAATCAAATCCTCATCATTCTGGCTCTTCCATGCATAAAGAATATCAGATATTTGATGATGAGAGAAAGAAACTAATTTTGGATGTTAAAGTAAATAGACAAAGTAAAAGTAACAAATCAGTTGAAAATGACTTGTAGAATGCAAGAAAACTGATTCAACTTGATTTTCTTCATATTTAGATTCCAAAAGGTCTTCAAAACAACCCTGTAATTGATCTTGAAGCTTCATGATGAAATCTGGTCATTGCACTGAGAAGGCCCTGGGAATTACAAAATTGCTTACAACACAAACTAGTGAATACCTGTGCATAATCTGACTCCATACCTGAAAAATTTGGATTCTCTCGGTTCCAACGGTATACTGAAGTGCCTAGTTTGGACAAAAATTGCCCCTGTTATGACCATTTTAAATTCTAGTCCTGGACTGTGGCTTTGCATTTAAAAATGAAAAATTTAAAATTTTACATAGTGATAACTATATAAAATTTGAAAATACTTCAAAAATTTCATTCTATGCTTATGCTTTTATTTTCTCTCAACTTTCACTTCAAATTCATCTTTACTTTATCCTCCTTATCTCTCCAATCTAAGGATGCCACATGGCACAATCTGACTGGCTGAGACCTTTTGAAATCCTTATAAATAATTAATTATTTTCATCTCTTTCTTGTAACCTCGAAAGCTCTTCATATTTCCATTTACATGCACACGTGCTTAATATGCCTTTATGTTCTTACGGGCTTGAACATAAGCCCAGAACCCCTTTTCATCTCTATTCCCGCCTTTACATTGCTTTTGAAATGTAAGTGCAGAGTCTTTTGGAATTTGATTTATGCCCATATAGGCACGGACCCTTTTACGCTTTTACGCTCAATGCGTAACATTGTGAGCCTTTGGAAACCTTCAATAATTGTTTCCCGACCCTATGGGAAGCATGCTTCCTCGTATCATCAGGATGAGATAAATTTTACCTTCTGCTCTTACACAAGCGTAACACTGGAGAACCTTCAGAATTGCCTTATGCTCATACGCATGAACTTGGTATTTCACGGGTCAAAATATCTATGACTATTGACCTGCGAGCCCCACACACTAGGCTATAGCCTTTTTAAAGGCGAGTCTTTTGAGACACTTGTATTACACTTAGAATAGCATTTAAACCAGTAAAACATCTCCCACATGCAATGTGGGATTATTACCTCCACTTATTGTGTGCCTCTATTTTATGTGCTGCCTCTAATGTGAAGCTTTGTTCACAATGCAGGCTGCATCTTTCAATTTCGGATTCTTCATTGTATGGACTACAACTTGTTATTATTAAAATGCCTACTGCCTCACTCATTTAAAAAATGTGGCTCTCTCTAGCTTGGGCGTCTTCCTCTGTGGCTAACTCTTTCATTGTGTGGATTTCCTTTTGAAAGCTATGAATGACTTCCTCTGCTTGACATGGCACTCTGCCTTGGCATGCCTCCTTTTTTGCATGAGTTTGTTTGGCATCTTGCTCTATATGCAACTGCCTCCATATGCTACAGCTTAAGTGTGGTCTTTTCTTGGTCACTGACTTCTTACAGTGCAGACTTCTTTGTCTGATGCCAACAGCTTCCTATTTGCTACTTGCAATGGCTCTTTTTTTTAAAACATGGGTTTGCTATATTTGGATGGGTAGCCTTTTGTATATTCTCATGGTGTGGTCTTCTTTTAATGGCTTTGAAACTCCTCTTCCTGTCGTGAGTTCTCCCCTATTCATGTCTCCATGGTCTCTTTTCATGTGTCAGCTACCTCCTTCTCTAGCTACTTGCAACTTCAACTCCATTTCAAGCCATTCACAAGCTCTTTGACTTTAACTTGCTTCTCTTTGCATATCTCCACATTTAATGTGGATTCTTCTTTGAACAAGGCATCTTGGACTGCTTCTTTGGTGATACTTAAATGTAACATCAATTGCCAATGAAAGTCCCTTACTGTAGAGACTTTTAGCCTTCTTCAAGTTGCAAAAATGCTTCTTTAGTGCATTTATATTTGTGACAAGATCACAAACAAACCCTTTAGAGAAAGCTTCGATGAAATGGGCTCAAAAGTTAGAGAGATTGATTAGAGGGAACCTCTCATTTGACGGATATGGAATCCTGAATATAGAAGTGCTACCATTTTGGACTGCACTTTTGAATGTTTTTCAATTAAAAACTTTATATCCCATGCAACTCTTTGGTGTGACCGCCCTCTTCTTTTTCACTGAGATTGCTTATTCCATGTGGATGTATGTTTTTTTAGAAAGGCCACATTTTTAAAACTCAGATCTTTGACATGCACATACTTCATTGCCACATTTGGAAACAACCTTCAAATATCACTCCGCATGAGATTCAGTAGTTCCTTAAACAATAGGTATTTGACCTAGCTTTAAAATATATTGTCTTAAAAAATGTCCTATCCTTCATCTGATGAAGTTAGCCGGGCCCCAAAGTGGGTCCAGCTAAAAAAATTTTGTTCTCGGACAATTGAATCCTCAGACTGATTCACTAACCTTCTCAGACTGATTTGAAACAATTTTGATCATAGATTGATCGTTAAAACTCAATTTTTCATACTCTGCCAACTGTGAATCTCATCTCAGGAGCTCTATTGAATGCCTTTAAAAATTGATCCAAACAGATAACTGGGCTTTGAAATCTGGGATACTGATTCTCTATTTCATATAATTTCACCCTGTCAAATCTCATCTCATGAAAAATTCCCAATTGAAAGATATTCTTTGTTAAATTTTCCTTCTCAAAATTACCTACAAGTAAACAAGTCTGAAAACAACAAATTGGGTTCGAATTTGGCTTTGAAAACTGGGCAAATGAGCACATGGGAAAAAGAAAACTGGGGCATTGATACTTTGTCATGAGGAGAGTGTACTTTTGTGGTTTGGGCTCATGACAAATCACAGGACACAATTGGCGAAGGTCTAAAGTTGGCTACTTAGAATTGCTGATTGGAAACATTGACAAGATAACGATTTTTGCAAATGGAATTGACCTGAAAAAGTGTGTAGACAGATTCGTTAAGATGTAAAAAATGACACAGTTGGATTACTTTTGGAGGAAAATATAGGGGTACAATCCATTCAATCTCACCAATCACAGGTAAAAAGATATGACATCTTGAATAGGGGTTCCAATCAATCTGCAAATACTGACACCAGTAAAAAGATAGAAATTGCGTTTGGAATCGCATTTGAAAACTAATCAAACGAATTCCTCAAGACTTAAAAATTGAAACATAACAAGTCTATGATGTTTACAATACAACACAACAAGAATTTCAATATTTGGATCAACTCATCAAAAGTTATTACTCGTCAAACAAGGCTTCTTACAATTTTGAATATTTTGCAAAAACATGAAAACAGTAACTGACCAACTTTGAGGGATTCAAAACCTAATCAAACGAACTCAAAACAACTTGAAATATGAAACATATATTTTGAGTATGGACACTAGATACTCCCAAAGTGGCAAGTTATGACACATTTCTGGGTGCAAGATATTCAATGACAAACACAACATCCTATCGCTATTTGACACTTAAGGTAAAATGCAGATTTGAGATTTTCTCAAAACAAGACTTCACCAAATAGTTTGGAATGACATTTTAACTTCATGGAACACTTAGACAGGCTGAATGAAAAATGTCAGAAACATTTAACACCTCTGGGGCTTTACAAGTACAGTCGGGTACACAAGCATTTGTAGGCCTGATTTTCTCAAAAATTTTGAATTGTGACTAAAATTGAAGCATGTAATTTTTAGTCCCAATAGATCATTTTTTAGTCTTTCATTTTCTAGACTTAGAGTCATAATTTCTTTATTTTCATTAGTGAGTTGATCAATAAACTTTGCTTGCTAAAGGGATAGATGTCTAATTTCATTGTTCTTTTCTTCTATCTCTTCTTTGGCTTTGTCTTTTTCTTCCATGACTTCAAAAAATCTTACTGATTGGATTTCTTGTTCCCTTTTTAGCTTTTTAACTTCTTTTTGAAGATTATAATTCTTTTCTAATAGGTCTTTGATTGCATCATCAATGACGTCTAAATTTATTTCAAGATATATATCTTCAATTCTTGCTTTAGTGTAGAGATTGTCATTCATTTGTATTGCAAGATTTTTTCTTCTTTTCAATGATTGAGAGAGTTCCTCCTTTGCTTTCTTCAATTTTCCAATGGCCAATTCAAGATCTAACTTTTCATTGTCAATTGTCTTATCTAGCATGTATGCCTTCATTGACTTTGATCTTTACTCAAGTTGTTAGACTTCTTTTGTGACAACCACAATGCTCTAATAACAATTGTTGGAAATATGAAGTAGGGAAGGTTACTAAGAGGGGAAGGGTGAATCAGGAACCAATAAAAAGAATTTCTTATTTTTTCTACCAATTAATCATCCATATAATATTATGATTTAATTGTATGCATGAAAGAATGAAAGTAGTAAAGCATTCATAACACTTAATGCAAGATATGGTAACCCAGTAACCTTCCAAATAGAAAGTAAAACTAGGGTGGGGATGATACCCACAAGCTTTAGTATTTTAGTATAAATTTGGCCTATTAAGACTTAAAATTGAACACTTCTGATGATCTACCCTATTAGAAGCAATATGGACTATGAGGTCCACTTTGTAAAAGTTTTTATAAAACATACAATGAAGTATGCACTAGGTTAAGATATTTAGAAAGGACTATTAAGTCTACCATATTAAAGGATTACATGGATGCACCTGTTAGGATGAACTAGTGGTTGATTTTTAATTTGTAACTTTGATTTTTTGGTTGAGATTCTTTGAATTACAATGATCACTTGACTATGATAAACAATCCTTTGTTGTCCCTTATACTTCTTGTAGCCCTCTTTTAATTCGCACTTCTTCTCATCATATACTCATCACATATTTCTTTGGATATGATAGAATTCTTTACCTATATACCAATCCAAATCATAGCTTACTAAAGTCGGCTGCAATACAAGTTTCACCAAAATCCACAAAGTTGGTCCAACTATTGTAACTTGAGTTCTGAAGACAAATGTGGTGATGTTCTAATACTCGGCACTGTCTTTCACTTGGTTGATGAAGAGGCTTAGTTCATACTGATCACTTCCAAGTAGCTTGAACTTGGTTAGCACTATGTGACTTAGTGAACAATATGAAAGTTGGCATATACTGAATCACTTAGTTGCAACACAATATGGTTTTGTCAACACTAGGTTTGCATCACTAACACTATGAGCTTAGTAGACACTAGAGAAAATGGTTAACATTAAATAACTTGGTTAACACTATGTAACTTGGTTGACACTATGGATCTCGGTTAACAATATACTTTTCATCACTTGCACTAAATAACTTGGTAGACACTACTATACTTTGCATGAATTGTACATAGGTTCTAAAGCTCATTAGCATTGTGTGACTCAGTGAACACTATGAAAGTTGGATATACTGAATCACTCAGTTGACACTCCATGGCTCGGTCAACACTAGATTCATATTGCTAACACTAAGAGCTCGATAGACATTGGAGAAAATGGTTAACACTAAATAACTTGGTTAACACTATGTAACTTGGTTGACACTATGGATCTCAATTAACACTAGACTTTCCATCACTTTCATTGAATAACTTGGTAGACACTGCTACACTTGGCATGAACTATACATAGGTTATAAAGCTTAGTAGCAATTGAGAAACTTGGTAACAACTATATATTGACTAAGTGTGAGTCACTAATAGAAAGATTGACCTTAATATCAATAATCTCCCCCTTTGGCATTAGTGACAAAAAAACTTATCATCCCAAAAATTGAATATTCAAAGTACAATTCAAAACATTCTTTTATCACCAATCTGTGTCTACAACATGGTAACATACTCTATTTTTCAGATTTTTCAAAATTTCTTTTGCAAAAGTTATTTTCTACTTATCTATTCATGTATCTTGTATAATACTATGCTGCTCCCACATAAACCTTATATATCTAGAGTACTACTTCCCCATACATATATTCTTTACAAGTCTTTACATATACTTCTCCCTCTTTATACATATAGACATTCATCTATACTTCTCCCCCTTTTTGACATAAATGCTAAAGGTGTATACTATATGTTAATACCAAAATGTGACAAGAATTTAGAGTGTACCTTCAAGATTAATGCCATTGTCTTGTCCCAGTTTTCCTATAACACCTTACATCCATGCAATACAATCTAAACTTTTATTGATAACTCCATCATGTGATCAACAATGGAGAATTTATTGTCATGGATGAGTGTCTTAGTATGTGCAATGTGTGTCTACAATGCATCCATGTTTTGGATTTATGCAAGTGTGGCCCTAATCCTATATTCTTCTTTTAATAATTTTTCCTACAAATTTTTCAAAAATTTGATGTTTGAATAGTGGGTAGAACTATAGCTTGGATCAAGTGACAACTAGTGTGCACTTACCTTCATGTCTTCATCTATATTTGTATCATACAACTTAACAAATAATGAAGTGACATTATTTACGTATTGTAGAGCTATAATTCTATATGCTTAAGGAACACAATGTTAGAAAAAAAGCATTCAAACACATAAAATTAAGCCACACTTATGATAAGGCAAAGAAAACAATTAAGGAATGCAAACCAAAAGGAGGAAAACACTTCATGCTTCCTTGATTTTGTAGATGTGTCCTTTGATGTGGATGTATGCTCAATTTATTCAATGTTGGAGATGGATAATGGAAAATTGGTAGCCTTATGACCTCTCAATTTGGCATTATGAGGGTATGGTTGATGGCTTTTTTTCTCAAAATAGCATTATGGCTTTGCATGAAGGATTTTGTTTTTCAAACTAGCATGATAACTTTACTAAAATGGATTGTGTTAAAATGGCTTGGGAGGGGATTCCTTAAATAGGCAAAGGGCTTGAGGGATTGATGGCCAAGATGCAAGGAGAGATGAAAGCTTCGGGAGGGCTCAGATTGAATGAGAAGGGAGCACATGGATTGTGCTTCCTTATAGCTAATCAAGGAGTGACACATGTTGTAGGGTCATTGGTTAGGGCAAGAGGGGTTGAGGAGTCAACAAAGGAGGCTCAAAGCTCATAAAGAACCTCATAATGGCTTGTAAGAGCAATAAATGGGCATGTAAAAGTCATTTATGGCTTGTAAGAGAATTTATGGCTTGGTGGTTGGGATATTTTGAGGGGATAGACTTTGGCTTGGCTTAGGAAAGTCTTAAGCTCATTTAGGATTGTGCAAATGATTAGGGGATGGGTTAGGCTTGGGTTAGGATTACATTAGGGATGTTAGAGATGTGCAAGTGGATGGTATTGATGAGGGTGGGTGAGTTAGTGGCTAAGCTTAGTTAGTATGGGTGGATGGGGTGTATTAGGTTAAATGGAGGATTTAGGATAGGCTTTAGGGGTTATTAGATTTTAGGCATAGATTTATTTAATAAATGGGGATTTGGAATTAGATAGGAGAATAGGATTTAATTGATAAATGATGGATTATTTGATTTATCAATTAGGACTATAGATGATTAATTAAATTAATCATCTAGCGGATGGCAAAGGATTAATTAAATAGGAATTTAATTAATGATGCCTTTAGAGATAGCTAAATAGGATTACCAAAGTGGTGTAATCAAATTTAGGTGTCTACATGTATATCTCTAATGAACCAAGAATAGTAGACAATTCTACTTGGTTTATCACAATATTTTGTGCCACTTGTTCCAATACCTTGTTCTCAAACTTTATTTCTGCTCTATGTAATAATTTATCCTATCCATTCAAGTCTTCATTGAATTTCAAAATAACTTCCACTAACTAGTCCAAAATAGGTTGATTACTATCAACCTCAATACTTTGTGCATTTACAAATATATCCTTTATATTTTCAAGCACTTGGGTTTTCTTTCTCTTCTCTTCTCTAAGATTCTATTTCGTATCTCTCTTTTTCAACAATTCTCCTATGGTATTCATATGATCAAGAGTGAGGGTAGAGATATCCTAATTTTGAATAACTATATCCTCATTTAAAACAATTTCTTCTTCTTTACCCTTACACTTATCTAGAACATTAGTACTCAGTTGAGACTTATTCTCAACTGTCATTGTACTAGCTATGGATACATGCAAAATAGAGACAATAGTAGAAACTAAGGGGCTAAAAAAAATGTAGATATGGCACTAATAGTAGAAATAACATCTTTTTTCATGATTAAACCTAATGATGGAGGCACTTTATTCTAGATAGATGAGGTGTTGGTTACTTCAGTCAATGGAATACTCAATTGAATAGGTCTTGAGCTTGGTTGGGTGCTTGTAGTTGTAGTGGTTGTATGCATGCATATACGGCCTTTTTTTAACACACACACTTCAACATGGTCCTTATTTGTGGATTCATCCTAGGATGAACATGAGATTGTTCACCCAAGAATAGTCTAGAAAGGTGACCTGTTGCCTTCTATCTAAAGGGATTTTTCTTATTAGATATCCTCAGATTTGAGGTGTAAGCAACCGGACCCTCTAAGAATGAAGGATTTAAATGCACTTAAGTCTATATGAGTATGCAAGTAATCTAAATAATATATGCAATTAATCTATGAACATATAAAATAAACTAGATTATATGCATGCATATTAAATCTAAATGATATTTAATCTAAGGAATGAAAGATTATGTAATAATGAATTCAAAGTGAGAGCACAATTTAGTAGAGATTCGATAGAAATTCAATTCAACCTCCTTAACAAGGAATCAGGAGTCTCTTAAATAGAATTTTAGGAATCCATCAATGGGTGAGATCAACTCAGACCAATGATCAGCATTGAAACAAAAATTTAGTTAAGATGGAAACTTCCTTGTGCAGGTGAAGTGAGTTGTTCCGATCTGAGTGTGATGAGCAGTCAACTAAACTTGCCGTGAGTGAGAGAGTAAGTTAACTAGATTAATTCCAATTTGAGAGAAAGTTCACTTCTAAGTTTCTATTTAGAACTGAAGAGGAGATTTAGGAAGAATATTTAACTTAATAAAATGAGATATGCTCTCATAAATACCTTTTCTATTTAATTAAATAATTTCATTTAATTAATTAGGAATGACTTCCTATTTAATTAAATAACTTCATTTAATTAATTAAAATAATTATATTTATTAAATTAAATAAATTTAACCCCATAGTACATTAGCCTTAGGAGATAATTTAATTTAATAAAGTATGAATACTTTTGATTAAATTAAATTTAAATCAAATAGGTTTAATGTGGCTAATATGAGTGAGTACTATAGGGATTAAATAGGAAATATGATGAATGTGGATTAGGGTTTTCTATATCTAACAATTAAGTCAAGTAGCAAGTAGCAAAATAAGAATTTTCTATTAGAATTGGTCTTAGGATTGATTAGAATATACCAGAATTGGTATAATGGCAATGAGCCAATTTTGGGATATTACATTTTTCCCCTCTTTGAATGAATGTACGAGCAACACATTCTATTCAAAGAAAATTAAAAAGCATGATGCAAGGATCAAGAAATTAGATTGGTTCTGAAATTGATGATATGAAGACCAATTGATCAGCTTTTAAGGACTATCTCTAGAATAGAGCTTAATCCCAAGGAATCCAAGCAAGATACCTAGATAACCAAAATTGATAAGCATTTTAAAGGTTTCCTTCAGAACAAATTTTAGCCTTGAAGGATCCAAACAGAACGTCTAGATACCTAAAATTGATAGCATTTAAAAGGTCATCTCTAGAACGGAGTTTAATCTTTAAGGATCCAAACAAAATATCTAGATACCTGAGAGTGATAAGCATTTAAAAGACTATCTCTAGAATGGATTTTAATCTTTAAGGATCCAAATAGAACACCTAGATACCTGAGAGTAATAAGAATTTAAAAGATTATCTACAAAATAGAGCTTAATCTTTAAGGATCCAAATAGAACACCTAGATACCTGAGATTGATAAGCATCCAAAAGACTATCTCTAGAATGGAGCTTAATCTTTAAGGATCTAGATAGAACATCTAGATACCTAAGATTGATAAGCATTTAAAAGATTATCTCCAGAACGAAGCTTAATCTTTAAGGATCTAGATAGAACACCTAGATACTTGAGATTGATAAGCATTTAAAAGATTATCTCCAGAATAGAGCTTAATCTTTAAGGATCCAGATAGAACACCTAGATACTTGAAATTGATAAGAAATCAAGATTTAATTATAAGTCTTAGAGTCATCCCTAGAACGAGGCTTGATCCTCAGGAGTCGAGGTTTAGATTGTCCCAATACCCATAATTGACTGATGACCAAATCAAATAGATGAAAAAGATGCCAGAAAGAGGTAAACAAGATGCCCCTGTTAGCTTAAAGAATAAATTTGACAACTGAGTGTCAATACACTTAACCAAGATCAAAAGTAAGTGCTGAGTAAGATAAAGTGCCGAGTGCAACAGGTGTCGAGTGATAACAAGTGCTGAGTGCAATAGGTGCCGAGTGTTAACAAGTGCCAAGTGCAACAGGTGCCGAGTGATAGCAAGTGCCAAGTGATAACAAGTGCCAAGTTCAAAAAGTGTTGAGTACAACATGTGCTGAGTGATACAATTTTGTTTAGGTGACAAGATATCCAGGAAACAGCATGTGCCGAGTATCAAAAATACTTCAGGAGCTGAGTAACTCAATATATCAACATAAAAGTTTGAAATTACACAAACTATGATGCGAACAGTTTTTGCAGCCGACAGAAGGTAAATCTCGAAGGATTTAATGATGAGATCGAATCTTTTATTTTTCCTATGTAATTTGCATGCAACCAATAAGAAAAATGCTAAAGGCATACAACCAATCAGCAAAAGATAAGTATTGAGCGGGAAATTGAGAATCAATATGGATCGTAGATCCAAAACAAACCCTAAGTCTTCAAAGTCTTTATAAGGAAGATGAAATTTCATTATAAACATACATATGGAAGGACATACAAGGGTGCATAAGCAAATCTATTTTTAGAAGCAAGAGTTATCAGATCACAAAGGATCAAGATCAGGAGAAGGCGGAAAAGGAGCCTGCATTCAGCAATCAAAGATTGTAATCTATCAGGTTTATTGTATCTAATACTCTCTAGAAATTGTATTAGAATAAAAATCCTGTGGTGATAGGTTAGCTTTATAGCTATTTTGTAAGATCCTTATGAATAGGTGATTAAAATACTTTAACTGGGTGACACTTCATGTTAAGTGTTTGTAAATCCTCTAACCAGGTCACTATTAATACAGTGTAAAGCCTTTAATAGGGTAGGCCTTTAACAGGGCAAACCATCAGAAGTAGTTGAACAATATTGCTGCAGTAAATTTTTGTGGGTATCATCCCCACCCTAGTTTTACCTGCTTATTCCTGGAGGGTTTCTGGGTTACCAAAATTCTGGTATTATGAGTTATTGATGCATGAGTTTTGTTACATGTTTATTTGATGTATTTACATGCATGCAACTTACTTTCAGTTAAAATTTTATTGGCTAAAGTTTGATACTTATGATTCACCCCCCTCGCCTCTCATAAGTACTCTTTCCATATTTGAATATTCCAACAATTGGTATTAGAGCTAGCCAGGTTCTCACAAGGAAAAACCTAACAGCTTGGAGGGAAAAGATCTAAAGATGGAAGCTTTCAAACTTGGAAAGATAATTGAAAACCAGGTGATAGATGTGCAACTTTCTCTGCATAGCTTGGAGGAATTCAAAAACAAATTGAGAAACTCATTAAAAAAGAGGAAGGATCTAGCCATAGCTGAAAATGATATACACTGCAAGGAGATTGACACCACCAACATATTTTCCAATGGAGACACTAAAGAGTTTGATGTAGGAATAGCAGAACTGATGGAAAAAAATAAAATTCAAGTAGATGAGATAAGAACTCTCAAGATGGAACATGAATCACAAGTTATAATGATATGTGAAATTACTGAACAAAAGAAAAGAGCAGTTGATGATAAGGTCATGATGGAAAATGACAAAAGGAATCTTGCAAACAGACTTGAAGAAAAATGTACTGAACTGTTAAGGATCTCAAACATGCAAATGGATACACTTGCGCAAATGATGAACCTTCATCATGAACTTAATGTAAAGGATATGAGATCTCTACCTTGAAGATGCAAAATGAAAAAATGCAGAATGAATTGAACAGGGAAAAAGAGGTAGTAGAGAATCTCAACAAATCAAGTGAAGCAATCAAGTATTTTGAAGAGTTGCTGAAATCACCAAAATCTACCCATGATACATCAGGACTAGGATATAATAGCACTAAAGTTGGAGAATCATCAAAGAGTGCTGAACAAAGAAGTGATAAAGGTAAGAATTCAAAACCCACTTGTCATTTCTGTAATAAGAAGGGACATACAGCTAATGTGCGTAGGAGTAGAAGATTCAATCAATCAAACATACCCAAAAGTTTCTGTCACAAGTGCAACATGCAAGGACATAAGACACAAAATTGTGAATCAAATGTCACAAGGACTCAAAGATTTGATGTAAATTGTTATAATTGCAAAAACTATGGACACAGGGAATTTGAATGCAGATCAAAACCTATGTGGACAGTAAATCAACCAGTAAAGACATCAAACCATGAATTTTGGGATTACAACACCAGGTACAACTGTCACTATTGTCAAGAATATGGACATGTCCCATAGAAATACATAAGAACACATTTTAGAGGGAACTACAAAAGATGGTTAGTCAAACCACATGTTTTAGTTGCTTAAAAACTGGTCATGTTAGCAAAAATTGCCCAACAAGGTCAAAGGCATCAAGTTTTGAGCTCAGCAAAGGAAAGGCAAAGATAGATGTTGGACATATCAAAAGTGAAATGAATAAGACATGGAGGAAGAAACATGAATCTAGCACATCAAGTATAGAGATCACTTCACCAAATAGGTCAAGTGATCACACTTCATCAAATTAAGCAAAGAACAAGTGTGAGGGATTGATAAACCAAGTTACATCATAAATCAGTCCCAAGACATATAAGAACTACAAAAATGAAATCAGCATAAACAAAGATGCTAAGTCAAAATTGAGAACTTTTGTGAAGATATGTCAAAGTTGCCTTCAGGAGTCGAGTTGCTGACAACGACCGAGTTGATAGTTGATGCCGAGCTATGAAATATCAATAAGAGCCAAGTAAAGTAAAACATAATGGGAGCCGAGTCATGATGAAACTTTTCAAAGTGTCGAGTAGACAGTTGGCAGCATACTAAGCATTTATTACTCTATTTTGAAGGGTACATAAATCCAATTTTTGATCATTTTCCCACCATTCAAACAAGAAGCAAAGCCAAAAAAGAGCAGAGAAGATCAAGATCAGCTCAAAAGCCATTTGTGAAGATTTTAACAGCGATTCAAGACAAATTTCATTGATTTAAGGTATTTTACTTAAGTGCCGAGCTACGTAGGACTTATAAACTTGTTTGAATTATAAACCCTAGTTTGGCAAACAATGGCATCTGGGTCAGGAACCACTAAGGGTATAGAGAGTCATGAAGTTCAATTGGTTAGCAACAAAGTTAAACAACTTGAATTTAAGCCCATTCTAGAAGTAGCATACAAGAATGATCCTGCAGGTGCATTATTAGTTATTTCGGATAAAGTTGTTATGGTCCAAGATGTTCGCAGATGTTATAATTGCAAAATTGGTGCCATAGGAGACTTAAAAATTCAAAATGTATATGATAAACTATGTCAAAAAAAAGTACTGAAAAATGAGTTTTCAATAATAGAAAGAAAAGGATTGACCAAAACCCTAGCATTTTCGACTGTTTTCAAAATTGAATGGGTATAGATAGTTTTGAGCTGAATACATGATGGAGCTTTTTGGTTAGAGTCAGGGCCAGTAAAATTCACCAAGAAAACTATTCATAGGGTTACTGGTATTCCAACCCTAGATTGGCTAAAGACCTTGCAAAGTGACAAAAGGGAAGTAATAGAGAAAAATACAGGTGCCAAATAGAACAATAGAGGAATGACTATCGACACAGTCACAGATCCCCTACTAGATTTTGCTGTGAGAATCATTTCACACAAATTCTATCAATCAAGCAAGTTAAACAGTGTACCTTGTATAGCAGTTGATGTTGCATACAAGATAATCAAAAGAGATCACACTTATGATCTGGCAGAGCTCATGTTAAAACATATTAATAAAAATTTGGGAGCTATAAGGAAGAGCAAGGGAGCTCAATGCAAATTTGGATCAGTTTTGATGTGTATGTTTTTCTATTTGATGAAAGAATTTCCTTCTATGGGTAAAGTAAAATGGAATCCGGATAAAACAATTGTTGAACAAATTAATGGATACATTGAATAGATGGGTAAAAATTTTGATGCCCAAATGACTGGTTATTTTGAGGACTTCAAAAAGTCCATGAAACAAAGAATGAGAATTCTAGTCTCATTGACTGAGAAATATGAAAAAGACATTTGTTTTCTTGTAGATATAGATTATACTTACATACAAGTAGTTATACCTAGAATAAGATGGTTTAGGCCACTAGGTTATGAAATTGATGTTGATCAAGCCTCTGCAGCAATAATAGCTCTACTTGCAGAAGAAGCTAGTAAAAATGCAAAAAAAATTGGAACCTATGATGTTGTAAAATCAAAGGTAATAACAAATTTGAAGACTGCTTCAATAGTAAAGAAGAAAGAAAAAATGGTGAGACAAATCAAAAGAAAATTTGGCATGGAAGAAGAAGAAGGAACCTGATTTAAAATATTGTTCAAAAATTAGAAATAATGATTTAAAAGGTCTAAATAACCTGAATTTTTCTAAGCTCACCAAAGAAGAGCAAAATAAATTAGAGGAATATGTGTATGCTATGATGGCTAAGTATAAGCACACACCTCTAGAATTAGATGAATCTATGCCAAGAGAATTGTATAAAATTGTAGAGGATAAATGGCATTTTTGTTTACAAATGGAAAAAGAAATAAGGGAGTCTACATTAGAAAGATTGTTGCTTGATTTGACTAAAGATCAAATAATAAATGCCATAAAAAGGCATAATAACAGATTCACTCCCAAGTATAGAGCATTCAACATATTGCAGAATAAAATTGAAGAGGTAGTTACTAAATCCACAAGATTATGAAAAATAGTTTACAAGAAAATTGAAGATGTACATAATGAAGAATATAAGGTAGAGGCAATTGCCAAGACAAAGGAAAAGAAGGTGACAAAAACCAAAGAAAAAGAGAAGAAACTAGTGGAGGAAAGAAAAGAAGAAAAGGAAGAAGAGGCACACAATGAGGAGAAAGAGGAAGAGAAAAATACAGCTGAGCCACAAGATCAAAGTATGCAAGATATACAGGTATCTCCTCCTAGTCCTCCTCATGCCACCATCACACTTGTAGATATCATAAAAATAAAGGATGTTACAAATACTTCAAATCTAAACATTAATCCATTAACTATAGAGGATTTGGAGATCCTTGACGAATCATCACTTGTAGCAAAATTAAGTTCAAATCCTATATTGGTCAGTGTTGATGAATTACAGAATCCAAAAGTCAAGGTAAAAGCACAAGTGCCACCTTTGACCATACAAACTACTGGTATTCTATTCCTTCCACCACCACCTCCACCAAGTATAGTCACTAATACACTCCAAGTGCCGAGTACACCAGCAGGGGAAATAAAAGAAACATCTGAACAACCAACAAGTTCAACCCCACCTAGCATTCATAAAAGGGATATTCAAGCTGAAGAAAAAGATGAGACAAAGAAGAAGGAGGAGATTGCAATACAAACATTGGTTGCATTACCAAAATCTGGTACTCCAACACAAACTCTTCAACAACCGAGCACAGATGGATTATAGTTGCAAATCAGGACACCAAGCTTGAGCTCATCAAAGGCAGTCAGGAAAGTTCGCTATGGAGTTCCTGAGCTTGATGAAGAAATAAATATCCCATATTATGAATCTAGCACTCTTACTGAAGAAAAGATTAATGAAATTCAGAGTGCATTAGACAAAAGAAGGAGACAAGAAGCACTAAGAAAGGAATACAAGCATAAGCTTACATTGAATGAAATTAAAGATATATTCATAGAAGCTTTTTGCTTACAATCTCTAGATGAGTCAAGACCAATCATGGAATAACTATCTGATATAGTTGACTAGGTGACTAATGAAGACCAGGAAACAAATGCTAGATTGCTTGAATGGTTAGAAAAGAAGTTCCAAGGTAAAGTAAATAGTAAAATATCTGGTGATATAGCACTGTCTAAAGAAAAACTAGCAAAGAAAGTTATAACAGTTAAAATTGTACTAGGAAACATCTTTTCCCTGTACAACAAGTTATGTGATTTTTCCACATTCACACAGGACACTAGCCAAAAAATACTAAGCTTGGAAAATAATTTGAAAATTTCTAGCATGCAACTCCCCACAGATCTAGGTTAGAGTGAGAAGCATTTTGTCCAATCAATTCACACACAAAGAGAGTTAGCTATCTTAGCAGTAGAGGAGGCAACCACAAAAGCCAAATTGATACAAATTCAATCGTCAATTACTCCTCATTTGGAATTACTTCACAAGGAGAAGATAAATGCAGAAATAGCCCTCAAGAAAGACCCCAATCTTTCTTCATTTGATGGACTTGTACACCTAGCAGTAGAGATTTCCATCTAGCATAAGACATTGGATGTCGCATTAGCAAATTGGGATGCAGCTCTAAAGGTACTCCTTGAAGTAAACATCACATTTTTGGCCAAGTATGGCATTTCATTGTAAAGACCCTTGACATAAGTGTCAAAAAGGGGGAGAATAAGTAATAAGAATAAGATTTAAGTACAAGAATGAAATGATAAGTATGATAAAAGGGGGAGATAGCAAATTTTGAGATAGCAAATTATGGGACAAAATTTAGAATGAAGGATAAATTACTGAGTCACATGGATCTTAATTAAGTGTTTTTGCCACTCATGTCAAAGGGGGAGATTGTTAGCTTAAAGAATAAATTTGACAACTGAGTGTCAATACACTTAACCAAGATCAAAAGTAAGTGTCGAGTAAGATAAAGTGCCGAGTTCAACAGGTGCTGAGTGATAACAAGAGCTGAGTGCAATAGGTGCCGAGTGTTAACAAGTGTTGAGTGCAACAGGTGTCGAGTGATAGCAAGTGCCAAGTGATAACAAGTGCCAAGTGCAACAAGTGCCGAGTACAACATGTGCCAAGTGATACAGTTTTATTCAGGTGCTGAGCTATCCAGGAAATAGCGTGTGCCGAGTATCAAAAATACTTCAGGAGCTGAGTAACTCAGTAGATCAACATAAAAGTTTGAAATTACACAAACTATGATGCAAATAGTTTTTGCAGCCGATAGAAGGTAAATCTCGAAGGATTTAATGATGAGATCAAAACATTTATTTTTCCTATGTAATTTGCATGCAGCCAATAAGAAAAATGCTAAAGGCATGCAACCAATCAGCAAAAGATAAGTATTGAGTGAGAAATTGAGAATCAATATGGATTGTAGATCCAAAACAAACCCTAAGTCTTCAAAGTATTTATAAGGAAGATGAAATTTCATTATAAACATACATATGGAAGGACATACAAGGGTGCATAAGAAAATCTATTTTTAGAAGCAAGAGTTATCAGATCACAAAGGATCAAGATTAGGAGAAGGCAAAAAAGGAGCCTGCATTCAGCAATCAAGGATTGTAATCTATCAGGTTTATTGTATCTAATACTCTCTAGCAATTGTATTAGAATAAAAATCCTATGGTGATAGGTTAGCTTTACAGCTATTTTGTAAGATCCTTATGAATAGGTGATTAAAATCCTTTAACCGGGTGACACTTCATGTTAAGTGTTTGTAAATCCTCTAACCAGGTCACTATTAATACAATGTAAAGCCTTTAACAAGGAAAACCATCAGAAGTGGTTGAACAATATTGCTGCAGTAAATTTTTGTGGGTATCATCCCCACCCCAGTTTTACCTTCTTATTCCTGGAGGGTTTCTGGGTTACCAAAATTCTGGTGTTATGAGTTATTGATGCATGAGTTTTGTTACATGTTTATTTGATGTATTTACATGCATGCAACTTACTTTCAGTTAAAATTTTATTGGCTAAAGTTTGATACTTATGATTCACCCCCCCTCCCCCCTCTCATAAGTACTCTTTCCATATTTGAATATTCCAACAGCCCCTAGTGGTGAGATACCCTGAATGATGAGGACAGAGGATGGGAACGAGATGCCCCAAGAAATAAGGATTCAATGATGTAATCATCCTATCCCCTCAAGAGTGAAATCAAAAGATGACACACCAAAAATATGATGTAAGGAGAATGATGAAAGATACAGAAGAAATCCAAGGTTTAGCAAAATATAGAAGAGATCAGAATGATTAGAAGAAAATTTAGAGTCGATTTGCAATGATTTGAAGGTCCAAAAGACCAAGTTTGACCAAAAGTTGACCAAAATTGGCCATGGTTGACTTGAGTTGACTATTTCCCAAAATGGATTTTGAAAATATGAAGGATTTTGAGTTGAATGAATTTGAGGACTCCCAAAATATTAGAAAATTTTGGATTGCACAAGCATTTGATCGCATTGGTCCTAAAAATTTAAAACGTGTTTTTATGGCACTTAGGTGTGTCAGATTTTAAATTTGATCCCAAAAATAGATTTAGAATGGTCAAATTAGCCAGGGAGTGATTTTCATGCAAATCAAAGCACATTGAAAAATTATGTCAATAGCTATATAAGGGCCCAAGGGGGTCATTTTCAAATCATTTGTGTATTTTGTCTTTTGTGAATAGTAGCTATGAGAGGAAAATGGTAGTGAATGTGAGATATCATCATTTCAAGCACTCCTGACAACATAGCCAGCCAGCAAACTATGAACCTCCAATGAGTCATCGATTTCCCACCTTCGTATCTTCATTTTCATGCATTTCGATGTTGTTTATTGCATTTTTTAAGCATATTTTAGGAAGGTTAAATTGTTCTTCGCATGAGACTACCCTTTCTCACGTGAAGACATTATCTTCTTTCACAAAGAAATAGAATCTATTGTTTCTTTGTGCATGTCAGTGGGTTTTCTCGTGCGAGAGACACCCACCTCTCGCATGAAGAAAAAGGAAATCTTGCTCGATCTTTTTGCGTAAGATTATCATTCTTTGTGCAAAGAAGATATTTCTCATGCAATGAAATGAAACTTTGTGTGAGACTTTGATATCTTTGCACGAGAATCTGTGATGGAAGAGTTTAAAATTTTCATTTTCATGCATGAAATTTACATTTTTACCTGCATTGTTCTACTATTTCGACTCGGTACTGATCATTTTCTTGTCATTGTTATTTCTGTGTGTAGGAGGTTTTTGACGATGTGTCATTCAAATCCCACTATCCACCATATGGAGATTTTTTGTGGAGTCTCGATGCGACTAACATGGCACATATTGAGTGGTTGGTCCTATCATCTCTATGCTAGATACCAGTAGTGTTGGTGAATCACAGTCTGCTCACAGCTTTGGTGGAGCATTTCCATTCAGAGACAAACACCTTTCACCTGCCAAAGGGGGAGATGACTATCACCCAAGAGGATATATCAAGGATACTGAGGATCCCATTCCATGGAGCCTGTGTGATATATGATGTGGTGCCCAGAGTAGGCATAGAGGCACTATCTATTATGTTTGAGAGAGAGCGATGCAGGGGTTGAGCCATTAGTTGGGATGAGCTTGTGCATACCTATGGGTAGACACATAGACTAGCATCAATGTTTGCAATATTTTTGAGCTACTTTTTAGTGCTAGACAAGGGGCAGCAAAGCTTAGAGTGTGGTTGGGGGGTCATGCTTCACTGGATGGTAGAGGCCCCTAAGATATTTGGATGGGGTAAGTACATGCTAGCCCATATGTTCCACAAGATGCATGAGATAGTCTTCCATGAGAAGAAGACTATGGCAGCAAGAGTCTACATCTTATAGATCTAGGCACGGGAGCATCTTCCTGTATGTAGTCCATTCATGAGGAGGCCCTAGAGCCTATGGAGCCATATATTTGTAGGTATCAAGGGCACATTACCTAGGTCTTCCTGGGTAAGACAGAGCACTAGCAGACTTGTCTTGATGACCTGGTCTCCATTGTATGGTGGCCCTAGCCAGAGACAGAGGATTGGGATGACACCCTAAGGGACTAGGGCTAGATTTTTTGTTCATGGCCACTGTTAGGCTAGACATCACAGATCATAGAACGGTTCATGATTTCATGGGTGTAGCAGTAATATGGGTGACCACAAGACATCTCATAGGAGTACTGTGCCTATGCCAGACTAGTGAAGGATATAGAGAAAGGGTGGCCCCCATGACTGGACCCAGGCCGATCCATGATAGATGTACACAACTTAGTTGCGACATAGTGGGACTATCTCCCTAACATTGTAGACACAAGGATGATGCCTACATACTAGGCATATTTGATCAGTCATCTGTTCCCATGATTCATAGACCTAGCGGGGAGAGTAGGGCAGGGTCAGCGATAGGCACCTCTACAGTAGGAGGTACCTCAGCAATAGGAGTAGCCATAGTTGGGGGTTTGGTATAGGATACAACAGGTATAGATTCGCCCACATCAGATGGGGTCAGATATAGGTGCGAGTGGTAGTGGCACATCATAGGGTTGGCGATAGAGGCTGAGGACAGAGGAGTAGGCACCACCACAAGAGGTACTAGGGTAGTAGTAGGCACCACTAAAGTAATAGGTACAACCACAACAACAGGCACCTGAGATACTAGATGAGGATATGCCTGATCAGCTTGCTACTAGGACATAAGACATAGTGTGATGCTACCAAGAGTAGATTCATTAGGCCTCCTAGCAATTGGGAGAGCTACAGATATAGGTAGCTATCTATGATGCACAGCTAGTGGAGCAGCAGTGGGAGATCGACCGATGGAGAGAGCATGCCAAGACTACTAAGTAGAGAGCAGAGATGCTACAGGCCGAGGTCCACTTACTGTTAGCCCAGGAAGTGTACTATTTTGCTACATATTCGATAGTGGTGCTTGATGAGGCTCTATAGGTACAACAATTTTATCAATATGCATGAGAGTTGGGAGGCACATGACCTCCTACGAGACCTGACATGCCACCACCTCCTCCTCCACTTGTTGCTCTTGCTCCTACTCCTCCTAGAGATGAGAGTACAGGGTAGATTTAGATGTTGTGTGCCTAGCTCTTGATTTTGATCTTTGGCTATGTATTGATTGGTGTGCCAGCACCATTTTGTATCATTTTGATCGATAACACTCGAGTAGTGGCCAATTTTGTACTAACCCATTTTTTTGATGGATATATATACAATATTTTGAGCTAAGTATTATCATGTACATGTCATTGTCTATGTATGCTTCACTTTTATGTACATGGGATGTTAATATGATGATTATGAGATGTATTCTTTACTTTGATATGATGTGATTATGAGCATGTAGAGTAGATATTATGAGTATATGGATGCAATGCATATCGAAATGGACTGACATCTCATGTAGTGTTGCATGTTTTGTGTGACAGTGATAGGTATTCCATTAAGGAGCACAAACCAATGAACCACACACTTGTGCAGTCATGGAGGATTGAGATATATTTGAAGAAACCCAAAATCCCTCATCATGAAGAATAGAGACAAAATCACAATTGAATCACGTACTTATGCAAGTGAATTATGAAATGCAAGACTATATTAAATGCAACCCTAGGTCTACTTACCAAGCCTCAAAAATTTATCATCACTAGATATACAATAAAGCTCATATGTTATACAATTCCCACTGACATTACAATCATGGAAATATGAATAGACCATACATTATAGGTTTGTCAAGATTAAATGTAAGAATTTGAGGCACAAGAAGCCAGAATGACCAGAACATTTGTTCCTTTTAATATAGAAAGTTAACATAAGCCTCAAAACATAAATGCTAGGATAAACAGAATGTTGCTTGCATGATAGACACACCAAACACACAAGAGATCCATCTTATGCTAAGTATTCAATATTTATTTTGTCCACAATGACCCTTGTGTTCATAACCTGATACAAAAGTGTGCTAGATATACTTGCAATAACCTGTACGTTCACTTAGTAGGACAAGTATCAATATTACTGTACCATGAAGAGTTTGCTCCAACAAACAAGGAGAAGAACCAACGTTATTGACATATTCATATAAAAGGAGTCAAGGTACACACGGCTATCCAATACGAGATGGAGGCTCTTATAGTGGACACCCCTTTTATAGGGATATATCAACGTATTGAAACTAAATAATAGACAGAAAACAAAGAAAAGATCATGCCCCCAGTCATTACTTCTCTAGTCAAAGATGACATCATTGAGTTGCTCGAGGAGATATGATAAAGAAAAACAAAGAAAAAAAAGAAAATTCTCTACATATCCAAACAAGTATATCATTTTTGAATTCAATGCTTTTTGGATTGATGTCAAGTGTCAGTGTCTAGAACATGTTTGAAAGAAATCTCTTTAGTAGGGTGACAACAGTAGGTAGACATAGTTAGAACAACTAGTGATTGGGGTCAAAGGGGAATCTTCATGATAAAGAACCTTAGAAGGACTAATCAACAGTAGATAGACATAGCCAGGATGACTGGTGACTGACGCAAGAGAGATCTTCTATAAAGGAATCTAGAGATGTGACCCAAGCAATAGTAGGAAGGCACAGCTGAAACAAGTGGTGACTATTGCAAAAGAAATTCTATGAGGAGAATCTTGAAAATGAGGAACACTAGTGATAGCAGGCAGATGCAGTGAGGACCATTGGTGACTAGCACGAAGGAGATTCTATGAGTAGAATCTCAAAAATAGTGACACTGGCAATAGTAGGCAGACGTAATGAGGACCATTGGTGACTATCATGAAGGAGATTCTATGAGGAGAATCTTGAAAGGAGTGACACTAAAGTGGAATTCTCCTGAGCTGTGAGAAGACTCAATCCATGGATACATGAGTAGAAAGTAGGAAAAGCAGTAAAGCAACTGTACAAAGAGCCAGAAGATGTGCTGCCAGATGGAGCATTGGGAACAAGAGGTGCTTGTTTACTAGGTTTTCACCTTCTTCGCAAGATTTTTTTTTTTTCCTACCATGATGCCTATTTACAGGTTTTCACCAATGGCACATTTTTTGTTTTTCAATTTTTTTTGGTATTTTTCTTTTTTTTTTTTGCTACCATGATGCCTGTTTCTAGGTTTTCACCAATGGCATTTTTTTTATTTTTTTATTTTTTTTGGTATTTTTCTTTTTTTATATTTTTTTTTTATATTTTTGATATTTTTCACTTTTTCTGGTGTTACCAAGGTGCCTATTGCTAGATTTTCACTAGGTTAACAATTTTTTTCAGGACTTTTTCTGATTTTTATGATTTTTTTTTAGGACATATAGATATGTACAAAGAGCTACTAATATCAAATTAGTTGTAAAACCACTTTAGATGGAGAGTGTTAACATGTTCCTTGACCACTTCTCCCTCCATTATGGAAAGCTAATAGGTGTCAAATCCATATACTATAGTGATGATGTAAGGACTAAGCTAGTTTGATTCAAACTTTCCTTTTTGAACTCGTTGTTGTTGATTCTTAGGGTTCTCTCTCAGGACGAGATCACCCTACTAGAAGTCACATGGCTTGACCCTCTGATGTAGGTTCTTGATATTCATTGTTGATATGCTCGTAGATGATCACATGCCACTTGTTGATGTTTATCCAGTAACACAAGCTCCCGAAGCTGAGCTATCCTATAGTAATCATCAATAATAAGGCCCTTCATAGAGATTCTCAAGGTAGGAATATCGACCTCTATTGTAAGCACAACATCTTCCTATACACCAAAGCAAAGGGAGTCATGTTCGTTAGAGTCCTGATGCTTGTCCTATATGCCCATAGGGCTGGATTGATTTGGAGATTCCAGTCTCTCCCTGATTTGCTAACTGTGCGATGAAGGATTTTGAGGATCATCTTATTGGATGCTTTAGCCTAGCCATTACCCTGGCAGTAATAAATGGAAGACCAATGTTTTGTGATTTTGAATTTCTTGCATAGTTCCTTAAGGTCTTTGTTCTTGAATTGTCCTCCATTTTCAATAATGATTGAGGATGCCACACCATACCTGTAGATGATGTACTTTGTGATAAAAAGTGCTATATTTTTTCCATTGACAACCATGAGAGGTACTGCCTCTACCCACTTCATGAAGTAATTTGTAGTCGTGATGATGAAATTATGCCCATTAGAAGAGGTTAGGTGGATCTTTCCCACCAAGTCGAAGGCCCATTGTTGAAATGGCCATGTTATAGTAGAGGGAATCAGTTCTCTAGCTAGAGCATGGATTAGATTCCCATGTAGCTGACACTACTTGCAGGACCTAGCATACTTGATAGCTTCTTGCTCCATTTTGGGCCAATAGTAACCAACTTTAAGGAGTTTGCGAGGTAGTGTTAGGCCATTGGAATGAGCTCTATCCTACAAGGATCTATCAAAGAGCACCTAAGCTAAGGGATCAAGATGAGTGATGTGTCTAGCAAGCTGAACTAAGAAGGATAACACTTTGGTGATAGGAGATTGAGCTAAAGGATGCATTGGAATAGCTAAACAAGAGTTGTGTGAGGTGTGCAAAAGGCAGAGCAAGGATGAATGGATGCAAAAGTTGGGATAGAGACAATGATATGAAGTGAAAGAGGATGGACAAGCAGATAGACCAAGAGTTGTTACAAGTGTACAAAGTTTTTTTTTTGGTGTTGGTGAGATGGGAATGTGTTGGAAGGGTGGGATGACCGAGAGGGGTAGTCAGGTAATCGGTGTGGGCTATAAGGGGTGAAGAGGGGGCTAGAAGGGATCATTTGCAATCATATTAAGGAGGAAATATTGTTGATTAGGAGCTCTGCAATGGAGATTATGATGGCAGGTATTGGGCAACCAGAGCACTGAGCGAACATAGTGCAAAAAGTACGAGTACGGGGGACACTCGATTGATCGGTAGGGTCTAAAACCTCTTTGTGATTTTTGTTAATGCTTTTGGTAGATCATTCCTATGAAGGTGAAAATGCAATCCCATAGGTACAGGTCTAGCGGGATCGTGATTTCATGAAAAATAGCGTCAGGTGGGAGTGATGCGGGGGTGTAAACAAGATTTGCAAAAACGAGATCCCATGGTGGAAAATTATGAGGGAACGGGGTAGAGGTAGTGGGATTGCATCCTCACAAAGAGGAACACAATTGAGGTAGTGAGAATGCATCCTCGTGCATTAAGGGTTTTGTACAACAGGAAAGTGTTAAAAAGGGGACAATGTAGGAATGCGATCCTGCGGGATCAAGGATCGACGAGATCGCTAGGTGTAGAGACCATGGGAACACTCTAGCAGGATTGAGGTAAAAGGCAAGGGTAAGAGCAGAGTCAATAGTGGGATCTCGCTAGAAGATTTTTTTGCAGGAACATGGGAGGTTAGGCATCATGGGAATGTTGTTTCCACGAGAATACAATTTTTGCAAAATAAAGGCAAAAAAAGCTAGGGTTGAGGAAAGGGAGGGTGGGAGGATAAACAAGGAGATAGAAAATTGATGTTTGGATTTGTTTGGGTGGTGTGCAGTGGTCGCTAGATGCATTAGTGTCACGGGAGTGACGAGCAACAGTGTTGTGTGCTGGAGAGACTCTGACACCAGCTGACTGGGCACAAATCAAGGCGATCAAAACTTGTACCTACATGATGATGGTTATAGCATTGTGCGATAGATGGCATAGTGAGACATCGATGTTCCACCTACCGACGGGGGAGATGATAGTGACACTAGAGGATGTGCATCATATATTCAGACTACTAGTGTGGGGACGCTAGTCATGGCGACCAGAGAGATGATAGCAGAGGCGATCATACAGAGATTGGTGGGGCCTGGAGTGGAGTACAAGATCTGGAGGGGACAATTTGCACTAGATTCGCATCTTGACTGTGTGATAGTGGAGAGGTGGATCTATTTCTATGTGCTAGGGCTAGTTTTGGGGTACATTGCCCTAGATATAGGTGGTACAGGGGTGACACTGGCATTGATTCTAATAGTGATGCAGATTGTGGATGCGGGATGCCTAGCAGCATGGGGTTCTTTGATGTTGGCCGAGCTATACTGGGACCTACATTAGATAGTGTACCAGAGCGATGGCTGATAGGGGAAGAGTATTGGGATCCCTACACTTTTACAGGTATGGGCGTGGGAGCATATTGCAGTTCTCAAGTCATTGGGATGCAGAGATAGGCAGCCAAAGGAGCTAGTGGCATATAGCTGGGCTAAGCCATTGACATACCACCACACAGATTCAGTGGATTACTAGAGAGTGTGGATTGATGAGATAGTGACAATGGTATGGAGGCCATGCATGGGCCTCAGATCATGGGTAGAGGAGGGAGAGCAGCTCCCATACACCATTTCCTCATATTTTGTGTTCAGGAGATGGGAGTATGTGGCAGAGTAGTACAGGCCAGACAGGGCATTGTGGTAGTTTGGGTGGTAGTAGATGGCATTAGGAGATCTACACTGGTATCATTGGGTCACACACAAGCCAGTGTTGATGTACAAGCCAGCACTACAGAGGGATGGTTTGTTGAGGGCATGGCGAGAGCTAGAGCCATAGTAGTGGGATTGGTTTGATGGGGCAGCAGTTGCAAGCTCCACATAGAAGTACCAAGATACTTTTGTGTGACCGAGACTAGTGGGGAGAGCACAAGGCACAAGGGCAATGGTGGTAGCAAGAGAGCTAGCCCGAGCAGCTTGATAGGGGCGGTACATGGCAAGGGGGTTGCGACAGTGGGCAGCAATAGTTACACAGGAGGAGGAGCTGGCCCAGCAGAGGAGGAGGGTGGGGGGAGGAGAGGAGAGCTTAGCCAAAGAGGAGAGTAGAGGAGAGGGGAGCCTAGCTAGAGAGGAGAGGAGAGGAGGCACAGGGGCGATAGAGGGCAATAGGGGGAGAGGTAGGGGGATTGTCTACTGGGGGAGGAGATGACAGATTGGCAGGCCGGTACGCCTCACTAGAGTAGGCACACAGAATGATGAGCCAACTACTCTGAGATACATAGCAGGAGAGAGATCAGCTCTGGATAGAGTGGGATAAGTTTAGACAAGAGCGAGATATAGCCCAAGGGTAAGCAGATAGGGAAGGAGTGGAGGTGGGGAGGCTATAGACAGAGGTGGGTCAGGGGGAGGGGAGGTTGGATGCCGTGACTATGGAGTGGCAAGGAGTGTAGGTGAGACTAGACACCCTCCAGCAAGAGCAAGATAGGCTGGTGGTGGAGGTGGTGACCTTATGGGTGTAGGTGGTATTGGGAGGGGGATTGGATGAGTTGTGGAGACTCTGAGAAGAGATGGAGGAGTTGAGGGAGAGGGCTAGATTCTACTGTGGGAGGTACCATGCCATAGTGCCAGCATCATAGATTGAGCACTACAGTTGATTGACTCAGTCAGGCATAGCAAGTATCTACACAGGGATGTAGGGAGGAGGGGAGAGTGGATGGATCACTAAGGGGGAGAGTACAGGTGGGTCCTAGCACATAGGGCAGAGTCAAAGGGTAGGGCCAAGCCAGTGGCGGGGGAGGAGGGAGGAGGCAAAGAGCTTTGGGATAGGAGGAGGATTGATGAGGCCACCACCTCCACCACCACCACCACTAGGGGCTAGGAGAGGGGTAGAGGAGGAGACTGATGATGCAGGGATGATGGGTTGAGCATTGATGAGCATGTGATTTTTTTTGGGATACTAAGTATCATGTATATATCAGCTTTTTGAGACACATGGAAGTTTTGTGCGAGCTTAGACCCATTTGTATGATATGGACATTGTACACTGATGGACTTTTATTTTTTCATTCTTTCATTATTATATAGATCTGATGATTTTGGTGATATATGTGTTATAGACTAGTGGTATTATGTATAGTGGTGGATAGTGATGTTTTGATGGTATTGCTGACGATTGGTGATGTAGGATGTGATATGTGATATGATTTTATGATTGTGCTGACAGTTTGTGATGCAGGATGGAATTTTTGATGACATTGTATACATGATATAATATGATTTTGATGTGATTTAGCTATGATAGTGCATATATGATGTGATGTGATTTTGATCTATGATATCACAAATGTGATGTGATTTGATGACATGTTTTTCCTTATGATATTGTAGATGTAATGATGATGAGATTTTTTGTATGATAGATGTGATAGGTTTTGGATATGATCTTGATGATGTGATGTGGCTTATGATGGATGTGATGTGATCCTGGAAAATTAATTTCTTTGGAGAGTATTTGATATGATGTTGTATGATGATAAGTACAAACTATAAAATAAGTGACAAAGGTATAATGAATCACCAACTAAAGGATAAACAACAGATTTATGATACGAAAAAGGAATATACTGTCATGACATTTAGGATATGTTAACACAAACTAAAGATGGATCAAAGATTAAAACAAATGAATTACAAAATAAAAGATGAAAATACAAAAAATGAAGTACAACTTAATGATGAACTACAATGCTAAAATGAAACCTATACTAATAATGTTTGACTATAATGCTGAAATGAATCATAATCTAATGATGGATGACTATGCTAAAATGAACTAAAAGAGAGAAAAGTAAATTTATCATATGCTAAAAAGAACACAAACTAACAAATACACCTAGGATTTATGATAAGCGTGTGAGAATAACATAAAAAGACCAAATGCAATGATATTCCACGATATGATAAAAGGATACAAGCTATGATAATACAACATATGAGATTCTAGGAGATGCAAGACAAATAATGATGGTGGAATAGGATAACCAATGCTTTAACTTATGATAGTGTTTTATGATATAAAAAGTGTTCATAGGGAATACTGACTCTAAGGAGAATAATGTTGGAAAAAGAGAGACCAACAAACTCATAGTCAGGAGGATAGTAGAGATTTTTTAGAGCTAGGATAGTAACTTATGATAGGGATCACATCATGATGAGAAAGAATAAGGATTGATGTTGAAGGTTTTGAATCAAATAATTCTGAGGGTGGAAAAGTGATAGTTCAAGGGAGAGGGGTGATGACAAGGAGGAAGATACCAGGGGTTTTTGAAAATAAAATTGAGGCATAGGGGAAGCTTGAGCATGGGGTACTTTGTGAGGAAGTACCACTATGTAGTGTGAACACTTTAGTTGATATAGAATTGTTACAAATCTGCCAAGGTTACTAAGAACATCAAGGCCTTTTCCCCAAAATTCCATAGGACTGACTCAAACAGGCACGCAAGGATTGCCCTAGCATCACACATGAGTCTTGGAGAGATCAATGTTGGAATGATGCTGGATGATCCACAAGCAAACAAGATTACCCAAGTGCATCATGTTTTATCGAAAGATGAGAACATGTTGGAAATATGCAGGGATAATATCAAACTAACTCACAAGTAGCAAAAGACTGTGATCAAAACCAACCTCCTTAGTTGTCCCAGTCAAAACACACCATGATATGAAATGATCATGGAAATCTTAAGGAGGAAACAAAAAAAGATACGTGGAAACAATCAACCAAAAAAAGAAACAACAAAAGATTTTGCAAAGTGAAAAAGGAACCTTTTGTCAAAGGGATCAATTGACGGGCTACAACAAGACTAGGATAGTATGCATAAGTATGACTAGTTAAGGACATGGGAACACGTGACTAGATAGAAAAACATAGTAGTAGGTATATACATGATGGGTAAAAGCCCAACATGAGGAGACAACATTATTATAATACATGGTTTGTTTAGGTGGGATTATGTAAAGTGTTATTTATGTACAAGGGTCCAAATATTGTTGTATTCACATAGGTATGGTACATGGGAGACAAGGGTTAGTGTAGAGGTATGAGACACATGTTATATGGGTTGTATATGCTACACATGGTAAAGTACAAGGATAAAAAAGCACTTGATAGGGTACACCTAGTAGAGTACAACAGTAGGATACATCGAGTATGATACACGGGATGCTATAATACAGGAATGAGGTAGGATGTTGGCATAGTGCAAAGTGCTAGAGGATGATGTTGCGAAGCATGTCAAATAAAAATGGGGAACACCTTGGAAAAGTGAGGGGGATGAGTGATATGTTATGGAGGGGTGATAAAGGGGTGTGTGTCAATGATAGATAATGGAAGAGTTGTAGTACACCTGGTGCCTATTTACTAGGTTTTCACTAGGGAGCTATCCAAGGTACTTGAATTACCAAGTTCTCACCATTGGATGCTTTATTTTTATTTTGTGCCTTCTTTCTGTCCTTGAATTGCAAATTTTGTCCTTAGGTGTAGAATTTATTGAGGTGAATAATGTTGGTAGGATCATTTAGGACTTCACCTTCAAGGGTAGATAGTTGATAGGCTCTTGAGCCAAAAGATACTGTGACCACATAAGGACCAAGCCAAGTGGGCTCAAACTTGCCTTTCTTTTCTCTGTTAGCTTGAACCTCCATATTCTCTTTAAGGACCATGTCACCTTCCTAAAAACTATGCGGATGGACTTTCTTGTTGAAATTGTGCTTGAGGTGACTTTGATAGACCATGAGATGGTCATAGGCCCGTTGCCTTTTTTCATCAAGTAGATCAAGTTGAGTAGGTCAAGCCACTCTATATGCTTCATTAGATGTCTATTCTTAGAGAGAAATGCAGAGTGATGGGAGTTCAACCTCAATGGGTAGGACTACTTCAGCACCATAGGCCAAGGAGTATGGAGTTGTGCCAGTGGCTATATGGAATGAAGTGCGGTATGCCCATAGGGTGGGATTAATTTGCAAATGTCAATCATAGCCAAAGTCATTGACAACTTTCTTGAGGATTTTGAGGAGGGTTTTATTAGTTTCCTCAGCCTGACCATTACCTTGTGGGAAATATGGGCTCAAGAAGTGGTGGTGGATGTGAAGGGAAGTGCACAATTCTTCCATATTTAAGTTTTCAAAATTACCTCCATGGTCTATGAAAATAGTAGGTGGGATGCCAAAACGACATATGATATGATACAATATAAACTTGGACACCTGAACTCCCATGGCCGTAACAAGGGGAACTACTTTGACCCACTTAGTGAAATAATCAGTGGCGGTGATTATCCACTTGTGCCCTACTGAAGAAAGTGGCATAATGAGAACAACAAAATCAAATCCCCAACAGGAAAAAGGCCATGGTGGTGCAATGGGTTGCAAGTCTTGTGCTAGAACCTGGATTAAGTTAGCATGTTGTTGACAAGGTTAACATCATTTCACAAATTCACATGCATCCTATTTGAGAGTAGGCCAATAATATCCAACCCAAAGGATCTACTTTGCTAGCACCATCCCACTCATGTGAGCACCATAAAGTCTAGTGTGTACCTCTTTGAGAGCCACCACAGCCTCATTTTGATCTAAACATTGAGAGGGAGTATCATGATAACCATGATAATATAGGGTTTGGGCAATGATAGAGTAATGGGAAGCTTTGCGAATAAGGTTTTGGTGTTGGGTTCATGTGAGGTGAGGAGATATGATACCATTTAGTAGGTAAGCATGAATTTTGTGGTACCATGGAGATTGGGGACCAACCAAGATACAAACCCATGTTGATTCATCATTCTCATATGCAGGTTTGTGCAGCTGCTCAACCAAGAATTTATATTGTGTAGCTTCGTGTGGTATTTCCAAGAGAACCAATAGTAGCCATAGCATTAGCTGCTTTATTCTGGAGTCTAGGTATTTGTATGAACTGGATCTGAGTGAAATGCTCATTTAATTGATCAACCAGATCTTTGTAGGGTAGTAACTTTTCATCCTTGGTTTGATATTCATTCAAAGCTTGTTTGATGATAAGCTAAGAATCACCATAGACCTGAAGCTCTATGATATTCCATTCAATGGCAATTTTTAGTCCTACAACAAGGGCCTCATACTCTGCAATGTTATTGGTACACCAAAATTCTAGCTTGAAATATTGAGGAATATAATCACCTTGAGGTGTAACCAAGAGTATGCCCGCACCGGAGCCATGAGATGTGTAGGAGCCATCAAAATATAGCTTCTAGAGTGATTATTTTTCTATAAAATAGAGGTATTCATCTAGAAATTCCATGATGAGTGGGTGATCTGCAACTAAGGGTGCATCAGCCAAGTGATCTGCAATAGCCTGGCCTTTGATGGCCTTTCTATCAATATATTGAATGTTAAACTCACTGAGAAGCATAACCCATTTTGCCAGGCATCTGGTGAGTATTGTACGAGAGAGCATATATTTCAATGGATCAATCTTTGATATCACTTGTACAATATGACTCAACATGTAGTGACATAGCTTCTGGGTGGAAAACACCACTGCTAAGCATGCCTTCTCCATTGGCATGTAGTTGAGCTCATAGCCCACTAATTTTTAGCTGATGTAATAAATAGCTCATTCCTTTCCTACATCGTCAAGTTGTGCTAGCAGAGCACCTAATGCTATAGGAGTAGCTATGATGTACAATATGAGGGGGCACCCTACAACTGGAGGAACCAAAATAGGTGAATTAGCTAAGTATTGCTTGATGAGCTCAAAATTGCACTAGAAAGCTGGGTCCCATTTGAAATTTTGATCTTTCTTAAGCAAGTGAGTGAAAGGTTGACACTTATTAGCAAGCTGAGAAATGAATCACCAGACTGATTGGATTTTTCCTTGTAAAGAATGAAGGTGCCCGAGTGTCTTAGGAGGAGCCATATCCATGATGGCTTTGACCTTCTTAGGGTCAATCTCAATACTGCATTGTGACACAATGAAGCCTAAGAGCTTCCCTAAAGTAACACCGAAGACACACTTCTTTGGATTTAGTATGAGATGATATTCTTCTAGTTGGTTGAACACTTCCTCGAGGTGAGCTAAGTGATCCAAAGCGTTAATAGACTTGACTAGAATATCATCCATGTAATCCTCAAGTATCTTATGGATTAGGTCATGGAAGATGACCATCATTGTGCACTGATAGTGCCCCAAGGTGTAGTAAATTTTGTCTTATGTTGATCTTCTTCTACTATACGAATCTAATTATATCTAGAGAAACCATCCATTAGTAACAAGAGTTCATGACCTGCAGTGAGATCCATAATCATGTCGATACTTGGTAGGGGAAAGTCATCTTTTGGACAAGCTTTATTAAGATCCTTGAAATTGGTGCAAATTATGATATCACTAGAGGGCTTGGTAATAGGTACCATATTAGAAATCCATTCAAAATAATCTATTGGTTGAATGATTTTGGCCTCTAGCAACTTCTCTAGCTCTACTTTGATTAATAAAGCCACTTTGGGGTGCATTTTTTGAAGTTTTTTCTTGATGGGCTTGGCCCTTGGATCCACTGCTAGATGGTGTACAACTAATTTGGGGTCCAACCCTAGCATATCCTGATATGACCATGAAAAGTGGCCTATATTTTCATGGAGAACTTCAAGAAGAAGATCTATTTGTTCAGGTGGTAGAGAGGCTGCGATGCATGTGATATGTGGTATCTCTGTCAGACTGATGTTTAAAGGCCGAGTTTCTTCTATCAAAACTAAAGATATAGGAGGTCGATGCTCTTGTGAGGGGAGGATGAAATCTCCATCCTTAGGTGCCTTTGAGAGGTTTTAACCATTGGATATGTCCTTTATTTTTGTTTCATTTTTTGAGTCACCCAATGGCGCTCCAGTGGAGTTTTAACCATGGGATGTTTTTCTTTTATCTTTTTGCTTTTTTGCTTCTTTTAGAATTTCACTTTTGTGACTAGAGATTTCCTCCTCCCCAAAGTAACCTACAAGATCCAAATTGTAGACATACGCCAATGGTGGAGGTAGCCATTTATGTGGCATTTTTGCCCCCATGAATTTAAGGAGCGTGTGCTCGGTAGAGAACTCATCAACATGAACGATACTTGGTTGGTCCCAATCTATGAGTTTGGGGTGAGAAAGGGGGAGGTCAATGAGATTCAAGGATTATTGGCAGAGCATAGAGGCTCCAAGGATTATTTCATCAAAGAAAATATCATTATAAGCTTTCTTTTCAACTTCCTCAAGGATGTCTTCAACCTACATGAGAGTGTTTTGGATGTTCATAAAGGCGTGACCTTCCGTTGTAGTGCCCCTAGTTGTGAGGAGTCCATAGCCCAATCCTTTGGTTTTCTACCCTTGGTGCACTTCTATAGGTTGTCTCATACCTAATTCTTGGTAGCCTAAACCACCTCCTTGATAATCCCATTGCTCCGTGGCCAAGTGATGTGACCAAGGATATTTCTGTTTAAAGTGATCAAGAAGTGCTTCACTTTTAGGAGGTGGCTCTTTGTATAGCCATGTGTTGATGTTTGGTGTGCTTTTTACTCCATCAAGGGTACCTTTGGCAAAAAATGTGGTAGGGCCCAACTGGTGAAGTTGAGAGGTGGTTTCTGGTATAAGCCCTTGATGTATTGGGTGTCCTTGAGTATGTGGGTCAAGTGGTAGAGCGCCAACAAAAAAAGCATCTGTGAGACTATACTTACCACAACCTTGGTAGTTGATGTTAACTATGGAGAGGGTGGAGGCTAAAATGATGTCCAAATTGTGGCAGGTGCCAGAGGAGCTAGCCATGGTGGTGCCAATTTCGATCCCCAGATAGTGATTGGTGTATGAAGCTTCAACCGCATTGCAATAAGCAAAGGGTTCAAGATCTGAATGGATGGTTATCTCAGTGCCATTATGTGGAAATTTGATGCACTGATGATATGTGGATGGAATGGCCTTCTTGGCATGAATCCATGGATGACCGAGGAGGATGTTATATGGAAGATTAAGATCAACTATATGACAAAGTTTTTCTTGAGTGGTTGGGCCAACTCTAATAGGGAGCAAGATGGTTCCTTTAGTAGTACGCTACAAATTGTCATATGCCTTGATGGTGATCACCTCATTGATGATATCTACTTTAGTATATCCTGCCTGCTTGATGAATTTTAGAGTGCATAGGTTTAGAGCCGATCCATTATCTATCATGACATGTTTAACTGCAAAGTTAGAAACCATAACAGTGATGCAAAGTGGGAGGATGTGATCAGGTTCAACTATTGGGATATCAGAAGTTTTGAAAGATAAGGCACATGAGGTTGAAAGATGGCCAACCAAGTTGTGAAACTCAATGGCATGAATGTCAAAGAGGATGCGTGACTCACACAGAGTGCTATCAAGGATCTCTTGACAAAGTGGGCTTGTCCATAAGAGATCTAGGATGGAGATCTGGGCTGGCGTGTTTCCAAGGTGTTTCAAAATGTTATACTGTGGCCCTAGTGAAGGTGATTCTAATGGAGATGCTCAAGATGGAAGTGGAAATGTTGATGGTGGTCTAATTTGTGTGGATATAGGCTGACCAACTATATTGAGTCACATCTGACAAGTAGCAACTACACACTAAGTGTCTGGGCCTTTGATATTGATGACATTGATAGATGGTTCAACTTGGGATATGCAACCAATTAAGCTACCATAGTATAATTATTATGGGGTATAATTTTGAGACATGTCTTGGTTGTCACCTTGTTTATCTGAAGCATTGTTAGGTTTGTTGACAGCAGGGTTTACAGGTGCCTTTCTTGGGTTCATCTTATGAGGAGGGAAAGCATTTTGATACATCATTAATCCTACATTAGGTGAGGGTTGTCCCCCCACTGTGATCTCTTTCTGGTCAATGAGGTCTTGTACATAATCCTTAAGTTGCATGCATTTAAGGGTAGTGTGCCCTTTGACATGATGGAATTTTTAATATTTGTTATCTTTTTACCAGGATGCTCTAGACTGATTGGGTTCCAAGGGTTGTATTTGTGGATATCAAACAAGGTTATCTTTGGCCAATTTTTCAAAGATTGTATCAAGAGGTTCCCCCAATGGGGTGTATGTTTGTGGTTGCCTCTAAACATGGGGTTTATTACCTACCACCAATGTAATAGCATTAGTTTGATTATGAGGAATAGGTATTTGCTGATGAGTTTGCATGGATGGCTGGTGATATGCAAGAGTTTGCTATTGATAAGTTTGTTGTTGGCAAAATGTGGTGGGAACACTGGTAGCTGCCCCAACAATATGGACCTATTGAGTGTTAGTGGCACCATCTATCACTGTATTCTTGTTTTTGTTCCAATATCAAGTTTTTCATTGCTTGAACTATGGTCCTGGGTGTTTTCTTTGTATAATCTGATGACACCATCCTTAATGAGGCCTTGCTTGAGGCTCATTCCTTTTTCTTTGATGTCCTTGTATGTTTACAAATAGTTCATAACCATATGATGAGCGAGGCTAGGGTGTGCATTATTTATGAACATCTTGACAAGATGACGCTCAAGGATGGTGCAAGAGATCCTTGTTGTGAGGATCTGCCAACATTGTAGGTACTCTATAAGACTTTCTCCTCCCTTTTTTTTAGTGTGGATGAGGTCTACTACATATAATTCAGTTTCAACAAGATGGGTATACTGAGCAAAGGCCTTAGAAATTTTTGCAAAAGTTTTAATAGTACCTTGAGGTATACGACAGAACCATTCCGAAGCTGGTCCTGCTAGGCTCTTGGGAAAGAGCCGCATGAGGAACACATCATTATAAGCTACCTCCTGACAATGCATATAGAATTCCTTAACATGTGTAACTAGATCACTCTCTCCCCTAAATTTGTCAAACTTGGGGATCTTGAAATGTTTAGGAAATGGAGTCAATGTGATAGTCCTATCAAAAGGGTATGGGCAATCATTTTCAAATTTGAAAGTTTGGTGTTTGTCCCATCCTTGAGGGCTTTGAGAGCATTCTTCATCTCTTCCCATTCAGACTTTATAGGTGGAGGAGCGGGTGCCCCCGATCCAGGTGCCCCTAGTGTAGGATACGTGCCAGAATCTAAAGTGTGATATGGAGAACTCTAATGACCATATGGCACCTATGGAAAAATAGTTTGCATAATCGACGGAGTGGATGCTATGGTTTGCTGGAATGTGGATTGTGCATACTATTGCATCTGCTGAGGTTGGTGTGGTAGATAACTATGAGGTTGCTTCCCTATGAGATAGTTCTATGTGGGTGCTTGGGCATACTGCTGATGTGAAGACTATGGTTGGAATGGTGGTAATGCAGATAATGCTTATGCTATGCTCTAGGAATATATACCATGCCCAATATATGTGGGTTGTGTGCCTGTTTGAGAGTAGGACTGATTTTGAGTAGGTGTAAGGTAGTTAATTTGTGGCAAAGTGTTTACTATAGGGAACTGTAGTGGTGGTGGATTTGGGCTATTTCCTAGAGGTGGTATAGAGAAATAGTTGGTGAGGGGTGGGAGTGAATAGCTATGTGAAGAAGTGGATGATAGTGTTGGAGGTGCAGATGTGACTGCAGTGCTAGGAGGAAGATTAGTGATAGGTGGCTATGTCGCAATAATATTCCAAGGTCCCAAAGGAAATGCGGCTAAAGAGCTTTGGCTAGTTACAAAGGGGTTGATAGTGATGTGTGGTGAGATGGAAGATGAGATATTGGACCCCAACAGTGGTATTCGAGTAGCAAATGGACTAGATGTGATATGGGGTGGAAGCAAAAAGGTAGTGCTGCTAGATGAAAATGGAGGATTTGGTGGAGTAGAAAAATGAGTGGTGGAAATAGATGCAAATGGTATACTTGAGGTTGGTTGAGATGTAGTATGCACCAATGGTTGAGTGAGAATGGGATGAGTGTTCTGTGGAATGGGAACTAGCACCTGGGTTGAGGGGATATTTAGGTCTACTAGTTCTACCCGAGGTGGTTGCCATCCAAACAATGGGTGAGTAGGATATGTTATGTTGATAGGTGGTGGGCGTCCAAACTCAAATACACCAACATTGTCTCATAAGAAATTTTTCATGATGATTTCCTTGTTGTGATCTATGATGGTATTTACGATAGTAGCATGACCAAGTTGGTTCATGAAAGCCTCAATATCTATGGATGATCCTAGTTCTTCTAAGATGTGTGGTGGTGGGTCTAATGGTGTCATGGATACTACAGAGTATGGCTGAGCTTAGGATGTGTTACCACTATGCCTAGTATCCATGTCTTTTTTCTATGTGTGCCTACCAAAATGTGTGGTGGGTGGAATGAAAGGATGCTTTCCCTTAAAGATGCAAATGCAACGAGGGATGATACTAAGGGTGTCTAAATGATATGGTGCTTGCACAAGAAGCCTATGTTTTCCTAAAATATGAATGTGGGAAATGTGATGGTGATGCAAAAGGTTTGACCCTAACCTTTGGCTCAAGGTGATGTGGGACACCAATAACAAATTGTTCCTAGCAAAGTGTTGTGTTTCAAGGATACTCAAGATGATGAGAGATGTGATGCAAAAATCTTTCTAAGTGAGTGAGGAAATAACGCTAAGACTTTAACAATGGAGGTGGAGGATTCTTCTTCAACAACCCAAAATGAGAGGAGATGGTCTAACCTCAAATGCTTGAATGGGATAGTGCAATTCCTAGATGAGAGACTAAACTTATAAGTGTATAAGTGTGTGCGGAAAAAGGAAGGACCTAATCAGAATGAGTAACAGTAGAGTTGTGGATAAGGCTTGTATTAACACCACATCAAAGGGTTAGGTTTTGGATTTTGTAGTCTCATTTAGTTTGCAATACTACCTCAGCTCTATCTTTCTCAATTTGATCTAATTTGGCAATCCTAGGGTTAGGGGTATGCTTCTTATGCTCTGCTTCGATTTCCTTATAGGCTAGTATTTAAGGAAGCTTAGCCTTCTTAAACTTAGTCTTGGGATGGCTTGAATGTGAGATATTTCCAAGGATTAAAATGACAACCGTGGGGTTTTTGGAGGTAATGACCATGCTAAGTGCCCTAAGCTAGGATTGACCAAGTTTAACAAACATTTATTCAACAAGTAAAAGCTCAAGCAATAAATAGGAACAACTAGATAGAAGTTTCAATTCCCAAAATATGATACTTGTGCCAGGGAGTGTGTATGTTTTTAAAAATGTTTTGAACAATCACTTCAAGCACATGAACATCCTAGATGGTTGGCTACAAAGCTGATAATTGGTTTATCTAGGGAGTCCTCGATATACATAAGGTATGTGAGGCCCAAATCCATAGATGAAACCAAAAAGATGTCACACAGCTGAGAGGAGCGATAACCCACTTCTCCTCTTTCACTTCTCAAGGGTATAAAGTTCCTTGAGGCTTAGCTCGAGTGACAAAATCTTGATCCAAAGAGAGGTGTCTTTGGATTCACCTCCCAATTTTTATACTTTGCCAAAGCGTTGGAGTTGAGGTCATCCCAAGGGGTGATGAAATCCCCAAGCAAGCCTCCTAAAAAAACCAAGACAAGATTTTGGATTCTAATCTTATACACCCAAGATGGCCTACAAAGGCAACAGGAGAGAAGACTCGGATGATCTTGGGCTAAAAGACAAATGTTCTTTTCCACTGACACTTAAGTTTTCTAGTCTAGACCTTGCAAACACACATGTTTAGGATGCAAATGTTCAATTCCAACTTGATATACGTGAACAAAAGAAAATGTGATCGAAGAATGAATACACAAAGGAGAGTTAGGGTCAATAAGAAAGTAAACCCACGCACCCGGAGGCCCTCCACATTAAGTATCGATTGATTTCCTTTAAGGCATTCAAGAGTTGGTGTTTGTTCATTTTAAGGCCAAAACAAGGATGTGTTTAAAGCTCAATTTCAAGCACGCACTTAAAGACCCTCCACATCAAGATTTGTTCAATTTTTATGCCCAAATGAAGTGTTAGTGAGACTAATGTGCATTCAAGAAATTTTCTATCTTAGAAAAACCAATAAAAATTCAAGTGAGTGGAGGTTGATTTTTGTGGAGCACTTAACACCCTCTTAGGTAGACCCATCCCCATATATGGCATTGATATTGCAACCAATGATTAGAATGATGGGTGATTAAAGAGGGTGAGTCCAACAACAAACTCACTCAAAGTGTTTTTATTTGATTTTATATGTGGATTCTTTTTATGCCCAAAAAGATGAAGTGTGTTTGCAAGATTATTTTCAACGTGCACCTAGAGGCCCTTCATGAAAAGATGGTGTTCATTTTAGCTTTGCATTCAAGAGTGAATTTGAGCGAACATACATTCCAATAATTTTTTTAAAAAAAATATTGTTCATTTTAAGCTTGAATTGAGATGTGTGTTTTGTTTGTGATTATGCATACATGTTCATTTCCTAAGGTTTAACCATGCAAGATAAACAAAAAGACAATGACAATGACGAGACTCTACAAAATAGACATCATTCCTGTAGAGAAAATGTGAGAAGCAGCATTCTCGCAAGTGGGTTCGCAATCCTGCTAGATTTTTCTTTCGTGAGGATGCATTCCTGCAGGTTTACCCAGGCACGAGAATGCCAAGAAAAACTGGTTAAAAAATAAAAAACAAAAAAAACTAGGGAGCTCGTTTTGAACAGAGCGATCCTGATGGTTTAGGATTTTTACAACTTTCCTGCACGCGGGAATGATAGTCATGCAAAAAGATAATTTATTGCAATTTAAATAGCAGCTACAACAACAAAGTGCATTCCTGTAAGCAAGAATGATGATCTCGCTTCTCTGAGGTGCATTCCTGCTGGAGGATTTGTCAGTGGGGATGTAGAGAAAATTTAAGGATACGTGGCAAAAGCTATTTGGTGATGAACTATGAACTTTTTGTAGTGGGTTTGCATTCCCATTGGCGAATGGTCATGTTCTCGTGGTCATAGGATCACATTCCTAGTTTGCAGGATCGCAAAAAAAGCTAGTTTTGAAGTCTTCAAAAATAAAAAATGATGAGATGGTTGGGAGTGTGATTTCCAAGAGGTGACCTATGTACTTGCAGCAAGATCAACAAACTTAACACAAAAACCCACAAGAAAACAAGGTTAATTTGGTTAGTTAACAAAAAAAACCTAAAAATTGATTAGATTGACCCAAATGCGGGGTCCCACTGGGCATGCAAAAATGTAGAGCTATAATTTTATATGCTTAAGGAACACAATGTTAGAAAAAAAGCATTCAAACACATAAAATTAAGCCACACTTATGATAAAACAAAGAAAACAATTAAGGAATGCAAACCAAAAGGAGGAAAACACTCCATGCTTCCTTCATTTTCTAGATGTGTCTATTGATGTGGATGTATGCTCAATTTCTTCAATGTTGGAGATGGATAATGGAAAATTGGTAGCCTTGTGAGCTCTCAATTTGGCATTATGAGGGTATGGTTGATGGCTTTGTTTCTCAAAATGGCATTATGGCTTTGCATGAAGGATTATGTTTTTCAAACTAGCATGATAACTTTACTAAAATTGATTGTGTTAAAATGGCTTGGGAGGGGATTCCTTAATAGGAAAAGGGCTTGAGGGATTGATAGCCAAGATGCAAGGAGAGCTGAAAGCTTAGGGAGGGCTCAAATTGAATGTGAGGGAAGCACATGGATTGTGCTTCTTTATAGCTAATCAGGGAGTGACACATGTCATAGGGTCATTGGTTAGGGCAAGAGGGGTTGAGGAGTCAACAAAGGAGGCTCAAAGCTCATAAAGACCCTCATAATAGCTTGTAAGAGCAATAAATGGACTTGTAAGAGTCATTTATGGCTTGTAAGAGCATTTATAGCTTGGTGGTTGGGATATTTTTAGGGTATATACTTTGGCTTGGCTTAGGAAAGTCTTAAGCTCATTTAGGATTGTGCAAATGATTAGGGGATGGGTTAGGCTTGGGTTAGGATTAGATTAGGGATGTTAGAGATGTGCAAGTGGATGGTATTGATGAGGGTGGGTGAGTTAGTTGCTAAGCTTAGTTAGTATGGGTGGATGAGGTGGATTAGGCTAAATGGAGGATTTAGGATAGGCTTTATGGGTTATTAGATTTGAGGGATAGATTTATTAAATAGATTTATTTAATAAATGGGGATTTGAAATTAGATAGGAGAATGGGATTTAATTGATAAATGATGGGTTATTTGATTTATCAATTAGGACTATAGATGATTAATTAAATTAATCAGCTAGGGGATGGCAAAGGATTAATTAAATGGGAATTTAATTAATGATGCCTTTAGAGATAGCTAAATAGGATTACCAAAGTGGTGTAATAAAATTTAGGTGTCTACACATATATTTCCAATGAAACAATAATAGTAGACAATTCTACTTGGTTTATCGCAATATTTTGTGCCACTTGTTCCAATACCTTGTTCTAAAACTTTCTTTCTGCTCTATGTAGTAACTTATTCTATCCATTCAAGTCTTCATTGAATTTCAAAATAACTTCCACTAACTGGTCAGAAATAGGTTGATTACTATCAACCTCAATACTTTGTGCATTTACAAATATATCCTTTATATTTTCAAGCACTTGGGTTTTCTTTCTCTTCTCTTCTCTAAGCTTCTATTTTGTATCTCTCTTTTTCAACAATTCTCCTATGGTATTCATTTGATCAAGAGTGAGGGTAGAGATATCCTAATTTTGAATAACTATATCCTCATTTAAAACAATTTCTTCTTCTTTACCCTTACACTTATCTAAAACATCAGTACTCAGTTGAGACTTATTCTCAATTGTCATTGTACTAGCTATGGATATATGCGAAATAGAGACAATAGTAGAAACTAAGGGGCTAGAAAAAATGTTGATATGGCACTAATAGTAGAAATAACTTTTTTCTGCATCATTAAGCCTGATGATGGAGGCAATTTTTTCTTGATAGATGAAGTGTTGGTTACTTCAGTCAATGGAATACTCAATTGAATAGGTCCTGAGCTTGGTTGGGTGCTTGTTGTTGTAGTGGTTGTATGCATGAATATACGGCCTCTGTTTAACACACACACTTCAACACGATCCTTATTTGTGGATTCATCCTAGGATGAACATGAGATTGTTCACCCAAGAATAGTCTAGAAAGGTGACCTATTACCTTCTATCTAAAGGGATTTTGCTTATTAGATATCCTCAGATTCGAGGTGTAAGCAACTAGACCCTCTAAGAATGAAGGATTTAAATGCACTTAAGTCTATATGAGTATGCAAGTAATCTAAATGATATATGCAATTAATCTAAGAACATATAAAATAAACTAGATTATATGCACGCATATTAAATCTAAATGATATTTAATCTAAGGAATGAAATATTATGTAATAATGAATTCGAAGTGAGAGCACAATTCAGTAGAGATTCGATAGAAATTCAATTCAACCTCCTTAATGAGGAATTAGGAGACTCTTAAATAGAATTCCAAGAAGCCATCAATGGGTGAGATCAACTCGGATCGACGATCAGCATTGAAACAAAAACTTAGTTAAGATGGAAACTTCATTGTGCAGGTGAAGTGAACTGTTCTGATCTGAGTGTGATGAGCAGTCAACTGAACTTGCCATGAGTGAGAGAGTAAGTTGACTGGATTGATTCCGATTTGAGAGAGAGTTCACTTCTAAATTTCTATTTAGAACTGAAGAGGAGATTTAGGAAGAATACTTAACTTAATAAAATGAGATATGCTCTCATTAATACCTTTTATATTTTATTAAATAATTTAATTTAATTAATTAGGAATGACTTCCTATTTAATTAAATAACTTCATTTAATTAATTAAAATAAGTATATTTAATAAATTAAATAAATTTAACCCCATAGTACATTAGCCTTAGGAGATAATTTAATTAAATAAGGTATGAATACTTTTAATTAAATTAAATTTAAATCAAATAGGTTTAATGTGGCTAAGATGAGTGAGTACTATAGGGATTAAATAGGAAATATGATGAATGTAGATTAGGGTTTTCTGGATCTAACAATTAAGTCAAGTAGCGAGTAGCAGAAAAAGAATTTCCTATTAGAATAGGTCTTAGGATTGATTAGAATATACCAGAATTGGTATAATTGCAATGAGCCAATTTTGGGATATTACATTTTGCCCCTCTTTGAATGAATGTGGGAGCAACACATTCAATTCAAAGAAAATCAAAAAGCATGATGCAAGGATCAAGAAATGAGATTGGTTCCGAAATTGATGATATGAAGACCAATTGATAAGCTTTTAAGGACTATGTCTAAAATAGAGCTTAATCCCAAAGAATCCAAGGAAGATACCTAGATACCAAAAATTGATAAGCATTTTAAAGGTTTCCTTCAGAACAAAGTTTAACCTTTAAGGATCCAGACAGAATATCTAGATACTTGAAATTGATAGCATTTAAAATATCATCTCTAGAACAAATTTTAATGTTTAAGGATCCAAACAAAATGTCTAGATACCTGAGAGTGATAAGCATTTAAAAGACTATCTCCAGAATGGACCTTAATCTTTAAGGATCCAAATAGAACACCTAGATACCTGAGAGTAATAAGAATTTAAAAGATTATCTCCAAAACATAGCTTAATCTTTAAGGATCCAAATAGAACACCTAGATACCTGAGATTGATAAGCATTTAAAAGACTATCTCCAGAATGGAGCTTAACCTTTAAGGATCCAGATAGAACACCTAGATACCTGAGATTGATAAGCATTTAAAAGATTATCTCCAGAACAGAGCTTAATCTTTAAGGATCTAGATAGAACACCTAGATACTTGAGATTGATAAGCATTTAAAATATTATCTCCAGAACAGAGCTTAATCTTTAAGGATCCAAATAGAACACCTAGATACCTAAAATTGATAAGAAATCAAGATCGAATTATAAGTCTTAAAGTCATCCCCAGAACGAGGCTTGATCCTCAGGAGTCAAGGTTTAGATTGTCCCAATACCCATAATTGACTGATGACTAGATCAAATAGATGAAAAAGATGATAGAAAGAGGTAAACAAGATGCCCCTAGTGGTGAGATACCCTAAATGATGAGGACAGAGGATGGGAACAAGATGCCCCAAGTAATAAGGATTCAATGATGTAATCATCCTGCCCCCTCAGGAGTGAAATCTAAAGATGACACACCAAAAATATGATGTAAGGAGAATCATGAAAGATACAAAAGAAATCCAAGGTTTAGCAGAATATAGAAGAGATTAGAACAATCAGAAGAAAATTTAGAGTCGATTTGTAGTGATTTGAAGGTCCAATAGACCAAGTTTGACCAAAAGTTGACCAAAATTTGCCATGGTTGACTTGATTTGACTATTTCCCAAAATGAATTTTGAAAAGATGAAGGATTTTGAGTTGAAAGAATTTGAGGACTCCCAAAATATTAGAATATTTTGGACTGCAGAAGCATTTGATCGCGTTGGTCCCAAAAATTTAGAACATGTTTTTATGGCACTTAGGTGTGTTAGATTTTGAATTTGATCCAAAAAATAGATTTAGAATGGTCAAATTAGCCAGGGAGTGATTTTCACACAAATCGAAGCAAATTGACAAATTAGGTAAACAGCTATATAAGGGCCCAAAGGGTTCATTTTCAAATCATTTGTGTATTTTGTTTTTTGTGAATAGTAGCTCTGAGAGAAAGATGGCAGTGAATGTGAGATATCATCGTTTCGAGCACTCCTGACAACACAGCCAGCCAACAAACTATGAACCTCCAGTGAGTCATCGATTTCCCACCTTCATATCTTCATTTTCACGCATTTTGATGTTATTTATTGTATTTTTTAAGCATATTTTAGGAAGGTCAAATTGCTCTTCGCACAAGACTGTCCTTTCTCACGTGAAGACATTCTCTTCTTGCACAAAGAAAAATGATCTATTGTTTCTTCATGCATGTCAGTGGGTTTTCTCGTGTGAGAGACACCCACCTCTTGCATGAAGAAAAAGGAAATCTTGCTCAATCTTCATGTGTAAGAGTATCGTTCTTCACATAAAGAAGAGATTTCTCATGCGACAAAATGAAACTTTGTGCGAGACTTTGAAATCTTTGCATGAGAATCTGTGATGACAAAGTTTAAAATTTTCATTTTCATGCGTGAAATTTGCATTTTTACCTGCATTGTTCTACTATTTCGACTCAGTATTGATCATTTTCTTGTCATTGTTGTTTGTGTGTACGGGAGGTTTTTGACGACATGTCATTCAGATCCCACTATCCACAATATGGAGATTTGTTGTGGAGTCTCGATGCGACTGACATGGCACATATTGAGTGGTTGGGCCTATCATCTCTATGCCAGATCCCAATAGTGCTGGTGAATCATAGCTTGCTCATAGCCTTGGTGGAGCATTTCCATTTAGAGACGAACACCTTTCACCTACCAAAGGGGGAGATGACTATCACCCCAAAGGATATATCGAGGATATTGAGGATCCCATTCCATGGAGCTCCTGTGATATATGATGTGGTGCCAAGAGCAGGTACAGAGGCACTGTCTATTATGTTCGAGAGAGAGCTATGGAGGGGTCAAGCCATTAGTTGGGATGAGCTTGTGCATACCTATGGGCAGACACATAGATTGGCACCAATGCTGGCAATATTTTTGAGCTACTTTTTAGTGCTAGACAGGGGGCAGCAAAGCTCAGAGTGTGGTTGGGGGGTCATTCTTTGTTGGATGGTAGAGGCCCCTAAGATATTTGGGTGGTGTTAGTACATGCTAGCCCATATGTTCCACAAGATGCCTGGGATAGTCTTCCATGAGAAGAAGACTATGACAGCAAGAGTCTACGTTTTATAGATCTAGGCATGGGAGCATCTTCTTGTATGTAGGACCATTCATGAGGAGGCCTCAAAGCCCATGGAGCCATATATTTGTAGGTATTGAGGGCACATTACCTAGGTCTTCCTGGGTAAGACAGAGCACTAGCCGACTTGTCTCGATGATCTAGTCTCCATCGTATGGTGGCCCTAGCGAGAGACAGAGGATTGGGATGACACCCTAAGGGATCATGGCTAGATGTTTTGTGCATGGCCACTGTTAGGCTAGACATCACAGATCATAGAGCGGTTCATGATTTCATGGGTGTGGTGGCAATATGGCTGACCATAGGACATCTCACAGGAGTACTGCACTTGTGCCAAACTCGCGAAGGATGTAGAGCGAGGGTGGCCCCCATGAATAGACCTAGGCTGATCCATGATAGATGTGTGTAACTTAGTTGCGACACAGTGGGACTATCTCGCTAACATTCTAGACACAAGGATGATGCCTACATACTAGGCATATTTGATCAGTCATCTGTTCCCATGATTCACAAACCCAGTGGGGAGAGCAGGGCAGGGTCAGAGATAGGCACCTCTGCAGTAGGAGGTACCTCAGTAATAGGAGCAGCCACAGTTGGGGGTTTGGCTTCGCATACAGAAGGTATATATTCCCCCACATCAGATGGGGTCAGACATAGGTGCAGGTGGTAGTGGCACATCACAGGGTTGGCGATGAAGGCCAAGGATAGAGGAGTAGGCACCACCACAAGAGGTACCACTACAATAGTAGGCACCAGTACAGTAGGGAGCACCACCATAGTAGCAAGCACCTGAGATACTAGATGAGGATATGCTTGATTAGCCTACTGCTAGGACATAAGACATAGTGTGATGCTACCGAGAGTAGATTCATTAGGCCTCCTAGTAGTTGGGAGAGCTGTAGATATAGGTAGCTATTTGTGATGCATAGCTGGTGGAGCGGTAGTGGGAGATTGACTGATGGAGAGAGCATGCCAAGACTACTAAGTAGAGAGTGGAGATGCTACAGGCCAAGGTCCACTTATAGCCAGCCCAAGTTGCATACTATTTTGCTACATATTCGATAGTGGTGCTTGATGAAGCTTTGTAGGTACAACAATTTTATCAGTATGCATGAGTTTTGGGAGGCACACCACCTCCTACGAGACTTGACATGCCACCACCTCCTCCTCCACCTGGTGCTCCTGATCCTGCTCCTCCTAGAGATGAGACTATAGGGTAGAGGTAGATGTTGTCTTCCTAGCTCTTGATTTTGATCTCAAGCTATGTATTGATTGGTGTGTCAGCACCATTTTGTATCATTTTGATCGATAGCACTCGATTAGTGCCCATTTTTGTACTGACCCATTTTTTTGATGGATATATATACAAAATTTTGAGGTGAGTATTATCATGTACATGTCATTGTCTATGTATGCTTCACTTTTATGTACATGGGATGTTAATATGATGATTATGAGATGTATGTTTTACTTTGATATGATGTGATTATGAGCATGTAGCATAGATATTATGAGTATATGGATGCAATGCATATGGAAATGGACTGACATCTCATGTAGTGTTGCATGTTTTGTGCACCAGCGATAAGTATTCCATCAAGGAGCATGTTGGTGTGATTTTTCATAGTATAGGAAATTTTTCTGGTACTTGGGTGAAAAATCAGTTATGTCTTTGTTTTGTGATGCCTTCATTTTCAAATTTAAAAAAAAAGGTATTTTCTTCAAATATTCTGGCGGGGTTTTTATCCTAAATATTTTATTTACGTCATAATGCCTTTTGAAAACCCTTTGTGTACCTTTCATTGTGATATTTCATTTGAAAGGACACGAAGTTGAAGTGTTTTTCAATCACCGCTGATCTATCGGAGATCAAGGGTCAGCACATCCCCGCGTTATAAAGTTGTAGGTTTTTAAATAATGTGGGGAGGCGCGATGATGAAATGTAGCCCCTGATGTTTGGTGAGATCTAGTATGCTGCAAAAGCTCCTGTATGTTAGATTTGTCAATACTTTTGCACACATTTTGTTTTCCCATGATATCATTGGTGGATTCATTGGGAGAGCTATGAAGATTACTGACCAAGCTGTATCACCGTTGATCCTGTCTTGATCAAAAGTTGACGCATCCCCACATAATAAAGATGTAGGTTATTAAATAATGTGGGGAAGTGTAGTGGTGACGTGTGGCAACGCGGGGTTAGATATTTGTATTTTAGTATGCTACACTACAAATGACTGATGACGTGTAATGCTAGGTATGCACAGAAGATTTTTGGTTGCTTAACGAATAAGAAGCAGTATCACCATTGATCCTATCTTGATCAACGGTTGACGCATCCCTGCATAATAAAGATGTAGGTTATTAAGTAATGCAGGGAAGCGCAATGCTGACACATGTCCATGATGATGTCAAACACTTGCTTGCTCAAAAGAAGATACGGTATCCACTGGCATGAAGTGTTGTAAGACAAGTATAAGCTAATATGGCAATTTCTTGTTGGTCAGTACATCTAGCTGGTCGTTAATATGAAATGGATTATTTCGATCGTCGATCTTGTCTTGATCGACAGTTGACGCATCCCCGCATAATAAAGATGTAGGTTATTAAATAATGCAAGGAAGCATAATGATGACACATCATTTTTCAAAAAAGACTGTAAAGCCTTGTTATTTTAAATCAGGACTGTGCGATCTGATGAAATCTACAGATGGGATTCAAATTTGAGTGCAAATTGCAGGCAATGGTTACTGAGAGTAAATTTGATCTAGACCTGGTGCATACAATTTTAATTCATAAAAAGAGCCCATGATTTCACCATTAATGAATCACCAAAGTACAAAAAGAAAAGGGTGTTCAAGATTTCAAAGCTAAGGCACGAAATTTCTCGTTTAATACTCCAATAAAATTGCAGAAGACATCATATAGTGCAGAAGTGTGATTTCTGGCGGGTAAGTGCTTTGTGACTTTCTGAGTAAAGTTTGAAGCATCAACTATTGTGAATTTTCCAAAGTTTCATTAGAAATGCCGCCTCGAAAAGAGTTTACTGGACAAAAATATTATCTAAAACGTTCAGTGCATGATGATTTTCTCGAACAATTCCCTTTATCAGTGCATGAAATAACAAAGGGAAGGGAGCTCATTCCAAAAAACCCTAGATTGGTTATGGTAGAAGGATTTTATGACAAAGCTAATTGGATAAGGGATGCCCAGGTTTCCATGGGAGGTTTGGAGTTGTTTAAGAAATGGTTTTCAGAGCAAAAACTGGACACTCCTATGAGCAATGTATGGGAATTTGACATTGGAAAATTAGTAGTCCCCAGTGTTTTCTTTGATAGTGATTTATTGATGGACCTGGCAATGAGGTATGATCCTATCATAGGGTGGGTAAACAATCATTTAGGGGTCAACCTTTTTAGGGTTTGCCTGAATTGTTCAGTGAGGTTTTCAACCTGAACCCTAACCACACTGTGCAAGAAATCATTGATCTGGATGATTTGCAAGCTAGATATGATGCACAAGTGTACTTGAGAATAGGGCCACTATAGGAGCATGCTACTAGGGTTGGAAATTTTCCTATGATCACAGCCAGTACTCCAGAGCCATTGTTAAGAAGACATTTCAATCTGAGAGCTCAAGCACTATATTTTTCTCTTTGCAAGATCTTAGGGATCGATGAGGGTGATCAAATTCCAAGTTTTGTGGTCCTTATAATTTCTCAAACCCTTCAATTTGGAATGAGTACCATTCTAGATTTTTCCACTTTCCTAGCAAAAGAGATTCAGAACGGGCTAGTTGGAATAGTGAAGGGGAAAGTAAACAAACCATTCTGTTGGTATTCATTGATGACACATGTATGTTTATACAAAGGATATGCTTTCTTCTCCAAAGGCATGGAGTTAGAAAGCACAAAGGATGGAGAAATAAATCTAGTGCAATTATGGAGTGTGGATATGACTTCAGAGGCCACTGATGCTAGTTATGTAAGATTTGACAAGTATTTTGCATCAAATCTTAGACTTCTTTTAAGAGGAGATAGCCCTAGAATCCCACAAGCATTATTAGAATTGATTAGACCCAAGGACCATGCTAAAGGGTTACTTGTCAGTCACAACTGGGGGAATATAATTCCCTACAATGTTTCAACAGTAATAAGAGTTTATGGTTTCTTAGGAAAACCTCATGTGTTACCTTTTCATGTACCTTTGAAGATAGGGATAGCTGAGCTCTTGTGGCAGATAGGTACTATAGATGAGAGGGAATTGGTCAAGAAGGGAACTTTCTTTCCAATGGTTACTGTAGTGCATGATTTTGTTTTTGTTAAAAAGGGGTGAAAGCATTTAAATTTGTTTTTGAATAAATATAACATGGCAGAATCTTATGCCAAATTCATTGACCCTGAAGGATTCTATGATCTATTAAGAGAAAGGGTGAGAGCTTCCCATATGGTACATCAGGTTTACTATCCGGAGGATATAATCAAAAATATCTTCACATTGCAGGAGCAAGAATTAAGGAAAGAGAAATGGATAGTTTTCAGTAAATGTCTAGAATTCATTAATGCTTTTGACCCCCAGTATGACCCATTGAAAGATAAGAAATACTGGGGAGATAAAATACAGGAATTAATGAATAATTTTTCTCTAATAATTCAGACTATGAATGAAAAGAAAAATGGGAGAATCCAGTGCACCTACAATTGCATATTCACAGCCATTGGTTGGATCTAGATCAACCCCTATTATTGAAATACCTAACACCCCTAAAAGACCCCAATTCTATACTGTAGAGGAATTTGAAGAAGAAAAACCAAAATTGCATGAGTTGCAGATAGAATTAAGAAATCAATATGAAGAAAAATTAAATCAAGGTGTAATATATCTGAGGGATAAAATACAATGGTCAACTTTTTTTGATCAGTTGACAAGAATTGCATCCCTCATGGATGAGTTGAATAGGGATAAGGATAAAATGACTCTTATTGCATAGAAATGGAGGGAGAGAAATAATGATATTACAATCATATGTATATCTGCAGTCCAAATGCCTTATCATCAAGTTGAGAAGATTTTTGATTTATTAAATAAGCTAGAGAATTTTGATGATGAAAGAGATTTTTACAGAGAAGATTAACACTCTATTTTTCCCAATACATTGCTGAAAAATTCACCCTATTTCCTTGTGCTTTAGAATCTGTTGATACAATAAAAGAAAAAGAAAAGTGGAAAAGGGAGATGGATGAGTTATTAAATGAAAGAATAATAAACATCATAAGTGAAACTAGCCACTGGTTTTGGGCAAAGACAAATGAAGAGCTAGTAAAAATACAGTTGTTTTATACTGCTATGAGGAAAGAATTTGTTGTTTTAGAAGAAAATGAAAATTCTTTAATAATGATACAAAGAGAAGCTCTGAGCTTTGATTGGCCAGATGATGATGCTTTAAAAAATGGAAAAATTAGTTTCTAGAACAAATGTCAGAAGATGATGAGGAGGAAAATGTAAAAGTAAAAGTCAACCCCGAAGTTAATAATGAGGACATGGAAAATCCCCAGGTTGGAGTAAATTTGCAAGTAACTAAAGATGATACATCACTTTAAAACCTCATGGATACTTACTCTGAGGATGAAGAATAATTGGAGAATCAGATCCTATCTTCTTGTTAAAACAAATGAGAAGTATAACAGAAAGGGACCCACCCAGGATGGTTTGATGTGTTAGCTTTTTTGTTATTTTTTTTTGTCTTTTACTACAGACATTCGTTAGTATCTTTTAGGGGACACATGTCACTCTCTTTAGCCCGAAGCTTTTTGCGTCTCACATTATTTAAGTGAGATTCCAAGGCTAAAGAATGGTCCAAATTCTATTTCTTTTAAGTATTGTGCTTAGTCTGGTTTTTGGTCCGAATTTTGAAAGAAAGTTTGTAATGTATTTTTCTGCAAAGTCTCTAAGAATACATGAATATTGAATGAGATGTGTTTCTTTCTAAAGGCCATTCTGAGTCTATTGTAAAGGATATACCATTTTCAAAGGAAATGAGTACAACTTATGAACTGTCCCCATATCAGTTCTTTCTAAATTTTGTCTCTTTTTAAATACTTAGCTACCTTGATGTTGTATGATTAAAAGCTTGTACAATTGAATGCAATCTAGTTAGGTCGTATATCCATTTATCATTGTTGTTAATTCAATCGATTAAATAAAGGCTTTGATGAATGTGATAAGATTCCTTAAGTATTGAAAAGGATTTTTGAATGATAAGTTCTGATAGGAATTGCTGATAAAATTTGTTGTAAGGCAACAAATTAGATCTAAGAATTTGCTATTGACTCTGAACCCCAATGGATTAGGTACTGATCAAGTTATTTCAGATGAAGGAGAAATATCTTACAAATAGTTTTTCAAATGCATCATCAAATCAAATTTTACTTTTTATTTTTTGTAGATCTTCAAAGTTGGCCAGCACTTGTCTGCACGGAATGTTTTAGCTTTAGTTAGTCATTGTTGTTGAAAACATCTGTAGATCTATAGAAGACTTCTTGGCCATATCTGTTTATGGGATGTGTTTATCAAGTTAGTAAGAATTATGTATATTTTTGAGGATCTTGAAATGAGAATCAGAATGAAACTAAGAATAATCCTCATACAGTTGCATCAGTTTTGAACCATCCCTGGGTACACCCACCCTGGTTTTGCAGAGCCAAAAGAGTAGAAAACCATTTGTGGTTTTGTTGAAGTTGGGTCCAAATACCTTACATATGCCATTGTTAATAAGAATAGGCTCATCTTTAGATTGTGTATGTACTATCATTTTGGTATTAAGCATTTTGTCACTTAGTAGTTTTAGTACTTTTTTAAAACACCAACAAAATGGGGACTCTGCTGGGGAGGCTATGAAGTAATTCACTGTTAAAAGGACAAGAATCTCTGGTATATAATTTGAAAATTTCAGTCCTACTCTCAATTGGGTTTTTCCCATCCGAGTCACCAACAAAATGGTGACTCCATTGGGGAATTGTCCAACACATCTATGAAAAGTACTATAGTTTTCTTTGGTCCTGCTATGTACATGTGTGTCATGCAATCTATGTTTTGCCCATGGTTATAAGGGAATCTTTTAGTGTCAAAGATTGAGAATTTAAAGAAGATAGAGCCCAACTACTATTGCTACACACTGATGTACCCAGCCTATCCAAGTGTCTTATCTAACAAGCAAGAGTTGCAATCTTACTATATCAGTGATTGGTCTGTCTATGCCATTTATTTTTGTTCCTACTTGTGTATTATTTTCCTTTGGTTAGCTAAAGTGTCATTATATTTTTTCCCGAAATAGGGTGGCGACTCAGTCAGGGTTTTGAAGCTAGTGCTTATTGTAACAAAAGGTGAATATGGCTATCAAGAGAAAAAACACAAGAGCTTACATGAGAGCCAATCCCGATGTATCAATGTATACTGATTTACCCCAAGGTGGTAGGAAGAACCAAAATAAGAAAAAGACAGATCCAAATCCCACTTGGAAACCCAGAGGTAATGCATTCGTCAATTCCCATTATCAACCAGTAATAGGAAGAGAGTCTTCTTCGCTTAGCTCTGAATCCGAAACTACAAGACTCTTAGGAGGCATTTTCATTACCCCATTACCAGATGAGAGAGTTTTTCAAGACAAGGACGTGTCTACTATGGGAATTGCTTCATTAAGACCAGATCTTGTAGTAGATATGAATTATAGGCTAGGATTTAGGAGTTCATCTGATAATCCTTTTAATCCCAGAGTAGCCCCATATGTAGAACCAAACCTTATAGATCTGGATGACCCTGTTGATTCCGAGGCAACTTCTGCAGATCCTAAAGAAGTGCACTCTGAGATAGAATTTTTGAAGAAATGGATTGCTGAGGAAGAAGCTAAATGCATTCATCTTGAAAAGGAGAAGGAGCAAGCCACCTTAGATGCCATAATAGAAAGAGATACTCTGCTAAGAAGGATGGTTTCTTTGAAAGAGAAAAATAAAAAATTAGAAGAGAATACCACAATTCTCCATAAAGATGTTTTTGGAGATGTTGATAATCTGAGAGCTAAAGTGCAAGAATAGGAGAAACACCTAAATGAAAGGCAAGAACCAGTTATTGCTCAAGTTCAAGCCTATAAACCTATTCAAGTTGATCCTGTAGAGCCCACTGCAAAAGCTCCAGATAAAGGGAAAGGCAAGGCTATAGGAATCCAAATAAATGAGCCTCAAGCTATACCAAGAAAACATATACAACCCTCCATGTCAAAGTTAGATCTAGATCTTGAAAAGGCTCAAAAAGAGAGGGAAGATCTTGCAAAAGAGCTTGAGAAGGTTGAGAATGAAGCTCAAGCTGCAGAAACTAGAAGGAAAATCCAATTCATAAAGTCTAATTCTGCATTGGCTTCATGGCCCAATTTGTCTATCCCACCTACAAATACTGCACCAGTTAGTGCTCCCACAATTTCAACTCAGGGAATACCCCAATCTTCTCTTACCTCATCTTCCAATATTGACACTCAAGTCCCATTTGTCCCACCACAATAGTCCCAAGCCGCTCCACTAAGTCAAGCTAATATAGATAGTACCTCAAATGTTCTTGGTTTCCAGAAGAAACCTATATACCTAGAAAAGTATAGACAGATATCATTTTCTAGTATTCCTGGTGCCCCCCATCCCATATCATTTGATTTAAGGGATAAAGTGGTTAAGTTTTCTAGAAATAATGTTGTTACTAGTGAAGAGCATTTGAGGATTTTCATTGACATGTTGAATGATTATGAAGTTGAACACGAAGACATGGTAATAAAATTATTTGTGCATTCACTAACAGAGGATGCAAGGGATTGGTTCAGGAGGTTGCTTGATGACAGTATTACCTCATGGAGTAATTTGGAGAAGTTGTTCAAAGAGAAATATGGGGACAATACCAATGCAAGATTCATGTTGAACGAGTTCAACAATATCAAGAAGAATCCAAATGAGTCCACATTTGATTTCAATGTGAGATTCCAAAAAGGTATGTACAAAATTTTTCAATTCATGAGGTTAAATGAAGACGTCTGTCTCACAATCTATTTCAATGCTTTTCATAGCAAAATGGCTTATCAATTGAGGGATAAAGATCCTAAAACTTTGAGAGATGCCTATAGAGTTGTAGTAAATATAGAGAATAATAGAAAGGCATCTGGAAAACTAGATAGGAGGGATGATGCAAAGCTTTTTAATCATAAAAATAATAATAAAAGGGAGGGTGACATAACTCCTATAGGAAAAAAGTTCGAAGAACCTACTATAGGCTAGGTTTTAGAAATGCTCAAGAAGATGAATCCCACTAGTTTCAATAAGCCAAATGTTGCTGAAAGACCCCCTGTGAATAATAACAACTTCAATAGGCAGCCTAGGATGCAAAATTACCCTTACACCACTCAGTGGAAAGATGGTAAACCAGTTCCCAACCAGACCCAAAATGTGAAGGATAAGGGTACTCCAGACCCCCTGCAAAGGAACATCGTAAATATGAATGATGATGTACCATGGTGCATTATATGCCAATCACCTCATTCTGCTGATTATTGTGTTGTTGCTTAGTCATTTGCCCAAGCCCAAGGAGTGCAAGCTGAAGAGGAAATAGAAGAGAAAAACCATGATGATATAAGCTACAATATGGTGAGTATGTCTGATGATTTGATAGATTCTAATTCAGAAGAGCCTAAAAATGATGTTACTAGCCAGAGAATTGCTTACCAACTACATCATCAGCAAGTACTTTCCAATGATGAAGGGTATGATACAGATAAGGTATGCAGTACATTTTTTGATGTAGGTCTCACAAGTTTAAGAATGCCCTCCAAGGAGGAGATTGATAGAATTACAGCCGAAATGATTTCACAAGTCCATAGTAATTATAATTTGAGAAATAGAGTAATAAATAATTATGCAGGAAGGCCATCTAGTGTCTTCATCAAGGACATCACTCATAAGATGAATGATCAAGACAAGAAATTTGGTGTAGATGTGCCTAAAATCAAGGAGAACAAGGGTAAGAAATGGGAACCAAAGAAGAAGGTTCAATTTCAGATAAGTGAAGCAACAAAACTAGTTGTGCAACCAAAGAAGTTAGAATCAGATGTTATCAAGCAAAATGCGATGCCTACTACTCAAAAGACTCCGATTCTAGGTACTATTGTAAAACCTACTGTGGTTGAACCTATTGATATGATATCCATGTTATCTCAAATTACTGTAAAAGTGCCCTTGTCTGAACTTTTTAGAATTGAAGAGCATAAGAATAAGGCTTTGTCATGGTTGGGTGGAATAGCAAACAATAATATTATTATAGATCAAACTATGTCCCAACAGACCCCATTAGTAATAGAAGATAGTGGTATCATATCCCAGATTCCTCAAATGTTTCTTGATGATTCCTCAGTGGCATTCATAGAAGATATTGATCCTTTTTTCCTCAGTCTAATCATAAAGGGGAAGACCTTAAAAAATTGCATGATAGACTCAGGAGCTTCCAACACTATAATGCCTTTCAAGGTAATGGAAGCCTTAGGATTGAAGGTAGATACCAAGCAAGGCAGATGTAGAGGGATGGATGCTAGAGAAGTCCTAGTCATAGATACTATAAATGCCCTACCATTCAAACTGACTGCATATCCTAAAGTAGAATTGACCATGTCTGTCCTTGTGGTAGATATACCTCCACACTATGGAATGATACTTTCCAAAAAATGGAGTGCTGCCATGGGGGGAAGCCTACAATGTGATCTTACTTATGCCACTTTTCATATAGGGGACAAAGCTGTCAGGGTAAATAGGGAACCAAGGGTTAACCACATCTTAGGTGAGGAAATTGACAAAGATACCACTTGTTTCTTAGATACTGGGATTAATGCTTTCAGGGTTGAATTAATTATTTAGGAAGTTGAAAATTTACCTACTATCATCGAAAATGAAGTTGAATGTTGCATGAATTCATCGAAATTATGGACAATGTTCTTGGATGAGGCTAGTTCTAAAGAGGGTGCAGGGGCAGGTGTAGTCTTTGTGTCCCCTGAGAATAACACTTTTAGGTATTCATTCACCTTGAAGTTTTCCTGCACTAATAATATTGCAGAGTATGAAGCATTGCTGCTAGGGCTCAAAGTTACCATACATCATAAAATTAAGAAATTTTATGTCTTAGGGGATTCTGAACTAATTATCTCTCAGATCAAAGGAACCTACTCATCCAAAAATAGGAGATTGAAACAATATAGAAATGTAGTCTGGGATCAGATAGAATTCTTTGATGCATTTGGGATCTCATGGAGAGATAGGACCCAAAATAAGATGGCTGATCTATTGGTAACTGTAGCCATCAAGCCAAAAGAAATATCATTTGCAGGAATCTCCCAGATTGAGGTGCAAAATAGGCCTTCCATACCTGACAACATTGAAAATTGGTAGGTTTTTGAAGATGACAAAGATATTACAAATTTTTTGTTAAATGAAGACAAGTATCGTGGTGAGGAGATGGATTGCAGTGGACTGATTGAAACCATAAATGGGAAGGAAACCATTTTTGGTCAAGAAATAATGCAATTGAAAACAAATAAGATGTCGAAGGGGTTAGTAGTCTTGGAAAATATTTTTGATATCCAAGACAGAGTAAAATTAGGAGTTAATGACCCCAAACCCCAGGAGTTAGAATAAATAAACTTGGGTACTGATGAAGTTCCTGAAAGGGTTTATATTGGCCAACATCTGCCTGTTGAAATCAAGAAAACATTGATTGACCTACTTAGAAAATACAGACATGTTTTTTCTTGGTCATATGATGACCTTAAGGCTTACAGGGAGGATCTTTTCCAGCATGTCATACCATTGAAGGAAAATGTAAGACCTTTTAGGCAAAAATAGAGACCAATCAATCCTACCCTTGCCCCAAAAATGCAAGAAGAACTGACAAAACTAAGAGATGGTGGGATAATCAAACCAATCAGGCATTCCACCTGGGTTTCAAACTTGGTTCCTGTCAGGAAGAAGAATGGAGATATTAGGCTTTGTGTTGATTTTAGAAATTTAAACATTGCATCTCTGAAAGACAATTATGGCTTACCTAATATGGAAGCCATGTTAAAAAAAGTGACTGGCTCTGAATTGATGTCAATGATGGATGGTTTTTCTGGATATAATCAAGTTCTAGTAAAAGAAAGTGAACAGTTCAAGACAACCTTCACAACCCCTTGGGGAACATATGTGTATGTGAGGATGCCTTTTGGCTTGATTAATGCAGGAGCTACCTTTCAAAGAGCCATGGATGTAGCATTTCATGAGTATATTGACAAATTTATGGTTGTGTATTAGGATGACCTCACAACATATTCTAATAAGGCTAAAGATCACTGCAAACATTTGGAAAAAATCTTTATAAAAGCCTTGGAATATGGAGTATCTTTAAACCCAAAGAAATGCACATTCGGGGTCACAGAAGAAAAATTATTAGGACACATAGTGTCTAAGGATGGGGTAAAATAGATCCTGAAAGGGTAGTAGCTATTGACAAAGTCCCCAAACCAAAAAATGTGAAAGGAATTCAGTCCTTTTTTGGCCAGGTCAATTTTTTGAGGAGATTTGTTCCCAATTTTGCTGAAATCAGTAGACCCATCTCAAAGATGCTCAAGAAAGGAGCTGTTATAGATTGGAATTGTGAACCTTCACAAGCATTCCAAGATATAAAAATTGCAATAAAGAATGCTCCAGTATTGAGGACCCCAGATTATGTAAAGCCCATGCATATTTTCTCTTTTGCATCATTCCATACTATAGATGTAGTCTTATTACAGAAAAATCAAGAAGGATATGAGCAGCCTATTGCCCTTTTCAGAAAGTCACTACAGCCTGCTGAATTGAAGTATGAAATAAATGAAAAGCAAGCATATGCTTTGGTAAAAGCTATAAAAGCTTTCAGAAGTTACTTGGTAGGTGCTACTATTATCACTTTTGTACCTAGTGCTACAGTCAAGGATATATTCTCTCAACAGGAAGTTTCAAGCAGGAGGTGTAGGTGGATCAATAGAATCTAGGAATTTAACTTTGGTATACAAATAAAAAAATTAGTAAGAGGTCAAGGTTTGGCCAAACTCATGGCTGAAACTAATCTAGAGGCTAATAAGATAAATTTGGTAAATGACGATCTCAGAATTGACTTATGTGACATGGACCAATGTGATTGGTACACCAATGTCATATATTATTTGCAACATATGGAAGCTCCTCCCCATCTGCCTGACAATGAAAAGAGGAATACTAAATTGCAAGCCATTAGGTATGTAATTGTCCAAAATAACCTATGGTGGAGAAATTTTGAGGGAATTCTATTGAACTGTGTTGATAAAGAAAAGGCAAAAGAGGTTTTGAAAGAAATGCATGCTGGAGTATGTGGGGGACACTACATGGCAAAAACTACTACACATAAGATAATGAGAGCTAGATTTTGGTGGCCTTCTCTATTCAAGGATGCTCAAGTTATGGTTAGGAAATGTGATCCTTGTCAGAGGTTTGCTGGAAAGCTGAAATTCTTAGGAAATACTCCATTGAAGCTAGTTGAGATTCAAGCACCTTTTCAACAATGGGGTCTGGACTTCATAGGAGAGATTTTCCCCAAGTATAGCACTAGCTATTCTTGGATTATGGTTGCCACTAACTAATTTAAAAAATGGGTAGAGGCTATCCCCACAAGAAATGCAATAAGTAAAGTGGTAAATAATTTCTTGTTGAATAATATTATTTCTAGATTTGGATGTCCACAGAGAATTGTCACATATAATGCTATGTGCTTCAGATCTGAAGAATTCATCAAGTTTTGTGATAAATATGGAATGACAAGGTCATCATCTACTCCATATCATCCACAAGGGAATGGAAAAGCTGAGTCCACAAATAAGAGGCTACTAAAGGTCATTAAGAGAACCTTGGATGATAATAAAAAGGCATGAGATTCCAGGTTATAGTTGGCAATATGGGCTGATAGAGTAACTGTAAAGAAAGCAATTGGTGTAGCTCCATTTGATTTGGTGTATGGGATTCAAGCCAGAATGCCTCAAAATAACTTGATGGGACTATACAATTACATCTAGTTATATGATGAAGATACTACAGATGAAATGCAAGAAAGAATGGATGAATTGGTAGGATTGACCGAAACCAGAAGAGAAGAATCTTTAAGGAACCAAAAGTTGCAATTGCAAGTCAAGACACTCTATGATAAAAGAACTGTAAGCAAAAAATTTGAAAGTGGAGATTTAGTCTTAATGTGGAATGCCAGAATTGAAGATAAAGGAAAACATGGCAAATTTGATCCTATTTGGTTAGGCCCATATCTCATTGAAAATACTTGGGGTGAAGATTCTTATATACTCAAAGATATATTTGACAATATTCTTGAATTTCCAGTTCATGGACAGTTCTTGAAGAGGTATTTTTCTTGAAGAATACTTATTTTCCTCCATGAATAGTAGTTTTAGGGTTTCTTGTTGTTTTGTGCTTTTTGCGCTTTCTGTAAATCCTTGTAAATATCCCTGTGTAGTCTGGTTCCTTGTTTTTGTGTGTTTCTTTGTGCTCTCTGAAGAAGTTGTCATCTTACCAAATATGTGGTCTGCTCTCCCAGAGATTCTCAATTCTTGCATAGACTCAGGTAGTCTATCATCCCCAGACAAAGCCACTGTTGGTGTGATTTTCATAGTATAGGAAATTTTTCTATTACGTGGGTGAAAAATCAGTTATGTCTTTGTTTTGTGATGCCTTCATTTTCAAATTTAAAAAAAAAGGTATTTTCTTTAAATATTCTGGCGGGGTTTTTATCCTAAATATTTTATTTACGTCAGAATTCCTTTTGAAAACCCTTTGTGTACCTTTAATTGCGATATTTCATTTGAAAGGATGCCAAGTTGAAGTGTTTTTCAATCACCGCTGATCTATCAGAGATCAAGGGTTAGCGCATCCCCGCGTTATAAAGTTGTAGGTTATTAAATAATGCGGGGAGGCACGATGATGACACGTAGCCCCTAATGTTTGGTGAGATCCAGTACGCTGCAAAAGCTCCTGTATGTCAGATTTGTCAATACTTTTGCACACATTTTTTTTTTCTGTGATATCATTAGTGGATTCATTGGCAGAGCTATGAAGATTACTGACCAAACCGTATCATCGTTGATCCTATCTTGATCAACAGTTGACGCATCCCCGCATAATAAAAATGTAGGTTATTAAGTAATGCAGGGAAGTGCAGTGGTGACGCATGGCAATGTGGGGTTAGATATTTTTATTTCAGTATGCTACACTACAAACGATTGATGACATGTAATGCTAGGTATGCACAGAAGGTTTTTGGTTGCTTACTGAATAAGAAGTAGTATCACTATTGATCTTTTCTTGATCAACGATTGACGCATCCCCGCATAATAAAGATGCAGGTTATTAAGTAATGTGGGGAAGCGCAGTGCTGAAACACATCCATGATGACATCAAACACTTGCTTTCTCAAAAGAAGATACGGTATCCACTTGCGTGAAGTGTTGTTAGACAAGTACAAGCTAATATGGCAATTTCCTGTTGGTCAGTACTGTAGACACCTAAATTTGATTACACTACTTTGGTAATCTAATTTAGCCATCTCTAAAGGCATCATTAATTAAATTCTTATTTAATTAATCCTTTGTCATCCCCTAGTTGATTAATTTAATTAATCATCTATAGTCCTAATTGATAAATCAAATAATCTATTATTTATCAATTAAATCCTTTTCTCCTATCTAATTCCAAAAATCCCCATTTATTAAATAAATCTATTTGATAAATGAAATCCTCAAATTCAAAAAAACCCTAACCTATCTCTAATCCTCCATTTAGCCTAATCCACCCCATCCACCCATACTAACCAAGCTTAGCCACTAACTCACCCACCCTCATTAATGCCATCCACTTGCACATCTCTAACATCCCTAATCTAATCCTAAACCCAAGCCTAATCCACCCCCTAATTTTGTCACATTCCTTAAACAAGTTTAAGACTTTCCTAATCCAAACCAAAGTCTCCCCTCAAAAAAACCCAACCACTAAGTCATGAGTGCTCTTACAAAACATAAAGACTCTTACAAGCCCACTCATGACTCTTACACCCATCTTCCACACTCTTCCCTCTTCCACACTCATTCCTCTTACATCCCTCTTACATACTCAACCCCACTCATCATGCCCTTAACCAACCCTTAACCCTACCCTCTCACACTCATCCTCCTTGTGACAAGTGTCACCTTCCCATTGGTGCTAAACAAGCACAATCCATGTGCTCCCCTTTGAGTGCATCTTAGCCCTCCTTAAGCCTTCATCCATCCTTGCATCTAAGCCCTCCATCCCTCTACCCCTTAGCCTATAAATTGAATCCCATCCCAAGCCATTTCATCAACAATCTTTGAGCTAAAGTTACCATGCTATTTTGAGAACCAAAGCCATCAACCATACCCTTATAATACCAAATTGAGAGCTCACAAAGCTACCAATTTGCCATTACCCATCTCCATTGAAGCAAATTTTGAGCATCTTGAGCATACATCCACAACAAAAGGACACATCTACAGAATCAAGAAAGCATGGAGTGTTTTCTCTCGTGAGGTTTGCACTTCTTATTTTCTTTCTTAGTCTAAGCATATATGTGAATTTAGTTTTTGGTTTGTGAATGTTTACTTTATTTGTTAATGTTCTTTGCATACTGATTCTGGTTCTACATTTTGGCATGCCCGGTGGGACCCCACTATGGGTCATTTAATCATCTATTTTCATCTATATGTCATTTTTCTAACCATCTAATGTTTTCTGTTGTTTGAGTGTGTTGTGAGGGTGTTTTGCTTGTTTTTGCAGGTTAAAGAACGCACTTAGGAAGAAGAAATACCATCTAAAAAAAAAAAAAATCACATTTTTCATCTTTTTTTGGCGCGGTTTTGGCGTCTGCAACCTGTTCTATCTGCGAAAATTGACTTCTGCAAAAATCCGCGTCTGCGCAAATCAACATCTGCAAAAATCCACGTCTGCGAAAATCGACGTCTGTGAAAATCTGCGTCTGCGAAAATCGACATCTCTGCTTGTCACCTAGGTTCTGTGCTGCAAATCTATTTTGTCCTCTTCATATTTTGGTGCCTCTGTAGTTCAGCATCTTTGTATTTTGGCAGACTGTGTTCTTTGCTTGCTTATGTTCCATTTCTGCTTATGTTTCGTAGGATTTAGACCGTTTTAAGCATTTTTACGCGTAGAAAAAACAACAAAAAAAGTTTGAAATTTCTTTTCCCATAGTTAAGCTCTCATTTTTGAAGATTTTGGCTAACTAACTAAATTGCTTTTTTTTGTCTCATTGCAGGTTGAAGCACATATGGAACCACTAACCATGCTTCTTGCAGGTTTTCATGTTGCTAAAAAAATGAACTTGAATGTTTAACCATTTGTCTTTGAATGCATGTTGCTAAAAAAAAAATGAACTTGAATGGTTAAACGCATTTTTCATTGAATGAATGTTGCTCAAAAACACACTTTTGAATGTCATGGATTAAAATCAACTTTCTTTAGAATGCATGCTTAAAACAAAAAAATTCAATCTTGAATGCCAAGGATCAATTAACCATTACAAATCTCTTTTTCACATGCAATCTAGGTAAAGTTGGATTTTTGGACATTTAAGAAACTTTGTTAAGTTAAAATACAAATTTACAAAAATCAATTTGAGTAGTTCCTTGGACTCACCTCTTTTCTAATCACCCATCAAATATTAACCATTGGTTGCAATCTCAGTGCCATTTATGGGGATGGGTCTACTTGAAAAAGGTGTTAAATGTTCCACAATCTAACTCACTCACTTGGTCTTTGAACGTTTTCTTTAACTTTATCAAAATTCTTAAATGGTCAAAACTCTAGATTAAATCGATTACACTTCAAGTTTGGGCACTAAAATTGAACAACAACTAACGTGGAGAGCCTCCGGGCGCGCGCTTGAAATCGAATCTCACACACTTTTGTTTTGGGCTTAAAACAAAATCACACTCAATCTTAAATGCCTTAAAGAAAATTAATCGATACTTGATGTGGAGGGCCTCCGGGCGCGCGAGTTTGATTTTGTTGACCCTAACTCTTCTTATTGTGTGCATTCTTCGATCGATTTACTTTTGTTGGCACTTCAAGTTGGAATTGAACATTGTCTCTTAAACATGAGTACTTGCAAAGTCTAGATTAGCACACATAAGAGTTAGTTGGTAAAAGAACAAGCGTGTTTTTTAGCCCAAGGTCATCCGAGTCTTCTCTCCCCTTGTCGTCTTTCGAGGCCATCTTGGGTGCATAAGATTAGGATCCAAAACCTTGTTTCTTTTTTAGGAGGCCTGCTTGGGGATTTCATCACCCCTTGGATGACCTCAACTCCAGCGTTCCGGCGGAGTATAAGAATCGGGAGGTGAATCGAAAGACACCTCTCTTGGGATCAAGATTTTGTCATTCGAGCTAAGCCTCAAGGAACTTTATACCCTTGAGAAGTGAAAGAGGAGAAGTGGGTTACCGCTCCTCTCGGCTGTGTGAAATCCTTTTGGTCTCATCTACGGATTTGGGCCTCACGTACCTTGCGTATATCAAGGACTCCCTAGCTAAACCAATTGTCTGCCTTGCAGAAAACCATCTAGGATGTTAATGTGTTTAGAGTGACTGATCGAAACATTTGTAGAACATACACACTCCTTGGCACAAGTACCACATTCTGAGAACCACAAACTTCTATCTGGGTGTTCCTATCTATTGCTTGTTTTTATTTTACTTGTTGAATGAATGTTTGCCAAACTTGGTCAATCCTAGCTTAGGGCACACTTAGTGTAGTCACTGCCTATTTTGGAAGTTGAACAAGTTGAAGCAAAACAACTGAGATTTTTCCCAAAGCCAAGCAGATTCAGGAATTTATGTCGGAACAACCCAAACCCAAACAGAAGTTTCACAAGGTCAAACTCAAGCCATCTCTAGCATACCAAGAACTTTCAGCCAAGAGAAAAGCAATAACACCAAGCCCACGAATTTCCAAACTCCACAAAGCAGAGGAAAAAGCTACCGACGAAGCACTTCAAGAGGCCTGGTTAGAGCGCACCATCAAATTTAGCCAACATCCAGGAGTTAATCCTGCTTATGCCTTACCAACTAGGCATGATTTCTATGATTAGACACCCTTCTTTCTCCACATCTTCTTGGATAAGCTTCACTCTAGAGTCATCTTTGTAGAAAAGCCAACCATCTTAGGTTATCCCCTTAAGCATTATTAGCTCATCCATCTCATTTAGAATCATACCATCTAGCCAGTAATCAAAATTCTGCATATCTAAGCTTTCAAAATTGTTGTCACCTTGCTAAAAGTTTGCCATTCCTAAAATCTTCCAAATCCACCAATCTCACCAAGGTTATCCCTTTGACATAGCTTTGTCTAGGGTAATCTAGCTTTGTCACTTGTTATCCTTCATCACCTTGAGCTAAAGGTTGGGATTCACAAGTGGTCAATCTCGTGTTCTTCCTAAAGGATCATTAGTCTATCCTTAAGTTGACACAATCACCACCAAGCTTCCACATAAGAAAGCAGACCTTTTGTACTTTGACAACATATCTTTGAAGTTAGAATCCCCAACCCAATCCTCCTTAGGTTTTGTCATATAGCTTTGCCTCAACCTAGGAAATCATTTGCATAGAAAAGCCTTCCCCCTTTTGCATCCATCAGCATTATTGCATCTCATCCCTAGGAGCATTTTTTCATGCCACCCGTCACTCGCTTAGCCAAGAAGAAAGAAACAATGGAGCCCTATCATTTAGATCAAATAGCCTCACCTCCCTTGAGCACTCAGCCATCCTTCAGCCCAGAGCCAGCTATGCCATCACCTACTGACATTGAAGCTTTCATGAACCAACCAGGAAATGCAGTATTGGTAAACGCCATTATAGACAAAAACAAAGAGACAATCATGGCTAATTTTTGAAGGGACAATGTAGGAACCTTTGACTTTGGAAGACCCCCTCCATTATCAGATCCATCTCACCCATTATTTGGGTAGCTACCACCACCCATAGGCTCTTATGATCCAAATTATCCTCAATATATTCCAAAAGAAGAGCCTCCAGCCAATCCATATGACCCAACAGACCCAAACATACCATCATCCACCCAAGTTGAAATCTCCATGCCGCAAGCGAACCCAGCCACCACCACTCCATCCTTGGTTCATACCTCTCCGCTCCAAACCCCCTTTACTCAAAATACCTCACCGTTCACCCCCTTCACTATTGCTGCTGCTCCCCAACCCAGCCTTCCAAATCCACCCATCTCCCAAATTAGTGCTAGCATCTTTGGCCAACCTCAACAATATACAATAGGGATGCCACCCATGGGGCCAAGTAATCAACCTTTCATCACCCCCAGCTTGTTCACCACAGCCCAAAGTACAATCCCATCATTTCTATTAAGTCTTGGGAGCTCAATACCACCAGCCACAAATCCACAAGCTACTACCTTCACTCCACAAAGCTATCAAATCCCACAAGCTACTGCCAATCTTCTACCAAGCTCCCAAGTGACCTTAGCTCCCACCACCACTTTACCAAGCTTCCAAATCCAGCCACAAAGCTATCAAACCCCATCAGTTCCATTCCCAAGCTTTCAATTCCCACCACCTCCACCACCAACTAATCCATTACCTCCACTTACCAACTACTTTTCAATGCCACTTCGAGGAGGTAATCCACCACCCCAGCCAACCACCAATTATTTGTAGATGCCATCCCAAATGGGGGCACAACCCACATATATTATTCAAACCCCACAAGCCCTCCGATCCTTTCCCCAAGCCTCACAACCATCTTATACCTTACCTCCACAAAGCAATCCATTTAACCCACAGCCAGCTTATGTTCCTCAATCCCAACCTCAAATCCCATATCAACAGCAAGCCTCATAGCACATGCAGCAATATGCGCCACCTCCCCCTCAACAACCCGTCATCCACCATGCAGCTGCCCAAACAATGTACAATCCCTATCAGGAAATCCCTCATAACCATCCATATTCAATGGCCCCATCCAGCACATACCTACCTCAAGGCACTCCTACATTGGGGGCACCCCAACCATCACCTATCAATTCAGAGTGGGAGCAAATTAAGATAGCCTTGAAAGCCATCCAAGAAGGGAATGATCCAAAGACATTCAAGTTTGAGAATGTGTGTCCTTATCCATTTGACAGAGCCATTACCACAACACCATTTCCCAAACACTTTGAGGTACCTAAATTTGACAAATTCAGAGGAAAAGGAGACCCTGTCACACATATCAAAGAATTTTACATGCATTTCCAGGACGTGGCATACAATGATGTCTTCCTCTTACGCCTTTTTCCCAAAAGCTTGGCTGGACCAGCTCTTGAATGGTTTTATAGAATCCCCTATGGCACAATTAAGAACTTTGCTGAATTATCTGAGGCATTTGTAGCCCAATATGCCCATCTTTTTGAAACAGAGCTATCAATAGTTGATCTTGTCCACACCAAGCAAAAAGGTGGAGAAAGCCTTGCCGAATACCTGCAAAGATGGCAAACCCTTACCACCCGCATATCCTGCACCTTGCCAGAACGCCATGTGGTGAAAATGTTTATTGATAATGCACATCCCAGCTTGGCTCACCACATGACCATGAACTGTTTGCAGACCTATAAGGATATCAAAGAGAAAGGAATGATCCTTGAGCAAGGACTCATCAAAGATGGTGTGGTAAAGATTTACAAAGAGGCCAACCAAAATCAATCACATTCCAATGACAAGTCTAGGTATTGGAACAAAAACAAGCATGTTGCAATAGATGGGGTTACTGACACCAGACATGTGAATATCATTGGTCCTTCTCGAAACCAGTCTAACCCACCATATCAAACAAACAACCAAAAAGCTACCAATTACCAACAACGAAATAACCAAAGCTATCAAAACCACAATACAAGACCCAACTTTCAAGAGTCTAACAATCAAGCTAATGCCATCAATGTAGCTGTAGGGAAAAAGCCCAGATTCCAACCTGCACCTAGAAACTATACACCCCTTGGTGAGCCATTGGATGTTATTTTTGAGAAATTGGCTAAGGAAAACCTTATCAAATTTCCTCCTACCCAAAAAATTGATCCAAGCCAATCCAAAGCTGCATGGTACAAGGACAATGAGTATTGCAAGTTCCATAGGGTAAATGGTCACACTACCCTCAGATGCATGAAACTAAAAGACTATGTGCAAGACCTCATTGATCAGAAGGAAATCACTGTTGGTGCCCAAAACTCTCCCAATGCAGGCTTACAAATTTATCAAAATGCTTTTCCTCCACACAACAACCAAAATCTTGGAAAAGCACCTATCTGAAACAACACCAACAACCGCCAGCCAAACCAACAGCATGGGAAGAACAATGACCATACTTCATCCTATATAGACTATGGTAGCCTTATAGGTTGTATATCTGAGAAAGAGCCTTCAGTCAATGTTATCAATATCTGAGGACCAGAGAATGAGTGTGCGGTCACCACTCGAAGAGCGCGATTTAACATCGCAGGCCCACCAGTTTCATCAACACCATCAGCTCCATCAAAAAGCTAGTACAATATCTTGGAACACCTTGGGAACATGCCAGCCCAAATATCCATTTTAGACCTTCTCCGCACTAGTCCTGTGTACAAAGACATCCTTGACAGTGCTCTCATAGAATCCCGTGTCCCTTCTGATATCAATGCTACTAATTTTCATAATCTTGTTGGACACCTTTCATCCTCATGTGCCCTATCTTTCAAACCCACTGACATACCCGCGGTTGAGCTAGATCACACCCTTCCACTTCGCATAGCCATCATGGTATCCAATTTTGCCATGAAAAGAGTAATGATAGATAATGGATCAGCCTTGAACATTTGCACCCTAAAATTCATAAAACAAGCTGGGTATACTGAGGCAGATATGATCAGTGAGGTTATCACCATCAAAGCTTATGACAACTTGGAAAGGACCACAGAAGGGACTATTTTGCTACCAATCAAGGTTGGGCCAGTCATTCAAGAGACAGTTTGCCATGTTGTTGATCTAAACCTACCATTTAACATCCTCCTCGGTTGCCCATGGATTCATGCTATGAAGGCCGTTCCATCCACCTACCATCAGTGCATCAAATTTCCGCATCAAGGCACTGAGGTAACCATCCATGCCGATCCAGAACCCTTTGCTTACTGCAATGCAGTTGAAGCTTCATATACAAACCATTACCCTGGAATAGACATTGGCACAGCCATCGCTAGCTCATCCCACACTTGTAATGACGCAGAAACCATCCTTTCCTCTACCCTATCTACTGTAAAGATCAACAACAAAGGATGTGGAGAATATAGTCTATCAGATGCATTTGCTGTCGGAGCAATCCCACTTGATCCACATACCCATGGACGACCAACATATCACAAAGCTAAGGAGATTCCACCTCCTCGATACAAACAGTTTGGCCCAACCACCTTTGTGTCCTCAAAAACCCCTCTTCATGAGGAGCTCACTCCAGATATCAACAATTGGCTACATAAGGATGCACCTCCAAGAAATCAAGCACGCCTTGATCACTTCAGCCAAAAGTATCCCCAACAACATAAGCTCGTCACTGAAAAATGGAACTATCAAGGAGGTGGACTAGGACCAGAAGAAAGGGGCATGCAATGTCCCATCGAAGCACATGATTGGGAAATAAAGTCAGGTCTTGGCTTTGGCATACCCACAACTGGGGGCACCAACAAGAATGGTCACGCTTTTTTGAACATCCACCCTGACCTTGTTGAAATTGAAGACATTCCTGAGGAAGTTGAAAAGAGAGCCTACGACGATATTCTAGACCAAATCTTCCTAGGAGACTCTGTTCTCCGAGAACTATCGATCCATCTCATTGACCTACCACTTGCTCATCCACAACTCATAAATTGGGACCAACCAAGTGTCATACATATTGATGAGTTCGCATCAAAGGAAGCTCTTCTAAGATTCATGGGAGCTAAAACTCCTCATAAGAAGACAAAGCTAGATTCTGCCTACATCTACAAGCTAGATCCCAAGGGGTATTTTGGAGAAAATCCCCAACCTAGTTTTGATACACCCAAAACTGGAACTAAGGTAAATCTGGGACTAGCTAAGGCAGCGAAGAGAACCCCTCAGCAAGAAAATCCAGAGCCACAAGCAGAACATGAGGATTTAGTATTGCCTCCTCAAGATAATCGACCAGAGGTGTCTTCTATTATAATAGAGGATACTAGAGAAGTCAACATTGGTTCTTCAGAGATCCCTAGAATTGTTCACATTGCTGCATCCCTATCACAAGACCAAGCTGACCTCCTCTTTGAGGTTTTATGAGAGAACATTGGCCAATTTGCATGGTCATATCAGGACATGCCAGGACTCGATCCAAAGCTTGTAGTTCATCATCTTGCAGTCAATCCAAAGATCAAGCCCGTCAGACAAAAGCTTAGGAAAATGCACCCCAAGGTGGCATTACTAGTCAAAGCTGAACTAGAAAGAATGTTAGCTGCTAAGGTTATCCGACCTATCGACTACTCAGAATGGATCTCCAACATGGTCCCTGTCACTAAGCCTTCCGGTGACATCAGAATCTATACTGATTTTAGAGATCTTAATAAAGCTTGTCCAAAGGATGATTTTCCCTTGCCCAACATAGATATGATTATAGATCTTACAGCTGGACATGAAATCCTGTCCCTTATGGATGGATTTTTTGGGTATAATCAGATCAAGAGTGCAGAAGAGGACTAGCATAAGACAACATTCACTACCCCTTGGGGAACCTTTTGCTACACCATGATGCCTTTTGGCCTAAAGAATGCTGGGGCTACCTATCAAAGAGCTATGACAGCCATTTTCCATGATCTTATCCATAGCATTTTGGAGGATTATGTGGACGATATCCTAGTCAAATCTCACACCTTCATGGATCATCTTGCTGACCTGGAGAAAGTCTTTGATAGGTTGGCCCAATATCATCTCATGCTAAATCCGAAGAAGTGTGTCTTTGGGGTCACATCTGGCAAGCTTCTAGGCTTCATAGTTTCTAAACGAGGTATATAGATCGACCCCAAAAAGGTCAAGGCTATCTTAAACATGCCTCTTCCCCAGACACTGCGACAGCTTCGCTCTCTTCAGGGAAAACTTCAATCTGTCCGGCGCTTCATCTCCCAACTTGCAGATAAGTGTACACCATTTTCACACTTGCTAAAGAAGAATGAGAACTTCAAGTGGGATCTTTTATGTCAGCGCAGCTTCGATCAGCTCAAGCAGTATCTCACCAATCCCCCTATCTTGGTTCCACCAGTTCCTGGTTGTCCCTTGATCTTGTATATATCAGCAACACCTACTGCTCTAGGGGCACTTCTAGCATAACATGATGATTATAGCAGAGAGAGATCCATCTACTATATCAGTAGAACCCTAGTTGGTTATGAAATCAATTACACTCCTATGGAAAAATCTTGTTTGGCAGTTGTTTTCTCAACTCAAAAGCTTCGCCACTACATGCTAAGTCATACCATCCAACTAGTCTCCAAGATTGACCCTCTCAAGTATATGCTCTCCAAAACAGCACTTACAGGCCGTTTGGCCAAATGGGTTATGCTACTAAGTGAGTTTGACATCCAGTATGTGGACAGAAAGGCAATCAAAGGGCAAGCTATAGCAGATCACCTAGCTAATGCACCTCTAGTAGATGCATATCCTTTGCTCACAGAATTTCCAGATGAGCATATTTGCCTAATTGAAGAACAACCCCCATGGAAGCTTTATTTTGATGGCTCATACACCTCTCATGGATCAGGGGCAGGAATATTATTAGTTACACCTCAAGGAGATTACATTCCAAAAGCCTTCAAGCTACAATTCCCTAGCACCAACAATATAGCAGAATATGAAGCTCTTGTAGCAGGATTAAAGATAGCTGCAGAATGGAATATCATCGAGTTACAAGTCTTTGGTGATTTCCAACTCATCATCAAACAAGTCTTAAATGAATATCAAACCAAAGATGAAAAGCTATTACCCTACAAAGAGCTAGTTGATCAGCTGACCCAGCATTTTACAAAGCTTCAGTTTACACAAGTGCCTCGAATGCAGAACAAGGCAGCAGATGCCATGGCCACTATCGGCTCGCTCTTGGAAATTCCCCAAGAAGCTACACAGTATGAGTTTTTAGTTGAGCAGCTCCTCACACCTACCTATGAGAATGAGGATTCAAACCGTGTTTGTATCTTGGTTGGTCCCCAATCCCCTTGGTACCATGAAATTCACGCTTACCTTAATGATGGTATCATATCCCCTCACCTCACACGTACCCAACGCCAGAACCTCATCCAAAAATCATCCTGCTATGTTATCATAGCCAATACCCTATATCGTCAGGGTTATCACGATACTCTCTCTCGATGTTTAGATGAAAATGAGGCTGCGATGGCATTAAAAGAAGTACATTTCAGACTTTGCGGTGCCCACACGAGTGGTATTGTCCTAGCACGACAAATCCTTAGAGCAGGCTACTATTGGCCTACCATTGAAGAAGACTCTTGTGACTTTGTCAGAAAGTGTCTCCCTTGTCAGCAGCATGCAAATCTTGTGCACGCTCCAGCACAGGATCTACAGCCTATTGCACCACCTTGGCCTTTCGCTTGTTGGGGCCTTGATCTAGTTGGAACTATCACCCCTCTCTCATCTGATGGACATAAATGGATAATAACAGCTACAGACTATTTCACTAAGTGGGTGGAAGCAGTCCCCCTAGTCTCAGCTACAGGAGTTCAAGTCTCCAAGTTCATCTTGTACCACATTGTTTGCCGCTTCGGCATCCCATCCACCATCTTCACTGACCATGGAGGTAATTTTGAAAATCTCAACATGGAAGAATTATGCACTTCCCTCTGCATCCATCACCGCTTTTCTAGCCCATATTTCCCACAAGGTAACAGCCAGGCAGAGGCAACTAATAAAACCCTCCTCAAAATCCTAAAGAAAGTTGTCAATGATTTCGGCCGTTATTGGCACCTTCAAATAAATCCGGCTCTATGGGCCTATCAAACTTCCTTCCGTACATCCACAGGCACAACTCCATACTCCCTAGTCTATGGTGCCAAAGCGGTATTACCTATAGAAGTTGAACTTCCCTCACTACACATATCTTTGCGAGGGCAAATCTCAGATGAAGAATACAGAGTAGCTCGACTCACCCAGCTAGATCTCTTAGACGAGAAGAGACAACAAGCCTATGACCATCTCACAGTCTATCAAACTCGTCTCAAAAGGAATTTCAACAAGAAGGTGCTCCCATGACACTTTCAGCCAGGTGACATGGTCCTCAAAGAAAATATGAAAGTCCAAGCAGATCGAGAAAAGAAAGGCAAGTTTGAACCTACATGGCTTGGTCCCTATGTGGTTACTGCCTCCTTTGGCTCTGGAGCCTATCAATTATCTACACCAGAAGGAGAACTCTTGAATGATCCCACTAACATCATTCACCTCAAGAAGTTCTATGCTTGAAGATCCTTGGTATACCCAGCTTTTGAAAAAATACAAAAAAAAATAGTAAAGAGAAATAAGCGTCCAATGGTGAAAACTTGGCAATTCAAGCGCCTTGGATAGGTACCTTGGTAAAAACCTGGTAATTTAGGCGCCTTGTGTGCTAAAGACTAATCCATTATCTATCACTATCCTATCCCTCATCCATCCACCCACCATCCCATAAAACACCTACTTGTTCCCTTGGTGTTCCAATCAAATATCCAAAATCTGACGGAGCTTGTCAATACCTCCTGTACAGCTTGTAAATCTTGTACCAAAGCTTGTATTATACCTTGTAAATCTTGTACCATACCTTATATATATCCAAATCTTGTCCAAAGCTTGTACCATATTCCAGCTTGTAAATAATCTTGTACCCTAGCTCGTATCCTATCACATGCACACACAGAATCCCATTTTCCTTAAGCTTTTCACAAACCATCTACCTGTCCACCTATCAACTATTATAGACATCCCATCCTTCACAAAAATTTCCATCTCACAAAAAAACCAAAAAATGAACAAACTTGTACATTTGTAACATATTATGGTCTGTCAGCTTATACATCCTCTTTAGCTTAGTATCATTGTATCTATCCAGCTTTCATGTTAGTTCATCCTTGGTCAACATCTTGCACACATTGCACACCTTGGTTAGATATTCCAATGCATCCTTTAGCTAGATCTCCTATCACCAAAGTGTTATCCTTCTTAGTTCAGCTTGCCAGACACATCACTCATCCAGATCCATCAGCTTAGGTGATCTCTGATAGATTTTTGCAGGATATAGCTTTCCTCATGTCTGATCTTGGTCCGTTAGTACCTCATCTTACCCATCTCGTTGGCAAATAGTTCTCTTTTGGATTTTCACTTTCTTTTGATTTGGGATCTTCCCTTTTGGGTCTTGAAATATCTTTTCCAAGCAATCTCCTTGTTCCCTCCTCAAAGTTGCCATGATCTTCCATATCATGGTATGCTACGAATGGGGCAATTAGAGCGTAAGGTCTTGATAAGGTCTTTTGCTTGTTTTCTTTTTCTACTTGTGGGTTACCTAGTGTCATTTCCACACTGCCTCCTCTGGGATTCATGTGTGATACTGGGGCAATCCTTGTGTGTTTGTTTTGAGTCAGTTTGTCAGTCCTCTGGACGGTTGGTGAAAAGGCCTTGATGTTCTTGGTAACCTTGGCAATTAACCAACAGTCCTATAGTAAATCTAGTGCTCAACTACATGGTGGTACTTCTCTTTGAAGTATCCCCCTGCTCAAAAAGCTTCAATGGATTCCTTTTATAGCGCTCTGCTCCTCCATCTCCCCCCCCCCAATCTTGGAAAGTCTTAAGCTTGCTTTACTATTGTGCCTCTGATTTCCCTTTATCATTCTCCCGTAGTGAGAGTTTGAGCTAATTCAGCCCCTTCTCTTTGCCAACCAGCGTCTCAGCTCATCTCAATTTCTTGTACTTTTCAAGAAGTCGTCAAGCCTCATTTCTCTCCCCGCCGCCTTCTTGAGGGGGCATCATCTAAGTCTAGTCTCTCCTCTTCTTATCCGAGACTGGGGCAACATTGTTGCTAAAACATCTTCCTCATGTTGCCTTCATTCAAACTTCTTTGAAATAGTGTTGTCTCGACACTATGTCAAAGAGGGGCAAAATGTAGACACCTAAATTTGATTACACTACTTTGGTAATCTAATTTAGCCATCTCTAAAGGCATCATTAATTAAATTCTTATTTAATTAATCCTTTGTCATCCCCTAGTTGATTAATTTAATTAATCATCTATAGTCCTAATTGATAAATCAAATAATCTATTATTCATCAATTAAATCCTTTTCTCCTATCTAATTCCAAAAATCCCCATTTATTAAATAAATCTATTTGATAAATGAAATCCTCAAATTCAAAAAAACCCTAACCTATCTCTAATCCTCCATTTAGCCTAATCCACCCCATCCACCCATACTAACCAAGCTTAGCCACTAACTCACCCACCCTCATTAATGCCATCCACTTGCACATCTCTAACATCCCTAATCTAATCCTAAACCCAAGCCTAATCCACCCCCTAATGTTGTCACATTCCTTAAACAAGTTCAAGACTTTCCTAATCCAAACCAAAGTCTCCCCTCAAAAAAACCCAACCACTAAGTCATGAGTGCTCTTACAAAACATAAAGACTCTTACAAGCCCACTCATGACTCTTACACCCATCTTCCACACTCTTCCCTCTTCCACACTCATTCCTCTTACATCCCTCTTACATACTCAACCCCACTCATCATGCCCTTAACCAACCCTTAACCCTACCCTCTCACACTCATCCTCCTTGTGACAAGTGTCACCTTCCCATTGGTGCTAAACAAGTACAATCCATGTGCTCCCCTTTGAGTGCATCTTAGCCCTCCTTAAGCCTTCATCCATCCTTGCATCTAAGCCCTCCATCCCTCTACTCCTTAGCCTATAAATTGAATCCCATCCCAAGCCATTTCATCAACAATCTTTGAGCTAAAGTTACCATGCTATTTTGAGAACCAAAGCCATCAACCATACCCTTATAATGCCAAATTGAGAGCTCACAAAGCTACCAATTTGCCATTACCCATCTCCATTGAAGCAACTTTTGAGCATCTTGAGCATACATCCACAGCAAAAGGACACATCTACAAAATCAAGAAAGCATGGAGTGTTTTCTCTCGTGAGGTTTGCACTTCTTATTTTCTTTCTTAGTCTAAGCATATATGTGAATTTAGTTTATGGTTTGTGAATGTTTACTTTATTTGTTAATGTTCTTTGCATACTGATTCTGGTTCTACAAGTACATCTAGCTAGTCGTTAATATGAAATGGATTATTTCGATCATCGATCTTGTCTTGATCGACGGTTGACGCATCCCAGAATAATAAAGATGTAGGTTATTAAATAATGTGGGGAAGCGCGATGATGACACGTAGAATTTTTCAAAAAATACAGTAAAGCCTTGTTATTTTAAATCAAGACCGTGCGATCTGATGAAATCTATGAACGGGATTCAAATTTGAGTACAAATTGTAGGCAACGGTTACTAAGAGTAAATGTGATCCAAACCTAGTGTGTGCGGTTTTAATTCATAAAAAGAGCCCATGATTTCACCATTAATGAATCACCAAAGTACAAAAAGAAAAGGGCGTTCAAGATTTCAAAGCTAAGGCATAGAATTTCTCGTTTAATACTCCAATAAAATTGTAGAAGACATCATATAGTGTAGAAGTGTGATTTCTGGCAAGTAAGTGCTCTGTGACTTTATGAGTAAAGTTTGAAGCATCTGCTGTTATGAATTTTCCAAAGTTTCATTAGAAATGTCGTCCTGAAAAGAGTTTACTGGACAAAAAGATTATCTAAAACGTTCAATGCATGATGATTTTCTCGAACAATTCCCTTTATCAGTGCATGAAATAACAAAGGGAAGGGAGCTCATTCCAAAAAACCCTAGATTGGTTGTGGCAGAAGGATTTTATGAAAAAGCTAATTGAATAAGGGATGCCCAGGTTTCCATGGGAGGTTTGGAGTTGTTTGAGAAATGGTTTTTAGAGCGAAAATTGGACACTCCTATGAGCAATGTATGGGAATTTGATGTTGGAAAATTAGTAGTCCCCAATGTTTTCTTTGATAGTGATTTATTGATGGACCTGGCAAAGAGGTATGATCCTATCACAGGGTGGGTGAAAAATCATTTAGGGGTCAACCTTTTTAGGGTTTGCTCTAAATTGTTCAGTGTGGTTTTCAACCTGAACCCTAACCACGTTGTGCATGAAATCATTGATCTGGATGATTTTAAAGCTAGATATGATGCACAATGAGTGTACTTGAGAACAGGGCCACTACAGGAGCATGCTGCTAGGGTTGGAAATTTTCTTGTGATCACAGCTAGTACTCTAGAGCCATTGTTAAGAAGACATTTCAATCTGAGAGCTCAAGCACTATATTTTTCTCTTTGCAAGATCTTGGGGATCAATGAGGGTGATCAAATTCCAGGTTCTGTGGTCCTTATAATTGCTCAGACCCTTCAATTTGGAATGAGTACCATTCTGGATTTTGCCACTTTCCTAGCAAAAGAGATTCACAACGGGCTAGTTGGAATAGCAAAGGGGAAAGTAAACAAACCATTCTGTTGGTATTCATTGATGATGCATGTATGTTTATATAAAGAATATGCTTTCTTCTCCAAAGGTATGGAGTTAGAAACCATAAAGGACGGAGAAAGAAATCCAGTGCAATTACAGAGTGTGGATATGACTTCAGAGGCCACTGATGCTAGTTATGTAAGATTTGACAAGTATTTTGCATCAAAGCTTAGACTGCTTTTAAGAGGAGATAGCCCAAGAATCCCACAAGCATTATTACAATTGATCAGACCCAAGGACCATGCTAAAGGGTTACTTATCAGTCACAACTAGGGGGAAATAATTCCCTACAATGTTTCAACAGTAATAAGAGTTTATGGTTTATTAGGAAAACCTCATGTGTTACCTTTTCATGTACCTTTGAAGATAGGGATAGCCGAGCTCTTGTGGCAGATAGGTACTATAGATGAGAGGGAATTGGTCAAGAAGGGCACTTTCTTTCCAATGGTTACTGTAGTGCATGATTTTTTTTTTGTTAAAAAGGGGTGGAAGCATTTAAATTTGTTTTTGAATAAATATAACATGGCATAATCTCACGCTAGATTCATTAACCTTGAAGGATTCTATGATCTATTAAGAGAAAGGGTGAGAGCTTCCCATATGGTACATCGAGTTTACTATCCGAAGGATAGAATCAGAAATATCTTCACATTGCAGGAGCAAGAATTAAGGAAAGAGAAATGGATAGTTTTTAGTAAAAACCTAGAATTCATTAATGCTTTTGACCCCCAGTACGACCCATTGAAAGATAAGAAATACTAGGGAGATAAAATACAGGCATTAATGAATAATTTTGCTCTAATAATTCAGACTATGAATGAAAAGAAAAATGGGAGAATCTAGTGCACCTACAATTGCATACTCTTCACAGCCATTGGTTGGATCTGGATCAACCCCTATTATTGAAATACCTGACACCCCTAAAAAACCCCAATTCTATACTATAGAGGAATTTGAAGAAGAAAAAACAAAATTGCATGAGTTGCAGATAGAATTAAGAAATCAATATGAAGAAAAATTAAAGTAGGGTGTAATATATTTGAGGGATAAAACACAATGGTCAACTTTTTTTGGTCAGTTGACAAGAATTGCAGCCATCATGGATGAGTTGAACAGGGATAAGGATAAACTGATTCTTATTGCACATAAATGGAGGGAGAGAAATAATGATATTACAATCATATGTATATCTGCAGTCCAAATGCCTTATCATCAAGTTGAGAAGATTTTTGATTTATTAAATAAGCTAGAGAATTTTGATGATGAAAGAGATTCTTTATAGAGAAGATTAACACTCTATTTTTCCCAATACATTGCTGAAAAATTCACCCTATTTCCTTGTGCTTTAGAATCTGTTGATACAATAAAAGAAAAAGAAAAGTGGAAAAGGGAGATGGATGAGTTATTAAATGAAAGAATAATAAACATCATAAGTGAAACTAGCCATTGGTTCTGGGCAAAGACAAATGAAGAGCTAGTAAAAATACAGTTGTTTTATACTACTATGAGGAAAGAATTTGATGTTTTAGAAGAAAATGCAAATTCTTTAATAATGATACAAAGAGAAGCTCTGAGCTTTGATTGGCCAGATGATGATGCTTTTAATAAATGGAAAAATCAGTTTCTAGAACAAATGTCAAAAGATGATGAGGAGGAAAATGTAAAAGTAAAAGTCACCCTTGAAGTTAATAATGAGGACATGGAAAATCCCCAGGTTGGAGTAAATTTACAGGTAACTTTAGATGATACATCACTTTCAAACCTCATGGCTACTTACTCTGAGGATGAAGAATAATTGGAGAATCAAATCCTATCTTCTTGTTAAAACAAATGAGAAGTATAACAGAAATTGACCCACCTAGGATGGTTTGATGTGTTAGCTTTTCTGTTATTTGTTTTTTGTCTTTTACTATAGACATTCGTCAGTATCTTTTAGGGGACACATGTCACTCTCTTTAGCCTGAAGCTTGTTGCATCTCACATTATTTAAGTGAGATTCCAAGGCTAAAGAATGGTCTGAATTCTATTTCTTCTAAGTATTGTGCTTAGTCTGGTTTTTGGTCCAAATTTTGAAAGCAAGTTTGTAATGTATTCTTCTACAAAGTCTCTAAGAATACATGAATATTGAATGAGCTGTGTTTCTTTCTGAAGGCCATTCTAAGTCTACTGTAAAGGATATACCATTTTCAAAGGAAATGAATACAACTTATGAACTGTCCCCATATCAGTTCTTTCTGAATTTTGTCTCCTTTTAAATACTTAGCTACCTTGATGTTGTATGAGTAAAAGCTTGTACAATTGAATACAATCTACTTAGGTTGTATATCCATTTATCATTGCTATTAATTCAATGTATTAAATAAAGGCTTTGATGAATGTGATAAGATTCCTTAAGTATTGAAAAGGATTTTTGAATGATAAGTTCTGATAGGAATTGCTGATAAAAATTTTTGTAAGGCAACAAATTAGATCTAAGAATTTGCTATAGACTCTGAACCCCAATGGATTAGGCATTGATCAAGTTATTTCAGCTGAAGGAGAAATATCTTACAAATGGTTTTTAAAATGCATCATCAAATCAAATTTTACTTTTTATTTCCTATAGATCTTCAAAGTTGGCCAGCACTTGTCTGCACGAAATGTTTTAGCTTCAGTTAGCCATTGTTGTTGAAAACATCTACAGATCTATAGAAGACTTCTTGGCCATATCTGTTTATGGGATGTGTTTATCAAATTAGTAAGAATTATGTATATTTTTGAGGATCTTGAAATGAGAATCAAAATGAAACTAAGAATAATCCTCATACAGTTGCATCAGTTTTGAACCATCCCTGGGTACACCCACCTTAGTTTTGCAGAGCCAAAAGAGTATAAAACCATTTGTGGTTTTGTTGAAGTTGGGTCCAAATACCTTACATATGTCATTGTTAATAACAATAGGCTGATCTTTAGATTGTGTATGTACTGTCATTTTGGTATTAAGCATTTTGTCGCTTTGTAGTTTTAGTACTTTTTTAAAACACCAACAGAGCATGAACCAATGAACCAAACACTTGTGCAGTCATGGAGGATTCATATATATTTAAAGAAACCCCGAATCCCTCATCATGAAGAATAGAGACAAAATCACAATTGAATCACGTACTTATGCAAGTGAATTATGTAATGCAAGACTATATTAAATGCAACCCTAGGTTTGGTTACCAAGCCTCAACAATTTATCATCACTGGATATAGAACAAAGCTCATATGTTATACAATTCCCACTGAGATTGCAATCATGGAAATATGAATAGACCATACGTTATAGGTTTGTCAGAATTAAATGTAAGAATTTGAGGCACAAGAAGCCAGAATGACCAGAACATTTGTTCCTTTTAATATAGAAAGTTAACATAAGCCTCAAAACATAAATGCTAGAATGAATAGAATGTTGCTTGCATGATAGAAATACCAAACACACAAGAGAGCCATCTTATGCTAAGTATTCAATATTTATTTTGTCCACAATGACCCTTGTGTTCGTAACCTAGACATAAGTGTGCTAGATATACTCGCAGTAACCTGTACATTCACTTAGCAGGACAAGTATCAATATTTACTATACCATGAAGAGTTCACTCCAACAAACAAGGAGAAGAACCAATGTTATTGACATATTCGTATAAAAGGAATCGAGGTACACATGGCCATCCAATATGGGATGGAGGCTCTTATAGTGGACACCCCTTTTACAGGGATATATCAACTTATTGGAACTAAACCACAAACAAAAAGAAAAGAAAAGATCATGCCCCCAGTCATTACTTCTTTAGTCAAAGATGACATCATTGAGTTTCTCAAGGAAATATGATAAAGAAAAATAAAGAAAATAAAGAAAATTCTCTACATATCCAAACAAGTATATCATTTTTGAGTTCAATGCTTTTGGGATTGATGTCAAGTGTTAGTGTCTAGAACATGTTTGAAAGAAATCTCTTTAGTAGGGTGATAATAGTAGGTAGACACAGTTAGAACAACTGGTGATTGAGGTCAAAGGGGAATCTTCATGATGAAGAACCTTAAAAGGACTAATTGACAGTAGACAGACATAGCCAGGATGACTGGTGACTGATGCAAGAGAGATCTTCCATAAAGGAATCTGGAGACGTGACCCAAGAAATAGTAGGCAGACATAGCTGAAACAAGTGGTGACTGTTGCAAAAGAAATTCTATGAGGAGAATCTTTAAAATGAGGAACACTAGCGATAGTAGGCAAACGCAGTGAGGACCACTGGTGACTAGCATGAAGGAGATTCTATGAGGAGAATCTCAAAAATAGTGACACTAGCAACAATAGGCATACGTAGTGAGGACCATTGGTGACTATCATGAAGGAGATTCTATGAGGAGAATCTTGAAAGAAGTGACACTAAAGGGGAATGCCCCTGAGGTGTGACAAGACTCAATCCATGGATACATGAGCAGAAAGTAGGAAAAGCAGCAAAGAAACTGTACAAAGAGCTAGAAGATATGCTGCTAGAAGGAGCATTGGGAACAAGATGTGCTTGTTTACTAGGTTTTCACCTTCTTGGCAGGATTTTTTTCTTTTTCCTACCATTATGCCTATTTCTAAGTTTTCACCAATGGCACTTTTTTTGTTTTTCAAATTTTTTTGATATTTTTCTTCTTTTTTTGCTACCATGATGCTTGTTTCTAGGTTTTCACCAATGGCATTTTTTTTTTTCAATTTTTTTTGGTATTTTTCTTTTTTTATATTTTTTTAAAAATATTTTTGAGATTTTTCACTTTTTTTGGTGCTACCAAGGCGCCTATTGCTAGATTTTCACCAAGGTAACAATTTTTTTCAGGACTTTTTCTGATTTTTATGATTTTTTTAAGGACATATAGATATGTACAAAGAGCTACTAATATCAGATTAGCTATAAATCCACTTCAAATGGAGAGTGTTAATAGGTTCCTTGAGAACTTCTCCCTCCATTGTGAAAAGCTGATAGGTGTCAAATCCATATACTACGGTGATGATTTAAGGACTAAGCTAGTTCGATTCAAACTTTCTTTTTTGGACTCGTTGTTGTTGATTCTTAGGGTTCTCTCTCAGGATGAGATCAACCAGCTAGAAGTCAAGTGGCTTGACCCTCCGATTGTAGGTTCTTGACATTCATTGTTGATATGCTGATAGATGATCACATGCCACTTGTTGACATTCATCCAGTAACACAAGCTCCTGAGGCCAAGCTATCCTATAGTCATCATCAATAATAAGGCCCTTCATAGAGATTCTCAAGGTAGGAATCTCAACCTCTATTGTAAGCATAGCATCTTCTCGTACACCAAAGCAAAGGGAGTCATGCCCATTAAAGTCTTGATGCTTGTCCTATATGCCCATAGGGCTAGATTGATTTGGAGATTCCAGTCTCTCCCTAATTTGCTGACTATGCGATGAAGGATTTTGAGGATCATCTTATTGGATGTTTTAGCCTGGCCATTACCCTGGCGGTAATAAATGGAAGACCAACGTTTTGTGATTTTGAATTTCTTGCATAGTTCCTTGAGGTCTTTGTTCTTGAATTGTCCTCCATTTTCAATAATGATTGAGGATGCCACACCATATCTATAGATGATGTACTTTGTGATAAAAAGTGCTATAGTTTTGCCATCCACAACTGCGAGAGGTACTGCCTCTACCCACTTCGTGAAGTAATTTGTGGTCGTGATGATGAACTTATGCCCATTAGAAGAGGTTAGGTGGATCTGTCCCACCAAGTCGAAGGTCCATTGTTGAAATGGCCATGTTGTAGTAGAGGGAATCGGTTCTCTGGCTAGAGCATGGATTAGATTCCCATGTAGCTAACACTACTTGTAGGACCTAGCATACTTAATAGCTTCTTGCTCCATTTTGGGCCAATAATAACCAGCTTTAAGAAGTTTGAAAGCTAGTGTTAGGCCATTGGAATGAGATCTTCAAATGCCCTCTTTAATGTCAATTAGTGTGCATTTGGACTCTTCGAGTTCTAAACATCTAAGGAGTGTTTCGTCGAGACCTCTCCTATACAAATCATCAGCAATAATGATATAGTGTGAAGCATTACGAATTAGATAACGTTTCTCATTCTCTGTCAGACCTTTTGAAATGGTTTGATTGTGGAGGTAGGAATAAATGTGATGGTAGTAGGATGATTCTTTTCCTATAATAGAATAGATCATCTTAGAATCAGGGGTGTTGTAGGCTGGGTAGTGTAACACTTCCACCAAGAACTCATGTCAGAGATTATTTTCAAGCATTTGTAGCAGGGAGGCCAAAGTGGTCATGGCATCAGCTACTTTATTATCTGCTCATGGAACTTGCTAGAAGGTGATGTGTGCAAAATACTTCTCTAATTCATCAACCATGTGCTTGTAAGGAATTAGTTTCTCGTCCTTTGTTTGGTACACATCATTAACTTGGTTGATGACAAGTTGAGAGTCAGCACAGATATCTAACTGATCCACTCTTCATTCAACAAAAATTTTCATGCCATTGATCAAAGCCTCGTATTCAGCAATGTTGTTTGTAAAAGGAAACAAAATATTGTACGATTTGGGCAATGAGTATCTTTATGGTGTAATGAAGAGTAATCTAGCACCTGATCCTTGTTGTGTAAAGGACCCATCAAAGAACATAACCCATGTTTGGTGTGTGAGTGTCTAAATCCACTCATCTAGTAAATCAATGTTCATTGGTAGGATATTCTACATGGATACATCAGCCAGTTGGTCTGCAATCACCCGTCCCTTGATAGCCTTGCGTTCAATGTATTGGATGTCAAACTCATTGAGTATCATAACCCATTTAGCCAATCTTCCAGTGAGAGCCGCCTTACTAAGCAAGTACTTTAGTGGATCTATTTTAGTTGTGAGCCACATAGTGTGCGCAAGAATGTAGTGTCTCAACTTCTGGGAAGAAAAGACAAATGCCAAGAAAGCTTTCTCAATAATGTTGTAGTTCTTCTCATAAGAGATCAGTGTCTAGCTCAAGTAGTAAATAGCTCTTTCTTTGTTTTCATTATCTTCCTAAGCCAATAGGATTCCTAGAAACATTTTAATTGCTGAAATGTATAAAAGAAAAGGTTTCCCATGGATAGGAGGCATCAGGATTGGTGGATTGACAAGATATTGTTTGATCTATGTTAGGATTTTCTCACAATCCTGGCTCCAATTGAATTTTACACCCTTATGTAAGGTCTTTGTGAAGGGTTGTGATCTATTTGCCAATTGTGAGATAAACTTGCAAATAGATTGGAGCCTTTCCTATAGTCCTCTCATTTGATTGATGTTCCAAGGTGGTGGCATGTCCATTATTGCTTGTACTTTCTTCAAATCTACCTCAATTCCTTTTGCAAAGATGATTTATCCCAAAAAATTTCCTAATGTGACACCAAATAAACATTTCTTAGGATTGAGCCAACGACTGAATTTTTCCATACAATCTAGGATGTGTCCCAAATCTTGCAGATGAGTATTGCATTTAGCACTTTTGACCAAGGTATCATCAACATAATCCTCCATGTTTTTATGCATCATATCATGGAAAATTTTAGTAATAGCCCTCTAATATGTATCACCAGCATTCTTCAAGCCAAATGGCATTGCATTCCAACAAAAGGTTCCCCATGCACATGTGAATGCCATTTTCTCCTATTCTTCTAGCGCAATTTTTATCTGATTCTATCTAGAAAATCCATCCATAAGTGAGTACATCTCATAGCCATCCATCATGTCCACTATCATATCAATATTACAAAGCAAAAAATCATCTTTAGGACATGCCAATTTGAGATCACAGAAGTTAGTATAAACCTTGATAGATTTATCGTGCTTGGAAACTGGAACAATGTTGGATATCCATTCAACATAATCAATTGTGTGGATGAAACCAACTTTTAGAAGTTTCTCTAATTCTACTTTGACGAGCAATGCAACATGAGGATGTATTTTTTGAAGCTTCTGTTTAATTGGTTTGATGCTTGGTGCTATGGACAAGTGATGCATGATAAGATCAAGATCCAATCCTAGCATGTCAGAGTATGCCCAAGAAAAATTTATTTTCTTTTCTTTGAAAAAGGCAATTAATTCTTCCTTTTCTTCAGGTGACAACAACTATGCTAGATGTATCATATGAGGATGTTCTTCTATACCCAGGTTAATTGGTTGTGTTGGCTCTATCAATATTGATGATCTCTCCTGAAAGTGACTAGCAAGTGCATCAACTATCTCATCTGCAAGTGCCTCAAAGAGGTTATTACCCTTGGATACATCTTTTGTTTTTACTTTTTTGGGTTTCGACACTACCACAATGTGGTTTTCATCATCGAACCTTTTGCATTTTTTTCTTTTAATTGTATTACTAAGATATTTGATGTCAACCTCAGTCATGTTGACTCTACTCATTGGTGGAAGACATTACAGGTTTGATAGCGTTTAGGTAACAGGTGAGAGCATAGTAATTTTGGAACATGGGGACTTTTCTAGATGCATTAGGGTTCGAGTCTATTAGCTCAAGATGTGTGAGTGAGAGAGTGGTGGTTGGTTTAATTACGTTCATAGTATAGTCATTAAGTTCTTAGACCAGCAATTCAAGACCTATGGTGACTTCATCCATAGATGTGTTCGAACACCTTTGAGTATGAATGTCAGCAATTGGAAACTCTAGGACACTAGTTGGATTAGACCCATGTGACCTAACCCTAGACATTTCACCCACTTCAATTTGGTTTTCATAGACATGCACTTGATCAATGTCTTTATCAATAGTTTCTTTTGAAAGAGAGTCAAACTCATATTCCTTAAAATTAGTGCTACATGGTGAGAGATTATAGAACTCCCCAATTTTGATAGGGACATACTCACCTTCATTGTCTAGGTTATTACATAGATACTCAATATGTAACTAGTGACTAGATTCTCCCTTTTCTGAATGATATTTGAGTTGCTCAGTATTGTCCTTAGACAAATCACTAGTATCATCCATAGTGCTAGCACATGGCACAAAGTCATCTGGCTCAATGAAGAATTTAATGAGGTCATGAGGAATAGGATGAGGATAAGAATCCTCATCATCAGATTGTTCCTCTCAAGTATCTGACTCAGCCAGTGACTCATTTCTAGATGAACTCTTAGGTTCTGGTATGAATTTATTTGGTCCCAAATGGAAAGGAACCTTCTTAAATCCTAGGCCAGTTGTATTATTGTTACTTCGAGTTGTTTCTTTGATGGGATCAATTAGGTCAGTTCCCTTGTAACCAAAATGCTTCATAAGCCTAAGACTAGGCCCATATTTCTTAGGAGTTATTTCTTAAGCTTTCTCTGTTAAGTCTATTAGAGCCTCTTCTCTATAAAGCCATGCAGCAATGGCTCTATTTTCATTTTCATCTTCTAAGTGAACTGTAGCCTTGACAAAAGTGCCATTATACTTGGTCTGGGGTGTCCATACAAATAGTTTCTTTACCTCTAAGGGTCTCCCATAATGCCAAGGAGACTCTAGGAGAGGTGTTAATGACAACATCTATTCAATTTAGTACTCTCCCATGCTAGTTTCTTTTAGTTTGAATGATTCCTTGATTTGTTTCAGCTTATTGTCATGATAATTAGTGGACTCATGGTTAGCAGGGACAAAATTTTTAGCAACTTTGAGCATATTGCAGGTATAGCTAGTAGTGGTAGGAATAGTAACTTCAAAGCCATGAAATAGGAACTTGATGCATTGGTGGGATGTGGATGGCATAGAATGCATTTCATTTATCCATGGCCATATTAACAAAAATTTGTATACCAAGGGAATGTCCAGCACCTGATAGCTGACATCCCTTTCTATAGGACTGACACAAATGGGTAAAACCACTAGACCTAAATACTTTCATTCCACTTTGTCATATGCTTTGATGGTGATCTTATGTCAAGGATCAATAAAGTCCTTAGAATAATTCAATTGTCTAAGGAGAGAATTAGAGACAATATTTAGGCTACTGACATTATTGATGAGTACCTGACAAACATGTGTCTGATGGATCATAACCTTGATGTGTAGAGGTTGATTATGTGGGTGACTCAGCAAGTTATCCTCCTCCTCAGTGAAGGTCATAAGATAAGGTGAGGTCAACTGACCTACCATGGATTGGAATTGCTCAAGATCAAGATCTTGAAGAACATTTTCCTCAGTGAGGGCTTTGTGAGAATCTGCCTATGAGCAAGCAAGATTTTAAGTAGCTCAAAGATGATAATCTGAGCATTAGTTCATTTCAATTGACCGAGAACACTATAAATGGTTGCCATCAAGTTCATTGTGAGTTTTGCACCTTAGCTAGATGGACCAGCATGGGCTTTGTCTTTGTGTTGTTCAAGATCAAAAGTAGAAGGCACAGGGCCTTTGAGCACCAACTCGGCATGAGAGCAAGTGATAGCATTAGAAAAGTGTTGCGAGGGTGTATTATCCATTACATTGAGAGTAGGGCCCCTCAAGACAAATGGTGTCTTAGGCTTGTCATTATCTTGTTTTCCCTTAATGGTAATAACATTGTAGTATTAAGAATCCATAGGTTCAACCATGTTGATGACATTGTCATTATTGGAATATGCATAGTTTCAAAGTCTCTCCTTTTTCATAAGCTAGGAAAGGCTCTTTGAATGCCTTGTGGTTTGAGTTTTTGTTATGTCCATCTACCACAAGATCACCAACATCAATCATGTCTTGGACTTTATGGTACAAATTTATGCAGTTGCTAGTTTTGTGTCCCTTATTTTTGTGATACTCACATAATGAGGTTTCATTCTACCATGGTGGACGTGGTTGTGGATCATAGGGATGAGGATTGTCCATTGGGGAAATAAGCTTGTGTTGTAGCAATGTTTTGTAAACCACATCTAGAGGTTCACCCAAGGGTGTGTATTCTCACTTAGGGCGTGCGATCTAGGAATTTCTTAGTTTGTTCCCAGATGACTTGTTGTTAGGAGGAGGTTTCTTAGTGTTTTTGGCCACTTTGAGGCCATCTGTGAGATTAAATGCCACTTTAGTAAGTTTGGGAGTGACATTTTCAATGACTCCATCATGTACAATTTCTCAATTCTTGTTGACATATTTGGTTTATCCTTGTTGGAAGTAGAACCTTGTTTTGCATCCTTCTAAAGAGTAAGTTCACCTTTCTTGACCATAAATTCCTCAATGTGGATAGCCTATGTGATCATGTCTTCAAAGGTATGTAGACCTTGAAGTTGGACTCTATATCCGAAATTGGGTAGGAGGTTATTAGTGAAAATGTTAGGCTTCTCCATTTCTAGAATTTTATAGGAATACTTAGTGTATAGTTGTCTCCACCATTGGAGAAATGTGAGAAAAGGTTCTCCAAATTTTTACTCAAGGTTGCATAGATCTCAAATATTGACAAGGTATTGTATGTTATGAGAATATTTCTAGACAAATAGATTGGCAATTTTGTCAAACATCTTGATACTAGGAGGTAAATGTGAGAACCACTCCAAAGCCTGACCACCGAGGCTTCTAGAGAATAAATGCATGAGGTATGTTTGATCATGTATAAACTCCATAGACAAAGCACCAAATTCCCACAAGTGATCTTGGGGATTGGAGGCACCAAAGTACTTGTCGTACTTGGGTAGCTCTATGCCTTGTGGGAAAGGTGGCATGTTTATGCTTTTGTCGAATGAAAATGGACAAAGAGCATCCAATGTGTATGTTTTCATGGGTTTCTCTTTCTCATGCATCAATTGAGCTAGTTGATCTTGCATAATTTTCAATTTTTTTTGGAGTTTAGAAGTCTCAGTTTCTTCTTCAGGTGTGATAATGGTTTCCACATTAAAATGGGAGGGCAACATAGCTTCCTCTTGGGCAAGTTTGAGAAATTACTTTTCTTTTTCTTCATTGAGTAGGATTCCCATGACCTTTTGAAAGTTTTTGTCTTTGCAAAATTTGGCTATATGTTTAGGAAGTATTTCCACCTCTTGCTATTCTTAATCAATGTCATGGTCCTTTTCTTTGTCATTCCTAGGTGGTTCTTGATGTCTGCTATGACTACCATGTTCGGGTTCATAATTAGCCATTATGGGAATGTGTTCAATTTTAATGCATTATGATTGGAAAGGTCCTTTGAAAAGGAAGTCAAATGTTTTGTTCAAGGGTTTAGCCCCTTTGTTGGTCTCAGGATCCTCTTAGTATAGAGGGTTCCTAGTTTGTTGTAGATTTATAGAAAATTCTCGTTGAACTCGAGACGATCTGATGGGTGAGGGAGACTATGAAGATGTCTCACTAGAAAAACTAGATGTAGACTGTGGAACAAAAGGAAGGTGGCCTCTACCATGATTATGAACCCTAGCATGACATTGCCCAAGTCTAAGAGGATAAAATATGTTGCCACTTCTTGTTGCGACAGTCATAAACAAGGACAAGAAGCAAGAACCTAGATAAGGGCCACACTAAAAATTAGTCTCAACAGGACAAGGTAAGAGTACTATATACTAAGGTATGAATAGTCTGATTTGAAGGCTAGAATAGCCAAAGGTTATGACTATCATAACATAGAGTATGACAAGCACTAAGGAACAAGAATACAGAGAAGTAAAAGATAAGACTAGTCAAAATGTGGACCACAAATCTTCAGTTAAACTAAATGCCACTAATTAGGACTATGTACAGACAAAGAAGAGATAACTTAGTGTAGGAAACTAACTAGATGCAGATCATAGATCAGTTGGATAAGTTGATTTGACAATTTTGGAATAGGATCTCGTGCAAAGATTCTTTGTAAGCTGCACGAGAAATTTCACCAGATTGCACGAAGACTCATGACAGTAATTTGATTTTGTGTGAAGACTTTCTGCGGCTCGTGTGAAGACTTTCTATGGCTCATGTGAAGAAGTGATAGGATAGCTAAGATAATGGCAAGATCTTGCATGGGTATATGTAAGATCTCGTGCAAAGACCTAAACTAGCTCACACAAAAAGATGAATTCTTGCACAAGAAAGTACAAGTCTGTGCATGAAAATTAGGAGCAAATTAACAACAACATTGGATTTTAAAGAGATTTTTAGATTGTTTGGATAGATTGGATAGATTTTTCAGACAAATTTGATTGGATAGATAATGAGGTTAACTCAGTATGAAACTTGGACAATTTTTGGAGATTCAATCAAGGCAATGTGTTTGAACAAGACAGTGGGAAGCAAGCAGTAGTCGAAAATAGTCCTACCGAGGGCAAAGCAACTCAACATGATAGGGGAGTCTTGACCTTTGTTTGTTGTAGATAGTTTTTGACTTGTTTATGACTCGAGAACAAACATGCTTTTATCCCTAAAAGCAAAAATTATTAGAGAAGGTAGAACCATTGTCCCACATCTTATGCACATGCATGTACCTCACATAGTCATGTCACCCCCTCCAGGGCACTTGTATTTTTGGTTATTCAAAGGACTCAATAGTATACACTAAACGAGTGCCCTTGTGGTAGGGGACGAGCACATATACCACCTTCAAACGTTCAGTAGCATGCCTATGGTGAGTTCTACAAGAGAGATTCTTCCCCCTCCTTGCACAAAGATTATGCCTCCTTTTAGAGGTGAACTAGGTGGCTTCTAACTAAGAGTTTTTAACTTGGATTCCATTCATATTAATTACTGGTGGCTCTCCAATTGGAGTTGAGAATAGCAGCCCACACCAGCATCTGAAAGTGCACACACTTGCTTAGGAAGACTAGGGCTGACACTAGCCAGTGCAACAAATAGAGCTTCCCCTTGATATGCGATATAAAGAATCAAGGGAAAGAAATTAATCTAGCTTTGGATTCTTTCTCTCTAAAAATCATCTTGATTATAGTGAGTTGGAATCTCTAGCGAAAGGATTGTGCTCACTTGGGTCATTCCCAGAGGTTGAATCACTCCGGCAGACCCTTTAAAGGATTGACTTGGACTGGTGGTTTGATCGCAAGGGTTAAAGTTTCTAATTTCCCCCAAGGGGAAAGAGCATACTCCTCTACCTTACTTTCTCACCCAAACATGAAAAATAAGTTAATTTACTGACTTAGCTTAATCAATCTAGACTTGTTCTTCCTCAAGATTCTGATTTCCTAAAAGGAAACCATCATCTCTTCATAGAAAAGGACCTATACTAGAGAACCACTAAGCTACTTGCCTTCTTTAGAATGTCATCTTTTAGAAGTGTCTAGGTTTCTAATTCACCCTTGGTCATGACCTCCAAGTGGTGAAGAGCATAATCCCCTATTCTTCTATCTTGCACCCTAGGAAGTTTACAAGCCCCTAATTAATCTAGTTTGGAAAGCAAGAAAAGAAGACATATTATTTTGTGGGTTTTAAGTATAGTCTTTGACAAATGTGTCTTTAGCAATAATTTTGCAAGAAAATATTTAGTCCGTGTTTGAGTGAGTTGTATAAGGAATCTTTGACCAATCATCCTACAGACAACAATTTAGCCTCAAAAAATTAAAGAAACAGAGCAATACATATTCTAGAAAAAAAACATGTTAATGAAATGAGATAAATAGCCTATTAAAAGTACAAAAATTAAAGCTACTATTTCAAGATCTTGCATGAAATCTCTAGCAGAGCCATGTGAAATCCTTTTATGGCCCGCACAAAAAAACAAGGTGTCATGTAAAGATTCGCACACTTGGGCACTTTCTCGCATGAACTGAAAAGAGTCTTCATGCGATAATCTAGAATCCTCACGCAAAAATAAATTATCTCGCATGAAGATTCCATAATCTGTATGGAACTATATAGATAGAGAGATTAAAAATTAATTTTAAAAATTCAAAGAAGGCCTAAGAAATTGATTTTTCCAGCCCCACGGTGGGTGCCAGAAATGTATGCATGAATATATGGCCTCTGTTTAACACACACACTTCAACATAGTCCTTATTTGCAGATTCATCCTGGGATGAACATGAGATTTTTCACCCAAGAATAGTCTGGCAAGGCAACCTATTGTCTTTATCTAAAGGGATTTTTCTTATTAGATATCCTCATATTCAAGGTGTAAGCAACTAGACCCTCTAAGAATGAAGGATTTAAATACACTTAAGTCTATACGAGTATGCAAGTAATCTAAATGATATATGATATTAATCTAAGAACATATAAAATAAACTAGATTATATGAATGCATATTAAATCTAAATGATATTTAATCTAAGGAATGAAAGCTTATGAAATAATGAATTCAAAGTGAGAGCATAATTCAACAGAGATTTGATAGCAATTCAATTCAACCTCCTTAATGAGGAATTAGAAGTCTCTTAAATAGAATTCTAGGAATCCATCAATAGGTGATATCAACTTGAATTGACGGTTAGGATTGAAAAAAAGACTTAGTTAAGATGGAAACTTCCTTGTGCAGGTGAAGTGAACAGTTCTGATATGAGTGTGATGAGTAGTCAACTGAACTTGCCATGAGTGAGAGAGTAAGTTAACTGGGTTGATTCCAATTTGAGAGAGATTTCACTTCTGAGTTTCTATTTAGAACTAAAGAGGAGATTTAGGAAGAATATTTAATTTAATAAAATGAGATATGCTCTCATAAATACTTTTTTTATTTAATTAAATAATTTCATATAATTAATTAGGAATGACTTCCTATTTAATTAAATAACTTTGTTTAATTAATTAAAATAAGCATATTTATTAAATTAAATTTAAATCAAATAGGTTTAATGTGGCTAATATGAGTGAGTACTATAGGGATTAAATAGGAAATATGATGAATGCAGATTAAGGATTTTTGCATCTGACAATTAAGTCAAGTAGCGAGTAGCAGAATAAGAATTGCTTATTAGAATAGGTCTTAGGATTGATCAGAATAGACTAGAATTGGTATAATGGCAATGAGCCAATTTTGCGATATTACAGTGGTAGCCACAAACAACTTAGTAGAAGCTTTCTCTAAGCTAGATTGCACTAAGGCTTTGCTCAGACAATGAGGAAATGAAACCATTACTAGCATTGTAATCTTCTCTACTTTACTTTTCTCAATGCTTTAAATCTCTAGAAGACTTCCTCTAGTAGCTTCCTATTCCTCCTCCTCATCATCCAGATTTACATAATCAATCTCATCATCTTTTATTTCCACATCCTCTTTCTTATAGTCTTCATCATCTTTGTCATTAACATGAACAACAAAATCACTAGATTGATGCAGTTTGTAGATGTTCTTCCATTCATTTGTGGCTACCTTCACCACATATTCTATGTCTTTTAACAATATAATGCATGTGTTCATCTTGAGAGTGAACTTTTTCTCATTATTCTTGAATGGTTCTTTCACCTCCTTTTCACTAAGACTCGACATGAGTTGCCTCAGAGTCTATTCAAATATGTCTTTTACATTCTTCTTTGTATGCTTCCATCTAGGCTTAATTGTTTGCATAAGCTCATTAGGAATTTTTTGAGTAAACTATTCAAGAGAATACTTCCATTTTCCCAATTTGGTCATATGGTGTCTTCAAATTTTCTTTTCTCATATGTATTCCTTGATTCATATTTGAGGGATTTGAAACATGCCATATGAGTTCCTTCTTCCAATTTATTTAACTTTTCTTGAAGTGTAGGTGTAGGCTTTTTGAAGATAATCTTCTTAGCATCCTCTTCACCTAACTTCAATTTCTTTTTGGGCTTTGGTGACCTTCTTGTGAATATAGCAATGGATGACTTATTAGGTTTGGTTATGATAACCTTAACTTTATTCCTTATAGGCTCTTCTTTCTCAGATTTGATTTCCTCATCTTCATCCTCTAAATTATCTTCTTCCACATCATCACCTTTTCCTTCTGTCAGGAAGAGAGTAGAACTTTCTTGTCTTGGTTTTTATATCCTCTTTCTTCCTTTGTCAATTTCTTGAGGAAGCTTAAATTAAAGTTCTATTCTTGCCTTGGCTTCTTCATAAGTCTAAAAATAAGGTTCTTTAGGATCCATAGGCTCATTTAGTAGTGCCTCAATGACATCTTTGGTGTCATCAATGTTAGCCTCATACTCGAGAGGCTTAATCCATACCACGCTAGGTCTAACTGCCTGAATATACACTTTGTCATAGTCCACCATGAAACAAATATCATCCTTGTAGTCTTCTACAAGCTTCTTAGGAATCTTATATCTATTTTTCATCTTCTATTTTAATGATTCAAATTATTTGTCCATGATGCTATCAAAATTTTCACCCATTTCTTCTATATACTCATTTATTTGATATAAAAGTGGGACATCTTTTCTCCATACTACTAAAACTTTAGAAGGGAATAATTTTTGCATGAAGAACAATAAACAAGTCAATAGTGAACCAAACTTACATGTATTGTTCTTGGAACATCTGATTCTCTCCATGTTCTTATTGAATTGATTCAATAATAACTCGACAAGGTCAAATGCCATGTTATTCTTCACTACTTTAAGAGCTAGATCAACTGCCTCATATGATACACTATTGAGATGACTAGAGTTGTAGATCTTATGAGGGATCATGTGAATTCCAAACTTCATTTCCATGTATATGATTCCACTTATCTTCATTCCTTTACCATCCTACTCAACAAGAGTTCACTTCACTAGTTCAACTTGACCTGGGGTTTTGGTTGGTTTGGCTTTATTCAACATTGGAAGACTAGTGATTCTATGAATCATTTTCTTCAATATTTGAACAGGCTTCTCCAATCATAACTATCCATTATGCACATGACTCAAAATATATCTCATCCATTAGACCTAGAATTCTTGTGGCATAAATGATATGTGTGTCAGGCTCTTGGTTTCCAAATTTTGATGCTTAGGTTTTAGAATGTCATTCACACATAACTTGTTCAATGCTTCATTCATCTCATGAGTTCCTAGCTCTTGAATAGAATAGTGATTATATGAATGAATATTATGCATGAGAAATACCTTGGGAGGAATTTATGATTGTGCATTAGCTAGGTCAAGTGTTTTACAATTTTCAGACTCAACTTGAAGTTTGGTGCCTTACAATCTACTCCTCAAACTGACATTTCAGACCTTTTCTTGATTTTTCTATTGGAAGATGTCATGCTTAGTAGGGTTTTTGCAAACTCAAAATTTCTTCAAAAATAAATACTCAAATCATTCTTAATTTTTGAAATTGTTCTTTCTAAAATAGTTCTTAAAATTTGAGGTGAAACAATGCATTCAATTTCTTCCTTTTTAATAAATTTCCTCTTTACAATCACCATTAATGCTTGGTCTGTTTACTTGCTCAGTGATAGACTATCTTTCACTTGGTTCATCCTTTAATGCTTGATAAACATTCATAGCTTGGCAAAATCATTATTACTCGATAGAGTCTTCAATGGATCAGTGTCCACATACAATACTTCAGTGTATCCCGACCTTTCTCAGCAAGGTCTTGTGAGCTGACCTAGCTTGGTAAGGTCTTGAATTTTTGCAACCACTCAATGATCCTTGTGCATCTTGAATGCTGATATGGATCACTTCTTGTTGTTGGCTAGAATTGATGGGGGGTGTCTACTTCAGAATCTTAGTTCTAATTATTCACATAGGAATTCAAGTTAAAATGCTTGAGTCACCCAACTCTTGAGTGACATCTACTTCAAGACTTGGGCTTGCATTCGTAGGATATTTTGGTATCAATAGCTACTTCACTACTTTTTGATATTGTCAAGCTTCATTTTATTTTCATCTTCAATTCTTCCTATGTTCATACTGTTCTTGGCAAGATGTCCAAGTTCTATACAAATGAAACATCTTTTAGTGGTATCTCTTTTCCTCATGTGATGTTTCACACAATTTTCTCCAATGTGTCCAAATTCACCATAGTAGTGGCATCTACAACATGTTTTGTAGTCTCATCCAAATATTTATTTCATAATTTGTTTTGTTGGATTCAATTTCTTTGTTTTGGATTTAGAATTTTTGTGTTGTTGTTTATTGCAACTATAACATTTTCCTTTAAACTTATATTTCTCCTTGCATTCACTTTCTCTATTTCCATGCTTATTATAGTTGTAGCATTTTCCATTGAATTTTTCTTTACCATTACTCCAATATTTGTTTGATGTATGACCTATCTTACCACAATGATTGCAAGTAGGCCTTTGATTCTTTTGAGCTCCTTGCTTAGATGATTCACCTTCTTCTATGTATCCTACTCCTACTTTACCTTTGTGTCTGTACTGATTTTGTTCATTCAATTGATTCATGCTTTCATGAGATTTAATCATCCTTTCATTGGTTTTCTTTTTAGTGTTTATATCATTCTACATTCTTTCATTTTCTGGCCTTATATTCATAAGTTATTCATTTGCATTAATGAGTTGATCAATGAAGTCTTCTTGTTGAAGAGATAAATGTTGAATTTCATTGTTCTTTTCTTCTATCTCTTCTTTGGATTTGTTCTTTTCTTCCATGACTTCACATAATCTCACTGATATGATTTCTTGTTCTCTTCTTAGATTTCTAACTTCTTTTTGAAGATTGGGATTCTTTTCTAATAGGTCTTTGATTTCTTCATAAGCTTCATTTGAATTTCTTTCAGGATATATATCTTCAATTCTTTCTTTAGTGTAGAGACTATCATTCATTTATACTGCAAGATTTTTCCTTCTTTTCAATGATTGAGAGAGTTGCTCCTTTACTTTCTTCAATCTCCCAATGGTCAATTCAAGATCCAAATTTTCATTGTCAATAACCTTATCTAGCCTGTATACCTCCATTGCCTCTGATCTTTTCTCAAGCTATTAAACTTCTTTTGTGAGAACCCCAATGCTCTGATACCAATTTTTGGAAATATTAGGTAGGAAAGTCTACTGAGAGGGGAGGGGTGAATAAGGAACCAATAAAATTTCTTTCTTATTTATTCTACCAATTAATCATCCATATAATATTCTGATCAAATTACATTTATGAAAGAATGAAAGAAGTAAAACATTCATAACACTTAACACAAGATATGGTAACCCAAAAACCTTCCAAATAGAAAGAAAAACTAGGGTGGGGATGATACCCACAAGTTTTAGTACTATAGTTTAAAGTTGGCCTATTAAGGCTTACAATTGATCACTTCTGATGATCTATCCTAATAGGAGCAATAAGGACTATGAGATCCACCTTGTAAAAGGATTCACAAAACATACAATTAAGAATGCATTCAATTAAGAGATCTAGCAAAGAATGTTAAGTCTACCTTGTTAAAGAATTTGATTGATTCACCTGTTAAGATGGACTAGTGGCTAATCTTTGATCTGCAACTTTGATTTGTTGCTTGAGATTCCTTAAATTACAATGATCACCTAATTGTGATAGATAATGTTTTATTGTCCCTTATACTACTTTTAGCCTTCTTTTAAATCACACTTATGTTCATCATATATTGATCACATATTTCTTTGGATATGATAAAATTCTTTACATATATACCAATCCAAATCATAACTTACTAAAGTTGGCTACAATACAAGTTTCATCAAAATTGACAAAGTCAGCCCAACTATTGTAACTTGAGTTCTAAAGACAAACTCAGTGATTTTCTAATACTTGCCAACCACCATCAACACTAGACATCATCTGGGGCTCAATTGATGAAGAGGCTTGGTCAACACTAGATTCACATCACTAACATTGTGATCTCAGTAGACACTGAAGAAAATGGTTAACACTAAATAACTTGGTTAACATGGTATAACTCAGTTAACACTATGAATCTCGATTAACACTAGAGTTTCCATCACTTGCATTGAACAACTTGATAGACACGGCTACACTTGGCATGAACTATACATAGGTTCTAAAGCTTGGTAGCAACTGAGAAACTTTATAGCAATTGTATATTGACTAAGTGTGAGTCACTAATAGACAAATTATATCGATACTATCATGTATATAATTCTGATAACTCATGAAGGAATTCCATTTTCTAAATGTCAAAATTAACTATATCAAACTTAGAAATTCCTTGTTTTGGAATGTCCCACCATTGATCTCCTTAAGCTATTAAGATTTTCCTTCAAGAACCTAATGCTCTGATACTAATTGTTAGAAAGTAAAGTCCACCAAGATAATTGAGAGGGGGAAGAATCAATTATCTAATCAATATAACTTTTATCAACCTTATTAAACTTCAAACATGTGATCAATATAAACAAAAACCATAAGAAGATACACATACACAATAATGCCACATATGTTAACTAGGGAAACCCTTGGTTAGAGGGAAAACCTGAGTGGGGATGGTACCCACAAAATGATGTACCAATATAAATATTCCTTGTAAGAGGATAGAATCTATTAGGAGTCAATGAAATAAATTCAGTACATATCAGTCCCCATTAGGAGAATTTGAATTTTTGTGGGGAGATTTGAACTTTGTTTGAAGTTTTAGAAGGTAGATGGACTAATTATCCAAACAACATCAATGGAAAGACCACCGAACTCACTGTCTAAGTGGCCTCTATATTATTCCTTTTAGAAAAATAGAAATACAAATAATCCTAGAAAATCAATCTCTTTCTTTGTCTTCTTACTATTCCAATACTATAGAAAATACTTCATAGATCTTAATACCAGATGTCCAACTTTGCATCACAATGATCCCTTTGATCACTTGCTCACATTTATCAATCTTCATGAATCTAATACAATTCAATTACAACTCATACATTACATCAAAAGGAAAATAACTTTCCTTTATATTATGTCCTCAAAATAATTCATTCAGTTAGCCTTGAGGCTTTCCCAATTATAATTAGAATGTGACCTCAAAAAGATAATATAGTTCATTACATCTTTTCATAATTACAAAATATTGTCATCTCACAGTCTTCATAAATTATCACACCTATGACCTCAAACTTTGTACACCCCTTGACATCATCATTAGGCTATCTTTTGTCTTTTTCTAACTTCTCCTATCCATATTCTATCCCTTTTAGGAGATACATTTCAATTACCATAAATAGCTTCTCAAATACTATGTTTGAACATTGTCTTCTATAAATCATCAATAAATATCACATGTCTTTGACTTTCTACATGTATGCTTAACCAAATAATTAGGACTCATTATAGAACATTTCCTCAACTCCACTTGACCTCATCTTCAATACTCTATTTGTATGTCCTAATTCTCTTTCTTCTACTCTGTCAATCTTCACTATATGTTGACATCAATGAAAAACATAGTCATGCATGTAATACATAGTCATGATAATTGTCTCTCCCTTATTCAATCAATTATAGAATACTCCCCAATAGGAATATCATCAAAATTCATGCTAATAGGTTATGCCCTGAAAGAAGGAATTGACTATGGAGAGACATTTTCACTTGTAGCTAGATAGGAAGGAGTTAGAACACTATTGGCTAATGGAACTTATAAGATATTCAAACTCTATCAAATGAATGTTAAGTATACCTTTATAAATGAAACTCTAGAGGAAGAAACATACATTGAGAAACTTGAAGGACTTATTATGAAGCCAAATTAGAAGCACTTGGTATTTAAAGTAAACAAAGTTATGTATAGATTGAAGCAAGCATTGAGAGCATAGTATGAAAGATCCCATTCATATTTGATCAGAATCATATTTGTTAGAACAAGTCATAACAATAATCTATACTTGAAAAGTGAAACTAAAAACAAGGTCTTGATTACTGAAATATTTGTCAATGATATAATATTTGGTGGTGATAATTTCTTGTGCAAATCATTTTCTTATTAGATGAGAAAATAATTTGAGATGTCAATGTTTCATGAGATTATTTTTTTCATTGGTGTACAAGTTCATAAAGAAAAAATGTGGTATATTTTTCTAGGTACATAAGGGAGATATTGAAGACATTTGATATGGATGAGTCAAGGCTAGTTAGTACCCCAATAGTCACTTCATGCAAATTATCTAAGAAAAAAATAGTGCTGAAGTAAATGAGACAAAATACATATCAATGATAAGGAAGTTGTAGTGTATAGTAAACAACAAACTTGATATTGCACATGCAGTTAGAATAATTGCAAGATTCTCAACTAATCCTAAGGATATACATATGACTATAGTTAAGAGGATATTAAGATATTTTATATGAATATAAACTATGGACTATGGTACAAGAAAGAAGGTGATTTTGAGATTAGAGTTTATATTGATGTTGATGACAGAAAGAGCACTAGTGATGGAGCTTTCTTCTTAGGGTAAAGTTTGATTACATGGTTGATCAAGAAATAGAGTTTTATATCATAGTCTATTGCAAAAGCTAGGTGTGTTACTACTCCTATTAATTTTTCAAATAATGTTTGGATCAAGAAACTATTGAAAGTTATGAAAGAGGAAGTCACTAAACCTAAATTACTATCTATTATGACAGCGCAAGTTCTATTAACATATCTATCAAGTATCACTATTTGAGGGAGAAAGTACAAGAGAAAAAAGTAAAATTGGAGTATGTATAGTCTAAGGAGAAAATTGTACATATATTCATGAATCCATTACCTAATAATTCTTCTGAATGTCTTAGAGGTAATTAGGGCTCCTTCCCATATCCAAGATTCATTGAGAAAGGATATATGTTTCATCAATTTATGGATGATCAAAATATCTTTGTGGATTTGATACAAGAGTTCACTCTTTAGGGATTGTTTCCTAAAGTTTTAAAAAAAGATTGTAATGAAGAAAATATAATTAATACATGTAAGGTAAAAGGTATAAATATAAGGTTTTATAATTTTCTCTTTGAATTTTATAGTTACCTTTGGCATTTTTGTCAAAGGGGGAGTGAAGTACTACATGGGGAGATGAGTAATTTAGCTTGATATAAGTCACTATGATTATGAAACAAGATTATTGTTAAAGGGAGAGATGATACAAGGAGTACACCCAAATGGGGAGATTAATGATGGTGATGATGTTTTTAAACACACAAGTATATTATAAGGGGGAGCATATGATTTTATTTAATAAGAGAAAAAGAACTTGATGCTGAGTAGAAGAACCTAATGTTGAGCAAAAGAACCTAATGCAAAGATCATAAAGTTATAGAGTACCTAAATGAGTTATAGAGCTATAGATTGGTTCGAATTTGATGTTTATTGTTTCATCATGTAATTTTATGTAATAATAGCTTATCTGTTACCATAAATACCAAAGGCGGATATTATTATCCCCAACTAATAATGACATTAATGCATGTGAAAGAGTCATATTAGTTGGTATGTTGTCATTGATGTCAAGCCTTAATTGGTTAGACATTGTCATAATTTAGTAGAGTGTCATATCTTTTGATTGATAAAGAGGATTTGAAGAAAGTATAATGATGATTTAAGCATTGATAAGTGCATGGGTATTAAATGGTAACTTGATTGAATTAGAATTTGACAACATAGTGTTGGTTTGATTATTTTACATGATTTGATTGAGTGTTGAGATCATGTATAAAAAGATAGTTTGGTCAATAAATGAAGGACCAAAATATTAATTGATCTATTATAGTTGTCACAAGAACTTGATGAATTGCCAACAAATAAATTATAGTGTTAACAAAGTCTAGTATTTATCAAGAAATATGTAATGTTAATCAAGCATGAAAAGGAAGAGTAGTTTAGAAAAAAATTAATTTGTGGTCAACATGTGATGAAAATAAAGATTGATTGAAAAGTTTCAAAGATAAGAATAAAGTTAGTTATGAGATCAATGGCTAGAGAAATTCAAATAATATATGATGAAGGATATTTACCAATTTGAATTAGAGGAAAAAGTTCAAGGTAAAATTATATTTCCTAAGTGTCTACAATCAATGAATCTAAACTTGAAAAAGATCTCATCGTTATGATCAACTGAAAAAACCTAGAACATTGTAGAGGAGTAAAAATAATCTATTTAAGGGATGAAAAAAATGTTCATTTTGGTAATGAAGTTGAAGAAATAATGATAGCCAAAAGGAGAACCAAGTAGAACTGCATTGTGAAGATCAAGCAAGATAAGGTCTAAGTTGATGTGTGAGTGAGTGAATTAGCCATAAGGGGTTAGAAGGAAGAAAGAGGAATAATATTGAGAAACATAAAAGTCTAAACAAGTAAGCTAGATCTAAAACGTAATAGATCATTTCACCATTACTTTCTAACCATTGTAGCAAAAAATATCTTAAATGAGTGGACCTAAAAGTCTTATTGAAATCCTATATGTTGACATTCTATTGAATGTTTTGTATTTGCTTTAGAGAAGGCCACTCCTTAGATGTTTCAAGGAGTGATAAGGCATAGATGATCTTTTGTAAAAATCCTTTAACAAGGTTACATTAACAATATGTATATAACCATTAACAAGGTTTGCTCCTAACATAGACCACTTTTGAAGAGTGAAATATTTGGGTTGCTAGTTCCCAGGTGGTTTTTCCCTTAATGTAGTTTCCACATTAAATAATTGTGCCAAATTTTTTTGGATGATTATTCTATTGCATATTTATTTCATGTTTATTTTTTATTCCTAGAACTCAATATAAGTTGGAAGCTTACTCTAATACATAGATATTAAGTTGATAGTTTGATGCAAATTTTATATTAGTTTATGTTATGATGTTAGATCTGATTGCCAAGCTAATGATGTGAAAGATGAAATTATCTAAGATGTTGAACAATTTTTTTAAGGATTTTAGGATAACTTTTATAATGTATTCACCCTCTTCCTAGTTATCTAACATTAGATTCATTAATTTCTTGAGTTTGAGATATCTCAACTATCTATTTTCAAGAGGGTATGCATTTTTTTCTAGGATGGGAGAGGGAGGTGGTATGTTTCCATTTTAAAGTAAAATGGATTCCGCTCCCCTCATAAGTTTCATAAATATAATAGCCAAATGATTATGTTATTTATATCTATATGGTTGTGATCCATGTTTGATGAAGAATAACCTAACTTGAATTTTTTTCCCTTACATCAAAGACTTCTTAGAGAAGTTTAAGTTTTTCAAGAATTATGTTTAGATTTATGGAAAGGAAAATAATATTTGAGAGTGCATCATTATGATCTTATCTAAGCTTTGAGGATCCTTTCAAGTATTTTGATATCATGTTTATGATAGCTTTGATGGGATATAAATTTACTATTCCTACATTTTATGTGTTATATGAGTGCCTAGTTTGTGAGAATTTTATTTTGACTCAACATGATTCACTTCCTTAATCCAAGTCCAAGTATTTTATTGCACAAATATCTCAGGTTTTGAAAAATATAATGTAGTCATCCCTAAGACACATTCTTTGAGTAGTGAGCATCCCTCTAGCCCCACTTGGAGGTTAGTTTAGATATTTCCTCCCTATTCCTCTCCTTATCCTTATTTTAAGTTTGTTGGTTCTTTCCCAAAGGAAAAGAACATGACTTTTTGTGCAGCTTATAGTATTGATAGAAACTAGAATATTTATAGGATGCTTTGTATAAGCCTAAAATTTTATCTCCTATATCTTCTTCTTCACACATTGGAAAAGGTCATTCTCTTTCCTTATGATCCTTTAATTAATATTCTTCTTAGTGACATAATTTTAGTGGACCTTTAATTCCTCTCCTTTTATTATAATTATGGGGGTTTTATACTTTATTTTTTATTCATGGTTCCTTGGTTTCGTAGTTGATTATTTAACTAATAGATTATTTGCAACTATATTTTCAACTAGAAATTTAATCTTTCATGGCTAAGTAGTGTCATTAGGGTCACTTGTATAGATTTATGTGACTTTTTAAAATCTTTGATTTGAAAATTATTCTTCTTTCCATCTATTGATTATTTTAGTACTGTTAGTGGGGACATTCATGGATATTTATTATAGTTATCATTTGAAAAATTTACACACTTTTATTTTAGATTAGAGGATAATTATTTTCCTTTAATATAGTTGCATATATTAATTTTGGAGATGATTTTTTTCCCATGATAAGTTTTATGTAGGAGCATCTTTGGTTCTTGATGATATTGCATCAATTTGGTGGAGTTTTCTTCTTTTATGCCCATGTTAACTAGTTTGGATGATTGAGTGTGTGGTTCAATTATCATGCATTTTGGCATAATTTTTGTGTCTTATTGTGAACCTATTGAGGATCATTCTTATTTTATTGAATAATTTGATTTCTTCTTTCTTGAATCATCAATATTTTTCTCTCAAGTAGAAATTTCTTCATTAAAACTTGTAGAGATGAAGGCAATTTCATTTTATGATGCATGAACCAAGTCTATTATGGTTATAGGATTTTCATGGTAATTCTTAGATTATGTGCAGATCTATATTATAGATTTTACATCTCTATTTAATTTTTTATCAATCATTGATCTCATCTTTAGGTTTATTCTAGTTGTTGTAACATGATTTCCTATTATTAGGAAAATTGATTATTTCCAGGAAAAAATGTTGAAGGTTGTGTATAAATGGAATATAATGATATGTCTAGGAAGAAAATGTAATGAAGAGTCCTCCCCTTAATACCACAAACACATAATAGAAACAAAGAAATAAAAGAAATTAGCTAGAAGAAAATATGGTCTTCTTATTATAACCACAAACGTGAAATTACAGAATTTTGAAATATAATATGCAAACCCATATGGGTACCTTCCTCACAATAATTTATGACACAAAGCTATGATATATCACCAAGATTTGTCCTAGACAATGTATGAGAATTCCTTAAATAGATATTGTTATACTACATAGGAAGTTTCTAGACATCAAACCCTAACCCTTGATATTGACTAACTCTAAAATTACATATAGAGTCAGCTCAATACACCTTTGACACTTATTTTGGAAATTTTGGTTGGTCCAACTTTGGAAGAACATATATTTTGAACTATTGATCTGATTGGCTATTATAATCACTCTTTGAAATGCTCAACTACTGATCTATAGGGCTTGACTAGTGCAAATTTTAGTTGACCCAATTTTGGAGCCCATTCAGGACCTTTAAAGTCTTTAATGGTGAGCTTGAATATTTTATACTCAAATTGAACACTAAAAATCCACAATAAATCCATGAATACTAATGATATAGTAGTGTGCCTCGACTAGTAGGTTGATATATCCAAGATGAACATACATCTCTAAAATTATGACATTTTGAGCTCGTATGACTAACTTACTAGGTAGCAAGCCTCTGGAAACAAAAAAATTGCAATTAGAAAACCCTTAATCAAGAAACAAAAAGTTAATACTTTTGGGTGATGCAAGATTTCTCTTATACCTAGGATGCTCCTGCATCAGACACCCAATGTAATTTGAGAAGTGGCATTGTCGTGTCTCATGTATTTAAAGGAAAACCAAGATGGTTAACATCCTCCCTTGCTAACCATGATGAATCTTCTACTAGCCTCCCTTTTCATTTGACTAGGTAATCTTTAGAAGTTTTTTTCCATGTACTTTTACCAACATGACTATCTAGTATATCCTCAATTGTCTTTGTATCTAAACTAGCTATTGGAATACTCCATTGTGCTTCTGCAACTTCATCTCCATCACCTACTTCATAATAATCTATCAAATCTAAAATGTTAAATACTGGTGAATATTCAATCCCTTGTGAAATATTCAAATCTGAAATATTAAATATTGGTGAAATATTCAATGCTCTTCATAAGTTTTGTTCCTTGTACTTTTACCAACATGACTATCTAGTATCTCCTCAGTCATCTTTGTAGCCAAACTAGCTACTAGAATACTCCATTGTGCTTCTACAACTTTATCTCCTTCACCTCCTTTATAATACTCTATCAAATCTAAAATGTTAAATATTGGTGAAATATTCAATTCAACAAGCAGCTCCACTTCATAGGCATTTCCAGAATCACGCCTTTTCACTATCTTGAATGGTCTAATTTTTTTCATTTTCAGATTATTATATGTTCCCACTAGAAAATGTTCCTTTCTCAAATGAACCATGACTTCATCTCTAATCTAAATTTCCTTATACCTCCTTTTCATATCTTCCTTTTCTTTATATTGTGTATCCATCTTAATAATGTGCTTCCCCACCTCCTCATGGATATTCTTTGAATGTTCAATGAAATATTTTGCTTTAGTACTACTTTATTCTCCTTTATCTAATTGCCTCAATTTAGAAGCATTCCTAGGATTTTTCCCATATACAATCTAGAATGTTGATTTACTAGTACTCATATTGATATAATTATTATATGCAAATTGTACTTGTGGTAAAATCATATCCCAACCCTTTAGTTTATCTCCAACCAAGCATCTTAGAAAATTTCCCAAACTCAAATTCACAACTTCATTTTGTCCATCAGTTATGGATGATGTGATGAATTGAACTTCAAATTTGTCTTCAATTTCTTCCACAATGTATGCTAGAAATATCCCAAAAATTTGGTATCTTGATAAAAAATTGTACTCTTTGGCAAATCATGTAGTCTCACCACTTCTCTAAAAATCAACTCTGTCACATGAACAAAATCACTTGTCTTCTTATTAGGAATGAAATGTGTCATTTTTGAAAATCTATCAACCACCATAAATATGGAATCATACCCTCATTGTGTCCTTGGTAAACCAAGAAAAAATCCATGCTAACATCCTCCCACAGATTCTCTAATACAAGTAATGGTTGATACAACCTAATATTCTGCTTCACTCCTTTTTCCATCTGATATTTTCTACAACTCTACACAAAATTCTCCACATCTTGTTGCACCTATGGCAAGTAATAACTCTTAGCAACCAAGGAACAGGTCTTATGTCTACCAAAGTTTCCATCCAACCCTCCACTATTCTTCTCTTTGATTAGATTCTCTCTCATAGAATTTATAAGAATGCACAACTGATGAAGGGTGCTCTCCTTAATACCATAAACTCATAACCAAAATAAAGAAAAAACAACAAATGCAAGAACAAAATATGGGCTTCTTATTATTGATACAAATGTGGAGTTATAGAATTCATAGTTACAATATACAAAAAGGCCACATGGGTGCCTTCATTACAGTAATCTGCAAGACAAGCTAAGAACCATCACCTAGAGCTATTCTAGACAATGTTTGGGCCTTTCTTAAATAGGCAATTTTATGTAGCCCAAGAAGGTTCTAGATGCTCAAATTTAATACCTAGGGCTGACAGACCCTAACAATACATATAGAGTAGGCTAAATACATCTTTGACAAATTATTTTAAAAATTTTTGGTAGCCCAACTTTAGAAGGCCATAACTTTTGAACCATTGCTTTGATTGGCTATTATAACCACTTTTCAAAAATGTTAGCTACTATTGTATAGACTCAAAACTGCACAAGTGCCCTAACGTCAAGTTTTTAGACCTCATCCAAGCACTCTAAGGATTCCAATGGTGAACTTGAAGATTTTTCTCCTAAATTTGCCATCGAAAATCTACAATAACTTTTCTGATACTTAAGTTGGAGCAATGAGATTTTTATGGTAGGCTTATAACTCTAAAATGAACCTTCATGTAGAAAATGATAATATTCTAAGCTTCTTTAACAAACTTACTAAAAATGGTAAGCTCCTATAAATAGTAACAACCCTTTCTAATTGTACTTATTAAAATAGAAAAAAATGAAAATAAAATATTTGTAGGTGATACAATATTGTTCTTACACCTAGGATGCTCCTATATCAACAACTACCTAATTCCTTTGAACAACATACCATCTTGGATAATGAAATACAACCATTTTTTCATGTGAAGTGTAATAGGTTCTATACATGCCTTCCAAGCTTCACCAAAATCAAGATCCTCTGCATACAAATTCTTGAGTTCCTTGAACCTAGCCACCTCAATCTACATCTCTATTAGAAAAACCTATCTTCTACTAAGAGCATCTAAAAATTTATTAGACTTTCCACTCTTATGTTTCAAAAGAAATGTATAACTCTACAAAAACTCAACCCACTTTAAATGTCATTGGTCAAACTCAACCCAAGCTCTTTGTTCAAAGATCATAAAACATTGAAGATTACTAATAAAGGAGAAAAGATTTAAGATGAAACTCAACACCTATTGTTCTTTGTATTGATTTCCTTGAAATAATACATTCATATGCTTGAAATTAAAACATAGAAACACCTAAAAGATCTAAACTATCTATGTTCTCTTTATTACTATTGTTCATACAAGAGAAATTGCTGAAAGAATGGTGTGTCAGTAGTGAGTCAATTTTCTTCTCAAAATTGGAACCAACCCTTACAATGAGAAAGAAAAAGAAGTATATGGAAGGAGGTGAATTCCCAAATCTACTCTATAACTAACATGTGTCCACTTGGAAAACCTCCTCAACAAGCTAAAAAAAATCTATGTAATCTCTCCCCTCAATTGCAAAATCAAATCCTCAATCATTTTGGCCTCCAAAAGCAAGAAATATCTGAGATATTTGATTGAAAATCATAACTAATTTTGATGCCAAAAGTGAACTCAAGGAAAAAGTGAAAAATCTATTAAATATGACCTCTAGAAGCCAAGAAAACATTTTAGAACCAATTTTCTCCACATTCAGGCTTCAAAAAACTTGCATATCTACCTCCTACCCAATTTTGATGTTTTGTGATGAAAACTGTCTATTCTATTAAGAATGCCTTGAAAATCACAAATTCACCTATAACTCAAAACCAGTAAGCACCTGTGCAAGATTTGACTTCATATTCAAAAAATTTATTTCCTCCCAGTTCCAACAGTATATTGGAGTCCATATTTTGAATATAAACTACCCCAGTTATGCCCCTCTAAAAATCTAGGTTCATGTTCATGACTTTCATAGCACTTAAAAATTTCAAAATTTTGGCATTTTATAAAGTCTAAACTATATGGTAAATAAAATATTTATTTAAAATCTTTAACCTGCATGTACTTTTGAATAAAATATTAAAAATTAATTTTATGACTTTTGGTTTTTTCTACTTATTCATCTAGGTCAAACTTGGTTTGACCACCCTCGCCACTTAGCACTGGATTGGCTCATTTCATGCACAGTCATCAAACCCCTCCAACTAGGTGCCATGTGTTAGTATCTGATTCATCCTCTATTCTACCATGCCAGCACATCATGTCATCATGCCATATCATCGGTCACTATGTCGTTATCCTAGTCAACATCTGCTACATCATCAACGACATAGCGATAGAGCAACATGTGTCACCTATCGTGACATCAACACCTCAAGAATTGCACCACATCTAGAGCTTCTACCACATGTCAATATTAGACTCGTGCACCTCATCACCACATCAACACCATGTGTCAACCTTTGATTGGGTTGCCATGTCGCTACATTAACTGGTGTGCATCGTTGCTTTAGCAACATGGCAATAGTCATCAAATGCACCATGTGTTGTCATCCTATGCATTGGAGATATTTGCCTCCCATGTCATAACCTTCCTTCAAATCAATGCCATGTGGCACCTTTTGGTTATTCTAATCATCACCACATCATTTCTGAGTCACTACATGGTTGCCACTTGTTAGATTTTGGTTCATCATCTGAATCCAGGTAGGACCCACATCTTCCTTCATTGAGTTTTAGAGTATTCCAGCAGGTCGCTATGTCACTACTAGAAAACCTTGCCATTTCTCAATGGCACCATAGCACCTTCCCAAATTTTACAACTTTTTTTGGCAAGCGGGCTTCCTTGTCATGCCAATGTCACCGATCTCTGTCAGCATATTTGGGTGTTCAAAATTAATATCTTGGTCACCTCCAGTTGGCCATCCATGGGATCGGGTCCACCATGTAAGCTTGCCTTCCAAAAGGCTCATGTCTTTTAGGACACTTAGTATGTTTGTGCCTTTGGTTTTAAACACGAAGAAGGACTCCCACTTTGGCAATGTGGGATAAATGTATTTCACTATTTTTGCTCTACTCATGCATGGTTTTTCCTATGGTGTCTATGGTAGGAGCACTTGATCTGAATCTCCTACATTAAATAAAAGAACGCACCAATTTCCTTTGCTAGTCTTCCAATGCATCTTTTCCAAAATTGTATCCAATACATGGTAAATGTAAAAGTCTCCTACAAAATAAACTAATAACTGAAATCAGCAAGTTATTTTTCTTTCATTTCCAAGACTCGACAAATCCATGCAAACACATATTTCAAAATTTTGAAAACCAACACATTACTAGTGTACACCATGACCCCAGAAGCATACCATCACAATAATGCTAACACTATAAGTCTTTAAAAAGACTTAATATTTAAATAATCCATTGTTTCCCTCCCTTTATCTTTCACTTCAGCCTCTCAAGCTCACCATTGATTGTAATTTCTTTGGCATATGTTGTTACGCTATTCACCTACTCTTTGCATCCTCATTTAAACCTAACACTTCTATCTTGTATCTCCTCCTACTTATGGATTGTGGGCTTTGTTTAATATGGATATGGAACTTCTTTCTATATGGCATGAATGAACTCTAAAATTGTGGGCTTCTCTTCTATGTGTTAACTATCTCTTTACATGTTGCAACCTCTTGTTGAGAATGTGGACTTGTTTTGGTAGCAGGCATGGGCTGTTTGTGTAGGATGTTACCTTCACTATCATCGGTGCTCTCCTTTTGATGCATAGAGCTCCCTTCTTCAAATGACTCCCTTGCTTTTTTGTGCCCTTCTAACATTTTCATTGGTGTTTTTCTTTTTCTTCCATTTTGCTTCTTCAATTGAAATCAATTGAGACATATCTTTCCAAGAATTATTTTATCTTCATGTACATAAAAAGGATGAAATACTAGTGTTGGGAGTTTTGAATGGCCAAAATCACCATCACAATCATGACACTTGTCACTTCCACATGTTTCACATTTATTAGATTTTACAGGAAGACCAAGTCAATCACTTGATAACTAACTTGCATGTTGAATAGATGACACTGACACCTTGATCTGGTAGTATGGGCAAGGTTTTTTTTCTTTTGAGACAAGTTGTTTGATCCATGGGATGCAAATGAGACCTGCCCATTTATTGAATCATTTTGTGTTTTTCTCTATTTCCTAGAAGCTGCAACATTGTGCATGAAAAATGACTTACCCTTGGATGTCTTCAAATTCTATGCCTCTGAGGCATTCTTTTGTCTCTTAGAAGTCACATCTTTAACCATAGATGAGGCCAAATTGGTATAATCCATAGAAGCCTTAGATGTCTTCCCCATCTTCCCCATCTTACCATATTTTTGTTTGTTCATTGACTTGTTAGTATGGATAGTGGAATATAGAGGAAAACTTATATCTTCAGGTTCCTTTTTCATAGCAATGCCCAAAACATTATTATTAGACCTTGAACTTATATCACTTCCAACTTTGCTCCAATCAATCTTGCCACTAACATTTTTCAACTTTGCTAAGATTGTAGCTTCAAATTTATGATCCTCATAACTTGACATAGGATCACAGCCTTCTAGTATATCCTTTATCGGGTCACCTAATGTTCTGTTCTTCCCTTTTTTAAACATTTTAAAATCCCAATGCCTTATTGATCTAATAGAAATAGTTGGGTCCCAAAGTGGGTCCAGCTAAAAAAAAATTGTTTTCGAAAACTTGAAGTGGAAAACTAATTTATTGAACACTTGACTTTGACTGGAAACAATGTGTATCATTGGGTCAACTTTTAAAACTCAATTTCACCTCTCTGTGAATGATGACTTTATGCTAATAGGGCCTATTGGTTGGTTTTAAAAACTAACTCAAACATCTGACCGGGTTCTAAAATTAGACACACTAACTCATTGTTCTACATAATTGAACCCCATTGAATTTTTTATCATGATGAATTCTTAGTCAAAATAATTTGACTATCAAAGTTGCCTTCATAGAATTGCCTCCAAGAAAACATGTCAGAAAGCAATAAATTGCATTCAGATTTGGCTTCAAAAATTAGGTAAATTGACACTTGGGGAAATGAAAATTGGGGCATTGGTTCACTATCATGAGAAAAATATAAATTTGGGATTCAGGCTCATGAAGAATAACTGGGCGCAAATGGTGAGTGGTCAAAGTGGGCTACTCAAATTTTGCAGATTGAAACAATGGCAAAAAAGCAGTTTTTTGCAAATGGAATGGACCTACAAAAGTGTGCAGACGGATTTGTCAAGACTTGAAAATTGGCACACTCAAATTATTTTTAGAGTAGAATATACTGGTACAATCCATTTGATCTCACCTATCATAGATTTCAAGTTATGATGTCATGAACAAGGGTACTGACAAATCTGCACTTCTTGACACTAGTAAAAAGTTAGAAATTGCATTTGGAATCACATCTGAAAACTAATCAAACAGATTTTTCATAAGCTCAAATTTGAAATATAACATGTCTCTGACCTCTAAAATGCAATGCAATAGGAATTTCATCATTTTGGTCAATTGGGTCAATGTGATGGCAAGTCAAACAGGGCTTCCTAGAATTTAGAATAAATTGCATCAGCATGACAACAATAAATGACCAACTCTGAGGGATTCAAAACCTAGTCAAACTGACTCAAAATATAAAACATAAGCTCTCTACTATAGATGCTAGAACTTACCAAAGTGGAAATTCATGACATATTACTGAGTACAAGATATTCAATTGCAAACATAGGCTCCTATCGCTCTTTGACACTTAGGTGAAAATGTAGAATTCACAATTGCTCAAAACGAGACTTCATGAAATGGCTCAAAATTTCAATTTATCTTTATGGAGCACATAGACATACTAAATGAAAGGTGATAGAAGCATTAGACACCTCTTAGGCTCAAAAGGACATCCAAGTACATATGTAATTAAAAGCATTTAAAGGGCTTGATTTCTCAATAGTACTCAAAATTAGGGCTACAATTTTGATCGCCAATAGTGGCTCTATATGGGGATGCATGTCCCTTGTGGGAATGGAAATGATTAAAATCTTTGGAAGAAGCAAAGCATTCTCAAAATAGCAAAAACTTCTCTCAAATAGCTTTATTGAAAGCTAAAAATAACTACCTCTACTATGTACAAACGATGGCCTCGGGCCACCAAACTTCAACAAAATTTGTTACCTCTGTCATAAATCTTATTCTCATTTGAACTCTCATGAGGAAAACTAAAAATACTTTTCCTATCATTTTCACCACTTAGATTAGCATCTTGAAACTCATTACTTAGCAAAATTGAATCTACATCTTCACTTTCATAATGCATACAAAAACTAGCTTCACTTTCAACCATTTTCTCATTAAGAATGTTCTGATCAGCATGCTCAAACATATTAGACTCAAACTAAAAATTATCTTCATTAAATGAAATATGCACACTATCAGTCTAGAATATGAAGGCATCATATTCAACATGGGGAAAAAGGTCACACATACCCTTAAAATATGCATCCTTATGCATAACTGAATGATACTCAAATGAGCAATCAGTTTTTTACTCACATATATCATTAATGTCAAAATCTAAAACTAATCTGGGATCTTCAAATGATTCTTCACAATCAACAAATGGATTAGTAATCATGTTAGAGTATTCATCATAAAATTTATTACAAGGTGCATATTGATTTTCAACAACAACTTCGTCAAACACTTTGTCATACACATCATGAGATGCAACATCATAATCATTTTCACTTTCATATCCAATAGAAGAATAATCTGAGTTATCACAGTAGTATGACAATTCATCATCATTTATAACCAGCTCAACTAAATCTAAAAGCTCAAAGTTCTCCTCAAAAAGTGGATTGATAACTCCATGCAATGGTCCTCTTTGGACATTATGACAAAAAGGGAGCTAACCATCATCAAGATCATCATCATATGAAATGTTATCAAACACCTTAAAGCCATTACCCAATGTATTGTCACAAAAACTTGCAGCATATGATGAAAAATCAGAATCATATGAAGACTTGCTTTCTTCTTCATGTACCACACATATAGTATCAATGATTACATTACCTTCATTACCATTTTTAGGATGACCTCTACAAATAGGGCATGACTCATCACTAAAACCATTACCATATGCTACAACCTCATTATCTAACATAAATTTTTTTAATAATATTTCACTCAAAACTTCATGTTCAAACCCATCAACATCAAATTAATCAACCATTTCTTTATTTTCAAACTTTGAGGATGAATCCCTCTCAAGCTCTTCATATTAAAAATGATTTGTATAACATTAAAAATGAGATGAGTTATCATTTTCAAACTTAGAACAATAAATCATACCTTCATCTTCATGAGAAACTACACTCTCATCATTGCTCTCTTCTTCCCAATTAGCATCAGATTCATATGAAGATGAACATGTAGTATCATTGATTCAAGTAACCACTCTCATCATCTCCTTCATATGATGCTTCTTCATAATACATCAGATCAGAAACTTCACCTTCATCATTTGAAAGATGAATTTCATCTTCTTCATACTCATATTGAGATGCATATTTTTCAACTTCAACCTTTATAACATTCTCAACATAATGCAATCTCTCAATAAGATAAATCATTTCTTGCATATCCGATTGGTCAAGTGAATCCACCTTATCATCCACTACTGAAACATTACAAACATGTGTGCTCTGTTATTCTAACTATGACTAAGATAAATGTGATTCACACTCTTCATCTTGTGTTATCTCTCCATGGCATATCAGATCAGAAATATCAAATTCATGACTAGAGAAATAAATCTCAACCTTATCACTTGCATAAGATTGAGATCTAGGTGCAGCAACCTCATGTTTAGAAACATTAGCAACATCATCATGTACATAATCATCATTACAAGAACTTGCTACTGCAACTAACCCTTGATCTATAATATCAGCACATTGCTCATTTCTATCAAAATTTGCAATACACCTTACTGATGTAGCATCAAGAACATGTGTGTCTTCATTTGTAACCAAACTAACCTTCTTTACACACACAATTTGATCTAGATTTTCCACTTGATTAAAACTTACAATAGGGGTATTGATAAGTTAATTTGAAATTGAAGCATCAACACCACATTCATCCTTACTTTCAAACACATTATACTGGCACACATTTCTAGTAAAATGACTTCTAGTCAATCTATATTTTAGATTGTTTTCAATCTCTATAGTAGTCATAAAATCCTGATATAATGTCCTAGGTTCTTTATCCCTTAGTAGATAATTTGGTTTCTTGTCAAATGTGTCAAAATAGATAGCTAAACACATTTTATCATCAGGTCTATAACTCTCGAGGATCTCATTCAAAACTTGTGCAAATCTGATATTGAATTGAGGCACTAATTCATCACACTTAACATGAATCTTCAAGAACTTATCATAAGAATCAAATATGCTTACTCTTTCTCCAAATTGCTCCATGAAGGCAGAATACAACTCACCCAAAGATGAAATAGAAGATGCTAGTAGAAAATAAAACTAGTCTCTAGTATCACCTTCCAAAGTTTGAACAAATAACTTCATATGCATGTCCTCATGAGCAATCTCATAGTCATCCATCAAGTCACTAAATAACTCAACATGATGACTGGCTGAAACAAGATGGTTCCCACCAAACTTAGGAAATTTATTTCTAACATCATTAGGAATGACATTTGGGAAACCATAAATACCATTGAAATTTAATGGCATATACCACTTGGTAGAAATAGATCTAGCAATTTCACTGATCGGTTGCATACTTGATGAAGGGAAATTTGATATTTCTAAGAGATTTAAAAATCATTCACCATAATCACTTTCATTATTCATTACTTGCAGAAAATCTAGAATTCTTTCTACCAATATAGAACTTCGAACATACTTCAAAATGTAAAAACACTTTTACCGAATCTATCTGTCACAAACTATGTTGAAATGTACCAAATCAATCTCTTACTTAGTGCTGAAATTACCACTTGATGGAGAAAATTTTGGAAAGCTTTCTTTCATGGAAATGAAATCAAATGAAAGTGGAAAATACCTCATGTATTGATGTTGAAACCTTTGATCTGCTGATTGACATAGGTGTTGATTTCAATTCTTCACACTACTAATCCAATCCTTATAGAGCTGCCATCTCCTTGAGGAGAACTAAATGAAATCACTACTGTGATACATTTGTATCATTCAAAATTTTTATGATAGTAGATCAAACAACACTTTGAAACTCATTAGTCAAGAACTTATATATCTCTCTTCTTTCTTAAAACTCAACTTTTAGATCTGCCTAATTCAGCTGAAACTCTTCAAAAATAGTTATATATAACCAATCTACACTAGTACAGAGATCTTTTAGAGAGTTTCCACTCACAATTGTGAGAAATATTTTTAAAATTATGATTTATAACATGATAGATCTAAATTGGATTTTCAATTTGTAGAAGTTACAAACCATCAAACACTTAGAAGAGAGAAACCATTGTTAAAAAATTTTGACTCTAAATTTATAGCAATACTTTGAAAACCACAACTGGCTGAATTGACTGGAAATAAAACTTAGTAACAACACAATCTACACTCTATCCTCCAAAGCTATTGTTGTCTTGAACAAAGCATCACTGGGGTGCATGACATTTTGAATAAGAAAATTGGAAAAACATATTAGAAAACTTACTCCTGCAACTTTTTCATCCACTTCTCCTACTGTATTGAATCACCTTTTTAAATTCTCAAGGTTTGTCCATCATTTAGATTCAATACAGTTCCCCAATAGAGTTGCCATTTTTTTGGTGTTTTAAAATGCTATAGGTTTTTAATTACCCTGATGAGAATATGACACATCTAGGGGTAGCTAACCCCCATCTTTAACATATCATTTCAGACACTAGGCCAACTATAAGGCTAGACCCTTCTTCTACTTCAGGCTCTTCAAAACCTAAGTGGGTGGACCTCATATTATATCAATATGGTACTAGTGTAAAACATACTCCTAAATCTATTAAGAAGATTTAACCCTTATATCTCCTAATACTTATGTAATAACACAAATCTATAGTAGCAAATTGCAATTCTATAATATTCACAAGCTGAGTGAGGGTTAGACTTTTCAACTCTTCAACATGAAAGGGGAAAAGCATTTGATTAATAATGTTGAATTCAGCAACACCCCAAATATGCAACAATAAAAACTAATGATCTTGTAGCCGATCAGTTCCTTATCTATTGTGCAATTATATGAATCAATCACATACATATGGATACCTGAGGCATATTCATATCTTCATATATTTGATCTATCCATTCAAATTGTAAATAGACATCTATGTTCAATCTAAATCTCATTCTTACCTAATATCCTCATCAATAAACTTGCAACCCTATTGATTTCCCTAAAGCATTTACATAACTCCTTGAATTATAAGCAACAATGAAACAACATACAACCTTAAGGGACTGCAACTATGACCTAAGCTCTTTGTTCAAAGATCATAAAACATTGAAGATTACTAATAAAGGAGACAATACTTAAGATGAAACTCAACACCTGCTGTTCTTTGTATTGATTTCCTTGAAATAATACACTCATATGCTTAAAATTAAAACATAGAAACACCTAAAAGATCTGAACTATCTATGTTCTCTCCATTACTATTGTTCATACAAGAGAAATTACAAAAAGAATGGTGTCTTAGTAGTGAGTCAATTTTCTTCTCAAAACTAGAACCAACCCTACAGAGAAAGAAAAAGAATCATATGGAAGGAGGTGAATTCCTGGATCTACTCTATAACTAACATGTGTCCACTTTGAAAACCTCCTCAACAAGCTTTGAAACATCTCTATAATCTCTCCCCTCAATTGGAAAATCAAATCCTCAATCATTTTGGCCTCCAAAAGCAAGAAATATCTGAGATATTTGATTGAAAATCATAACTAATTTTGATGCCAAAAGTGAACTCAAGGAAAAAGTGAAAAATCCATTAAATATGACCTCTAGAAGCCAAGAAAACTTTTTAGAATCAATTTTCTCCACATTCAGGCTTCAAAAAACTTTCATATCTGCCTCCTATCCAATTTTGATGGTCATGATGAAAACTTTTTGTTCTGCTGAGAATGCCTCAAAAATCACAAATTCACTTATAACTCAAACTAGTAAGCACATGTGGAAGATCTGACTTCATATTCAAAAACTTCATTTCCTCTTAGTTCCAATGGTATATTGGAGTCCATTTTTTGGATAAAAATTGCCCTAGTTATGCCCCTTTGAAAATCTAGGCTCTTGTTCACGACTTTCATAACACTTAAAAATTTCAAAAATTTGGCATTTTATAAATTCTGAACTATATGGTAAATTAGACATTTATTTAAAATCTCTAACTTGAACATGCTTTTGAAGAAAAACATTTAAAAGTTAATTTTATAACTTTTGGTTTTTTCCTCTACTTTTTCATCTAGGTCAAACTTGGTTTGACCACCCTCGCCATGTGTTAGCACTAGATTGGTTCATTTCATGCACAATCATTGAACCCCTCCAACTGGGTGCAATGTATCAACATCTAATTTGTCCTCTATTCTATGACATTAGCACACCATGTCATCATGCCATGTGATTGGTTGTTATGTCACTATCCTAATCAACATCTACCACATCATTAGTGACATGGTGATAGAGCGACATGTGTCACCTACCACCACCTCAACACCTTGAGAATTGTGCCACATCTAGAGCCTCTTCTACTTGTCATCATTAGACTTTTCTACCTCACCACTACATCAGCACCACATGTCAACCTTTGATTAGGTCGCCATGTCACTACATTAACTGATGGGGACACAACCCAAGAACAGAATGGACACAACAAAAAAGGGAAATTATATTAACTAAGAAAATAAGCTAGTACAAATAGTACAAAGAAAATAAACTTTAGAACATGCCCTAAGGGCTTACAATAGCATAAATCTGGAGAATATTTCTCCTTTTAGCACCTCCTCTCAAACTCCACTCCGAACTGCCTTTTACAATGCCAAAAATCTCCTTAAATAGAGCCTGGAGGGTTAAGGACTAGGAGTACATTCTAGAAAGTGCTAGTAGGCATCCACCAACAAAATAGAAGGTTCTAAAAGCTACGTTAGAAGTCGGTGCAAATCTAGAAGAATCCAGAAACGGTAATCGAACTTTCAGGAGGCATAACTTTTGAACGGTAGCTCCAATTGATGAACTGTTTACATTTTTGAAAAGCTCTTGAAGCACTCTATAGCCCTATGGATAAGCTTTGCTCATCCCCCATTTTTTGACCCTTTTCAAGGTCATTTAATGCCCCAAGTCTGACTTTGAAGCATTCTTAGGAGGTCTCCAAAACCTGAAAAACTGCAATAACTTTCAAACCGTGGGGCCTATTGACCTGATTCTTTTTTTGGAATGCTCTAAATCATGATTACATTCATCTAGACAATTCACACCTTCTAGTTTATCGAAATGATGGCCCAAATACATGCTCCTATTTTTTTGAGATTTTCAAATGCACTGATAGTTGAACTATGAGAGTTGGAACCTTTATTTGAGCCAAATGGGTATCCAAAAATGTAAAGACATGAAACAGAAACTAAGTCTAAGTACATTCTTTTTGGGTGACACAAGATTGCCCTTATACCTCTGGATGCTCCTACATCATTAACCGATGTGCATCTTTGCTTTGGCAACATGGCAATAGTCATCAGATGCACCATGTCTCACCGTCTTATGCATTAGAGATATTTTCTTGCCATGTCATAACCTTCCTCAATATCTGTGCCATGTGGCACCTTATGGTTGGTCCAATCATTACCACATCATCATTGAGCCACTACATAGTTGCCACTTGTCAGATTTTGGTTTGTCATCTGCATCTAGGCAGGACCCACATCTTCCTTCACTAGGTTTCAAATTTTTCCTATAGGTCGAGATGAAACTACTAAAAAACCTTGTTGTTTTTCAGTGGTGCCATAGCGCCTTGCTAGATTTTGCAACTTTTCCAACAAGCAGGCTTCCATGTCATGTTGTTAACACTGATCTCTATCAACATATTTGGCTGTTCAAAATTAATATCTCAGTCACCTCCAGCTAACCATCCATGGGGTCAGGTCCACCATGCAAGCTTTCCTTCCAAAAGGCTCATGTCTTTTTAGACACTTAGCATGTTTATGCCTTTGGTTTTAAACATGAAGAAGGACTCCCACTTTGGCAATGTGGGATAAATGTATTTCACCATTTTTTCTCTACTCATGCATGATTTTCTCTATGGCATCTATGGTGGGAGCACTCGATCTGGATCTCCTACTTTAAACAAAAGAATGCACCAATTTCCTTTGCTAGTCTTTCCATAGATCTTTTCCAAAATTATATCCAATACATGGTAAACATAAGTCTCCAACAAAATAAACTAATAATTGAAATTAGCAAGTAATTTTTCTTTCATTTCCAGGACTTGACAAATCCATGCAAACACATCTTTCAAAATTTTGAAAACCAACACATTAATAGTGCACACCTGACCCCAGAAGTGTATCATCACAATAATGCTAATACTGGAAGTCTTTAAAAAGACTTAATATTTAAAGAATCCATAGTAAGGTAGCAGGTGTCTCCTTTAGAGATTCCCTCCCTTTATTTGTCGCTTCAGCCTCTCAAACTCACCATTGATTGTAATTTCCTTGCCATTTGCTATTATGCTATTCACCTGTTCTTTGCATCCTCATTTAAACCTATGGCTTCTATCTTGTATCTCCTCTTGCTTACGAATTTTGGGCTTTGTTTTCATACTATGGGCTTTATTTAATATGGACATGGAACTACACTTTTTTATATGGCATGAATGCCCTCTAAAATCATGGCCTTCTCTTCTATGCATTAATTGTCTCTTCACATGCCATGGCCTCTTGCTAAGAACATGGAGTTGTTTTGGTAGTAGGCATGGGCTATTTGTGCAGGATGTTGCCTTCACTATCACTACTGCTCTCCTTTTTATGCGTAGAGCTCCCATCTTCAAATGGCTCCCCTACTTTGAGGTGCCCTTCTAACATTTGCTTTGGTGTTTTTATTTTTCTTCGATTTTGCTTCTTCAATTGAAAACAACTGAGACATATCTTTCCAAGAATTCTTTTAACTTCATGTACATAAAAAGGATGAAATACCAGTGTTGGGAGCTTCGAATGGCCAAAATCACCATCATAATCATGAAGCTTGGCACTTCCACATGTGTTTCACATTTATTAGATTTTATAGGCAGACCAAGTCGATCACTTGATAACTAACTTGCATGTTGAATAGATGGCACTGACACCTTGATCTGGTAGTATGGGCAAGGTTTTTTTCTTCAAGACAAGCTATTTGATCCATGGGATTCAAATGAGACCTACCCATTTATTGAATCTTTTTTTTTTCCTCTATTTCCCAGAAGTTGTAGCATTGTACATGAAAAATGACTTACACTTTGATGTATTAAAATTATGTTCCTCTGAGGCATTCTTTTGTCTCTTAGAAGTCACATCTTTAACCATAGATGAGGCCAAATTGGTACAATCCATAGAAGCCTTAGATGTTTTTCCCTTCTTCCCCATCTTACCATATTTTTTTTTTGTTCATTAACCTGTTAGTATGGACAATGGAATATAGAGGAAAACTTATATCCTTAGGTTCCTTTTTCATAGCAATGCCAAAAACATTATTATTAGACCTTGAACTTATATTACTTCCAACTTTGCTCCAACCAATCTTGCCACTAACGCTTTTCAACTTTGCTAATGTTGTAGCTTCAAATTTATGATCCTCTTAACTTGACGTAGGATCACAGCCTTCTAGTATATCCTTTATGGGGTCACCTGACTTTCTGTTCTTCCCTTTTTTGAACATTTTAAAATCCCAATGCCTTATTAATCTAATAGAATTAGTCAGGCCCCAAAGTGTTTCTGGCTTTAAAAAAATGGTTTTTGAACACCTAAAGTGCAAAACTAATTTACTGAACACTTGACTTTAACTGGAAACAATCTATATCATTGGTTTGACTTTTAAAACTCAATTTAACTTCTATACAAATGGTGACTTTTTGCTAATAGGGCCTGTTGGCTAGCTTTAAAAACTGACCTAAACATCTAACTGAGTTCTGAAATCAAACACATTGACTCATTGTTTTGCATAATTGCACCTTGTCAAATTTTGTCTCATGAAAAATTCTTAGTCAAAAGATTTTGATTGTCAAAATTGCCTTCTCAAGATTGCCTGCAAGAAAACATGTTAGAAAGCAATAAATCACATTCAGATTTGGCTTCAAAAACTAGGTAAACTGACACTTGGGGAAACAAAAATTGGGGTGTTGGTTCACTATCATGAGGACAACATAAATCTAGGATTCAAGCTCATGAAAAATAAATGAGTGCAAATGGAAAGCGGTCAAAGTGGGCTACTCAAATTTTGCAGATTGAAACAATGGCAGAAAAACATTTTTTTGCAAATGGAATGGACCTAGGAAAGTGTGCAGACGGATTCATCAAGACTTGAAAATTGGCAAACTCATATTATTTTTAGAGTAGAAAATAGTGCTACAATCTATTTGATCTCACCTATCATGGATTTCAAGTTATGACATCCTGAATAGGGGTACTGACAAATCTACACTTATTGACACCAATAAAAAGTTAGAAATTGCATTTGGAATCATGTCTAAAAACTAATCAAATAGATTCGTCATAAGCTCAAAATTGAAACATAATATTTTTCTAACCTCATAATGAAACACAATAGGAATTTCATCATTTTGGTTAACTAGGTCAAATTTATGACAAGTCAAACAAGGCTTCCCAAAATTTAGAACAAATTGCATCAGCATGACAACAATAAATGACCAACTTTGAGGAATTCAAAACCTAGTCAAATAGACTTGAAACGACTCAAAATCTAAAACATGGGTGCTCTAGTACTAACACTAGATATTCCCAAAGTGGCAAGTCATGACATATTACTAGGTTCAAGATATTCAATTGCAAACACATGCTCCTATCATTGTTTGATAGAAGTGAAAATGCAAAATTGACAATTGCTCAAAACGGGACTTCATGAAATGGCTCAAAACGTCAATTTATCTTCATGGAACATGTAGATGTAATAAATGAAAGGTTATAGAAGTATTAAACACCTCTTATTATCAAAAGAACAGCTGGGTACATATGTAATTAAAAGTGTTTAAAGGGCTTGATTTCTCAATGGTACTCAAAATCAGGGCTACAATTTTGAGCGCCAACACCTACTAAGAAAATTATTTTTCCATTTCATTCTAGGGGTCAAATACATGCTATATTTCAATTTTGATCCTATGATGAATCTATTTGACTAGTTTTCAAACACAATTCCAAATGCAACTTCTAAAGTTTTAGTAGTGTCTAAATGTGCAGATTGATCGATAGCACTTTCCAAGATGTTATAACTCTAAAAACATGATATATTAAGATAAATGGATTGTACCATTTTGTTATACTCTAAAAATTCTTCAAGTGTGCCATTTTTTAAATTCTTGATGAATCCATTTGCACACTTTTCTAGGTCCATTCCATTTGTGAAAAGCATTGTTCTTCTAGTGTTCCTAGTTCTGCAATTTTGGGTACCCAACTTGGAACACCTACCAAATTCTCCCAAATATTCATCATAATCCCAAGTCACAAAATTATACTCTCCTAATGATAATAAACTAGTACCCCAGATTTTGGGCCACCAAATGATCATATGACATATTTTCAAAAACAAATTCAAACGTGTTTTATTATTTAGTAACATGTTTGATTGCAGGTAGTTTGAGAACCACAACTTTGTTAGTTAATAAGTTTTGATTGAGTGATCTTCATGAAGTGATATTTTGCAAACTAAAAGAGTGTAAGCAAGATAGCAAGTATGTCAAGTTCCAAGGATATGTCAGGTGTTTTGGTTAGTTTTTAAAGTCACTTTCAGAGGCTTTCTAGTAGAAAATCATAGTTTATAGAAAGGGATAAAATGAATTTTTAAATGATGCAGCAATGATTGAGTTTGAATCTAATTAGTTCCAAGCTATTAATTGATTAGTTCAAAGGATTGAGTTGTTTAGTTTGAATTTTTTTTTAGTTGGATGCACCTTGGGACCCAACTAATCTCACCAAGTTTATATAGCATTTAGAAGATCATGTGTGATTATAGTGATGTAAGTGCAATTTAAGACTAGCACCATTCTATGTCAATGAACTTGTTCAAGGGTTCAATTTCAAAAGTTTACTATGGGCCCTCTTTTCAAAGGGTAGATATATCATCTATTTAGAATCAAATGGTTGTATAAGATTTATTTATAGTAAATGATCATAATGGAGGGTCATTTATCTATAGATGGGGCCTGTATTACAAATTGAAGTAGGACTTGGAAAATGGGCTCTAAGTCTCTAATCTATGAATAAGTGATGATGTCTTCAAAGGATTGCACTTATTGAAGATCCACTCTATGTGTTGGGGAGTGATTAAGATGAAACCATGGAGAAGTTTTGAAGATGGATATTGACTAAAAATTACTACAATTTTTTTAAAATGGATGAGACATGAAGGATATATTTTCACCCTTGCCATGTTTTTATTTAAAAATAAAAGTGGGCAATGCCAAACCCTATTTCTCTGCCCATTCTAAAATGGATTTCTCAAATTGGTGTATACTTGTAGCAGCTACCATTCTGATTTTGACTAGAGGAAGGGGTAGAGTAACTCATGTATATTGATGTGCAAATGAATGGTGGCACTCTTAGTGAATGTTGTGACAAGTCTATGTCAAAATATTGCAAACACTATTGTCATCACCTTAAGAAAATTCTAAAGCCTGATTTTCCTTGGAGGATGGTTATTTTTGTGAGAATTTGAATAGAAATCAACCTGTGCATTCTTGTTTCTTAATGAGGAATGCATTTTTTTTGAGATGTAAGTCATTGACCTACACATCAGAAGTTTTTTGAAGCATCAATCAAGACTCAAAAATGACATTGTGAAGAGACGTGCACTGAAATGTGGAGAAGGCACACATTGAATTTTTTGAGAACAAATAGAGTATACTTCCAAAGAATTGTTACCTATTTTAAATGGACCATCAACATTGATGCTTCTAAATGACATTGATTTTAGAATCAATCAAACTATTTTTTTTCATTCAAGGGTTCTATCAGATATTCATCTAACAAATCAACTCCAAATAAGTGACAATATAGAGTTTGGCTCTGGTCAATCACCATTTAGTTCCCAACTAGTGGATAGTATCATATTGGTTGCATAGTTGTCAAACTGTTTGAAAATTATCCAAGATAGAATTAGTGGTCATTATAGAGGGGATGCGCGTGGAAGTAGATTCACACAGATTAGAGAAATATCACATAGGTTTTGAGTGCAATGTGGTAATCTCCCAATCGATTAAGTGGATGAAAAGTGACCTTGCTAAATTCTAAAGGAAAGTGATAAGTATGGATTGCAGCAATCATAGTAGGATGTGTTTGGCCCCAAGTTATCTCTGTCACCATTGTCATTGGAGTCCCTTCCCACTCTAAAAAAATTGAGGAAATAAAATGCCAAGGATAATTATGATTTCCTTTCATGGATAATCAAACTTTTTTAGCATGCGTGTTCACTCATTTGGAGAAATCAACAGTCTAACAACATGGTTGAGGGGAACATATTTTTGCAATGAAGCGTTATCTATTATGGTCAAAAAAATCTATGGCTTAGTGACAATATTTTAAATGAATTCACAACCTATGAATAAGCCATTATAATTTAGGATTAAAGAATTTGTCCCACATTTAGAAGGTAGAGAATCCATTAGCTCATTTTATATCCAAATGCACAATATCATAATTTATAGAAGGCATCCACCTTATGAGACATAAGACTCATGCTTGTGGGCCTAACCTACCCTAGTGACAAAGGGAGAATCTTGTCCAACTAGACATAGACATGGTAGTGACATGTCATACCAATTTGACCAATGGAAGAGTGTCATATGGCATAGATTTTGAGGTACATGAGTGAATTAGAACACAATACTTAGTATGCATCCCAAAGCAAGCCCAATGGTCACATGGTCAGCACTTAAGGATGCATTTAATCACTATCATTTTTTTTTGCATGAAGCATTTTTGGTTGATGGTTTCACATAGTTAGTGGTTAGATTAGTAGTTTTGGCCTAGCAGTTCTGACTACATGACTAACAGTTACCCGCATGGTTGGTGCTTAAAAGCATAATTAGATACTAGATGATCCATTGTCACAACTAACCACTAGTGGTTAGTAGCATGGTCACTTTGGTTAATGTGCAGATAGAGGTCAGAGCTAGCCAATCAGAGAGTGTCATGTGTTAAGTGGTTGGTCAACCAAGTTTCACTTGAAATGGAATGTAGAGAAGAATAGAAAAATTGCAAAAAATGATTACTTTATTCATTTTTTTGAAATGAATGTAGAAGCTTTTTAAAGAAAGTTTGATTATTTCATATAGTTCATATTTAAGCATAAATTTTAATATTTGCAAGAAACAAGGGCATGCAAACCAGCTATCAACCTACAACTTTAAATGGCTTCCCTGGGCATTTCTTTGATGCCAATATAGGCTGATCATAAAATATCAAAAATCTCTCAATGTCTACATTCTAGATATGCCATCAGATTCTACATAGGTATCAGTGGGAAGTAGAAGTGATTATTTTTGTTTGAGGTTCTTGTTTTCAACTACATCTTGGTGTAGGTAGTTTAGATTCAATTTGTGGCTAATTGATTAGATGGGTATGTGCCAGCTTGGAGAGATTCATTCTAGCAATACTATTTTTTCTCCAAATAAATTTGGTAGGGGCTTTGGCATCTTTTTTCAAAAAATCAAATATTTTATTAGAAATGGGTTTTTCCCATCATTTAGGGAGATAATTGTAGAGTTATTTATGCATAATGATGGGATTTTATTCAGCTTTCAGTTGTAGAAAGAAGATAGAGGCTTAGTTTCAACAGGTGGAATAATTTCAAGTGGAAAAATTGCATCATTAGATTAGATCTGGGATTCCTTCCTCCTTCTATATCTTTCTTTCTTCTTTCATTATATAGAGGTTGTTCCAAACTTATGGAGTTGGTTCCATACTTTTGGATAGGTTTCCATAGTTATGATACCACCAAGGTTGGATGCTGTTGGTTCTAGACTATTAAGAAGAGCTCTAGTTGTGATGGCACCATCTTTCTGCTACATTTCTCTTGTATGAACAAAATAATAAAGATAGAGTATAGTTCTGACCTATTGATTATTTCATGAGTTATCTTTATACATATATAATGTAATTTTCTTAAAGGAAAGCATACAAAGAGAAGCAAGTTATTTAGTTCCATTTTGAATCTTGTCTACTGCCTCTATTTTTTTTAAATGTTAATAATATGTGGACAAAGAACATAGGTCCAATTGCATCTTGTTTTGAGTTGTATATCTTGATGTGTTTTTCTTTTGGTTCAAAGAATCAAGTAAATGCTTGATATGTTTTGGTAGGGTTGCAAATTTCATAAGAAGGATGTCTGATAAGTATAAGGTTTAGTATGAACACCTATGTCTAATTCATAGAGTGATAGGATACATCTAATATCCTTATGTATGAGATATATCATTGATATCTTGGATGTATATTCTAATTTATAGAATACTCAATGGATAGGGAACTAGTCAACTATAGGATCAATTTATTTTGTTGTTTCATAAGAGGTTTTGTTGATTTAAAATCAAATATCAATTATCCATTTTCCCTTTTTGTTTAGGAGTTGAAAGGATACCCTCACTCAACTTGTGGATTTCATAATTTTTTTAACTTGCTACTACATACCTCTATTATTGCATGAGTATAGGAGAAATAAGGGTTTAATTTTCTTTGTAAAGATTCAGATGTATGCTTTGAATCGGTACCATATGAGTGAATCTAAAGGTATACCCACCTAGGTTTTACAAAGCTTGAAGTAGAAGGAGTTTAGCCTTATAGTTAGCCCAGGTTCTTGAAAAATTGTGTCCATCATAGGAGATAGCTTCCCTTAGATGTAGTCTTGTCTTGGCTACCTGGTAGTTAAAATCATTGTTAAATCTAGAGCCAACAAAATCTAGGGGTAGCACCCCTCATGGGGTCCTGGGGTCTATGGTCAAAAATTAATTTACTATTGTATAAGGCATTGAATGTTATATTTATTCTATTGATTGGATTATTCTAGCCCAAATTTGTAAGTGACAAATGCTTGTATAAAATGGCTTAGGGTTAGGGATTTCATTATGTATCATGAGATTGTAGCTTCTTGTGGTTGTATTGAGCTATAAGGTATTAAATTTTTTAATTAGGTTTAAATCATTGGATAATAAGAATATTGGGCTTTCTTTTTGGTGGACATAACCCAAGATTGGGTGAACCTCACTAAATCTTTATGCCATGTGTTCTCTTCTATCAAATTCATTATTTTTTTGATATTTTTTATATTTGTATACAATTTTTATTTTTGTCTTGTTAATCCTAACACTCAAGACCTAGTGGCCCTAAAATATAGAGATCTAAGGAACAAGTAAGAAAACCAATACAAAATTGTACTGGAAGACCTCAAAATTTGTAATTTAGTTGTCGAAGAAGACTTTTGTCTCTGCATGATGGTTGGCAATGTGTTAGAGAGGTGAACAATTGGAAATATAAGAGTAACTAAGAGGGGAGGGGTGAATTAGTGACCACAAAAATAGTTCCATGTCCCTTAGATGTCGATAAAAACTTCTTCCAAATCCTTGTATAGCCTGTTTAGAACTAGATAAACATTGTAGCTTGGTTAACGAAGCAATCTTGAGATATTAATGTGTATTAACCTTTAGTAACTTAATTGTAGAAACATAAAGCAATAATCAAATAGGATGAACACATGAGATACCAAGAATTAACATGGAAACCCAATTTGGGAAAACCACCAATGTAACTAGTTACAAATTTTCACTCTTTTGAAGTAAGCCTTGTTAGGAGTCAACCCTATTAAATTTTACAAAACACTCTATTAGGTGTGACCCTATTGATTGATTTGAATCACCCTGTTAGGAGTGGCCTTGTTAGAGGTCTTAATAAACTTCAATCTAGAAATTCCATCTTGTTAGAGGATTTATAAAAATGATTGTTAAGTCAGCTTTGTTAAGATATTTCTTCACTGCTACAATTTTTAGAGAGTAAGAATGATTGACTTGATTGATGAAGCAACTAATTTGTAGATTTAGATCACTATTCTAGTTTATCCTCTAGATCCTCCTTGATTAGAATATTCTTTGTAGCTCCTTGGATGTTCTTCCCTTAATCATATATCCTTCTTTATTTGCATCTTATTTTATTATGCAACTTCATTCTTCAATCCACAACTTGACTTTGCATATATATGAAATCTCATGCCAAGTTGACATGAATACCCTATTCAAACAAACAATTAATATCCACTAGGTTAGCTTGAATAAAATCCAACCCCCCCCCGAAAAATTATTATTATTATTATTATTTTGTCACTTATCTGAAACTTAAATTGAGTCACTTGGTTAACACTGAGTTCTTTTGGTAACCAACCTGACTCAATTTACATTGGAATCCTTCATTGACTGACCTAACTTAGTTTACACTAGATCTATAAACTTGGTACCTTCTAAATCTTAATTAGTTCATACTGGAGGTTTTTGGTAACATTAATGACAACATACAATTGAATAATTGATTTCAACAATCTTCCTCTTTGGAATTGATGTCACCACAGCATGTCATAATTAAAGAAAGTGTAGAGCAATAGAATGATTTATAAATTTTATAATATCCTTAGTTTCATTCTAATTCTTCATCTATGAGAATTCCCTCTAAGATTCTCCCTCTAACATCAAACTCTATCTGATCAAAATCTCCCTTTTACAGATAACTTCCTTTGATTCAAAAAACAATCAATCTCTCTCTTAATTCTTTTGATATGAGCATTTTACAATCTCTCCCTTTTTGAAATAAAATTCCAAAGACTTAATAAAATGAATTTTCAATATACCTAATGTACTTATTCATATGCAATAAGCTCTGAAATTCTTGCATCAATGACTTGATAGATCTTTAATATATTTTGGTTGATACATCACTAATCCACACTCTAGTGAGCATCAGCTAGGGGAATGACCCCTAACTTACCTCTTAGATGTAAAAATTCATCCTTGGGTAATGTCTTGTTGGATGTGTTAGCAACTTTCTCCTTTGTGTTCACATATTCTAATCTAACCTCTTTATCTTGAACTAATTCTCTCAAAAAATGATACATGATTGCAATGTGTTTTTTCTTGGTGTGCATCACTGGATTATTAGATATTTTAACTACACTTGTGTTATCATAATATATAACTACTAGATCCTTGATTTTTTCCTTCATTCCTAAAAATATTTTCTTGAGCCAAATTATGTTGGAACAATTAACCGTTGCAACAACATATTTTTCCTTTATTGTAGACTGAGAGATGCAATTTTGATTTTTTCTTGTCCATGATACTAACCTCTTTCTAAGAAATAATTCTCCTCCACTATTGATTTTCCTATCATCAATTGTTCTAGCCCAATTAGTAACATTAAATGATTTCAACTCAAAGTTTCATCCTTTCTTGTACCATAGACCATAGTCTTGAGTGCCTTTTAGATATCTCATGATCTTTTTTACTACCACCATATGATTTTCTTTAGGATTTGTAGAAAGCCTTGAAACTATACCAAAAACTAATGCAATGGTAGGCCTTGTGTGAACCATTTACTAAAGTTTCCCAATCATGTATCTGTAGGTAACTTGATTTACCTCCTTTCAATCATCATTCTTGGATAGTTTGTGTCTAGTAGACATAGGTGTTCCAACTGATTTGGAATCTTCCATTCCAAAATTCTTCAATATCTCCTTGATGTATTTTGACTAAGTAATGAAGATTTCATCCTTCATTTGATGAACTTGCAAGCCAAAAAAGAGTTTTATTTCTCCAAACATTGACATTTCAAATTCTTTCCTCATTTCTTCAAATAATGATTTACATAAATCATCATGACTTGTAAATAAGATATCATCCACAAATATTTCAACTAACAATATCTTATTCTATGGTCCTTTAATATACAAACTATTTTTATCATTTGTTCTTTAATATTGAAATCGTTTACAAATCTTGTGCTTATTCAAGTAACAACATGAGAACTAAAAACTTATTCAAGCTCCTTTCCATCAACCACACTAGGAACAATATTTGGAAGACCAAGAGTCACAATTAAGTATTCACCTTTTACAATGAGACAAATACAACCAATACAAGACCAAGAGTCACAACATAGAATTTCATAAAGATGTTCCTCTTGGGATTTGAACTAGGATCTCCACAATGTGAACTCATTGCTTCAACCAACTAAGCTAAAACCCTTTGATTTATAATTTGTTCTTTGAAAACCAATCCTTACCAAATATCCATGTAGCCTCTCATACCATGCTCTAGGAGCATGTTTCAAACCATATAATGTTTTGTGTAACTTGCAGACCATGTCTATTTTATTTGGATCAATGAAACCTTCAAGCTTACCAATGTAGACTTCATCTTCTAGAATTCCATTTAAGAAAGCTGATTTTACATCCATTTGATACACTTTGAATCCTTTAAATTCAACATATGCAAGTATTATTCTAACTCCTTCACGTCTAGCAATAGGAGAAAATGTTTTTCCATATTCTATACTTTCTTCTTGAGCATATCCTTTGCACACTAGGCTTGCCTTATTCCTTTATACTTCACCATTTTCATTCAATTTGTTTCTAAAAACACATTTTGTACCAATTACATTTGTGTCCTTGGGTTTCGGAACAAGAGTCAAGATTTTGTTCCTTTTGATTTACTTAATTTCTTCATTCATTTCCTCTATCCAACTTTCATTATTCAATGCATCTTTAATAGTTCTAAGTTCAAATCCAATAAGAAAACATGCACCTTTTATCTTGTTCCTTGTCATTATGCCTTTTATCTAATCTCCAATTATTTGTTTGGGTGCATGATGCCTTTTGACATATCTAGCAAGTATAGGTTCCTTTCTTTTGGACTATGGACTTGTTTCACTTTGTTCACCATGCTCAAAGGTTCTATGAAATTTTGAACTCTTCTTGGGTCTCACTGCTTGAGACAAAGTTTCCTCTAATTGTGATAGGGGTTCCTCTATTTTTGGCTTCAACTCAGGTTATTGTTGCTCAGATTACATTGGTTGCAACTTGGGTTGCAATGGAGACTTAGGTGGTGTGGGTGGTGTTAAAATCTGGGGTGGTGGTATCTATTGTTGTCCATTTTAATTTCTGGTACCTTTGGTAAAGTATCAAACTCAAAGCAAACAAAGTTTCTATAGTCTCCAGATTCCTTGCCACTTCATTCTTTACTCTTTTCTACAAACTCGTCAACTTTTACATGTGCACTTTCTATAACTATATGAGTAGCTAGATTCAAACACTTATGTATTTTTCTCTTGTTGGAGTAGCCTAGGAATATGCTTTCATCACTTTGTGCATCAGAGTTTCCTTTCATTGCCTCTTTCAAGATATAAAATTTTCTTCCAAATACTTTGAAATAATAGACATTAGGTTTATAGTCATACTATAATTCATAAGGTGTTTGATATGTACCTTTCTTCTATTGAACTTGGTTTAAATTATGAACTAATGTGCTAATTGCTTCTTTCTAGTATTTGGTTTCAAAAAATTTCTCAATCAGTAGTGTTCTTACACAATCCATGATGGATCTATTCCTTCTTTCTACTATGCCATTCTACTGAGGTGTACCTTGTGTAGATACTTATTTTTTGATTCCTTCATTATATTTTGCAATGTTTGTATCTTCTTTCATCTTCATCTAATCAAACTAACCTCTTAGACTCTCTACTTTGGCTCTTTTCACATTATCATCTCCTCCATAGATTTTTTCTATCTTGTTCCAAATATCATAGGTAGTAGGAAAATATTTGACTTCAATAAATTCAAAATAATGGAGAGAGGAAATAATACCAATCATCATTACATTGTGATTCTGCATGTCCACTATCTGATCCATAGTTAAATACTTTGGAGGTGCCACACATTGATTCTCTATGAAGTGTAGACATGTATCTCCAATGGTTCCTAGATGTAGCTTCTATTGGAAGCATGAATGCTAATGATATTTCTATGGGGATGGGGGGGGGGGGGGGGGGGGTATTGTAGAAACATGATTAGATCATTATCATGATGATATGTTACATTCATGATTGTGTTTGTCATTGATGTCAACATATTAGTTTTCTGTGGTATCAGATAGAATAGCAACAATAAAGATCAAGTTGGTATGAATAGATCATTGAGTACTTTTAGCAGCAAGGTTAAAGGGATCTTATACTATGTATCTAGTATACATACCTAACCTTGAAAGCATAAGATATTAAGTATGGAAGAAGTTATGTTAATTTTGGTGAAGATTGTTTTGAAATAGAGTTTATAGAGGCATGTTTTAGTAAACTTGTTATCTCTTAATAGATTTGTTACTCTAAGAAGCCAAAGTTAAAGATGTAAAGAAGACATGTTGATGATGACATGGCTAAGCTCACTTGTCATAATGTTACATGTATAGGAAGTTATTCAAGTTGCAAGGTGAAAGATTAATGTTATCACTAAGTGTAACATATTCTTAATGTGGTTATATAATAATTAATTGAGAAGGTGTAATGACAACTCAGGGAATTGTTTTATGGATTCAGTATACAGGAAGGACATTTTTCTTTATCATGTATGGAGAAATGTGAATAATTATAAGTATAAAAAAGAGCAAAATGAAAAGATAATTAAAACAAAGTGAAAGTGAAGGAAACTTCATTGCCAAGGTTTTATTATGTGATCCAAAGTTTGATACTTGGATATGAGGTTTATGACCTAGTCTATAAGGTCTGACAATGATTGGTTTGGTTGACAGGATAGAGGAAAGAAGTTAAAGTATAGTACATAAAATTATTTTGCAAGTAATGGGTGAGAGATTAGTTAGACAGTGAGTTCAGTGGTCTTTGCCCAAAATCTATTTGGACAGTGGGTCCTTCTATCTTCTACAACTCCTAACAGGGTTGAAATCTTCTAACAAGGATTCAAAGCCTCCTAATAGGAACTCATATGTACCAAATGTTGTTATAGACTCCTAATAGGTTTCATCCTCTAACAAGGAATATTTATATTAGTACATCATCTTTCGGTCATCATTCCCCCCAGGGTTTTCCCTCTAATCAAGGGTTTCCCTAGTTAACATATATGGTGTAATTCTTTATGTGCATCTTGTTATGGTTTTTGCTTACTTTGTTTGAATGGATAAGATTGTTTAAAGTTGATAAATTTTTTAATTATCAGATAATTGATTCACCCCCCCCCCCCCCCCCACCACACCCCCTCTCAATTATCTTGGTGGACTATTGTTTCTAACAATTGGTATTAGAGAATTAGGTCCTTGAAGATAAGGCTTAAAAGCTTTGGGAGATCTGTGGTGAGTAATTTTAGAAAAGATAGTCCTGAATCTGATGGAGGAAATTTTGACACCTCAAAGATGGAGCTTCTTAGTAAGAGATCAAAATTGTGTACAAATTTGAGCATTGAGTTTCTAGATAGAGACACAAGCAAAGATAAGTTTAGATCTAAAGAAGACATGAAGATCAAGGAAGGTATTGAGCTAGTTATGAAAAGAGAAAAAGAAGGTATGGAATTTTTTTCTTGTTAGATATGTAATGAATTTGGTCATTATGCATTTGCATGTCCTAAGAGCGTAAGAAAAATAAGAAAAAGTTTGCTTTCTAATGAAGATGAAGAACCTAAAGCAAGTATGGAAAGATTCTTGAATGATTGTGATAAAGATAAAGAGCTTCAATTAGTTAAGAAAGAGGAAGTATTAGAAGAGATAGCCTTGGTAAATTTTTTTGATCCAGAGGCTAACCATGAAAATTTGGAAGTTATCATTAATGATTTGTAGAATGGGAATCAGATTGAAGAGAAAATATTCAATCCTAGAGTAGAAGAAAGAATTGAGTTGAAGACTCCTAAATAGAATGGTATAGAAAAGAGAAGAAATAGGTGAGTAACAAAAGTGGCAAGAGCTATGTTAGCTGAAAATGATGTATCCAATATGCTTTGGAAAGAAGTTGTGAATACAATATTCTACACTATGAATAGAGTGCAAGTCAGGAAAGACACAAAAAGACCCCTTATGAACTATGGTTTGGTCACTCACCTATAGTTAAGTATTTCAAAAAAATTGGCAGTAAGTGTTATATCAAAAGAGATGATGATATTGGTAAATTTTGATACTAGAAGTGATGAAGGTATATTTCTTGGTTATTCATTGAAAATAAAGGCTTATAGACATCATAATCTGAGAACTAAGACTATTATGGAAAGTGCAAATGTAAGAGTTGATGAAAAATTCAAGATAAGTTGGTTACAATTTAGATGATGATGTTGTTACTAAACCAAGTAATGATGAAGTATTCTTTGAGATTAGCAATAATTTGTCGAATGAAGGAGAGCTAAGCTACAAAAAAAGCTTAGAACCTTCAACAAAGCCAAGAGTTGAGATAACAACTCCTACTTCAGGTAAGAATATGATAAAGAATGATCTACCCGTGTAGATTATCAAAAGTAGAGATAAAGGTGTGATGAAAAGAAGAATAATCAACAAAGAACTATGTTTTATATCTCAAGTTGAACCTAAGAATGCAGATGAAGCATATAAAAATGACTACTGGAAGCAAGCAATGAAAGAGGAAATGGATCAGATAGTAAAGAATGAGACATGGGAATTGGTCCTCAAAATAGTAGATTAGAATGTGATAGGAACCAAATGGGTATTTACGAAAAAAATGAATGGACAAGAAAAAGTTGTAAGGAACAAGGCAAGATTGGTATGTAAAGGTTACTCACAACAAGAAGGAATGGACTATGATGAAACCTATGCTCTTGTGGCAAGAATAAAAGTAGTAAGGTTATTCTTAGCATATGCAACATATATGAAATTCAAAGTATATCAAATGGATGTCAAGTCAACATTTATAAATGAAGAACTTGAAGAAGAGGTATACATAGAATAGCTTGAAGGTTTTCTTTCAACAAATGATAGGGAAATAGTATGTAGATTAAAGAAAGCATTGTATGGCTTGAAGCAAGCACCCAGAACTTGGTATGGAAGGTTAGACAAGCATTTGACAAAGCTTGGATACAAAAAAGGTGTGTAAGATAGTAATCTATACTAGAAAGAAATTGATGATGGATTAATGATTTTGGTAATATTGTTGATGATATCATATTTGGAGGTAATGATGATGAAAGTGAAAAGTTTGCAAAAGAAATGGAGAAAGAATTTGAAATAAGTATGATAGGAGAAATGAAATATTTTCTAGGATTACAAATTGTGTAGGACAAAGAAGGAATATTTATTTCTTAGACTAAGTATTTAAAAGATTTACTAAAAATGTTTGGTTTGGAAACATGTAAACCTATTGGAACACCTATGGTAACTAGACACAAGTTATCTACAAAGGATGAGACACCTACTATATCAAGTTACCTACAAAGGATGAGACACAAGGTCGGATATAGAAAATGTAGTTGGAATTGTTACAAGATTCCAAGTTGATCCCAGAGAAGCACATTATGTAGTAGTCAAAAGGATATTTAGATGCTTGAAAGGAACACTAGAGTTTGGATTCTAGAGTTATAGATATAATAATTTCACTCTATATGCTTATACTAATGCTAATTGGGTAGGTAGTAAGGATGACAAAAAGAGCACCAGTGGTGGAGCCTTCTTTCTTAGAGGAAGATTGGTTTCTTGGCTAAGAAAAAAGTAGGATTGTATCTCACAAAGTACAACAGAAGTAGAATATGTTGCAGCAACAAACAATTGTAATCAAGTTGTTTGGATGAAACAGATGTTGAAGGATATAAGGATAGAATTTAGTGAACCTATTGTCATACATTGTAACAACACAAGCACAATAAATATGTCTAAGAATCCAATGTTTCATTCTAAGAACAAGCATATCTCTATCAAGTATCACATGCTAAGAAAGAAATTTTTAGAAAAGGAAATTAGATTGGAGTATGTAAACACCAAAGAGAAGATTGTAGATATTTTCACTAAGCCTCTTCCCAAAGAGACTTTTGAGTATTTGCAAGGTATGCTAGGGGTTATACCCATTCCTACATTAGAGTAGAAGATGAAAGATTGCATCAATTCAATGTAACAAAGCACCACTATTTGTCTAGACTGAATGCTAATGCTTCCTATATGGGGAAGTATCTATGATGGATAGAATCATCTAGGAATCTTGTTCGATGTCATTTTTGAACAATGTCTTTGGAAACTTGAGCTAGTCAGAAGTAGTTGTTGTAGATTTTGATGGTTGTTGAAACCTTTAAAATTGATGTCAACGGGGGAGAAGTATAGCATGAAATAGAAGTACAACATGTTCTAAAGAAGTACAATAGGAGAAAGTATAGCATGGAAAGATAATTTGATGTAAAGAACATTGAGGTATATCAATGGGAGAATGATTGATGAAGAGGATTTGAAAAGAAAGTGTTTTTGTAAATAAGTATTTACTATTTACACTTACCTAAGTTTACTTAGGTTAATGCATTATTTAATTATTTATTTAGGTGAGAAACTTACGAGTTTGTGTACTCTTATGAGTTATGCAACTCTAATTATGCACATGGTGTCTACAACATAGGAGTTTGCATCATTCACTGAGTTGTCATCTTGACAACATGATTATTTGCACTCCTCATTTAGCACATGTTGTGTACACCACTGATTTGCATGATACACCACTGAAGGCTTATCCTCACATCATTGCACTTAATTTTGTGCTTAATAGAGGATAACCCATATTTGGTGGATATGTGCCTGGTTGTATGAATTATCATAGTGTTGACTTATATGCATTCTAGAAGCTCTCCAGAGGCCTTTATATATAGGCACTTCTAGTGTACTCTTGGTGTGGCATATATGGCATATTGAATGAATATCATCATTCTGATCATACTCTCTCTATTGGTCTACTATTATGCTTATGTTTGAGTTCCTTGGTCTTGGGTGAACTCTAGGCTAAGCAAAATCCTTACATGGTATCAAAGTTGAGGGAGATTCTCTATACATAGGCATTCAAAACTGTTCATGCTTTAGCACCTTGACTCGAATCTAGAGGATCCATAGAAATTGAGAGCATCTAGAGCTAGATCTAACCTCATCATTGCATCCAGAGCATCAATTTGGTGAAGATTGACTATAAATTTTCCTATGCTAAGTGAAAGTTGATCACAAGGCAAAACAATTTTTAAATCGGAACCCGAAGGCCCTGATTTACAGTTTGGGTATGATCATTTAATTGATCTAGTTATTGTATTTCAAATCTACAATTATTTTACTTCTCTACATTTTATTTTCTGAACTAGTATTTTTTAGATTTATTAATTGCAAAGGTAGAGAAAACTTTTTTAGCCAAACTGGGTAGTGACACCATAGCTCGGCTTTGTAATTTTGGTGGAATATTTGGATTCATTTTTTCATAGGGTTTTATTCTAATCTGTTGGCATTTCTTCCAAATTTGTAGTGGGCAAGACATGGTCAAACCAAATCTGGCCACATCCCCTACACCGACAATGGCACAAACCACACATTTCCACTAGTGAGGGAGTTATTTATTTACATTCCATGGGAGACAACTTTAAAAAACTCCTACCCTCTACTTCCCCATGAATGTGCAATAAAAGAATCTAAATCTGACAAGTTTTGTTTACCAGCGGCCCACTATACTCTCATGTAGACTATGCTTTGTTTTCATAAGCAAGTGCTCTATTTAAAAACTTCAAACTCTTTCCTCACCCTACAAATGTGGGACATATAAGAGGAAAATTGGTGCCTATAAATGTAGTTTGACATTGACAAACACAAATTTAGGCATTGAACCTAAGATTTTTTGATGACATATTTGTTAGACCCGATTGAGTCTAAAGTTCTAGCAATGCTCACCAAATTTGGTAGAGAATTCATGAATTTGGACCATTAAATTTCACTGGCAACTATTGCAACTTCCCTACACAAATGCCCACTCTTGGACATGTGGTCAAATACCTGGCTGCTACATGACAATCAACAAACTAGACATCTACCCAATCAGTCCTAGCATATAGTGCATACGATAGCTAATCACACTGACATAAGACCTATACCCACCATAGTCATCCACTATCAAAGGACATGTAGGTAGAAATGTTAGCATTTTCCATACCATTCGTATGGTTTCATACTACCATGTAAGCCGAAGATGTCATCAACATGTCATGTTGACATCATCACAATCCAAGTGTATGTTGACATCATCTTATTCACAAGCCTAAAATTGATGGCCATCTAATCATCATTCTAGGGCCAAATTGAATTGCTAGGATGATCGTATGACCATCAAATTTAAGCTCATCTTTCACAAATGCAACCCCTCTCTAGATTGATTTTCAATTTTGCAGTCTAACTTTGGGAGGCCATAACTTAGACATCTAGACTCCAAATTAGATGTAATCTTTTTTTCTAATTAGGTAGAATTTCCTAAAAAATTTAGCGGTGTAGCTCTTTTCTAGTTTTGGTGCACGGATTTGTCAAAATTTGCATTTTTGGATGATTATATCTGCATAATCTTGCATTTTGCAACTTCAAATGCTCCATATGGGCACATCTAGAGTCAAAAACAAGTTCCATTTATTTGAAAGAGTGTTATTGTTTTTCTACTTTCTAGATTCTAAATTAGATTGTAGGATTGTGTGGACAAAAGTGTCACTTTTAGCAATAGGGCCTTTCTTTGCTTTGTATTGCTTCAAAATTGTAGCACATTTTAAAGTTCTAGATGTGTAATTAATTAAGAGGTTGTAACAAGAAAAATTAGAAGTCCATGAAGGCCAAAATTAGCAAGTGGCCCATTGTAATTGCACTACTAATAAAGTGCCCAAAGCATCAATTTTGGGGGGGTTTCTTGATTTAGTGAAAAGGGGGGGTGTTCTTGGTGTTGTTTTCTCTCTTTTCTACACTTTTTTGTTATTTTATGAATTATGGAAAACTTTAAGTTTCCTAAATTAACTCATCATAACTATGTTACATGGTATATCAAAATGTCTTATCACTTAATGCATAATGGAGTTTCACAATATGTAGATGGTACTCTTCCTAAACCAACAGGTGATAAAGTTTTACCAAGTGATATTTCAGCTTGGGTAGCAATAGATAGGAAAGCCCTAGGTGATATATGTTTGGGGGTGGATGACAAGATCATGTATCAAATCAAGAAGTGTTCTACATCCAAGGAAGCTTGGGATACCCTCAAAAACCTTTATGGTAAAGTGTTTGAAGAGGATGTTTTCAAAATAGAATATGAGCTTGTCTCCTTAGATCCTAAGTCATATGATTCAATATAGGATTTCATCATCAAGGTGAATGAACTAAGGATGAAGCTTACTAATTGTGGTAATTCTATAAAAGATGATAGACTGATCTATGTCATACATAACAAGTTGCCATCAAAATATTTCACATTTGTATCTTCTTTTAACACCTCAAAGACTACCTTAGGTTCTACCTATAAGAAATTCACTCTTGATGAATATGCTAAACTATTGGATGATGAAGAAAAGAAGTTGAAATAAATGGGGATTCTCAAATCACCTCAATCTAAAGCATTGGTGGCCAACAATTAGGGTTCTCAAAATTTAGCTAGATAGTCTTCAAATAAAGGAAAGGGTAAGAAGAAGTGGAAGAACTTAGAGGATGCAGAAAGGAAAACACCACAATCCAATCAATAGGGAAATTCCTCAAATTCCAACAAGAAGAGGGACAACAATAAGGAGAAGAAGTGTGCTTATTGCAAGAAATTGGGTCATGAAGAACACGAGTGTTATCTTAAGAAGATTGATGAGTTAACCAACATCATGAGGAATCATAATGTTCCATTTCCTAATCCTTACAAGGATAAAGGGTCTTCTTCAAATTCAAAGGGAAAAGGGCAAGGACTCCTGGCTAATTCAAACTCTTCAAAGGAATGGATATTTGACTTAGGTGCCTCTTATCACATGGGTTCTTCAAAGGAGCATTTTTCTTCAATGAAGCAGTCCAAGGTACCACACATCTTCATGGGAGATGATAGAAAAATGGAAGTTGAAGGGAAAGGAAACATGCAAATTGAAAATGGAGAGTTTCAATATGTTCTCTATGTTCTAAACCTAAGTTCAAATCTACTATCAATCTACCAAATCACTCACCTTGGAGATGGACATAAAGTTGAGTTCCTTCCAGACTTAGTAAAGGTGCACAGTCTTAAAGATGTTTCATTGGTTGTAGTGGGGAAAGTGAATCATAACAAAAGGTTATACTCTTTCTCCCATTTTGTGCCCAAGTCTCCTTCAAAGGCCTTGTTATCTTAATCAAATTCAAACATGCAATTATGGCATGAGTGGTATGGTTATCTTGACTTCCGCTATCTATAGGAACTTTGCACATATAGAATGGTCAAAGGTCTACCTCAAATCAACTCTTCCCATGGTGAATGTTCAACAGATTTAGTGGATATGCATCTAGAGGGGAAGTTATAGAAAATGAAGTCTTTAAGAGCACCAAGTGTTCTACAAATGGTTCACATGGTATTAGCAGGTCCTTTTGCATTTAGCAAGGCTTGCTACATACTTACCTTTGTTGATGACTTTTCAAGATACACTTGGGTCTATTTTCTTCATAATAAGAATGAAGTATTGGACAAGCTTCTAGCCTTCAAGACTCATGTAGAATGGAAATCTAGGAAAGCCATCAAAGTACTCTGAATGGACAATAGAAGTATGTATGTAAACAAAAGACTTAAAGACTTTTGTAGACACAAGGGAATTGATCTTTAGACTACACTAGCATTTAGTTTGCATAAGATAGATGTTGTAGCATTGAGGATCTGAACTCTTAACTCTATGGAAAGTTGCATGATACAAGCCAAGTCTCTAGATCCATTATTTGAAGTCAAAGCAATCTCTAGTGCCACTCAAATTTTAATCAGTCTCCTCATCTAGCCTTAGATGGAAAGACTCCTTTTGAGGCATGATGTGGTAGAAAACCTATTATGACACACTTCAGATTCTTTGATTGTCCTACATGGGCAAATAGATCTTCTAGGGTTTGCAAGGTGTAGTCATCTTGGCCTTGTACTTTCATCGACCTTGTACTTTCATTAGTTATGAAGATAGTGTGAAGGCGTATAGACTATTAGATCCCAAGACACATTAGATTTTTGTGAAGGATCTATACTTTGAGGAAAGTTCACCTAGCTTGTCCTCTACTCCTCTTTGTACATCATATTGTGTGGAAACTAATAGTGACACTAGTGATAATGCTTCAATAGACTTAAACAGGTGGGGTTCTATCAACAGTTACAGTGACAGGTGACTACATTAGTCTAGTCCACATGCATACATCACCACAGTGATAGGTCCAACATAGTATGGTACATCCAGTCTTCTAGGTATAGGTTCAGTGATAGATTTGGGGGATAGAATTGATGATATACCTCTTCTTCATGATGCCTTAGTACCTTCTTTAGTTGTCACAAGGGCTCCATCTGATCCTCTTGTTTATTCTCTAGATGATTGATCGTCATAGGTTGAAGTGATTGTGGATACTTATGATTAGCAGTTACAGGAGGGTTCTTCATCAGTTGAGAAAATAGACAATTCTTTGAGACAAATTCTTTAGTCAGTTGAGTAGGTTTTAGAGACATCACTTATCCATGGGAATCTTTCCATGCACAGTGGAAGCATCTTTTTTGTACCTTTGGCATTATTTTTGCCTAAGGGGAGGAACACCATTCTGTAGTCTTGGATTAGCTTCTTCATCAGAGAAGTCATTGCTCAACATTCCTCTTTGGGGAGGGGAGCCTATTTTGTCTCTCTTCCTCTTCTCATCATTCTCTTATATATATACACTAGATGTATGTCATAATGGAGGTGTCTTGATTACTCTAGCCATCCATGCATCCCTATTCATCTCTCTTTTTGGGGGAGGGTTTTTCCCATGAGGTTTTCCCTCTTTGTCCACTTTATGAGAGATTGCATCTACATTATGTACATGGGTACCTAACATGGCCTAGTAGCTAGGACCCATCCTGCATTGCATCCTAGAGTTCATAAGCTTAAGGGCATTCCCCTAAGTTGCACTTAAGGTGGGGTGTTGGTGTAAATAATTATTTACTATTTACACTTACTTAAGTTTACTTAGGTTAATGCATTATTTAATTATTTTTCATTATTTAATTATTTATTTAGGTGAGACACTTAAGATTTTGTGTACTCTCATGAGTTACGCAACTCTAATTATGCACATAGTGTCTACAACACAGGAGTTTGCATCATTCACTAAGTTGCCATGTTGACAACACAATTATTCACACTCCTCATTTAGCACATGTTTTCTACACCACCAATTTGCATGATACACCATTGTAGGCTTATCCTCACATCATCACACTTAATTCCATGCTTAATGGAGGATAACCCGTATCTAGTGGACATGTGCCTGGTTGTATGACTTATCATAGTCCTGACTTATATGCATTCTAGAAGCTCTCTAGAGGCCTTTATATATAGGCACTCCTAGTGTACTCTAGGTGTGGAATATATGGCATATTGAATGAATATCATCATTTTGAACATACTCTCTCTATTGGTCTACTATTGTGCTTGTGTTTGAGTTCTTTGGTCTTGGGTGAATTTTGGCCTAAGCCAAATTCTTATAGAAATATTATAGACTCCTAACAAGGTCCATCATCTGACAAGAAATATTTATATTAGTACATCATCTTATGGGCATCATTCCCACCTAGGTTTTCCCTCTAATCAAGGGTTCCCTTAGTTAACATATCTAGTGTAATTGTCTATGTGCATCTTGTTATGATTGTTGTTTACTTTGGTTAAATGGATAAGATTGTTTAAATTTGATATTTTTTTAATTATTGGATAATTGATACCAATTGATACCTTTCTTATAAGAACCAACAACTATGATACCAATTGTTGAAAATATAAGAGGAGTAACTCAGAGGGGAGGGTTGAATTAGTTACTACAAAAATAATTCCAAGTCCCTTAGATGTCAATACAAACTTCTTCCAAATTAATGTACAGCTTAGTTAACAAAGAAATCTTGAGATATTAATGTGTATTAACCTTTAGTAACTTAGTTACATAAATATAAAGTAATAAGAATGTAACATGAACACATGAGACTATTGGAAACACAATAGGGAAGTAAACTCTATGATGTGGGGGGGTGTGGTGGGGGTTGTGAATCAACACTTAAAACTTTCAACCTCAAAAACTATTCACCACACATCCATCTCACAATCTATGCATATAAATTGAAGTACCAAGTTAAGCATATAGATCCATAGCATGAAAGTAAAATATTCAACACATGTATGACTCAAGATATTTTATTACCTAGAAACCCTCCAAGGAAAAGGTAAAATTGGGTGGGGTTGACACCCACAAATCTTCATTACTACAGTAATAAAGTGTACCCAATAAAGGTTACAATGTTTGATCATGAAACATGATCTACCCTATGAAAGGTCTATCCTATTAAAGGCTTACAAGGTTGTTAGATCTTACCCTATTAAAGGATTTCAAAACCCTGCTAAAAGTGTGCATGATAAAAGGACTTTAACTTATAACGAAGTAAGAACCCTATTAAAGGATTTACAACAACCTATCAAGACTACTTTGTTAAGTGATTTAACATATTTACCTATTAGAATGTCTCAGCAATGATCCTTCATTTAGCATTTTGTTTCTTGATGTAAGATCACCTCTATCATGATGTATACTTGATCTTTTCTAATTAGATGTATCTATGTTGTCATCTTATTCCTTTCCTATATTCTCCTTTAACTGATTCTACAATATAACTCAAACCATAACACCTTAGTCACCATGAATGCCCTGTTTGTACATACAAACTCTCTTCAATTCTCCTTAAGAATACATAAAAAGTTTAGGGTTTTTCCTCTTTAAGAAGACCTAGGTGACTTAGGGTTAGGTATGAATCAACTGTAGTGATTCAACCATATTTTCACTTAAACCTTCCCTTTTTCTGATTGGATGCATGTAATGCATAGGAATTCACAATTAAGATTCATCCTTACCATCAAAGATCATAAAAAAATTCTTAATTTGGCCCAAAAATGGTTTACATAGAAGTTTGTGCCATTATAAACATGCATTTCAAAATTGTGTAACTCGACACTTGAAGTCCTTGATACTCAACATCAACTACAACTTCAACATCATAACTTGGCCTCTAAATGACTCAGCATCCAATGATCACTTGACATTTGAATAGCTTGGCACATACAATCTTATTGGCACTTGAGTGACTCAGTACTTACAAGTTACTTGCCTCACACTAAATATCTATCACTTGGCATGCATTACTTGTTTGGCATGAACTAAGTAAATGACTTAAGTATATTTTCAGTCATATGTCAAAACCAATCTAAGATTAACAATCTCCCTCTTTGACATGAGTGGAAAAATACTTGATCATGTATGAATAACCTTTAGCCTTTCAAGCATAGCTCGAATAATATCCATATACATATAAAATTTCAAAAAATTCAAAATTTAACAAAAGATTATGACTCATCAGTCATACCTCAAAATTAATTAACTCCCCCTAAGTTTATTGTGTTGTTCTATATCTAAATCAAAATTATTCCTCCTATTGAGTAGATTTGCATTAGTTAATCTTTTCTCAAAAATGTTATCTCCCCCATACTTCTTATTATATCCCATACTTCTTACTTCTCCCCTATTTTGACACTGATGTCAAAGGGTCATACACTGATAGTGTGTTTGTCCAAAAATGATTTGTGGACCTCAAGCATGATTTTCAAAGCTAAATCCCAATTATCACAAGCTACCTCCAATGACTTGGTTTGGATGGCCAACTCAATAGCAAGGTGAAATAAGCTATCATGGGTAGAAAGATGAAGATATTTCTTCATGAGTATTTCATCAAAGGCTAGTTCCTTGTGGAATATCTCAATATGTGGAGTTAGAATAGATTGGATGCTAATTATTTTAGCCTTTATGTTTTCTTCATCTATGTGTAATATTGCTAACTAACTCTAGAGTTCAGGAGATTCTTGAAATGTTTCTCACTCTAGGCTAGAGATTTTGGCAGAGTTATACTAGATGATTGTATATGACTCTCCAAAATTAGAATATCACTCCTTATATGACTCCTTATTTCTTGTGTGAAGAGTATGGTATTACAAAATTTGGTGTACAAAGAGAAAATGTTCTCTATTCACACTATCAATTTTGGTTCCTAACTCAACCTATGATAGTGTAATAGCACTTGATATCTTTTCATCAACCTTATGTTGAAACTTCCTTTTAGACTACACAAGTAATTTTAAATTTGAATCTAGGTTTGTGTCATTTAGCTTCTCCACTAAGCTGGTTAGCTACTCTATGATCAACTTTGTTGCTTCAGGTGCTAGTAGGTTAAATGCATTAAGAAAAATATCCTTGATATCTATAAAATCTCTTTTTTTCCTTGAGTAGTTCTTGATTCATCTTCTTTACAAGAGCATCCTAGAGTATTCTCATCTTCTCAATAGTGATGGTTGTATAATCAAACTTGGGCAAGTCAATCACTTCATCCAAGTTCATATTAACAAATGACATGACTCTATCTACCTTATATGTTCTTGGACTTGATCATGATGATTGTAGGGGTATAGCTTATATACTCAGCCTATAAAGAGCTTGGCTAGGAGGAGGAGTAGTTTCTGGTAAAGTCACTAGTGTTTTTATTGCTAATTGCTCCTCAAGTTTGGTAGTCAAAACTATCTCTTCAGTCTTATCCTTTGCCTTCTCTACATTCACAGATGCAACTTGATCTTTTGTTGTAGGTGTAGGAGTATCTACCTAACATATTAGAACTTGTGTTCCTTTATTCTTTTCTATTTCATCTTTATGTTCTTCAACTATCTCACCCTTTTCATGTTCACTTTCCTTTATATTGATTGAGACTAGAGTACTTTGTGCCAATGTACTGATGGTAGAAGTAGCGTTCTCCTTCCTTTGATATACCACAAGGGATAATGTATGTTGTATCAAGGTGAATTGAGGAGGGTTTGTAGATGTCACTTGTTTCTATACTTCGTCCCCTGCAGATACTTTGTCTACCTTTTCAATTTCACCCATACTCACTAGTATAGGATTTTCACATAGTTTGGCCTTGGTAGTGGATTCTACTAGTATCTTCTTCAAGTCATCCTCTATAAGGAGATTGATGTTTTGAGTGACAGTATCAGAAATAACATTAATCTTTACAACATTACTTTATGTATTCACCTCATGTGGAGGATTTGCACTTGGCACTAGTGTATATGGTACACTCTATTTTGTCTACTGCTCATCCTCAGCTGGTGCTTGTGTATCTTCATGTGTTTTAGTGCCTTCCTCTTGTGTAACTATCTTAGTTTCAACTATAATTACCTTAGTTACCTATTGTTGCTCATCATTATCCTCACCTACCTCAATAGGTGCCAACATTATTTCCTTGGGTGTTTTCAAGCCATATAATGATTTCCAAATCAAAGTGGTCTTTTATACAACATCCTCAACCTTGTTTTGCAATATGTTAAATTCCATGTATTTTAGTACAAATTTTCCAGTATGCTTCTTTAATTCCATATTGTTTCCTTATCCAATTCTAGCATCACTCTTGCAAGTGTAGCCTTTGTGACTTGTCTTTGTATGTTTAGACTATATTGCCACTTTTGCTCAACTCTATCAGATAATTCCTTTGGTAGAGAGTTGGCAATCTCAATTGGAGTTTGTTTAAATGTTTCTATCATGGCATATATTGACTTCTCTACTTGGTTCATCTCAACTTTTCCAAGTGTATCAAATTTAATATGTGTGAGACTAGATAAATCAACAGTATTCCTTATGTTCTCACATATACTATCTAAATTTGAAGGATAGTGACTTACCACTTGAAATTGGTTGTTGTCATCAGATTATGTCCTCTCTTCTCAGGCTCCTATTCATTACTAGCTGATCTAGCCCTCTTCTCTTTTCACTTATCTACTTCTTAAGCCTTCTTGCTAGTAGCCCTTGTGCTTGCTCTTGTAGAGGGAACTATTGGCTTAGGTTTTGTAACCTTCCTTGGTTTGCTAATAACTAGGGTCTTAGCTTTCTTCTTCTTTTTCTTGGGTGCTTCATTGGCTTCTTATCCCTCGACACCTTCTTCCATTTCCACTTCTTCTTCTTGGTCTTCTCCTTGACCTTGAGTCAAGGTCAGTGGTGCTTGAACAAGTACATCTTCTTCTTCTTCTTCTTCATCTTCTGCTTCTTCTTCTTCATCATCTACTCCACCAAATTTCTACTTTAGCTTCTTAATAATTTTTTTCTTCTTTCTAATGACTAAGGTAGTCTTCAAATCCATTCTTAGCTTAGATTTAGCCACACCATAGTTCTCAAAGGTAGTAGCCTTAGCATCTACATCTTCTGCAAGTAATATTTTTATTGCTGCAAAGGCTTCATCAACATTGATTTCATAGCCTAGTGGCCTTAGCCACCTTACCCTTGGAATAATAGCTTGAACATATGTAAAATCAATGTGAACTAGAAAGAAAACATCATTGAAATGTTTCTCAAGTAGTGAAACTAGTATCCTCAATCTCTTCTTCATTGATTGTTTGAAGTCTTCAAAATAGTTGGTCATAACTAACTCAAAATTGTTTCCAAGTTGCTCAATAAATTCACCTATCTAAACTACAATAGATCTATTTTTTTTCTAGGAAACTTTACCAAATGCATGGAATGTATTATGTACATAAAAGAACATACATACAAGAATTGAACCAAATTTACATTGTGCACTTTCAGTCTTCCTTATAGATTCTAAATTTTTTGACAATTGTTGCATCTATAGTTTAGCAAGGTCATAGGTATGATCCTTCTTGACTATCTTATAGCTCATGTCAATAGCAATACATGGTACATTATTGAGCCTGCTTGATTGGTAGATTTTTTGTGCTATTATCCTCACTAAAAATGCAATTAAGGGATCTGAGATAGTATCAATTGTCATCCCTTGTTTGTTCCACACTGCCCCTATATTCTTCTCAATGACCTCTTTGGATTCGCTTCTCATGGTTTTAGGTTAGTCAAGTGTTGGATACCCTATTACTCTATGTAAAATTTTCTTTGTGATTTTCACCGATCCATTATCCAACCATATAGAATTATTATGAATTCTACTCAAGACTATCTTTATCTATTTAGTTTTGAAACCATTCAAAAAATCTAGGGCATGAGTCAACTCATTTCTCTCTAAGATTTTGAATTCATCCTTCAATGCTCCATCTTCACATAATTTCCCATAGGTTTTCCTAATTTCCATGTCTTGTATGCTACCCACCTTGAATGTGTAGCAAAATCTTACATCTTGAATCATCAAAACCCAAGGTCCTATTATTGACAACGCACCAGATAGATCTTGCTTGTAAGCAATATTAGGAATGACTCTAAAGTTTAGTTTTCTGATCTCATTACTTAAAAATTCCACATTAAAAACTTATTTACCCTCTTTATTCTTAGGATTTGAAGAACTAGATGCCATAATATAAAATAGGGTATGTAAAAATTTGAATTGCGTATCTTAGCACATGATAAGTACCTTTGCAAATCTATCATTATATTGTCAAGCAACTATTGAATCCTTCTTACAAATGTTGGTATGATTTCTTTCAATTATCCTTTCACTGTTCACATTCTCCTTCTAATTTGAATGATGTCAAATGAGTAGAAATTGATCATATAGACCTTAAAACCTTGCATTTAATACTTAGTGCTTAAGCAACTGTAAGCTCAACTTTAATAGAGATTTTGACTCGCTTGACTTCCATGAAGTTTCCTTTTCCACTCAGCAATTTCTATGAGCTCAGTCAACACTATCACCTTTGATATCTTAGCATCAACTAACATTTCACTTGACAACAATAGTGAAACTTTTCATGCTCAGGAGTAAGATGAAAACTAACAAAACTTAAAGATTTTTTCTAGATTCTAATCAACACCTTGCATCTTTATTCATGCATATGTAATCTTTTCAGAACTAAATCCTTGGAACTAATGTATAGTATATATTTCAACTATTAGTCCCACATACCTCTTGATTTCTTAATTGAAGAAGGTGTGATTGGTGGAATTCTTTAAAATAACTGGGGGGGTGAATCAGTTATCCAAGGTCTAGATGTATAAATAAAACTTTTCATAATTTAGTGAACCCATAAAACATTTGTCATTATGCATGCTTCCATAAGATTATGAAATCACTTAAAACTTTTAGGTTACTATCAAATCAATTTGTAGAAATTTAAACATGAAATGTAACAGATTCAAAAACACACTTGACACAATGATTTATATGGAAACCCAATTTGGGAAAAATCACTAGTAACATGCTACTCTTTTTCACACTTCTAAAGTGATGCCCTATGAAAGGCCAACCTTATTAAAGGTTATGATACACACTATTAAATGTGACCCTATTAAAGGATTTCAATCACCCTATTAGAAGTGAGCTTTGTTAGAATACTTTAGACCCTACACTTGAAATGTCACTCAGTTAAAGGATTTACAAATGATTGTTAGGTCAACCTTAATCCAAAGGATTTACCCTAGATTGATACAATTATTAGAGAGTAATAGTAAGGCTTGATCTAATAACAACTTACAACTCCATTTGCAGATCATTAATCTCTATTTCAATCCTCCATTCTACTTGGCTTTCACACATGTTAGCTCCAATAGCTTGTTCTCCCTTCAAGCATTCATACCCTTAAGCCTTCTTGCTTAACATGCCAATGTAGTCTCTCAATTAGGTCACTGAATGAAGAAATACCCTTGACTCCTTGTCTTCCTTAGGTTCTTGCACATGACAACCCTTGCTTCTAACCAACCATCCCTATAAATAGGAAATTAAGATCTTTTGTCATTCATTCTCCATCATCTAATTTAGGGTTAGGAAAGATTAGGTAGGATTCAATGAATCTACCCTCATTCCATATCACTTCTAGAAACTTCTCATTCAATCATCTTTGAATTTTCCAAAAAATGGTTTATCATGAATTATGTGCTAGTAACTCATCAATCTTATCTTCCACCTAATTCACACAATCCAAGAAAATAAACGTGTTGGCTTAGATACATAAAATTCATGATCTCTCTAATAATAATGACACTAGGCATTAACTTGCTTATGATGCTTGACATCCTCTATAGAATCACTTAGCATGAACTAAAGTTTATTGGTGTTCATCATTAACTAAACTTTACTTGAAATCCACTATTTTTCTTGGCATACACGAAAACATATTTTTACTTGACTCCAACTGATTTTTTGCTCAGCTCACACTATCTTTGCTTGGCACCTACTATCTATTCAGTCAAGCTTGGTAGACAAAATTTGTTTAACTTGTTCTTTTGAACTTTTCTTAGTGTAACCAATATTTGAAACCTTAAGTAGATTATCAATGCACTATGATATCACTTGTCTTAGCTAATTCTTTTACTCCTCTTTTATATCATAACTCAACCTTTCCTCTAGGTGCTATTGTTACATCCTTCGATCAAATTCTCTTCATCAATCAAATAGTTAATAGTATTTAAATCATATAAGAAATTGTCTTACTAGAAAAATGGAAAGTTTTAAATTAGTGACAAAACAATGATTGAAACACACTTATCATACTTGTATCAATCTATTTTCAACAGTCTCCTTCTTTATAGTGGTCATTTGACACATTGGGTGAAGTGATCCTATCTAAACTTTATGTGATGTAATCCTCCTTTCTCTTTCATCTCTTGTTCATCTCATCTATGAGATTCTCAACATTTTCCTTTCCTTTCCTTTGTTGAACTCATTGCTCAATGCCTTTGACCTTGTTGGACAATTCCTACCTATGTGACCATTTTTCAAACAACTAAAACATGTGGTTTGAATCAACCATCTTTTGTAGTCACTTCTGAAATTTGTTCTTATGCAATTTTTAGCAACATGTCCATACTCTTGGTAGTAGTGACAACTATATCTAGTATTATAATCCCAATTATAAGAGTTGTCATTGTGCTTTACCTTTGTCTACTTGTTTGATGACCATTTATGATTAGATTTGCACTCATATGCTCTATGTCCATACTTCTAATAGTTATAGTAGCATCCTTCAAATCTTTATGTGCTTATGGTCTTAGTTCTACATCCATGTGTCAGATGTCCTTGTTTGTTGCATTTGTGGCAATGGCCCATGAACTTCTACTTAAGATTCTGATTTACAGTTTTGCTTATGCAAACATTAGCGATATGACCTATTTTACTACAATTATGACAAGTAGGTTTGGAGTTCTTACCTTTGTTACTTCTTTCTTCACCACTTTTAGATGATTCTCCTTCTTTAGTACTAGTGTAACCCAATCCACTGTTGATATATGATTAAAAAGATCATTTGAGTAGAAAGATTGTTATTATTGAAGAAGTGTTTTCAATCATTGTTTTGTCACTGATGTCAAACCTACTATATGTTGGTAAGACAATTTCTTATATGTTTCAAGCACTATCACTTAGTTTATTGATGGAGAGGATTTGATCAACAACATGTAACAAAAGCACCTGTAATACCCCAAAATTGGCTCATTGCCATGATACCTATTCTGGTCTATTTCTGATCAATCCTAAAGTCCTATTCCATTAGGCAAATTCTTATTTGGCTACTTGCTACTTGACTTAATTGTCAGATGCAAAAAACCCTAATCTACATTCATCATGCTTATTATTTAATTCCTATCGTATTTACTCATATTAGTCACATTAAACCTATTGATGAATATTTAATTTAATTATTAAGTATTTATACTTTAATTAAATTAAATTATATCCTAAAGCTAATGTACTATGGAATTAAATTTATTTAATTTAATAAATGTGCCTATTTTAATTAATTAAATGAAATTATTTAATTAAATGGAGAACTTACTTCTAATTAATTAAGCAAAGTTATTTATTTAAATGGGAAGCCATTCCTAATTAATTAAATGAAGTTATTTAATTAAATAAGAAAAGTGTCTTTAATTAATTAAATAGAATTATTTAATTAAATAGAAAAGGTAATTATGAGAGCATATCTCATTTTATTAAATTAAATATCTCACCAAAATATCTCTTTAGTTCAAAAAGGGAAATTTTTAGTTCACTGTTGATCAAAAAGGAATTAAATCAGTTAACTCTTTATTCTACTCAAATTAAATTAGTTAACTTCTTATTCTACTAAAAAAAAATCAGTTAACTTCCTCTAGTTTGGGAATCTGAACTTCATCTTCAATCCTGACCATTAATTGAAATCAATCTCAACCGTCAGAGGTTTTTAGGAAAATCTATATAAGAGACCCTCCTCTCTTCATTTCAAGAGGAGGTTGAATGAGAATTTGCATCAAATTGTTGCTGGGTTGTGCATTCATTTGAGCTCATTGCTTTCATAAGATATTCATTTTCTAGTTTAATCTCATTTAGCATAATATGCATACATTTTAGCATAATATTCTTTTACATGTTCTTAGATTAAACATGCATATTCCATTATAGATTAATCTGCATTCTCATATAGATTAATTTCATTTCTTAAATCCTTCATTCTTAGAGGGTTTGGTTTCTTAACACCTCAAATCTGAGGATATCTAACAGGCAATTCTCTTTAGATAGAAGGCAACAGGTGACCTTGCCAGCTAATTTTCAAATGAACAATCCAATATTCATTCTGGGATGAATCCACAAATAAGGACCATGTTGAAGTGTGTGTGTTAATATAGGCCACATGTTCACGCATACATTTCTGGTGCCCACCATGGGGCCGAGAAAATCAACTTTTCTGACCTCTTTCTGCATTTTTCTAATCATTTTCATGTTCTCTATCCATACTGTTCCATACAAATTTGGGGATCTTTGCACGAGACTATTCATTTTTGCGTGAGGATTCTTTTCAGGTCACGAGAGAAAGTGACTGAGTGCGCGAAACTTCGTTTGACACCTATTTTCTTCATGTGAGCCATAAAAGAATTTTGTTCGAACCTGTAAAAGATTTTGCATGACCCTACAAGATTTCACGTGGGTCTGTACATCATTTTGTGCTTGTCTGTGTAAAATTTTGCATGGGTTTGTGAAAAATTTCGCGCGAAATTTTGCAATAGCAATACAAAAGACTATTTTTTTCAAAATTTTAGATAAAATAATGTTATTAAAATTTTTTTAAAAAGAGTAACTTTTTTTTTGACTTTTGATGTTTTCATAGGTTTTAGCATTTTCTAAGCTTTTTTATGGGTATAAAAAAGAACAAAAAAAGTTAATTTTCTATTTTCCCATAGTTAAGCTTCTATTTTCACTAACGTGTTTTCTCTGAAGCATCTTCATTTTGGTTTTTCTAATTTTTCACAGCATAACAACGGTTTGTAGGACAATTGGAAAAGCATGATAAAGTTGCTAAAAATAGGTAAAACATCTACTATGCACATTGCAAGGATTACCAAGTAATTCTCTTTGACTAATAACACTTCATTTGGACCTAAAATGAACATCTCTCATGTCAAGCTTGTGTGTGTTTCCTTCCATGTTCTCATTTTACAACACATGCATAATTTGATACTAGGTTGTGATCTCCATTAGTTTTCATCTAACAGGCTTAGTTACTAGTGATATATCTAATTAGCTATCTTGGGTTATTGGACTTGCTAATCTGTTGGCCCCTCATTTCACCCTGTGGTTGCAAGATTAGCACCATGTTAAAGGGGAGGGGTCTACAGGAAAGAAGCATTAAATGCTCCACTAGGAAACCCTTTTGTGCTTTTTAGAACTCACTAGTTTTTGAGTTGTGGACTCATGTTGGCTTGTGTGAGGGGTTAAATGTTCCACATCTTTGGACTTACCTCACATTAGTTAAAGCGTTAAGTGTACCACCATGTACTCTTTGATTGCTTTTGGATAGATTTTCTTTCAAGAATTAACATCTGTACACACATAGTAATTAGGCCCCGTGAACACTATTCGTGGATCTTGAGAGAATGGGTTCCTAGTGAAACTCCTCTCTACGACGGATTCTTTGTAGGTGGGGAGGATACTTTGAGCATCTTATAGATAGATGAATCTTCAACTTGTTGATTGAGGCATCCTTTCTTCGGAGAGGTTGATAGATCACTAGGAGTTGATATCATAGATCTTTAAGAGATACTCTTAGTTTAGCATGTCGGATTAATCTATTTTCTTTGATTGGGCTAAAAGTGAAAAAGGTGTCAAAACCTTGAATCTTGAAGCTAAGTTCCCTTGTGGTACACTATTGTGAGTCAGTCACCTTTAGAGAGGGTTAATCGTAGTAGACAATCTCTCTATAGGGAAAACTACGTGGATGAAACCTCGAGTGGTAATAGCTATTTTTGATGTGGTAGTGACAATAGCTATATAAATGTCCTTGTGGAAGAAATCTCCATGGGTGTGGTTCATTGTGGGTTGTCAAATCTCCCCAGCAGCTCTTGAATATTAGATTCTCAAACTGTGTTGAAACCTCAGTGCACTAGGATTAGAGGTCACCCCTGTGAGTCATAAAAGTTGCAAAGTCAAAACATTACTAAAAACCTTAGAAAGGCCAAACTTTTCACTTTCTAGGAATGTGTGAAATGATTGCAAAACTCTTTGAAAACATACACAAATAGCTCTCCTAGGGATTAGAACAAACTAAGTCACTTGATTGTTCATGCGCAAGGTTGCTTTTTCCCTTGCTCATTGTTTTCAGATGTGCTTGAAATCACTTGCTTGCTACTCTACATGCCTATTTATCTGACTGGTTACTGAAATGATCAAAATTTGTCAAAATTAGTTGATGTTATAAAACTAGTCTACCTTCTCACGTGAAATCATTTGGTCTCACATGAAATCATTTTGTTCTCGTGCAAAATTAAAACACTGGCATTGATCTTTATGTAATCCAGGAAACTTCTTCACACGGTCTGTAAAACTTCTTTGTGCGGCTCGTAAAGGTTTTTTGCATAAGATCTTGTGTTAGCATTACCAATTTGGGTCTATTTTGGCTTTCTATGGCCTGCACGCTATCTTTTTCTGCATCCATTTATCGCTCTTTGTCTGCACATAGTCCTGAAATAGTGACACTTCACTTAGCTGAAGACTTCTGTCTTGCACCTTGACTAGTCTTGTCTCATAAGTAATTTTTGGTCCTTGTCTTAATGCTTGTCATACTTTGTGTCGCATTGGTCATAATCTCTAGCTATTCTAGCCTTTGAATCAGACCATTTGTGCCTTAGTAAACAACATTCTTACTATTCTCTTGTCCTTTTTGAGACTTAGTCTTAGTGTGGTCCTTGTCCAGGTTCTAGCTTCTTGTCCTTGTCTATGACTGTCACAACTAGAAATGGTAATGTGTTTTATCCCTATAATCTTAAAAATGGTCATGCTAGGGGTCGTAATTGTGGAAGAGGTCACTTACCTTTTATTATGCAATCTATATCAAGTTCAGCTAGTGAGGCATCTTCATGATCTCCCTCACTTGCCAGGTCATCTCGAGTTCAACAAAAATTTTCCAAAAATTTACAACAAATTAGGAATCCTTTTTACCAAGAGGATACTGAGATAGGTAGAGGTCCTATATCATCAAACATGATGTATGATCCTTTCTCCAAAGAACCTTTTGAAACACAAAATATAGAAACTTAACATATTCCTATAATGACTAATTGTGAACCTGAACATGGTAGTCATAGTCGATATCAAGAACCACCTAGGAATGACAAAGAGAAAGAGAAAGACTATGACACTAATGAGGAACAAGAAGAGGAGGAAATACTCCTTGAACACATAGCAAAATGTCAAAGAGAAAAAAATTTCCAAAAGGTCATGGGAATCCTAATCAACAAAGAGAAAGAAAAATACTTTCTCAAACTTGCCCAAGAGGGAGCAAAGTTACCTTCTCATTTCAATGTAGAAACCATTGTCAAAACTGAAGAACAAACTGAGACTTCCAAACTCCAAAAAGAATTAAAAATTATGCAAGACCAATTGGCTTAGATGATGCATGAGAAAGAGACCACAAAGACATACACATTGGACGTTCTTTGTTCATTTCCATTTGACAGAAGTATAAACATGCCGCCTTTCCCACGAGGCATAGAACTAACAAAATATGACAAGTACTTTGGTACTACTGATCCCCAAGATCACTTGTGGGAATTTGGTGCTTTTTCTATGAAGTTTATACAAAATCAAACATACCTCATGCATTTATTCCCTAGAAGCCTAGGTGGTCAGGCTTTGGAGTGGTTCTCACATTTACCTCTTGGTATCAAGACATTTGACGAAATTGCCAATTCATTTGTTTAGCAATATTCTCATAACATTCAACATCCTATAAATATTCAAGATCTATGCAACCTTAAACAGAAGGTTGGTGAGCCTTTTCTCACATTCCTCCAATGGTGGAGACAACTGTACACTAAGTATTCTCGTAAAATTCTAGAAATGGAGAAGCTTGACACTTTCACTGATAACCTCCTACCTGATTTTGGGTATAGAATCCAACTTCAAGGTCCATGTACCTTTGAGAAATGATTACATAGGCTATCCTATTGAAAAATTTATGGTCAAGAAAGGTGAGCTCACTCTTTAGAGAGACACAAAACAAGGTTCCACTTCCAACAAGGATAAAACCAAACATGTCAACAAGAATCAAGAAATTGTACATGATGGAGTTGTTGACAATGTCACACCCAAACCTGCTAAAGTAGCATTTAATCTCACAGATTGCCTCAAAGTAGCCAAAAATGCTGAGAAACCTCCCCTTGACAATAAGATGTCTGGGAACAAATCGAGAAACTCATGGACAACATGCCTCAAGCAAGAGTATATGCCTTTGGGGGAACCTTTGGATGTGGTTTACAAAACATTGCTACAACATAAGCTTATCTCACCAATGGATAACCCTCATCCCTATGATCCACAACCACATCCACCATGGTGGAATGAGACCTCATTTTGTGAGTATCACCAAAACAAGGGACACAAAACTAGCAACTATATAAACTTGAGTCATAAAGTCCAGGACATGATTGATGTTGGTGATCTTGTAATAGATGGACATAACAAAAAGTTGGACCACAAGGCATTCAAAGAACCTTTCCCAACTTATGAAAAAGGAGAGACTTCAAAGCTAGAACCCTACAACAAGGTCAGCTATACCTATTCCAATGATGATAATGTCATTCATATGGTTGAACCTATGGATTCTAAATATTGCAACATTATTACTATCAAGGGCAAGCAAGATAATGACAAACCCAAGACACCATTTGTCTTGAGGGGCCCTACTTCCAATATGACAGATAATTCACATTTGCAACACTATGCTAATGTTGTCACTTGTTCTCATGCCAAGTTGGTGCTAAAAGGCCCTTCACCTCCTACTTCAAATCCTAAACAACACAAAGACAAAGCCCTTACTGGTCCATCTGGTAAAGGTGCAAAACCCACAACGAACTTGAGCGCAACCATTTATAGTGTTCTTGATCAGTTGAAATGAACTAATGCTTAGATATCCATCTTTGAGCTACTTAAAATCTTGCCTGCTCACAGGAAAATTTTGGACAAAGCCCTCACTGAGGAAAATGTTCCTCAAGATCTTAATCTTGAGCAATTTCAATTCATGTTATGTCACCTGACCTCACCTTATCTTATGACCTTCTACGAGGAGGATGATAACTTGCTGAATCACCCACACAATAAGCCTCTACACATTGAGGTTATGATCCACTAGACACATGTTCATTCGGTACTCGCTGACAATGGCGCTGGCCTAAATATTGTCTCTGCTACTCTTCTTAGACAATTGGATTATTCTGAGGACTCTGTTGATCCCTGATGAAAGATCACTATTAAAGCATACAATGAAGTGGAACGAAAGTCACTAGGTCTTGTGGTTTTACCAATTCACGTCGATCCTATCGAAAGGGATGTCACCTGTCAAGTGCTTTACATTCCCTTGGCCTAAAACATTATGTTGGGATGGCCATGGATACATGAGATGCGCATTGTGCCATCCACATACCACCAATGCATCAAATTCCCATTCCATGGCTCTGAAGTTACTATTCTTGCCACTACTAGCTACACCTACAATATGCTCAAAGCTGTTGAAACTTTCATCCCTGCTAACCGTGAGTCTACTGATTATCATGACAATAAGCTTAAACAAATTGAGTAGTCATTCAAATTGAAAGAAACTTGCATGGGAGAGTACCACATTGAACCAGTGCTATTATTAACGTCTCTCCCAGAGTCCTCTTGATATTATGGTAGACCCTCAGAGGCAAAGAAGCCATTCGTGTTGACACCTCAAACCAAGTATAATGGTGCTTTTTTCAAGGCTACAGTTCCCTTAGAAGATGAAAGTGAAAACAGAGCCATTTCAGCATGGCTTTACAAAGAAGAGGCTCCAATGGACCTAACAGAACAAGCTCGAGAAATCACTCCTAAGAAATATGGACCTGGTCTTAGGCTTATGAAGCATTTTGGTTACAAGGGAACCGACCCTATTGGGTGCGATAACAATGGCCTAATTGATCCTATCAAAGAAAAAGCTTGAAGCAATAGTGATACAACTGGCCTAGGGTTTAAGAAGGTCCCTTTCCATTTTGGATCAAATCAATTCATCCCCAAACCTGAGAGTTCATCTGAAAATGAGTCACAAGCTAAGTCAGATACTTAAGTGGAAGAATCTGATGATGAGGATTCCTACCCTCATCCTATTCCTTATGATCTCACTTCATAAAGTTGGTTTGAGGTCAGAGATTTTTTGGATGTGAAAATCTAACAAGGAGAAAGAAGAGGGTTTGCTTCATCAAGTGACCCAAGTAAAGAAGTCTACCATGGCAAGCTAAGCAAGAAGGCTAGAGAAGTATGAATGCTTGAAGGGTGAACAAGCTATCAGAACTACAAAGATAGGAAGCCAAGAAGAGTTGAGGAATGAATAGTGATTTGTAATCTACAAGTAAGGTTGTAAGCTATATCAAATCAAAACTCTACTCTTACTCTCTAACAATTGTATCAGGTTAGGGTAAATCCTTTAGAGAAAGGTTGACTTAACAGTCATTGGAAAATCCTTTCCAAGTGAATGGCCTAAAGTCCTCTAACAAGGCTCACTTTTAACAAGGTGATTGAAATCCCTTAACCAAGTCACATTTAATAATGTGTGTTGTAACCTTTAACATTAGAAGAGTGAGAAACGAGTAGCATGTTACTGGTGGTTTTTCCCAAATTGGGTTTCCAAGTTAAATCATTGTGTCAAGTGTACTGATGGATGTGTTGTGTTTTATGCTTTACATTTACGCATGTTAGTTTAATAGTAACATATTAGTTTTGGTTTACACACAAAGAATGCATGCATGGTTAAGAATGTTAAATGGGTTCACTAAATTATGAAAAAAATTATTTGGATATCTAGACCTTGAATAACTAATTCACCCCCCTCCTCTCTTAGTTATTCTAAAATAATTCTAACAATTGGTATCAGAGCACAGTTTCTTAAGAGGATTAGTTTCAAGGTACTAAAAGCATAAAGATTAGGATTTCAAAAAGAGAAATAGGGATAACTTCTTTGTATGGAAAAGTTTGATGAAGATACATCTTGGAGGACTTGGAGATTATGCACAAGATTGCATTACAATAGAACATGTTGATCTAGCAAGTGACCTAACTACTGAAGATTTGAAGAAAAAGAAAGAGCACATTCAAGCAATGTTGGAGATTGCCTCTGCCCTAAGCTATGCTAAGTTTGATGACATCAAGTAACTTAAAAGTTAAAAGCAGATGTGGGATGCCCTAACCACTATATATGGAGGAGACAAAAATGTTCAAAGAGCCTAATTAGAGAGCCTAAGAGGTAAGTTTGATGAAATGAGAATGGAAGAAGGTGAAAACATTGCTCAATATGTTGCTAGAATAAAAGAAGTCATTAGTGCAATAAAATGTGCAACTAGTAAGATAGATGATGATATTGTGCTAAGTAAATTTTTAAGAATGTTGTTGTCTGCGTATGTCATTAGAGTGTCTACAATCCAAGAGTTAAGATGTATGTCAGGGAATGATCTAACCCTTGAAGGTTTTGTAGGAAGACTCACTACCTTTGAGTTATCAAATTTTGACAACTACCATCCAGAAAGTATTAAATCAGCATTCAAAGCAAAATTTTTTTTGAAAGATTCTGAGGAGGTGAAGCCAAAGAAGAAGAAAAGAAAGATAAAATATGCATCTAGTGACAACAACACAAATGAGGAAGACATTGAACAATTGGAAGCATTGCTAGCCAGAAAATTTCACAAAGGAAAAGGTAAATTTAAAGGTAAGCTACCTATCATTTGTTTTAATTGTAATGAAGTTGGTAATATTGTAGCAAGATGTACATAGAAGAAAAAATTTAGAGAAGGTAACAAGCACAAAAACAGAAAAGTAGATGATAGAAGAGACTACAAAGATAAAGACAAGAAGTCATGCTACATTGCTAATGAGAAAAACTTTGATGAAAATGGTGATGAAGTGGTATATCTTACAATGAAGGATGAGTTAGATGAGGATGAAACCATTTCACTTATGACTTGTGTGAACAAGAATGACAAATGGATCATTGATAGTGGATGCTCACATCACATGACTAGAGACAAAAGTAAGTTCATTACCTTAACTTGTTATGATGGAAATAGTGTAAGATTTAGTAATGATGCACCATGTTAAATAAAAGGAAAAGGTTCTATTAAGCTTACAAACAATATTTCATGTGACAATGCTTACTATGTTGAAGGATTGAATTATAACTTGTTAAGTGTGTCACAATTGAATAATTTGGGGTGCAAAGTTGAGTTTGAAAATAAATCAGCCAAGATATATGATACAAATGGAAATCTGATTGGAAAAAGTGATCAAACTTTGATAATTTGATTAGTATAAGTAACATGGAAAGAGTTAGATGTTTTCCTAAATTGAAGAAACTAGAAAATATAATGTGCAAAAAATGTCAGCTAGGCAAGATGAAAAAATCAAGCTTTAAAAGTAAAGCTTATACCTCTAAAGAAATACTCAAAATTGTTCATACTAATTTGTGTGGATCTATTGAGGTGCAAAGCTACAAAAGAGATAGGTATGTTATGCTACTTGTTAATGATTACTCTAGAATGATGACAATCATGTTTCTAAAACAAAAATCAAATGCTTTTTGAATGTTTAAATGGCACTTGGAAAGAGTTGAGAAAGAAACAAGTAAGAGCTTGAAATGCTTGAGATTAGACAAAGGAGGTGAATTCACTTCACATGAATTTGAGATGTTCTATAATGATAAAGGAATCAAGAGATAGACATTAAAACCTAGAACCCCTTCACAAAATGGAATTTTTGAAAGAAGAAATATATCTATAATAGACTATGCTAGAACACTAATGATGGAGAAAAATGTTTCCCAAAAATACTAGAGAGAAGCTATGAGTACTGCAATATACACATTGAATCATGTTCAAGTAAAGAAAGGTCATCTGCCTAATGTGAAATATTTTAAGGTATTTGGAAGAAAATACTATATTATTAAAGATGTTAGGAGTGGAAAGTTTGATGCAAAGAGTGAAGAAGGTATATTCCTTGGTTACTCCACAAGAAGTAAAGCTTACACGTGTTTAATTACTAACACTAACAAAATTGTGGAAAGTGCAAATGTGAATTTTGATGAGTTTACAGAAGCACGTGAGGTTGAAACTACAAAAGAACCAAAAGACTACAAGAAATTTGCATACTATTATGAAGGAATTCCTACTAAAGAAGATGTTGCAAATCATGTAGCAAATTAGCAGCAAGTTTCAACAACTGTCAAGTCACATCCTATGACTGTTGAATTACATTCAAATGTTGAGTTGCAAAATGAGGAAAAAATACAATCTAACTCTAAGATTGGCATACATGAAAGAGATGCTGAAACACCTGACAAAGATGCACATAGTGATACTAAAGCTAAGAGATAGAATGCAAACACAAGAACTGAACCTAAATTATCCAAATATGTCAAAAGATACCATCCTACAAATCAAATCATTGGATACAAAGATGCAAGGCCAATGATGAGAAATAGGTTGAGAGGTGAATCATGCTTTCTAAGAATGAAGGAACCTAAGATAGTAAAAGATGCATTGGAGGATGATGATTGGTACAAGGCTATGGAAGAAGAAATTTAGTAGATAGAAAAGAACAAGACTTGGAGCCTAGTTCCTAGACCAAAGGACAAGAATGTGATTGGTACAAAATGGGTATTTAGGAACAAGCTAGATGAGAATGGTGAAGTAACAAGAAATAAAGAAAGACTAATTTGCAAAGGGTATGCACAAGAAGAAGGAATTGACTATGGTGAAACATTTGCCCCTATTGCAAGATTGGAAGGAGTAAGTATTTTGCTTGCTTATGCCGCATACAAAGGTTTTAAAGTTTATTAGATGGATGTCAAGTGTACATTTTTGAATGGAATATTAGAAGAAGAGGTCTACATAGAACAACCAAAAGGATTTGTGGACAAAAATAATAAGAATATGGTATGTAAACTGCACAAAGCTCTATATGGATTGAAGCAAGCACCAAGAGCATGGTATGAGAGACTTCATACTTATCTTGTTAAGATTAGATTTGAAAGGAAAAATGATAATAACAATTTGTACATGAAGATAGATAAAGAAAAAGGTATACTATTATCTAAAATATTTGTTGACGGCATTATATTTGCAGGCCAAGATGCTTTGTGTAAAGATTTTGCAAATTAGATGAAGTAAAAGTTTGAGATGTCAATGTTTGGTGAGATCAAATTCTTTGTGGGATAGTATATCAAATGAAGTATGGTGTATATATCACTCATTTAAAATATATCAAGGAGATATTGAAGACATTTGGACTTGAGGACTCAAAACCAGTAAGTACACCTATGGTAATGTCACTCAACCTATCAAAGAATGATGAATCAACTGAGGTCAACCAAACATTGTACATATCTATGATTACTAAATTGTAATATGTAGTACATAGTAGACCTCATATTGCATTAGTAGTGGGGATAGTTTCTATATTCTTTGCTAATCCTAGAGAGAATCACTTGATGGCAGTGAAAAGGATAATGAGATACTTGAAAGGAACAAAAGAGTATGGTTTATACTATAAGAAGAATGAAAAGTTTGAGCTAAAAGCCTACACTAATGCTGATTGGGCTGGAAATATTGATGACAAGAAGAGCACCAGTGGAGGAGCATTTTTCTTAGGTAGAAGACTTGTTACATGGACAAGCAAGAAGTAGAGCTATACTTATTAATCTACTACTAAAGCAGAGTATGTTGCTACTGCTATCAATTGCACAAACATTGTATGGATCAAATGGTTAATAAAGGGAATGAAGGAAGAAATCACTAAACTAGTGACACTTTATTGTGACAATAAAAGTGCTATAAATATATGAAAGAATCATGTTATGCATATAAAGATAAATCACATTGCAATAAAGTATCATTATGTAAGGGAATTGGTTCAAGGCAAAGAGGTGAAGATGGAATATATCAACACAAAGGAGCAAATTGTTGATATCTTCACCAAAGCATTACCTAAGGATGCTTATGAGTATCTGAGAGGTAAATTAGGGGTGATATCCCTATCAAAGGCTATGTAAAAGATAGAGGGAGTACCTTGCATCAAACAAACTAATATTCATTTCATACACATTGATGTAGCGGATCTTACTTTAGGAAGCTGCCTAAAGTAATGACATAACTGGAATTTCAAAATAGTCACAAGCAAGGTCACAAAGGGAGAAAATTGAAAAACCTACAAAAGCTTATATCTACATATATAAAGATGTAAAGTGTTAAGTACATGTCTTTGAAATTGTTGTTAAAGAGGGAGAAAGTATAGTAAACTGATCAAGAGCATATTGATCAAGAAGATCAAAAGTAGAAAATCAAGTTAGAGGGAGAAAGTACATTGGGAGAAAGTATAGTGCAAAAGAAGAACACTAAAGTGAATTTTCATCATAAAAAGAATTAGAAGACTAGAAGCAAGAGAGAGGGAGAAAGTAGAAAAAAAGAGAGGGAGATATTATGATATTTTATTGATCCATGGAAGAAGAGAATGAGACATTTTGTAACCTAAAAAGGAACTACTAACAGAGGGAGAACTTTTATTCACAAGCTTTCTTTTTGGTATTGCCTTATTGTTTTAACCTAGTTAGTTTATCATTTGTTTGACTATTGATCAATTTGGTTTGCCATCAATGCTTAAGAGGGAGATTGTTGATATATGATTGAAAATATCATTTGAGTAGAAAGATTTTTAATATTGAAGAAGTGTTTTCAATCATTATTTTGTCATTGATGTCAAACCTACTATATGTTGGTAAGATAATTGTTTATATATTTCAAGCACTATCACTTAGCTGATTGATAAAGAGGATTTTATCAACAAGATGTAACAAAAGTACCTAGAAGAAAGGTTGAGTTATGATTATGTATTGAAGTGCAAGAATTAGTTAATACAGTGATAACATAATGTATTAATGATCTACTTGAGGTTACAAAATGATTGGCTAAACTTAGAAAGTTTAGATGAAAAAGGTTGGACAAAGTTCATTTGCTAAGCTTGACCAAGTTGATAGAAGGTGTCAAGAAAAGTTAGTGCAAGCCAAGCAAAAAGTTAGTTGGAGCTGAGTAAAATCAATTTCTAATGGATACTGAGCAAGTTAGTAGATGTCGAGCAAGGTAGTAGATGCCAAGTGAATTTTAATAGATGTCGAGCACCAATAAAATTTAGTTGATGCCGAGTGATTTTACAGTAGATGTTGAGTAACACAATATGTGTCAAGCATTAGTAAATTGATAATGCCAATCTATTGCATTATGAAAAAGATTGAAGATTTTCCAAATAAAAGCCGACAAGTTTATTTTCTTGGAATTTGTAAATTAGGAGGAAGATAAGATTGTTGAGTTGGAGGCACAAAATCTAATGTAAACTATTTTAGAGGCAAATTCAAATGGATTTCAAGAGAAGTTTCTAGAAAAGACAAGATATGGGGTAGATACATTGTATCCTACCTAATCCATTGAAAACCCTAATTTTTGAGATGGATAATGAGTAGGAAAAAGAGTTCTAATTCCTTATATGTAGGGATGTTTGGTCATGAAGCAAAGTTGGTTGGAGGTCAGAGAGTTTTTGGATGTGAAAATCTAACAAGGAGAAGGAAGAGGGTTTGCTTCATCAAGTGACCCAAGTAAAGAAGTCTAGCATGGTGAGCTAAGAAAGAATGCTAGAGAAGGATGAATGCTTGAAGGGTGAACAAGCTGTTACAACTACAAAGATAGGAAGCCCTGTAGAGTTGAGGACTAAATAGTGATCTATTATCTGTAAGTAAGGTTGTAAGTTGTATAAGATCAAAACTCTATAATTACTCTCTAACAATTATATCAGATTATGGTAAATCCTTTGGAGAAAGGTTGACTTAAAAATCATTGGAAAATCCTTTAACAAGGTGGCATTCCAAGTGAGGCTCACTTTTAACAAGGTGATTGAAATCCCTTAACCAGGTCACATTAATATTGTGTGTTGTAACCTTTAACAGGATTGGCCTTTAATAGGGCATCACTTTAGAAGAGTGAGAAAGGAGTAGCATGTTACTAGTGGTTTTTCCCAAATTGGGTTTCCATTTTAAATCATTGTGTCAAGTGTACTAATGGATGTGTTGTCTTTTATGCTTTACATTTTTGCATGTTAGTTTAATAGTAACATATCAGTTTTGGTTTATGCACAATGAATGCATGCATGGCTAAGAATCAATAATACATTTGGTACCAAATTGCAATGGCAGTGCCATTGCAATTTTTTTGTCATAACCTTGCCGTCATTGCAATTGCGACGGTCTACCATCGCAATTGCGATGACGATAAGGTTGCGACAGGAAAACTAAAATGGCACTGCCATTGCAATTTGGTACCAAATGTATTAGTGAATGTTAAATGGCTTCACTAAACTATGGAAAGTTTTATCTAGACATCTAGACTTTGAATTACTAATTCAGCCCCACCCCCCTCTGAGTTATTCTAAAATAATTCTAACATCTAGAAGTATCATTGTTGGATCTAGGGGATCTCATCAATTGTTCAAAGTACTTGATGGCTTCACTAGGCTTGTTGAAACTATTAGCAAACTCCTTTTCTCTTTTTAGATAATTTTTCAGTTGTACAATCTACAACTTCAGTGTTGTGATCCCAATATCCTTTACATTCAATTCATGATTTACAATCAAAATGTGAACCAAAGTTTTTAATTGCATGGTAGAAATCCTAGTTACCTCTAATATTTTCTCTTCTAATCTATTGGTCAAAATCCTTTTGTCATCTTCAATCATGACTTTTTCCTCTACAACTTTCTTCTTTTGCTCAGTCACCTCACATAGTAATATTGATTGGACTTGTTCTCTTTTGAAATTTTTGAACTTTTTAGTTAGGGTTCTATTCTTTTCCACTAGATCTACAACTGCTACATCAAATTCATTGGTGTTTCCATCTATAAACAATTTAGCAGTGGCAATCTCTTGGTATTGTGTGTCATTCTCTTCAATAGAAATTTCCTTCCATCTTATATCTTTAACTCATTTCTTGCTTCATTCAACTGATGTAGGGAAAGTTATATTTCAATCTTCTGGTTCTCAATAGTCTTTCCCAACTTGTAGACTTCCATTTCCAAGATCTTTCCTCAAAGCTGCAAAGCTTTACTTTCTAGAGAACTAAGCTATGATACCAATTGTTGGAAATAAAATAGGTAAGTAAACTCTAAGAGGGGGGGTGGGGGTGGGGTAGGGTGAATCAACACTTAAAACTTTCAACCTCAAAAACTATTCACCACACATCCATCTCACAATCTATGCATATAACCTAATGTTGACAATTGGCTAATAGTGATATTTAATTGTTTTCATTTATGGAAATACATGATGTATATGCTAACAAGAAACCTTAGAAATAAAGATACTTAGTGTTTGGTTATTAGAAAATTGTCTAAGTATAGAATCTAGTTTACAAGAGTGTATTGTTCTTCTTATAACACATTGCAAATGTCATATTGTAGCTATCAAAGTTACATGGAGATTGTATACATGTTGGTGATGATGTGTATAACCTCAGAAGTATGTACAAACTATACAAATCAAAGATAATCATATTTTGATGAACTACAAAAATTAAATTGAAGGAGATAATTACTTGTCCAATTAGGGCCAACATCCTAGATGTTTACTATAACTTGGAAAAGTGAATTGTGGTCTTAGTTGACCTAGCAGTAATTTCTGTAAAGGCATGGTATTTATGCAAAGGACTTGTTGATATAATAAGTGTGATTGTGAAGCTGTGAAATGATATCTTGTAAGATTGTGAAGTGAGAAAAGTTTTGTGAAAGTGATATATGCAAAGTTTTATATGAGTTATCTGGTGATCTAAGATCGAGTTAAAGATCAGAGATCAGACAAGGAAGGAAAATAATAGTAAATTACTTGTTTGAGCAGTGAGCTCTTCTTGTAGTTGAAATTGCATGTTTGGGCAGTGTGCTCTTCTCACATACATTATACTACAACTCCTAATAGGTTTGGAATCTCCTAACAGGGATTCAAAGTCTCCTAACAAGGAATGCTTATACTAAATTTTCTCATTGACTCCTAACAAGGTACATCCTCAAAAAGGAACTTATATATTAGTATATCATCTAGTGGGTATCATCCCCATCAGGGTTTTCCCTTGGCTAGGGTTTCCCTAGTTAATGAAATATGGTGTTATGAGTTATTTTTGTGCATTGCTATTTTTATTATTCAAAATTACTTTATTTCTTTGTTGTGCATGGTTTAAAGTAAGTAATAATTGTAGAACAAGATTTAGTATGCAAAGAACATTAACAATAAAGTAAACATTCACAAACTAAAACTGAATTCACATATATGTTTAGACAAAGAAAAGCAAACAAGAAGTGCAAAACCTCAGAAGAGAAAACACTCCATGTTTTCTTGATTTTGTAGATGCGTCCTTTGATGTGGATGTATGCTCAAGATGCTCAAAGTTGCTTCAATGGTGGAGATGGGTAATGGCAAATTGGTAGCTTTGTGAGCTCTCAATTTGGCATTATAAGGGTATGGGTATGGCTTTTGGCTCTCAAAAGGGCATGATAACTTTACTCAAATGGTTGTGATTGAAATAGCTTGGGAAAGGATTCAATTTATAGGCTAAGGGCTTGAGGGATGGAGGGCTAAGATGCAAGGATGGAGAGATGGTTAAGGAGGGCTAAGATGCACTCAAAGGGGAGCACATGGATTGTGATTGTTTAGCACCAATGGGAAGGTGACACTTGTCACAAGGAGGATGAGTGTGAGAGGGTAGGGGAAAGGGTTGGTTAAAGGCATGATGAGTGGGGTTGAGTATGTAAGAGAGATGTAAGAGGAATGAGTGTGGAAGAGGGAAGAGTGTGGAAGATGGATGTAAGAGTCGTGAGTGGGCTTGTAAGAGTCTTTTATGGTTTGTAAGAGCACTCATGACTTGGTGGTTGGGATTTTTGAGGGGAGACTTTGGTTTGGTTTAGGAAAGTCTTAAACTTGTTTAGGGAATGTGACAAAATTAGGAGGTGGATTAAGCTTGAGTTTAGGATTAGATTAGGGATGTTAGAGATGTGCAAGTAGATGGCATTAATGAGGGTGGGTGAGTTAGTGGCTAAGCTTGGTTAGTATGGGTGGATGGGGTGGATTAGGCTAAATGGAGGATTAGGGATAAGTTAGGGGTTTTTAGATTTGAAAATTTTATTTATCAAATAGATTTATTTAATAAATGGGGATTTTTGGAATTAGATAGAAGAATAGGATTTAATTGATAAATAATAGGTTATTTGATTTATCAATTAGGACTATAGATGATTAATTAAATTAATCAGCTAGGGGATGGCAAAAGATTAATTAAATAGGAATTTAATTAATGATGCCTTTAGAGATAACTAAATAGGATTACTAAACCGGTGTAATCAAATTTAGGTGTCTACAATAATATCTAGTTGGCAACTAAATTTTGTAGATTACTGATTCACCCCTCCCCCCCAATAATCTTTATTTCTAACAATTGGTATCTGAGCATAGTTATTAATAGCTTAAGTAAGATCCCTATAGATATGAAATAGTTGATGAAGAACCTTGAGGAAGCTCTTGAACAAATTGATCTCCTTACTGAAGAAAGAGATAAGTTGAAGGATAGATATGAAGACTCCAAAGCATACATTGGTCAACTGAAGAAAAAGATTGATCATCTAAAATCCAAGCCTAAATCTACTAAATCTAGAACTAGTGATGATGACCATTCAATGTTGAATACAAGATACAAGATCTTGAAGCATGAGTTGAAGATTACAAATCTAAAGTTGACTTTGAGAAATGAAAGTAGAAAAATTGAATCTAATTTGAAGACTAAAAATGTAGATCTGAGAGCAAATTTGGCAAAGAAAACATCTGAGTTTGAAACATTGAAAAAAGATCATGAAGAACTCCATAAGTACAATACTGTTGTGAAAGATGAATTAACACAGTGCAAATAGCAACTTGAGAAGCTTTATTCTAGTAGAGAAAAGCTTGATGATTATATGTCTATAGAGAGACCTACTTATGGTAAGATTGGTCTTGATTATCTAATTAAATGTCTGAAAAGAAGCCTAAGATTAGATTAGATCTGAAAGAAAAGGACAAATCTGATGATAAGATTGAATCCGATGATAAGATTGAATCCAATTAATATTCTAAGAAACCTAAAGAAGTTGAGCAAAACAAGGAAATTGTAATGTTGGATGAACTAAAGCAAGTGGAAACTCCTAAGACAACTAGGTATGAATTTAAAGGGAAGTTTTTTTTATGTAATGAAATAGGTCATATGAAAAGAGATTGTACTAATAAGTCATTTAATCATGTTAAAGATTTTTATTGTCACAATTGTCATGGTATGGATCACAATGCAATTTATTTTAGGAAACCTAAGTATGATAATGATTGAAGAAATAGTAGAATGTCTAGAAATACTAACCCTACAAATAGAAGAAGATCTAATGAAAGGACATTGAGAGAAGGAAGATCTTATGAAGATACAAGATAGATCATGTGTTATAAGTGTAACAACTTAGGATACATTGCTCAAAATTGTCATGCACCTGATGATCAGCAAAATCCTAAAAGTAGAGCACATGTATGTCAGTTATGTAATAACTTCAAACAGATAATGAGGTACTGTAGAATGGATAGAAACTATGGAGATAGAAAGAATAATTGAAGAAACTTTAGGAATAGAAGGAATGATGGAAGTAACAACATTTTTGATAGAAGGAACCAGGAAAGGAACTCCTAAACTAGCAGAGATAATGAAGAATAAAGAAACATTATAAGTGAACTTCGAGAAGAACTTAATGAAGCATTTGTAAAAGGAAATGATATCTCAAAAGAAAAGTTAGATGATGAGGAGATAGCAAGATCAAAGCCAATTGTTGAGTTTGATTCAATTAAGTTGAATTAAGCTCGTTTACAACATCAAAATTTGAGAACTTCATTCAAAGATTGAATTACAAATAGTGAAGTGGGGAAAAAGTATATCTAGTTATGTTTAGATGGTACCTAAGCTTGCTTGTAATTTGGAGCTCATTTAAACAAGTTATGATAGAATTTAGAGCTACTGGTACTACAGTAAAGGTTAATTCTACAATAGAAGATGAAAAGTATGTTTTTGTAGAGGATTGTGTGATGCAAATTCTTGAGGATGTTTGTCATGATGGAAGGAGGCTATAGTAAACCTCAAGTGACATTTGAAGATCAGATAGATGAGTTTGAGCAATTAATTGATTATAGAATGCAAGTAACAACTTTTTCATATTTGTGAAGTAGTCAATTAATGCAAGTTCAAGTTGATGAATAAATGGAGTACAAAATTGGTTTTCACTTAATTGCAAACACATCCAAAGTGAAGAGCATTCAAAAGTGACTTGTCAAAGTGATTTGAAAGCAAACCCTATTTTTAGAAAGAGGTATTTTATCATTTTTCTATAAATTTGTTTGGTAAAAGATATTGTTTGATAAAGATCATGGATATGTCAGTAGTGCACAATGTTGAGAATGAAGATAGATCTAAGTTTAATATAGTTTCCATAAAACCTAATGATGGAAACCCTAACTTAGCATTGTCTATCACTCCAAACAATTTAGTTTACCTTGAAGATATAGAAATTTATTTGAATTGCAAGTTTGAGTCAATTGGTAGTGAGTTCATGAACAAATATATGGAACTAGTTTTCAACCACAACATGATAGTGAAGCCTAGATTTGAACATCTAAGGGGATTAGACTTGTTTAAGTATAATTTCTACCATGAGTTAGACATAGATGAATGGACTCAAATCATATTTAGTAGGATACATGATGATAAATTATGGATGCAAGATAACGTAGTAGACATTTCTACCGACTATATTCATGAGGTAACTAGTTTTAGCAAACAAGGTAGTGTACATATACGTGATAAGTTAGTAAAGAAGAAAGTTGAAAGCTATACTAAGGCACTGTACAATGGAAAGGCTATGGTACCATCAAGCAATATGATGTGATATTTCTAAGTAGAATTATTGCTTATTCAATTTGTCCAAGTTCTAAGATAGATGAACTTTTATCAAGATTCATATATGCAACATACAAGATATGTGTTGAGAAAGAGCAAGTAAATCTGAGTGAAATACTGAGAATGCAACTCTTGGAAAACCTTGGAAAGATTAAGAGAAAAAAGAATGGTGTTATTAGATTCTATTCATTGATAAATAACATATTCTTTCATGTACTTAAGAGATTTCCCTACTTATCAATCACATACATAATGAGTAGTGATAGATTCTCTATGGAAATGATTTCAGAGGTATACAGAAGGCACCCTAAAGACAAGATATTGGATAGTGGAAACTCAATAATGAGGACATTTTAGAATCAAATGAAACAAAGATTTAGAATTACTCTTGTAATTTTGGATAGATTCAAGGAAGATATTTGTATATTAGTTGATAAAGATCACACTTATATTCAAGTAGTGGAACCTTAGGAGACATTTCTTGATCCCTTGAGCTATGAATTGAATGATGATGTTGTAGTTGGTTACATTAATTTGTTGTTAAATTCAAACAAAGAAAAAGAAAAGTATAGATTTTGCACATTTAATGAGATCACTTAACATGCTTATCAAGCAACCTTGGAGAAGGCATCTCACACGAAGGTTGAATCAATAATGAGGAAGGCACTATCAGAGGCCAAAATGATAGAGAGTGAATCAGAGGCTATGAGAGAAAAAATGAAGAAAGGTGTACTAAACATACAAACCTTGTCAGTATCAATTGCTAAGACATCTTCAGAATAGAGCATTCTATATGTAATAGTGCCTGATGTTCAGCCCAGTGAACAGAAAAGAAAATCTAAGAGATTAGTTGAAGCAGTGTCTACAAAAACAAAGAGAATGAAACGGATGGCCATAGGACTAGGAAAGAGACACAAAATATTGTTGACAATTGAGTCAAGTGATGAAGAAGATGAGGAATAGGAAACCAAGCAAGCAGAAAAGGTGACTCCAACTAAGCAAGAAGTAGAAAAAGCTCAGCAACCTTGGAAGCTAAAGATTGAGAAGATTATATAGCTATGGCCAATGAGGGAAACTTTTTTTAGATGAACAAGTTTTATGATTTATATAATAATTTTGAGAAGGATCAGATTGATATATCTATTGTGAGATATATGATAGCAAACAATCTAAGTTTGAAGGATATTAAAGGAGTAGTGAACCAGAAAGTCTATGAGAGACTTATAAATAAGAAGACTCCTACAAGAGAAGAAGACCTTGAACTTCAGAAGTCTATGCTGAGGACCATTTGCAAGAGTGATGATGAAGGTGAAATAAAAGGATTGTTGAATAACCTCACACCATACTTGAGAAATAAGTTGAGACCATTCTTATTCATGGTTGGTGAGAAGGATAAGTTAAGAAAAGAGATTGCAATAGAAATCAATAAGATGTTGATAGAGTCATAGGTAGCATCTTTTCTAGCCCCTAAAACCTCAGAAGTGTTAGTAAGTGGTGACACCATGAAGATTGATCAAACTAATGTTACTCTTAACATTGATGATACCAATCCATTTGGTGGTTCCAACATGAATTAGACACTAAAGATATTGAGGAAAAGTTGAAACAAATTGAGGAAGAGAAGAGGCTACCAGAAGAAGAAAAGAAGAAAATAGAAGAAAACAAGAAGCAATTTATTGAGGAAGTTAGGAAAAGAAAGGAAGATGAAGAAAAGAGAAGTATTGTAGAAGAAGAGAGGATAAAGAAAACTATGGAAGAAGAGAAGAAAAGATCAGAAGAGAATAGAGAAAGAGAGGAAAAAGAAAAGAAAGAAGAGGAAGAGAGAAGAACTAAAGAACAACAAAGAAATAGAGGGAGGATGAGACTAAACCATCTAGTTCATCTACTCTACTCTACTCTCTCTTGATAATTTAGCTACTAATGATGATGATCAAACTAGCCTAATTTCATCCTTATCTAAACTTATACAGAAGAATAAAATGGTGAAAAGTTTATAGAGATCATTAATGCAAGTGACTAACAGACTACACAGTACTTTAACAGTACAACATACTAAGTCAAATCTTGAATAGAGAGGACAAGCAGTGCTAAAATCTTTTGATGAAGAGTTTAAATTTTTTTTGAATGTTGCAAAGGCAAAGGCTCAAATTTCCCATGATTATAACTTGTTTAGCACCATTTGTCAAAATATCAAGAACGACTTAGTCAATCTTGATACTTGTATAAAAGAACTTTGGAAATGTCAACAAGAAGAGAAAACTTTGTATGTTAAGTGTACCTTATCATATAAGCTAACTAAAGACTTGGACAATCAAATAGAAATAAAGATGAATGAGCTAGAGGCTTTGTCCAGCCAGATCCAACATCCATCTAGCAAAGTAGATGATTTTGAGAATCAAGTTGCTAGTGTTCACAATGATATCAGGAAATTGGAACTTTAGAAAGAGAAAAACTTGAAGAGAACATCTAATGTCAAAGAATCCATTGCTCTAAAATTATCTTTTGTTGAGAAGTAGTTAGAGGAATCTGTCAAGGCTAAGGACACATATTCAAACTTTTTGTGCAATTCTCACATCAGGTGAGTCTACTAAAGAGACATGAACCAAAGGTATGGATAATCTAAAGACCATTTTTTGATTATTGTATGAAGATTATTTCAGCATAAGGAAGGACAATAGTTTTGATAGTTTTTGGATAGTTTCTTGACATTTTGACCTTTTTCATTGGTGTCAAAGGAGGAGAAATACATGTAAAAATTATATACATATCAAAAGAAGAGATTGTTGGGAGAGATAAAATGGAGAGAGATACATGTGGAAAATGTAAAATTAGTAAAGTATATTGTAAGGGGGAGCATATATGTAAATTTGAACAAGTTTTAATAGATGTAATATTTATTTTGTTAGTTAAGTTTTGTCACTTAGCCAATTTTCCCTATTTTTTTGTCATCAATGCCAAAGGGGGAGATTGTTGACAATTGGATAATAGTGATATGTAATTGTTATCATTTATGGAAACACATAATGTACATGCTAATAAGAAACCTCAGAAATAAAGATACTTAGTGTTTGGTAATCAAAAAATTGCCTAAGTGAAGAATTTTGTTTACAACAGTGTATTGTTTTGTTTATAACATGTTGCAGATGTCATATTATTTGTGAAGCTATGAAATGTTATCTTGTAAGATTATGAAGTGAGTGAACTTTTGTGAAAGTGATATATGGGAAGTTTTATATCGGCTATCTGGTGATCCAAGATCGAGTTGAAGATCAAAGATGAAACAAGGAAGGAAAATAACAGTAAATTACTTGTTTGAGCAGTGCACTCTTCTGATAGTTGAAATTGCATGTTTGGGCAGTGGGCTCTTCTTGCATACATTATACTACAACTCCTAACAGGGTTGCCACAACTCCTAATAAAGTTGGAATCTCCTAGCAGGGATTCAAAGTCTCCTAATAGGAATTGCTTATACTAAATTTTCTCATTGACTCCTAATAGAGTCCATCCTCTAACAAGGAACTTATATATCAATATGTTATCTAGTGGGTATCATCCCCATCAGGGTTTTCCCTTGGCCAAGGTTTCTCTAGTTAACAAAATATGGTGTTATGAGTTATCTTTGTGCATTGCTATTGTTTTTTTTAGCATTACTTTATTTACTTTTTATGCATGGTTTAAAGTAAGTAATAATATCTAGTTGGCAACTAAAGTTTGTATATTACTAATTCACACAAACACCCCCTGCCCACCCCTCAGTAATACCTATTTCTAACAACTAAAATACCAAATTAATCATATACATCCATCACATGAAAGTAAAATTTTCAACACATGTATGACACAAGATATTTGATTACCCAAAAACCCTCTAAGGAGAAGGTAAAAATGGGGTGGGGATGACACCAACAAATCTTCACTACTACAGTAATAAAGTGTATCTAATGAAGGTTACAATGTTTGATCATGAAACATGATCTACCCTATGAAAGGTTTGCCCTATTAAAGGCTTACAAGATTGTTAGATATTACCCTATTAAGGGATTTCAACACCCTACTAAAAGTGCACCTAGTAAAAGGACTTTAACTTACAATGAAGTAAGCACCCTATTAAAGGATTTACAATTGTTTGTCAAGACTACTCTATTAAGAGATTTAATTGATTCATCTATTAGAATGTCTTAGCAATGAACCTTTGATTAGTACTTTATTGTTTGATGTCAGATCACCTGAATCCTAATGTATACTTGATCCTTCTTGATCAGATGTATCTCTAATGTCCTTTGATTCCTTTCATTTGTTCTCCTTTAACTAATTCTACAATGTAACTCAAATCATAACACCTTAGTCACCAAGAATGCCTTGTTTATGCATGAAAATTCTCTTAATTTCTCCTTAACTATTCCTCCAAATTTTAGGGTTTTTCCTCCTTAAGAAGACCTAGGTGACTTAGGGTTAGGTATAAATCAATGGTAGTGATTCACCTATATTGCTGCTTAAACCTTCCCTTTTTCTTATTGGATGTATGTAATGCATAGGGAGTCACATTTAAGATTCATCTTTATCATCAAAGATCGTAAAACAATCCTTAAGTTGGCCCAAAAAATAGTTTACATAGAAGTTTGTGCCATTACAAACATCTATATCAAAATTGTATAACTTGGTACTTGAAGTCCTTGATGCTCGACATCAACTACAACTTCAATGTTGTAACTCGGCCTCTAAATAACTAGGCATCCAATAATCACTCATCATCTAAATAGCTTGGCACATACCATCTTCTTGGCACTTGAGTGACTTGGCACTTACTAGTTACTCGGCTCATACCAAATATCTGTCACTCAACATATACTATCTGACAACTTTATGTTCAACATGCATTATTCTTTTGGAATGAACTAGGTAAATGACTTAAGTATATTGCCACTCATATGTCAAAACCAATCTGAGATTAACATAGACACGAAGATTTAACATGGAAACCCAATTTCAAAAAATTGCCAATGCAACTAGTTAAAACTTTTCACTCTTCTGAAGTGAGCCCTATTAGGAGCCAACCATGTTAAAGGTTAAAAAACACATTATTAGGTGTGACCCTGTTAAAGGATTTGAATCACCCTGTTAGGAGTGGCCTTGTTAGAGGTCTTAAGAAACTTCAATCTAGAAATGCCACCTTATTAGATGATTTACAAAAATGATGGTTAAGTCAACTCTATTAAGATATTTCTTCATTTCTATAATTGTTATAGACTAACAATGATTGACCTAATTGATGAAGGAATTAATTTGTAGATTCAGATCATTGTTTTGGTTAATCTTGTGGATCCTCCCTTATCAAAATATTCTTTGCAACTTCTTGGATATTCTACCTTTAATCAGATATCCTTCTTTATTTTCATCTTATTCTCTTCCATAACTTCATTCTTCAATCCACAACTTGACTTTTCATATATATGAAACCCCATGTGAAGTCATCTTGAATACCCTCTTTAAACAAATAATTAATATCCACTAGGTTGGCTTGCATAAACCAAATAATAAACAAAATTATTGTGCTATTCACTTAACTGACACTGAAACTGAGTCACTCGGTTAGCATTAAGTTCCTTTGCTAATTGACTTGACTTGGTTTACACTGGAATCCTTCATTGAGTGACCTAACTTGGTTTACATTGGATCTCTGAACTTGTTACCTTTTTAATCTTGCTTGGTTGATATGGGAGTCTTTTGAGCTCAATTACTACTAGCAATAGAGTGTGACATTTGTGTATTATCAATGACAACATACTATTGAATAATTTATTTCAACATAGAACTTTCCCTAATGAGTTCTAAGATGTATATTGAGTCCTTGACTTGGTAGAGAGAGCCTAGAAGCTAGAGAAGTTAGTGTGAATACTCCTTGGTTTGGGTTCAAGAAGAGATCCCTAGAAGGCTTAGAAAGAATCTTTAAGAGCTAAGTCTAAGTGACTTAGAAATGGCTGATTCTAAGAGTTGATATCATCCCATAATTGATTTAACCAAAAAAATTCTTCGCCAAGTTGTTTTCTTTACTTATCAAATAACGTCATCTTCTCAGTCATCACTATTTACTTGATTAACACTATCTTTCTTAGTAACACTTGTAAACTTAGTTCATAAACTTATGCTTGGTACACTTTCACCAATCAATATCAATGCTTACCGACCATCATTTTTAGCTTGATAGAACACACTTATTCCTTATCTTTTCATCTCATAAATTAAGACCTTTCTTACCAATCAATAAAAATTAATTCTTCATCTTTCTAACTCTTCATTAAATCGTATAAAACAATCAAACCAATATTACCTTATCAAAGATTGGCTCATCAATTGCCTATTGAAACTCATATACTTAACATTACTTCATCATTTCATCTTCTCACTTTTGCCAACTTTTCTTTTCTCAATAGCACATCCTTTAGATAATTTGGTAGCTTGCATAAATTAGTAGAGTCAATAATCTTGATGTAAATGAAAAAATAACAACTGATCCAATTCCTCTACATTCCTTTCAATGCTAAATTTTCTAACCTTGATCATCATCAACATCATCTTGACTAGCAATATTAGCTATAGGAACATGTTATATTTCTTTACATTCATTGTCACTTCCTCTCTTTCTTGCATATCAACTCTCTTGCATAACCTCTCTTGTAGTGCTTGGATTTGTATACAAATGGATCCAACAATTCTCTTTTTTCATAGGAACATTTCTTATACCACAATTCATTCATGGGGGTAGTTTTTCTCACTTTCTCACAAACCCACAACCACAGTCCTAGTGTAAACTTCCTCACATTTAGTAATTTATTTATAGACTTAGGAACTTCTACTTTGATCCCACTTGATGAAGCACACTCCCACTATATGAAGAAAACAACAAATAAATAAAGAGAAAATGTAATCAAGGAAACATTTGTTTCTAATTACTATAACGAAATGAAACACAACATTCTCTCTTTCAATAATATGCAACTTAGAGCCATAATTTGCACTTCTAGAATTTTTTTTTTGTAACCCCCATTCACTTGCTTTATCTATAATGTTTAACCCCTAGAGTATTTTGGAAAAGTGTAGCACCATATTACGGCACCAAAAGCCTCACTAGCCAATTTTCACTTAATACTTTGTTGGAAAGTGAGAATTTGGGTTTCCATACTGTTGAACTTTTGTAAGCCAAAACTTTCAATCCAATTACTGGATCTTTAACCATCTTATATTATCAAAAAGCATGTCATGGTACCTATAATAGTGATTTTTGTTATGCTCGTTCAACTTTGAAACTCATTTGATGCCTTTACGACTCTGAAATTTCAATTGAGAAAATTCTCAAAAACTCAAATATCTGTTGACTATCAAAAGATATTGGGATGATTCTTGTTCCATTGGCTTCATTTGAAAATTTAAAATGTTCATTTAAGATTTTGTGCAAAATTGTCAACTTACCAAAAATAGTAGCTCTACAATATTAGTCCTTATTGAAAATAAAAAATATTTTTTTAATGATACATGATTGCTCTAACACACTAGATGCTTCTATATCATATTTACTCTTTAAACAACAAGGGATCATTAGAGGTTTTAACATATTTGAAAGATAACTCATTTACTTTCAAAAGACGTACTTCACATTAATGTAAATTATCTTTTTAACTCTATGTTTCTTCTTTATTATTACATACCACAATACACAAATAAATAAATGACATATTAATTTAACTTTACAAATTTAATTAAAATAGTCATAAAAATAAATATATTATGAAATTTACAAAAATAAATAAATAGTAACATAGACTTTTTATTTATTAAAATCAATATCTTTGAAACTCTATTTCAAGTTAAACTTTTGAATAGAACATTTTTAATTATTTTAAAAATATTTTATTAATATAACTTACAAATTACATAAAATAAATTTTATACGTACAATCTACCATTAAAAATTTTTAAATGATATAAATATCTCATATACTTTGAAAATAATAATAAATTCTATGTAAAATGATAAACTTAAGTAAGGTCAACCCTTCGAAAACGAAAGGCTAAGTACTAAGTTAATTTTCCCTAAATCTATTTGAATAAGACAAACTATTCTTTCTCTATGGATAACATATCCCCAAATTTTCATTATTATTATTATTATTATTGTAAAAGGATTTCCATCAAGAGTAATTGTCAAACATCTAAACCCCTTGTTTTGAAATTATTAGTGAAAGAGGTAGAAGACAAAAAAAATGTGACATTGACGAGTTATCTAAAAAAATCTAGAAATCTTAGGAATATGATGAGCGAGAAAGGGAGCGGGCCTAGAGTTTTCAAATGGAGGGTTCCCTGTAGACATGGATGCATTGCAAGGACATTTGAGATTGGAGAGGGAGAAGGGAGTGATGAAGATGAGGATGATTCAAAGCTTGGTGTTGAGGGAATCAAGTTTTGTGGGCTTTTGGAGGAATTTTTCCGGTTGGATCCGACAGTCTTGTTGTCTTAGCACTCTCTTGTTGTTGGTCAGAAAACATGGGGTCAAATTGCTCATGTGTGGTATTTTTCCTTTGGGGTGGAACTCCTCTTGGCTATCACCTTTTTTTGAGACTGATATGCAAGGATCGAGGTTGGGTATTAGGTACCTTTCCTGCTGGTGACAATGTTGATGGGTTCCTTCTAGTTGTTGCTCCTAGCTAGGGACAACTTTCTTCAGAGGGTTATTTTTTGATTTTTGAGAAAGCTAGCTCTGGCCTTCTATGTTTTTGAGGTGAGAGTTGTTCCCCCAGATGCGTAGTTGGTTGTGATGGTAACATGGGCAAAGGTGGGAGCTTGGGGTTCCAAGGCTTGGTCCAAGGCTCTCATTCTCTTTGGCTTATCTTACCTTGGAATGACTTTTTTTGGATCAAGACTTTTAGATCCTCTGTCTTCCCAAGTGTTGGTGTGGAGATTTACTATCTGCATGACTCTCCTTGTTTTTATGCTGGTAATGGCCAAGGTGGAAGGTTTCCTCTCCCCCTCCATTTGCTAGATATCAGGATAGGTTGCTACTGTTGGGGCAATCTTAGGTTGTGAAGGCTTATGTGGCTGGCTTCTCTTGGACACTACCAATTTCATGCATTAAGCTCTTGTGTCCTAATTCTAGTTAACCATGCTTGGGTTCCACCACTAGTGGGTGGGTGGTTCTTGGCTAGGAGGGCTATTCTTTGTCCTCTCACTATGAACAAAATGTGGTTACAGAGGTGGTGGGCTTGGTTTTTTGTCTCTACTCTATCTCACATGGCTTCTATGGAGGTGAAGATATCTCCTATTGAGGTGGAGATATTTTGTGAGTTGCTGGGGGTGGAGGTGACTTCTAGTGTGGGAGACATTGTCAAGGCTGCTACTTTTGATAGGTTGGAGGGTTGGTGGTTCCACCTTCCTAACCTTGATATTTGGACCATTGGTGGGAGGACTCCCCTTTGTCCTCTCATTATGAGAAAAATTTTGTTACAGTGGTGGTGGGCTTGGATTCATGTCTCTGCTCCTTCTTGCATGGCTTATATGGAGGTGAAGCTATCTCCTATTGAGGTGGAGATCTAGCGTGAGTTGTGGGAGACTCCTAGTGAGGGGGACAATTTCTTAGTTTCTACTACTGATAGGTGGGGGGGTTGGTGGTTCCATCTTCCCAACTTTGTTGTTTTGATCTTCCATTGCCATGCTTTTTCTGTGGGGGACCCTTTCACTATTGAGGTGGGAAAGGAGACTGCTGTGAGTTGGAAGATCTTTGAAGGTGCTAGCCTAAGAATTGGGCCAAGATGGGTCCGGATCTCTGATTTAGAGAAGAAAAGGCAGGCAACTTGCTCCTTTGTTTTGTTGTTCATGTGCTAATGTTAAAAGGACCTACTACTTCCTAGTCCTAGTTGTCCTTTGTTTGGAGGTACGCTAGAAGTTTTAAAGGGCACTTCCAAACCATTGGATTTTGTGTTTGGATGAATGCTAGAAGTTTTAAAGGGCTCATCCAAGTCCTTGGTTCTTGTTTTTGGTTTTGTTTCATAGTTGTTTGGGGGCTTGTCCCAAGGTGTGTTATTCTCTGACCTCTGTCATTGATGGAGGTAAGTTAATATTGTAGATCCTTGGTGATCTTGGATTTGGCACTTGAGATTGTTAATCGTATTTAGCAGTATAGTGCGAGTTGTTTGTACCATGGGCTAGCACCCTCTTGCTACTTAACTTAATCAAAAACATTATATTTGCTCCCATGATAATCAATATCTTGTTGTGAATTAGTGGGAAGATGAGGAAATATGAAGCATGCTTTGGACAACAGATATTTAAGAATAACATTTATAAATAATAATAATATAATAAGTGGAGAAAAATAAAATAATATGTGAATTAGCGTGAAGGTTAAGCATTGGACAAATATCTTAATGATATCTATTCAACTTATATGTTAGTCGCTTATTATTATTATTATGTAATAATGTGTGTATTCCATAACCTACATTAGTTCTTTTGTGATATAATTTGAGTCTTGTTTGATGGAGACTCTTATAAGGTGCAACAAAATGCATTGAATAGTTTGGGTTGGCGGTGTTAGTTTTATTTGGTTAGATTTTTTTGTGTCAATTTTTTTTCAAAAAAATAATTTTATTTTTATGTAAAAGTTTAACTATTTAAATTAAGTTGTTTTGGTGGTTTATAGTTTGCAATGTATCTTAACTTTTATCATTCAATTACTATTAAGAAGGAAATTTTTTTGTGAATTAGTCTAAGTCTAAATGGTTCAAATTGAGCCTTGTTTGGAAATCCAAAGTTGAGGCTAAAGCACAATGTCTTTCTTGGAAAATCATCCACTTTAAGGTGGTTGTTGGAGAATGTCTTTCCTTCCTTTCTACACATTCCTCCAAATGCATTTTTCGTCAAAAGATGGAAATTATTATGTGTCTTTTAGTTATGCAAAAATCTCAAGTTTTTGGGAAAAGAGGTATATCCTTCATTCCTACTATATTTATTAAATATTTAACTTGGAAATTAGTAGTGCTAGGGTTGCATTACTTGAGAATGTCAATGCATTTTCTTATTTATTTGAATGCTAAGATGAAAATTTGATTTTGTTGATGCCTTCCCTAATGCATACATAATTTGGAATGGTTTATTTTCTTGTATCATTTTACAATAACTTTATCTTGCTTAAGCCTCGAAAGAGAATATCAACTAAAATGCTAAGTTCAGAATACAAATCTATCAAGTTTGATCCCAACTGGTTATTGTGGCTAAAGATTGCCATGGAACCTTTCTCAAAACTATGAAGTTCATTGTGGAGGAGCATATGCTTGATTTTCCATAAAGGGTCTATTCTGTAATGCTTGTCTTTGTAATGATGTGTTGTAGTTGAAGTCATTCTCTATCATTCTTTTTAGTTGATACCTTAAAAACATCTTTATTATAAATTATTTATTTATTAATATAATGCATTTTTCAATTCAAAAAAGGAAATGAAACAAAGGCATTTTATGGTTAGGTCTATATCATACTTTTTATGTACAGACATTATCTAACTAATTGTCAAATTTTATGTAAGTATACTATTTTTTTGGTAAGATTTTAATTTGTGATTTGTTAAAAGAAAGAAAAATCTATATAAGAAAAATTATTCAAGAGAGAATTTTATATTAGATTTTTTATATGGAATTATGTGTATGGACTCCAAGTTCCATGGTTTGCAATCCAAGTTTAATAGAATGTCCATGTATGTTATACATTTTGAAATGTGAATTCTTTTAGAAAAAAGCCATAACAATAATTATTGTTAAGTAGGAGATATTTTTCACAAGTAGTCAAAGTATTACTATTGGGATTCAATTATGTAGTTCTTTGGTCAAAATAATTGGCCCATATTTCATGAGTAGTGGTTCACAAGAAATCATCTCTCATGAGAATGTTTGGAACACTTAGCACACATTTCATCTAAGTGACACTCACATTTCTGAAGCATTGCCCACCCCAGTATTACTCTAGCTCAAGCATGTTGAGCCACCAAGTTTCCTCCAAGCTTAAGCTCACTTTTCTCACAACCCCATTTTTAATAATTTATCAAGTGGTGTTCCTCATGAACCATTCATTAGAAATCCCCTTAATCTCATCAAATGATAAGTAGGAGATATTTTTCATAAGAAAGTCATATTATTATATTTCTATCATGATTCAGTTGTGTAGTTTTTCAGTCAAACTCATTAACCCATGTTTCAAGCATAATGGTTCATAAGAACCCATCTCCCATGAAAATAAATGGAATACTTAGAATTTATTTCATCTAGGTGATTCTCACAAAGGTGAAGTACCATGACTTCTTGAGTTGTCACCTATCCTAGTACCACTACAACTCAAACATGCTTAACTATAAAGTTTCATACAAATTCAACACCACTTTTATTGCAATCTCACTCGCAAAATATTCAACAAGAGTTGTGCCTCATGAACCATTTCTTAGAATCCCCTTAATCCCATCATTTTATACATAGAAGATAATTTCCCATAGAAATTAAAATTGTAATATTGCTATCAAGATTCAACTGTGTATGTCTTATTATTAAATCTTATTTTATGATTCATGATGGAGATGTGTGAAAATAATTTCCTTAGTTATAACATTCAATAAAGATGTTGACCCTATTAGGAGTTACAATTATAATAAGAATGTGATCTCATGGTTCTTACAAATATATACAACTTTAGAAGTAGTATAGAACAATACCAAAATCTTGACTATGTTGATATCCTCAATATCTGACCTTGTAGTTTCTTGCATCAAATCACATACAAAAATTCTTTCTTTTCAATAATAATTAAATTTACACCTATACAATACCAAAAAAGTGTGGATATATCAATTATATCATTACAATACAATTGAAAACTTTGTTAAAAAAAAGTTCCCTCCTTTATATTGAAAACCTTTAACTATCAAACTTGTAATTGATCACACATTATCAAAACCCAATATTAAAATTATTTATTTGAGGGTTAACATCTAGGATATCATCCCAACCTTGTCAAGTTCTTGATTTGACAAATTAAATTTATTCCTTGACCAATTTTATAACACATTGCCAACTGCTCTATTCATGCGATGTCAAACCTATCTCTAGAAAATATTACTAAAACATATGAAAATCAAACTATTATGTTTAACACCCATAGAAAAATGTTCTATGATTTCCAAGCTAACATTCCTAAAATTTTTAGACTTATACCTACTCCCTATGAATCTCACTAAAATAAATAATCCAACTATGTAGTGTTTAATTGCTTGATACTTAGACAATTTTCTTAGTCAATCATTATCAAACCTGATACATATCTTTAATGGCCTAAGTACATCATAATTTTTTCATTAATTATAACTCCTATCAACTTACCTATACCAAATTTCCAACAATATCATCATTTTGCATTAATGGCAATGTAGTGAAAAGCTGGCTAAGTATAAGTGACACATCTTCAAAATTTCAAAATCTCAAACTAATTATGTTCTCCCTCTTTGACTATACTCTATGCATATGTTTTTACTCCCCCTTATCATATAACTAATACATACCTCTTACATTCAAGTATTTTTCACTGACTATTCCCCCTTTGACATCAATGACAAAGGTGAGTCAAAAATGTTGTATACACATCAAAGTTACATTTCAAAAAATTATACCTCTAGGCAAAAGTCTAATACAGTCTACAAAGTCCTCCTTAAAGTCTAAAATTTTGTATCCCATGTTGTCTTAACTAACTCTTCAATCTGAATAACTGCACATATACCATAAGCTTCTACTTCATCTCCATTTATTTCCATAGGGATAAAATTATTATAAGATCTTACTTATCCATAATCCAGTCCTTTGGTTTTTACTATATTTTCTCGTCTTACTCTACTTGTTGACTTTGATCACTAGCTTCATCTCTGATATATTTTATTATTTTTACTACTTCTAACATAATGTTGCACTTTTCATCCAAATTACCAACATTAGTATTATCTTGATCCTTGAATGGATCTTTGCCTCTTGTAGCTCTACATCAAGAGTTATTGGCACTCCTCCAAAGTAAACATCAAGTTGCTCAACTATGCTAACAAATTTTTTAGTTTCTTTATCATTTGTTCTCAATATTTTAGGCTCATTAATGGTAATTCCTACATATTTCTTCTTGTCTTTCATGGGAATAGGGTCCTTAAGAATTTGAAGTACAACATTCTTAGTTTTTTCTTGAATTTTATTATTTTGACCTACCATTATTTCAATTGTTCTCAACTTTCTTCCCAATGGTGTATTTATATTTTTGAGCATATTTTTCAAATCATCAAAACTAATCAAAGTACATAGCTCACTAATTGTGTCTTCTCTCAACTTTATTTCTTCCTTAATAGCTCTTAATCTTCTTTCTTCCAATATGTTAAATAGATGGTCTAGTATACTTCTCTTAAGCTCAAAGAAATTCCTCTTAAACTTTAAAATATATTTTACAATAAAATTCTTAAGTTTTCTTTAATCATTATCACCATCTCTCCAATAAAACTTATATACTTGATCCAGATTTATATCATGTTCTATTGTTTCTATGATCTTCATTAGCTTTAGCTTCCACTTCTTCCTTTCAATAACTAGGTCCAATTGTTTTTCCTCATCATTGTATTATATAGCCTCTTCCACTTTTTCCTCTTCTTCTACTTCCTTATCCTTTTTACTCTTCCTTTGAATTATTATTTTTGATCTCTTGAAGATTGGCCCATGTGCTTTAGCTTTCTATCTAAGGGTTTCTTAAACTTCTATATTAACTAGTTTTCAATAGAATTATTTGGCTCATCATGTTTCTTGACTATAAATAAGGTTCTTGATGATTTTCTTAGAGTTACTATTTATATTGAATGCCATGCACCTTAGTGATTTCAATGTAATCATCAACCTTTCTTTCTTCTTTCTTACCCTCTATTGTTGCCTCTTATATGATATGTTCTTGTGGTACCCAAGTACTATAGGCTTCAAGTTTAGCCTTAGATTGTATTTCATTGGCTCTTCTCTTTCTCTCCTCTCATTCCTCATTAGTCATACCCTATTCTTTCATAATGTCCTTCACCATTTTGGAAACCTTCCTTTTTCTTTCTCCAAAATAATGTTTCTCCCTCACTTCACTAGATTTCTCCTTGTATTTCTCCCATCTAGTACATTCAAGGTCTCTTTTAGACTCTAAAATTTTCTTTTCATAACCTTCCAATATTTCCTCACTAATTTCATAACCCATAGGTTGAATCAGTATTTTCCTAGGTTCTATTACCTTCGTGCAAGTGTAATTTATCTCTACCATAAAATGTATTGTATTCTCATATTTCTCTACTACAGACCATGGAATCCTTACTCTTTATTCCATCTCCATTTGGAATGCCTTGATCATCCCAAATATGTCTACAAAAATTATTGATTTAGGTTTTTTGTTTTAGTGATTAGTGATTAAGTCCACAACGTACTTTACAATAGTCCATTAGATGTGTGGCATGTTAGGAAATGTGTGAAGTGCTTGAAATAAATTGTAGACAACTAAGTATCCAAATCTAAAGGGTTTGCACTTTTCTTTCTTAATCCTCTTTATGTTTTCAAGCAATTGTTGTCTTAGTATCTCACATACATTGATTTTTTCTCTATCCACAATAATATTATATGTTGCATAATTGAACCCTAATAAAATAGTGTTAGGCCTAGAACTATAATTCATTTGATATCCCATGATCTTATTTTCCAATCTAACATCTATTTGTCTAATAGTATCCAATTTCATCCCTCTCCTATCTCAAAATAGCTGTAGTATTCTTTTGAACTTCTTTCTTGACTTCTTTTTTCTATTATAGGTATAATCCCTTCATTACTAATTCAAGTTACCTTATGAATTAGGAAAAAAATTATCATAATAGGTTGATCACCCATCCAAATCATGTTATCATGAATTCTACTTGGGATTATTGTAGTCCATCCTAAATTGATCAAATTCTTCATAAAACATATATTGTGTAATGGTGCACTAACCTAGTTCAAACACTTCTTTAAAATTATTATAATTGTTGTAAACCTTTTCCAAATTAGTAAATATGTAATTATCTCCAATAGACTCAAACTTACAACGAATATATTCTCTAATATCCTCACCATCTAATACAACTATTAGAGTCTGTAAGAATGCTCATGCAAGATCATCTCCCATGGACATATATGGGTTCTTCTTAAGCTGGTAACAACTTCTTTCCCTCACATTGCATACTATAGGGGTTTTCATGATCTAAAATGTATTCAAATAATTCAAACTAAAATGCAGTTATAACCTCAAATAATCAATAAATACATTTTTTATCACATTTAGGGCATCCACAAACAAAGCTCCAAACACTTCAATTCATCTTGAAATCTCTTTTCTAACTCCTTTATTTTACTTAAAGCTCAAATAGTGAGTAATTCCTTGCATTCAAACCCTTCAATCCATATGAAATTGAATGTGCATTAATTTCATTCAAGAGTAGAACCCAAAAATTTATTATACTACAAAAACTCTTCAAATATTTTGTAGCCTCATAAACTTCCATCTTAGATTCTACAAACTTGGATATAGATAGATTATTATTATTTCACTCTATATGTAACCATGTAGAACCTAATTCCATCTCTCAAGGGTGTGATAAATTTTTGGTGTAATATACCCTATTTATGATATAAAGTGATAGTTTGTAAAGATGTATAAGGTTTTATACTAGCTATTGCTTCCACTTTATTCTCTAAAAATTCCTTGACTTTTCCATCCATACCTTAGTGCTCCTTGAAGCTCCTTCCTTTACAAATGTATTATTAATGTTTTATGTTAGCATGAATGTTGATGGTATTCCTTTTGGGAAGTATCCTAAGCATCTCTAGAGCATGTGGGAGATTGTTAGCATGATCGACATGTTGCATTTTTTTGACATTGATGTCAACATAGAATTGTTTCTATGAGGACTAGAAGAGTAGCATACAAAGATCAAGGTCATACAGACAAATAATTGATTATTAGGTCAAGTGTGGCTAAGGAAATGTTCAATTTTTTGTTCTATTGAAGTTGTTAAGTGTACATGAAGTAAGTCAAAGATATGGTTGATTTATTGAGAGCAATATATAGACATAGTATCTGAGAAGAAATTTATAATGAATGGATTGTATCCCCTAACATATATAGAATCATGATATGCAAGGTTAGATAGTGATAAAATATAGTTTGATGATGATGTTAGTGGGTGCACAAGGTTCAAGGTCACATGTGTGAGAAGTTGTAAATATTGTGAACCAATAGTGTTTTGTAATTGTAAATAATTAATTATCTTAATGAGGTCATATTATAATTATTTGGGGGAGCCTAAAGGTTGACTGGGGGAATTTTGTTGAGAACATGGTATAAAGGAAGGACATTGTCCTTATTTTTTAAAGCATGAAGAGAATCAAGTGTATGAAGTGTGCAGACAAGAGAAAAGTGTTTGGTGAATGTGAGTAAGAAATCCAAGGGATTATTGGATGCAAAGGTGGTAATCTAGTGATAAGATTAGAAGAGGTTTTCTAGCTGACAGGATAGATGAAGTAAAAGTATATTTTATTTCTATTATTCTACAAGAAATAATACAAATATCAGTTGGATAGTGAGTTCAATGGTCTTGCCCTTGAAGTTGTTTGGATAGTGGGTCCATCTGCCTTCTACAACTCCTAACAGGGTTGGAATCTCCAAACAAAGATTCAAAGTCTCCTAACAAGGACTAATATGTACTAAATGTATTTCATTGAATCTTAATAGGGTCCATCTTCTAACAAGGAACATTTATATTAGTACATCATTTTGTGGGTTCCATCCCCACTGGGGTTTTCCCTCTAATAAAGGGCTTCCCTAGTTAACATAGATGGTGTTATTGTGTATGAGTGTCTTGTTATGATTTTTGATTATATTTCTAATATGGTTGAGGATTAATAAGGTTGATAACTGTTATATTAATTGGATAACTGATTCACCCCCCTGAGTTATATTGGTAGACTTTACTTTCTAACACTTCCTACATGTGTTTTGTTCACATTCTAATTTCTTCCACTGTTATAAATGTTTACTCTCACATTAGGTGTTCTCATATTAATGAAACCATTGAATCTCTTGAATCTTGTTGTGTGACCTAAACTATTGCAAATATGACATGATACAACTCTGTTTCCAAAATTTGGTCCAATCTAATCGATCTACAATCTACAATCTCTAGTAATATATCCAAAGTTGTTGCATTTGTAACACATTACTTCATTGGTGATAGTTTTGTTCATTCCCAAAGGTCTACTAGCTATCATGTTAGTCCTTTCATTCATTCTCATATTTGATCTTTAATAAGCATTTTTCATTCACTCGATATATGTCTATAATAAAATCAATTATAAAACTAATGAGTAAAATATTTATCATTAAAATTAAATTTAACTCTACAATCTTTCTTCATGTGTCCAAATTCATTACATGAAAAGAATATTCCATTGAACTATTTTCTTTGATCTCTAGGTTTCTCAAACTAATTAGGTGCATGATTGATATGATCCAATGTTTGAATAGTACATTTTTCATATCATATACTTTTGTGATATCTAACTTCTTTAATGATTCACCTTCAAGGTAGCTAATCCTTGTCATATATCCTATAAGCCTTTGTGTCATGATCTTCTCTTTAAGTTTCTTTGTATTTGTATACAACTTCTCAAGATGTTTCTAGGTTTTTGTAGTTTTCCCTTTTAACACACAATCATATTTCTCAACTTTGAAAAACTTCAATTTAGTATCTTTGAGTTCATATGTTACCTCAATAAGTTGTGGTCTCATATCTACATTGTTAGACCTCAAATTTGTTTCCACATTGTGCTCATCTATCATCAACTTCATCTTTGGTGATATAATCTAATGTTCATGCCTCAAAATCTCAATCTCCTTCTTAAGTTTGGTGGATGATTCATAATCCTTTATCTTCTCATGTAATTCCTTTATCTTTGGTCTTGAACTCTTAATATGATCTTTTATATTTTCAATGAAGTCATGTGCATCTCTAAGATTGGTCTTCATTTTCCTTTCTTCATTAGATTGATCTAATTCCTCAAGAGATTCTTCAAGCATCTTATGTAAGTGTATTGAATCCATAGTGATCTCCATCAAATTTTTAGGATCCTTTTGAGAAACTATTCTCTAATACCAATTATTAGAAATAGGGATACTAAGAGGACAGGAGGGGTCAATTAGTATTTGACACATAACTCTTTGTCCAACTATGGATATCAATTAAAAACATTAAACTTCCATAAATTACTGAACTTAAGAGTAATAACAAGAATAACATAAAGAAACTCATAACAACATATTTTGTCAACTATGGCAATCCTAGCCAAGGAAAAACCCCATTGGGGATAATTCACACAAAATGATCCACTAATCAAAATTATATTGTGAAATATGTTGACCCTATTAGGAGTCAATTACATACATAAAGTGTATTTATCCTTGTTAGAGGACTAGGCCTTGTTAGAATCCTTAACCCTATTTGGAGTTATAATTAGAATAAGAAGACAAGTTTACTGCTCTTACAAAAATATACAACTTTATAGCTCTTGCAAAAATATGCAACTTCACAAGAAGTATAGAACAATACCAAAACCTTGACTATGTTGGTATCTTCAATATCTAATCATTCCCTTGTAGTTTTTTTCACTAAATCACATATACAACTTCCTTCTTTTCTATAATAATTAAATTATCATCTATACAACATCAATAATGTATGCATATATAAATCATACTATTACAATACAATTGACAACTTTTCTAAACAAAATTTCATTCCTTTACACTAAAAACCATAAATTGTCAGTCTTCTACTTGACTAGACAATATAAAAACACAATATTAAAATCTTCTAGATTATGTATATTATCTTGGATGTCATCCCTAACTGGCCAAGTTCTTGATTTTACAAGTTAAATAAATTTCTTGACCGATTTACAAATACATTAATGAAGAGTGCTGCCCTTAATACCTTAAACACATAATAGAAACAAAGAAATAACAATAATTTGTGAGAACAAATTATGGGCTTATTATTATCATCACATATGCAAAATTATAGAATTCATAATTACAATATGCTAACCCACATGGGTGCCTTCATTACAATAATCTAAATGACAAAGCTATGAACTATCACCTAGAGTTGTCCTAGACAATCTATAGGCACTTCTTAAAAAGGCAATTTTATGCTACCTGAGAAGGTTCTAGATAGTCAAATGTAATACCTTGGGCCAAATAACCCTAACAATACATATAGAGTTGGTTAAATACACCTTTGACATTTATTTTGGAAGTTTTGGTCAGCCCAACTTCAAAAGGCCATAACTTTTAAACTATTGCTCCAATTTTATATTATAACCCCTTTTCTATATCCTTTGCTTCTATTCTACAAGTTTAGATCTACACAACTACCTATCCATTAACTTTTCAAGCCTCATCTGGGCATGTTTAGGCCTTCAAAACTAAGCCTAAAGTTTTTGTACCAAACAAGTATACCAAAAATTCACAATAACTTCACCCATACTTATGATACAACATTGAGCCTTAACTAGCAGGTTGATACGACTGAGATGAACCTCCACCTCTAAAATTAGGATGCTTTGAGGTCGTATTAATTTTGTACTAAGTAGCAAGCCCCCATAGAAAAAAACTCTCCATTAAGAGAACCCTCATTCAAACAACTAAAATGAAATATTTTTGGTTGATGCAAGATTTCTCTTACACCTAAGATGTTCCTGCATCAGATACCTAGGGTAATTTGGTTATGACCTTGTCACATCTCAAGTGTTCAAGGGAAAACCAAGATGGTTAACCTGCTCTCTTGATACCCATGAAGAATTTTCTACTAGCCTCCCTTTCCATTTGACCAGGTATGCTTCATAAGCTATGCTCCTTGTACTTTTGCCAACACAACTATCTAGTATCTCCTCAATTTCCTTTGTAGTTGAGCTAGCTCCTAGAATACTACACTACCCTTCTACAATTTCATCTCCATAACCTCCTTTATGATACTTTGTTAAATCTAAAATGTTAAATACTAGTGAAATATTTAGTTCAACAAGAATCTCCACTTTATAGGTATTTCCATAGTCATGTCTTTTCACTATCTTAAACAAACCAAACTTCTTCATTTTCATCTTATTATATGTATCCACTCAAAAATGATTGTTCCTCAAATGAAGAATGAATTCATCTCCAATTTGAAATTTCTTATACCTCCTTTTCACATCTACCTTAGCCTTGTATTTTGTATTCATCTTTCTAATGTTCTTCCTCACCTCCTCATGGATGTTCCTCAAATTTTTAGAAAATTCTTCTGCTTTAGCACTACTTATCTCTCCTTTATACAACTTCCTCAATAGAAACATTTATGGGACTACTCCCATATACAAATATGGAATGGTGATTTACCATTACTCCTATTGATAGAATTATTATATGAAAATTCTTCATATGGTAAAATCATGTCCCAACCCTTTGGTTTATCTCCAACCAAGCATCTTAACTCTGGTTCACAACTTCTATTTGTCCATTAGTCTATAGAGATGTGATGAACTAAACTTGAAATTTGTCTTCAATTTCTTCCATAGTTTTTTCCAAAAATACCCAAAAAACTTGGTATCTCAATTTAAAACTATACTCTTTGGTAGACCATGCAATCTCACTACTTCTTTAAAAAACAATCCTGCGACATGAACAACATCACTAGTCTTCTTGTAGGGAATGAAATGTGCCATCTTTGAAAATTTGTCAACCACCACAAAAATAGAATCATACCCTCACTGAGTCTTTGGAAATCCAAGAACAGAGTCAATGTTGACATCCTCCCACAACTTCTCTTTGTTAGGATTAAACATGGAAAAACTTTAATGAGGTTAAGCTAAGGGTTGACAAGTTTAATGGGAAAACTTTTAGCTATGGAAGATGCAAATGGAGGACTATCTTTATTAGAAGGATAAATGAAAGTTGTTGGAAGGAAAAACCAAGAATCAGGAAACTATGACAAATGAGGACTACAAGATTTTAGATAGAAAGGAACTTGGGAGAATTTGATTATGCTTGGCACCATTAGTGACATTTAACATTACAAAAGCAAAGATGATAGAAGAGTTGATGCAAACCCTAGCAAAACTATATGAAAAGTCATTCACTTCAAATAAGGTATTTCTCATGAAGTGTTTACTTAATATGAAGATGATAGAAGGTGGATCTATTGCAAATTATTTAAATGAGTTTAATACTATTACTAGTCAGTTATCTTCTATGGGTATTATTTTTGATGAAGAAATTAGGGCTCTTTTAATTTTGTTTTCTTTTTCTAAAATTTGGAATGGCTTGGTAATGACTATGAGTAATTTTATTTTTGGATCTAATACCCTAAAATTTGATGATGTTATCAGTGTCATTTTGAGTGAAGAAACTAATAGGAAAACCTTAGGTGTATCTACATTAGGAAGTTCTTTGAACACATAAAGAAAAGGTAGAATGATTGAGAGAGGAAATAATTCAAAAAATCATGGGAAATCATGAGGAAAATCAAAGGGGAAGAGGTCTTAATCTAGAGGATCGAGAGATTGCTAGTATTGTGGTAAACTAGGACATAAGAAGAAAGATTGTTGGACTTAAAAGAACAATGAAGGAGATAAATCTGAAGGGAACAAGGAGGCAAATTTGGTAAGTAAAAAATTTGAAGAGGATGCTTTGTTTCTTTCTTTAGAAAGTATTGATGATCCATGGGTTTTAGATTCTGGTGCTTCATTTCATGCTACACCTCATAGAGGTTATTTTATTGATTATGTCCAAAGGGATTTTGGGTTTGTTTATTTGGGGGATAATGAACCCTGTTAGATTGTTGGAAAGGGAAAAGTTAAGATTAAGTTGCAGAATGGGAATCATTGGTTACTACATGAGGTAAGACATGTTTCGAGGTCGAGTAGGAATTTAATTTTAGTAGGACAACTTGATGATGAGGGTTGTGTAATTAATTTTAATGATAAAAATTGAAAGGTTTAGAAAGGTTCCTTTTTAGTAGCAAAAGGTGTGAAAGTAGGCACCTTATATCTTTGTATAGGTCATATTGTTCCTTCTAATTTGATTGTTTCAGAAAAAAATGAATGTGCAGGAACAATTGTTGTAGTTGACCAAGGAGAACAAACAAATGTTGTAGATTTTGATGCATCACTATGGCACAATAAAATTGGGCACATGAGTGAGAAAGGTATGAAAGTACTTCATTCAAAGAAAGTTTTACTAGGTCTAAAATGTGTGGATTTCTATAGAAGTTGTGTGTATGAAAAACAAAAGAGTGTGAGTTTTGTGAAGATTAGGAAGGAAAAGAAAAGTGAGAGATTAGAGCTCATGCATATGGATGTATGGGGACCATCTTAGGTATCTTCCCTTGGTGGGTCTCATTATTATGTTACATTTATTGATGATGCAACTAAAAGAGTATGGGTTTATTTCCTTAGATAGAAATTTAATGTATTTCAAACTTTTAAGAAATAGAAATGCTTGGTTGAAAATGAGACTAGTAAGAAATTAAAATGTCTCAAATCTAATAATGGTGGTAAGTATTACAGTCATTAATTTGAAGATTATTGCCCCACTAAAGGTATTTGTAGATAGAAAACTATTCCAAGGACTTCACAGAAAAATGGAGTGGCTAAACGCATGAATAAGACAATAATGGAGTGCGCAAGGAGCATGAGGTTACATGTTGGGTTGCCCTTAAACATCTGGGTGGAAGGTATTAATACTATTCTATATTTGATCAATAGAGGTCCCTCTACATCTTTGGGCTATGGTATTCTAGAGGAAGCATGGACTAGTAAGAAGGTGAGTTATTCTTTTCTCATAGCCTTCGGTTGTGAAGTATTTACTCATATAGATTCTAAAAATAGAACCAAGCTAGAAGCTAAGTCAAAGAAATGTGTATTTGTTGGATATGGCATTAATGAATTTGGTTAGAGGCTTTGGGATTTTGTAAATCATAAAATTATAAGAGGCATGGGTGTTGTATTCAATGAGAAAGTGTTGTACAAATATCTATTGCAGCAACATGAGAAGAAAGAAAATGATTATGTAGTGTTGGATGATACTCCAAAAGAAGATGTTCTAGTAATTTCTCATAATTTGGAACAACTACAACAATAAATACCACACACCCTAGTGAATGTTAGATGGTCAACAAGGCTAAGTAGACCTCCAAAAAGATTCTTTCTTTGTATTATATTTTACTTGATGATGCTGGTGAACCTAAATGTTATGATGAAGTTGTGTAGGTGGATACTAAGATTTAGTGGGAGTTTGCAATGAAAGATGAAATGGACTCTTTGTTGAAAAATAAGACTTGGGATTTATGCAAGTTGCCTACAGGTAAAAGGGATTTACAAGATAAGTGAGTTTATAAGTTGGAAGAAGAGGATGGAGGTAAGAAAATATTTAAAGCTAGGCTAGTTGTTAAAGGATTTGCACACAAAAAAAGGCATTGATTTTGATGAGATATTCTCTTTTGTTGTTAAGATGACTTCTATTCGCACTATTTTAAGTATTGTGGCTACTAAAGATTTTCATTTGGAGCAGCTTGATGTTAAAACAACATTTCTTCATTGTGATTTGGATGAAAATAGCTATATGGTACAACCACAAGGATTAAGGAGAACTTAGCGTACATATTGAAGAAAATTTTATATGGCTTGAAGTAAGCACCTCAGCAATGGTATTCAAAATTTGATAGTTTTATGCATGAGCATGGATATAGTAGGTGTCATTCAAATCATTATATATATTTTAAGAGGTTGGATAATGATAGCTACATTATTTTATGTTTATATGTTGATGATATGCTTGTAGCTAGGTCTAACATGGATCACATTAATGGGTTAAAAGAATAGTTAGCACATTCATTTTCTATGAAGGATTTTTGGGGAAAAAAATAAATCCTTGGTATGAAGATTTTTAGAGATAGGAAGAATGGGAAATTGACATTATCTTAGGTTGATTATATTGTGAAGGTGTTGCAACGTTCTCTATTGAGAATGTCAAAGTTGTTAGCACACCTTTACCTAGTCATTTGAAGTTGACTAAGGAGATCTGTCCCAAGACACAAGAAGAGGAGGATAAGATGTCTAAGCTACCTTATGCTTTAGCTATAGGAAGTTTGATGTATGTTATGATATGTACTAGGCCAAATATTGCACATATAGTGGGAGTTGTTAGCAAGTATATGAGTCATCCTAGAATTGAGCATTCGAATGTAGTCAAATGGATTCTCAAATATTTGAGAGGAACATCTAGTAAGTTTTTACATTTTGGGGGTTTTACTACTAATTTACAAGGCTATGTTGACTCTGATTGGGTAGGGGATATTGATACTAGGCAAAGTATTACAGGTTATGTATTTACTATTGGTGGGGCATCAATGAGCTAGGTTTCTTGATTACAAAAGGTTAATGTTTTATCTACTACAAATGAAGAGTATGTTGCTGCTATAGAGGTACCCAAGGAGATGATATGGCTTCATTTCTTCATGGAAGAGTTGGGACACCCACAGAGGGATAACTATTTGTTCATAGATAGTTAGAGTGCCATTCATCTTGCAAATAATTCAGCTTTGAATTCAAAGACAAAACACATACAGTTATGGTACCATTTCATTTAGTTAGTTTTAGATGATGGAAAATTAAAGTTGGAGTATATACATCCAGATTACAATCTAATGGATATGTTTACAAAGGTAGTGAAAAGGAAGAATTTGAACTCCTCTTTATCTTTGGTTGGTCTTCTCAACTAAGTAGAATAAAAGAACAATAGAGTCCAAGGTGGTTTAATATATTTGAGTGGGAGCTATAGGTTTAGCAGTGCTATGTTCAGTCTCCAAGTGGGAGATTATTGTGATGTGTAGCCTAATCAGACTCAAAGGTTTATTTGACATGGTTTTCTCCCCATATTATTTCTACGATGGTTTGGAGGAAATGCCCCCATGATAGGGTCAAGGAGAAATGCTCCTGTGAGGTCCTGTTGAAGTGCCCCAAGTGCATTCTCTATTGCATTACAGGGTGGGGTTGAGGGGAATGCCCCCATGGGGGTTTTGGAAGCCAAAAATGCCCTTATATTGTAAAAGGTGTTGACTCTTATTTTTCCTATTGGACAACTTATTCTAGCCCTAATTTTGTAAGTAGCAAAAGCTTGTATAAAAAAGGCTTAGGGTTAGGAATCTCATAATGTAATGGTGATATTGTAGCTTCTTGTTGTGGTATTGAATTATAAAGAATTGTGAATTGTAATCACTGGATAATAATAACATTGGTCTTACTATTGGTTGATGTAGCCAAGGATTGGATGAACCACATTAAATCTTGGTGTCTTGTGTTCTCTTCTATGCGATCTATTATTTTCTAATATTGGTTATATTTGCATGTAACTTTTATTTCTATCTAAGGTTATTCCTAACAACATCTATGTGACATCCACATAGGTGCAACAAGGGAGACACATGGGCTAAGGAGACAAGCCATGGAAAGGTCAACATAATTCTTTTTGGTGAAAGGGATGGCTAAAGGTTTGCTCACACATGTGTGAGAAACCTTGGAGAAAGGAAAGGAGAACAAGTGTGTAAGAGTGTAAGACTTCCTTGGATAAAATAATAAAATGGAAGCTTTCTTGGGTCTTGAGTTTCTCAAACATGTTTGAGAAAACACTTAGGGGGTAAAATGTGTTTAGGAGGGTATTTAGGATAATTAAGTGGGATTAACTAGTGGGCAAACTTAGAAGGATGGGAGTGATGGGTGGTAGACTAGGTCTTAGGACTGGATTAGGATTAAATTAAATAGGATTTAACTTAATCACAATATTATAGAATTTAATAAAGTGGAAGGAATTAAATAAATTGAAATTTATTTAAAAGGGGATTTATGGAGCACTATGCATTTAATAAATTTAATGCAATAGAGGGGATGCATTTAAATTAAATTTAAATACTTTAGGAAAGTGAACCTATCTAATTAAATAAATTTAATCAAATAAGTAGAGGAACATGACAAATATAATTAATTAATAAATAATCAATTATAATGTCAAGGGAAATATAAAATAAAATAATATAGTGTTTAGGACAATTTTAAGTGTCTACAAAAGGTTTTCTGACAACTTTAGTAGTTTCCATAGAGAAATATTGCAACACGTTCTCAATATAATCAGTCTAAGATAATGTCAATTTTATGTTCTTCCTATCTCTGCAAATTTTCATACTAAGAATTTTTTTGCTACCACCAAATCCTTTATAGAAAATGAATGTGCTAACTATTCCTATAACCCCTTGATATGATCCATGATAGACCTAGATAGAAGCATATCATCAATATATAAACATAAAATAATGTCAATGTCATCACCTAACCTGATTGACATGAACATATTTCCACACTCAGATGAAGTACGAAGATGTGTATTCTAGATTTGATTGTGTGCCATATTTGATGTAAAAATATGGCACACAATCAAATATAGAATACGCATCTTTATACATCATCTAACCTCTTAAAACAAACACAATGGTCAAAATGACATCGAGTGTAACCATGCTCATGCATAAAACTATCAAAATTTTATTTCCACAATCAGATGAAGTATGAAGATGCATATTCTGATTTGATTGTGTGCCATATTTGATGCAAAAATATGGCACAAAATCAAATCCAAAATTTGCATCTTCATAAATCACCCAACCTCTTAAAACAAATACAATGGTCAAAATGACATTGAGTGTAACCATGCTCATGCATAAAACTATCAAATTTAAGATAACATTGCTAGGGTGATTTATTCAAGCCATATAAACTTTTCTTTAATCTGCACACTAAGTTCTGCTTACCTTTGACCTCAAATCCTTGTGGTTGTGCCATATATATGGGTAAGTGCAAGAAGTTGGGTCTCACTTTTGCACAAAAAGTGGAAGTGTTTTTCTTATTTTTGAAATTTTTTGTCAATTGATGTCAAAATTTGAGGCATTTAGATATTAAATATAAAAAAATTCAGAAATAAAAAATTTAGTGTTTAGAATCTAGTTTTTTAATATTTAATTTATTTGTGTACCCATACGATAGATTTTTATTTTGGTATGGATCTTTAAAAACCACTTTTTCAAAATGTCTATTTCAGGAACATATCACACTCATGTATGGACATCATAATTTGATAGAAATAAATTAATTTTCATAAATGCTTTTAAAGGGAGTTACCTAATACACCTATGATTGATGACAATATTTTTCCTTAATTTTTTATTAAATATATTTTTTTAATTAATTATTAATTGGCTATAAAGGTAAATTTTAAAACCTCTTGTGTACAGACACCATAAGTTGATCAAAATTTCACTTTTTTCAAAAACTCTTTTTTTAAAAACTCAAAAAATTGTATGTAGATTGATGATATATAAATTAACATAAAAAAAATTATAAAATAAAAAAGTTATTAAAGTTTTAGTGAACTTCATTATTTTAAATTTAGGTACCACCTTTCATTAAAAAAAATGCAAAAATAGTAAGTTAAATCATAGCACTATAAAATTTATATTTCTAAAATCAGGACAATGAGAGCTCTAATGGGTTTTTGTTTCATAAAAAAATTTGATCAAGAAGAACCTTTAAAAATGATGGCAAAGCGTGAATTTGTTAGTTCAATGCCTTAGCCAGATCTTGAGAGGTTAAGGCATAGGCTTGGTCCCACCAAGCCTATCCCAAACCAAAATTTGAAGTGAGAGAAAAAAACTCCCACCCAATTTTGTAAGAAATGGGGCACCCATTATTTGAAATTCAAAAAATAGTTACCCATTTTGAAAATGTCAAATCAGCATAAAAAATCCCCTCAAAAAATAAAATTTTAAATTTTTAGAAACGGGTACCCATTTTTTAAAAGTAAAAAATGGGTATCCGTGTTTTACTTTTCAAAAGTGGGTACCCATTTTTAAAAAATGGGTACCTATTTCTAAAGGAGCACGATCTCAAACCATGGACTTCCATGGAATTGCGACCCAACTCCTTGCTTCTACCCATATCACTTCATCTAAATTACTATGAAGATAGGTTATTTTAACATCAAGCTACTCCAAATGCAAATCTTCAGTAGTTGCAATAATTAAAATAGTATAAATAGAAGTCATTTTAACAATAGAAGAAACTATCTCATCAAAATCAATGCCCTTTTTCTATACAAATCCTTTTTATAACTAACTTGTGTTAAATATTTTCTTACCTACATCCTCTTCTTTCATTTTGTAAACCTATTTATTCTATAAATCCCTTTTACTTGCAAGCAACTTGCATAAATCCCATGTCAAATTTTCAGCAAAGAGTCCACTTCTTCTCTCATTGGATACTCTCATTGAATATTTGCATCCACTTACATAGCTTCATCTTAATATTCTAGTTCACCAACATCAATTAGTAAAATAGAGTACAAAGAGGGAGAAAATATTTTTGGAGGTCTATTTAGCCTTTTTTACCATCTAACATTCACTGGAGTGTGTGGTATTTATTGTTATGTTTGTTGCATAACATGAGGGACAACTAGAAAATCTTCATTTTGAGTATCATCTAGCACTACTTAATCATTTTATTTCTTCTCATGTTTTTGTAAAAAATCTTTTTACAATGCTTTCTCATTGAATATGACATCTTGACTTCTTACAATTTTATGTTTTTTGAAATTATAAAGCCTATAACCAAATTCATCAATACCATATCCAACAAATACACATTTTTTTGACTAATCTTCTAGCTTGGTTCTATTTTTAGAATCAATACATGTAAATGCTTCACACCCAAAGATTTTGAGAAAATAATAACTCACCTTCTCACCAGTCCATGCTTCCTCTGGAATACCACAACCCAAAGGAGTAGAGGAACCTCTATTGATCAAATATACAACAATATTGACAACCTCTACCCACATGTTTAAGGGCAACCCAATATGCAATCTCATGCTCCTTGTACACTCTATTATTGTCTTGTTCATTCTTTCAGCCACTCCATTTTCCTATGGAGTTAGTCCTTGGGCTAGTTTTCTATCTATGAATATTACTATAGGAGCAATAATCTCCAAATTATTTGTTGCAATACTCACCACCATTCATTCTCAACCAAGCATTTCTATTTCTTAAAATTTACAAATACATCATATATTTTTTTATGAAAATAAACCCATACATTTTTAGTTGCATCATCAATGAATAGCCACAATAATAGTTACAAATACATTTAAAAGTTATAAATAAATCATATATTTTTCTAAGGAAATAAACCCATACATTTCTAGTTGCATCATCAATAAACATAATAATGAGAGCCACCAAGGGAAGATACATGAGCTGGTCCCCATACATCTGTATGTAAAAGCTCTAATTTCTCATTTTTCTTTTCCTTCCCACTATTTACAATACTAACTCATTTTTTTCTATACACACAACTTTCATATAAATCCATATTGACACATTTCAAACACTATAAAACTTTGTTTGAATGAAGTAAGTTCACACCTTTTTCACTCATGTGCCCAAGTTTGTAGTGACATAGTGGTATGTCAAAATCTACAATATCTATTTGTTCTCCTTACTCAACTGCAGCAACTATTCCTGAACATTCATTTTTCTCTGAAATAATTTAATTAGAAGAAATAATATGACATGTACAAAGATATAAGGTGCCTACTTTCACACATTTTTCAACTACAATGGAGCCTTTTGAAACCTTCCAATTTTTATCATTAAAAGTAACTATGCAACATTCATCACTAAGTTTCCCTTTTGAAATTAAATTACTACTCAGCCTTGGAACATGTCTTACCTCATGTAGTAGTCAATGGTTCCCATTCTACAACTTAATCTTAAATTTTCACTTTCCAAAAATCTAATAGGGTTCATTATCCCCTAAATAAACAAGCCCAAAATTCACTTGGAGATAATCAATAAAATAACCTATATAGGATGTAGCATGAAATGAAGCCCAAGAATCTAAAACCCAAGAATCATCAACACTTTTTAAAGAAAGAAGCAAAGCATCCTCTTCTAATTTGTTACTTACCACATTTGCCTCCTTATTTCCATCTTGTTTATCTCCATTGTTCTTTCGAGTTCAACAATTTTTCATCTTATGTCTTGGTTTCCCCTAGTACCAGTAATCTCTTGGTCCTCTAGATTGAGACCTCTTCCTCTTTGATTTTCCTCTTGATTTCCCACAAATCCAGAATTACTTCCTCTCTTAGTCATTTGGCCTCTTCTTTCTACATTCAAAGAATTTCTTGATGTAGAACCACCTAAGATTTTTGTACAAGTTTCCTCACTTGGAATAACACAAATCACATCATGAAATTTTAAGGTATTAGATCCAAAAATAGAATTACTCATAGTCATAACCAAACTATTCCAACTCTTAGGCAAAGAACACAAAATCAAGAGAGACCTAATTTCTTCATCAAAATTGAAATTCATAGAAGATAACTAACTAGTAACCATATTGAAATCATTTAAATAATTGGTAACATGATAAATGCCTTATTCGAAGTGGAGGGTTTTTATACAATTTTTCTAGGGTTTGCATCAACTCTTCCATCATCTTTTCTTTTGTAATGTTAAATGTCACTGATGGTGTAATCCATAATCAAATACTTCTAAGTTCCTTTCTGTCTAAAATCTCCTAGTCCTTGTCTATCATAGTTCCATGTTTTCTAGCTTTCCATTTGAATGGCATTTCCCTAGGACCCTACAAGGGCTGCTACCCCCAAACCCCTATAGAAATGATCTAGGTGGAAACCACACCAAATAAATCTCTGAGTCTAATTAGGTTCCACATAACAACACTCTTGTATAGGTAATGGCTGATATAATCACATATTTTTCTTCACTTCTTTTGTCATCTAACATACTCTATAACTCTATAAAAACTTCTTCATGTCTTGTTGCAGTTGTGGCCAATAATAATTCTCAAGAACCAAATCAACACTCTTATCTCTACCAAATTTTCCAACCAATCCTCCACTATGCTTCTCCTTTATGAGATTATCTCTCATAAAACTTCTTGGAATGTACAATTGAATTCCTTTGAATATCATATCATCCTAGATTATAAAATCCACCCATATTTTCTAAGAGTACTTATAACTATGTTAGACTTCTCACTCATGTGTTTCAAAAAAAATGTATAAGTCAATACCCACCTCAAATATCTTTGGTTTAGTTTTTGTTGACTATTTAAATATTGCAAAGCTTGATGATCAATATAAAAAACAAATTCCTTAGGAAGAATATAGTGTCTCCACTCCTTCAATGCCTGAACTATAGCATAAAATTCTTAATCATAAACATAATATTTTCTTTTGGCATCATTCAACTTCTCACTTAAATAATCACCAAGTCTACATTCTTGGTTCAAAACAACTCTTATTGTAGTACCACTGGCATTATAATCTACTTGAAACACCTTATTAAAATTTGGAAGTGTTAAAGTAGGCTTATCTATAACTTTCTACTACAATAGATTAAAACTCTTATCTACTCCTACAATCCACTGAAATTCTTTCCTATCCCCTCTTATTGTTTCAGTTAAGGGTCCACAAATACTACTAAAACCTCTTATGAACTTTCTATAAAAACTAGCCAGCCCATGAAAAGATCTTACCTTCATAAAAATCTTTGGAGTAGGTCATTCAAGGATAGCCTTTACTTTCTCCATGTCTATTTTAAGACCTTCTGTTGAAACTACAAATCCTAAGTACACCAAATCCTTCACAAAACTGCACTTCTTCAGTTTTATCAACAAATTTTCTTTCCTCAACTTATCAAACACCTTTTTAATTTGCATCAAATGCTCCTTATACATCTTACTAAAGATCAAAATAGAATCTAGTCAAATAATGATAAACTTACTGAGAAAATCCTTCAATACCTCATTAATGAGCAGCATGAAAGTGCTCAATACACTGGTTAGCCCAAAAGGCATGACAAACCACTCATACAATCCTTCCCTTGTGTTGAAGGTAGTCTTCCACTCATCTCCTTCTTTGATGAAAATCTAATGGCATCCACTCTTTAAATATATCCTTGTGAAATACATAACTCCACTCAAACAATCCATAATATCATCTATCCTTACCAATAGAAATCTATACTTGATTGTGATCTTGTTAATAGCATGCACATCCTCTATGCTCCATTCTTCTTAGCTTCTAATACTACTTGTACATAACATGGATTTAGACTCTCCCAAATCAACTCCTGCTACAACAACACATGCACTTTTCTATTGAGCTTCTCACTTTCTAGTGGTGTTATTTTGTGTGTTGACTTATTTGGAAAGTTAACTCCCAAAATCAAGTCTATCTAGTGATTGATCTTCCTTCCTAGTGGTAATCCATTAGACACATTATTAGATACAATATCTAGAAATTCTTCCAACAAATTTACAACTTCTCTAGAGACCTCTTCTACTTCTTCTTTGCCATCTTTTGAAATTACAACAAAACACATATGCTCATGCTTCATTCCATCTACAAAAAAAACTCTAGAAACACTACATACCTTTTCATCTATATCCTTGAATGGCTCCAACTTATGTTTCATCCCATCTTTTGCCAAAGTGTAGGTATTTGCATGCCAATAATGTACAACATGCCTATCAAACTACCATGGTCTACCCATTGATATCTGACATATGTCAATAGGTATGATATCACAAAACACCTCATCCTAGTAGCTTCCAATTTTAAACTTCACTAAACATTTTCATTGACCATGACCTTGTGGTCATCTTGCACCTAGGCAATGTGGTATGGACATAGATGTTTCTATCTATTTAGCTTCAACTTTGTAGCCATATTTTCTAACACTATCTTATTATTACTTCCACCATCAATTATCACATCATAACACTTATTTTCACATTTTCACCTTGTGCAAAACAAGCTCCTTCCTTGATCAGGTTCATTCTCACCACTTAAGAAGAATCTTCTGTTAACTAGAGAACCTCTCCTCTTTCAACATCTCTAGAATGTGATGAATTGGCACCTTCATCAGCATGTGCAACTCTGGCTTAATTTATTTTATCATTCCTTCCTTTCCTCTGGGAACATTCAAATTCTCCATGTCCTTCTTTTCTATAGTCAAAACATTTTCCACAAAAAAACCTCCTTTTCTATATCCTTTCACTCTTCCTCTTCCTCTCTAATATTTATAGTCCTTGTCATGAAAATGATTGGAATTTTTCCTCTTTGGTTTATTGATACTATTGGCCTCATCCTTTTTCTTTAGATCACCATTTTTACCTCCATAAGATTGTTTACCAAATCTTCCATTATGACCTCTTCCACTATTCTTGTTATGATATTTCTTGCTCAAGTTCTCCTCTACTATTAGGGAAAAATAGTATGCCTCCTTAATATTGGTCATTCAAATTGCACTCAGCTCATCCTAAATGTTTGGCATCAACCCATGAAGATAATGGGAAACTTTCTCCTTTTTGGCTCCCATATGGTGTGTTCTACTGAGAACTTGGTAGAACTCTTCTATATACTCCTAGACAAATCTTCCTACTTGCTTCAATCCTTGCATCTTATTCAATATATCAAGCTCATAAACTATAGGAATAATCAATCACTTCATTTTAGCTATCATCAATCCCATCTAGTGATATTTTCTTTTCCTCTTCTATTTCAATCCAACTAGATTTCATGCCAACAAATCTTTGTGTGGTTGTTGAGTTTGGCCTTCATGAACTTGACCCAATCTGAATCTTCAATATCTTCATACTCAAAGTACTCTTCCAATTCATTGATCCAATTGATTAATTCCTCTAGGTTAAGATTTCCTAAAAATGTGGGAACATCAAACTTAGGTATTTTTCCAATCTTAAAGATGGCCTTAAAAATCCTTTCCTCCTCTAGGTTCAAAAATTCATCTTCTACTTCTTGATAACGGTTTTCTTCTTCTCTCTAATTCTCACATTCATCATCTCCAATAGAAAAATTCATTCCTCTATGTATTTTTTCATGTAATTCTTTCATTTTTCTTTGGAGGGCTCTAAAACCATTAGGTATAACACCTATAACTCTCCCACCACACTCTTCATGGAGGCATCATTGTGCTTCTACTAAAACCCTAGTGTAAACTACCTCACAGTTGGTGATCTATCTACACATACAACCCAAACCATAGTCCAGGTGCAACTACCTCATAGTTAGTGATCTATTTATACACCTAGGAACTCATTCTCTAATACCACTTGATGAAAGGTTCTCCCCTTAATACCTTAAATACATAATAGAAATAAAGAAATAACAACAATTTGTGAAAACAAAATATAGGGATCTTATTATCATTGCAAATGCAAAATTATTGAATTCATAAATGCAATATGCTAATCCCCATGGTTTCCTTCATTACAATAATTTGCAAGAAAAAAATTCAAACTATCACCTAGAGCTGTCCTAGACAATCTATGGGCATTTCTTAAATAGGCAATTTTATGCCACCTAGGCAGGTTCTAGACACTCAAACTTAATACCTAGGCTTGAAAAACCTTAACAATACATATAGAATTGACAAAATATACCTTTGACATTGATTTTGGAAGTTTTGGTCATCTCAACTTTGGAAGAATGTAACGTTTACATCATTGCTCCTATTTTCAAACCCTTTTCAAAATTCTTAGCTTCTTATCTACATGCTCAAGTTCATGCAAGTGCCCATCCATCAAGTTTTTGAGCCTCATCTAGGCATGTTTAGGCCTTCAAGACTGAACCCAACTTTTTGTACCAAATTTTTTTTACCACAATAACTTCACTAATACTTATGATATGGCATTGAGCCTTAACTAGTAGGCTGATATGACTAAGATAAACCTGCACCTCTAAAACTAGGACATTTTGAGCTCATATGACTATCATACTAAGTAGAAAGTCTCCACAACTACCAGCACTACATTAAGAAAACCCTTATTCAAAAAACTAAAATGAAATATTTTTGGTTGATTCAAGATTTCTCTTACACCTAGGATGCTCATGCATCATACATTGTAAATTGATCTATTCCTACGATGTCAAACTTGTCTCTAGAAAATCTCACCCAAACATATGAAAATTATACTATTATTTTTAGTGGCTAATAAATATATTCTATTGTGTCCAAGGTAACTTCCCTCCAATGTTTAGACTTATATGTGCTCCTTGTGAACCTCACCAAAATAAACTAGCCAACTGTGTGTTTGTTAACTTCTTGATAGTTGGATAATTTTATGAGTTAATCCCTATAATGTTTGATACTTATCTTAAAAGTCCTTAGTACACACCATAATATTTGTTCATTAATGTTAAGTAATATTAAATTACCTTAGCCAAATTGCCAACACAATTGTTCCTATTAAAGGAAAAAATCTTATTAGGAGAACTTGAACCCTCATTAGAAGGCTCTAACCCTATTAGAGTTTAATTAGAGAAAAAGACTCACTTCCTAAGGATATTTCTCAAAGATGAAGGGTTAAATTTTTTTTACTTTAGGATAAAAAATACAAGAAATGTGAACTAATTGATCTACAACTTACTTGTAAATAAGTTCATTAGGAATAATAAGATTACAATAATACATCTTCTCAAAGTATCTGAAAATATCTTAGCTCTTCTCTAATATTCCAACATCAAGGTTTACATCTATACATCCCATACATACATTCCATAAGTACAAAAATGAAGAAACTAATTTTCCTTTTATACCCATTACAAACAATCAATTAGGTTAGTCTGTTAGGACTTCTCCAATGTAAAATTAAATATAGAGGACCATGCTAAGGCATAGACAGCTTCTTAAGAAATTATACAAAAATTAATTGAAAATTTTCACAACGTAATTAACACTTCCCAATAATATTTAACATGATACAATTTTTCATTTAGTTTCTAATAAAATACATCACATGTTACATGCTAATGACCATTTTTGCATTAGCCAAATGATCCATGAATTGTAACATATTTGCGCGAAAGTGTCTTCTATTATTCTTTATGATTTCCATCATTAATTCCTCCTCACCATCAAGATACAAATAAAATACTTCAACTACCTCTAGTACTATTCTTCTACCAATCTTCACTAAATTATCTATAATGCAAACACAATATCACATAAAATACTGTGACCATAGACATGATGTTTGTAACTCTCATTAGGCAATACAAAAGTAATCTCATATTTCCAAAACTATAAATCACCATGTATATTGTATTGAACAATAACGTGCAACATATACTCTAAGTCTTTCTATAACCTTAAAATATATGTTGACATGAATTATAAAATCTATTATCAATACAACATGTTTTCTACCTAAATAGTCTCTCTAAGTGCCAACAATCTTACACAATCTCAAAAATCTCTCCCTTTTGCATTGATGGAAACATATGGTGAAAAAAATTAATCCAAAAGTATCAACTCAATACAACTTTCTAAGTATCTTCAACATATATAGCCTTTTATCTTCTCATGCACATACTTTCCATGTTGAAATGTTTTTCACATGATTCTCTCCCCCTTTGAAATAAATGGAAAAGGTTAACATAATAATGTCAAGTATCTAAAGAACAATCTCTACCCCTTAAGAGAATCTCTCCCTATAAATAAATTTATTTTCTTAAGAAAGATATGCAATTCCTCTAATCCCAAAAGGTAGTTTGGATCAAGTCAATTTGCAACAAAAAATCATGTCAAGTGCCAAAAAAAATTGTTATCAAAATCTAATAACTATAAATCACCATCTATATTGTATTGAACAATAATATATAAAATATATAGTCTAAGTCTTTCTGTAACCTAAACATATATGTTGACATCAATGATAAGACCTATCATCAATACAACATGGTTTCTACTTGAATTGTCTCTTTAAGTGCCAATAATCTTCCCCAATCACAAATGTAGTGCCTCTCCCATTTGACTTTTGTAAGTCATCCTGATGGATGCAACCTTGCTGATCTTTTTTTGTGATGGGATCATGATTGTGACCCTGAGTGGTCTACACCGTTGAGGTGTTTGGGTTTATGTTTCTATATCAGTTGCTTTGTTTATGCTTTTGACTGATCTTTGAGATTATGATGTGATTTTTGGTTCACTGAGGTTTGTGCTAGTGGTTACCAGGATTGATGTGGTATCATGAGGTTGTTCTGTGATTACCTTGAGATGTGTGCAGAGATTGCACTATGTTCTTTTTACCATGCTACATTGGACTAGGTTCCTGCAGCAGTGGTTAGTCTTGTTTACAACTGTGTTTACTTATGTGTTTTAAGTGTTTTTTTTAATACAGTGTAATCAATCATTATTAAATGCTTAAGTAATTAGAGTGGATTGTTCTTGTGGGATTATTTGGTTATGTGTTGCGGGCATTTACCTTGTTATATTTTTTATTAGAGAGATATTTGTTACTCATGTTATGTTTACATTTGAGATGACCCGAGGGTCAGATGTTACTCTTTGATTTCAGTATCAGAGGTATTAGAATACTATGTTGTTCAGGTAATCATATTGCATGATGATGCCATTTTGAGATGACAGTGTTTTTTATGATGATATCTAGTTATTTGGTATTTGGACATACCTCTAATTATGTTATGTGATGGATTTAATGCTATGGTTATTTACTTCATTCCCATGTTTTTATGATTTATGTGAACGTGAGTGATGTAAATAGATTATTTTAATATAATTAATTAAATGGATAAATTAGGTGATTTAATGCATTTATTGCTTTAGCTACGCTATTAAATGCAATTGCACTTGATCGTGTTGTTTAGTGTGCAGGATTTATATCCCTGGTAGTGGCACATGGAGTTAGTGATTCAGCCTTTCATATTTTACCAATGTCATCCTTATATGGTCAATGCATCTTTAATTAAATGTTTAATTTAAATCTTTCGATGATTAATAAATCCAAACTCATTTGCATTATGTGATTAGACTAGTGAGTGTGTCTGTGCATTTAGAAGTTCACATTTGTCGCAAAAGTGTTAAGTGTTTTTCTATGTTTTTGGGGTTTTTGGGTTTTAATCTTTTCAGATTTAATTTCTGGCAGCTTTGCCTTAGGTGAATTTCCATTACGGATATTAACCTATTTTTGTTTGGGTTGATTTAGAGTTTAACTACTCCAGCTAGCTATTTTCCAGAATCGACTATTCACCCAAAAAGTGAATAAGAATTGGAAAAGTGATTTCATAAATCACTTATCACAATTTGGAAATTGAAATTTGGAGAACAATTTGGAAATCCTCTTCTATAGGATTCTTGTTTTTTTCATTCTGGGAGCGGTGAGCATGGGATCTTTGTGAGGTTGGTCTCGTTGGATTCAGCTCGAGGAGTTCTTGCTTTGCCATCAATTTCAGCAGTTTTGGCAAATTGATTATTTTATCGTGCAGGTTTTGGTTTCTGCCCCTTTTTCCATCAGGTAGGGTCTTCCCATTTTATTGGTTTTAATCTATTTTTGCTTTCGTTTCTTGTAGCTTTATGTTAGGAGGATGAGAACTAGTGTTCCCCTCCATTTTTGTTTGTTGGTTCTGCCCGGTTGGTCGGGTATGAACGTTTTCCCTATTTTTGAAATGGGGGTTTGGATTTTTAAGCCATTATGCTAGTCATTTTTGCATACAGTGTTTGATTCCTTTTATTTTTGGATTTTTGGGGTTATTAAACCCAAAGGCCAAATGGGTTTTAATTTTGGAATTTTTCTAAAATTTGGGATTTTTACCTCATTTTGCATGCCACCCTATTTTCTCGAGTTTTCTTGGCACAATGTGGGTCGTGGACCTTGATGATCTATTTGGATATCAGTCAGACCAATTTTGCACCTTTTATGTTGCATTGGGATGTGTGTTGCATTCGTACTCCCAATGTTGTGTTCGTTTGAGTGATTTTATACCTGTTATGGTTTTTGTTGGACCTTTGCTTTTGTTTCATGAGCACTAGGATTCGTGTAGAATCCATACTCTCAAATTGAGGTCGGTTGAGTAAGTTCATGATTTTTGGTCTTATTGCATCATTGGGATTCGTGTAGAATCCATACTCTCAGATTGAGGCTAGTTAAGTGATTTCATGATGTATGATTTTATTAGCTTTGGGATTCATGTAGAATCCGTCCTTCCCGTGTTGCTTTTAGTTGGGTGTTTTCTTTGCATTGTGTTCTCATTCTTGTTCCTTGTGTTATGATCTTCGTGATGGTGGTGCGCCACACACGAGTACATGTGCGTACATTTGTTGGGTGACTTGCGAGGCCCGATCTTTTGTGGATTTGTAAAAAGTTATGATCATTGGGGTTGGGATGGGAGTATGCATTCCCACGGGAACTTGTCATAGGATGAGCATGGGTAGGGTAGGGTAGCATATGGAGGGGGCTTCTACCTCGCAGCCTGGTGATCATTGTGCCTAGAGGGTTGGCGAAGGAAGATTTAGTTAAGTGAAAATTAAATAAATGTGTGAATGATAATAAAACTTAAGATAATAAAATATTTGGGGTGCAAGAGCTTTCTGTTGAGGGATGTTAAATTTGTGCAAGTCCTAGCTTGGGCCTTTTGATGCCAAGTGACTCTCCATGATGTTAATCCCTACATAGTAGCCTATTGAGTGTCTAACCAGGACCTGTACTCCTTGCATTGTCTTAGGTTCTTGGTTCAGCCATCATACTGTCTAGTGTGAGTGTTAGCCATGGATGTTGTGATTTTTTTTGTGTGTTTGTGGTTGGATCATTATCTCAATCAGCATGGAAGGTGTGGATCTACGGGTTTCACGTGGTTGCGAGGTGTAGCTACCTTCACCACTACTAGGGATCGATGTACAGAGATGGTCTTTTTTCCTAGTGCGACCGTTACTAGATGTTTTCACTTAGTACTTTAGATTCTGGAGTATGCTTTCTTGTGATTTATGCTTTCATTGGGATGCTTGTATATCATGTTTAGATGATGTTATTTTATTTGGCATATTCATTTATTATGATGTTTAGCATATGATTAGATGATGTGATTTCCTTTAGTAGTATATATGTTGCTTACTATTGTTTAGCATGTGATAGGTGATGTTATCTACTGTAGGATTATCTTATGCATTATCACTAGCATGTTAGATTTTCTTATGCTATTATTATGCGTGTTTTAGTAGTGACATCCCTAGTACAAAAATACTAACAATCTGGTCAATGGCTTGGGATGTTACATACGGGGGATGGCTAGGATCCACGATGGTCTTATGATGATATTGATGGTTGGGAGGAACCGCATACTTAGTTTGGTTGTTCAGTTCACTGCGATGTTTATTTCAGTGTGTTCTTTGCTGCTATAATTTAGATGGATAGATGTTCTCCTTTTTGTGTTGTTCTTGCACTTGAGTGTTCATTCCTCGAGCCTTTGTGGATCCAATACTCCTTGGTGTGGAGGTTCTTTGCTCTAATTTTGGTCGTTTTTGCTTCTGGGAGTGTTTTTTGTTTTCTATGGGCAAAATTTGTTTAGCATGGTGTGACACTTTAAAAAGTATCGCACGGCCATGCAAACTATGTCATACAACACTGTAAAGTATCACATGCCTTCTTGAGAAATGTTGTATGACACTAGAAGAGTGTCACATGCCTTAAGGAGAAGTATCGCCCTCCCTTAGTAAAAAGTCTCGCACGATTTTTGTGAAAAACTTGCGCGTGCCATCAACGGGAACTTTTCTTCATGATCCGATCTTTTTGAGAGTGGTTTTGGATACCCTTTTGGGCATTCTTTGACCCTATGCTGTTGTATTTTGTATTCTATCGATTTCTCTTGAAATCAAGTTTTTGTGTTTCTGTTTTAGTCTCTTGGGGTTTAAAATATATCGTTTAAGTATACGTTGATGTACTTAAGATATATTTTAATATATGCGACAAATCATTTGAGATAGGTTTCAGACCTCTCAGAGATAAGTTATGGATTCTAGGAAATTTTAAGGCTTCAAAAATCTAGACTTAGCCAATTTTCAGGGCTTTAGGATTTCAGGCTTAGCCAAATTTTGAGATTCTGCATTTTACCCCAACTTGGTGTTTTGTTGATGAGTGTTAATTTCTTGTGCCCTCATCTTGTTGTGGTGGTTTCTGGCTTTTGTTTGGGTGTGTCAGTTGGGTAGTGGCGTTCAGAGATTCGTTGGTTGTCGGGATTGTGTTGAAGTCTTCCGTTGCGATCTTTGTGATCCTTGTATGATGTTGTCTTGTGCATTCATACTTGTGTATATATATATATATATATATATCTTGGCTTGATTTGAATCCTTGTTTCCAAGGATCTCCAGGTAGGGCATTACAACAAAAATCTCTCTTGTTTGCATTGATGGATACATATGGTGAAAAAACATTAATCCAAAAGTATCATCATAATATAACTTTCTAATATCTTCAACTTATATATCATTTCATCTTCTCATGCACATACCTTCCACATTGAAAGGGTTTTTACATGATTCTCCTTGCGCCCCCTCTCCCCCCCCCCCTCTGAAATCAATAGAAAAGGGTAACATAGTAATGTCAAGTATCTAAATAATAATTTCCACCCCGTAACAAAATCTCTCCCCACAAATAAATTTATTTCCTTAAGAAAGATATGAAATTCCTCTAATCCCAAAAGGTAGTTTGGATCAAGCCAATCTATTACCAAAAATCACATCAAATAACAAAAAAAACTATTATCAAAATCTATTCCAACAAGAGCTCTTAGATAGCTCTTCCTAATGTGACCATTCCACCTAAAGGTGTATCACCAAGCATCACATCCAAATGTATGAATGTATTATAATTGTACTAGACTGATACATCCTTTCATCAATTACTCTTTATAAGGAAAGGACATTACCCTAAGCATACCTTTGGTATGATTAAAGATGTCCTTAGAAAAAGTATTAGTAAATATATCTAAAACTTGTTCTTTGGTACTCACATATTCCAATCTTACTTCCTTTTTGAAAATTTCTCTCTTGGGAATTATTTTAGGTAGGTGTATTCTTAATCTAAGAATGTAACACAAGATTGTTTAAAAAAAATTTAGTGTTGGCACTGGGCCAGCAACCCTTTTAGCATTTTTGATATGTCTTAACTACCTCCTATGATTATATAATACTATTGGTTGTATACAACACTGATAGGTCAATCTTTTGATGCAATAATAGCCCTAACCATTATAACAAGTGGTATCTAAGCTTGGTCATGAGATCAAATCCACATAGGCTATGGAAAGTGATGTTGGGAGGTGGATTACTAGCATTGGGCCAGCATCACTTACTAGTTTTTTGAAATGTCTTAATTCATCAAGTATTTATATAAGATTATCATTTATATTGATAATTAATACATTAACATTTTGGAGCAATGATAACCATAACCATTCTAGCATATAGTACTTGTATTATCACAATGCATAATAATAGGTTTAGAAAAAGATGCAGTATCTTGTTTCTTATCCATGGATCCATCTCCCACCTAGGAAGAATGCTCATCCACTTGTACTTTTCCTATTATCATTTTTTCTTTTCCAATCTATATAGATGCATATAAGATAATACCATTAGATCTATCATATCATAGATCAAATTCCAATGCTCACTTCAAATATTTGAATATCCTCTTCACTACTAACAAATGAGATTCATTAGGTTTCGTTATATCTTTTCACAACACTGACTGCATTTTCTATATCAAGTGTAGTGTGAGTTAAGAATTACAATCCTCCAATAATAGGTCTATACATTTTCTAGAAAGTGACATTGGAATCATCAATATAAGTCAATGTACATCTTGTTACCATAGGTGTCCCAACTAGTTTACAATTTTCCATACTTTACAAGTGGATCCTTAAAGTTTTTAATTTTAAATACAAAGATAATACATTTAGTTTAAGTTTTTTACAAGATAAGAAAGCATATCATTTCTCCTATCAAAGACATCTCAAATTGACCTTTCATTTCCTTAGAAATTTATTTCTTATTTCATAATTTCTACTAAAAATAATGTCATTGACAAATACTTCAACAATCAAAAGTGAATCAAAATTAAATCTCAAGTTGAATATGTTATCATGGATGCTTGATCTTGTTATGGTATGAATGTATGGGGAATTTTGTTAATATTTCATAGAGATGACTAAGTAATTCAATGTTGCATTCATGACTATGTTTTTCATTGATGTCAACATATCAATTTTCTTAACAATGCAGTCAAAGTTGCAAATGAGGATTTGTTTAGTGACACTTATGGTCAGAGAGTTATGTTTTGCATACTTAGAGGTGAATTTAGGACCATGTTTTGATGTTTTTTCTATGTTTGCAGAAAGAGATATGCATTGTGTGAATTAGAGGAGATTTTGTGGAGACTATTCTTAGAGTGAGTTTATGGAAAGCTGGTATAGGTATTAGTGTTGTATCTTTTTAGTGAGGCCAAATATTGTTCAATGGGATTGGATTATGATTGAATACATATTTAGGATGTTGCGGTTAACGTGGAATAATCATATTTTCATTATGTGAATATTTGTGATGTTTGTTTAGTGTGTTGTTATTAGGAAGTTGACTATTGTTAATATCATCATGGGAAGTGTTTATAATAATAAAACATGTAATATCATATCTTAGTGTGGTCCTATACTATTTTTTAGCCCCAACTGATAATATTGTTAATGAATGTGAAAGAGTCATATCAATTGTAATTTTTCCATTGATGTCAAGCCTTAATTGGTTAGACATTATGCTAATTTAGTAGAGAGAAGAGGATTTAATTAATGAAGATGATTTGAAGAAATTATGATGATGATGTAAGTTTTCATAAGTGTATGGTATTCAATGAGAAATTGAATGGGGAAATTGAATGGTTTGGACTCTAACATTGTAATGTTGGTTTGATAGATTTGCATGATCTCAACATATAAGAAAAGTTATGAAATATTGTATAAGAGAGATAGTTTGGTCATAGAATGAAGAATCATAGTATTAATCAAGCTAGTACAATTTTCACCAAGAACTTTATGAAGGAGTCAAAGAGGTGTAGTTTTAACCAAGAAATTTTAGTATTATCTAAGTCTACTATTGAAAGATAAAATATGAAAATTCAACAAGCATGAGAAGAAATAATTATTGAAGGAAGATTTAATCTATGATCAACATTTTGTAGAAAAAAAGAATGATAGATAAGTTTTAAAAATAAGAAAGAACTTAGTTATGAGATTAATAACTAGAGAAATTCAAATATGATCTAATGAAGGTTATTTGATGATTTGAATCAAAGCACAAATCCCAAGGTGAAGGAGTGTTAATTAAGTGTCTAGATTTAATAAATCTATGTTGGATGAAGATCTATGATTGTGATTAAGCATAAAAACTTGGAACATTCTAGAGGAATGGGAATTTTTTCTATTTAAAGGATGAAGATAATGTTCATTGTTGTTGATCAAGTGAAAATAATAAATTGATATTCAAAAGGTTAACTAAGAAGAGCTACATTGTGAAGATCAAGCAAAGGGAGTGCTAAGTTGGTGTGATGGTGTATGGATAAGATAGTTCAAGGAGAAGAAAGAAGGAAGGAAAGAGGAAAGAGATTGAACAAAAAAAAGATTTGAACAAGCAAGGTAGTTCTAAATCTAATGGATCATTTCACTATTACTATCTAATTATTGTAGAAGAAAAATATCTTAACTAACTGGACCTAATAGTCTTTTGAAATTCTATATGGTAACATTCTATTTTAGTGTTTTCAAGTCCTTTAGAATAGGCCACTCTTTAGAACTTTCAAGCAATGAATAAGGTCTAGATGATTTTTGGTGAAAATCCTCTAACAGGGTTGCATATAATGATGTGTATGTAACCTTTAATAAGGTTTTCTCCAAATAGAGCTCATTCCAGAAGATTGAATTTTTTGGGTTTCTAGTTCTTGGTGGTTTTTCCCTTTACAAGGCTTCTACATTAAATACTTGTGTCAAATTGTTTAAATGCTTATTTTATTGCAAGTTTAATTCATGTTTAATATTTCTTGTTGCAACTCAATATGAGATGAAATTTTTAGTCTCATACTTAGTATATGAAGATGATAGTTTGATGATAAGTTTATGTCTATGTATATCATGGTGTTGGATCTAGTTACTAAGTTAATGTTCTAAAAGTTTAAATTGTTAAAGTTGGTGAAAAGTGTTTATAAGGCCTCTAGGATAACTAGTTATAATTAGTTCACCTCCCTCTCAATTATCTAATAATTGATATTACATTTGTGTTCATGAAGAATTTTTTTAAAGGGACATAAGCTCAATATACAAGGATGTATAAGGGAGAGGTATTGAAGTTAAACAAAAGTAACTTCTCTTGATGGAAAAGTAGAATGAGATTGTATCTATTTGGGACTAGACATAATGCTCTACATTATTTGGATAACTAGGACAATCCTATAAATCCTCCTATGATGGTGGGTGAGATGAACCAAAAGAAAGGTCATAGTATTCTAATGATTGAGGCTACTTCTACATTGAGTGATGTTGAGTTAGATGATGTCAAGGACTATACTACTTCCAAATAGATGTTGGAAAGGCTAATACTTTGGGGAACCTTTTCCTAAGTACCCATAAAGTTTGGATTTATTATTTTGGAGATAGGCACCTTTTGGTGGTTGTTGGTAATTTGTTCCTAAGTTACTGACATACTTTGGAGGTTGAATTTATGAGCTTCAATCTGAGGAAGTTGGTGTAAGTGATCTTATATTTGGATCATTGGATTTCACATGGAACTATGTCTAAGTGCATGTACTTTTATGTTTTCATATGAGTTGGTTATGCATTGTAAACTAGTGGCATGTCCTAAGTATTTAATTATTTCATGTATTTAATATTTGTTTCCAAACCAACTTGTGGCTTGAGGGTTTATCTATTATAAATTTCTAGGCCAACATGTGGCTTGGTTTAGTATAAGTAGAGGGTCTTGTAAACTCTAGATTCATTAAACATAAAGTGGTTGAGAGGAGAAAAGTTGAGAGAGTCTGTAGCTAAGTGTGAGCTTAGGAAGCAAGAAAATTTCTTGGTGGCTTGCAAGCACAAGTTTAGATTATTCTTGGGATCTTCTACCAGACTATGGATCTAGATTAGCTAAAGGTTGGATCTTGTGAGGTCGAGGAGAAATTTTACTATAACTTTTTTTTTTTTCCATAAACTGAAAGACCTTATAATTGAGCATGTTGGGTGTAAATCTTATGTTTTTATTATGATAATTTGCACTAATTTGGATTTAAATCTTTTTTTTTATTGTTTTTATTCCACTATATGGTTATTTTTTCAGGGTTAGGACATCTACTTTGGAGATTCTCTTTCCTTGCACTAGATCAAGAGGCATTAGAGAAGATTGATGTCATAATGATTGATCTTGTGAATTTGTTTCTTTGGGTTTGTCAAGATCTTGGAAGATGCCTATTAGAAGATTGGACCTTAGGACAATTTAATATCTTTGTGATGCTATGGAGACTAAGATTTCAAAGAAGGATAAGGTATATTTCAGATCTAAGATGAAGCTAATGAAGAATGATATGGTTGTTGAGATCATGAGGACTATATTTGGTGTACTAAGGAATGTGGGTAGTGAGGATGGTTATAAGGAATTTATTGAATAATTTGAGGCTATTGAATGTAGTGTTGAAGATAGAACTGGTTAGATGCAAGGACCTTTGGAGGATAGAGATTTTTCACTGGATAGATCTGGAGCTCAATTGAAGGTTAAACATAAGATGGATGTTTATAATTTCCTAGGTACTTTGGATATTGAAGACCCAATTTATGGGATTGGTCAATAAGAAGACTACTTTAAGTTAGAGGATATTAGAGATCAACTCAAAGTGAGGTTGGCACACACTAAGCTCAAAGGATATGCTTCCATTTGGAAAAGGTGGCTAGATATATTAATGTTTTGAGATTCAATATTTAGGATGAGATTGGTATGCTTGATATTTCTTTGATTGAGGATTCTTTATCAATATGCTCTATGAGTAGAGGAAAATTTGAAGAGAAGGCATCAAGGTAATTCTCAAGGGAAGGAGAAGCATGATCACTTGGTGAAGGATAAATAGATTGTTGAAGATGAATCAAAACCTATTGAGAAGAAGAGAAGGATGGGTAAGGTTGCATTTAAAGGTATGTGCTATAGATTTAATGAAAATGAACATAGATCCTTTAAATGTCCTAATGATTACATGAAGATTGGTGATAAAAGAGTTTTTGTGGTGAAGGAGAATATTGATTTAGTGAATGAGCAAGAGATAGAGGGGGGTAATTTTATGTTTCAAAGAGTTTTTTTGGTAAGATATTGGAACCTTGTTAGAGAAGGAAATTGTTCAAGAATCATTATAAGTCTGATGGTATGTGCTAAAATGTAATTATGGATGCAAGTAATACTAATAACCTAGTTGTTGAGGACTTGGTTCAGAAATATGCTTTAAAGAAAGTGAGACATCCTTGTCCTTATAGGATTAGTTAGTTACAATATGAACATGTGTTAGTAGTAAGGGAATAATGTATTTTTAATTTTAAGATTAGACAATATGTGGATCAAGTGTTGTGTGATATTATGTGCATGAGTTATTATCACATTACTGTGTAGACCTTGGCAATATGATTACAAGAAAGCACATGATTGTTTCAAGAATGTGTTTATTGTTGAGAAGGGTGGTAGGTAGAATTTTGTGATTCCTTTGTAGAATGTAGAACTTGGTAGGAGGAACCTAAGTTTTGGTAGCTGAGTTGAGTTGAAGGATTTTGAAAGAGTTAAGGATCAGCATGGAAAATAGATCTATGGTAAATTGAAGATAGATGTGAAGATCATAGTTGTAGGAAAATATTTGTAGTAGTGGAACATGAGAAAAAGTGTACAAGTTGATAAATTAGAGTACATGTATTTAAAGAAGAAATTCAAGATTTATGTGTTCAACCCTAAAAGATGGTCATCCATCTATTAAGAACATGTTTTCTTCACACCTGGGATATATAATGTAGGAGCATCCTAGGGTATTCAATAATTGTATATGCAGGGGCATCAAGCTCATGTTTTTGGAATTATGGTGTGTGTAGTTGGGGATGTATTTGAGGCACATTGGGGAAACTTGTCCAAAGTTTGCATCAATTTTGGAGTTAACATGTTGGAGATAGATCCCTTTTATGGTTGTTGGTAATGTGTTCCTGATTTATGGGAAAACTTAGGAGATTGTATTTGTGATCTTTGATCTAAGATATTTGGTGTGTGTACTCTTACATTTGGATCACTGGATGACATGTAGACCTATGTCTAAGTTTACATACTTTTATCTTGTCATATGAGTTAGCTATGCATTGTAAACTTGGGGCCTATCCTAAATATTTAATTATTTCATGTATATTTCCAAGATGACTTGTGGCTGGAGGGTTTATTTAATGTGAATTCTTATTTAATGTAACTTTATATGACAATATCTAGCTTAGTTTAGTATAATTATAGGGTCTAGTGAAGGATAGATTTATTTAGCATGGAGTAGCTGAGAGGAGCAAAGTTGAGTAGAGCTAGTAGCTAATTGTGGGCTTGGCAGTAAAGGTGGCTTCTTGGTTTCTTGTGAGCACAATTTTAGATTATTCTTGGGATTTTTTATTAGAATGTGAATTTGGGCTAGTTGAAGGTTGGATCTTGTGAGGTCTTGTAGAACTATTATTGTAATTTCCTTGTATTTGGCCATAACCCAAAAGGCCTTACAGTTAGGCATGTTGAATGTAAATCTTATGATTTAATTATGAGAATTGACATTGTTTTGGAAATCAAATCTCTATTTTATTATTTATATTTTTCTTTGTGGTTACTTTCTATAGGTTAGGACATCTCCTTAAGGGATTTTCCTTCCTTGCATTGCATCATCAAATTGTGTTGAGAGCTAAACCATAAAGTCTAAGAGGAAAGTAAGATGAAATGAGGATGAAAGATGAAGAAAATATTATTCAATATACTAACTAAATTTAGAAAATTAGTGAGCTCCATCAATTCTATTGGAGGATTCATTCGTAGTGAAGAATTTGTAAGTAAGATTATCAAAACACTGTTGCATGTTTATGCTATTAGAGTATCTATAATTTAGGAGTTCATAGCTATGCCTAACAATGATCTTATTCTTGATATATTGGTTGGTAGATTGAATACATTTGAGTTAAGTAATTTTGATAATAGTGTACTTAAGCTTGAGAATGCATCTAAGAGATCACTAACCATTGGAATTTCAAAGAAAGAAAAAAAAAAATTCATGAATGCAACATGTCAATCTTGCAAATGTTCAAGTAATTCTTAAGATACTCCCCCAAAGGAATAGCATCAAAATTTATTCTAAAAAATCCCCCTTTGGAATTGATGACAACATAGATGATAAACATCTAAGTCCATGAATACCAAATGAAACTCTATCAATGTTGTTGCTTTCATGTTTTCAAATCCTCTTCATCAATCAAATTTCAAATCTACAGAAATACTTTTCATCAGTGCTTCCTCATGCTTACATGGATAGGAATTAATTGTTCACACTTCTCCCCCATTGATATAACTCATTGTGATTATACAGATTGCCCATAATATGAGAAGATTTTTTTTATGCATCTCTTCCCCATTAACATCAATGATAAGGGAATCATTATGTCAATCAAGTACTCAAAGTCTTCAACCAGCTCAAGTGTCTAAAGATAGTGTTTCATATCAGCTACCAAGAGTCCTTGATGACTCTGCTCAACCATAGATACTCCTCCATACATGAAGCATCAACATTTTGTTTGTATAAGCACTAGTGCTATGTACTAATGGACTGATGTAATCTCTACTTCATCTATTTTGAAGTAGGTAGAGGCATAGCCCCAAGAATACCCCACAAATACTCAAATGTATCCTTAAGAAAATGCTTCATAAAAATATCTACAATCTTCTATTTTGTATTAACATATTCTAATCCAATCTCTTTATCTTCAACTTTCTCACTTAGATTGCAATACTTAATTGATATGTACTTTTTCTTAGAATGTAACATAGGATTCTAACACATACTCACTATACTTGTGTTATCATAATTTATGATAATATGTTCTAAAAAATCTATCCGAATATCCTTTAGCATCTATTTCATTGACATGATCTGATTGCTATTGTGTGTTTCTACTACATACTCTACTTCTATTTTACACTGTGAAATACAATCTTGTTTCCTACTTAGCCAAGAAATGAATATTCCTCCAAGGAAAAATGCTCCATCACTTGTACAATTTTTGTCATCCATACTGAATGCTTAATCCATGGTAGTGTATGCACATATAGTAAAGTCATTTGATCTATCATACCATAACCCAAAATGGGGTGTACCCTTCAAATATTTGAATATCCTTTTTATTGTTTTATAATGTTATTCCTTATGATCGTCTTAGAATCTTTCTACTATACCAATTGCATTTTCTATATCTATTCTATGTGAGTGGGATATTGCAAACTTCCATAATGGATCTATACTTCTTCTGATCAACTTTAGGTGTTGCATCTTTGCTAGATAACTTGTGACTAGTTATCATAGGTGTGCCAATAGGCTTACAACTTTCCAAGCCAAATCTCTTCAACAAATCCTTCAAATACGTAGTCTATGATAGGAAAATACTATCACTATTCTACACAATCTGTAAACCTAAGAAATATTTCATCTCACCAATCATTCTCATCTCAAATGCATTCTTCATTTCATCAGCAAATTTATCACTTTCTTTGTCATTACCTGCAAAGATTATGGCATCCAAAAATATTACAATATTCAACAAGTCATTCATTCTCAATTTCTTTCAAATATAAGTTACTATCTACAATTCCTTTAGAAAATCCCAATTTTCCAAATTCTAGTCCAACCTCTCACACAAGTAGAATTGGCCTTAATTTTTGATAAAATTTGGTCAAATAGTATACCCAAATTGGTCAAATGATCCAAAAATGGTCTTGTCAGTATTAACCTATCCAAATTTTGACAAATCCTTATTGAGGTGGAACTTTTCATGAAAGTCTTTGTCAAAATTGACATCTACATTTGGTCATTGTGGTTGTCAAAAATTTGACCAATGTTAATTGAAAAGCCTAGCCCATCCCACAAGGATTCCAAACCCATGACCATATCTTGGTCTCTCATTTTGATGAATTTTGGTTGAAATTTTGACCAATCTTGGTTTATTTTTCAAAATCAATATCTACATTTGGCCATTGTAATCATCAAAACATTGACCAATGCAGATAAAAAATCCTAGTCCATTCAACTAGGATGCCAAACCCATGATAGTGTCCTTGTCAAAGATTTGGTCAAAAATTTTCCAAAGGTTGGTCAAAATTTTGACCAACCTTGGTTAGGTTTTGACCAAGTTTGGTCAAAATTTTGGCAAATATAGAATTTTTTTTTTAAATAACACCTAAAGATAAATATCAAGACTATCACCAATGACATCTTGATCAATGATTAGTCTGGATATTTATCTTCAAGTGTTAGTTTACATTATAAATACCCAATCCATGAGAAGCCATTCTATGTATCCGTATAACTTGGTCTCCACAATATGTAATGAAGAGCTACAATAGTGAGAATCCACCATGAAAAGATAAAGGTTAATGAAGGTGTTAGTTTGCATTCTAAATACCCAATCCATGAGAAGCCAATCTATTTATCCTTATAACTTGGAATTCATAATATGTAAAGAATAGTTGCAATGGTGAGAATCCACCATGAAAAGATAAAAGTTAATGAATCTCCCAGTAGGCCAAACCCAAGCTTATAAATAGCTACCCAACTTAGAAGAAGATGCAGTAGAAAAGTGTCTACAAAAATATAGACAAGAGGGGCTAGTGTATTCTAATCCAATAGAAATATCTATAAGAGACAAGTCAAAGAAAAGGAAAAAAATTGAGGAATGATCCCTTTTGCAAAGATGGCTCCCTAAGAAACTATTTCTTTATTCTTCCCAATGACATGAAATGTAGGCTTAAAAAAGATATAAAGTAAACTGAGAAGGATGGTAGTAGTAGTCACTAGAAGCATAGATTTTTCTAATATACTTCCAAGCATTTTTTACTTCTAAAGCTTTCCCACCTAGTGTTTGTACTACACTTGGCAAGCAGTAAGATAAACTCTCAATTTTAAGTTGCAAAGTAGAGATAAGACCAAATTTGCAACATCACAACCTGTATTCCACATAATGAAACTTGAGTTGTGATAAAGTGAAAGGTGATCTATATAGTTAAGTTTAAGGCTATCACTTCATCACATGTGGTTAAACTCAACTTGAGGTTAAGGTAGAGAAGTAGTGAAATCTCATCATTACATCGTCGCAGGGTTTAGCTATGTGTTAGAGTTTATAGTTGAGAAACCATGAAGAGAATCTAACAATTAATGATATAGCTATCTCACCATCACAATGTTTAAGTTATAGTTAAATTATTTGGTTTTGAAGCCGTCAAACAAAGTAGCAATCAATCAGGATAGTCATCACAACATCACATAGTTTAAAGGAGCTATATGTCTAGTGGTTGCGAAGAGGAAACAAGGTCAAAGTTTGGGTCAACGCAACATCACAGGTGATAAAAGCATTAAACCATAAAGCATAGAGAAGTTTCAAAAAGGTCAATTTGAAATATTTCACACAAGTTTAGAAGGGTTAAGTCATAATTTGGTTTTAAGGCAGTGATGATGCGAAGAAATGTTAAGTAGCGTTTTCACTTGATCATCATGGTCAATGAAATGAAACAATAAAAAGTTTTGAGGTTGTGATAAAGGCTTGAATGAAGAATTTTTTTTTTCACAAGACAATGCAATGAATGGAAAAATAGAGTTACAAAGTGGAGATTGACTTGTCATTATAGCATCGCAACATTAATGTAATAGATAGGGATTCACATCAAGAAGTTTTGAAATAGTCAAAGTAGACATTTTTACGTGGTTATAGCCAAAAATAAAGAAAAGTAAGAAACTATGGAGAAGTAGAGATACAAGGGAATCACTACTTCACAACCTTCAATTTCAGAAGCATAAAACATAATTAAAATGGTCATGTCTGAGCTTGAAAAAGAAATGTGAACTAGAAGTATGAATAATAAAAATGTAAAGACATCGCCATCTTTCCAAAGATTGAATTGATTTTAAGCATGCCCATTTTAATGACATTAATGCCACTCTCCCATTTAAAGAAATAGATAAATTATAAGAAAAGTGAGGATTTTCATTACCAATTTCATAGTGTTGGAAGTATTAGAGTGAATTTTGAGTTGCAGAGAAAATTCCAACATACAACATTCAAAATTATTATTGTGATACTTTGGAGCCATGGCACAAAAAGAAGTATAATTGATAGCACAAGCATAGATTGAAGAGTCTATGTCAAAAGAAAAAAACCCTAGCCCTTTCATAGATGAATGGTCACAAATTTTACTAGGATCATCCAACCTTAAATTAGCTAATGATCATACATTTAGAGATCATGATTATTTTTGCAAAGATGCAAAGGTACCTGATAGAAATGGAAGTGGTCTTTTCTAGTACTTCTACAAGAATAGGGTGGAAAAGTTTCCAATATGTAACCCTTAGACTAGAAGTTTAAGGAAATTAATCATGCTTGAAGTGTTTGTTGATGTATATTTAGTGAAGGAAATGATAAAGTCATATAACCCTTTCAAAAAGTCATTTCATAGAATGGATAAAAGTATAATATGTGCATTGGACAAAGAAACATTCATTGAAGCTTTTGACTTGGGAGGACCTATGTCTATACCAATTGAAATTGACAAATTCAATGATAATTTTAGTAGTCATAAGAATTTCTACATGGGTAGAGCTATGACTTGACACATCCCAATGTCAAAGAAGGAGAAAGGAGAGATACCAAAGAAGAAGAAGATGGAAGACTTTATGCCTCTTGAATAATTTTAGAGGTATCTTTAGAATACGATGTTTGGATTAAACAAAGCCCTAGGTTTAGATGGAACCATGAATGCTACTAATGCACACTACATCATGGCATTGAACATTCAGGACCCATACACTAATGTAGGGTATGATTATGTTACATGCATAGCTAGCAGAATCCATGATGAGATTGTTGTAACACAATAAGGAAGGATGGAAAAATTTAGATTCCATCACTACTCACTATTCATGCATTTGATTATGTACAAGAATGTACAATTCATAAATAAAATTTTATTTGAGAACATAGAGGAATGGGGAGAAAGATTTCTTGTGCAATAGTAGACAAGGGTATTGAAAAGATTCTACCCTTATTCTAACATATTTCTTTCTACAATGATTTTTATACCCTGTTATGAATATGTTAGGGGCTATAGAAGAAAGAATACGTAGAAGTGTTATGAAATTTGTTAAGCTCAATTTATGTTATGATGAGGAAAAGAAATTAGGGCATGACTGGGGAAGTGTATTTTTTTTTAAGATTACATTGTAATTAGGGTTTACGGATGGCCTTAGCCACCTCATTTTCTACAAAAGTATGTTCCAGAAAGATTGGGGACGTGGAATTTTTTTGGCAGTTGATTTCTTTGAATACAAAATATTTAAATTATAATGTTAGGAAAGGAACCTTTTTGTGTAGATGCTCCAAAGTTGGCGATTTTGATATTGGAAAAAAAGCAATTGATGAAATTTATATTTTTTTAAGACATTATAAATTGCCAAATTCCCCTACCAGAACATATGACCCTTATGGTGTATTTAGGACTATATTGAAACAAATGAGAGAATACAATCTACCTCTAACCAAGGGTCTATGGGAGGAGGATGTCATTGCTAATTTTTTGGATGACAATGTGTTCAAGGAAAGGACAACCAAATTTAGAGATGTGGTGAGTTTTGAGCAAGAGATGAAAAATTTCAACCCATCATTTAAAGGGTTCTATCATGAGGTGGATTACTGGTCTAGATTTAATAAATGTATAAAAAAATTTGACGAGATTTCATCTCAAGTCCCTGAGGAGACTAGAAAGAGAATAAATCTAAAAAAATTTGATCATGAAATTGTTGTTGAAGTTAGTTATGATGAGGAACAGCCTTAAAGCTCAGAATGAGCTCATTAGAAGAGAAAAAAGTAGAAGATGGTAGAGATTCCACAAAAGTAGACTATACCAAGATGCAGTAAATATTTTGATAATGTAGGGAGAAGCTACTTGATAGCTCAAGCAATTGAAGATGAAAAAAGGGCAAAAAAGTTGGAGCTTCAAGCTTAGATGATTGATAATAGAATCATTGAAGAAAATGAGTTCATGAATGATGAAAATTATATCAAAACAGAAGAATTTAAAAGCTTCCTAATTAAATTGAAGCAAAATGAGCTATCACTATAGATGAAGCTAGGTGACTGTGATGAGGTAGTAATTGAGATGGTACCTAAACTACAAGAGTATGATGCTACAAGTGAGACCCTCACTATAGAAGAGGCCAGAGAGATGATATAGAGGAGTGACATGATTGCATTCCCATGATGGGATATGAGTTCCTCATTCTTATTAGATCAAATGAGGAGGCAAGAAAGAACAATCTCATTTGAATATGAGAACTAGAAGGGATAGTTGAGAGGGTCTTGATACAATATTGATGCCCAAACTATGACAATATGAAGTATAGCTCCAAAAAAAACCAACCATCATTAAGATCAAGGAATCCCCTAAAGGGAATGTGATATTTTAGAATTTCTATTCCACCTCAAGCAATCATATAGATGGGTTGATGACTTTAGCATCACTATTGGGAAAGAACTAAATTGATATACTAGAAGAGCAATTAGAAGGAGCCTATGAGAGGTACATTAAAATGAGGAGTAATTATGTGGAAAAGTTGCAAAAGACTTATGTTTTAGAATAGAAAAATCTCTAGCTAGAAAATGAAATAGTTGTTTCAAAGAATACTATCAAATCTACCATTGAGCTTGAAGATAGGGGTGTACAAATAGAGGGCTATGCTCCTAAAATAGAAGATGTAATGGGCCAAGCTATGACTATTGATGAAGAGGAATTAGAGTCCAATAGATGATATAAATTAGAACCATCAAGAACTTGCTAATTCACAAGATATATTTCTTTGAAATTTGTTTCACAGAATGTGCATAACAATTATCTTATCTTACAAGGGGTAGGATATCAATGTTCTCAGGCAATTGCCTTGCTATCTTCCTTATTCACCACATGGGGTCCTTACACCCAATTCTTTGAGAGTTGTGTGCCCATGCTTACATAAAAGAATGATCTACCAAAGGGGTTAATCATTTCTAATAGGAAGTTAATTCATAAAGTGAAGGAATTGAATGGTTTCTTTGTGGGAAAATTAGAGTTGATATAGAATAAGATGAAGTTAATTTCCATAGGAACACCAAATTTTATACCTAACATATCGGAAAATGATGGAGGAGTCAAGGAATAGTTAGAATGGTCATCTTCTTTTGATGATATTTTGAATCACTCTAGGTTTATGGCATACTACAATGGTGAGACAGATATTGTAGTTGTGTATGATTTGATTGATATGTTGTATAAACTAGAGTTAGAAAATGGTAAAATAACTATAGAGGTCAAAGCTATAACTAATGCTAAATGGAGAAAGTACCTTGAGGAGTTAAATGGAATCAAATTAAAGATGCCACATGGAAAGATGTGGAAATCAATATAGCCATTTGGGAAGTTGTAGTAGGAATAATGACTTTACCATCAGGGGATAATGATTGAGAAATTAAAGTCATAGTTAGAGGTAGAATAGAGAAAACAAAGATAAAGGGCAGTGAAAGTGACAAGTTGCTAAAGTACAAATAGATTCATGTCAAAGACACCTAAAGAAATTGTTACGTACCAATTTCAAAATAATTTAGCCAATTTTGTCTAGATATGTAAAAAATTGTTTTGTAAAGTAAAAATGTAAAAATATCTTTGTATTTGATTTGAAATTAAATTTTGACATGTGTCCTCCCATATAAAGCTTCTTTCCATCTTTTCTTATAAAAGGATTTCCAAGATGTGGAGTGCGGGTTCAAGTCTTGTACAATTTGAGTGTTATACTATTATAGTCGATCCAATTTTTGTGTCAATTGTATATTGTTTCAAATTTACACTCTTAGAAGATAATGAATGTTAAATGACAAAAATTTTCATATTTTGAGTTATATTCTAAGTCGTATATTAGTAATGTATGGTTTTCAAGGAAAATTAATTCAAAGAGGAATTTCTAAATATCTGTGTTCCTAATCTCTATCTCCATTTTCATGTGTTTTTTACTTTGAGACTAAATGAGAAAATTTCTTTCAATTTAATGCAACTAGGATAAGTTTTATATAATTTATTTTTGCTTTTAATTCAAGGAATTAAGTAAGCATTTCTTTGAAATGATAGGGTGTCTAGGTATATGGGAGGGATATCATAATAATGGAATTTAGGGTTAATAACTGATAAATTTAATTGTAAGCCAATTAATTAGGTCAAAATTTTACTAGTATGACTCTATATGGCGATGGATAAGGAATTGGTCATAAATTGTGATTGCAAATTGATATAGTCATTTGATTTCGCAAAACACATTTAAATCAAAATCAATTGTCTAATTTCTATAGTAGAGAACTATATTATTGGTCATTCCCTTATTGTGATAACTTTCTTTGAATTTATGGTAAGACTTTGTGAATCAACAAGATGATTACATTTTAAGAATATTTCTAACCATTTTCTACTATAAGGGATAAATCTGTGAAAGGATATCAATGGAAAAGCCAATTAATTCCTAGGTGTACCTGCCTTGGCCCTGTAGAGCCTAAAGTGTAGAGAGACTTTCTACTCTAGCATGTTGGTCTAGATCTGAGATAAATTTTGTAAATTATGGGAACTAGCTAATTCTTAGGCATTTATTGATCTTATGTATCTTGGTATTGGTTGTTATAACCTGTAGTTTTAAAATACCAACAAAATGGTGACCCTACTAGGGAGTTGTGAGAAGAAATCATGTCTATACTTCTAACATCTCTAATGAAAAGCTATACATCTACTATCATACATCTATCTTATCTTATGCCTATATTGGTATTGGTTCCTTTTTAGTGACAAACCTTAAGAATTTACAATAATCCCAATACCACAGGAGTTGTGTGACATATGATATGCTTACAAGTGCCTTATTTGTCAAATAGCTTTTATATTTCCTGAAGTATACACTATTAAAGTCATCTGGGTTGGGTCCTTGTGTCAGATCTAATTTTAGAAACACTTTTCATGTGAATTATGTTGTCTTTTAGCCATTATAACAAAATTTCCCCTAGTGGGTGACGACTTGGTCATAGGTTTTTCTAACTAGTGCTCATATTAAAGTAAAGAATGGCTTATAGGAGGAAGAATATGAGAACATATGTAATTGAAAACCTAGATATTCCTTTGTATACAAAATTACCGAAGGGTGATAAGAAATAATTGGCCTAAGAAGAAGGGAGATTCCAGTCATGCGTGGAAGCTTGAAGATAATCATCAATACCAGCCTATAGTTGAGAAAGAAGCCTTATCCCGTAGCTCTGAATTTGAGATTACTAGGACTTTCAGAGGTCTTTTTACTACACCTTTCCAATGAGAGAAACTTTATCGAGATAAAACAGTGTCATTTGTTGGGGATACTACTTTTAGATCTAGTGATTTAGGAGGAATAAATTAGCATCTTAGAACTAGAAGTATTCAATCAAGTGGATCTCACCCTTGTCATGTTCCTTTCATAGAGAGAAACCTCATTGATCTGAGTGACCCTATAGAATGAGAAACAACATCCATAGATCCTAATGATCTTCTTAGTGAAGTAGAGATTCTTAGAAAAGGGTTGCTAAGGAAGATACCAAATGCATATGTTTGGAGAAGAAGGAACAAATTACCATGAATACTCTCATTGAGAGAGTCAACCTGCTTAGGAGAATGGATGTCTTGCAGGAACACAATAAGAAGTTAGAAGATAAGTTTGTTTCCTTGCATCTAGGTCTATTTGGGGATATCAAAGAGATGAGATCCCAAGTTCATTAATATGAGCAGGTTTTGCAAGAAAAGGAGAATCCATTAGTTGTGTAGATCTAGCCATATAAACCTATTGGAAAGAAAGTGAAACCTAATTGATTGATCTTATCACTATGACCACTGATGAGGGAAAATATAAAGTAATTATTGTCAAAATAAGTGAACCAATAGCTACATCCAAAAATGTCCTTGCCATGTCAAAAATAGATCTAGAATTGGATAAATCTAGGAAGGAGCAAGAGGATCTACTAAGGAGATTGAGAAGGTAGAAAAATGAAGCCCAATCAGTAGAAATGAGGAAGAAGATTTAGTTCCTAGCTTCTACTTCTAGTTTAAATGCCAACCAAAGTCAAAACTCACTAGGAATGTCTTCTACAACACCTTGTGGGCCCATAATAAGTAATACCACTACTTCCCATCCTGGCCCATCTTCATCTTCTAGTATAATAGTACAATAGGTTGGTACTCAACCAAGAAAAAAAAATGTTTAGAATCAAGCCATAGGGTCAAGCTCTAATGGTGTTATAGGTTTTACAAAATGACCCATGTACATGGATAGGTATAGACAAATATCTTTCCTAGGTATCCCTTGTTATTTGAATCCTATTTCAAATGATTTGAGGGATACGGCCACAAAGTTTTCTAGAAATAATGCTATGAGTGGTGAAAAACACCTTAGAAAGTTTAAGGACATGCTAAATGATTATAAAATTTAGCATGATGACATGGTCATGAAATTATTTGTACATTTCCTTACAAAAGATAATTAGAGATTGGTTTAGGAGGTTGCTTGATTATAGTATTAGCTCATGGGATGACTTAGGGAACCTTTTCAAAGAGCAATATGATGATTAAAAAAATACAAGTTTTGTGTTAAATGAGTTCAACAATATTAACAAGAATTTTAATGAATCCACTTTTGACTTTAATGTGAGATTTCAAAAAGAGATGTATAAGTTGTTTCAAGTAATTAGACCAGGTGAAGATTTTTGCCTTACAACTTATTTCAATGCCTTTAATAGTAAGATGGAATATACTCTAAGAGATAAGGATCCTAGAATATTGAGGGATGCTTATAGGATGGCTATCAATATAGAGAATAATAGAAAAGCATCTGACAAGCTTGGGAGAAGAGATGACCCAAAGATTTTCAATCCTTGTGGCAACAAAAAGAAAGGTGATAAGCTTGCTACAAGCAAGAATCTCGAGGATGATAAGGTATATTGAATGTTAACCATACTGAAGAATGTGAACCCTCAAATGGGAAATACCCACAAAGGAAATTTTGGACATAAGCCACAGTTTAATAATTTTAGTAAGCAAAATAGAATGTAAAATTTCCCTTATACCACCCAATGTAAAGATGGGAAACCTATTGTCCCTCCTACCAAGAATGTTGTTGAAAGAATTACCCATGACCCTTTACAAAAGGCATCTTTCAACATGGTTGATGACCTTCAATGGTGTATGATCTGTCAATTACCTCATTCAATAGATTATTGTGTTGTTACATTATCATTTTCTGCTAACCAAGGTGAAAGTAAAGAACAATACGACTATGAGAATATTAGTGAAGATATAGGATGTAACATGTTTGAGTCATGTTATGATGATGTCTCTAATTATGGTGACAATAATGATAAAATCCATGAAAGAAGATAGTTCCATAACACAATACACCAATAGATCTTCTCATATAAAGATGAAGAGGAGGACACAACTAGCAACATGGTCACATCAAAGGATGATGTGATTTTGAGAATGCCTACTAAGGAAGATCTTGATGAATAATAGAAAATATGGTGGCCCAAGCACAAACTAGGGGTATGTCACAAAACATTAAAGAAAATATAGCTTTTGGTATTTTTGTCAAGAGATTTGATCGAAAAAAGGAAAAAGTAAATAAGCCTAAGGATAAATCTAATGTAAAGGTTAAAAATGTGGGTAAAAAGTGGGAGCCTAAAAAGGATGATGTTGCAAATGATCCTAAAGCTCAAAGTAATGATAGTAAAAAAATAGAAAGAGAAGTCATCAGTGGTTATTAATGCAAATGAGAAGAAGAAGACTCAAAATGCTACAAATTCATTTGGAAAGCACAAGGAAGTAAAAGATATGTCTATAGATAACCCTAATGTTTCTCCAATTGATATGTTGTCAATATTATCTCAAATCATAATGAAAGTTCCTCTGTTAGAATTGTTAAGAATTCCTAAACATAAGAGTAAAACCATAGCATGGGTTAAGGATGTTGATTATAAGGTTAGTCATAATTGTAATTCAAATAAAATCCATGATGAATATGAAAAAGAGATAGAAGCTGAGGTTGTTGTGTCTCAAATCCTACCCATGTATTTAGATGATTCAATAAATCAATGTTTAAGAAGATTGTAAATGGAAAAACAATGAAAAATTGTATGATAGATTCTACAGCATCAAATACAGTAATGCCTTTTGAGATAATGTAGGAGCTAGGGCTGAAAATGGATACACCTCAAGTTATATGTTGTGTTATGGATAAAAGAAAAGTTACTATTATAGGCACAATAAATGCAATGCCTTACAAGTTGACTACTTATCCTAATAAAGAGAAAAAAAAATGAGTGTGCTAGTTGTAGATATCCCACTCCAATATGGTATGTTGTTATCTAGGAAATGGAGTGCAGTAATGGGGAAAGTCTACAATGTGATTTGTTATATGCAACTTTTCATATTGATAATAACTTGGTGGGAATAAATAGAGAGCCCAAGAGTATCTATATGATTGAGAAGAAATTGAAGATGATATGACAGGTTTTGTAGATACTGATATTAATGTTTTTAGGTTTGAAGTTTTAGTATTGAAAAAGAAGAAGGTTAAGTTGCCCATTGTAGTAGAAGCTAAGTCAAAATCAGAGAAGGGTGATCTATGGACAATGCATTTTGATGGAGCCTACTACAAAGAAGGATCAGGAGTAGGTATTCTCTTGATTTCTCCTAATGGTTACACTTATAAATTCTTATTTACTCTAAACACTCCATGTAATAATAGCATAGAAGAATATGAGGCCCTATTGTTAGGATTGAGACTAGTTTGCAAACATGGTATTAAGTTCTTGTATGCCATTCATGATTCTAAATTAATTGTTTCCCAAGTAAGAGGAGTATATGTTTCTAAGAACAAAAGACTAAAGAAATATAGAAATGTTGTTTGGGATATTATGGAAGTATTTGATTCTTTTGGGATAGCATGGAAGGATAGGGAGATGGCTGACTTGCTAGCTAATATTGCTATAAAGCCTAATGATATTACCTTTTTTGGCCTGTCAAAAGTGGAGATAAAAACTAGAGCTTGAGTCCCTAATAATATCTAGAATTGGCAAGTTTTTGAAGAAGAAAAGGATATTATAAGATTTCTAAATTGTGAGGACCAATTTTGGGGACATGAAATTGATTGTGCAACACTTGTGGAAACTATAGATGGTAAGGATATTGTTTTTGTGAGGAAGTTGTCCAGTTAAAACCAAATAAGATTCCTAAAGGGTTGGTTGTGTTAGAAATTTTTTTTGATAACCATGATAGATTCAAGACAACTAAAAATGAACATGATGCTAACGAATTAAAGGAGATTAAACTTGGAACCAAAGAAGAACCTAAGAAAGTATCAACTAAAATTAATCAAACCTTGATTGAATTATTAAGAAAATATAGACATGTGTTTGTTTAGTCCTATGATGATTTGAAAGCCAATAAAGAGGATCTCTTTTAGCATGAGTTCCCATTAAAGGAAGGAGCTAAACCTTTCAGATAGAAATAGAGGCCTATCAATCCAACTTTGGCAACAAAGATGTAAGAAGAACTAATAAAGTTGAGGGATGCAAGAATCATCAAACCAATTAGGCATTCCTCCTGGGTATCAAACCTAGTCCCTATTAGGAAGAAGAATGGTGGCATAAGGTTGTCTATTTATTTTAGAAATATAAACATTTCTTCACTAAATGAAAATTATGGTTTGCCAAACATTGAAGCCATGCTGCAAAGAGTTACTTAATCAGAGATGATGTCTATGATGGATGAATTCTCTAGATACAATTAGGTGGTTGTAAAGGAATTGGAGCAATACAAGACTTCATTTATAACACCTTGGGGAACATATATCTACAAAAAAATTCCTTTTGGCCTAACTAATATTGGTGCCACCTTTTAGAGAGCCATGGATGTGGCCTTTGCAGACATAATTGACAAGTTTTTAGTTGTGTATTAGGATTACTTGATAGGATATTCAAAGGATGAAAATTACCATTGTATGTACCTTGAAAAGGTATTTAGCATAGCTCTTAAATAGGATTGTACCTTTTCTATTATTGAAGGTAAATTATTAGGCCATTAGGTAGGGAAATAAGGAGTTAGGATAGACCCTAAAAGGGTAAAAGCTACAAATAAGATTCAAAATCCTAAGAATGTGAAAATAATTCAATCCTTCTTTGGTAAAATTAATTTCCTTAGAAGATTTATTACAAATTTTTCTCAAATAAGAAGACCAATCTCTAAGATGTTGAAGAAAGGCTATGAGATCATATGGGATGAAGAACCAAGCATGGATTTCTAGAAGATAAAACAATAAATAATAGATGATCCTATTTTAAGAGCCCCTAATTATTCTAAGACAATACACATATTTTCCTTTGCTTCATTCAATATTGATGCAGCAGTTTTATTGCAAAAGAATGAGGATGGGTATGAATAGCCAATATCATTTTTAAGTAAATCATTATAGGTTTCAAAATCATAATATGACATAAATAAAAATTAGGATTATGCATTAGTCAAGGTAGTTAAGGGATTTAGGTGTTACCTAATGGATGCTACTATAATTGTATTTGTTTGAAGTGTTCCAGTCAAGGACATTTTCTCACAATAGGAAGATTAAGGGAGAAGATATAGATGGATCAACAAGATCCAAGAATTCAATATAGATATTTTTATTACCAAGTTGGTGAGAGGGAAAGGACTTGCCAAGCTAATGGTAGAGGCAATCCTTGAAGTAAATCAAATAAATCAACTTGATGATGATAGCATAAATGGACTGTCATATGGATACCTATGATTGGTATAAAGATGTACTATTTTATTTGCAATACATGAAAGATCTACTAGGTTTGATTCATAATCAAGAAAGGGCCTTAAAGTTATAGGCTATCAAGTATGTCATTATGAGTGGGAAAATATGGTGGAGAAATATGGAAGGTGTACTACTCAAATGTATTGATAAAGATCATCTAGTCACAATCTTGAATGAAATGCATAGTGAAGTATGTAGGGGGAATTATATGGCTAAAACAAAAGCTCATAAAATAATCAGAGTAGGATTTTAGTGGCCTGCTCTCTTAAAAAATGCATATGAACTTGTGAGAAAGTGTGATCCTTGTCAAAGATTCAATGGAAAGTTAAAATTCTCTAGAAACATGCCGTTGAATTTTATTATTATTATTATTATTATTATATATATATATATAATCTTTACATTTTTTATTATTTATTTTTTCTAATTCTAAGATATGGAGCTCTCAAAGAAAAGAATCAGGAAGAAAAACTCCTTTCATTACCCCATCAAGAAGAAGGAAAAGAAAGGAGAGAGGAAAGATGATGAAAGGAACATAGGCATGGTTATAACATTCTAGGACTGAGACTTCCAAATTACAATGTATATAATAAGAAGTAGAGAAGAAGGAGCATGTACCAAGAATGTACATATTTACAAAGATTTATAGTATGAGTAGGATATACAATCAAGAAAGATATAATATGTATGAAGTGTCACCAAAAATCACCCAAAGATAACTACAGAGCTGAGCCAAAGCAACAAACCCTACTGCTGATCGGAATGCTGATGCAAATCCATGAAGAAACCTACACACAAAAAATGGAAAACACAAAACCAAAGAACACCAACCAAGTGAAATTACTCCTCCATAACCCCTACCGTAGGGGCAAAGTTTCCAATCTTAAGAGTAAGATCAGGGGTGGCGGTAACAAGTATGATCACAAGATGAGCAGATGGAGTAGATGCCTAAAATGAATCATGTTATAGCATATCTAATAAAGAAAAGATAATCTAATGCACATTATTGACATAATTCTTTAGAAAAACTCTACCAAATTGTTGCAATGCAGCTTTCACCAGATGAAAGGATTGCCTCTCAAGAGATTTTTTAATACTTTCATAAACCATGTAAACACTATGATTGCTAAGGAGTGCATGATGGTGGAACAAGCTCCCAATAAGGGAAACACCACTCCGAAGATCATGTTTCTGACAAGCTTTAAAAAGCTTATTCTCATGCAAATAAAGTGGTCTAATAAATCTAGCAACTAACAGATGCATATGAAATGGAGATTGTAGTAAATACATAGCATTGGACAAAAAACCGATAGGATGTGAGAAGGATAACTTAACCTCTTACTAGTAGGAAATATAAACTCATGTCCAATGATCCTCTTGATTCCTCTATGAATGTGAGGATAGTCACAAAAGAATAGAGTTGATAACATGTCATCCTTAATCTAGCCAAGAAATAGCTACTCCCAACCTTACAATTCCAAAATCATTCTGTAATTCCTAGGATAATATTCCATATGGAGAGAAGAATAGGTCGAACAAATATCCACCAGGTAGCTAACTCCAACTAGCAAGATTTGTCGACTTGACATAATGGATCACAATGAAACTAGCACTAACAGCTAAAAATGATCACCCAAAAGACCACAAGATTAAGAAGATTGCAAAAAATGTTGCAATGATAAGTGGTTTAAAGAAAATACAAAACCCAAATCAACCACCTAGAACACCACAAGAAAATAAAGAATCAACTTGCTAAAAAATTCACACTCAAAAACCATAATGACAAAAAATATACAATTGAATTCAATAAAATGCCACACAAGTCATGCAAGTGAAATTTATTGCAATAAACATAGACACATAAGATGCAGGATAGTTCCCACAAATAAGGTACTAATCACCAGTGTGATATAAGATAGAACAATTAACCACACAACCCAATTAGCTAGAAGTGATGTCAATTATAGAATAAAATATGATAAAGTATAGATACCAAATCCCAATGAAAATGAGAATTGTATACAAATAAATGAAAATGGTGCCATAAGGGAGTATGACAAAAGCTAACCTTAATCATGATCAAAGATGTCACCTAGTCAACCTCACAAAGAGAAGGTACAAATGATAAATCTAAATAAAGAAATTAAGAGCACACACCCCTAAATGAGTCAAATAAAATTTTCCCACTTGATGACAGTTACTAAACCAATGCTAGGATGAAGAATACAAAAAGTTTTCCAACTCTTTACCAAGTGTCAAATAAGATATGTGTAATATAATAATATCAAATGCAAGCAAAGTTAGCCCAAACTAGAACTAGACATAGATTACTCAGCAAATGAAAGCTTTTCCAAAACTAGCACTTGGAATCCATATAAACATGGCATCCAAAGGAAGCATTTGATGGCAACTCCAAACTTGGTATCCAAATAATTCACTTGACAACCAAAGGAATCACTCAGCACCCAAAGAATCACTTGGCAACCAAAGAAGCTCGACAACCAAAGGAATCACTCGATAGTAACTCTAAACGTGGTATCCAAACAATTCACTCGATAATCAAAGGAATCACTCAACACCTAAAGGATAACTCAACAACCAAAGAATCTTGGAAACCAAAGGAGTCACTCAACACCTAAAGGATCACTCAACAACCAAAGACTTGACATCAACTTATGAACTTGACATCAACTAACAGAATGGACAAAAGTGCAAGATTACAAGGGAATCTAGGATGTTACACACCTTTTCTGCTAGATGTCAATTATTAACTTGATGCTAGCATGGTTAATACCACTGATGTATATGCATACATAACTCAAAAAAAGAGTTATATCTACATAAGAAAACATAGCTAGTGATATTAGCCATCAAAACACCAAACTAATCAATCCCATCAGTAAGAAAATATTTAAGATTCATTTTGAGTGATGGGAAGAAATACAAGGAAACCTATCTATCAAACAGTTAGAGGAAGAAGAATCCAAGATTGTACCATCACAGCCAATATTTACTAATGTGTTATCCAAAACATTACCTTCCCTAAAGACATAAAAAGCCAAAAAGTTATCAAGAGCATCAATGAGATTCCAAATATGCTGGAAAGTACAGTCCAAAGACTAGCTACTGATTTTCCTTTGGATTGTTGGAAATATTCAAGACTATGCTAGGTTACTGAGAGGGCAGGGGTGAATCAGTAACCTCTAAAACTTTATTAAATTTAGTACTTTATAGAAATATACCAGTTATCATCTATTGATCTAATTGCATGCATGAGAAACTAAAAAGATAAATCATTCATAACACTTAAACACAATAATTTGGTGACCCAAAAACCTTCCAAATAGAAAGTAAAACTGGGGTGGGGATGATAGCCACAAAACTTCAATACTACAACATAAATTTGGTTGGTTAGGGCTCAGTAGCCATATATAATTGGAATAAGTGTTGTCACTAATAACAAACTTGACTAAATGTCAACAATCTCCCCCTATGGCATTAGTGACAAAAACATTTATCAGCCAAAACTTATATACATCTCAATGTGATACTAGCTTGATATGGTATATTGTTTTGAGATTTTTTAAAATTTGTCTTTCTAAGTATATGCAATATATTATATCTGAAAATTCTTTGCTATATACACTTTCTCCCTTTGAATGATTCTTCCCTATACAATATACATAGCATAATTATTGTCTCTCCCCATATATAGCATATTAAGCGTCTCTCCCCCTTTTTGACAATAATGCCAAAGATTTATTCAAAACTTATTTACATGGAGACACCAATATGAGAAAGAAAATCAAAATGTACCTTGAGAATAAGTGATAAAGTTTTATCCCAATTCTTTTGCAAAATATTGCACATATGTAGAGTAACTTGCACTTCTATATATAGCTATATCATGTGGTCTACAATGGAGAAGTTATTATCATGGATCAATATTTTTGAATAAACAATATTCTTTTGCATTGTATCCATGATGGGAAGGATCATATTCTTAATATCTAATAGTGCAGACTAGATTCTTGCTTCTTCTCTCAACAACTCTTCCTGCATATCTAACAAGAATCTAATTTTCATATAATGTGAAGAGCTTGAACTAGAGTCAAGTTGCAACTGCTATGCACTAGCCTTCAGATCTTCATCAATCTTGGTTAGTTTTCTCTTTATCTCCTTTGTGAACTTGGTAACATCACACAACTTTCCAAAAAGTGATGTTACATTTGTGCAAGAGGTTTCAAGATTGGTCAGAATTGAGAAAGCTTTGCTTGTTGGATAGTTATAAGCAATGTGCTCAAGCACTTTATTATCAAATTTATTTTCTACTGTCTCAATCAACTTATCTTGACCACTAGTTTCCTTATTAAACTTCTAGATCGCCTCTTCTAATTGCAATAAAATGTGTTGAGAAGTATCAACTTCAACACCTATAGCATCAGACAAAATTTTCTTAGCATCATCAATAATTTTTTATTGCCTATCTCCTTCCTCTCTCAATTTCTTATGCTTTACTTTCTTTTGGAGGAGTTGACTAGCTATATGCATTTTATCTATAGTGAGATTATCAAATTCCCATTTGAGAATTTCTATCCCCTCATCTAGGTCTATATCCTCCTCTATCTCCTTTTCTCTACCAAAAAATCTTGTACTTAGTTGAAACTTGGGTTCAACTATCCTTGTACTTAATGTCTTTTAATTTAGTATAGAAACAATAGTAGAGATAGTAGGACTAGCAGCAAAATTTTTTACAGTGCTAATAGATGGAATATGAACTGGTATGCTTATTAAATCCAAAACTAAAGTACTTACAGAAGTATTGAAAACTATAGTAGTCAAAATTTTAGAATTCAAAATTGTACTTATTATAGAAGAACAAAAAATTGTAGAACATACTATATCAATTGTTGATGATGCTAACTCAGTGGTTGAAGAAGAGGGAGGCTAAAACTTCGTAGATGAAGTGGTAATCACTTCTATCATTGATGTACTAAGCTATGGGAGGGTGAAGAGGCATTGGACATTTGAACTACATGTAGTTGTCACAATCAAACTTGTTGAAGTTGTCTCTAAGCTTGATGTAGCACTTGGTTTTCTTAGAGAGTGAGGAAGTGAGCTAATGATTGTGGTTGCTATCTTCATAGGGTCAGTCTCCTCATTATCTTCTTTATCTTCCTTGGTATCTTCTTCCTCTTTATCTTCTTCAACTTCCTCATTGTCAAAATGTGTGGGCTCAATGTAAGTTTATTCTTCTTCATCATCACTGTCATCATCCTTAACATCTACTAGGAAGTCACTTTGTTTATGCAAATGATAAACATTTTTCCACATGATTGTGGCATTGGTAACCACATGCTCTATATCCTTGATCAAAGTTAAACAAGCATTAAATCTAAGAGTCATCTTATCTTCATTTTCCTCAGCATCTTTCATGCTAGGTAGCAACTACCTCAAGGTTTGTGCATAGATATCTTTTTCAATTTGCATAGAAAATTACCATCTTTTCTTTATTTTTTCTAATAATTCATTCGAGATTTGGGAGGCTATCTGATCCATTTTCCCATTTTGGTTAACACTAGTTCTTCAACCTATTTCTTTTTTGCCTCTTATCTTGTTTCATACTTCAAGGGTTTGAAGTTTTTTATACCTGGACCTTCTTCCAATTGTTTCAATTTTTCTTGGAAGGTGGGAGGAGGTTTGCTAAAGATAATTTCACTGCCTTTCTTCCTGGACCTCCTTGTGAACACTATAGTGGATGGCTAAGGTGGCTTGGTAATGATCACCTTACCTTTCTTCTTCACTAGTTCTTCTTCCTTTTTTGATTCCTTTTCATCCTTTGCTTCTTCAACATCTTCTCCTTTAACCTTGGTCAACATATGAGGTTTGCTTGTTTTGAGTTTGGCTATCCTCCTCTTACCTTTGTTAACTACCTGTGGGAGCTTTATCTCTAGCTCTATCCTTTCCTTTTCCTCATCATATGTTCCAAAGGGTGGTGCCTTTGGATCAATAGGTTCATTATTCAAGGCTTCAATTATGTCTTTGGTTTCATCTATATTCACCTCATAGGGAAGAGGTTTTACCCATACAACTATGGGTTTTACTGCATCAATGTAGACTCTGTCATAGTCTACCATGAAACAAACATCATCTTTTTAATCTTCAACCAATTTCTTGGGTATCTTGAATCTATTATTCATTTTCCCCTTGAAGACATCAAAATAGTTATTCATTATGCTAACAAAATTCTCTCCCATTTCAGAAATATTTTCATTAATCCGATATAACATTGGCACATCCTTTCTCCATACTACCATGCCTTTTGAAGGGAAAAACTTTTAAACATAGAAAAATAAACATGTCAACAAAGAACTAAATTTGCAAGGGTTGTTCTTGGAAGTTCTAATACTTTCCTTGTTTTTGTTGAATTGTTTCAACAACAAATCTGCAAGATCATATGACAAGTTGTTCTTCACAATCTTATATGCCAAGTCAATAACTTCACATGACACACTATTGAGATGACTAGAACTATAAATATTATGAGCTATCACATGTATGCTGAATTTTAGTTCTACATCAGTTACACTACTGATTTTCATACCTATTCCATTCTACTTGGCTAGAGTTTTCTTTTCCAACTCCACCTGACCTAGGGTTTTGGTGGGTTTGTCTTTAGTGAGCATGGGGAGGCTAGTGATACGATGAATCATTTTCTTGGTAATTAAAACTAGTTGCTCAAGCCATAACTGACCATATTGAACTAAGCTTAGGATGTATCTAATTCATTTTATTTGAAAACTTTGGGGCAGGTGGGGAATGTGGGTTAAACCCTTGTCTTCCAAATGTTTATGCTTAGGTTTAAGAATCCCATTAACACACTATTCTCCTAGGGCATCATCCATTTCTAGGGTTCCAATTTCCTAAATTTTACACATAAAATGAGTTTAGATTTCATCAATGAGAAGTTCCTTTGGAAGAATTTTTGATTGCACTCCATTTGGGTCAAGGGTTTCAACGATCACTAGCACAAGTTTGAAATCAAGTGCTTTCCATTCTACTCCTGAGACCGACATCTTTGACCCTTTCCTTTCTTTGCTACTACTATTTGATGCCATGTTAACTCAGTAAGATATGAAAACTTTGAAGAACTTAGCTACAAATTCTACTTGAAGTTACTTGATCGCTATGCAATTCACTTCTTCACAATAAAATTTAGATTTCTCAATGAAAATGAATTTGATTTCCTACCTTTTGTTAAATTTTTGCAATTAATGCTTGGTACAGAGATAGTTGTGATGACATTATGCTTGACATTATGTGCAACAACCTATCATCCATTATTCTATTGATTACTCAGTGAAGGCTTCATAACTCAATAATCAAACATGTTCTTGTTACTCCTGACTTTTCTTGGTAGAGTCAATGACCTAACCTTACTTGGTAGAGAAGTTAACTTGGTGATAATTGATATTGATCTTCCTTAGTGATCCTTTTGTATCTTGAATACTAATTTGGATATTTTTCACCTTTCAATTGGAACTATTTGAATGTGATCATGATAATGTAGTTCCATTTCTCCCTTGGAAACCTAGTTGAAAATGGTGGAGTCACCCACTTGTTGAGTGATATGACCATCATTACTTGAACTAGCTTCCTTGGTAGATTTAGGAATCCATTGTTGCCTCATCTACTTTTGAATGTTATTTTCTTTTACTTTCTTCTCATCTTCAACTCTACCTATATTCATGCAATTCTTGGCTAGATGACCACGTTTGGTACAAGTGAAAAATCTTATGGTGGTATCTCTCTTCCTTGTGTGATGTTTAACATAGTTCTTGCCAATGTGTCCATATTCTTTTTAGTAATGACATTTACACCAAGTGTTATAGTCCCAACCGAATATTGCTTTCACAATTTTTTATGCTAGATTGAATGACTTGGATCTGCATTCAGATGCCTTGTGACCTTGTTTCTTACATTTGTGACACTTGTCCTCAAATATTGGTTTCTCTTTGCATTTATTAGCCTTGTGACCATGCTGATTGCAATTGTATCATTTACCATTAAATTTTTCTTTACCATTACTTCAAAATTTGTTTGATGTATGACCTATCTTACCATAGTGATTGCAAGTAGGTCTTTGATTCCTTTGAGCACCTTGTTCAAAGGATTCATCTTCTTCTTTTTATCCAATTCCTGCTTTAATTTTTTTTCTATAGAGATTCTTCTCATTTAGTTGATTTAATTGATTCATGTATGCTTGGGATTTCATCATTCTTTCATTGATTTTATTTTCAGTGTTTAGGTCATCTTTAAAGCTTTCACTAATTTTCTTTTCAAATCTTAGCTCATTTATTATTCTTTCATTGATTTTTCTATCTAAATTTAGATCATTTCTTAATATTTCATTGATCTATCTTTGGCTTATGACTTCCTCATTTACATTGGAGGTTTGATCCATAAGATTTGCATGCTAAAGGGATTGGTTCTGGATTTCATTATTTCTTCCATCCATTTCTTCTTTCATCTTGTTCCTCTATTCCAAGATTTTACATAGCCTTACTAATTGAATTTCTTGTTCTCTTTTCAGCTTTCTTACTTCTTCTTGTAGGGAACTATTCTTCTCTAGGAGTTCTTAGATTGCATCACTTGCTTCATCTGAACTACTTGAAGGGAAAAAATCTTCAATTCTTTCTTCAATGTATTGATGATCATTCTTTTGATTTTCAAGTTCCTTCCTTCTTTTCAAGGATTGGGAAGGTTTCTCCTTTTCTTTCTTGAGTTGTGCAATGGCCATTTCTAGATCCAACTTTTCATTGTCAATTGCCTTATCAAGTCTGAATATCTCTAAATTCTTGACCTTTGCTCAAGTTATTAAACTTTCTCTTGAGAGCCACAAAGCTTTGATACTAATTGTTGGAAATATTCAAGGCTATGCTAGGTTACTAAGAGGGGAGGGGTGAATCAGGAACCTCTAAAACTTTATTAAATTCAATACTATATAGCAATATACTAATTATCATCTATTGATCTAATTTCTTGCATGAGAAATTGAAAACATAAGTCATTCATAACACTTGAACACAATAATTTGGTGACCTAGAAACCTTCCAAATAGAAAGTAAAATTGGGGTGGGGATGATACCCACAAAACTTCAATACTGCAACATAAAGTTGGCTGGTTGAGGCTTATATTGCTCACTTCTAATGATCTTCCCTATTAGGAGCAATTAATTAGGATTGCTAGGTCCACCTTGTTAGAGGTTTTACAAACACAAAATAAAGTATGCACTCTTTTAAGAGACTTATGAAAGACTGTTAAGTCTACCTTGTTAAAGGATTTGGACTAGTTCACCTATTAGGATGAAACAGTAGATCTCTAACTTACAATTGATTTGCTGATAGAGATTATTTGTAGTACTAATCACCTTTTGTGATGGATATGTCTTTGATGCTCCTTCTCTGAAATGGCCTCCAATATATACTTTATCTATTTCTTGATTACATTCACATTCTTACATGTTCATTATCTTGCATACTATATTGGATATGATACAATAAATTACATATATATACCAATCCAATTTAGAAAATTAAAAATTTGGCCAACATACAAGTTAACACCAATATTACAAAGTCAGCCCAAATGATGACACTCAAGTTCTGAAGACTAACTTGGTGAAGTTCTGATACTCGACATCCATTTTCATTACTTGGCATCATCATGCACTCAGTAGAAATAGAAGCTTAGTCAATACTTATCACTTCAATGTAGTCTTAAACTCAGTCTAAACTGGTGACTTGGTAGATACTGTGTAACTTGGTATAAACTGAATTACTCATTTACCATGACTGCACTCAGTAAACACTAATCATCACATATGGCTCAATTAACACTAACTTTTCTTTACATGAACTGCTAGCTTGGTAGAAACTACAAAGCTCGGTAACCACTAGAGTGCTTGAGTTGAAATGCTAGACTTCATGCTAACTGAATTCACTTGGTAACCATTGAAATGCTTGGTAGGAACTATAATTCTTGGTGGCTACTAAAATGCATGGAAAACACTGTAGACTATTTAATAAGCTTGGTAGCCATACAAAATCAAAATAAATGTTGTCACTAATAACAAACTTGACTGAATGTCAACATGGATACATGCATTAATAAGTACAGAAGAGTTACCTTCTATATGTAAACAAGAAAATATCATATGTTTAGCCAAAATCAATCCCTCCATAAGAGTTGTAGATTCTTCCATATTATTGGTGCCTGCTAGAATCAATTTTTCATTAAAAGATAGTAGCACACAAAATTGATTATGGAATGAAACCTCGATCCCTGATTTACTAGGGTTCCCTCTAGAAGCCCCATCAAAGTTAAGCAAAGGATCAAGAGGCTTCCAATGAATAGACTTTCTTCAAATTGGTATCGACCTAATCTGAGGGAAAATAGGAGAAGAAGGTAGAGAAATTAGATTCAATTTTTGAAGGATAAAACTATCCCATGAGGAGAAAGTACCATTACACTTGAAATGACTATTAACAAAGTTATTGACTAATTTGGAGATAAGCCACTCTATTGTAACAATCACATTACTCACATAAGATATCTCTTTACAAAAAAATTCTCTTGTTTCGTTCCCACCAAATGGACTAGATGACAAATGAAGGGACAATAAACCATAGACATGCAAAAATAGAATTGGAAAATAGAGTCAGCCAAGACTAGAATAGATCCCATAGAGGCTTAGGAAAAGGGAGATGAAAATGAAATTTGGCCAAAATAGAATACCAAAATTGTATGGAAAAATGACAGCGCACAAAAAGGTGGTTAGTTTTCTCATTTTGAAGACCACATAATACACACTTGAAAGAATCTACAATATGCAATCTACTAAGCCTATCACTACTCTGAACTCTACCATGAATGGCCAACCAAGAAAAAACTCCCACTTTTGGCAAAACACTCTTATCCCAACAAAACTTGAAAGCCCAATTTGAATCGTGTTGTTCTATTAAGCCCAATAGAGTCTCATAACTTGATTTGATTGAATACAACCTAGTCTTATCAGAACACCACACTAGCTTATCACAACCTCTAGACAAGAAAACCACTCTACTGGCTAGGATGGCATCAAATCTCCTAGCTGAATCACTCCTAATAGGAAACAAGAAAGGATCTTTCCAACCAACCTTGTGAGATACAAGGTCAACATAATCCACATAGTCCACTAGACGAATACCTCAACTTCTACATGAAGCTTTCATAACCTCTTGCAACAAGGAATTATGACTCAATGGAGGACTACCATTCCAAAAATCTTTCCAAAAGGAAAAATAAAAACTAGAATGAACTTGTCAAGACAAGAACTCAGTGATAACTACCCTAGATGACATTGTGAAATTCTAGGTAGGGAACCCTATAGGAGGATTATAAATAGTGAAGATTCTATGAGGGCAATTAGAATCAAGATATTTGGCTTGCATGATTTGACACCATAAAGATTGATGTTTGAAATACATGTTCCATACAATTTTCTCCCCAAAAGCTTGGTTCCTTAGAGAGATGTTCTGAACCCCAGCCCCACCATCAAATTTAGATAGAGACATCTTTTGTAAAGAAATTAGACATATTTTTCTAGCATTATTCATATTAGAGGACCACAAAAAGTTGCAAATGATTTTTTTCCATCTGAGCAATAATAGAGAATAAGGCATTAAGAATTGAGAGATAATAATTAGGAATGGAAAGAAGAATTATTTTGATTAATAAAATTCTCCTAGAGAGATAAAGCCACCTCACCTTCCAAACTAAAATCCTACCCTTCAAGTGATTGATGATATTATCCCAAAACAAAGGTTTCACTAGACCCAAAAAGAATAGAATCCCCAAATAAAGAGAAGATAGCTCTCCCACTAAGAAACCAAGAATTTTAATTATCCTAAGCTTGACTAGCTTAGGTGTAAAAAGTAGGAAGACTTTGGATTTGTTCAAGTTAATGACTTGACTAGACCTATTAGTATAGATGTTTAAAATATTCTTGATACACTTGGCTTCCCTAATCAAAGATTTACCAAAAAGAAGTGTATCATCAGCAAAGAAGTTGTGAGTAACATCAATGTCAAAATTTGGAATATGAATGCCTTGCTAATTAGCTAAGGCCTTTTGACAAATAATAGCTCTACTCAATGTTTCATCCATGATAATAAATAAAAATGGGTAGAGTGGATCACATTGGTGAACCCATTGGGTAGCTTGAAAATAGGACGAAGGCACACCATTAATAATAATTGCAAATGAAGCCCCATTTACACCAAGGTTTTGAAAAGCCAAATTTAGCTAAAACAACCAAAAGAAATTCCCAAAACACTTTATAATAGGCTTTCATCATGTCTAACTTTGTAACAAACATGGGGGTTTGATAAGATTCAATGGTATGGAGAACTTCCAATGCAACCAGAGCCCAATTTGATGTATCCCTACCTGGGAATTCATCAGGACCAAGCACTTTATCTAGATCCATAGAGGAAACAACCACACAAACCTCTTCAACAATGAAAGGTTTCATAAGGAACTCATTATCTAAATCAGAAATGAGAGAAGGAATGGACTAGAATAACAAGTTCCTATCATCCTTGTATTCTATCAAACACTTATTTGGGGCAAGTAAATTTTTGTAGAAGCTAACCCTCTCATTACAAATATCCTACTGAGAGACCAACTTGGCCCCTAATGAGGCACTAGTAATAGACAAAATAGATGAGGAAGCCATCTTGATCTTAGCCAAGGCATGAAAGAACTTCTTATTCATATCACCCTCTCTCAACCATAATTTCCTAGACTTCTATCTCCAATAAATTTCCTCCTAGCACACAAAGTTTCTTAATAACCTCAAATAGATCTTTGTTTAACTGACAGGTTTGCATCAATCCTAAACTTCATAATATAATCGGCAATACTTTTGAGATCACTCTCAACCATAGACTTTTCATGGAACACATTCTTGAAGACCTCTTTAGTCCAAACACAAATTTTGCAGTGCACAACAGATAAATTGTTTGCAAATTGAAACATTTTGTTTCCTTTGCAAAATGGAGCACCAACCCACCATTGCCTAAGTAACTATAAGAAATGAGAATGAGTAAACTTCATACTTTCAAACTTAAAGGTAGACCTAGCTTCAATATCCAAAGAAATGAGAAAATGATTCGATTCAGAGGATGACAAAATATGAGCTAAGAAAAATAGATTAAGTAACTTCATACCCAAAGAGATCAAGAATCTATCCAATTTGGATGAAACGGGGTCAGCAGATCTACAATTATAGCAAGTAAAATCACCATTCATGAAGGATACCTCACTTAAAGCATTATGCTAAATAAATAAATTAAAATCCTCTATAATTCTTGGGGCAGTAACATTGCCCCCAATTTTTTCATTAGGTGAGGAAATGGCATTAAAATCACCACCAATAACAACAAGGAGATCCTCCAATTTACTAATTTGATCAATAATAGCATCCCACAATAAATATTTATCCTAGGTTGAAGAAGGCCCATAGACATTGAAAACATAAAATTGAAACTCTAAATAATTAACTTTAATAAATCGCCACTTAGGTTGTGACATCAAAGACATCTTTGAGACTTGTTTATTCTTCCACAACAAAATGAGACCAACAGAAGCACAAAAGGAAGGAACACATGCATACTCCCAAGAAGACTAGCTATTCACAAATTTATCAAAAGACTCCTAAGATAGTTTAGACTCTTAAAGAAGAACTAAGTCCACCTGAGAAGATAGAATAAACTTCCTAACTCTACTACTTTTGTTTAAATAAATCAAACCCCTAAAATTCCAAGATAAAATCCTTATAGTGCCATAGAAGATCGTGACTCACTCCAAATCTGAATAATAGGTGAGAAAAAATCCAAAAGGGTCAACTAAATGCCAATCTTAATTTACTGTTTAACTTTACAAGCAAGAGGTTTACACCCCTTTTTCTTTGGGGTCTTAACAGCTACACTCAAAGTTAACAAACCACTAGATGACTCTAGCTAAGAGATGGAAATTTCTTGGGATAAATCAACATCATTAGTAGTAGATGAACCCTTATGCTTAGGGGACTCAAACCCAAACATCCCTAATTCCAACAAAATCTCATGCCTATCCTTAAATATAATTGAAATAATGATACTACCAGACTACAAGCATGTCTCATGACCATCTTTCAGAGAACCAGAAGAAGATGGAATAGGGATGAATAGTTGACTATAGAACAACAAATTTTGAATGATACTCTACTCATCCACTAGGGGAACAATTAAACTAGACCCTAAACAACTAGGGCAAACTAGGGATAGACAAGAAGTAGTAGAAAGAAGTGAATTTCTGAAAGAAAAACTAGAATCATCAAAGAAAGAGAAGGAAAAAAAGGACATACCTAACCCACCCAAAAAAGACACCGAAAAAATCAAAGAAAAAGGAGGAGGGAGAAGGGAAATAACCTAAGCAGAAGATGTCTCAAAGACTTGCAATGGGAAAGAATATAAGCAAAGAACACAAGACTCAGTAACCAACTATAACATGCCATTGAAATTAGTACAAGCACAAGCACCTTTCCAACAATGGGGAATGGATTTCATAGGTGAAATTTCAACCAAATCTATTATTGGTTATTCATGGATACTAGTGGAAACATATTATTTTAAAAAGTGAGTAGAAGCCATTCCTACAAGGAATGCTACTAGTAAAGTGGTAAATAACTTTCTATTGAATAACATTATAACCAGATCTAAATTCCTTGAAAAGATTGTAACTGATAATGTCATGTACTTTAGGTCTAAAGAACTTATAAAATTTTGTGACAAGTATGGTATTACAAGATCAAGATCTTCCCCATACCATCCCCAAGGAAATGGGCTAGTAGAATCAAGAAATAAGAGTCTACTAAAGATCATCAAGAGGATCCTAGAAGAAAACAAAAAAGAATGGGATTCCAAATTTTCATTGGCACTATGAGCTGATAGAGTAATAATGAAGAAGGCTATGGAATGTACACCATTTGATTTGGTATATGAGATAAAAGCTAGGTTGCCTCAAAATAATTTAAGGGGTGTGTACAAGTTTACTCAACATTATAATGATGATCTCATTGATGAATATAGATTATAATGGATTACATAATTCAATTTCATGAGACAAGAAGAGATGCTTCTACCAAAATTGCAAAATTGCAAATCCATGTTAAACGTTTATATGTCAGGAGCATAGTATCAAAAAAATTTTACCCTAAAGATATGGTATTGTTATGGAATGCCAAATTAGAAGACAAAGGCAAACATGGAAATTTTTATCCCATCTAGTTAGAACCATATCTGGTTCGTGAAAATTGGGGAGAAGACTCTTATTTCAAAAAGAATTTATCAAGTGATACTCTAGAATTGACTATTCATGGACAATTATTGAAGAGGTATTTCTTTTGAAATGTTTATCTTTCCATGAACATTAGTTAGGTTTTGTATTTTATGTAAATATCTATAGAGTATAGTTTTTCTTATTTTTCTTGTTGTTTCCCCCTATTTTGTCAGGCATTGCTCACCAAAGTTGTCATGTATGTATTTTGCTTATCCCAAAAGTTCTAAATTCTTGCATAGATAAAAGTTATCCATCATCCCCAAATAGAGCTACTAATGGCCTGAATTTTCACCTAGCCAAAAAAAATTGTGATACCTTGTAAAAATTAGCCTCATTAAAAAAACCCTAGAATATAGTTGTCTTATGTTTTGATGAATTATTCATAAAATGACATCAAGTATAAAATAGGGATACATAAAAACTTTGGTTATATGTTGATTTTTATATCCCTAAGTTTATTTATCATTTTCATATGTTATAAGTCATATCCCTAAGTCTCTTAATTTGTGATGTCACAAAATTGTCTTGATCACTTCATCTCTCGATTATGATGTTTTACTATCTATATAGCTATGAAGTCATGAATCATTCATTGACATGGCCATCAAAATATTGTAGGTGTTAATGCTAACCTTCAAGTTTGAGCCATGAAGAGGAGATTAGTCATAAATTACAAGGTTGACCATTAAGCTTAAGATATTTTAAGTTGTGATGATGTGAAGGGTAACTACAATAGTCAAAGTCTAAACCATCATAGCTTCACAGGCAGTAAAAGATAAGCTAAGGTTGTGACAGAGAAGTGGAGATAGCTTGTATCACATCTTCATGGGGGTAAGAGGCAAGTTTTTATTTAGAGTCACAAAGCCATGAAAGATAATAGTAGTTAGAATTGAAAAGATTATTGTGGCATCACAATCAGTAATATAGATTCTCAATTTTAAGTTACAAAGTAGAGATAAGACCAAATTTACAACATTGCAACCTATATTCCACATAATGAAACTTGAGTTATGATCAAGTGAAAGGTGATTTGGACAATTAAGTTTAAGGCTATCACTTCATCGCATGTGGTTAAACTTGACTTGAGGTTAAGGTAGAGAAGTAGTGAAATTTCATCATTGCACCATCAAAGGCTTAAGCTATGAGTTAGAGTTTACAATTGTGAAGCCACAAAAAGAATCTAACAATTAATGAAATAGCTATCACAGTATCACAAGGTTTGAGTTGTAGTTAAATTCTTTGGTCACAAAGCCTCAAAAAAAAGTAGTAGTTAATCAGAACAGTCATCACAAAATCACATGATTTAAAGGAGATATATGTCTGGTGGTTGCAAAGAGGTGATAAGGTCAAATTTTGGGTCATTGTAGCATCACAGGTGATAAAATAATTAAACCATAAAATGTGGACAATTTGTTAAAAGATCAATATCAAGGATTTTTCTACTTCACAAGGGTTAAGTCAAAATTTTGTTTTAAGGGAGTGATGATGCAAAGAAATGTTAAGTAGCAATTTTTCTTGATCGTTGCGGTCAATGAAATGAAACACTAAATAGTTGTGAGGTTGCGATAAAGGCTTGAGTAAAGAGTTTGTTGTTTTGTAGGCCCACATGGTGAATGAAAAAATAGTGTTGTGAAGTGGAGATTAACTTGTCATCGCAACATCACAATGTTAATATAATAGGGATTCATGTTGACAAGATGCAAAACAATCAAAGTAGACATTTTCACATGGTCATAGCTAGAAATAAAGAAAAGTGAGAAACCATGCAGAAGTAGAGATAAAAGGGAATCACTAGTTTGCAACCTTCAGTTTTAAAAGCATAAAATAAAATTAAAATGGTCATGTTTGAGATGGAAAAAAATGTGAGCTAGAAGTATGAATAGTAAAAAAGTGAAGACATCGCCAATTTTTCAAGGATTGGAGGATTTTAAACATGCCAGTTTTAATGACATTAATGTCACACTCCTATTTATAGAAATGGATAAATTCTTAGAAAAGAGAGGATTTTCATTACCAGTTGCATAGTGTTTGAAGTGTCAGAGTGAATTTTGAGTTGCAGAGAAAATTCTAGCATACAACATTCAGAAATGTATTGTGATACTTTGGAGCAATGACACAAAAAGAAAGATAATTGATAGCATAGGTATAGATTGAAGAGTTTACGTTGAAATAAAAAAAGACCTAGCCCTTTCATAGATAAATGGTTATAGATTTTACCAAGATCATCCAACCTCCAATCAGCTAATGATTATGCATTTAGAGATCCCTACTATTTTTGTAGAGATGCAAAGGAATCTGATAGAAATGGAAGTGAGCATTTTTGGTACTTCTACTAGAATAGGATAGAAAAGGTTCCTATATGCAACCCTTGGACTAGGAATTTGGAGAAATTAATCATGCTTAAAGTTTTTGTTGATATAAATTTTGTGAAGGTACTGATAAAGTCATAAAACCCTATCAGTAAGCCATTACATAGAATGGATAAAAGTATACTCTATGCACTAGACAAAGAAACATTCATTGAATCATATGACCCTTATGGTGTAGTTAGGACTGCATTAAAATAAATTAGATGATATAAGCTACCTCCAACCAAGGGTCTATGGGAGGAATATGTCATTTTTAGTTTTTTGGATGAAAATGTGCACATAGAAAGGATGATTTTCATCAATGACAAACACAATCATGAATGCAACATGTCAATCATTCTAAAAATCTCCCACATGCTCTGGGATGTAGTGATTTTTGACCAAGAGATGAAAAAGGCTGATCCATCATTTAAAGAGTTCTATAATGAGGTGGATTTCTAGTATAGAATTAATAAATGTATAGAAATTTTTGATGAGATTTCATCTCAAGTCCCTGAGGAGATTACAAAGAGAATAGATCCAGAATCTGTTGATCATGATATTGTTGTTGAAGTTAGTGATGATGAGGACTAGCTTGAAAGCTCAAAATGGGCTCATCCAAAGAGAAAAAAGAAGAAGATGGTAGGGATTCTGTTAGAAGTTGTAATCTTTCCTTGGTGTGTTTATAAACCAAGGTTAGACCTCCTTTATTCATTATTATAATATATTAGGATATAAGCCAAGGTATCCTAATATATTTCTTTTTTGTCCTTTTTCCACTACATCTTATTTTGTCATCTAGTGGAATATGTGAGGACAAATATATATTGTAATTTCTAATTTTAGATTACTCCTCCTTAAGAGGAATCTCACACTTGGCCTCACACACATATGAATGGTGGCATTCATAGACATGGGAGTTACATTCTAACTCCTCTCTCTCATCTCTATTTAAGAGATGACCCTCTTCTCTCATTTAACAACAATGAGGTTTCTTCCTCTTCTCAATTATTGTATGAGCATTGCTCTCTATCTCTCTCTCTCTCTCTCTCTCTTCCTTCTTAGGCTTTTCATGCCTCATTCATAATGTCACAAGGGGTTTTCTTTTCTTTCCCCTTTCCAAATATCTTGTCTCATGGTGTTGGAGCTTGAAGCTTTCTCTCTCCTATTTTATGGTAATATCTTTTCATGCATTTACTCACTTAGATTCTTTCCTGGTATTGTTTATTTATAGATTTCTTTTTCCATTTCTAACATGGTATCAGAGTAGTTTAATCTTTGTTTTGAGTGTTTACATGAAGGTACGATTCGAAGGAGACACTTGAGAGAGATTTCACTAATCTTCTTAAGATGGAAGAAATTGAATTTTTTTTTGGGTTTGGCTAGTTTACCACCAAACCTGATTAACTTTTGTTTGCTCTAATTTGTGCAGGTTTCATATTTTTTTTTTACTAACCCTCTTTGGAAGGCTTGCCGCCAAAGGGTTTTCTTGTTAAATTTCAATTTTTTTTTGTTTTGGAAGGCATGCTACCAAAACAAGAAGTATTATATGAGTAAAGTTTGCACAAAAGCTTTGCATTTCTCTAGAATTGCTTTTTTACTTCCTTGCTTTCAAGGTTGTTTCAGCGTCCTTTTCTCAATGCTCTTGCCTCTGTTTCCTATGATGTTCAATTTGCAATTTTGAAGCTCGATTTGCTACTTTTCTCGAGTTTCTGCTCGCAATCCGACTGCCTATAACCTATGGATGTTGCATGACAATTGATGTAGTTGACCTCCTCAGGTGAAAGTCCTGAATCTTCCAAGGCTTTTGTGATGCATGTTGAGACACCAAGCCCATCAGACCAGGGATCTGTCATATGATGTGCATCACCAGTGACACCTTCACCCATGACAAAGCCATCACGCTCTTTGTCCCATGGTCTTGAAGCTGTCTAAAGGTCATCATTCCTATTTGAAAGAGCCCTACAAGCAATAAATCCACCCGCCCCTACTGGAACAATTGCAGCTTCTGTACCTCCTGCAACCATAATGTCTGCTTGACCTCGGCGAATATGGTTTGCAGCTGCAAAGAAACCGTAGTTTTCTATTGTACATGTTGTTGAAATTGAGTATTTTGGACCCATTAATCCTGTATCAATTGCCAATAATGCAGATCCCATGTTTTTAATAGAGTAAGGAATGAAGAAGGGTGTAATTCGTTTGTATCCCCTCTGCACAAGAGCCTCCACTCCTTCAGAAAAAAAACTGAAAGGCCACCCATCCCTGTTCCTACCAGCACACCAACACGGGTTTTGTCTAACTTGTCCAAGTTTTCCTCGCCAAGACTGGCACTTTCAAGCACCTTTTTCCCACTAACTAAACAATATCTCTAGCAGTAGATTCATTCAACAACCATGGGCTCATCCAGTACACGTATTCATAAATCCTTTTTGGGAATTCCCATATTTTAAAATCTCATCGTATTCCAAATTTGTTTAAAATTTTCTCGAGGCGTTCCCATTTTAAAAATCTCATCATTTTCCTTGTTTAAATTATTCTCCAGGCAAATTCCTAAATTTTCTCACACACCCTTGAAATTTTAATATTAATACATCCGCAAAAATTCAAAATACATTATTTTTTCAGCCTCCTCGAACCTGACTCGTCTACACAGAGCAAACCATCCAAGCTTTGTATTTTCATTAATCCGTGCTCAGCTTTGGATGCCACATTACATTAATGCATAGCCTGAAACTCTGAAAGTAAATGAGCAGAATCAGGTGCAGTCCTATCTGTGGCATGGGATTTTATGTTAACCACGATGCCCTATGCCTGAATATGGTGTTAGAGCTCTAGCTTCTCTTCAATGGAAACATGCCAATACACCTTTTCCCCTATTTCAATTTTACTACTTCCCAAGAGCAGTGTTGTCAAATAGACTTCCCTTGCATTGAGGAACTTTAAAAGCAACAGTTCTGGTGGGCACAGTCATCTGTAAACAGAAGACACTGCTTCAGGCATTTTTGCCAGCCTCAAATCGCGCTATTCATAAAATTCAAATTGAGATTGGACAATGGACTCCACTTTTCTCCATTAACCGTTGGTCCTAGTAGAACTTATGCACTAGACAGGAGGAGATTTTACAGTGAGACAACCGGCAGGTGGTTTTCCTGCAATGCTATTGGCGCAGATGCAGAACAGTGTGAAGAAGAAGATTTAATGGGGGATGCTAAATTTAGGCAGCCTATTCTTTTCATGCAATTTTTTGAGCTCTTGATAGAAGCATCTTTTGCTTTTATTATTGCCTCTTGTCAACCTATTTTTGGCAGGTAATCATTCACTATCAGACAAGTGTAATATTCTATCTCTCAAGCTTTTTTTAGAAAAGTTTTTAAACTCTTTTTAGTATATTCTTATCTGCCAGATCTGAACTCTATCATTATTTACTAACCTTTTTTGCAGGGTTAGTTGTAACAAATTTTACATAAAAAAAGAAGGGGAAATCATTTTTTTTTAGCATCAAGCTATCATTTAATAATTGTAATTGTATGATTTCATACTATGATATTTTAAGTATACTTATTCAAGTATATATGTGTGCAAGATAAATATACCAGCTATTATAATTTTCATATCCATGTTTACCCTTAATGGAGTTTTATACCTGATATCTATATTTAGTTGATCTTCCTTAAATAATTTTACTTAATTCTAATTGGATTATGAGTAATCTTACACATTTGCCTTCATTTTGATATTTTGATGTGCCCATAGCTACACTTTTTATGCTTTTATAGCATTTTTCTATGCCCATGTTGGCACTTTATGGTTTTATACCAATTGATCTACATGATTTATATGATATTTTTTGAGTTGCATAGGGAGCTTCATATTTTTTCAAGGTTAACTATGTAGGTCCCCTCAGTTTAACTGATACATAGTTTCCTTATCTGGCCCATGGAGTATCACTCCATCCTATATTGGTATGCACTCATTTTTTATGGAGTTTCCCTCCATTGGATCCTATCTATTCCACTTTGATAGGATAATATCTTTATGGAGTTTCCCTCCATTTGGTTCTATTGGTTCCACTTTGAAAGTTGATATTTATGGAGTTTCCCTCCATATTGTTCCATTTTTTGCTCCTCAATGAAGAGGATGTTATTATTGGAGTTTTCCCCTCCAAATTCAGATAATTGAATCTCTTATTTGAAGGCAATATGTTGTTACTCCTCATAAACCCTTCCTTTGGTCCACTTCAGCTATAATTCTTGCAAAACTGTCACTTGAATTATTTAGTGCTTGAGGCACATGTTCTACTTATCTATTATTGTCTCTCTTATATTCCTTTGATAAATATACAATATGATAATGTTCTGCATTCTTTATTGCCTAGATCGTGAGTCATGTAGGTGATGGAGTCGCGACCCATTCACTTGTAGTGGGATGACTCATTAATGGACTGTCTATATCCATGAGATTGATGCAATGTTGATGCAGGTTTCATTAGTTGGCCTTATCTGTGGTCATTTGTGCATTAGTATGTTTCTTTCATGAGAGACTTATTGCATAAAGATTGGTCATTTTGACACATATTATGCTCATTTTTGAGCTTATGAATTATTTTAGATATCATGTTAACTCCATTGCATGTTGGTGAACACATTCATTTATTTTTACTCAATTTGTCCTTGTTGACAATTTTTTGAGCATATACTTTATCTTGATATCAGGTTATCTCCACTGTTTTGTGGTAACATGTTTCTCTCTGAAATTTTTATTATCCTTATTCAAAAGGATTTCGAATTTTCATTCTACTTGTGGATATTTGTCTTGTTGTTCTCTTTTTTTTAGGAGATCCATCAAGGAACCTTCTTGGTTTTCCACATATGAAGATGTGTCTATGCTTCCACATTCAAAGGACTCATGTGCTTCTCTTAGCTCTACAAATGTTCCATATGGCTTGAAGACAATCAAATTACTTCATATTGAAGATTAAGTTGTAGTTTTTTGTAAATTATGGGTTTAATACCCTTTGATGTAATTTCCCCAAGTAAAGATTAAAGGGGGGTGTTAGAAGTTGTAATATTTCCTTGGTGTGTTTATAAACCAAGGTTAGACCTCCTTTATTCATTATTATAATATATTAGGATATAAGCCAAGGTATCCTAATATATTTATTTTTTGTCCTTTTTCCACTACATCTTATTTTGTCATCTAGTGGAATATGTGAGGACAAATATATATTGTAATTTCTAATTTTAGATTACTCCTCCTTAAGAGGAATCTCACACTTGGCCTCACACACATATGAATGGTGGCATTCATAGACATGGGAGTTACATTCTAACTCCTCTCTCTCATCTCTATTTAAGAGATGACCCTCTTCTCTCATTTAACAACAATGAGGTTTCTTTCTCTTCTCAATTATTGTATGAGCATTGCTCTCTATCTCTCTCTCTCTCTTCCTTCTTAGGCTTTTCTTAGGCTCTTCCTTCTTAGGCTTCTTAGGCTCAAATGATTGATGTTAAGATCATTGAAGCAAATGAGTTCATGAATGATGAAAATTTCATCAAAATAAAAGAATGTGAAAGCTTCCTAATTAAATTGAAGTAAAATGATTTGTCACTTTAGATGAAGCCAAGTGACTCTGATGAGGTAGTAGCTAAGATGGTACAAAAATGAAAAGAGTATGATCCTGCAAGAGAGACCCTCAATGTAGAAGAGGCTAGATAGATTATTCAAAGGAGTGGAATGATTGTATTCCCATGATGGGATATGAGTTCCTTATTCCTTTTAGATAAAATATGGAGGTGGGAAATAACAATCTCATTTGAAGATGAGAACCATAAAGGGAAGTTGAGAGGGTTTGGATACAATATTGATGCCCAAGCTATGGAAATATGGAGTTTAACTCTAGAAAACCAAAAGCCAACCCTCATGGAGATCAAGGAATCCCTTAAATGGAATGTAATATTTTGGAGTTCCATTCCTCTTCAAGAAACTAAATATATAGGTTGATGACTTTGGCATCACTATTAAGCAAGAAAAGAATTGATGTGTTGGAAGAGTAGCTAGAAGGAGTCTATGAGAGGTACATTAAAACCATGAGGCATTATGAGGAGGAGATGAAGAAGACTTATGTTTTAGAATAGAAAAATGTCCAACTGGAAAATGAAATAGTGGTTTTGAAGAATACTATCAAATCTATCACTGAGATTGAAGATAGGGGTGTACAAACAGAGGTGTATGCACCTAAAACAGAAGATGTGATAGGCCATGCTATGGTTTTAGATGAAGAGGAATTGAAGAACAGCAAGGAAATAGAAATTAGAACCATTAAGAACTTGCTAATTCATAAGATAAATTCCTTAAAATTTGTTTCATAGAATGTGCATAGAAATTACCTTTTTTTAACAAGGCGTAGAATATCAATGTTCTTAAGAAATTTCCTTGTTATCTCCCTTATTCATCGCATGGGCCCCTTACACCCAATTATTTCAAAGCCTTTTGTCTATGCTCACGTAGAAGAAAGATCTACCAAAGGGTTAATCATTTATGTTAGGAAGTTAATTCATAGAGTGAAGGAATTCAATAGTTTCTTTATGGGCAAATTACAATTGATACATAATAAGATAAAGTTAATTTCCATAGGAACACCAATTTTTTTACCTAGCATATTGGAAAATGATGGAGGGATCAAGGAATGGTTAGAATGGTCATACTCTTTTGATGACATTTGAATCACTCAAGGTTTATGACATACTACAATGGTGAGGTAGATATAATAGTAGTTTATGATTTAATAAATATGTTGTATAAACTAGAGTTAGAAATGGGTAAAGTAACTTCAAATGTCCAATCTATAACAAATGTGAAATGGAGCAAGTACCTTGAGGAGTTAAATGGAATTAGAGATGCCACATGGTGAGATGTGGAAATCGATATAGCCATTAGGGAAGTTGTAGCAAGAATAAAGGATCTACCATCAAGGGACAATGATTGAGAAATTAAAGTCACACTTAGAGGTAGAAGAGACAAAATAGAGATAAAGGGTACTAAAATCAATAGGTTTCTAAAGTACAAATAGATTCATGTCAAAGACACTTGAAGAACATGCCACCTACCAACTTTAGAATTGTTTCCCCAATTTTGTCTGGATACAAAGAATGTTTTGTGAAGTAAGAATGTAAAAATATCTTTGTATTTGATTTGAAATCAAATTTTGACATGTGTCCTCCCATTTGAATCTTGTTACAATCCTTTCTTATAAAAGGATTTCCAAGATGTGGAGTGAGGGTCTAAAACCTGTACAATTTTAGTGTTATGTTATTGTAGACAGTCCAGTTCCTATGTCAATTGTATGTTGTTCCAAATTTGCACTCTTAGAAGATAATGAATACTGGATGATAAAAGTTGTATTATTTTGAGTTATATTCTGAGTCTTATATTAGTAATGCATGGTTTTCAAGGAAAATAAATACAAAGAGGAATTTCTAAATATCTGTGTCCCTAATTGTTCTCTTCATTTACATGTGTTTGTTACTTTGAGATTGAATAAGAAAAGTTCTTTCAATTTTATATAGCTAGGATAAGTTGTATATAATTTCATTATTTCTTTTAATTCAAGGAATTAAGTTAGTTCCTTTATGAATTGGTAGGGTTTCAATGTATATGGGAGGGATATCATAAGAATGGAGTTTAGGGTTAAAATCTGATTAGTTTAATTGCAAGCCAATTAAATAGGTCAAGATTTTACTAGTATGACTCTATATGGCAATAGATAAGGCACTAGTCATAAATTATGATTGCAATTTGATATATTCATTTGATTGTGCAAAATACATTTAAATCAAAATAAATTGCCTACTTTCTATAGTAAATAACTATATTGTTGGTCATTCCCTTACTATGACAACTTTCTTTGAATTTATGGTAAGTTGTTGTAAATCAACAAGTTGATTACATTTAAAGAATATTTTTGACTATTTTCTACTATAAGGGATAAATTTGTGAAAGGATATCAGTGGAAGAGCCAATTAATCCCTAGGTGTACCCGCCTTGGCCCTATAGAGCCTAAAGTGTGGAGAGTCCTTGTCTCTGTCATTTTGGTCCAGATCTAAGATAAATTTTGTTGAATATGGGAACTAACTAATCCTTAGGCATTTATTGACCTTATGTATCCTAGTACTAGTTGTTGGAACCTATAGTTTCAAAACACCAACACATTGTAATGGATTTCAATGTGGTTTTAGTTACTAAAATTTTAAAAAAAATCTTCCAAGAACTTTTTTTTTCTTGATTAGATCTCAAGTAAAAGACAAATCTAATTTGATATCTAGCTAACATGAAAAGAAAATAGGTGGCACACTATAATCTCTATTACTCTTAAGGCCCTACAATTAATCATATCAAGACAACTCTATTGAGTCATACACCCCTAAGGTATAAAGTGAGTCAGAGACGCTTAAGTTATAAAACACTATGCAAGATAAAAAATGCATCAAATTTGTATTGGATATGTTCATTGTAAGTCATTGTACCTATTTGATGTTCCAAGTAGGCATGTGGTATCATAAAATGTAAAAAATGCAAAAAGTTGTAAAATGTAGCAATGTTGTCAAAAATGTTGTTAACAACATTTTCCTGCAAAATGATAGCTTTGTTATGTGAAGGGTCATCAAGATTGTATGCTTGGATAGGAGTCTTTAGGAAGTTTTAAATTCATTCTCATTTAATATATTATGCAATCCACTGTAATGAAGAGTAGTGATGGAGGTAGGATGGTGATTTGAAGGTTAAGGTAATGTGACAATTTTAGATTTTGGTGCAACTCAAACTATACCTTGTGTTTTGACTATAGAACTATACTTCTACCTCTAGATCTCATGGAAATGATTCTCTAATAGCCTTTAGATATCTGAATTCATATACCTATATTGATTGTGTATACATTTGTCCACTATTGATAATATTTTTCTATTGGGTAATTTTTAGATCTGTCAATAAATCCATTAGTCTTGTTTCCACCTTGATTACACAAGCTCATGGTTTTGAAGTTAGGAGTAGGAGTAGGTTAATATTATCATTTTTTTTGTTCCATTTCTTTCAAGTTTTCACCATGGCCATGAATGAAACAAGGTGCTAAGCAAGACATTCCTTATGCGTCCTACTAGAAATATCTCTAAATAGTAGAACCCAGTTGAAGAAGAGTATGGAAGAGGCTTAGGTAAGGTTTGCATGTATGTTAGAGATGTTTCATGCATTCATGGGATGTTGAAGAACCCATTGGAAGAGTTAAGTACTGATACAAGAAACATCATTAAAAACTTATACTTAACTTCCTTCATCAGGGATCTCACACGATCCATTACACGCACATTTCATGTAAAGGCATAGTCTTGTTCAAACTATTCTTCAATGACCCTCAGTATGGGTTTGAGGCATATAATTCCTACTATGAACTTCAATCAATTAGTCACTTCCAAAAACATATTATCTATTTCCAAAATATAAGTTCTTGTGGCAGTTTAAATTGATTCAAACTAATTCATCTCAGTCTTCTGACCTATGTCTTAGCATTCAGTCCTGAGCATTGATTTTCCTCCATTCTTTTGGTTTTTCTTTAATAGTTCTACACCTCTTCCACAAACTATCCATGTTGTTTTCTCTATCATACTATCCTACATATGCACTCATTCATTCCAACACATAATATCATACCCATCAAGGGTACTACTTTTTGCTATAGAATATGCATACTCCATCTTTGATTAGGAATACAATAAGAAAAACTTACAAGCACCTTATACAAAGCATGTTCATTGGTCTTGTCAACATGCAATGTCAATTCCAAAAAAAATGAAAATATTGTCTTCACTTCCTTTTACTGTCTTTGAGACATACTTAGTTAATACCTAAAGAATTTTATAATTTCATTTACTCTTTAACATAAAGTAAATTACCTTTAGATGCCATTCAACATAATTATGCTCTTTCTAATCTCAAGAAAGTAAGCCAATCTCAAATCAACATAAATGAACTACAATATGTGAATGTATTATCTTTAACACTAAGAATTCACTGCAACAATGTGCTAGGGCTTCCTAGTTCTCTCTACAAACAACACCAAATGATACAAAAATTAATGAATTGAAAATATTAGTGAGTCTAGCTTCAAATAAAGCTTGAATAAGATCTTTCCATTGGGTAAATAAAGAGGAATATCAAACCCTTCACAAATAGCTTCATTATTAAGGGTTTCAAGATAGTTTCAGCAAAAAATAGTGAATCTTCTTCTATACTCCATGACCCAATCTACAAATGATTTTAAAACACCCTTAATACATCATATTAACATTCCAAAACAAGAAATTGCAACCCCAACCAACCACCATAAAATTCTTAGAGAACTGACTATCATGACTTGATTTAACTATCTTAATGAAGAGTTAAAGAGCCAAGATTTTGGAATTTATCTGAACATGCTAGAAGATTCTATAGAATTTTTATGATGAAAGTGATAGCTCATTTTTCTAGTGATGATAAAAAAATTAATTTTTTGGTGAAAGAATTTAAATTATTTGATAGGGTTTTGTTTATATTGTTTCTATTCATAGTTTAATCCTAGCAAATTTTCATGGTCTCCATCATTTTTGATCCCTAACCCCAAGCCATATAAGTGAGTAAATTTTTATTGTTATCCAAGCACTTTTTTTCTCATGATTTTATGATGGAGGGTTAGTGGAATATCATAAGAAAGGGTTGTATCCTTTCCCAATATCATGATTGTTGTTGTGTCATGTTATCATTGATAAAATTTTGGGTTTCCCCAATCATACGATATCCTTTGTATCATATGATCGTATAACCTTTTATTTTTCTTGCATTATTGTCTTCTCTGATGTTACAATGAAAGGTTTATCATGTTTTCATGAGTAGTAAAAGGGCTAGCTTCAATCTTGTGACAAGTTGTTTTTTTGTAGGATCATAAAGGAATAAGGAAGGTGTTGTGATGACATGATACTATACTATCATAAGATCATAAAGGTGATAAAGGTGAACAAAGAGATGAGCTATCAGACAAGTGTCTACTTCCTGATTGGATAGAGAAAGTGTGTGAGTGCCAAGTGTGTTTAATGTCAGAATTGGTGGGACCAAAAAAGGTTTAATAATGTAAATGGAGTGGAAAATTATGGTCTTTGATCTTATGATGAATCCTTCATCATAAGATCTCAAGGTTATGAATAGGGATCTTTGACCTTATGATTAGGGCATGATCATAAAATCACACAAGAAAAATGATAAGCCACCAATGATATGATATAAAGGTTTCAAGGTTATCGTAACATTGTAAAAGCAAATGGGATCCCCTACAATGTTAAAAAAGGGTGGGCTTTAACTACGATTGTATGATCATAGGGTAAATAAAAGTGACCCGCAATGCTACAAAGCCACTTGTCATGTGATCATGGAAGGAGATAAAGTTGATGTTGATGCTACAAAAAAGGGGGGTTGTAAGATCATAAGGGGTTTTGCTACCATGTCTAACTGATTGATAGGAGCTTATCAAAGGGTTTTCATAAGATTGAAAAGCCATTTTTGCAATAGTGCGATGTTACAAACGGTCTTTACAACTATCCTTCTTGTAATATTGTAGGATCTTATTTTGATAGAAACATAATGATAGGAAATGAACAATAGGCTTCTCAACCAATACGATTTGAATGCAGTATGAAAAGTGCATAGTTGGATATTAATGGTGACGCTCCATGAAATTGACATAATAGATTGATATCATATTTCAAGCATGCTAAAGGTAATGCAAGATAAATGGTAGTTTGCACATATCAACTTATAGAGATTTCCTTTTCTCATAATCATAGTTCACCATTTGCAAAGAAAGAGAATTTGAGCATTTCATATGTTTTCTAAGCATTCTAAATTATTGTTTCTAGAGCTTATTTAGAATAGAGCAGTATCTTTTTTAGGTGTTTTATCTACATACTTTCAAAATGTCTGACTAGGAAGTAGAGGAGATTCAAGCTTCAAATATGGTAGTTTTAAAGACTTCAACTTCTAAGGGAGGCAAAACCAGTCAGAGAAAACCTAGTAGATTTGTAGAGGAGTGGATAAAACTCTTCCCAAGTTCTACTAATGAAAACTCTACAGATGATCATGCCTTCATTGACCCATATGCCAGATGCAGAGATCCCATATGCCCTGATGTTTCAAGTTATGAGTTTTTTTATTTATTTTATTATAATAGGGAGAAGAAAATTCATGTATGTAACCCATGGAAGAAGAACCTAGCTAAGTTAATTTTCCTAGAAGTCTTTGTGGATGTCAATTTGATGAAGGCTCTATTTTGATGTTATAATCTAGCCACTAAGTCCTTCCATAGGAAGGATAGAATATTTCTATGTACTTTGGACTGTGAGCCTTTCATTGAGGCCTTTGGATTAATTGGTACTATGGGTCAACCTATAGATTTAAAAGATTTACAAAGGAGATTTGAAGCAAACCCCAATGATTTCATAGGAACCTCAATGCTACAACATATCCCTAGGGATTTGAAGAAAGTGGGTGACTACCCAAAGAAGATTCAGAAGAAGATGCTACTAGATAAATTCAACAGTTATTTTGTCAAAATTGTATATGGTGTCCATAAGGTGGTAGGAAAATATGGGTTTGATGAAGTCTATGGAGAAAAATACATAATTGCAAGGGATGTATAGGATTCCTACCATGCCTATGAATATGAATATGTTAGTCATATTTTGTATATAATGAAGGAGAATATTTCTAGAGCCCAGATAGGAGATTTGAAAGATTTCACTTTCCCCCACTACTCACTATTGATGCACTTAATTCTTTATAATAATGTGGGATATATCAGTTCTAATTTCATCGACTAGACTTCTAACTTGAATGGAGATCTACATGTATAACTTTGGACATGGGTATGGGATAACACTTATCATTTTTCTAATTTTGTGTCATTTTTCAATCATTTTAGTGCTGCAATAATGAAGATGTTAGACCTAGGGTACTGTAGGGAACCTAAAATCTTAAAAGGTATTTTAAGACTAGCCCTACTTCCTGAGGGGAAGAGACTAGATCATAACTAGGGAGATATTTTCTTGTTTCCCACTTTTTCTTTAATGAGTGTCTATGGTTGTCCTCAACCACCCCATATATTACTAAAATTCATTCCCCCAAGACTTGGAATAATTGAGTTTATTTGGTAGTTGTTCATGGTAAATAGAGAATACCTAGTGCCAAAGGTACATAGGGGAACCTTTTTGTGTAGACGCTTTTGGATTGGTGATTTCACCATTGGTAAAGAAGCCCTAGATTCAGTCCACACTTTTCTACACCACTATAATCTATGCATAGGCCCCTATAGAATGTATGAATCTAGGAGTTGGATGAGGGCAACACTCAAAGAGATGAGAAATTATGTCTTGCCAAATTCCAAGGAGCTGTCCCATGAAGACATCATTCTGAATATAGTAGCAGAAGGGGAGGTAGTTGATAAGCTTGTAAAGCTTGATGATGTGCTAAGAGTAGAAGGAGAATTAAAAAGAATTGATCCTAAATTTATAGGATTCTACATGTATATCACTTACCCCCAAAGAGTTAGGAAGATGGTCATGGACCATATAGAGATTATGGCCAAATTGCTTGAAGGTCTAATGGGGAAAGAGGATAGAGTTTGTCCTGATAGCCCTAAACCAGATGTAACTTTTGAAGTAGGAGAGGATGATGCACCTTATGCATCATGGATGGCCAAAGGAAATAAGAGGCAAAAGATTGTTCATATCCCTCCTTAGGTCAGACAAAGGACCCTACAGATTTTACAAGGAAATAGTCAGTATTTTGCTAACATGAGACAAAATTACCTATAAAATAAGGCTAATGTAGATGAGAACACCCTCACAGACCTAGAAGTGGTAGCAACAAGATTAGATGATAGGATCATCCAAGATCAACAATTCTTAGAAGATGATGAATTTATCAAATCCAATGAATTCAAAATTTTCTTATATAAAATCAAGCAGAGTGAGCTTGTTCTTAAGATGAGAATGGTATTAATAGAAAATGTGTAGAAATATGATCTTGAAAGTGAGGTGATGACTTTGGAAGAGGCTAGAGATTTGGTGCAAAGGAGTGGCATGTTATTGGTTCCAAGATGGGATTTGGAGCAAGCTTTTATGCTTGATTAGATTAGGAGACAAGATAATTCCATTTCTTATGAGGCACTTGGTTTAGATGGATTAAAGAGAGGGACTAGTTTCAATATTGATACCAAATCCCTAGTAGTCTGGAGTATGGCCCCTACTTCCAAAAAGCCAAAATTGATGGATGTACAGAGCATAGAATAGGGTAATATGATTATATGGACTTTCTAGGGCACCTCTAGCATAGAAATATCGAAGGCACTAAAACATTTCTCATTCATGAATGAAGCCAAGGTGGAGGAAATTGAAACAAGACTGGCCCAGTCCATACATGATTACATTGATGTTAGGAAGCTCTATGAGAATGAGCTTAGAAGTAATCATGTATATAAAGAAAAAATTACTAAGCTTGAGGCCAAAATCTAGGGACTTAAGGATGAAATCACATCTCTCAAAGAACAACTAGGACAAATAGAATAGAAGATGGCTCCAGCTCAAAGAGAAGAGGGACAAGGAACATCAATGTCAATCAAGGACACTATTGAAGCCCTGATTCAAATAAAAGATATAGAGGAGGATGAGTCATCATAGCCAAGAAGAATGAGTATTAATACTCAACCAGTTTAGTAAGGAGGAGATGTGAGGATAGAGATCCTTAGGAATATGGTGAGCCATAGAGTTGATGTTTTCAAGAATATATCACAAGAGGCTCACAATTTATATTGCTTTAAAAAATGTTGAGCAGTTTTCCAATGAAGCACTTTCATGGTTAACACCTACCTTAGGCCTATGGGGGCCTTATATTCAATTTTTGGATAGACTAATTGTATTGATAGCTAAAAAGCCAGAATTTCTAGACAAGATTTTCACTATAAAAGAGATCCTAGAAATGGTAAGAGAATTAAGTGGCTTCTTTACTAGTAAGCTATAGGTTAAACAAGGAAAACTAAAAAAATTGTCTAAGGGAGTGGAGCCCTACATACCATCAGTTTTAGGTGCTACCAATGTAGTAAGAAATTGGCTGGAGTGGTCATCTTCTTTTGATAATATTTTGACCAAAGAAACAATGCTAGCAATTTTTGAAGATGTTTTTGATTCCCCATTCCATGCTTTAGTTGATTCTCTTTTCAAGGCAGAAATAAATTTGAATAAGTTTATTGTTGAATCAAAAGAAATCATGAATGCCAGGTGGACCAAGGCTACTCAAGATTTACAAGAAGTAAAGAATACTGACTGGCCCACTAAGAAGGAGATTTATGTTTGGGAAGCAGCAGGTGAAATAAAGGATATGCCAATAGGAGGTAGCTGAGATATTTTGAAAGAAAGGAAAATGGAGTATGAGGAGAAGGAAAGACTAAAGGATAGATATAATTGTTTTTCTACCTTTTCATCTACCTATCTTTTTGATCGATCTTCTAGGAGATTGTTTTGTAAAATTTGTGCTTCCCATCTTCCAAAGTTTTTTTTTTCCATTAAAATTTTGACATGTGTCCTCCTTTAATCTATAGCTTGTTGCAATCCTATATATAGATTCCCAAGATGAGAAATATAGGTTGGTTGTCTATAGAATTTTTATATGTGTCATGTATTATTTTGCAATCCATCCATTTTATTCTGTAATGATCTAAATGAGTTCACATGTATGCATACTTGAATGCAAAAGGAATATTTGGGACCAATGGTTTTATCTCTATGTCATACTATGAGTTTTATTTGCAGTGCTAAGATTTAAATTGAAGGATTTACCCTAAAATATCATTATCTTTCAAGTTTTATCTCTTTTTCATATATCTATAGCTTTGGGACTGAATAGACAAGTTTCTTTTCAATTTAATGCAATCCAAAAGGTTGTATGTCTCTTATTGATTGCTATTGATTTAAAGAATTAGGTAATTGCTTTCTATAATTGATAAGGTTTAGGGTTTATGGAGAGGATGAGAATTAGAATGAAACTAAAAGTTTAATATTGACATTTTCAATCACAATTTGATTAAAAAAGGTCTAAACCCTCTAATCTCTAACTCTATATCCCACTGAATAAAGCATTGGTCCATTCTAAAGTTTAAGAGTACATTGCTGATTCACCTTTTTACATAACAATCACAACAAAAAATCAATTTACTTTCATGAATTGAAGAGCTAGAAGTGTAATTCATGGCTAATTTGGTGTGCTTTCTTTAAATTGTAATTGGCTATTGCAGTTGGATGGTTTGTCAACAAATCATAGAAGATATTGATCATTTTTTCTATAGGGGATAGTCTTGCAGAGAAAAGTATCAAGTTAATAAGATAAATCCCTTAGGTTTCCCCGCCTTGCCTTAGTAGAGCCTAAAGTGAAGTGAGTCCTGATGACTCTGTTAATGTTGGTCCAAAATTGAGATTTAGCCTTGGTGAATATAGGATCTAGCTCATCCTTAGGCTTGGCCCTATCTTTGTTTCCTAGTATTAGGTTTAAATTCACCTAATATGTTTCTTCACAATGAAGAACTCCAATAGAAAGAGCATATAGTGAAAGAAGAAAGGTTCTAAAAATTTGGAAACTGAGGTTGAAATCACCTCTAAAACATGTCTTTTATGCCTCCATAATTCTAGGTACATTTTTTAGGTTCATTCCTATTTTTGTCCCTATTGGTTATACTATGATTGTTACTATTTTTAGTATTTCTTTTAAAGTTCTTTCCCAACCCACCAAGCATGGACACTTTAATGTTCTCACACCATAGCCAATCCTAAAAACTACAAATTCTTTTAATTATCAATCACAACTTTTTTAAAGCTTGACCAATTTCTTGTAATTATCAATCAAACACATCACCTCATGATAGTTTAAACATGATGTTACTTCCCATTATTTCTTACCATAAAAATAACCTGTAAGAAGAATTACCTAAAAAAATTGGCCCTCTTTCTTCCTCTTTTCTATCTCTTCCTCTATTTCTTCATCTTACTCTACCTCTTTCACTACCTACTTCCACCCTACTTCTTCCTTTTCCACAACATAATTTCAAATTAGAAAATAAAGTTAAGTTATCTAATTTAACACAACATTGAATTAAATATAAAAATTAAAAATTAAAAAATTGACACCACATTTAAATTTGTGGTTCAACCTTGTTGTCATTGTATTTGTTTCTCAATGTTGTGTCATTTGTGAAGGTGGTATTTACATTAATTTTATCTAGAAAATAATTTTTAAAATGCATTTCAATTCAGTTTAAAAAATCTCTCTCACGTGCAAACAAACAAACATGTTAAACTAAAAATTATTAAAAATTTAAATTAAATATAATAAAAATGTAATAAACCATGCAGATTTGATGCATTCAAGAAGAAAATACTTACATAAAATGAAGTTGAATCATGCTAGACAAGTTGAGTATTGGCCCTACTAGTTTTTTATTTGATAGTTTCCTAACAATGACACTCAAAGTGCACTTATGAGCAAAGACCTAGAGAAAATTAAATTGATTAAATAATGAAGGTAAGTTAGTTAGAGCTTCACATGGTTTTGAGAATACTTTAATGTTCTCTACTTAACAAGGCCAACCACATGAAGGTGGAAAGTCATCTGTGCCTCTTCCCCTCCCCCCCCTCCCCCCCCTCCCCCAACCACTTCCTCCCCCTAACATCAACATACATTCATCCATTTATGAACTATAACATTAACTCAATACAATCACATAACATTCCTTAATATGATATAAATTCATTATTTACAAAACACTAATCAATAATTCATTAACACATAACAATATTCATTAGCATGACCAAAAATTCAATATTAATATGCAACATTCATAGATAATTACTTAAAACAACATTCTTTCATTATCCAAAAAAGTTTATCAAACAAGGTTTATCAAAGAGCATTTTTATAATTATTTATTTTTATTTTTATTTTTCTTAGATTTATTAAGGAAAATGATGATAGTAGGATCAATATCTTCATCATTCTCCTCCTCTTGTAGCTATAATGTCAAATTATGATGCTTACTCCTTTGAGGAGCATGAGGTTGTTGCACTAAAGGTGGTTTTTCTGCAATAACAAGTAAATGGGTTAAATTCTCATACTTTTCTTTTACTAGTACAAGTATTTCATTAATTAGTAGAACATAACATGCATTTTCTTTACCTAAAAATGCCACATCATGCATAATAACATTTTGATCAACCACTACCTCAACATGTTGAATACTTCAAACATGCTCTACTCATTCACCATGATGTTCAACATGCTCTAAAATATTCAAAAAAAGGTTACATGACCAATTGCAATTGAAGATGTTTAATTCTATTAATAATTACATAACTTATTTTCAATAGAAAATTAATAACTCCACCACTGTGATGCACATCATGGCCTTCATCACATGTAGGTTCTATGATAGGATTTGAAGGCTATAGTGAAATGTCATGCACATTGTTATCATTTTTTGATATATAAAATAGAAATAGTCAGTTTATATTGGAAATTAATACCAAACATGAATAAATTAGAGATAATTTCCATAGCAAGTCAAATTGTGATATTGCTATCAAGATTTAACTATGTGATTTTGAGTCAAACTCATTGACCCATTATTCATGAGTAGTGATTCAACATGAATCCATCTCTCATGATAAATAAATGGAACACTTAGTACTCATTGGATCTAGGTGATGCTCGCAGGGGTGAAGCACTAGAACCCTAGGAGGTCACCAATCCCAATACTACTCCAACCTGAGTGTGCTTAACAATGGAGTTTCCTCCATGGTTAAACCCAAAGCTTCTGACCCCATTTATAACCCCACTTGTGAAGATTTTGTAAATGGGGTTGTAAGATTTGGGTTCAACCATGGAGGAAACTCCATAGTTAAGCGCACTCAGGCTGGAGTAGTACTAGGATGGGTGACCTCCAAGGAAGTTTTGATGCTTCAACCCTATGAGCATCACCTAGATCTAATGAGAGCTAAGTGTTCTATTAATTTTCATTAGAAATGGATTCATGTTGAATCACTATTCATGAAAAATGGGTCAATGAGTTTGACTCAAAATCACACAGTTAAATCCTGATAGCAATATCACAACCAAACATGAAATTTCTCAACTATTCAATTTGATTTACTTTTTATTTGACCAATTTATATATCTTATCTAGTGCAATAGATTATTTGGTATGGCTTTCAAATTCTTGGCATAGGTGTATAGCCATGACTTTATAGCCTTCCTTCAAGGCAATTTTTTTTTCTTCATCTGTGAGATCTACATTGAATTTTATGGCCTATATTTTTTGCTTAATATCATTGGTTTTGCATGTATGATCTAATTTTTTAAAAATGTTTTCAACCTTATATAAAAATAAATTTATATGAAATTCTATTTCTTCTACTTACCAGTCAAGACAAAAGTTTCATATAGCCACCAAAGCCAATTTTGTGTTGGCTAACCTTTTTTACTCTTGCTTATGTAGCTTTTTATGTGTCTTGTAGTCTATGAAAAGTTTTAAACATATTAGATTATATATTTACAAAGATCACTAATTAGTGCATGATTATATTCTACTTAATACTATCATGACATACCTTCTTTTTTCATCTTCTAGTTCAATTCCTTTACCCTATAGCCCTTTCTCTTTTACATCTTCCATTATTTCTATAAGAATTTGCCTTAGGGAAAAATTCACCCAAGACCAAGGAACTCAAGCAAAAGCACAATAGTAGACCAAAGAGTATGATTAGAATGATGATATAATATTCATTCAATATGGATGTAAGTACACTAGGAGTGCATGTGTATAAATGCCTCTGGAATGTTTCTAAAATGCATAGACATCAACAACATGATAAGTCATACAAGTAGGCACATGTCCACTAGATATGGGTTATCCTCCATTAAGCATAGGAGTAAGTGTGATGATGAGAGGATAAGCCTAAAAAGGTGTACCATGCAAATTTATGTTGGAGACACCATGTGTTGAATTATAGTTGCTTACTCCAATGTTGTCAACATGAAAACTCATAAGAGTATGCAAACTCCTAAGTATCCCACCAAATAAATAATAAAATAATCCATAATAATAAAATAATGCATTAACCTAAGTAAACTTAAGTAAATACTTATTTACACCAACACACTCCCTTAAGTGCAACTTAGAGGTACGCACTTAACCTTATGAAAGCTAGGATGAAATGCAAGATGGGTCTCGGCTACTAGGACATGTTAGGTACCCATGTACATAATGAAATGCAATCTCTCGTAAAGTGGAGAAAGAGGGAAAACCTCATGGGAAAAACCCTCCCCCAAAAAGAGAGATGAAAAGACTAGATGCATGGATGGATGGAGTAATCAAGACCCCCCTATTATTACATACATCAAGTATATACAATAGAGAAATGTGAGAAAAACACTATCCCAAAAGAGGAAAAGGTCCCCCCATAAGTGAGATGAAGAAGAGAGATAAGGTAGTCTCCTCCCCAATGAAGAGTGTCGATCAATGATAGCTGCTCTGATGTAGAATTTGATCCAGGACTGCTAAATAGAGTTCCTCCCCTTTGGAAGAAACAATACCATAGATATAAATGAGATGATTTCACTATGTGTGGAAAGAATCCCAATGATGGATGATGCCTCTGAAACCTACTCAACTATCCCTGTGTCGATATTGACTATTGCCCCTTCCAATTTTTCTGAAAATAACACTATTAAATCTAGCAAGGATGAATGTAGAACCTATCCCAAAGAACATACTATCTCCTCAACTAATAAAGAGACCTCCTATAACTATTGTACATAAGTATTCACAATCACATCAACCTATAAACATCAATCATATAGAGAATGGATATGAGGGTCAGAGTGAGCCCTTGCAGCAACTAAAGAAGGATCTTCTTGATCAAAGAGAAGATGTATATCATCAATGATGTCCCCAAAATCTTCTATGTATGACTCCACAAAAAAACTTGAAATATCTGCTATGTAGTCATCCTCTGATGTTAGAGTTGGAAGACTAAGTGCACCTTGCTATGTTGAACCTATCATTGTGGTAATATATGCATGCGAAATGTGCTGATGTCATGACCTTTCACTACAACTATCAATAGGCCCCACATATTTGAATTTTTTGAAGCACTATCATTGGTGTCACTATCAATTTCCACTATGTATGAAGTGTGAAGAGGAAAAGAGGATAAGCTAGGTGAAATTTCCTCAAAGTGAACATCCTTCTCCATAAAGATCTCATGTGTCTCAAGATCCATAAGTCTATATGTCATCAAACCATCTTCATATCCAATGAAAGTACAAGGCCAAGGTGGTAGTGCCTTGCATCCCCTAGAAGATATGTTTTCCCATGTTGGACAACTAAAGACTCTAAACTATGCCACAACTAGTTTTCTACCACACCATGCCTCAAAAGGTGTATTGCCATGTAAGGCAGGATGAGGAGACCTATTAAGTATGTGATTAGCACTACTAATTGCTTTGACTTCAGCTAATGGATCAAGAGACTTGGCTTGTATCATACAAATTTCCATTGACTTGAGATTTCATATCCTCAGTGTGTCAACATCTGTCTTATTTGGAGTAAATGCTAGTGGATTCTGAAGATCAATACCCTCAAATGTGAAAAAGTCTTTAAGTCTTTTGTTCACATACCTACTTTCATTATCCATCCTTAGAACCTTGATGACTTTCCTTGATTTTTGTTAAACATGAGTCTTGAAGGCGAGAAACTTATCCAAAACTTCATTATTATGATGAAGAAAGTAGACCCAAGTATACCATGAAAAGTCATCAATGAAAGTAAGTATGTAGTGACCCTGGCTGACTAATGTCATTGCAAAAGGACCTGTTAGTACCATGTGAACCAACTAAAGAAAAAATGGTGCTCTTGAAGACTTCCCTTTAGTTAACTTCTCCTCTAGATGCATATCCACTAAACATGTTCAACATTCACCTATGGAAAAGTTGATTGTGGGTAGACCTTTAACCATATTGCTTGAGAAAAGTTGTTGAAGATAGTGGAAGGCTAGATGACCATACCGCTCATGCCATAATTTGATTTGTGAATTAGATTGAGTCAAAAAGTCTTGTGAAGGAGACTTGGGCATAAAGTGGGAGAAAGAATACAACCTTTTGTCATGATTCACTTTCCCCACTGCAACCATTGAATCAACTTTTAGACTATGCACATTTACTAAGTTAGGAAGGAACTCAACTTTATGACCATCTCCAAGGTGAGTGATTTGGTAAATTGAGAGGAGATTAAAACTTAGGTTTGGAACATAGAGAAAATTTTTGAACTCTCCATTTTCCATTTCCACATTTCCTTTTCCTTCAACTTCCATTTTTGTATCATCTCCTACAAAGATGTGTGGTACCTTAGACTGCTTCAATGAAGAAAAATCTCCTTTTGAAGAACCCATATGATATGAGGCACCTAACTCAAGAATCCATTCCTTTGAAGAATTTGAATATTCCATGAGTGCTTGCCCTTTTCCCTTTGAGTTTGAAGAAGATCCTTTCTCCTTATAAGAATTAGGTAGTGGAACATTATGTTTCTTCATGATAGTCATCAACTCATCAATCTTTTTATGATAACACTCATGTTATTCATGACCCAATTTCTTGCAATAGGCACACTTTTTCTTCTCCTTATTAATGTCGCCCTTCTTGTTTGAATTCAAGGAAGACTTGCCTTGTTGATTTGATGACAATATTGTCTTTTCTACCTCCTCTGATTTGTTAGTCTTCCATTTCTTATTCTTGCCCTTTCCTTTATTCGAAGATTGATCAACTAAATTTTTAGAACCTTCATTATTTGCCACCAATGTCTTTGACTTAGGTGAATTGAGAATCCTCGTTGATTTCAACTTCTTTTCTTCTTTATCCAACAATTCAACAAAATGATCAAAAGAGACTTTCTGATAGGTAGACACTAATGTAGTTTTTGAGGTGTTATAAGTAGAAACAAATGTGGAGTACTTAGATGGTAGCTTATTATGAATGAGATAGATTAACCTATCATCTATAATAGGACTCCCACAATCATCAAGCTTCATTCTTAATTCATTCACCTTTATGATAAAATCTTGTATGGAATCAAATGCCTTTAGATCTAAGGAGACAAGCTTATCTTCAATTTTTAAAGCATCTTCCTCAAACACTTTACCATAGAGGTTTTGGAGGCTATCCCAAGCTTCCTCGGATCTACAAGACTTTTGAATTTGATATATGATCTTGTCTTCTACCCCCAAACAAATATCACCTAGGGCTTTCCTATATGTTGTTTACCAATTAGTGATTTCACTAGCAAATACTTGATCACCTATTGGTTTAGGAAGGGTACCACATTTTAATGGACCATGTAGCATAGTTATGTGGAGTTAATTTTGGAAACTTAAAATTTCCCATGATGCAAAAAATGAAAGAAAATAACAAGAAAAGAGAAACACAACACCAAGAACACCCCCCTTTTCACTCAATCAAGAAACACACAGCCCCCCCCCCCCCAAAAAAAAAAAATGCTTTTGACACTTTATAGGTAGTGTGTTTACAATGGCCACTTGCCAATTTTGGCCTTAGTGGACTTCTAATTTTTCTTTTTACAACCTCCTTATGGAATTCAAAAATAGAATATTACAATGTATCTTAGATATACAACAATTTTAAAGATATATCAAAGCATTATAATGTAGAAAAGGACCTAATTATAAAAGTGACACTTTTGTCCACACAACCCTATAATCTGATTGTAGATCTGGAAAGTAGGCAAAAAATAACACACTTTCAACAAAGTGGAACCTTTTCTCATGTCTAGATGAGTCACTATAGAGAAATTTAAGTTGGAAAATGTAGGATTAGATAGGTATAGTCACCAAAAGACACAATTTCTAAGAAATCCATGCACCAAAAATAGAAAAGAACTACACCACTGAAAGTTTAGGAAATTCTACCCAAAATAAAATAAAATTGCACTGATTTGGAGTCCAGATATTGAGATATGGCCTCCCAAAGTTAGACTACAAAATGAAAAATAATCTAGAGAGGGGTTGTATTAGCAAAAGATGGGGTTAAACATAATACAACCATCGCAGCAGTTCAAATTTTGCCCTAGATGATAGTCAAATGGCCATCAAATTTAGGCATATGAAATTGATGATGTCAGCAAAAATGGGTCCCCCTGCTGACATGGCAGTGATGTTAGGATGATGTCATCATGTACAAAATAGTACAACAAAACATATGTTATACAGACAATGACTAGATGTCCACATGTTTGGTGATGTGTCTATCCATCTAGTGCTAACGTCACTATAGATGACTATAAATGGCCATGAGTCAATCTATCCATGTGGGTGTGTCTTCTCAAGATGAGTGGCATTGTTTTATTAAGTTGTGTGTCTCTCAATATCACCGTTCATTAACCATATCAAAGGATTGTTTGATGAGAATATTAACTTTTTGTTGGAGGGTTTTTTTATAGAGGCATTGGCAAATGAAGTTATGGTGGGATTTGATGGGGCTGGGTAGAAGATGCAATGGTTGACAAAACACAGATGGGAGTACTCTTTGTGGGCTAGCTAGGAATATGATTGCAATCACCAGTTTTAATTTCTGATGAGGGACATGAGTCAAATATTCAAGATGTGAATAGCCTGTAGTCTTTCTAAATTAAAGCCCATGGGATGTATTGTTAACAAATCCCATGGGATTTATGGGTTGTTGTAGAATGTGATCACCGGTTCAGGGGTTAGGTGGAATATTAGGTCCACCAATGGAAAAATGTTTTCAAAATTATGATGAACCCACTAAATAAATAGAATATTTTATGAATATTCTCTGTAGGGGCTAGGGTGTCACTACCTAGTTCCTACAAAAAAAATTTCTCTGCAAGGGCCTATAGGGCTAAAAAAATATTCTAAAAAATACCCATAAATTCAAAAAATAATTGCAGAGACTAAAAATTCAAATTTGAAAATAAAATTCATACATCAAATAAATGACCATACCTTGTTTGCAAATCATGCCCTCGGGTGTTGGTTTGTAAAAAAAATAATTCCTCAAAATTGACTTTGACCCAGTATGAGCAAATTTATAGCTGATTTTCACTAAATCGATGTTTTGAATGCAATGGTGAGATTTGTTTTAGCTCTAGATGCTCCCAATTTCTATGAATTCTTTAGATCTAGGTTAAGGTGATGAAGTAAGAATGGTCTTGAATGGCTATGTGAAGAGAATCTCCCTCATCTTTGATACCATGTAAAAAAATTCCTTAGGAAAAAATTCACCCAAGACCAAGGAACTCAAGCACAAGCACAACAGTAGACCAAAGTGTATGATTAGAATGATGATATAATATTCATTCAATATGGATGTAAGTACACTAGGAGTTCCTATATATAAAGGCTTTTGGAATGCTTCTAGAATGCATAGAAGTTAGCAACATGATAAGTCATACAACTAGGCACATGTCCACTAGATATGGGTTATCCTCCATTAAGCACAGGAGTAAGTGTGATCATAAGAGGATAAGCCTACAAAGGTGTAGCATGCAAATTTATGTTGTAGACACCATGTGTTGAATTAGATTTTCCTACTGCAGTGTTGTCAACATGACAACTCATAAGAGTACACAAACTCTTAAGAGTCTCACAAAATAAATAATAAAATAATGCATTAACCTAAGTAAACATAAGTAAAGTGTAATAAGTAAATACTTATTTACACCAACAATTTCATTTTGCTCCATTGGTGGAATCATAGGAAGATGCTTGTACTATGGGTTATCCTTTAGAGCTCTTCTATATTGGTCCCTCATAGTCTTTATATGTTGGGATTCTCTTTAAGAAGCAGGGCACTGTCAAAAATGTTATTCCAAAGAGGTCATCTAAATATTTAATGAGCTAAGTTTTTAATTCAAAACCCTATTCATTTTTCCTTTTTTGAAAAAAAAAAAGAGTTAGATACATAACTTTAATATAGTACAATAAATGGAAGAAAAGAAAAATATTGTACCAATGATATGAAGCTACATACCTTTTATGTATGGTGGTCCCAAATAGCTTTAATTTTTGGATACAATTAGTTAATTATGTGTTTTCTTTGATGTTACACAAATGTCATATCATTATCAGTCAATATATGCCAGGCTCACTCGGGTAGTGAAGATAGTTCTTAGTGTCTACTAAGTGTTCCTATGTTTTCCTAAGTTTAGAAGGTAGTGTCTATTGAGTTCACTAAAGTGTCGAAGAAAAAGTTGCAAAAAATGAGTGTCTACCAAGCTCACTCAAGTAACAAAGGAAAGTTGGATGGAACCAGTGCTAACAAAGCTCACTCAGTTAGTGTAAATCAAGCTTCTATTAGTTAATGAAGGAAATTGTTTCAGAGTTAGTTTCTACTAAGCTAGGTCAACTAATGAAGAATTCTCTTATTTTGTTGTATTAAGCTTAATTGATTTATCTATTGATTCCAACTAATGAAGGTGATGAATATTGATTATTCTAAGTTGTATTTGAGCCGAATTGACAAAATAAAAGATATAAATATATGGTCAAGTTGTGATTTCAAAGTGTACAAGTGAATATGCAAATTGTGATGATCTGATTGAAGATCTATTGATGAGCAGAGGAAGAAAATTTGAAGGATAAGAAAAATATCTTTGTGGTTTAGAAAATCCATATTCAATTAGGAAGGATCAAGTACAAGCCAAAATAGAGATCTAAAATCAAAAAAATAGTTGCATTCAAATCAGGTCATCTCATTCTTACTATCTAACCATTGTAGTAGTGATCTAAATCTCCTAACGGAGTTGGCTTAATAGTTGTTTGAAAATCCTCTAACAAGGTGGCAATTCTATTTGAATTGTTCTCAAGACCTCTAACTAGGCCACTCCTAACAGGGTGATTAAATCATTTAATGGGGTCAAACCTAACAGTGTGTTTTGTAACCTTTAACAAGTTGGCTACTAATAGGGCTCACTTCAAAAGAGTGAAAATTAGTAACTAGTTGCTATTGATGATCTTTCCCAAATTGGGTTTCCATGTTAAAGCCTAGTGTCAAATGTATTCATGCTATTTTTCTTTATGTGCTTCCAACTAAGTTAAAGTAATGGTAATCATAGATAACATCTAAAGGTTTATGTGTTAATCTTTTATCGAGCTAATCTAGATATAACTGAATTACAACATTCTATGTGTTTACTGAGCTTCAATAGTATTCAGTTATCTATTTGCATTTATACTAACATCTAAGGAATCTAGGATTCATTTTAGTAGTAACTGATTCACCCCTCCCCTCTCAGTTACTCCTCTTATATTTTCAACAATTGGTATCAGATCTTTTGGGGCTTGCAAAGAAGGTTTCAAGGACCTAAGCTAAAGATCAGGATGTCTTACAAAAGAGAGATTCCCAAGCTGAATAGAGACAATTTTACAGCATGGCAAAGACTTATGAGGCTATATCTAGCTACCACCATTGATTTAAGTTGAAAGTATCTTGATGCTGAATATAAGACTCTCACTAAAACATTATCAATTGAAGAAATTTCTGAAAAGAAGAATCATAATATCATGATGATAGATATTGCATCTTCTCTGAGTTATCCTAAATTTGATAAGGTAAAAGATTTCAAAACTGCTTTTGAAATGTGGAATAAACTAAAAGATATCTATGGAGGAGATGAAAATGTAAGAAGAGCCAAAGAAGAAAGCCTTAGAGGACAATTTGATCAAATGAGAATGAGAGAAGATGAAAACATTGAAAAATATGTGGAAAGGATCAAGGCTAGTGTAAATGCAATCAAAGCATTTGGAGGAGACATCAAGGAGTAAATTTTTATAAGTGCTCACATCTCTTAATTCCATTTATGCAATTAGAGTATCTACTATACAATAAATGAGATGTGATCCAAATAATAAGATAGGCTTGGATGCTCTAGTTGGACGATTAACAGCTTTTGAATTAGACAATTATGATAACTATGTTCAAAGTTGCATTCAAAGCTAAACTCTCACTCAAAGAAAAGGGTAAAAAGTCAAAATCTAGTCAATCAAGAAGTGGAGAAGATGGATCATTAGAAGAACATTCAAATAGTGATCTTGAATTTGTTGAAGCCCTACTTGCAAGGATGTATTACAAAGGTAGAGGAAAGTACAAAGGTAAAGTTCCTCTGATCTATTTTTCTTGTGAAGAAATTGGTCACATTGATGCTAGGGTTCCAAATAAGAAAATCAAGGATGAGAAGAAAATTTATAAGCATAAAGGAAAGGAGGAATCCAAGAACAACAAGATCTTCAAGGACAAAGGCAAGAAATCTTGTTTTATAGCTAAAAATTTTGATAACAGTGAAGATGAAATGGTATATATTGCTATGAAAGATGAATCTGATGATGAAGGAGATAATATGGAACTTATCTCTCATGTTATTAAAAATGATATATGGATTCTTGATGGTGGCTGCTCACATCATATGATTGGTGACAAAACAAAATTTGAGCATATGGAATAATATGATAGAGGTAGTGTAAGATTTGAAAATAATGAACCTTGTAACATAAAAGGAAAAGGATGTATCTCATTGACTAAAGAACTTGTATGTGACAAGGCTTATTGGGTTGAAAGACTAAAGCATAATCTACTGAGTGTGGCATAGCTAAATAACATTGGATTCAAGGTAGATATCATGATTGGATAGGTCAAGCTGCTGGATAGGAAAGGAAATCTAGTTGGATCTGGCAAACAAACAAAAGGTAATCTATTTTATCTTGATCTTAGTGATTGTTCATGTTTCATTGATCAAGAAGAGAAAAGCTAGTTATGGCACAAAAATTTATGTCACATGAATTTTGAGAATCTAGTTAACATAAGCAAACATAGAAGAGTAAGAGGTATTTCTAGTTTGAAGAAGCCTAACATGGGTCTATGCAAGAATTGCCAAATTGGTAAGATGGGAAAGACTAGCTTCAAAAGAAAAGACTATCACTCAGAAGAAGTCTTGGAAGTTGTTCATTTAGACTTATGTGGACCTATTGGAATTGAGAGTTATAGTGGAGAAAAGTTTTTCATTCTTTTTTTTGATGACTATTTTAGAATGATGACAGTAATGTACCTGAAAGAAAAACTAAAAGCCTTTCAAAAATTCAAGTGGTATATGGCAAGAGTAGAAAAAGAAATTGGAAACAAGTTGAAATGAGCTTAAGATCAGATAGAGGTGGTGAATTCATTTCCCATGAATTTAATAATTTTTGCATTGAAAGAGGAATCAAAATACAAATATCAACACCTGGTACACCATAGAAGAATGGTATAGTAGAAAGGAGAAATAGATCTATCATGGACTATGCAATAACATTAATGATTGAAAAGAATGTTACACTCAAATAATAGAAGGAAGCTATCAGCATTGCAATTCATACCTTGAATAGAGTTTAATTGAAGAAAGATTCAAACAAGAAACCTTATCAACTATGGTATGGCTACAAACCCAATGTAAGTTACTTGAAAGTATTTGGAAGCAAATGTTATATATTAAGATAATCTAGAAAAGGAAAATTTGATGTAAAAGGTGATGAAGGTATATTTCTAGGATACTCTTGCAGAAGTAAAGCATACAGATGTTTGAATTTGTCTACTCACAAAATTATAGAAAGTGCACATGTTAGAATTGATGAATTTGTAGAAAAGAGTAAAGAAGAAAGCAAAAAGGAACCTAAAGATTACAAAAGATTTGTTTACTATGAACCTAATACTCTGACAACTCTATTTGAGAGAAAAGAAGCTTCATCTCTTGAGTCTCTAGAAACTCCAATAGCTATTGAGTTGTAGATAGTGCAACCCAAGCTGCAAGGACCTAAGTCATAATTAGAGGCTATCAAGATAGTTCAAATTGACCCTGATGGACCCAAGTCATAAACAAAAGGACCCAAGCTTGAAACTAAAATTCAAGAAGAAGATGGTGGAACTCATTCAAAGACCAAGGAGCCTGTGTTAGCAAGATATGTCAGAATACATCATGCACCTAACCAAATCATTGGCAACAAATTAGATGGCACAATGAAAAGAAGAAAATTAAAAGGTACATGTTTACTAGCTAAATTTGAACCTAGAAGTGAAAAAGATTATCTAGAAAATGAAAGTTGGATTAAAGCAATGAATGAAGAGATAGAACAGATAGAAAAGAACAAAACTTGGACTCTTATTCCTAGACCCAAGGATAAAAATGTAATTGGTACAAAATGAGTATTTAGAAATAAGCTAAATGAAGATGGAAAAGTATCAGGGAACAAAGCAAGATTGGTGTGCAAAGGTTATTCTAAAGAAGAAGGTATTGACTATGGTGAGACTTTTGCTCCTATGGAAAGACTAGAAGGTGTTAGAAATTTACTAGTATATGCGGCACATAGATGATTTAAGGTATATTAAATGGATGTCAAATATACATTCTTGAATGGAATTCTTGATGAGGAAGTCTACATTGAAAAACTAGAAGATTTTGTAGATCCTAGCAAAAGAGACATGGTTTGCAAGTTACACAAAGTTTTATATGGTCTCAAGCAAGCTCCCAGAGCTTGGTATGAAAGACTCCATAATTACTTGGTACATATTGGTTTTCAAAGAACTAATGATAATAATAGTCTATATATCAAGGAAGGACCAGATAAGAAGATTGTGCTAGCAAAAATATTTGTTGATGATACCTTATTTATAGGAAATGATGATTTATGCAAAGCATTCTTAGAAGAAATGAGTAAAGAATTTGAGATGTCCATGTTTTGTGAGATAAAATTCTTTGTTGGATTGCAAATACATTAGAACAAGAATGGTATTTACATCATTCAATCTAAGTATATCAAGGAGATACTAAAATAATTTGGAATGGAAGATTCAAGACCAGTTTGAACACCTATGTCTATTGGACATAAGCTTTCCAAAAGTGATAATTCCAAAGAAGTAGATAAGACCACATACTGATCAATGATTGGAAAATTGAAGTATGTAGTACACACAAGGCTTGATATTGCTCTAGCAGTTGGAATAGTGGCAAGATTCTCAAAACATCCTATGGAAAATCACTTGATGGCAATTAAGAGAATTATGAGGTATCTAAAAGGCACTAAAGACTATGGTTTATGGTACAAACTTGGAGGTAATTTGGACTTGAAAGTATTTATTGATTCTAATTAGGCAGGAAGTCTTGATGATAGAAAAGCACTAGTGGTGGAGCATTCTTTCTTGGTAAAAGACTGGTATCTTGGATAAGCAAGAAGAAAAATTGTACATCTCAATCCACATCAGTAGTAGAATATGTAGCAGTAGCAATCAATTATTCTAACATTGTTTGGTTCAAACAACTATTGGAAGGAATGAAGGTAGAGATCAAAGATCCAATTGTCATATATTGTGATAACACCAGTGCAATCAATATATCAAAGAATCTAGTAATGCATTCCAAAACAAAGCATATTTCTATAAAATATCACTTCTTAAGAGAATTAGTGCAAGATAAAGAAGTCAAATTGGAATATGTGAATAAAAAGGAATAGATTGTAGACATATTCACCAAGCCATTACCTAAGGATGCATTTCTATATCTAAGAGGTAAGCTAGGGGTCATTCCCCTATCTAAGATTCATTAAATGAAGTTTAGTGAATGCATCAACCAAAACCTATTGAAGATCAATTAGTTGATGCAAAATTGGTAAGGGCATATTGCAGATGAATTAGTAGTTAAGGTACATTGGTATTTATAGAGTTATTGTCTTTGGCGTGTGTTGTCAAAGAGGGAGAAGTTTACTGTCATATCTCTAAAAAAAATTTGAAACCAGAATAAAGTTAGAAACTAGAGAGGGAGAAGTCTTCCAAAGAAGAAGTATGCTAAAAGAGAGAGAATGTTCTAAATGAACTTGGTAATAGCTATTGAAGATAGAATCAAGTGAAAAGAAGAGCTCATACTAACAGAGAGAGTTCTCAAGTCTAAAATCTAAAATTTCATTGTGCTATGACATGTTGTGATGCCATCAATGCCAAAGAGTGAGATTTTTGGATACAATAGGTTAATTGAGTGTTGTCTTTGATGTTACACAAATATCATATCATTATCAAATAGTATATGTGGAGCTCACTCAGGCAGTGAAGATAGTTCTCAATGTCTACCAAGTATTTCTATGTTTGCCTAGTTTAGAAGGTAGTGTCTACTAAGTTCACTTAGGCATCAAAGGAAAAGCTGTAGAAAGTGAGTGTCTACAAAGCTCACTCGGGTAACAAAGGAATGTTGGATAGAACTAGTGCTAACCAAGCTCACTCAATTGCCAAAGATATTTTTGTAAGTTTTTAGTGTTAACCAAGCTTCTATTGGTTAATAAAGGAAATCATTTCAGAGTTAGCTTCTACCGAGCTAAGTCAGCTAATGAGAGATTTTGTTATTTTGTTGTATTAAGCTTAATTGATTTATCTATTGATTCTAGCTGACTAAGGTGATGAATATTGATTATTTTAAGTTTTATTTGAGCCCCCTTATAAAATGGAAGGTATAAGTATAAGGTCAATTTGTGATTTCAAAGTGTGCAAGTGAATGTGCAAATTGTGATGATGTGATTAAAGATTTTTTGATGAGCAGAGGAAGTGAACTTGAAGGATAAGTAGAATATCCTTGTGGTGCAGCAAAGCCATATTTGATCAAGAAGGATCAAGTACAAGCTAGAAAAAAGATCTAAAATCATCAAATTAGTTTCATTTAAGTTAGGTCATCTCATTATTACTCTCTAACCATTGTAGTAGTGATCTTTAAATCTCCTAACAGAGTTAGCCTAATAGCTATTTGCAAATCCTCTAACAAGGTGGCAATTCCATTGAATTATTCTCAAGACCTCTAACCAAGACACTCCTAATAGGGTGACTAAATCCTTTAATAGGGTCACACCTAATAGTGTGTTTTTTAATATTTAATAGGGTTGGCTCCTAATAGGGCTCACTTCAGAAGAGTGAAAATCAGTAACTAGTTGCTATTGGTGGTTTTTCCCAAATTGGGTTTTCATGTTAAATCCTAATGACAAATGTGTTCATGCTATTTTCTTTGTGTTTTCAACTAAGTTAAGGTAATGATAATCATAGATATCATCTAAAGGTTTATGTGTTAACCTTTTACCTAGCCAATGCAGTTATTACTAAGTTACAACATTTTGTGTGTTTACCAAGCTTCAATAGTATTCAGTTATCTGTTAGCATTTTGTATTGACATCTAAGAAATTTTAGATTTATTTTATTAGTAACTAATTCACCCCTCCCCTCTTAGTTACTCCTCTTATATTTCCAACAATTTCATTTTAAAAAGAGTATTAAAAAAACATTATTTCTTAAAAAGAGATTACGAGGTTCTTCTTTACCTATGGTTAATTTTAGAATCAACCATAGGTATTCACATAATGTCACCATGACTTCTATTGTGTACATGGTAATCCATAAATTGTGTTAAGATAGTGTACTTGAATAATCGTTCAAGATGTAGAATAATGGGAATGTATTGAAGAAGGTTGTGATGCACCTTTTTTGCTATTTGATCTGATCAATATTTATTAATATGATATTTAGGGAATTATGTTCTAAATTCATTTTGCTTATGATATAGAATGTGCATGCATGTATTTTATGATACTTAATTCCAATTTGATTAATAATAATAGATGATTCTCAATACAAACAAGGCAAAATGTTTGATGGTGGTAACAAAAACTCACCTATCATCCTACAACAACAAATGTGATTTGTTAATATAATGAATAGAAATGGTATGGTAACATTGAAGATGAAAAAAATGGCATACCTTAGCATACATAAAATTGGTATGTTGGATTAACCATTCATAACCTTAAAGTTCATGGACAACACTATATCAAAGAGAAGAGTTATTTGGGAGCCTTGGTATAAGGGCTCGTATGCCTTGTCAAGTATAGGTATATCAAGACCATCTTTATCATCATTATCAAATGCACTAGTACCATCATGATTATCATCTTGATCAGTTATGCCAATACCAACTTTTTCAATCATGTCCTCTAGCACATTATTAGCTACACCAATACCATTGTCTTCAATTGTGTTCTTTGTTGTAGGATCATCTTCTTCCATGGGAGCATTATCCTCAACTTGGATATTCACACCTCCATGTTCCTCTAGTTGAAAATCCACATTCACCAATCGATGAAAATTGTGCCCCCCTTCAATGTGACCATGTTGCCTACGAATTTGGGCTATTGTGATTAGAATTCTTTGATTCTTTAAGCCCTTACACTTTTTGCAATGAAAATTACATTTATCAACTTTTCTTCATAACCGAGACCACAATCTCACAATTGTCTCATTATTTTTTTCTAGGTTCATATTTCTAGGCATGGCCTTTCTTCACAAGAAAATATTTGGGCTACAATATACAAAATGTAAACATACAAGCATTAGTAGTATTTTGTATACAATAAAAAAAATACAAGACTATATAAGATCTATAAATACACACAAATCATGATCAGAAGATTAGGCCAACCAATTTGCACATTCCTTCCCGAATCATCTTCCTTAATATTTTTCCTCCACCATAATTTGGACTAAGTTTGGTGAAGTGGGTTTGTGATACAAAGTCCAAGATTGCTAGAGAACTAATTTGTTGATTTATATTTGGATACTAATTCAAGTTTTATATTTGTGTTCAAAATTTGTTCAATTTTTGGGGGGGTTGGGTTTGAACTCATTTTGGGTTCATCCATACAAGAATATAATGTTTTTAAATATAAGTATATATATATACATAGATGCAGCAACAAATAAACTCATACACAACTATATTAATATTCAAGAAACATAGTAAAATACATCACCACATCGATGTTTTAGTTCAAAAAAAATAATGTCAACATTAATAATCAGCAACCATTGATCAAATATCATCAAAAAGCATGAAACAAATCATCATTCTATTATTCAAAACTAGAAGCACAAAAAGTAATGATATAGGCCAATTTAAGGACAAGGTTGTGATTGTTTCCATATTGTAAGTTTCCCACATTAACTATTATACTAGATGATTCAAAAAAGGAACTTTGGATCATACTAATGTTGGAATTCTTTAGAATAACTGAGATGGGGGTGAATTAGTTATCCAAGGTCTAGATGTATAAAAAAAACTTTTCACAACTTAGTGAACCCATAAAATATTTACCATCATGCATGCATCCATAAGATTATGCAATCACTTAAAACGTGTAGCTTACTATCAAATCAATTTGCACAAATATAAACATGAAACATAAAAGATTCAATAACACACTTGACACAATGATTTACATGGAAACCAAATTTGAGAAAAATCACTAGTAACATGCTACTCTTTTTCACTCTTCTAAAGTGATGCCCTATGAAAAGACAACCCTATTAAAGGTTAGAATACACACTATTAAATGTGACCTTGTTAAAATATTTCAATCACCCTATTAGGATTGAGCCTTATTAGAGGACTTTAGACCATTCACTTGGAATCTAATAACAAGTTACAACTCCATTTGAAGATTATAGATCTTTGTTTTAGTCCTCCATTATGCTTGGCTTTCACACATTTCAGTTGTGATAGCTTGTTCACCCTTCAAGCATCCATGCCCTTAAGCCTTCTTGCTTAACATGCTAATGCAAACTCTCAATTTGGTCACTAAATGAAGCAATACACTTAACTCCTTTTCTTTCTTAGGTTCTTGCACATGACAACCCTTGTATCTGACCAACCATCCCTTTAAATAGAGAATCAAGATCTTTTGTCATTCATTCTCTATTGTCCAATTAAGGGTTAGGGTAGATTAGGTAGGATCCAATTAATCTACCCCTTATTTCATATCACTTCTAGAAACTTCTCCTTCTATCCTCTTTGAATTTTCCTCAAAATGGTTTACCATGAATTCTATGCAACCAATTTATCAATCTTATCTTCCACCTAGTTCATATAATCTAAGAAAACAAACATGTCATATTAGATCCATTGAATTCATGATCTTTCTAATAATGTTGACACTTAGTATTAACTTGCTTCTGATACTTGGCACATACTACATTGCTTGGCATCATCTGTAAAATCACTCGACATGAACTAAAGTTTACTAGTGCTCGACATCAACTAAAATTTTCTTAGCATCTGCTATTTTTCTTAGCATACACTAAAATAGACTTTTACTTGTCTCCAACTAATTTTTTTCTCAGCTTGCATTAACTTTTCTCAACACCTACTATCCATTTGGTCAATCTTGGCAAACAAACTTTGGTTAACTTGTTCTTCTAAACTTGCTTAGTGTAACCAACCTTTGCAACCTTAAGTAGATTATCAATGCACTATGATATTACTATCTTAGCTAATTCTTGTACTCCTTTTTATATCATAACTCAACCTTTCCTCTAGGTGCTATTGTTACATCTTTTGAACAAATCCTCTTCATCTATCAAATAAGTGATAGTACTTAAATCATATAAGTAGTTCTCTTACCAAAAAAATAGTAGGTTTGATATCAATGAAAAAACAATGATTAAAACACATTTTTCATACTTCTATCAATCTATTTTAAACAATCTCCCTCTTCAACAATCTTCCTCTTTGGCATTGATGGAAAACTAAACTGATCAACCAAACTGACTAGGTCAAAATAGTAAGACCAACAAAATACCAAAAAAAAAAATTCCTTGTATTGAAGTCTCTCCCTCTATTAGCAACTTTCATCTTCTAAATAGGTTACAAACTCTATTGTGTCATCCTTATGACTCCCTCTGAATTACTTTTTATATGTCCCTCTACATTATCTTCCTCTTGCTAGGTAGATGTAATTAGTAGAGTCACTGTCTATTTCATTAGTCAAAATTTCTCCCTCATACTGTGAGTTAGGATTTCTCCATCTTTGTTTCCTTTTCATTTATTATATATCTTCCTCTTATCTTTATATCTCCCAGTCTTTGTATATCTCCCTCTTTCTATAATATCTCCCTCTTTGACAATAATGCCAAAGACTTGTCATCTTAATATGCAAATATGAACTTCTTTAGTTTCTCCCTCTGTCACTTTGCTTGTGACTAATTTGTAGTTCCATCTCTTTGATTACTTTAGGTAGCTCCTAAAATAAGATCCACTCCATCAATTTGTAACACATGGCAATCAACTTGTTTGATGCAGGGCACTCCTTTTGTTACTTAGATAGCCTTTGGCAGGGGTGCTTGGCTAAAGAAAGGGATCAAAATCCTATAGTAATGGACTGCTTAACCCAAGATTAAACATCTCAAGTGGTTCTCATCTAGCTCATATGAACTCATTTAATTTATTAACTAGGGACATAAACTTGAAATGGTGTTCACAAAATATAAGCTTCAAACTTATCTCAACTTAAGAACTACTCTACTAAAATTCAAGTGCTTAAACTATAGGAAATTTATGCTAAAGTTGAGAACCAAATCTATTTTTGATAAAGCATGAAAATACAACTAAGAATTACTTCAACTACCTATGTTATAGGAATAGTCCACTAATTCTATTATTAGTGGCTAAAGGAACAACAAAGTCTACTTGGGTTCTACAAACTAAATATAAATCCTATGCTAACTAATTAGTTCACTCCCTGTGTGGGCCCCCACTAAGAAGTGAATTATAAAACCTCAGAGATGGAAACCTGAAATACCCTTTTTATTCATAACAAAAAAATGTACATATTGATGAATAGAAAGATTATATTTAGTACTTAAAAACTTTGCAACTTCTTCTTTCTATTGAAAAATGACTGACTAAAATGTAGCACTATTGGAACATAGACTTCTAGTTATTTAAAACACAAAATAGGAACAAAATTCCTAAATTCAAGACTCATCAACTACCAAAACAAATGATGGCATTGATTGTTAAAACATGCACATTAATTCTAGAACCAAATAGAACAGTGATTTAGGAGCTCATGACCCCTTAATTTCCTCCACTTAGGGTTGGTCTATTAATGTGAGCAACCACTTTGACTCCCACTTGGTTGACTTGGCTTTACATTTATATCTACAAAAAATTAGCACCTCAAAAAAAATAACATACATCAAGACATATTCAAAACATGTTATCTAAAATTAGTTTACCCTATGTCACATTGCTGCAAGAGAACTACCCAACCTAGCTAAGGAAGAAAAAGCACCATTCTCACTATTTTGTAATTAAATGACATATCTTTTCATTGCTCATTCATTTTAATCCTAAAGATTAATTATGTACACATTTGTTCAAAATCATCACAAACATCATGTTCTAAAACATCAAAGTCTTTTAGCGAGTTTGCAAATTAAACTGAAAATGAAATGACAAGATAGACCATATTTTGGTCTCATCATTCCCCCCAACTAAAACTTTGACTTGTCCTCAAGAAAACATGAAATTTTTCACCCTTGCATCCATCTTGAAGTCTAAGGCAATACTTTTTCCTTTACCCCCTATAGTAGTGTTCCAATAAAAACTTTTACTCTCCCTATACCCTTCCCATTTGTAGAGCTCTTCTGTCATACTAAATTTCTCTAAATCCTACTAATTAGCAAGAAATGGGACAAAAATAGTGTAGGCTAAAAAGTTAAAGGAATCTAATCATTCTTACTTTCTTCCACCAACTTGACATACCAGGGTGCTTGCTGAGTGACCATGATAAAATTCAGTGGAGAATGAGGTTCCCTCTTTTGCAAGTCTTCACTCAAACCTATCTAGCGCCACTGATTCATCTACTTTGTTGCAGGAAGATCTATTTTTTCCATTGCTTTATATTATTGATAGATAGTTTTCCTTAAAGGAGGAATAATCTAAATTCTAAGTTTTGAGTAAGCAATTTTCAATCATTCATAGTACAGAGTTTTGGCATCCTTGGCCTTAGGCCTAAGAAAAAGTGGCATCTCATACTCTAATTCCCTGTACTAATGGGCCTAGTTTTCCCTGCTAATTTTATTTTGAATCCAAGATAACAATGTCTTGAGTTGAATATCACCCACATAAGGCAAAGGGTTTCACTCTTAGTTATCAATGACTACTAAATTATGTAAAATGAGTTCACATAGAAATTTTTTTATGGCTATAGGAGCAGCAGGAAAAGATTGAAAGAATTCATGAGGGGTATTCAATGTTAAACTTATACCCTACATTACATAGGTCATCTGGTAATTGACAAATTGTTCTTTCAGAAAGAGAGCATAAGCAGGAGAATGAGAGGTACAAGACATTAGTTCAGGTATCATGGCAATGACTTTTGTAATTTTACCACTTAATTTCTCAATCTCCTCATTCTTCTCAATTAATTCTTGAGTTTGATTGAAGACAATTTTCTCTAGGCTCTCTCTCTCTATTTTGTGTTCTTCCTTGTCCTAGATTAACTGATTAGATAACTATGAAATAATGCTTAACAATGAAAGAGTGGAATTGGGATGAAAAGTAACATGTTTCTTAGGTGAAGGATCAATAAGATCAATTTGCTAGGTTGCTGATGCTAAAGCATCAAGTCCTTGAGAAAGAATATGTTCAACAATAGTATTAACTACATCAAAATTTATTCCAACATCTTCTTCATGAAATTTTTCTCTTTGAGGTGGAGGAGAATCTAAAACTCCAATAGATACACTATTTAAATCTATGGAAATGATAGGTGGCTTGAAAAAGGATGTTCCTACTACTACAAGTACACATTCTGCACTTTTACTCTCTTCAATGATGATCTTTTCTTTGTCACTAAAAGAGAATTGTTTGTTTTCACTATCTATATTTTTGGGCTTAGGGGATTGAAAAGAGACACCCTCATTAGGTTTCACTATTGATTGGCTTCTTCAAGTTTTACACCTTAAGGTTACTTCAACTACCTTTGATGCTGTAAGAGGTTCTGGAGATGTTTTCGATATGTTCCTTCTTTTCTTCTTATAAACCCTAGGAACTACAAGAGAGCTAGTATTTGGGGAAATTTTAACTTTTGTTTTACCCTTATCATATGTTGGTCTTGTCCCAAAGGTAGAAGCTATGGGAGTGGAAATAGAGGTTCTCTATGATATCTTGGGTCTAGTTGAGGAAGAACTAGGGTTTACAAGGTTTTCCTAAGGTTCTCTTTCCTCTTCAACTTTCTCTATAGCTTTCCTAATAGGATTTTGCACTTTTTTTCCAACAAAATCATCCCAAGATATCCCATGTTGTTCCCTAAGGGCTTTTTCTATGATGAGCTTAATAAAAAAGTGATGTGATACATAAAATTAGGAACATTCAAAGGGCAGTCATTATGTCTTAGGCAACTCAAAAATTTGAAATGTGTGGCATGCAAATATGAATGTCACCCCTCACAAGAAAAATATCTCACAATATAAGTAGCACATTCATTAAATTGTGTTGGTGAAGATGTGTAGATTATACCTTGTTTCCAATCTATTTGAAACCATGGGTTTGTATGCATTGTAAATTAGGTTTTGGCTGAAGTTGTGTCTAATGCATCTAAAAACTATTCTCCTTCTAGTGGAAATTCCATTATATCTACTACAATTTTGGGTGAAAATGAAACCCTTACTCCCCTGACTATAGCAAAACCATCCCTCAATGTTCATAAGAATTCTAAGGCAAGCTCCTCATTCCATGCTGATAGTTTGAACATGTAATTTTTCCACCCCTGGCTTGAAATATAGGTAGGCAAGCTAGGTCTCCCAACAATGTTGTATGGTCAGCTAGTTCTCTTCTTAACAAACCACCCCCTATTGTTCCTCCAGAGTGATTACAAGAGTTTTTGTTTTCAAAAAAAATAGAGAAACTTGCAAAATATGAGAAGACAAGTGATAGTACTTATTTTAAGCAACTGGCATTTTTAGCATCTAAGATCACTTAATTGCTTATTAATTACCTTAGGTGGAACTTGTACTTACCAACTTGCAAAAGGTGTGCAACATAAAGGTGATTGTCACATCACATTATTCTCTTATGATGATTTATGGAAAGGACACAATATGTGTGAGCACATAAAGAATAGCATAAACATTGACATTTAATTATAACAAAAAAATAAAATATAATACCCCTCCCCCCAGCTAAGTTAGGCAATAGCTCCTACAATTGTTAGTGACAAAGGTAACTAAAAATAGAACAACATATTAAGAAAAAGGTTAAACTTGAGTATTCATACCGACATGTGAAGTCATGTTGTCATATGATACCATCATGCAAGTTGATGAAAGGTGATGTGAGGTGGAAGACAAGAAAAAGTAGAGTGAGGTGGAATTATTATGGAGAAAATACTTTCATAAAGAAAGTAGTCTATTATGATGAGTGAAATGTTTTAGAGAGAGGATGGAAAATGAGTAGGAAACTCATCTATAGTTGCTACAGGAATTGTGGGATCAATAGATGAGTGGAATTGTTGTAAGAACTCTTCTCGACTAGATGGCTTATGGTAGAGTTTTGAACAATGTCCATTAACAAGGAGTTTGAAGTGAATAGGATCAATGGTAGAGAGTTGCATTGCACCATTTTCAAACATAGAAATGATTGTGTATGGTCCAAGCCAATAGGTTTGGAATTTGCCCAAATTTTTTTGATAACAATAATCATATAGGAGAGCCTAGTCTCCAATAGAAAACTTCTTGTAATGGATGAACTTATCATGCCATTTCTTTTGTTGTTGTTGGATTATCTCTGTATTGAGCTATTGTAACAATAATCATATAGGAGAGCCTAGTCTCCAACAGAAAACTTCTTGTCATGGATGAACTTATCATGCCATTTCTTTTGTTGTTGTTGGATTATCTCTATATTGAGCTAAAGATCAACATCTAGTTGTAAAGTAGTTTTTAGAGTCTTGTGTTCAAATTCTAATTCTATAGGCATAGAAGAGGATTTACCATAAAGTAATTCAAATGGAGTAAATCCAGTGGTGCTCTTCCATGTAGTCTTGTAAGCCCAAATTACTTCAAGAAGCTAGGTAATCCAATCCCACTTGTGAATAGCAACTATTTTAGTGAGGATTTTTTTGATTTCTCTATTTGTGATTTCTGCCTAACTATTAGCTTGAGGATGGTATGGGGAAGATGTACCATGATGGATCATGTACTTCTTCATGAGTTCTACAATCTCGTTTGATGTGAATTGAGTTCCTTGATCTATGATAATTTGCCTAGGTACTCCAAATCTAGTGAAGATGCATTCATATAGAAAATCTACTACCCTGTGATCTCATGCATGTGTCATAGCTTGTGCTTCAACCCACTTAGTTGCATAATCAATACATACTAAAATGTATGATTTTCCATGAGAAGAGGGCACTATAGGATTGACAAAATTGATACCTCATTTGTCAAAAGGTGTGACTACTACTTGAGACTATAGGGGCATTTCATCAGTTTTAGTAGGCCTTCCCATGCATTGGCATTGATCACATTGCTTTGTATACTTTGACGCATCTTTGTGTATAGTAGGCCAGTAGTATCTAGTTGTTAAAATCTTATAGGCTATCCTTTTTGCTACAAAATGACCCCCACATGGTTCATCATGGCATGCCCTTAGAATGTCATAAGTTTCATCTTCCCTTACACACCAATGAGTTACTTGATATGGTCTAGTGTAGACCATCAATCTATCTATCCATGAGAAATTAAAACTCTTCTCCACCAAGAGATGGTGCTACTTAGGTGAAAAGTGTGGTGGTGTTTTTTCTGTAGTGAGGTAATTTTCTATATCTACAAACCATGGGTTATAACTTTCTATTTAAAATAGATGCTCATAAGGAAAATTGTCATCTATGGCTAGAGGATCATCAGGTACTTGAAGTCATGATAGAAAATCTACTACTACATTGGCTCATCCTAGTTTATCTATTATATTTACATTGAACTCCTACATGAGGAGTAGCCAACATGCTAATCTACTAGAGATAGTAGGTTTATTCATCAAATATTTTATAGTAGAGTGGTCAGTGTATATAAAAACCTCATAGCTTGTGATATAATTCTGAAATTTATTAAGTGCATACACAACAGCAAGAAATTCTTTTTTAGTGATAGTATAATTCATCTCAACACCCTATAAATTTTTACTAATATAATAAATGACATTCTCAACAATACCTTCTTCTTGTTTGAGAACTACCTCTAAAGTAGTGTCAGATGCATCAATATGAATGTGGAAAGGTAGCTTCCAATCAAGTCCTCTAAGAATAGGTGTTGTTGTAAAAATATCCTTCAATTTTTGGAATGTTGTTTCATAGTCTTTTGTCCACTAAAATTCATCTTTCTTTTGAAGTAGATTATACGAAGGAGCAGCAAGCCTATTGAAATCTTTGATGAATCTCCTGTAAAATATGGCATGTCCAAGAAAAATTCTAACATCTATTTTCTTGGTTGGTGTTGGCAAATTAGTAATAACAACAACCTTTGCAGGATCCACTTGAATTCCAAAAGAGGAAAGGTAGTGCCCAAGAACAACTCCTTCTTCCATCATGAAATAACACTTCTTACTATTAAGAGAAAGGTTGTATTCTTGACACCCTTTTAACACCTTCTCCAAGTTAGCATGAGCTTATTCAAATTTGTCACCATAAGTGGTGAAATCATCTATATAAATCTCAACAAAATCAGCAGCTATGTTAGAAAATATGCTAAATATTGCTCACTAAAAAGTTGCAGGTGCATTACATAATCCAAATGGTAAGATAGAGTAGGAAAATGTTCCCCTTGGACAAGTGAACATTGTCTTATCCTAATATTTTAGAGAGATTTTGATTTGATTATAAGCACTAAAGCCATCTAGAAATGAGAAATATCTTTTTCCTACTAAGTTATCTAGTACTTGATCAATCAATGGCAGAGGAAAGTGATCCTTTTTAGTGGCTTTATTAAGCTCCATGTAGTCTACACAAACTCTCCATTTTCCTCCCTTTTTTGGAACAATAACTAAAGGTCAAACCCATTGGCTATCATAAATAGGATAAATAAATCTAGCAAAAATAATTTTTTTTAACTCTACTTTGACTATATCTTTCAATGTAGGGTTTACCCTCCTCTAGGGTTGTCTCATTGTCTCATTGGCTTACATTCTGAGTTCATAAGTATCCTATGTGTGCAAAGACCAAGATCTAAACCCTTCATGTCAGTATATTCCCATGCAAAGGCTTGTTTACTATCCTATAATAGTTTAATGGTACTTTTCATCTAAGATGTAGTAAGGTCATTATTGATATTTAGCTCTTTTCTTGTAGCAATATCTACTTTCTTTACCTTATCCATCATTAAAATGTCTACTATTGATGGAGATTTAATTTCATGGGGTAATGATCTATGAAGGTAATAAGGTACTATAGGAGATTGAGATGCATCACATTTAGACAATATAATTTGCAAGGAGATGGTAGGATTTTTAGATGTAGACTCCTCAGAATCATATTGATTAGTAAGGATTGCTACCAATATATCATCTTCTTCCTGGGATACAAAAAATGAGTTTCTTTTTAGCATCATGAGTTGTCGAATAGAATTAACTTTTGGAGGATTGTCACTAAGGTCTAGACAAGAAACTTGGTCAAGATCTAGTTGAAGTTATGTAGGAGAGTACAAAGTTAGCTTTTTAGTGTTTTACCATCTGATATTGTCATTTTTCCTAATCAACATGCAATGCATGCATTTACAATAGCCAACCATTATCATCCTAAGAGTAATGGATATCCTCCAAGGGTGCCTCCTGGTGATAGTACAACAAAGTCTAAAGGAAAATATAAGGAATCCAAGGTTACAATAGTATCTTCTATCAAACCATCATGTTTGACAATTGAATTGTCTACTAACTGAACTATTGTAGGAGTATCTCTCAATCCAATAATGCTAAGTCTTAACAAGAATTTTCTAGTCATGAAATTAATTGATGCTCCTAAATCAATCCAAACATTCTAAATTTGGATGTCATTTATATGTATGGTAATAATAGGACTTCTTGGATCAGAATATTTAGGTGTAAGGGTTTTGCTCAACATTAAATTAGAAAGTTGTCCCAACACATGGATAGTAGGAGGATCATTTTTCTTTCTAGTAGACTGCTTGGTACATGATTCCTTTAAAGTTTTATTGTAAAGGGGAATCTCCTTAAGTGCATTCAATGAGTGAATCTATATAGTCATTTGTTTAAGTTGGTCTAGGAGATTAGTTACTACATGATTTGGCATAGATGGAGCTGCAGGTTCTAACCTTTATGGAAATGGAGGAGTAGGTTCTTGTATAGATGAGAAAATTGGAACATCAACTAGTGGACTTGTTGGAACATTTTTAGTTTTAGTAACCTCAATTATTATAGGTCCTTTAGGTGTGGAAAACTTGATTCTAGACCTAAGATGAATATCATTGATCTACAAAGAATAAGCGTCTTGCTTATTCTTGGGATTTGGTGTTGGCTAAGTAGGGATTTGTGGTTGCTTCTGTGGACTATCATTGGTTGTAGGAGGTAGAGGCATCAGAGATTGTTGTTGAGGTGATTGACTAGGCCCCCATTGAGGTGGTTGTTACCAATTTCCTTGATACAAAGGTTGTTGATTAAGGCCCCACTAAGGATACTGATTATTTTTTTGAGGCCATTGATTATTCTACTAAGGATACTAAGGTGGTTGATGGTAGGTTTGATTATACTGAGGTCGCTGATTGGGCCAACTATTGTTCAAATTTTGTCCTTGAAGGACAAAATTTGGGGGAATATTGCTTTGTCATTGATTACTATTATAACCAAAATTATTTAAAGGATCTTGAGGCATACCTTTTTTCTAAGCCCATGGTCATCTTTGAGAAACATAAATCACTTCTCCTATATGCTCATCAATTGCTTTGAACTTAGTGGGCATTATTTGTGCATTCAATGATGCAATGGTCTTGCATGTGTAGTTCTTCTTCCTTTCTCTGTAACGAGGGCAAGATTCGATTAGCATAGCATCAGCTTCATCATTTTTTCCTTCAAGCTTGCATGGTATCCAATTGAGTAGAGACATCATTAATGATATCTTGCTTGAATTCAGACAACAGATTAGATAAGTCTATTTTTGATACTCCTGACCCACCATTGGTCTTATGTGGTAGGCTCCTTAGTCCTCTACCTTTCTTTATAGTAGCCCTTGAATAGTTCTCACATATCTCCTTAATGTCATTCCAATTTTTTTGTGTAACATCTCCACCATCCATTAAGTCTAGGGCTTCCATGCTTTCTTCTTGCACCCCTCTTAGAAAAATATGCTTTTTAGATTCTTCATTTAGGTTATGTTGTATATTTTGTTTCATATTAAACAAGAATATGGAAACATGGTCTTCTAAGGTTTCACCCTCCTTTTGTGACATTTTAAAAATGTCATCCCCCTTCATATCTTTACCTCTACAATATTCTTTATAATTTTGAAGAAACAAATTACTCATTTCAGTCTAATTTGCTATAGCATTTTCACTCAACCCCATCAACCATCAAAGAGCAGCCTCCTTTAGAGTAGAGGGAAACAATTTCAACTTATGGGCATTAGTTGTGTATTCATAGCTCCTACAGAGAATACAAATTTCAAAGAGAAAGGTTTCAGGGTTTTCTATAATAAGGCCATATAATTTTGGAAGTGTAGCAGCAGGTATGTTATTCAAATTTTGGTTCCCTAGCTAAGGTGGAATAGGAAAAGGAAAGGTAGACATAATCATTCTTGGAGGAAGAGGTGGTGCTTGATAGATAATAATGGATAACAAATTATCTTGATATTTAGGCTCATCAAAAAGTTCATTTAGATGGAGTGATTCTTCTAATTCAGCATCAATCTTAGCAAATGGATTTTCAAAGGGTTTGTCTTCATCATTCTCTCCTTGGGGTTCATCTAGTTCAGGTTGAACATCATGGAATGGTTCTTCCTAATTATCACAAGGAAGGAATCTCCCAAAGAGGTCTCTTCTTCTATGCATAACATGCTTCTTTACTACTAAACTTTATTCTACAAGGAATAGAAATACAACTAGAAAGACTAGTTTAAATTAACACCATCCCTAGCAATGGTCCCAAAAATGCTTGGCCAAAGAAGGGGATAAAAAATAAAACATCAATGGACTGCTTAACCCAAGATTGGACATCTCAAGTGGTTCTTATCCAACTCATTTTGACTCATCTAATTTATCAACCAGGGACATAAACTTGAAATGGTGTTCACAAAATATATCCTTCAAACTTATCTCAACTTAAGAACTACTCTAATAAAATTCAATTGCTTAAACTATAGGAAATTTACGCTAAATTGGAGAACCAAATCTATTTTTGATAAAGCATGAAAATATAGCTAAGAATTACTTCAACTACCTATGCTATAGGAATAGTCAACTAATTCTATTATTAGTGGCTGTAGGAACAATAGAGTCTACTTGGGTTCTACAAATTGAATATAATCATATGCTAACTAGTTAGTTCACTCCCTGTATGGGCCCCCATAGAGAAGTGAAGTATAACAACTTAGGATGGAAACTTGAAATAATATTTTTATTCATAACAACAAAATGTACATACTGATGAACAATAGGATTATATTTAGTACTTAAAAACTTAGCAAATTCTTCTTTTTATTAAAAAATGACTAACTAAAACCTAGCACTATTGGAACATAGACTTATAGTTATTTAAAACACAAACTAGGAATGGAATTCCTAAATTCAAGACTCATCTACTACCAAAATAAATGATGACATTGATTATTATAATATACACATTAATTCTGGTGCCAAATAGAATAGTGATTTAGGAGCTCATGACCCCTTAATTTCCTCCACTCAGGGCTGGTCTATTAACTCAAGCAACCACTTTGACTCATGCTTGGTTGACTTGGATTTTCATTTATATCTGCAACATATTAGTGCCTCCAAAATAATAACATACATCAAGACTTATTCAAAACATGTTATCTAAAATTAGTTTACCCTATGTCACATTGCTACAAGAGAACTACCCAGCCTAGCTAAGGAAAAAAAAGCATCATTCTCACTATTTTGTAATTAAATGACATATCTTTTCATGGGTTATTCATTTTAATCCTAAAGAGTAATTATGCATAGATTTGTCTAAAATCATCACAAACATCATGTTCTTAAACATCAAAGTCTTTTAGAGAGTTTGCAAATTAAACTAAAAATGAATTAACAAGATAGACCATATTCTAGTCTCATCAAGGGGTATCACCCCTAGTTTACCTCTTAGATACTCATGAGCATCCTTAGGTAATGGTTTTGTGAAGACATCAGCAATTTGTTCTTTTGTGTTAACATATTCCATCTTCATCTCTTTATGTTGAACTAATTCTCTCAAGTAATGATACTTGATTGCAATGTGCTTAGTCTTTGTGTGAATTATAGGATTCTTTGATATATTTATATAATTTTTATTATAACAATAAAGTATCACTAATTTAGTGATCTCTTCCTTCATACCTTTGAGCAGCTATTTGATCTATACAATGTTTGTACAATTTACAGTAGCAGCAACATATTTAGCTTCAACAATAGATTGGGAAGTGTAGTTTTGTTTCTTGCTAGTGCATGTAACTAGCCTCTTGCCTAAGAAAAATGCTCCTCCACTAGTGCTTTTTCTTGTTTCCAGCCCAATCAACATCAGTATAGACTCTTAATTCAAATTTCTCATTTTTCTTGTAGTATAGACTAGAGGCTTCTCCTATGAGTTGGGAATAATCATTAGATTCACCTTTAATGAATTTCACTACCTGATCTAATTCTTTGGGGTTAGATTTCAAATAATTAGTAGTGGATCTAGTAATAGTAGAAGATTTACAAAACTGAACTATGCCAAAAGAAGAAGAAGGGAAAGAACTTACAACATCCTTTTGAGAAGAAAAAACATTGTAAACACCTTTGGGAGGATTTTTGACAAATTTAGGTGAGTATTTCTCTTTGTTGCTCGCCAAGATTGGCTTTGACCTAAGAGTAGGCTTTGATGTCCTTTGGCTTCTTGTCAATATAGAATATGTGGGATCATTTTTGGCATGCAAAACATCTCCCTTTTTTTCAGAATTAGACTTGTATTCTAAGAACAAGGATGTTGAAGTGGGTGTATCATTCAACCTAAACTCTAGTTCAGTGACAATGTCATGTTGGCCTTCAGTTTGCACCATTTTCAAATATATTAGCCAATTAGTACATGTTTCCCATCATTGTTTGTGGTGAGATGGAATGAGCACATTAGTTCATTCCCAGGTGGTGCTTCTATTTGCAATCTATTTATTCTAGGCAACTAATTAGCACCAATGTTATGTTGTCCAGGACAATTACCTCTTCTACATTGGTTTTGGAATTGATTTGGATAAAAACTCAACCAAGGTTGTTGACATTTTAGAGTAATGACATCATTTACTAGTCTTTAAACCATAGGGTTTGTATTAGTAGAAGATTGCACACTAGATGTTTGCACATCTCTCCTCTATTTCGTTGCTATTATATCAAGCCATCCTCTAATTCATTAGCCAGTATTTGGGAGGCTACTAAATCAAGAGGTATATTTCACCTCATTTGGAAAGATATTTCTAGAGGCATGACTCCTAGGAAGAATCCTCTCTAGTTTTTAGCATTGGGTTTAGATGCAATAGGGATCCTTTCCAAAAGCTTATTATATTTAACCACAAACTCTCTCATGGGTTCATGCATTTCCTTCTTGAGTTGGTTCATGCATCTCCATCAATTAAACCCCTATTTCTATCTATTCTTGTATTCTTATCTCATCTACCTTTTTCAATGTTTACTTAATTTCTTGCTGGTCCTTGGGCCAACCTATTAACCATAGTGGCTTCATGTACTATAGGAATTCCTCTAAGTCTTCCATTCTTCTTCTCTTTCTAAGAATTTAGTGACTTGAAAGTATTGCTCAATACTTACTCTTTTTCTCTAGGACACTACATTTAAATCTAATATGATGTCTTCTTTAGTGTTATTAAAACCTATATTAGGTTGGAGGATAGGAAAACATCATGATGTGGGAGAACCATATTGTTGCATGATATCATCTTTTTTTTTCAAAAATAAAGACTAGAATCTTTTCTATTCGAGTTCCCCAGTAGAGTTGCCAAAAAATCTATTAGTAAATAGATATGTCTTTTTTATGAAGTTAAAATTTGAAAGCTCTTTATTCCCAATCCCAAGACAAAAATAATCCCCAACAATTGAAGAAATTTTAATTGGTAGTTCCTCTTTGAATTTTCCTAAGGTTCAGCTCTCTTACTGAAATTCAATATGCAACATTTAAACAATGGGATAGCTTTTAACCAGAAAGTGATAAGGTTCCAGTCTATTCTTAGATAGAGGGCAATCAAATAATCAACAAATGAAAGTAAATTAGAAACACACTCCACTAAAATAAAGTACACAAATTTCCTCTTCAACATATGAACTTGAAAAATGAATAAAGTAATGCTAAACTATTGAAACAACATATATCAATAACCCAGTAACACAGAAATATCTCACCACTAATCTCTAGTTTAAACATAAACCAAATAAGTAAAATTCAAATAATTACATCTTCAAACACACTATAATATATTTCATTCATTCAAAATCCATTTTGGTTCTGAAACATTACTAGAAATCCAAAACTATTTGCATAAAATTGGAAAAATAATCTAAGTCCACAGCTTGATATAGATCAAAAACTACCAAACCCTAATGTTATTGAGTTTTTTACTTAAATAGAAAGATATCCAAGAATATCCCTCAAAACTTGATTCTCAAATAGTTTTAAAGTAGTTGTGAAAACCAACTTAAAGGTATGTAGACCCATAAATTAACTTCTAGACACATAAATCAAATGTCTTAAGAGCATTTGAAAGATAAAGCTAATCATTCATCGATTGGTCAAGCGATTCTTCTTCCTCATCATTCTCAGCATCACCCTATCCACATGCAAGATTCCATGTCCTAAACATGTTCATGGATTTGGTCATGGTAGTTGTATTTGGGCTCTTGATGCTCTGTAGTCAGTTTTTCCAAACCTCTCTATCCAGTCTCATCTTATTTACAATATCCAAATAACTAGGAAGTCATGGGGTGCACATTCTTAGCATTATCTCTCTCTTAGCCACCTTGGAGAAGTCAAACAAAGTGAGATCAATTTTATCTTTCATAGAATTCATGCACTCTTCATATTGTTTGATCATGGTCTCCATATCGAAACCTTCTTCTTTAAGAGGAGTCAAAAAGACTGAGCCAATGGACTAGAGGTCTCTGTTTACATTTTCAAGCAATGGTTTGAATTCTTTTTCAAATCAAATATACCTATAGGCTGCATTCTAGTAACAATCTCAAAAGATCTTTTTCTTGTACTCCTATTCACATAATTATTATATACTAGCTCAGCTTGTGCCAATACCATATCTTAATTATTAGGTTATCTCTAACTAAACATCTCAACAAATTACCCAAGATTCTATTCAAAACCTTTGTCTATCCATTTGTCTATGGATGGAATATAGAAGTAAACTTCAACTCAGTATCCATTTTCTTCCACAAAGTCCTCCAAAAATAACCAACAAACTTACTATCACTGTCAAAAATAATACTTTTTGGTGATCTGTGCAATCAACAATCTCTTTCAATAAAATCTCAACAACATGCATAACATTTGATGTCTTCTTACATGGTATAAAATGTGCCATCTTAGAAAATCCATCCACAACAATAAATATGGAATCATACCATCTTGATATCTTAAGTAATCCAAGAAAAAAATCCATACTAATGTCACTCCAAGGTTTCTTAGGAACAAAAATAGGTGTATACAATCTAGTATTCTTACTTACTCCTTTTGCAACTTCACAACTCCTTACAAAGTTCTAAACATCCTTATACATCTGTGGATAGTAATACTTATTCTTAAGAAAATTCAGTGTCTTATCAATTCCAAAATGTCCATCCTAACCACCATAATGCTTTTCCTTAATCAAATTAACCCTCATAGAACTTCTTGGTATACACAATTAAATTCCTTCAAACAATATACATTCTTAAATGAAATACACATCAAACTTTCTCATTTGATTTGATAAATATGGTGCTCTACACTCTTTCCATGCCTCAAAAAAATCTGGATCAATATCATACAATGCCTTCATTTCATCAAAACCAAGAACTTCAACCTTCATCTCAGTAAACAAAGAACATCTTCTACTCAATGCATCAACAACTCAATTAGTAACTCCACTTTTATGCTTGATCAAAAATATGAAACTCTGTAACTACTCAGCCCACTTCATATGTCTTTCATTCAACTTATGTCTCCATTTCTTTAAGGCTTGAACAATAGCATAAAAATCTAGATCATACACATAATACTTCCTTCTAGTATCATTCAACTTCTCACTAAAGAAAGCAATAGGTTTACCTTCTTGACTCAACACAGCTCCTTTGGCACTACTACTTGCATCACATTAAACTTGAAATACCTTATGGAAATCAAGCAAACACAATATAGGTAATTCAACAACCTTTTCTTTTCATAGTCTCAAAATTCTTATCAGCCCCATGTGTTCACTTAAATTTTTTTTTATCTCCTCTCATTATCTTAGTCATATCATTACAAATAGAACTAAAATTCTTTATAAATTTTTTGTAGAAACTAGCCAAACCATTAAATGATCTTACATCGCCCACATTCTTAGGTGTAGTCCATTCCAAAATTTCTGTAACCTTCTTTGGATTCATTCTCAAACCATCAACTAAAATCACAAATCCTAAATACACAATTTCCTCTTGCATAAAGGACCAGTTCTTCAAATTAATCAATAACTTCTCCTCTTTTAGTCTCTACAATACTTGTCTAGCATGATCAAGATGTTCTTCCTTACTCTTACAAAATATAAGAATATCATCCAAATAAAAAATGAAAAACTTACCCAAATATATCTTGAGAACTTCATTCATCAACCTCAAGAAAGTACTAGGTGTATTAGTCAAACCAAAAGGTATAACTGACCATTCATACAAACCATCTTTTTTCTTACAAGTAGTCTTCCATTCATCACCTTTTCTAATTCTAATATGATGATAACCACTCTTCAAATCAATCTTGGTAAAATACTTTGCCTCAAACAAGCCATTATATAATCCATCCTCAACATAGGAAACCTATATTCACTATAGTTATGTTAATAGCTCTAGAATTAGTACACATCCTCCATCTCCATTCTTCTTAGGTGCTAATATAGAAGGTGCAACACATGGAATCAAACTTTCTCTAATCAAACCTTTTTGTAACAACTCTTGCACTTGTCTTTTATGATCTTCATTTTCTATAGGTGTCAATCTATATGGCACTTTTTTTGGTAAACTAGCTCTAGGAATTAGATCCATACAATGACTTATAATCCTTATTAGAGGTAAATTTTGACATAGAAGCTTTCACCCTTTCCTAAAGTTTTACCTAAAGAAAGAATTGTATAACATGGAAATAATGTCGAAAGTGTGGGACTTTACAACTTGAGATTGAGTCTTTGGAGAAGGCTAGTTTTCGTACTATAAGGATGCACCTAACAATTTCTTTGAGAGGAAAAGGGAGAAGGAATGCACGAAAGAAAACTACCTAATCTAGTCTAAGAGGAAGTGATATACCAAATAGTATATTCAACCTTATCTCTACCCAAGAATGCATAGTTCAACAATACAAGCTCAAAGTATACAAATTCAATCCTTGCTTAATCCAACAACCATATGTACATTAGAAACCAAAAGAATACTATAAGGAAGAGGCTTAACTTTATATCATTCAAAAGTCAAGTAGATACAATTATATAGTTGAGAAATGAAGACAATATATTAACACAAAGGCAAGAAGGTATTGCACAATATATTAATGGAAGAAGGAGATATAATAAAGGAATGTATTAACTCAGAGGCAAAGAAAATTATAGTAGTAGAGTATAAACATAAAATGTTATAGAATTAGAGAAAAGATTGATCCTAAGAAGGGTTACAAAATCTGCTTTTATAATGCAAGTAGATAGCTTCTACCCTAAGAAAAAACTCAACAACTACATTCAAGATTCCAAAGAACAATCACTATAGAATTGGGAAAGATCTGATCCTAGCACACATCTAGATGATGAAAATCACTTGTTCACTAAATAGAGCTCTAAGAAGATAGAAATGATGGCAATTAATGTTCTGAATGATTAGATGGATCACTAGATGGTGATAGAGTGTTCCTTTACATTTATCAGGCATGAGGAATGATGAAAGTGGTTGAAGGAGATTTAAAAGATTAGATCTACCATCAAAGAGCTACTTCCTTTGTTATTAGCATGCCAAGTCAGCCATATCAATGGTCAACAAGAGTCAACCCTTAAGGCTTTTCATGTGGACCAATCATATTCTATCATTTTTCCACCCTGTCAACATTCAACTTATGTTTCATGTTTGACCACCCATGATCATAGCTTGGAAACCACCTTTCTTCACTAGCTATTATTCCTTGCAAAACTACTAAGAAACCATATTGTTGCTTCATATCTTGCCCTTAACATCTTCTCCTAACTATAACAATTGGGCAATAATGTGAAACTGGCATCTCATAACATTTCCACTTAATATCCAACCTAGTATTAGATGCCTATGACTATGTGGAACTATGATCCAAACTACCAACATAACATTCACACCATCATGACATGATCCTTGACTTGACATGAAATGCCCATGACCATGCAAAAATAGACTTAAAGACCATTGTTTGCTCTCCACTCAGGCCTGTAGAGACACATGTTGCATCATCATTATCTCACTATATAAATTGAGTGTACAATTTTCCATAATGACATAGTGACATGCATTGATTTATTTAGATCTGATAGTCAAAACTAAAACTAAGACCCCTCCTGCATAGTTCAGCTTTTTGGCCAATCAAGAACTACCACATTGCCAAGGTCATCCTTATTTCATGTTATTGCTACTTTGTAGCTTGATTCTTTAACACATCACTTATCCCAACAACCATGCACATAAGGTGATTTGTGACTTTGCCATCCTAGACATGGTTTACACTAAACTCCTTGCGATCATGTGAATGAAGAAGGGTTGTGAGATTGTAACTTTAACCTTGGGTCAAGATCATAACCTTGGGATCAAGAGATAAAGAGAGATCACTATATTTCCACTTATAACTAGATGCTAGCCCTCTAAACCCTGGAGTTGCACTAAGAAATAAAAATATTGTGTTGCACATTCATATCTCCTCTGATGGTTAAGCCATAGACTATAGTGACTAGGCAATAAAGGGTAGTTACGTGATTGCAACTTGAGTCTTCAAGAGCATAAAGCATAAAAATCTTGAGACTTAGGATATAAAAGGGATAAGCCAAAGTTTTAAATATATCCTTTATAACATTTGACCATTTAAATATTTGAAAATATGTCTGTTGGACATGTTTGATAGGTGAAAACTCAAATTTTGGTAGGAGGGAAAAAATGGCTAATAGTAAACCATTAGGTATATCCTTTGCAAAAATTTCTTTATACTCATTCATCAAGCTTTCAATTTCTACTATCACTCAACTTACACTATCATTTTCTATTGCCACTTGACTAACACTACTAGTTGTTGTTGTTACTTAGTTGTTACTATCCTTTTTCACTCAGTTACTACTGTCTATCACTTAGTCATCATCATTTTATGTCACTCAGTTACTACTTCTAGGAATTATGGAAAAACATAACTGGGATTTCTTCATTTCCTTTGTAAATTATTTTCCACTAACCACAAAAAACTCAAATAGTAGTACAGTTAACCTCATCTGGACTTTCAATCAAAGGCAATAATAATTTCTCTCTACCATTCACTCAAAGAGTATATTGATTCAATCTTCCATCATGTGTAGAATTTCTATCATATTGCCAAGGTCTACCCAACAAAATATGACAACAATCCATAGGAATAATATCACACAGAACTTCATCAAAGTAATTCCCAATCTTGAACTTCACAACACATTATTTATTTACCAATAGGTTATGTTTATCCTTGATCCATGAAACATGATAGGGTTTAAGGTGTCTCAACCTATACAATTGAAACTTTTTAGCCAATTCCTCTAATGCTAAATTTGTTAAAATTCCACTCTCAATAATCATTTTGCAACATTTTCTAGCCATATTACACCTAGTCTTGAAAAGGATTCTCCTTAGGATAGGTTCCTCATCAATTCTTTTATTCTACAAAGTTCTTCTCACCGTCAAATTTTCTCCAACCTCAAGTCCACTTAGTGAACCCACAAGATTTTTCTTGAATCATAGCATTTATGTTACCTTGATTATTCCCACTAGAGTATCTACACTCAAAGGATCTATACCTTTCTTTACCACATCTGGAACAATTACCATGAAAGCCAACTCTAGAATAAGAATTACCTCTTCCTTAGTAAGAACTAGCATCTCCTTAATAAAAATTACCACCTTTCTACTTGGTCTTGTCTTTGTCATCATATTTCCACTCAGATTTGTATCTCATCTTGATTTCTAGATCTCAATCAATTCATGTACCTTTCAACTTTCTCAACCTCATCATCTACATGTCTAGATCTAATGTCCAATCTATATAATTACTCAATATAGTCTTTCACTATCATGTCTTTTTGTCTCAAATTTTGCATCTTTCTTAGCAAGCTAACTTGGTAATCAATAGGAAGGAACTTCTTTTTCACCTTGTTCACCATTTTCAGCCATGTCTTGATGTTCTCTTTTCCTCTTCTATGCCTACTAGTTTGCAAATACTCCCACCATGGTGAGGCAAGACCTTTCAACCTAGTGATTGCAATCTTCACCTTCCTATTATCAGGATTACTTTCAAACTCAAAGAGGTTCTCCATATCAAAGATCCAATCAAACACAACATTGATGTCTAATTTTTCATCACAAGAAACAAATTCCACACAATGATTTAAACTATGTGCCCTCAAAAAGACTCTCAATAATTTGTCCTCATCCTAATCTTCCTCAAGTTTTAGATTAGCTTTTGGTTTTATTGCTTTATCATCACTCACATCATCAAGTTGTGCTCCTTTCCTATGGGTTGTCTCCACAACATCTAATCTAGCTGCAATTTTTCTCAACATGTCCATAATGGTAGTGTCATCATTTTCTCTACCTCAAACCATCTTTACAAATAGATTTTTGCAAGATCGTAACCCTCTAGAAGTTATAGGTCAAATTTGTAGATCTTCCATCTTACAATCAAATCAATTTAGGTTTCTACATGATCCAATCTCCTCAAGGATAAACCTCAAGCTTTAATACCACCTAACACAAGGAGGGGCTTGAACAAATATGACCAAAGGAACACCTAACTATTTAACCACCTTGCTGAGAAAATATAATAGAAGCCAACACAAAGAGAAAACAACACCAAAAAGACAAAGAACATCAACAGTTTATTAATTCATCAAATTATTAGCATACATGCCCAACTATAAGGCCTTTTAGGTTATGACCAATTAAAAAATACAAACTTAAAATCCACAACCCAACTCTCCGATTCATGATTTTAGCAACATCTGCTCTAAATTCTCTAAGCTCATTTTCTAACCTACACCAAATATCCCTATTTATACTTGAAAAAAAAATATGATAGAGGATTTTAAATTATTATAGAATAGAACGTTGACCTCAAAATGGTTTGCACACATCCCAAGATTAGATTCTTACATTAAATTCATGATCCAAATTAAATACATAAGTTGGCTCAAAGTAGGAACCAATCACATAAAAACTCAGTCAAAGATGAAACCAAGCATCAGTAAATAATAGGTTCACTCAACACTTGAAGGAATTATCAATAACCACTCGACATTTTAGCACACATAAAAATGCTTGGCCAACACTGGATAGCTCAGCACATATAGGAACTTGGCAATGACTTCAACTTGACAACCATTGGAACTCTACATTAAATGGTAGAATGAAAAAAATGAGTGGGATAGAAAGGTAACCTGGGATGCTTTTGCATTAGAGAATTAGATTACAAAATTTTAAATGTTTATTTCAAGAGGCTAAAATTATGGAAGTTGAATATGTAAGGAATTATATTGGTAGAATATCAAAAATAGTTGCAGGAATCAAGTCTTGTAATGGAACTAAAGATGAAGATGAGATCATATGGAAGATATTGAAAGCCTTGACACCACCATTCAAGTAGAAAATGCATATTATTGAAAAAGTGATACTTTATAGTGAGAAATTTACTAGAGAGACTCTTGTTGGAAGATTGGAAGCAACAAAAGCAAGCTTGCAATATTCTTGAGATTGGCCTAGAGTGGAAACTACTTTTAGTCCATTGAGTGTTCATCCTTCCTTTTCAAGAAGTGCAAGCACCAGTGGAGATTATGCTAGTAGTAGAAAATCTAAATCCTAGGAAGACTAGGATTAAAGAAGGAATTTCCTTGCTTATAAGAAGAGAACTAGATGGTAAGAAAATCTTTAAATTTTGGACTTGTGATGAATTTGGTCATTATGCTTCTTAGTATCCTAAAAGAGTGAAAACATACAAAATGAATTTCTAGTCTAGAAGGCATAGAGAATGTTTGTATGAAAATGAAGATGATGAGTTTGATGAGAGAATTCAAAGAGAAAGTGATGATGAGTTAGGATTTCTAGCTATAAAAGAAGAAAATTGTGAAAAAGAAGTTAGAGAAGAGAAAGCCCAAGTGTAACAATTTGAAAAAAAATATAATTGGATCATAGAAAGTGGTTGTTCACATCATATTACTGGTGACATAAATAAATTTGTTGAGTTTAATAGCCATGATGGAGGAATTATCAGAGTTGGTAATAATGCAGCTTGTCATATCAAGGGAATCAGATCTATTACTCTTGATGGGAAAACTAACACAGATAATGTTTACTTTATTGATGGATTGAAACATAACCTATTGAGTATTAGATAGTTGGTAGATAAGGGATATCGGTTATAATTCATAGAAAAATATGCATTGTTAAGGACAAAGACATGTTGTGGTTTCACAATGTATGCCCTATTTTCCCAAAAAAATTTGGGGACCCCCTAGTTTTTAATCCCTATACCAAGATCCCAGTCTAGAGCCTAGGTCATTTTTGACCCTCCTTTGGTTCTAAGACAAATCCCAATATTAGACTAACTATACTTGGGAACCTGGAGAGAGAAGAAAGCCATTTTTGGGTTATATTATGATTCTAGTATGCACATGTGCACTTACACACATGTGCACATGTACATATGTGTTAAGTGCACATATACACACAACACCCCACTTTGGGGATGCTCACATGCATATGTACGCACCCTCGAGGGTGTGCACCTTCATAGGTTGGTACTTGTGGGTGCACACTTGGCACCCGAGGCATATTTATGGCCCTAAACCCCTCCTCTTTCCTTCACTTTCTTCCACTCTCCCTCTGACACCACACCTCCATACTGCCTTGCACTATGCTACTTTGCTCCTCTTTAGTCCCCTATTTAAGAAAACAAGGTTAGACTACAAGGTTATGCACATGGGTACCCCTAAGAAGTGCCCTGGTGCATACCCCTGCACCTCCTCCAAACCTAAAACCTAAAAACTTAACCTAAGTCCTAAGGACTTCCGTAAGGTGTGCATGTGCACACCTTTGCATGCACTAAAAGACTAAAGGTAGGCCCCCAGTGCACATAACCATAACATATGTGTGCACCTCACTTAGGTGCGTAGGTGTGCTAGTGTGCAATTGTGCAAAAAAATCCATTTCAAGGCTAAATTAGCACACTAGTGGACTTGTAAGGGTGTGGTAGGTGTGCTAAGTTGCACAACAGGCCATTCTAGAGGGAAAAACTACATTTTGATCTACTATGACTAGTTTTTGACCTATTTTGATGGTAGTGCAAGTCCCATAAAGTTTATTTGTTCCCTTCTTATATTCATAATAGTGATGTTTACCTCTTTGTTGTAGATCAAATGACATCATCATCATCTTCCATGGTAGATAAAATGTAACCAAAACCTATTGCATTCAAGTATTAAGGAGCACTAAAGAAGTCAAGATTCCAGGATAGACACATAGAGATCAAAGATATAGAGCTAGGCCACATCAATTGGAACATCTTCCTGACAATCTACAACAAGCCAAGGGAGAGGTCAGAAATGGTATCTTCTTTGATCTAGTCTAGATTGGTGAGCACAAAATCACATCCCACATCAATCTAGTCTTCTGAATTGATAATGACATTGGCAGAGCACTATGTGACTAAGGAGAAGGTAGTAAAAAGTGTCATAGGAGAGATTTTCCTAGACCTCCAACCCCAAAACATAGAGAAAGGGTTTCATTTTCCAAGGGCAGATCACTACCTCCATATTTCATACTATGGAGTAGAAAAATGGTATAAAGATAATGATAAAGAGGCGAAGGAACTAGTATAGTCCTCATTCCTCATTAATAGAACACCTCTAGGCCTAAGAGTAGGCAAGGTGGATAATACTAGAGAGTACATGAAAGATGACATTAGATACTTGATTGTCCTCCTTAGTAGAGTTATGGGTCTTCTTGTAATAGGTCACATTCAAACATGGATTGTTCATTTCATTGAAATCATCAAAACCACAAAGATTCCCATTTATTAGGCCACCATCCTATGTGATAACTTGGATGAGAAACTAGTCATTGTAAAAGAACATCTTCACTTCTACATGACATCATACATGGTGTATTTGCTAGTAGCCAGAACCACTAATTACCTAGGCCTATATAGAAAGGGAAGCATGTAAGATGAAAATGCTTGGTCCTATGTGGTTTACCCACAACTAGTAAAAAAGAATCTCCCACTACAAATTGTGGAATGTAGAGTGCTCAATGATGAATTCATCTTCACCACCATCAAGTTCATTATAGGTGATTACACCAGAAGAATGTTAGTAGAGGTGACATCTAGAATCACAAAGATAGGTTCTACTACATTCAATTTAAGACCTTCATATATCTTCACGTAGCTAGTACTTGTAGACAACTAAAAACCTTTAGAAAATAAAGTATTTCTATTTTCTGAAAAAGTCCTGATGACATCATCATTTATTAATTAATTATTTATTTAATTAATTAATTTATTTTTATGCCATTAAATCCCTTTATCTTAATTAAAAATATTTAATTAAGGAATCCCTCCCAAAAATGTTTAAATCTTATTTAAACATTATTTCCTTATTTATTAATTATTTAATTAATAAATTGACCAAAAAACCCAAAATAAATAAAAAAAAAAATTTTTGCCCAAAACTTGGCCAAATTCCTTAAGACCACTAACCTCTTCCAAAATCTTCTAATCCTTCTTTAATTTTGATTAAAGGCTAATCCCATCATTTCCTACCCCTAATCCCAACTCAAAATATTTAATTAAGATTAAATATTAATCCTCATGTTTATTAAAAAAGTTTTAATAAATATCTCCTCAACCCAAACCCTTGAAATAAATAAAACTTTATTTATTTCCTAAAAATCTAATTTATCCTCATCCTAAGAAGTTCTAGACTCTTCTAGAAAGTCTTCATCCTCATCCTAGGAAATTCTAGACTATTCTAGAAAGTCTTTATCCTCATCCAAAGTCTAGACTCTTCTAGAATATGTCTTTAAACCTAATCCTAATCCCCTCCTAACCTTGTCACATTCCCTAAACATGGGTTAAAACTTACTAACCCAAGCCAAAGTTAACAAATATCTCCTCCTTCACCCACCCTCATTAAATGCCATCCAGTTGCCTATCCCTAAGCTAATCCTAAACCATCCTAATCCATCCTCTAATCATTTGCACAATCCTAAGAAAGCTTAAAACCTTCCTAATCAAGCCAAAGTCAAAATTGATCTCATCTCCCTCAAAATATCTCAACCATAAAACTTTATGAAGTCCACTAGGCCATAAATGACTCTTCCAAGCTCTTTTATTGCTCTTACAAGTCATTATGAGGGTCTTTATGAAGATTTTATCCCTTGAGCCTCATTTGTTGACTCATCCTTCCCCTTTCCTCCATCCTCTCACCTTGTGACATGTGTCACTCCCTGATTGGCTGTAAGGAAGCACAATCCATGTGCTCTCCTCTCATGCAATCTGAGCCTTCCATAAGCTTTTTCCCATCCTTGCATCCTAGCCCTTGATCCCTCAAGCCCTTTGCCTATTTAAGGAATCCTCTCCCAAGCCATTTTAACACAATCCATGAAGTAAAGTTATAATGCTATTTTGAGAGCCAAATCCATACTAAAGCCATCTATCCACACCAAAAATCCACAATCATCCATTGAAGCCTTTGGAAGCATATTGAGCATACATCCTATCCATTTAGATAAAGCCACTCAACAAGAGAGCTTCTCATTGAGAGAGCCCATTAATGGCTCATATTTTCAATTGAGATCTCATCTTAGTCTATCTTGAAGTTTATGAATTTTGTTTAGTTTGTAGAAGCTTTATTTAAATTTAGTTTCTATTAGCATACTAACATTGCTCATATACAGTACTATTCTGTGCCCAAAGAATCTCCCAAGGCACCCCTTAGAAATGCCAATACTATTGTAAATATCCTAAAAACTCACTTTTTCTTATGAAAGAGTGCGGAAACAACATAAGAAAATATGGGTCTTGCTAATTGCAATTGGTGCTTTTGAAGTGATGTTGAAACGAGACATTTTCACCTTTAACTTTGAATGAGATAAGTATCCCTTGGAAGAATACAACTCCCCTCACCCATTCTTTGATAACATTGGGATGGTCCAACACCTGGCATGCAAATAGTTTGTACATGTTGATGCCTTCAAAGATCACTCGATGAATGCAATAGATGAATTTGATATCCATGTAAGGGATTATTGTAGGATGATTCTATACTTAGCAGAAAATGTGTTGAAGATGAAGATTCCTCTCAAGGTCATGGAAAAGAATGTACCTGAAGTTATGGATCCTTTCTAAAATAGGGATAAAATCTATGACAAGCCTATCATGAATGCTAAGCTAGGGTGAGAGAAAAATGATTGCAAAGATCATCCAACTAGGCATATAATTGAATTGACAGGGGAATAGATCTGAAAGGCATTTTGGATGGATCTAGTTCCTTAGGCCATTTTGCTACAAGCCAAAAAAAGTTCTATTAAACGTAAACATAAAAATATCACCATACCAACCTACCCCACTCAATCCCAAATAAGGTCAAAAATGGCACATCAACACAAGTAGGAGGTTGAGTACTTAGTTAGTGATAAGGGCAAGAAGAGGAACAGGGTACCCCCTAGGGAAAAGAGAAAAATAGTTGAGGCCCAAACAACACCAACTCAATAGGATCAAGATGAAATTCAAGCTAAGAAAGAAGAGCCTTAAGCAGAGCCAACAAAATAGGCACAACCATAACAAAAAGAGGAGGAACAAGCAAAGAAATAGAGGGTCCCACCACTAAAAAATATAGAGGAAGAAGTCCCCCCTCAACTCTAAAGAAAGAAAGGACCAAAACAACTATGGTGGGTACATAGAGGAGGAGATTGAAGAAGAAAAATAATCCATCCCCACAAGTTCTAGAAACCATCCCAAGACCTGAGGATGACGAAGTAGAAAAAAATAGAGTTTTTCCTCTTAAGCCAGAGAACCCACTCAACAAAGTATTTTAGTATCTTTGTAAGTAAATGTTACTTTAAAATAGAATATGATATTGTTATGTTTGATTTAAGGAGCAATGAAGTTATGTTCCTTGGTTATTTATTGAAAATAAAAGCTTATAGATGCTTTAGTTAGAGAGAGCTAAAACTATTGTTGAGAGTGTAAACATTGGAGTGGACTAAAAATTTAGAATTCATGAAAGATACTTGATTATAATTATGATTAAGAAAATAATCTAAGGAATAATAAAGAAAAATTTTAAGTGTTTTATGATACTAATACTAACTAGTAGAATCAAGTATAGATGGTGGAACAAAGAGAAGAACCTAGAAGTAAACCTAGAGTAGAAATCAGAGTTGATCCAATGATTCCTAATAAGAATTTTGATAAAGAATCACCTTGAAAATGAAAATATTGGAAGAAAAGATAAAATATTCATGAAAATAAATAAGGTACATGAATAATAATGTTTTATTTCTCAAATTGAACCTACAAGTGTTGATGAAGCTTGCAAGGATGATTATTGGATTCAAGCTATGAAAGAAGAGTTAGAACATATTCAAAAGAAAAATTCTTGGGAATTGGTTCCTAGACCTAAGGATAAGAGCATTATTGGAACTAACTAAGTTTTTAAAAATAAGATGAATGAACAATATGAGGTTTTGAGAAATAAAGAAAGATTGGTATCTAAAGGTTATTCATAGAAAGAAGTTATTGATTATGAGGAAATAGTTGCACCTGTTGCTAGAATAGAGGAAGTTAGTATTTTTTGGCATATGTAGCCAACAAGAAATTCAAATTGTATTAGATGGATATCAAATCATTATTTCTAAATAGAGAACTTGAAGAAGAATTTTACATTGAGAAGTCAGAAGATTTTCCTTTGATAGATCAAGGGGATATGGTTTGTAAGTTGAAGAAGGCTTTGTATGGATTGAAGCAAGCACCTAGATAATGGTATGCAAGATTGGATAAGTATTTGACAATTTTGGGATTCACAAAATGTAATATAATTAGTAATTTTTATTTGAGGGATACTAACAATGGCATACAAATTATTGAAGTATTTTTGGATGACATAATCTTTGGAAGTGATGATGAAGCAAGTGACCCATTTGAAATAGAAATGAAAAAGGAATTTGAGATGAGTATGATTAGTGACATGAAGTTCTTCTTGGGATTGAAGATTTAGAAAAACAAAGATGGCATCTTCATATCACAAGATAAGTATTTGAAAGACTTATTGAAAAGATTTGGTTTATAAACTTGCAAACCCAATCGAATACCTATGGTAACTGGTTACAAAATATCTAGCAAAGATGAAACACCTACTATTGAATAGAAAAAGTATATGTCTATGATTAAACAAAAAAAATGCATCCATTAAAAAAAATACAATATTTATGTCATAGAAACCCATCTAGGGTAAAAACCATAGTGCATGAGTCAATATTCATGAAGTTTTCACTCTTCTAAAGTTTTCCTAGTCAAGATCTTATCTCTATTAAAATATTACAAAAATAATGTTAGGTGTTACCTGGTTAAGGCATTTGAATAAGAGCTGTGAGAGTCTTCCCCTATTAGGAAGAGCCCGATTAAAGAAATTTATAACACAAGTTAATATGTCATGTTGTTAGGGAATTTAGTATAAAGAACCTATTAGTGTCCACCCTCAATGTGATTTACTATTGTAGAGATTAGTAAAAAATATAGGAATGATCTAATGAAATATCCATTACACTTGTTTTGAGTATAGATCCATTTACCACTCATTTGACCTATCTACAAAAGTACTCTACCTTCTCCCTTGGCTATGAAACTCTAGACACAATTATTTACATGTTTGGCATTGATTTCTCGTGTATGTATTCAAAGTTGTATTGATCAAGCTCATTGGCTTCTCCTCAACATACCAACTCCTTAGCTTATTACTTCTTTGTGTCATTTTGTTTCACTTTTAGATTATGATTAGCTCACCTCTCTTGGCTTTCTTTGTAATCAAGCAATAATCTAACCTTTGTTACTCCTAAATGTACTTAGTATCTTCCTTAGTGAAAAATTATGTTGATAACTATGGTTGATAAAGAGTAAAGAGAGGTTGGTAAAGATAGAAGACATGTCAAAAATGGTTAGTGAGAAGTTATTAATCATGGAGTAGTGTGTACAAAAATCAAAGATATTGAGTAGTCTAATAATTAAATATAATGGAAACTAAGCATGGAAGATTACTGAGCATGTATGATAACCAAGGATGAGATATTATGAAGCATGGACAACAATAAAATTCAAAAGATCATCATCTATTATCAAGTTACATAGAGTTCACATGAAATTTTGATAATATGCAAAATACTATGTGGATGGATTCTACCAAGCAAGGAAATGGTTTAAGAAGATCAAGGAGAAGGTTAGGTAAGATTTATTAGGATTGAAGGATGATTTTATGAATCCCTAGGAAAAGTGTAAGCCAATGGCAACAAAGTAAATGGTTATTGGAAAGAGGGAATGATTATAGATCATAGATTTAATTGTCCAAGAAATAAAGAAGCATTTAAACCCTAATTAGGTCAAGCATAAGATTTTTCTATTAAAAAGGATTGAGCAAGAGATGATGATGTGCACATGAGATAAAGAGATGAGCAAAGAAAATTGATACAACAAACACTTCTATTGAGTTGAGATAGGATGATATTTTGGTAATTTCAAAGATTTGAAAGATTATAAGAGTACACATAGCATAAAGGATTTGACCTAGATTCAAATAGCTACATTATTATAGATCTCAAGTATTGAATACATTTCATTTATTTTTTTGTATCTTAAAACCAAATATTGGGTAGGCCTTGACAAGAATTTATTTTTGTAAATCTTCTAATAGAGTGTACACTTGAAGATTTTTGCAAAATCCTTTCACAAGGTAGACTTTAGTGGGTCTTATTATATTACATTTAATAGGGTAAGTCATCATAACTGACATCTTTGTAAGACCTAACTGGGTAAATTTAATACGATAGTAGAAGAGCACCATGGGTGCTATCCCTAGCATAATTTTCCCTCCAGCCAAGGGTTTTTGCATGACCAAAATAATGTGTCAATGTGTTGATATGTGTGATATATTTATGGTTGAAGTAGATTAATTAATTTCATTTTCATTCAACAATAAGTTAGTTATGTTAATTCATACAAAGTAAAATCTAATTTTCAATAGGTTAAGCATTAAAATTTTAACAAGTATTGATTTACCACCCCCCCACAAATCCCTCGATAGATTAACTTTACAATAATTGGTATTAAAGCATAACTCTCTTATTTAGGAGTTTAACCAATTGAGAGAAAAGATCAAAAGAGATGGAAAGATATGGGAATGAAGAGGTGATTGAGAATTTAAACTTGGAAAACAAAGTTGCATAAGATTAGATTGGTGAATTGACAAAGAAGATGAAGCATTCATAAAGTAAGAGAAAGGAGTTAGCATTACAATTAAAGTATACTTAAGAACAAATTGAAGAAATTGTTAAACAATTAGAGAAAAGTTTTTCTAATAAATTTAAAGCTACTATATTAGATATGATGGAATATAACCAAACCCTAACCGAGAAGATCAAATCATTGAAAAAAGAAAAAGAAGCTTACTTGATGAGAAACTGTGAAGTCTTGGAACAAAAAGGAAAAGATGAAGATGATAGAAGATAGAAGATGAGAAATCAAGAAAATGAAAAACTAAAGAATGATCTAAAAACTTAAAAAGAAACCAATGAAAGGTTGAAGAGATCTGAGGAAAGTATAAGAAAAGTGGATGAACAATTGAGAAATTGGAGAAGACTGATAGGCAGTAGTGGACTAAGCTTTACCTATTAGTTTGTGGTGACTAATCAAGGAAGAACTGCACATACTTCATAAAAAATTAAAAAAAAATAAAAGGGCTATTATTCACCATTGGCACAAAATTTTGGGATACTATTCACCAATTGGCTATTTCTTATATTTTCCAATTTATGGTCAACATGTTTTAACCCTCAAGCATCAAAAATACTTGTATAAAAGGGCTTAGGCTAGGGATTGTTTCGTTAAGTGTGATGCAAAAATTAGCTCTTGTGACAGTATTGAGTTGTAAGGGATTATAGAATGTAATCAAGTTGTAATCACTAGATCATAATAATATTGGACTTGCTATTTGGTGGGCATAGCCCAAGGATTGGGTGAACCATGTTAAATCTTGGTGTCTTGTGTTTTCTTTTGTGAGATGAGTTATTTTTTGATATTTTTTGTATTTTCATGTAATTGTTATTTCTGTCTATGGTTTAAACCTAACAAGTGATATCAAAGCGAGGTTGTTTTTTAGCTATCCTCTGTAGAAAAGTCTCTTAGTTGAGTGGGAGTCTCAACAATTGAGTGGGAGTGACAGCAAATGAGGGTAAGCTAAGGGTTGACAAGTTTAATGGGTAGAACTTTTAGTTATGGAAGATGTAAATGGAAGACTATCTTATCAAAAGGATTTATAGAAGTCGTTGGAAGGAAAAACCAAGAATTAGGGATCTATATCAAATGATGAATGGGATCTTTTAGACAGAAAGGCACTTGGAAGCATTCAATTATGCTTGGCACCATCAATGGCATTTAATATTACAAAAGCAAAGATGATAGAAGAGTTCATGGAAACCCTAGTGAAATCGTATGAAAATCCCTCTGCTTCAAATAAGGTATTTCTCATGAAGTATTTATTTACTATGAAAATGGTAGAAGGTAGATCTATTGTAGATCATCTAAATGAGTTTAATACTATTACTAGTTAGTTATCTTCTATGGGTATTAATTTTGATGAAGAAATTAGGGCTCTCTTGATCTTGTGTTCTTTTCCTGAAAGTTGGAATGACTTGGTAATGGTTGTAAGTAATTCTTTTCTTGGATCTAATACTGTAAATTATGATGATGTGATTGGTCCTATTCTAAGTGAGGAAACTCATTAGAAATCCTCAGGTGGATCTACATCAAGAAGTTCTTTGAATGCACAAAGTAGAGGTAGAACGGATGAGAGAGGAAGTAATTCTAAAAATTGTGGGAAATCAAGAGGAAAGTCAAAGGAGAGGAGGTCTCAATCGAGAGGACCAAAAGGGCATAATAAGAAAGAGTATTGGAATTGAAAGAAAAATGAAGTAGAAAAGAAAGATCAAGACAAGGAGGCAAATGTGGTAAGTAAAAAATTTAAAGAGGATGCTTTGCTTCTGTCTTTAGAAGGTGTTGATGATTCATGGGTTTTTTATTCTATTGCTTTCTTTCATGCTACACCTCATAGAGGTTATTTCATTGATTATGTCCAAGGGGACTTTGGGCTTGTTTATTTTGGGGATAATGAACCCTATTAGATTGTTGGAAAGGGAAAAGTTAAGATTAAGTTGCAGAATGGGAATCATTGGCTACTACATGAGGTAAGACATGTTCCAAGGCTGAGTAGGAATTTAATTTCAGTAGGGCAACTCAGTGATGAGGGTTGTGTAGTTTCTTTTGATGATAAAAATTGGAACATTTCAAAAGGTTCCCTTATAGTAGAAAAAGGTGCAAAAGTAGCCACCTTATATCTTTGCATAGGTCATATTGTTCCTTCTACTTTAATCGTTTGATAGAAACACGAATGTTTAGGAATAGTTGTTACAGTCAAGCAGAGAGAACAAATAGTTGTTGTAAATTATGATACAGTGTTGTGGCACAATAGACTTGGGAACATGAGTGAGAAAGGTATGAAAGTACTTAATTCAAAGAATGTTTTACTAGGTCTAAAATGTGTTAATATGGATTTCTATGAAAGTTGTGTGTATAGAAAACAAAAGAGAGTGAGTTTTGTGAAGACTGGGAAGGAAAATAAGAGGGAGAAATTAGAGCTTCTGCATACAGATGTATAGGGACCAACTCAGGTATCTTCCCTTAGTGGCTCTCATTGTTATGTTATATTTATTAATGATGCAACTAGAAAATTATGGGTTTATTTCCTTAGACAAAAATCTGATGTACTTCAAACTTTTAGGAAATGAAAATGCTTGGTTGAAAATGAGACTGGTAAAAAATTAAAATGTCTTAGATCTCATAATGGTGGTGAATATTGTAGTCATGAATTTGAATATTCTTGCTCCACTAATGGTATTCATTGACAAAAAATTGTTCCAAGGACTCCATAGGAAAATGGAGTGGTTGAACATAAGAACAAGACTATGGTGGAGTGTGCAAGGAGCATGAGGTTGCATGTTCGGTTGGCCTTACACATGTTGGAAGAGGATATGAATACTACTATATATTTGATTAATAGAGGTCCCTTTACTCCTCTAAGTTGTGGTATTCTAGAGGAAGAATTGACTAGTAAGAAGGTAAGTTATTCTTTTCTCAAAACTTTTGATTGTGTAGCATTTGCTTCTATAGATTCTAAAAATAGAACCAAGTTGGAAACCAAGTCAAAGAAATGTGTATTTGTTGGATATGGTATTAATAAATTTAGTTATAGGCTTCGAGATTTTGAAAATTGTAAAATTGTAAAAAGCAAGGATGTCATATTCAATGAGAAAGTGGTGTACAAAGATCTGTTGTAGCAACATTAGAAAAAAGAAGATGATTATGTAGTACTAGATGATACTCCAAAAGATGATGTTCCAACAATTCCTCATGATGTGCAACAACTACAACAACAAATACCACACACACCAATTAATGTTAGATAGTCAACAAGGCTAATTAGACCTCCAAAAAGATTTTCTTCCTCTTTGTATTCTATTTTACTAACAAATGTTGGTGAACTTGAATGTTATGATGACACTACTCTTTTTTGAAAAAAAGACTTGGGATTTATGAAAATTGCCTACAGGTAAAAGGGCTTTACAAAATAAGTGGGTTTATAGGTTGAAAGAGGAGGATAGAGGTAAGAAAAGATTTAAAGACAAGTTAGTTATTAAAAGATTTGCACAAAAAAAAGGCATTGATTTTGATGAGATATTCTCTCCAATTGTTAAAATGACTTCTATTTGCATTATTTTAAGTATTGTGGTAACTAAAGATATGCATTTGGAGTAGCTTGATGTTAAAATAGCCTTCCTTCATGGTGATTTGGATGAAGATATATATATGGCATAGCCATAGGGAGTTGAGGTCAAAGGTAAGGAGAACTTAGTGTGCAGGTTGAAGAAAAGTTTATATGGCTTGAAGCAAGCACCTTAGTAATGGTATCTAAAATTTGATAGTTTTATGCATGAGCATGGATATAGTAGGTTTCATTTGAATCATTGTATTTATTTTAAGAGGTTGGATGATGATAGCTACATTATTTTATGTTTATATATTGATGATATACTTGTAGCTAGGTCTATCATGGATCACATTAAGGGGTTGAAATGTTACTTAGCACACGAATTTTCTATGAAGGATTTGGGGCAGCAAAAAAAATCCTTGGTATGAAGATTTGCAAAGATAAGAAAAATAAGAAATTGATGCTATCTTAGGCTGATTATGTTGAGAAGGTGTTGCAACATTTTTCTATGAAAAATGCTAAAGCTATCAGCACACCTTTACCTAGTCATTTCAAGTTGACTAAGGAGATGTGTCCAAAGACACAAGAAGAGGATGATAAGATGTCCAAGGTACCCTATGCTTTAGTTGTAGGAAGCTTGATATATGCTATGGTATGTACAAGGCTAGATATTGCACATGCAATAGGAGTCATTGGCAGATATATGAGTCATCCAAGAATTAAGAATTGGAATGCAGTCAAATGGATTCTCAGATATTTGAGAGGAACATCCAGTAAGCTCTTACACTTTGGGGGTTCTACTACTATTTTATAGGGCTATGTTGAATCAAATTTGGTAGGGGATATTAATACCAAGCAGAGTACTACATGTTATGTATTTACTATTGGTGGGGCAGATGTGAGTTGGGTTTATAGGTTACAAAAGGTTAATGTTTTATCCACTATAGAGGTAGAGTATGTTGCTGCTATAGAAGTAACCAAGGAGATGATATGGCTTTAGTTCTTCTTAGAAGAATTGGGACACCCTCATAGGGATAATTATTTTTTTATAGATAGCCATAGTGTCATTCATCTTGTAAAGAATTTAGCAGTACATTTAAAGACAAAATACATACAGTTGCAGTACCATTTCATTGGGTTAGTTTTGGACAATGGAAAATTAAAGCTAGATAAGATACATACAAATGAAAATCTAGCAGATATGTTTACAAAGGTAGTGATAAGGGAGAAGTTGAATTCCTCTTCAGTTTTGATTGGTCTTCTAGACTAAATAGAATAAAAGAACAATAGAGTCTAGGGTGGTTTGACCTAGTAGGAGCCCCAAGTGGTAGTGGTATTGCTACAAGATCAATTTCAGTGGGAGATTGTTGTGACGTTGTCTAGTGTGGAGTTTGATCAGTGTCCAAGTGGGAGATTGTTAGTTTGTGGTGATTGATCAAGGAAGTATTGTACATACTTCATAAAAAAATTGACCTACTATTCACTAATGGAACAAAATTTTGGGCTACTATTCATGAATTGGCTATTGCTTATATTTTCCAATTTATGGCCAAAATGTTTTAACCCTAAAGTAGAAAAAATACTTGTATAAAATGGCTTAGGGTTAGGGATTATTTCATAAGGTGTAATGTGAAAATTGGTTCTTGCGGTAGTATTGAGTTGTAAGGGATTATGGATTGTAATCAGGTTGTAATCATTGGATCATAATAATATTGGACTTTTTGTTTGGTGGATGAAGCCTAGGGATTGGATGAACCACATTAAATCTTGGTGTCTTGTGTTCTTTTCTACAAGATCTATTTTTTTGATATTGTTTATATCTGTATGTAATTGTTATTTATGTCTGTGGTTTAATCCTAAAATTACCAAGTATTCTATAACTTAGGAAGGATAATCATCAGAGAAATCATAATAGAAAAATGTATATGCTACTCAAAAATCTAAGAAGCCAACATGCTAGCATTGTGGTAAACTGGGTCACACAACAAATGTATGCAGGAGTAATGTTGGTAAGTCATTTGTTGCTCCTAAAATTGATGGACATTATTATAAGTGCAACAATTATGCTCATTAGGCATTTGCATGTAGATCTATATTCAATAAGACTCCAAAGAAAAAAATGAAGGTTATTTCTATACATGAACTAAGTATGGACACAAGACACAAGATTGTACATAAGTGAAAAAGAACAATTGGATATTGAGTAGACAAGGTAATATTATTGATTGGGATTATAACACAAGGATTGCATGTACAACTGGTGACATATATGGTCACATTGAAGTGAATTATATGAGATTTCATATAAGAGGAAATAGTGGAACTCAAAATAATTTTGGCATGTCATGTTTTCATTATCATAATTTCAGTCACTTGAGCAAGAACTGTAAGTACTAATGGGACTCAAAATTGCATTCCCATTTTGAGTACCATTCTAAAATTTGAGCCCCTATAAGTGCATTTAATGCATGTGTACTTAGTTGTCCTCTTGAAGCCTATGAAGTTTTTTATGTTTCTAACACCTTTCATTCAGCATGTCCATGCATCCCTTGATGATAAATTTCCATTCTGAATCATTTTGTGAAGCATCATTTTGAGCATTGTTCAAATCTGCATTTTTGTATATATCAAACAGTGATAGGAGGCTTAGTTTGCAATTGAGTATCTTGCACCCAGTTCAGTTTCATGACTCACCACATCGAGAGTGTTTAGTATGCATATCAAATAACCTATTTTTTATTTTTTGAGTTTTTTTTATATGTTTTGACTAGGTTCTCAATCCCTCAAAGTCAGTTGTTTATTGTTGGCATGTTGATTTATGTTTCTCAAAATTGAGGGAAGCCTTGTTTGACTAGTTATAACTTTGACTCAGTCAACTAAAATAATAAAATTCCTTTTGCATTGTATTCTAAAGGTTAAATACTTGCTATCTTCTAGATTTGAGCCTATGAAAAATATTTTTTACTAGTTTTCAAATGTGATTCCAAATGCAATTTATGAACTTTTGTTAGTGTCTAAAAGTGCAAATTGATTGATAGCCCTATTTGAGATGTCATAACTCTAAATCTATGATAGATGAGACCAAATAAATTGTACCACTATGTTATACTCTAAAAAAAATTAAGTGTGCCAATTTTTGAGTCTTGATCAATCTATTTGCACACTTTCCCAAGTCCATTCTATTTGTAAAAACTATAGTTTTGCTAGTGTTCCCAGTTCTACAATTCTGAGTACCTAAATTTGACCACTTTCCAAATGCACCCATTTATTTATCATGAGCCCAAATCATATATTTATACTTTCCTCATGACAATGAACTAATGCACCAGTTTTTATGCCCTCAAGTTCCTGTTTGACCTATTTCTGAAGCTAAAACCAAATGCACTGTTATTTTCTAACATGTTTGGCTGTAGGCAATTTCAAATGAGCAACTTTGATAGTCAATATCTTTTGACACAGATGTCATCAAGACACTAGATCTGACAAGGCACAAGAATGTGGAACAAAGAATTAATATGTTCATTATTAGGGCCCAATTATTGGTTTCAGTCAGTTTTTAAAGCCAGTCTCAAAGGTTTATGGGAAAAAAGTTACAATTTGCAGGAAAGGTTAAACATGAGTTTTAAAGGTTGAATTGGTGATGCAAATTTATTTTAGTCAATTAGGTAAGTTCATTAGATCAATCTACCAATTTAGGTGTTTTGGTTTGAAAAAAAAAATAGTCAAACTCACTTTAGAGTCTGACTGAATTTAATATCTTGATATGACATCATGGAAATTGATTGTCTAAGGAAGTCACATTTGTTTATGGCCATTAATGATTCTCAGTTGGCACATATCATCATTGGTTTTTGAATGGACATGTGTATTTTTCATTTAAAGAATATTAAAGGAGGGAATTACATGCACCATAGAAGTCCCAAGTCTCACAGTTGTTAAAATTTTATCAAATAATTTCTTGTGAAGCTATTGTGTAATGATTGTCCCATAAGATAAGGTGTTATGAGCTTTGCACCACTTGTTGAAGTATTGATTAAAGTATAGATAAACATATGGGTTGTAAAAAGGTCAAAGCTTGTGTAGGGAAATGGGCATTGTTGAAATCTCTAAAGGATGTCCTATTCGCAATATGCTCTATAGGAAAATGATAGGTATTGCAATTGCCAGTATAGCACATAACTGCCCTATATTGACTGATTTTTATCTTTGCATCATAGATCCTCACCAAAAAAAAGTCACAATACACAAGGATGTGTTAGTTCAAGCATCTTGACCTTAAAGCTTATAGGCATGTGCCTATTGCAAGATAAGTATACTGATTTGGGGAGAAAAACATAATGGTCCCTTGTGTGAGGAATATATGGAGTCTCATGTATTTTTAGATGATCAAAAGAAATTAGGCACACATAATTTCTCATAGACCAGATAAGGGTGCAACAAAATCAATTTTATACACCCAACATTTTGAATCAAGTTCAAGACTCATCTAGTTTCTGGAAGGTTTATTAAATATTTGGTGGATAGTTTTCATTTTGCAAAAATAGGATGGAGAGTTTCAACATGAGTGTTGTCTTTGAAAGAGTCAATTTGTTGTTGAAATCTGTTATCAAAGTTATTGATCAAATTTGTTCATCTAACCTCAAAAATCCCAAGGATCAACAAAATCAAGCCTTTCACTAGTTTTTAAGCATGATTTCTAGAGTTGTAGAGTTGGTGAAATACAATGACAAAGTAATCCCTTTGAACATATTTTGTAAGTGTAGATATACTTCACAAATACTCAACCTAGAGAAGGAGACCTCTAGCTTCATGGGTTCTATCCCAGTTGACTTACTACCAAATGCAAGAAATCTTATGGAAGAATTCAAAGATGTATACACAAATTTAAAACTTCCAGATATATGTATAGCAGGGATGCATAAGAGGCAGCTTGTAGTTTTGAGGGAGGCCACCCATAATCAAGGAGTGAAATAACAAAAGAGAGGAGGCAGATAAGCCTAGCATATGATGAAAAATAGAGGGAAAGCCATAGGTTTTAATCCCACATTGGTTGGAAACTAGTCTCCAACAATATTTATATACCCAAACACAATATTATACATCTTTAAGACACACCTTCAAGACAAGGCAAGGCTCGCACATGAGGCATACCGTGGATGGATGGCCAGCTGGAGTAATGAAACAAATTTTGACCACAAACACATGCAAGGAATGATGATGTTAGAAGCAATAGGTGAATGAATGAACAACTGCCACATGGCACATTTCTTGATGTAGGTCCCAATTTTGTAGTGTCACGGTAGTCTAGCCATACTTAGGCCTAACTGCAGTGAATGAGAAAAGTGGTTAGTTAACTACCAGGTGTTCTTTTAGCGCATTAAATTTCAAGTCAACAAAAATTTCTTTGATGGTGCAAAATGGGGAATTGCATGGTTACAGTGGTTAACCCACAGTTACAAATTTGAATTCTAATGGTGCGATCGTGGTTAGTCATTTGGTTGCTATGATTAAGGCATAGTTAATGTTAGAGGCCCTAAATGCATGAGGAGATAACATGTGGTGATGACATGGATGAAGAGCAGTAAAGTGATGATATAGTGAGTTGACTGTGCATGGAGATCTAATGGGAGGCTACCATGTGGCACCTAGTTGATCAATTAGATTTGACCCGTATTCAAATAGAGGGAAAAATATGAAATCATAAAACTAAAAAATTTATTACTTTTCCTTCAAATGTGCATGCATTCGTAGATATGAAAGATTTAAATAAATTGATATATTCTATAGTTAAGACTATATAAACAAAATTTTAAAAATTCAACATTAAAAGGCTTGTTCATGGCCATGGGCCTGAAAAATTCAAATGCATGCCAGAGGGACCATTCTTATCTAAAACATAGAGTGTAATATACCATTGGAAAGGGAAAAAGCTAAATTTTTCAAATCCATAGTCAAAATATGCACAAGTTTTAACCAATAAAAGTTATAGGTTCTTAATATAATGAGTGATTTTCATAATTGAGAATCAGAATTAGTTAGAGAGTAGATAGGGGAGTTTGTTGTCTCTAGGTTTGGGGGAAAATTCTTTTGAGAGTATTATTTTACCTCTAAAGTCATTTGGCTGGTTTTTTGGTCCTTGTTTTAGTATCAGATCTGGCATCTTTTTAGTTGGTGATTCTATTATTCTAAATATACTTCAAGCATTTCTCAATAGCAAGAGGATAGGATCTAACTTTTAGTTATAGGAAGAGGGTAGAGAGAAGTTTTTCATTAGCAGGCGACATAGCAGATCTGGGTTTTCTTCCATTCTTTATAATCTCTCCTCTTCTCTTTCTCTTAGGTTGTTGATGGTTGGTTGTTTCCAAACTATTGAGGAGAGTTCTAGCTATGATCCCACCATTCATGCCTAGGATTTCTCTATATTTGAACAGCAGTTGATAAAGTTTAACAAATAGTTCTACTCTATTTAGTTGTTTCTAAGTTATTTTCATCCATACTATTGTATTTGTTTTAAGGAAATGAATAAAAATGCAGCAAACAAGTTTATCTCCAGTCTAATTTCTTGTCTCCTATTCATGTTGTTTTTAATATTCTGTGGTTTGTGAAAAAAGAGCACAAGTCCAGTTGCAATATATTTAGGTTGTATGTTTTGGTGTATTTTGCTTATGATTCAAGGAGTCATGTAAATGCTTAATTTACCATAATGGGGTTGCAAATTTCATGAAGGGATAGGTCAAGTATGAGATTCAAAATTGATGCAAATGTTTGATTCACAAGGTGAATGGATAGATTTGGAAGTCTTGATATATGAGATGTATCAATGATTTCCAAGGATGTGCATTATTGGTTTGTAGAATTGCCCAATAGATAAGGCACTGATCAGCTATAGGATCTATATGCTTGTTGTTCATACTTTGGTTTTGTTGATATTCAACACATTAATAAATATATTTTCCCTCTATGTTGAAGATCTAAAAAGAGTTTCCCTCACTTGTTGGTCAAGTTAATAGGTCATGTTATTGGTTATTTCATGTCTATGTTGTTTGCATAAGCATAGAAGAAGAAGGGTTTTATCTACTTTATAAGATTTAGATTGTATATTTTTGGAACCACTACCATATAATAGAATCTATAGGCTCACCTGCCTAGGTCTTGTAGAGCCTAAAGAAGAAGGAGTATAGCCTTATAGTTGGCCCTAGTGTCTGAAATGGTATGTTGAACATGGAAATTAGCTACCCCTAGATGTATTTTTTCCTATCACTAGGTTATTAAATAGTTGTAAATTTAGGGGCCAACAAAATGGTGACTCTTTTGGGGAATGTATTGAATCTATATGATAGACAAACCCTGAGAATTTGAAAAGGATTCAATAAAAATCAAAAGAAGTACATGAAACAAGTTGCAGTATGGAGTCTCTAATGTGATTTCTAGTTTCTTACTCAAAATCATGCATGGTTATCTTGTCCAGGATAGTAGTATCTTTGAAAGTTGAATGCAAATTATACTGTAACTAGTGAATTCATCTTCAGTCAATTTAGATGGGTATTGTTTCAAAGTGTTGTTGTAAAAGTTTAGAGTCAAGAATGAACAAAATATTTTGTTCTCTTTTTCAAGTTTGTAAATCTCCAAGTATGGTTTGATGATTTGCATACTTTCCTATAAATTGAAAGTCTAGTTTAGATTTTTCAAGTGACAAATTGTATTTTTATTTCTCACAAGAGTGAGCAGTGACTCTATATCTCTTTACCAGTTTTCCTAGGTGATTTCATATTAAATACTTTGAAGGACTTGTTGTTTGTATGGGAAGATCTAAAGCTTTTGATAGTAGTACTAGGAAAAGAAGTTATCGATTCTTGATATAATTTTAAGTGTTGTAGGCATCTGGTATTGTAAAAATTTGAGTGTTAAAAAGTGAGTCACAATAGTGATTTATTTCTCCTCTTCAAGGATGTGGTGTCTCTACATGGTTTTGATAAATGGTACAAAGAAGTTGAGGTTTACACTCATGCCAAGATTAGTAAATCGAAGTTCAGCATCAGTACTTAAGGAATTTTTCTTTTCATGAGTTTTCCTTTTATGAAAATCAAGTGTTAGAAATCAGTGCCTCTGTTTAGTGACTTTCAACACTAGGAAAAAAAGGCAGAAGTTTTTGTTTCAAAATGAAATCAGATTTTAGATCTGAAGTTAGTTTACCAAGTTATGAAGATGTGGTTGAAGATATTGTAGAGATAAGAAAGGAACTTTGCAATCAAATTGTTAGATTCATAAGAAATATATTAGAAAGTGTTCAAGGTCTAAGAGATGATCAAGTTTATATAAAGTTTAAATCAGAAATCATGGATTTGCATTTGTCTTTAAGACCTAAGAAATCTTCATGGCCTATTATTTTCCTAGATATTGTTATGCCTGATTCAATTAACTGGACAACACATTTGAGGTTACAAAAGATTTTGCATGTTGAAAATCTTTTCAAGAAATTTGAGAGTGATTTGAGTAATAATGAATTATGTATTGAATCCTTTGATAACAAAAGTGAATGTTTATTGAATCCATAGATGATAACAATGTGTCTTGTGATTATGAAGAGATGAATTCTAGATCTAATCAATTAGATGATTGCATTCAGCATGAGGAAGATGGATATGTAACTAAAAATAAATCATGTGGTAGTATGTATGAGAATGAAGAAAGTTCTAACAATAGTATGGATAACTTTTCTTTTAATGAAAATGAAACACATAGGGAAGATGTATTATACAGAGAAAAGGTGATGTATTGTAGTAATGATTCTAATTTTTCTATTTTTCATACTAATGGTACTGCTGCTACTACTATAATTTTTTTAGATCAATCAGATTATGATTAGATCCATGAAGAATAGCCTTGTGATGAAGTCTTGTTGAGTGTTGATGAAATTTTAGAACTATTGGATCATGATCTTGAAAGGTATGCAAATGTTTGCCAAATTCTCATGTTGTCCCTATTATGTTTATTCTCAAGATGAAGTCCTTTCCCCAAAGTTTGATGTTGAAAGTGATATAAAATCATAACATTCTTTGCCAATTTTTGGAGGTGTATGTGATAATTATTCAAGTGTCAATACACATGATGACTTGTCTTATGTGGAGAATATGATTAGGGAAAATTTTTATACTATTTCATATTATTTTCATGCTAATGATACTAAAATTGGTTTTGATTATGATGAAGAGGAAAAAGCTGAGAGTTGTAAATCTAATTATGAGTTTTCCGTATGTGTTGATAAATCTTGTGATGATAAGTCTGATGAATTCAAAGTTCAATATAACAAATTGTTTGATGAAGACTATGATTATGATTAGCATATTTTATGTCAACACTTTCATGAGAGTTTTTCAAACTTGGTGACTAATCAAATTTTTGAGGGTGAAGGAGTTTTATCATATGATAAATCTTATTGGATGAGTATTAGGACTGCAAAGGATGAGAAATTAGATTTTGTGTACTCTTCACACCCAGTTACCCAAGGTGAGTTGCAATCTCTTGACATGTGCAACTCTTTGATTGAAGTACAATATGAAGCCTTTGTGTTTCTAGTTGATAGAATACATCATTCATATATGGATGAAAATTTTCAATTTGATTCTAGTTTATATGAGTGTGCTAATTCACTTTCTCATAGTGAGCGTGATGTAGAAGTAAATCCTGAATGGTATATGCACTATGAGAGTGATGAGAGTTTTTTTTTTTTTTTCCAAATGAGCTAAAGGAGGATGTTGATTTCATTGGTGAAATTGATGGGAATGATATTTTTAGCTTACCTCATGAGAATGGAGATGAAAATAAGGTATATGATAGAGGTAAGAAGTTTTGTTGGAGTTTGGTGGCCTGGGGCCACCATTTATACATTTTAAGGAGTAGTTTTCTTAATTTCAATAACTTGTTCAAGAGATTTGTTGAAATGGTTTGCTTCTTCTAGAGATATGAATTATTTCCATACCTACAAGGGATATGCATCCCCAGATAGAGCCATTGATGGTACTCAAAATTGCATTCTCATTTTGAGTACCATTCTAAAATTTGAGCTCCTATAAGAGCATTTAATGCATGTGTACATGGTTGTACTTTTGAGGCTTATAAGGTTCTCTATGATTCTGTCACCTTGCATTCAAAAATTCCATGTGTCCCCTAATGATAAATTTCCATTCTAAATCATTTCATGTGTTGGAAATATAAGAGGAGTAATTGATAGGGGGGGTGAATTAGTTACCACTAAAATATTTCCCAGATCCCTTAGATGTCAACTATAAAATTCAGACTAATAAAATAGATTACTATTTTTACTCTATAAACACATAGATATTGTTGTAACTCGGTAAATGTAGAGTGTGAATTACTTTAGTGAATCTTAAGATGTTATCAATAATTACTTGCAAGCATGAAAGAAATAACATGAACACATGAGACACTAGGATTTAACATGGAAACCCAATTTGAGAAAAACCACCAATGTAACTAGTTACTATTTTTCACTCTTCTAAAGTGAGCCCTATTAGGAGCCAACCTTGTTAAAGGTTACAAAACACATTGTTAGGTGTGACCCTATTAAGGGATTTAATCACCCTATTAGGAGTGGTCTTGCAAAAGGTCTTGAAAAAATTCAATGGAATTTCTACCTTGTTAGAGGATTTACAAATGGCTATTAAACCAACTCTATTAAGAGATTTTAGATCACTATGACAATGGTTAGAGAGTAACGATAAAATGAACTGATTGTGATGCAACTAAATTTTTGATTATAGATCTCTATTCTAGTTCATACACTATCCTTCCTAATCAAATGATACTTTTTTGCACCATACGGATATCCCCTTATCCTTCAAGTTCGCTTCCTCTTCTTATCTCTTTCAACTTATTCAATTTTTCATCTCACACACACCTTGAAATCACAACTTGGCCTTTTACTTATACCTTTTAGATTGTTAAGTCAGCTCAAATACAAATTAGAATAACCAATATTCATCACCTCAATCGGCTAGAATCAATAGGTAAATTAATTGAGCTTTATATGCCAAAACAAGAAAATCCTTTGGTAGCCGACCTAGCTCCGTAGAAACTGATTCTAAAGAAATTTCCTATGTCAACCAATAGAGGCTTGGTTAACACTATGAACTTACAAAATTCCTTTGGTAACTGAGTGAATTCAGTTAATACTAACTTTTTTCAACTTTCCTTATGTTAACCGAGTGAGCTCGGTTAACACTCTTTTTTGCTTAACTTTCTTCGATGCCCTAATGAGCTCGATAGAAACTACCTTCTACATAGAGTAAACTTAGGAACACTGAATAGACTAGGAAAACTATCTTCACTGACCAAGTGAGCTTGGTATGTACTAACTATCAACTAATATGACATTTATGTAATATCAAAGACAACACACAATAAATTATATCCAACAATATCCCTCTTTGGCATTAATGGCAACACAACATGTCATAGCACAACAAAATTTTGAGAACAAGTTTCTCCTCTTTCATTTTATGTATAAAACTTCTCTTAAAGTGTTCTCCCTCTATGAAGGAACTACTTAACTTCTCCCTCTACAAAATTTTAGAAAGATATGACAGTAAACTTCTCCCTCTTTGACAACACATGTCAAAAACAATTTTGATTAGTATCAATGTACCTTGAGTACAGATTCATCTGCAATATGTCCTTGTGAATATTGCATCAACTAATTGATCTTCAACTTGGTTCATGTTGATGCATCACTAAACTTTATTTAGTGAGCTTCAACTAAGGGAATGACCCCTATCTTACCTCTTAGATACAAAAATGCATCCTTTGGCAATGGCTTGATGAATATATCTACAATTTTCTCTTTTGTATGCACATATTCCAATCTGATTTCTTTGTCTTGAACTAATTCTCTTACAAAGTGATATTTGATAGCAATGTGCTTTGTTTTGGAATGCATCACTGGATTTTTTGATATGATTATTGTACTAGTATTATCAAAATACATCACTATTGGTTATTTGATTTCAACCTTCATTCCATCCAACAACTATTTGAACCAAATAATGTTAGAGAATTTCACTGCTACTGCCACATATTCTACTTCTGCTATAGATTGAGATGTATAGTTTTGCTTCTTGCTTGTCCAAGATACCAGCCTTTTACCAAGAAAGAATGCTCCACCACTAGTGCTCTTTCTGTCATCAAGATTTCCTACCCAATCAACGTCAGTAAATAATTTTAGGTCAAGGTTGCCTCCAAGTTTTTACCATAAGCCATAGTCTTCAGTACCTTTTAGATATCTCACGATTCCTTTTATTTCCATCATGTGGTTTTCAATAGGTTTAGTTGAGAATCTTGTCACTATCCCAACTACTAAGGAAATATCTAGACTTTTATGTACCACATATTGTAGTTTCTCAATCATTGATCTATAAAAGGTCTAATCTACTTCTTTGGAGTTATCATCTTTGGTAAGCTCAAGTCTAGTACACATGGGGGTTCCAATTAGTTTTGAATCTTCCATTCCAAATTTCTTGAGTATCTCTTTGATATATTTAGATTGAGTGATATAGATACCATTTTTGTTTTGTTGTATCTACAATCTAACAAAGAATTTTATTTCACCAAACATGGGCATCTCAAATTCTTTATTCATTTGTTTTGAAAATGTTTTGCATAAGTAATCATTTCCTATGAATAGAGTATCATCCACAAATATTTCTACCAACACAATCTTTTTGTCTAGTCCTTCCTTGATGTATAGGTTGTTGTTATCATTTGTTTTTTGAAAACCAATATGTATTAAATATTTATGTAGTCTTCCATACTAGGATCTAGGAGCTTGTTTAAGACCATATAGAGCTTTGTATAATTTTTAGACCATGTCCCTTTTGTCTAGATCAAAAAAACTTTATGGCTATTCAATGTAGAGTTCCTCATCAAGAATTCCATTTAAGAATGTAGATTTAACATCCATCTGATATACTTTGAATCCTTTGTGAGTTGCATAAGTAAGTAAAGTCCTAACACCTTCTAATCTTGCAATAGGGGCAAAAGTTTCACCGTAATCAATGCCTTCTTCTTGAGAATAGCCTTTACATACCAACCATGCTTTTTTTCTTGACACTTTTCCATATTCATTTAGCTTATTTCTAAATACCCATTTTGTATCAATTACATTTTTATCTTTAAGCCTAGGTACAAGAGTCCAATTTTTATTCTTTTCTATCTGTTCTATTTCTTCATTCATAGCCTCAATAAAAATTTCATTTTCCAATGCATCTTTAACACTTCTAGGTTCAAATTTAGCAAGTAAACATGTACCTTTTAGCTTGCTTCTTGTCATTGTTCCATTTGATTTGTCACCAATAATCTGATCAGGTGCATGATGCCTTCTGACATATTTAGCCAATATAGATTCTTTGACTTTTGAATAAATTGTATTGTCTTCATTTTTAATTTCAACTTCTGGCTTAGGTCCTTCTATCTATAACTCAGGTTCTTTAGATTTGGTATGCACTAACTTGGTAGCCTCTGAATGTGACTCAGTTTGCACTTCTTGCAATTTGATAGCTAATGGGGATTTGGTCGACTTGGGAGATGAAGTCTCCCTTTTGTCAAATGCATTTGGCAATGTATCAGGTTCATAGTAGACAAATCTTATGTAGTATTCTAGCTCCCTTTTGCTTTCTTCTTTAGTCTTTTCTACAAACTCATCAATTCTCACATGTGCACTTTCTACGATTTTGTGAGTAGATAGATTCAAACATTTGTATGCTTTACTTCTACAAGAATATGCATCAAATTTTCCTTTTCTAGATTCTTTCAAGATATAACATTTTCTATCAAATACTTTAAAGTAACTTACATTGGGTTTGTAGCCATATCATAATTCATAGGGAGTTTTGTTTGGGTCCTTCTTCAATTGAACTTGGTTCAAAGTATGAACTGCAGTGTTGATAGCTTCCTCCCAGTATTTGATAGCAACATTCTTCTCAATCATTAGTATCCTTGCACAGCCCATGATGGATCTATTTCTTCATTCAACTATTTCATTTTGCTTAGGAGTACTAGGGGTTGATAGTTTTCTTTTGATTCCTCTTTCAATGTAGAAATTGTTGAATTCATTTTAGACGAATTCACCTCCCTCATCTAATCTTAAACATTTCAATCTTTTTCCAGTTTCTTTTTCTACTCTAGCAAGATACCATTTGAATTTCTCGAAAGCTTCTAATTTTTCTCTCAAATACATAATAGTCATCATTCTCAAATAGTCATCAGCAAAAAGAGTGAAAAACTTGTTTCCATTATAAGTTTCTATTCCAATGGGTCCACACAAATCAATATGCACAATTTCTAAGACATAATCTGATTGATAGTTTTTGCTTTTAAAGCTAGTCTTTCCCATTTTACCAATTTGGTAGTTTTTGCATAATCCAACATCAAGTTCTTCAAATTAGGAAGACTTCTTACTCTTTTGAGTTTGTTGATCTTGACCATATTATCAAAGTTTACATGACATAGTCTTCTGTGCCATAGCCAACTTTCTTCTACTTAAGCAATAAAACATGAAAAATCATCAAGATCAAAATAAAATAGGTTACCTTTTGTTTGCCTACCTAATCCAATCAAATTTCCTTGGTTATCCAGTAGTCTTGCCTTGCCATTCATGAATTCTACCTTGAATCCAATGTTGTTTAGCTCTGCCACACTCAATAAATTATGTTTTAGTCCTTCAACCCAATAGGCATTATAACATACAAGTTCATTGGTTAATGAGATTCAACCTTTCCCTTTTATGGAACAAGGTTCATTATTTCCAAACCTTATACTACCTCCATCATAGTGTTCAAAATGTTCAAACTTAGTTTTATCTCCAATAATATGGTGAGAACATCCACTATCTATGATCCATGTGTCACTCTTGCTAACATGGGAGACAAGTGCCATCTTATCTCCTTCATCATCAAATTTATCTTTTATAGCAATATACACTATTTCATATTTACTATTATCAGAATCTTTAGCCATAAAACAAGGTTTTTTACCTTTGTCTTTGTAGGATTTGTAACCTTTGAATTCCTTCTTGCCTTTGTACTTGTGGCTTTTATTCTCTTCCTTGCCTTCTTTGTTTGGGAACCTAGCAGCAATATGACCAACTTCTTCACAAGAAAAACATATTAGAGGGATTTTACCTTTGTACTCCTAGAATATTTCTTTACAAGTAAAGCTTCAACAATTTTAAGATCACTATCTAAACTTTCTTTAGTTTCTTCTTCACTTTTTGATTGATTGTCTTTTATTTTCTTGCCTTTTCTTTGAGTGAGAGTTTAGCTTCAAATGCAGATTCAATATTCTTGGAAGTAGGAACATAGTTGTCAAAGTTTTCTAGTTCAAAAGCTATCAATCTTACTACTAGGGCATTCAAACTTAACTTGTGATTTGGATCACATCTCTTTTCTTGAATAGAAAACACTCTAATTACATAGATAGGAAGCAAAGTTTTGAGTACTTTACTTACAATAGTTTCTTCTTTGATTTCTCCTCTAGATGCTTTGATTGCACTAACACTGGACTTGATTCTTTCCACATATTTTGCAACATGTTCATCTTCTCTCATCCTCATTTGATCAAATTTTCTTTTAAGGATTTCTACCTTGGCTCTTCTTACATTTTCATCACCTCCATAGATTTCTTTCAGCTTCTTCCACATATCAAAAGCAATTTTACAGTCTTTGACTTCATTAAATTCAGCATAACTGAGAGCAGATGCAATGTCAATCATCGTGATGTTATAGTTATTCTTCTTAGCAATATCATCAACTGATAATGTTCCACTAGGAGTTTAATATTCTTCATCAAGATATTTGCATCCTAATTCACTAATGGTACCCAGATGAAGCCTCATAAGTCCTTTCCATGCTACAAAATTATCTATGTTCAACTTTGGAATCTCTCTCTTGTAAGACAACCTGATCTTTAGCTTAGGTCCTTAAAACCTTCTTTGCAAGAACCAAAAGCTATAATACCAATTTTTGGAAATATAAGAGGAGTAACTGACAGGTGGGGTGAATTAGTTAACACTAAAATATTTTCCAAATCCCTTAGATTCCAACTATAAAATTTAGATGAATAAAATAGATTACTGTTGTTACTCGATAAACACATAGAAATTGTTGTAACTCGGTAAATGCAGAGTGTGAATTACTTTAGTGAATCTTAAGATGTTATCAATAATTACTTGCAAGCATGAAAGAAATAACATGAACAAATGAGACACTAGGATTTAACGTGGAAAACCAATTTGGGAAAAACTACCAATGTAACTAGTTACTATTTTTCACTCTTCTGAAGTGATCCCTAGTAAGAGCCAACCAGGTTAAAGGTTATAAAACACACTGTTAGACGTGACCCTATTAAAGGATTTAATCACCCTATTAGGAGTGGCCTTGCAAAAGGTCTTGAAACAATTTAATGGAATTGCCACCTTGTTAGAGGATTTACAAATGGCTGTTAAACCTACTCTACTAAGAAATTTTAGATCACTACTACAATGGTTGGAGAGTAACAATAAAATGACCTGATTGTGATGCAATTGAATTGTTGATTACAAATCTTTATTATAGTTCATACTTGATCCTTCCTAATTGAATAATACTTTTCTACACCACAAGGATATCTCCTTATCCTTCAAGTTTTCTTCCTCTTCTTATCTCTTTCAACTTATTCAATTTTTCATCTCACACACACACACACACACACCTTGAAATCACAACTTGACCTTTTATTTATACCTTTTAGATTGTCAAGTTGGCTTAAATACAAATTATAATAGCCAATATTCATCACCTCCGTCAGATAGAATCAATAGGTAAATTAATTAAGCTTTACATGCCAAAACAAAAAAATCCTTTGGTAGCTGATCCAGCTTGGTGGAAACTGATTTTGAAGCAATTTCCTGTATCAACCAACGGAGGCTCAGTTAACACTGTGAACTTACAAAATTCCTTTGGTAACTAAGCGAACTTGATTAATACTGAATTTTTAAAACTTTCCTTTTGTTAATTGAGTGAGCTCGGTTAACACTCTTTTCTACTTAACTTCCTTTGATGCCTGAGTGAGCTTGGTAGAAACTACCTTCTGCATAGAGTAAACTCAAGAACACTCAGTAGACTAGGAAAACTATCTTCACTGACCAATTGAGCTTGGCATGCACTAACTATCAACTAATATGAAATTTTTGTAACATCAAAGACAACACACAATTAATCAATTGTATCCAACATCGTGAAGCATCATTTTGAGTATTGTTCAAATATACATTTTTGCCCAAGTGTCAAATAGTGATAGAAGTCTTAGTTTGCAATTGAATATCTTGCACCTAATTAAGTTTCATGACTTACTACTTTGGGAGTTTTTATTATGAATATCAAAGAACCTATGTTTCATTTTTCAAATTTTTTTGATATAATTTGACTAGGTTATGAATTCATTTGAATAGTTTTCAAATGTCATTCCAAATGTAATTTATGAAGATTTAGTGGTGTCTAAAAGTGCAAATTGATCGGTACCCTTGTTTGGGATGTCATAACCCTAAATCTATGATAGATGAGACCAAATGGATTGTACCATTCTATTGTACTCTAAAAATGATTTAAGTGTGCCAATTTTTGAGTCTTCACCAATCCATCTACACACTTTCCTAGGTCCATTCTGTTTGTGAAAACCATATTTCTGCAATTCTAGGTACCTAAATTTGACCGTTTAACAAATGTTCCCAATTATTTTTCATGAGCCCAAATCACTAATTTATACTCTCCTCATGACAGTGAACTAATGCCCCATCTTTTATTCCCCCAAGTTCCCAATTGAACTAGTATTTAAACCAAAACCGAATACACTTTGTTTTTTTCTAACACGTTTGTTTGTAGGCAGTTTCAAATGAGCAATTTTGATAGTCAACCTCTTTTAACCCAAATGTCATCATGACATGAGATCTAACAAGGCATAAGAATTTGGAAAAAAGAATTAATATGTTCATTCTCAAGGCCCAATTAGTGGTTTCAGTCAATTTTTAAAACTAGTCTCAGAGGTGTTTGGGCATGAAGTTACAGTTTGCAGGAAAGGTTAAAAATGAGTTTTAAAGGTTGAATTAGTGATTCAAATTAATTTCAGTCAATGAGGTAAGTTCATTAGATCAATATGATAGTTTAGATGTTTCAATTTGAAAAAAAATAGTCAAACCCACTTTAGGGTCCAAATTAATTCAATATCTTGATATGACATCATGGAAATTGATTGTGTCTAAGGAAGTCACATTTTTTTATGGCCATTAATGATTCTCAGTCAGCATATATCATCATTGGTTATCGAATGGACATGTGTAGTTTGTGTTTAAAGAATATTAAAGGAGGGAATTGCATGCATCATAGAAGTCCCAAGTCTCACACTTGTTAAAATTGTATCAAATAGTTTCTTGTGAAGCTATTGTGTAATGATTGTTCCATAAGATAAGGTGTTATGAGCTTTCCACCACTTGTTGAAACATTTATTAAAGTATAGATAAACAAATGGATTATAAAAAGGTCAAAGTTTGTGTAGAGAAAAGGGCATTTTTGAAATCTCTAAAGGATGTCCTAATCACAATGTGCTCTATAGGAAAATGATAGGTATTGCAATTTCTTGTATAGTACATAACTACCCTATATTGACTCGTTTTCATCTTTGCATCGTGGATCCTCACCAAATCAACAAAGGTACAAAACACAAGGATGTGTTAGTTCAAGAAGATTGAGCTTTAAGCTTATAGGCACGTGCCTATTGCAAGATAAGTATAATGATTTGGGGAGGAAAACATAATGGTCCCTTGCATGATGAATATATGAAGCCCAATGTATTTTTAGATGATCAAAAGAAATTAGGAACATGCAGTTTCTAATAGACCAGACTAGGGTGTAGCAAAATCAACATTATACACCCAACATTTTGAATTGGATTCATGATTCTTCTAGTTTTTGGAAAGTTTATTAAATCTTTGGCGGATAGTTTTTGTTTTGTGAAAATTGGATGGAGAGTTTCAACATGAGTGTTTTGTTCCAAAGAGTCGATTCGCTATTGAAATCCCTTATCAGAACTATTGGTCAAATTTGTTCATCTAACCTCAAAATGTGAAAGGATCAAAAAAATCAAGCCTTTCACCAATTTGTAAGTATTCTTTCTAGGGGTGTAGAGTTGGTGAAATATTGTGAGAAAGTAAGCCCTTTGAATGTATTTTATAAGTGTAGATATATACTTCATAGATACTCAACCTAGAGAAGGAGATCTCTGGCTTCATAGATTCTATCCCAACCAACTTATTGATGAATGTGAGAAATATTATGGTAGAATTGAAAGATGTACACATGGATTTAAAACCTCTAGATATGTGTATAGTAGAGATGCATAAGAGGTAGCTTGTAGTTTTGAGGGAGGTTGCCCAGCTTCAAGGAGTGAAATAACATAAGAGAGGGGGCAGATGAGCCTAGCATGCAATGAAAAATAGAGGGAAAGCTATAGGTTTTAACCCCATATTGGCTAGGAAGCATTCTCCAATAATATTTATGTACCCACGCACAATATTACTAAATCTCTTTAAGACATGCCTTGGAGACAAGACAAGGCACAAGCATGGGGCCCACCATGGACAAATGGCTAGTTGGAGGCATGAAACAAATTTTGACCAAAAATGCATGCAAGGAATGATGACATCAGCAGTGGTAGGTGGATAAATGAGCATCTACCACATAGCACATTTCCTAAGGTGGGTCCCAATTTTGTAGCATTAAAGAAGTCAAGTTGTGGTTAGGCCTAACTGCAGCGATAGATCGAAGTGGTTAGTTAACCTCTAGGAATGATTTTGGGGCATTAAATTTTAGGTCAACAAAAATGGCTCTAATGGTGCGAAATAGGAAATCACATGGTTGCAGTGGTTAACTCGCGGTTAGAATTCTGAGCTTTGATGGTACAATTGTGGTTAGTTGCTTGGTCATCATAGTTAAGATGCAATTAAGGTTAGAGGCCCTAAATGCACAAGGAGATTACATGTGGTGATGACATGATAGAGGAACAATAAGGTGATTATGTGGTGAGTTGACTATGCATGGATATCCAATGGGAAGCTACCACTTGGCACCCAGGTGGTCAACTAAATTTGACCCGAAATCAAATAGAGCGAAAAAAATGAAATCATAAAAATAAAAAATTTATTACTTTTCCTTCAAATGTATGTGTATTGTCAGATATGAAAGATTTAAATAAATTGAAATATTTTATAGTTAAGACTATATAATTTTTTTAAATTTTTCAACATTAAAAGGCTTGTTCATGGCTACAAGCTTGAAAATTTTTAATGCATGCCAAAGGGACCATTCTTATCTAAAACATAGAGTGTACTATACCATTAGAAAAGGGAAAAGGTAAATTTTTAAAATCCATATTCAGAATATGTACAGTTATTCACCAGTAAAAGTTACAGGCAATTTTTTTTAAATTCTAGGGCATTCTCAGTAGAATGAGTGATTTTCATGATTGAGCATTAGAATCAGTTAGAGAGTAGATAGGTGATTTTGTTGATTTTAATTTTGGTTGAAAATTCTTTTGAGAGTATTATTTTACCTCTAAAGTCATTTGGCAGGTGTTTTGGCCCTTGTTTTAGTATCAAATCTGGCATCTTTTGTAGTTGGTGATTCCATCATTCTAAAGATATTTCAATCATTCTTCAAAAGAAAGAGGATAAGATCTAGTTTTTAGTTATATGAAGAGGGTAGAGAGAATTTCTTCATTAGTAGGTGGAAGTTTTTTAAGTGTACAAATGGTAGTAGCGTAGCAGATATGGGACTTCTTCCATTCTTTATAATCTTGTATGTTCTCTTTCTATCAAGTTGTTGAAGGCTGGCTATTTCCAAACTATTGAGAATAGATCTAGCTATGATCCTACCATTCATGCCCAACATTTCTCTATATTTGAATAGTAGTTAATTAATTTTTATAGATAGTTCTAGTCTATTTAGTTGTTTCTATATTTTCATGCATCCTATTGTATTTGTTTCAAGGAATGATTAAAAATATAGCAAACAGGTTTATCTTCGGTCTGATTTCTTGTAGCAATATAGCAGATCTAGGATTTCTTCCATTCTTTATAATTGTGAATCTTCTCTTTCTATTAGGTTGTTGAAGGTTGGCTATTTCCAAACTATTGAGAAGAGCTCTAGCTATGATACCACCATTCATGTCCAACATTTCTCTATAATTGAACAATAGTTAATGAAGTTTTATAGATAGTTCTAGTCTATTCAGTTGTTTCTATATTTTCATGCATCCTATTATATTTTTTTCAAAGAAATGATTAAAAATGTAGCAAACAAGTTTATATTTAGTCTGATTTCTTCTCTCCTATTCATGTTATTTATAATCTTCTATGGTTTTTTAAAAAAGAGCACAAGTCCAGTTGCAATCTTTTTTATGTTGTATGTTTTGGTGTTTTTTTCTTATGATTCAAGGAGTCATGTAAATGCTTAATTTACCATAATGGGGTTGCAGATTTCATGAAGAGATAGGTTGAGTATGAGATTCAAAATTGATGCAAATGTTTGATTCACAAAGTGAATCTATAGATCTAGAAGTCTTGATATATTAGATGTATCAATGATTTCCAAGGATGTTTTTTAGTGATTTGTGGAGTTGCCCAATAGATAAGGCACTGATCAGCTACAAGATCTATATGTTTGTTGTTCATACTTTGGTTTGTTTGATATTAAACACATTAATCAATATCTTTTCCCTTTATGTTGAAGAGTTGAAAATAGTTGTCCTCACTTAGTTTATCAAGTTCATAGGTCATGTTATTGGCTATTTCATGTCTATTTTGTTTGCATAAGCATAGAAGAACAAGGGTTTTATCTACTTGATAAGATTTAGAGTATATGTTTTGATAACTAGTACCATATAATAGAATCTATAGGTTCAGTTACCTAGGTCTTGCAGAGCCTAAAGAAGAAGAAGGATTATAGTCTTATAGTTGGCCCTAGTGTCTAAAAAGTTATGTTGAGCATGAGACTTAGCTACCCCTAAATGTATTTGTTCCTATCACTGGGTTATTGAAAATATGTTAATTTAGGAGCCAATGGGTACCTTGCATCAACACCTAGCAATCAAGACACTAAATAAAAAGGTAAGGTAGAAATTCATGACAAATAGGAATGACATATTAATAATAGTGAAAATAGGGAACATCAATTGAATTAGTCTATGATGCCTCATCCTATGAATTAGGTGGCTTCACAACTAAAAACTAATACATGAAGGTATGTATGGGAATTGAATTTGAATTATGTATATCTTACAAAAGTCTCTTATAGTCATGAAATGATATCCAAATTATCATATAGTACAATGCAATGGCATAAATAGTATAAGTATTAGAATATTTAATGGTTAGTATGCTTAACCAAGTATGTTAGTAAGTCAGTGATAGAGTATTGAGCTACCTATTAAAGTTTTGAAGCCAATTTAGAAATTGTTTGGTGAAGTTGGTAAAGAGAATTTGATGCAATTATGCACTTGGAATCCCTAAAGGGTCACTTTCACTATAGATAGGTGACACAATATTTAAATTTTTATGGTGTATTCTAAGATCATAATAGAGAAAAATTGAGCAATTTATGTGTGTTTTCCTATTTTGAGCTAGAATAATCTAATGTATTAATTCATCAAGTGAATTTGAGATATTTGAGCTAAAATAGAGCATTCCCTAGCCATTTATCCTTTACTTGATGGAACCCTAGTTCATCAAATTGTAGAAATGACATCCATCTCAACTCGAGTAAAGATATACAAGGTCACCAAACAAATTTTGGTGAAGAGATCACCTATGAGGAACCTAGTTACATATTACATCTAGAGATTTTCTTAAAAACTAATGAAACTAGCACGTTCTCATTATTTTCCCTGAGAATTTTGTTAGTTTAATATATAATATCTTACATCCATTACAAGATTGGATAGATTTGTGAGTATGGGCTTCAAGAAGCATAAAAATAATTGTGTATTAATGAACAATTGAAAGATGAGCATAAGAACTTGGAAACTAAGGGTTTAACACATGCCCTAAATTTTCCAAAAGGTATTTAAAGATGAATGGATCTAATTTATGCTAAACCAAGTGCATGGGAATTCTATGTGGATGGAAGGACTAGTGATGATTACAAAGGGCATGCTTCACATTGTAACTAGCTACATGATCAATGAAAAGGAAAGGTAGTCCAAGCAACACCAAGGAAAAAAATTTAAAAACATATTGATGCAACATGGGATGGTAGAGGACTTTGAGTGTCCATAGCTAATGATGTTAAAACTAAGTTTTCCACTTGCATGATTGCATATAAGATTTACCAACCAATTAGGCAAAACATTGTACTATATAGAGCTATGGATTTGGCATATAAGATTGTAAAGAAAGGTTTTAAGGTAGACCTAGTTGAGATGTTGTTGTAGAAATTTGAAGGTAATATGCATACAATCTAAGTTGCAAAGACTAATACATTGAAGTATGGATAACTCTTTGTATGTATATTCTTTTACTTTCAAAATTACTTTCTTACCATTGAAGATGTTAACTAGAATGTAGACCAGTTGTATATCAAATTTGTGAATACATTAATGGTTTTGTTGAAAACTTTGGCAATGCGATGAATAAGAATTTCACATAGTTCAAAACTAGAAAGCATCAAAGCTTTAGGATTCCACCCCAACTAGTTGAAGATTGTAGAGACTATTGAAAATAGATTTTTTGAAGTGTAGAACCTATCATGGAACAATCATTATTTTGGCAATGATGTCAAGCCCGCTACTTGTTGGCGAGACAACTGCTTTTTTGTCTGAATGCTATCATTTGTTTGATTGAGGAAGAGGATTTAAAAAGAGAGGATAACAAGAGAACCTAGAGAAAGGTTGAGTTATATAGTGTATAAAAAGAGCACTAATAAAAAGTAAAACATTATTCATATTATGTATTGTTGATGTACTATAGGCTAAAGTAAATGGATACTTTAGTTAAGCCAAGAAGAAGTGTTTTCATAAAAAGTGTCTACCAAGCCTAGCTGAGAAAATAGTTTAAGCCAAGTAAATTCTAGTTCAGGTCAAGCAGAAAGTTAGTATATGTTGAGTGTCAATAGAAATTAGTAAGTGCCTAGAATTAGGAAATAACAATAGTGGATGAGATGAGAAGAAGTATTTGGTGCTGAGAAACCCAGTGTTGGTCGAGCATCAAAAGACATTAACTGCCAAGAGAATAGTGTAGGTGTCAAGTGATAGTAAAAAGAGTTTAATCAAATATTTGACAAATTTGAATTGACTAATTTGATTTCTTGAATTATGTAAAGCATGTTGATGTTGGAATTTACAAGTCGAAATATTTACTTCTGAGTGAGAACTTTTAACTGAGATCAATCACATGCATCTAACATCTCTAATAAACATGACAATAAAGACATGCATGAAAATAGATAACACAAGATTTTGGTCACCTAGAAACCCTCTGAAATGAGAAGGTACAACTGGGGTGGGGATGACACCCACAAATTATCACTGCAACAATATTTAACTGGTTAAGGTTACAAAGTTTAACCATTGTCAATGGTCTACCCTATGAAAGGACTACCCTGTTAAAGACTTTACACCCTATTAAAAGTGACCTAGTTAAAGGATTTAAAAACATTCACTTGGAATGTTACCATGTTAAAGGATTTACAACCCTATTAAGGATCTATAATATGGCTACTAAACCAACCTATCATCATAGTATTTTCATTCTCCTAATAAAATGGTTAGAAAGTATAGTAGATTGTCTTGACCTAACAACTTACAATCTTCAATTGCTGATTCCAAATCCTTGTTCTACTCAATCTAGTTTGATCCTTCTAGATCTGATAATTCTCTATTCGTAGTGCTAATACTCTATTTAGATCAACTTGATTTTGCAATGTTGCTCTTCCTCTAAGTTCTTACACCCCTTTTTGCTTCCTTTGACACTTTTCTAGCATTCTTTCATGCATTCCCACATGACCTCTTTTCCATACAACTTCTCCACTATAAATTATGGGGTATCAACCTCCTTTTAAATATTTCAAGACTTAGGATTAAGTATGAATCCATGATCGATATTCATCCATCTTTTCTCACTCAAATCTTTACACTTTTCCTATTAGTTGCATGATTTCTCCATTTTTATGATTGGCTACATGTTAATTTTATAGGGAATGTAATTGATTCGATCTTATCTTTTAGATCCTTTGAGATTCATCTTGAGTTGGCTCAAAAATGGTTTACATCTAAATTTGTAAAGGCATAAACTCATATGTTGATTCTGTTTTACTCGACACTTACTAATTACTGATGCTTAGCACATATAGGATTCTATCTTGCTCAGCTCCTATAGTAACTTTGTCTCACTTGGCATCTATACTTTGCTCAGAACCTCTAGTGACTCGACACTTGAAACTTGCTCAGCACTTGAAGTTCACTCAGCACCTATTGAATTTTTGGATTGGCACATACTATAGCTCGACATCAACCTTATAATTTTCTTAAGTATGTTGATAATCAATTGTCAAAACCAATCTATGACCAACAGTTGAAGATTTTTATGATGAGATGGTGGCACATAATTGAAGATAAACCATTTTGAGGAAAATTTAAGGAAGATTGTAGAAGAATTTTCTAGAGGAACTAAAATGGAAAAGTGGGTAGATTCATTGAATCTTATCTAACCCTAAAATAGATTATTGTGGTTAAATAGAAAAAGATCTAAATTCTCTATTTATAGAGATAGCAAGTGAGAAGCAAAGGTTTTCATGTATGAGAACCTAAGGAAGACAAGAAATATAGGGTGTTGCTTCATATGGTGGTCAAATAGAAGAGATTGCATTTGGCATACAAAGAAATAAGGCTTAAGAGGTTAAATGTTGGAAGGGTGAACAAGCTATCAAAGATGAAGAGTATGAATGCCAAACATAATGGAGGACTAAACTAGAGATCTGTAATCTACAAGTGAGTTGTATTTTATTATCAGATCAAGTCCTGTTGTTACTTTCTAACAACTATATTAGTGTGGATAAATCCTTTTGATTAAGGTTGACCTAACAATTTGTAAATCCTTTAACTAGGTGACATTCTAATAGAATGTTGTAAAGTCGTCTACAAGTCTCACTCCTAATAGGGTGATTTAAATCATTTAATTAGGTCACATTTAATAGGTTTGGCCTTTAATAGGGCATCACTTCAAAATAATGAAATTGGGTAGCATGTTACTAGTGGTTTTTCCAAAATTGGGTTTCCATGTAAAATCCTTGTGTCAAATTGTGTGAATGAGTTTATCATATTTTATGTTTACATTTCTACAAATTTATTTTGACCTAGGACAGTGACCTACTAAATTAAGGTATTGTATGGTCTAATGGATGCAAGCATTTTATGGTTTTATGGATATGAATATGATAAGCAGTGAAAAATTTTATTTGGACATTTGGACCTTGGATAATTTATTCACCCCTCATCCCAGTTATTCTAAAGAATTCCAATAGATACACCATATGTTTCTAGGGTGAAACTAATACTTATTTGATAAAAATAGTAGAACCAATAATCTTATAGCTTGAACCAATGGGATATAAAATTAACATTGACTGAGATACCCTTGGTATTGAGGCCTTGTTAAAACTACCTATAGATAGGAAATAAAAAATATTTGGAACTTTTAAGGAAGCTAAGAAAAGAATAAAACTTGAGATCTTAGTGCTTAAAATGGAGAAGAAATCCAATAATATGATTCATACTCTAGAAGACGAATTTGGTGATGAAGGAGAGAAGTTTGTTGAAGAGGGAACAAAGGAAGAAGGAAATGATCGAGAAGAAGAAGTTGAAGAAGATGTATCTCATTTCAAACTTAACAAAGGTTAGAAGGTATAAATAGAGGAGGTTGTCACTCTTAAGGCTACAAGATCAAGACTCATGCTACATCAACTTCTACACCTCCTACCAACAAAGGGGAGAATAGGAAAACTAAAATCGAACCAAAAAAAACCAAAACATATCAAAAGAGGAAGAATTTACAAAAATTGGTGAGCAAGCCACCAAAGAAACGAAAGAGTGTAAAAGATGATGATACATGAGAAAAAAAATTAGACACTAAATAATTCAAGGTTTTAAATAACTTTGCACCCAAGACTATTGATGAACATGTTGAAGGATTAAGGACAATAGGATGTTTTGGATATATCCATATCCTAAAATTTCATAAGTTAAGTGATGAAGATAAATTAAAATTTGAAGAAGCCACTATTGATGCTATGTACATTTACATGTATGTTCCTATTCAACTTGTAGTAAAATTAATAGAATAATTATACAATAGAATACATGCAAGATGGACAATGCACTTGACACTAAAAATAAAATAAGAGAAAGATCCTTAGTTGTTACTATACCTACTTTGACAATGTAGGAAATTGTTAAAGCAAAAAAAAATCATAAGAAGAGATTCATGGTTAAAAATAGATTATTGAAGATCATGATGGGAAGAATGCAAGAATTTGAAGAAGAAACTAAGAAAGTATGAAGGAATATATTTTACACTAATGAGGAAAAATAAAATATTTATATATTAAATATCAAGCCACATGCAAAACCACAAGCACAAGATTTGGAAAAGAACCCCAATGACATTGTGAATGAATTTATTGGATACATTCCATAGGTGGTCAAAGATACACATGAGAAGGTTGAAACTAAAGACATAATAGAAAAAGATTCAAATGAAATGGTTAATAAGAATCAAGATGCCATGGAGACTACTGAGACACAACAAAAAAATACATCATTTACTAAGCATTCCATTGTATAATTTATGAAAGATGTAACCATATTGTAAAAAGTGCACATATATCTTGCATCCATGTCATCTATAGATCCCATTAATATTAAATTTACTAATTCTACTATTGATACAAACATTCCATAGGATATCGAGAACACTTAGTCATCCAAGAAAGAAAAGGAAGATAATCTCAAGGCCATTGATCAAGTTACATAAACTACTAATGTAGATACAACATATGCATCTTATGTTGGCACATAATTAGTTGCATAAGTGTAATAAGTAGAGTGCAATTAAAGAGGAGAAGAAGAGAAAGAACATGAGAAAGAAGCTACAATTGAACAACCCATATATCAAGCTCATATAGAAGGGGAGATTCAAATAGGAACTACTAAGAAACATATAGAGGAAAAACCACAACCAAATGTAATACTACCAGCAATTGGAATATAGGCCCTTAATAAAAATGACAATAAAGAAAGCAAAGAGGAGGATAAACCTCCAAGTGAGACACAAATGAAGAAAATTGAGGAGTACCAAGCTCTACTACTCCCAAAAGTATCAGCTAGCAAAAATAACTCAACACTCCTAATAAGAAGATGATGAAGAGAAGCATAAAAGATCAAGTTTTTAAGATTAAAAAATCATAGTTCTAGTTTTTGATATTACAAATTTTGGTCCAGCTAAAATGATGAACTATGGTTGATTACTAAAGAGCAAAGCATTTCAAGATAAGTTAAAGAAAGAAGTGAAACAAAAACAAGTGTTATCTAATGTTAAATAAAACTTATTACCAATTGTTCTGAAAATTCAACTAGATAAAAAGGCACCATCTATGGATTAGTTAATCTCACTTGTACAATAATTCTATGAATCTAGAGTAGATGATAAGGAGAGAATGATCTAGGTAACTGAGAAAAGAATGGATAAAAGAGCATGACAATGGATCATGAAGAAACCTCTATAAAAAATTGTTGAATAGAAAGTGGAGATTCTATTCTTGTTATCAAGTTAGAAGACACGGTCAATGAAATAATCAAGTTATTCCAACAATTTTGTAATGTTTCACATTTTACACAACATGTTAGAGAAATTACACAACTTTTATGAAGATTTGAAGAATGGTGCTAATAAATTAATTGATAAACGTTAGTCATTCCAAGTTTATTACTCCAAGATCAAACACTTTTAAATTACTAACTCAAATTGAGGATAGAAGAGAATAAGATGAAATCAAAAGTTCTTGAACTCCAAGAAATTACCATTCATCGTATAAAGGTTATATAGAAGACTATAAAGAAATCCAAAGAACACATTGCTACACCTGAGATGTTTGTGATGAATAACATGGAGGATTTATCATCACAAATTCAAGCTCAAAAATTGTCACTTAAGGATATAAAGGACTCATGGAAGACCACATATGACAATGCTAAGTCTTCTTATCCTAAATTTTTTGATAAAATATAATTTTATTTACTACATTACAATTTTTTTGTCATTATTGTCAAAAAAGGAGATAATATAAGCTATCAAGAAAAGGGGATAATATATTAATAGCTTGTACATATGAAAAATGGATAGTATTATAATAGAGATATAAGGATAAAACTTTGAAAAAGATTCAAGAAAAGGAGAAGTCTATGTTGAGGGGGAGTTGTTACTCATTGAAGATATCAAGTTTTGGCTAAGTTATTTTCACTAATTCCAAAGGGGAAGAATGTTACTCCTAAAAACATTAAGTGTTGCCATTAGTGAAAACATATGTTGATAACTAAGTTTTATAAAGATTAAAGAGTCATCGATAAAGATAGGGGAAATGAGACAGAAATGGTTGGTGAACAATTACCAAGAATAGAGTAGTGTATATAAAATTTAAAGATATTAAGTAGTCAAACTACTAAACATAATGGTTACTAAGAATGGTAGAGTATTGAGAATATATGAAATCCAAGGAAGCTATATTATTGAGTGAGGAAAGAAATATAGCTAAGAAGATAAGGTAGACCTTACTAAATTACATAGATTTCACATAAAAGTTTGAGAATTTGTGAAATACTATGTGAATGGATTCTACCAAGCAAGGAAATCATTTACAAAGATCAAGGAGAAGGTTAGGTAAGATTTATTAGGATTGAAGCATGATTTTATGAATCCCTCAGTAAGGTATAAACCAATGAAAATATATTAAATGGTTATTGGAAAGATGGAATAAACATAGATCATAGATTTGATTATCCAAGCATTACAAAAGGATCTAAACCCTAATTAGGTCAGGTAGTACATTTCTATATGAGGAAGGGTTGAGAAAGAGATCATTATTCATGTATGAGATGAAGAGATGAGAAAAGAATGATACAATAGACACTTCTACTGAGTTGAGATACAATTAGATTTTGATGATTTTAGAGATTAGAAAGGTTATGAGACTGCATAGAGCATAAAGGATCTTACCTTGCATCAAGTAGATGTATTATTATAGATCAATTATTAAATACATTTCTATTATTGTTTTGTATTCTTAAATCCCAAGATTGGGTAGGCCTTGACAGAGCCTTTTTATTGTAAATATCCTAATAGAGTACACACTTGAAGAGTGTTGGAAAACCCTTTCACAAGGTAGACTTTAGTAGGTCTTATTGTATTATCTTTAATAGGGACAGTCATGTAATGCTAAAAACCTAGTGTGTTAAGAACATTAAGACTAAAATTAATATTCACAAACTAAATTAAAGCAACACTTATGATACGATGGAGAGGAAAATACAATGGAGGAAAAAAGACCAAAAATGGTAAGCTCCTCTAGTGTGCTCTATGATGACCTTGGTGTGTCTAGATAGATAGGGGTTGTGTGCTCAGTTGTGATCAAGCTTCAAATGGTGGGGTGTTTATCATGCAAGGGTATGAGTGAAGATTTCAACAATGGATGGTGTGAGTGGATTTGAATATGGTAAGGGTGTGAAATAGTTTTGCTACAGTGGGCAATGGAACAATATAAGTTTGCATTAGTGGATGATCTAGATTGTGAGAGGGGAGGGCTTTATTTATAGGCCAAGAGGTAGTGAGATGGAGGGTCAGGATGCAAGGATGGAAGAATGGTGAGGGAGGGCTAGGATGCTTTGAAAGGGAAGCACATGGATTATGCTTATTTGGAGCCAATTAGGGAGTGACACTTGTCACAAGGAGGATGAGTGAGGGGGTGGGAAAAATGGATGGTCAAAGGTAGTAATGAGGGAGGAAGAATGTGTAAGAAGGATGTAAGAGGAATTAATGGCATGTAAAAGCCATTAATTCTCTTGGATAGGGATGGAAGAGGACAAGGGAGACTATTGACTTTGGCTTGGGTTAACAAGTCTTAACCCTTGCTTAAAGTTGTGCACATGTTTAGGAGGGGGATTAGGTTTAGCTTTGATAGGATGGGTTAGTTAGGAGGCTAAGTGAGATTAGTATGGGTGAATGGGTTGGATTAGGGGTGAAGATAGGTTTTAGGGATGGTTTAGGATGATTTATTAAATTATTTATTTAATAAATAAGAGATGTGGGGTTAAATTAAATAGATTTGGACATTTATTTAATTTAATAGAGAAATGAGGATTTAATTGATAAATTGATTTTGGGTTATCATTTGATTTTATCAATTAGACTATAGTTAATTAAATAAATTAATTGACTAAGGGATGGTGATTAATTAATTAAATAATAAATATTTAATCAATATTTTTCTAGAAGATGACTAAATAAGATGACCTAATAGTGTAATTAGATTTAGGTGTCTACAATCAGAAGTGGCATCTTTGTAAGATCTAATTGAGAAAATTTCATGCTACACTCATGAAGAATTGTGGATGACATCCCCACTAAAGTTTTCCCTCTAACCAAGGGTTTCTATGTGATCAAAATAATGTGTCAAAATGTGATGATATATGTGATGTATTTATGGTGTTGATTCATAAGCCATGTTGCCTATTAGTGTCAAACACTTAGTCATTCACAAGGCAAGATTATTCGGTCATCACTATGATTGAGTCATCTTATATAGGTTGAGCCAAGGAATAAATACTTGTACATATTCAAAGTAATGTGTTAAGTAATAGTTATTGTTGAGTGAGATAATGGTCATGAAGTACTCCAATGGTTGTCAATATTATCAAAGATCACAGTAATTACTAAGTTAAAGTTTAGTGGAACATGAGTGTTATAGAGGTTGAGCTATTCAATTCATGCCAAGAATAGTTAAGGCTAAGGGAAAACCTAAAGAAACAAATTATTCCAAGGACCAGTGTGATGTAAGTTTTGAGTAACATAGTTTAACAAAAAAAATTGGAATGACATTGAATTTTATGTTAACCATTTTTGTTGAGCTAGAAGCATGTTTTTGTGATCAAGGAGGTAATCAAAGAGGTCAATTATGCATTTAGAGGGATATCATTAATCCCTAGGCATGGAAATCAACCAATCATAAAAATTCAAGGACCAAATGGAAAAAGGATTGATTCTAGATTATTAATTTGGATCTAGAAGTTTCACCCAATTATCTATTTAAGGAAGCTCAATGACACATGCATGATGGAAGAGAAGTATGTGAGTAAATAGGTGAAGAGTGTGAAGTTCTAAAGGTGAATCTGAGTGTAGAGACTAAGAAGTGTAGTGAAGATTTTTAAGAAGATATGGAGGAGATCTATCACAACTAGGTGATATTTTATTCCATAGAGGAGATCTATTATCAACTATTAAAGTGTTAACCGAAGGATCAGGTATTGAACATTTTAACAAGTGTTTTAGGGTTTAACTCTTTTAATAGAGTGGCTTTAACATTCTCATGTAAATCTCCTAATAGAGTAGCCACTTCATTGTGAAGTAAAAATCCTTTAACTAAGGTAGAACCTAGCAGTTCTTTTAGCCTTTAACAGGGAAGACACCTCATAGGTAGATCACGAGGAGTGATTAAATCATTATAGCCTTAATAGAAAGAACTTTATTGCTATAGTAGTGAAGATTTTATGGCTATCATCCCCACCACATTTTTACCTTCACCTTAGATGGTTTTTGTGTAACCAAATTTCTATGTTGATGTGTAATGTGTTTACGAGTTTACATTTATGTAGTTAGAAGGTAGATCTGATATTATGTTGATTTTATTGGTTTAATTGATATGAGATGGATGTTTGATTAAGATTTTAATGTGGTGATATCAAATATGTTTCATGTTGAAGTGAAAGAAGTTTTATAGATCCTAATTCACCCCCCTCTTAGTATCACAATTTCCCTATTAAGTTTTTAACAATTAGTATCAGAGAAATATACTCTTGACATAAGTTTAACCACTTGGGAGTTAAAGATCTTGAAGACGGAAGCCTACAAACTAGAAAAGATCATTTAGAACTAGAAGATTGATGTTTAGCTTGAATATAAACAAGTAAAATACACAAAGGAAACATTTAGGCAATCCTTGAAGAGAAGGAAGGATATGTCCATAGAACAAAATGACACATAATACCAAGAAGAAAATGTTGAAGAACTATTTGAAGAAAGAAGTTCTAGTGAATCGTATGTAGCAATAGCATATCTATTGGAGATGAATAATACCCTAAATGAAGAAGTTAGAGCATTAAAAAGATAATGTTAAATTCAAGTAGTTAGGCTATGTGACTAAACAAAAGAAAACAGTTGAGGAAGATAAAGAAAAGGTTGAAGATGACAATGCATTGGCTGATGAAGACAAGAGGTAGTTGGTTACAAGACTTGATGAAATAATCAAAGAGGTAAAAAAGCCAATAGACAATCAGTTTGATATGCTCAATTAATTTCTTATTGCAAATCATGAGAGTGCAAGAAAGGAGTTGGAGATTACAAATCTAAGATATGAGAATGAAAAAAAAGAAAACGAGTTGAAAGATGAAAAGAAATTTGTTGAAAGGTTGAACAAACCTAAAGAGGCTATGAATTTTTTGAATAAACATATGAATGCACTTAGGAGACCTCATGACACCTTTGGACTAGGCTATGTCAATTTCTTATTAGATGTTGAGAAAGGAGAAACATCAAAGAAAGGATAATAAAGTAATGTGAATATAAAGCTAAAGAAAAAGAATCCCACATGCTATCACTATGGAAAACCAAATCATACAACAAGCATTTGTAGGAGCAAGAATGGTAAGTCAAGCCTTGTGCGTAAATTCAATGATTTTTTTTTCTTGCAACAAACAAGGTCATAAATCACATGATTATAGATCAAAGGTCAATAAGGCACCAAATACTTCTATATTTGAATGTTACTATAATACATCTTAGAAATATGGTCATAAGTCATAAGATTAAAGATCTAAGTCAAAGAGTAATTGGACACCTAAAGATCAAGGAAAGACACTTGAGTGAGGTAATACCATATATTGGGGTTACAATACTTGGAAAAATTGTTAATATTGAGGAAATTATAAATCCATTGTAGAAAATTGTGGTTGGATACATCCTAGAGGAAGATCTAGTAACTAGAGGAATTTTGGACTAGTATGTTTCTATTGTCAAAAGGTCAATCATCTAAGAAAGGATTGTATGAACCAAGTGTCAGCACCAAATATTGAGGTGAATGATGAAAAGGAAAAGGTCAATACTAAAGAAGTAAGGGGTTAAATGAATTAGAGAAAGAGAAAGAAGTTAGATGAAGGAAATAGTGCAAATGGAGAAGTTATGATCACCGATCCAATGGATTAGGTGATTCGCCCACCTCAAACTAAATGAGAAGGTATACATGGAGCTATGTTTCAAATTTATATATCATACATTAGTTGTTTAATATTGCATGCATAAAATTCCAAATCAACATGATTTAAGATGTGTAAGAAAAAATGTTAATGTTTGAGTTGAAGTTGAATTGTGGTACTAAGTTGAAAATTTGGTAGAGACCAAGTGTAGATGCTCAAAAATGGTTTGTGTCTACTATTTAATCATATTTTCATACTAACATGTCCCATTTTCTCATTTTACTAATTCCTATCTTTTGGCCAACTTGATTATCATTTGAGCATATTTTGAATATATTCTTCATGACTTGTACCACCTTTCAAATCAACTGCAAATCATTTCACAATCAGTTCCCATTTTATCTAAACTTTTCAAAATTGAATCTAAATCATTTCAACATCATCAAAAACTCATCCAATCAACCCTAAACCAGTCAAATATCATCAAAATCCTTTCTAATCAACTAAAATCAACCAAAATCAATTCAAAACCATCCCAAATCAACCCTAAATGATCCAAATAATGTCAAATATCTCAAATAAATCATCACATATCCAACCCTAGGCATTTTCATGTCCCTTAGTGCCTTGGAAAGCTATAAAACCTATCAAATCTGACCTGGGCATTTTTATGTTCATTAGTGCTAGGTCAAATATATCATTTTTATCATCTAATCATTAACATTGTTGAGTCCCTCAATGTTATATCATGGCATTATCCAATCAATTTAATAATATTGACAATGTTTTTCAATGTTATTATTATCAATCTTATTATTCAATTCCAATCATGTGGCCTTTATAATGTCTATTAAATGTCACATGTCCTTAATCCGTGTCATATGCCCTTGGTATGTTATCAATCCTAATCACTCAATCAATTTGATCATGGCTTTGATTTACCCACCATCATCCTAGTCGATTTTCATCATCATTGTATTTCATCAAAAGGTTAATCTAGCATTTATCTAATCGAATTGGCCAATCATTTACTATTTTATCCTATAGAATTAGATAACCCATAATCTATTCCTATGTCATTTCAAATCATTTTCATCCTACTTTACTAATTATTCCTATTAACTAACATTCTTGATTAATTAATATTTATTAATTAATTGATTCACCTTTGCATACTATGAGAATCCTCTATTTTACTAATTTTTGTCTATGTGGAATTTTTAATTTTTAATTCAAATATTCCACATAGTCTTGACACATGGACATCATACATCATAGATGTTCTCTCTAAACTTGGCTTCTCTCTACACTTGGCTAATATGTGTCATATTTGAAATATATTATTCCTTACGCATGACTATAATAAGCTACATTCGTCATAGATTCTTGTCTACAAATGGCTTTCATGTGTCATATCCATGTCATAGATTCTCTTCCAAATTTAGCCATTTTGAATTTTATGCATCATAGAATCCAATATGTGGCATATTGTGTCATATTTTTCATAGATATTCTAAGGAATTTCATTCTAAGTTTCACACTAGAATTGACAAATTTCCATCTCCTTGTTCATTTCTCACCTCTTGCATTTTGGCTATAAATTGAGTCATCTTGCACTCATTTTCAATCCTTCGAACCTCTTACATCACACCTAAACCACACTTATGGTATTATCAATAGCATCATCATATCATTATGTCATTTTCTTTCAACTATGTGTGTACTATAGGAAATTAGAGCTACATCAAAATGGAGAAGAAAGAAGGACATGGGAACTACAATTGAATAGGGGGTTTTACTTGTTTTAATTCCTTTATTTTAATTGGTTTTCATGGTAGATTAGAAGGTTTTGGTATATTTTGATTGAGTTTTGTGGTTTCTTATACTATGCTAGGTTTTAACCTATTTTCTTGTCCTACACCAAGTACCAGTTTTGAATGTCAGTATGAACCGAGTTTTGATACAAACCAAGAAATGTTGAAGGATGTGTGTGCATAAATTCTTGTTAAGTAAGATGAGATATATGTAATGCACCTAGTGTATACCTAATATTAGTATAGGGCATTTAATGGAAGCTTAATTTGACTATTTGAAGATATATAGTTTATTTCTAAGTTTATTTTGACTCACTAGGTTATCAAGTTTTTAGAGAGATGAACTAAGGGTATTTACTGAGCAATTTGTGTGAAGTGTGAAGAGATCCAAGTGCATGTTATTGTATTAACCAATAAGTTGTGTGAAGTTTTTTGAGACAATTTGTAAATTTGTGGATTTATTTGATTTAAAAAACATAGATTGCAGGAATGGCATCACCTTTGTCTACGAGTGAGAAGAGGGAAGCAATGAAGGATAGAAAACTGCAAATTATGGTTGAGAAAGGGTGAACTTGTACTGTAGCATTTCCAAAGGTATTCAAGTTTGAATGGATTAATATTGTGCCAAGAAGGATACATGACATGAATTTATGGTTGGAGAATGATCCAATTTATATCACAAAGCTTATTACACATCATGTGACTAGTTATCTGTTTTAGACCAAGCAAAGACTATCCATTGTCAAGCAAGGGATTTTATTGAAAAGCTCACTAAGGAAAATTGGAATGGTGAAGGTATGTCAATAAACTCTATTGAGGATCCAATGATTGAGTTTTTAGTTCATTTGATTGCCCATAACTTTTATCAATCGAGCCAATTGAATAGTATGGCATGTGTAGTTGTTGACATGGGTTACAAATTGGTCAAGGACCACAACTATGATTTGTCCAAGAATCAATTGATACAACTTATAGAGAACCTTGAGCTATAAGGAAAGTGAAGAATACATCTTTTAATTTTGGTTCTCTCATCTTATGTATATTTTTCTATGTACAAAATTATTTTCCCACTATTGGAGACATTGTTTGGGATAAGACTGGGCTAGTGATTGAGTAGATAACTAAATTTATTTCTTAGATAGATGAGAGTTTTGAGACCATAATGGATGATTCATTTGAAAACTTCAAGAGGAATATGAATAATAGGTTTAGAATATTTAATTCAGTTATTGATCATTACTATGATCACATATGTTTTCTTGTTGATACAAATTATACATGTGTACAAGTTGTTATACCTAGGGTGGCATGGCTAAGGCCTATGCATTATGAAGTAAATGATGATGAAGTGTTAGTCACCACCATAGATTTTTTAGCAAATGAGATTGATAATTTTGAACTATTTGACACATATGAGACTGCAAAAATTAAAATGATCATGCAAACCAAGGTCCCTAATATGGATAGAAAGAGAAAGAAGATAATCCACAACTTGGAAGGTAATCTTAGAGAAACACCACTATAGATTACTAAATTTAAAGGAGAAGATATTAGCAGTGAAGAAGGTGATGGTGAAGAATATGACGGAAAAGGAAAAGAACTTGTTGTTACTGATCCCAAGGCAACCAAAGGAAAAGAAGTTTTCATAGTTGAGCTTAAGGTGAAGAAGAAATTAAAGAAAGTGGAAACACATCCCACTACCACACCTTAGAGAGACACCATGAAGAGATATAATAGCAAGTCCTAACAACTATCGAGCTAGTAAGAAAAGTGCTAAATAAGATCACAAGGCTTGTCAAAGGAAACATTCCTAGGAAGAGCACATTAGATGCTACAAGAGCCAAGAAAGGACTACAAAAGAAAAAATATTAGGAGAAAGTTGCTTATTAAAATAGATGATAATGATGATGATGAGGCTAAGATTACCAAGTCAAATGACTTGAGCCAATTTTAGATTGTGACAAGGAAAGAGACTCAATGCATTGATAAGGTATTTGAGAATATGAGGAGTTCATAGGGGATTGGCTTGTTTTAAAAAAATTAAGTATGCAACTTTAGAGAAGAATGATAAGGAGAAAGTTGAACAATAAGTTATTGAAATGATGGTGAATTTTAAAAATACATTGATTATTAGGAAAGGAATTACCAAAATAAGTGTATAATAAAATAGATGGAAAATAGAAATGGAATTTGACTATAGAGAAGCAAATGAGAGAGGTTGCATTAGCATAAGTTATGTTTAATTTAGGAAATAATCATATGTTAATAGCTATAAAATATTATACAAAACAAAATTGTGCCAAAGACAAGGGCATATAAAATTTTGGGAAATAAGATTGAAGAGGTTTTTCAAGAAAGTATGATATTATGGAAGAGTTTTTGTGTACAAATGCCTACGGAAGAAGAACAAGAAGATAAGGAAGAGAAGGATGTAGGAGTGGAGCTAGAAAATAAAGATGTCTATAATGATCTCAAAGGATGGCACAAGAGAGTGTGAATGAAACTGAGGTAGTCACTATTGAGGGTGAGACTCCAAATAATACATTACTTTATGTGACTAGTGATACTCAAGAACTAGAGAAGACCTTGTGATCAACAACAAGCTCAACAAGTAACAGTAAGTCTAGTTGATATATCTCAAGTTACTATTGAAACTAATGTGCAAGTATCAAAAGAGGTACAATATGCTATAGTTGCCAAGAAGAAAAGTGGGTTGACACATGAAGATAAACTAGAATTATATAGGAGTATTTACCTATTGATTGGTCCTTTTATTTCTCTTTTTATTTACCTACCTCTATATCTCCAACATTTCAAATGTTTGGTAGAGAATCTCCTCCTAAGGTGGGATTAACTTTAACATTATTTTCTGAAGGCTAGTCTCCTCCTCCTCCAACAACTAATTGAGAAGGACCCATGGATGAAGAAGTGGTAGTTGTGGTGGTAGAAGTAGGTGTTGAATTCATTTGATCTCCTCCATATAAGCCTGCAAATGAACCTCTAGCTCATGTTCTCTTTCTTTTGGCTCTTATCCACTCTACCCACTTATCTATCCTTTTTATAATTATATCCATGAGAATATCCATATTGGCAATTACTAGGTCCTCGAGTGGAGTAGACAAAATATTTCTTCTTTTATCTCTCTTTCTTGAGTAGAGGACCAAAATGAGAACCATCGTCTTCAACATCACTAACATCAATGTTTATCTTATATAACTTCACTTGCTCAATCATGATCCTTGACCATAACTTTTATTGGGTTTGGACTTTATTGTAGCAATAAGCATAGTAATCTTCAATATCAGGCACATGCTTGAAATTGGAACCAAGTTGAAGATTCTCCATTACATAATTCACAAGATCAAAATGAGGCCTTATCACTTTGTAATCCTTCATCTTATATTATCCTTCAAAGGCATTTAACAAATTCCTTGCATTAGATATGGATATACATGAATATGTACCTATGACAATTGGGAAAGGGATCTAGATTTCTTAACTGTTGAACACACAATATTAACTTCTAGCACTTGTCTACATAACTCAATTAACAATATTTTATCTTCAGGGTACCTTGGTAGTCTCAATGGGAATCCATCGAATCCACCAATTGTGATGTAGAAGAAAGATAGAAAATTAATGAAACAACACCCAAATTGAGTGACTACTAAAATGGGTTCTAGTGAAAATATTCTCTCTGGGCATCCTTGAAGCTCTCTGCATAGCCTCATGGTGAAGGCATCATTCACCTTTACAAACTCCTCATAACTCTTATCCAATTGTAGGTAGGGGTATAAGTCATAAAATTTTTTTGTCTCATCAAAATATTTAGTACATGGCAAATGAAGCCATAGATGATGTATTTCATAGACATATTTATGATAGGAGGACATATTGAATTGCTTAAATTCCTTGGCCAAGCCCATCCAGCTAGTTAATTCATCATAGATAATTTGGCCCCAATCGATGTATTGGCCATCCACACAAACAACTTGTATGAGGAAGAAATGGTGCTCTGTAAAATTTAGAACTTCCTCATTACCATTTAGTCTCAATAACAAGGCTAGAAAGTCTACACTTTCCCTCTTGATACTAGTTCCAAATAAGGTCTAGGGATGCTTACTCTTCTTTCTCTTCAGTGGCCAAAACCATGTTGTCTAATTGTATCCTCACCTTAGAGTTTTATTTTTTTTGAACATGGAGGCGCTCAACCCAAAACCTATGTCATAGAATTTAGTCCTTTTGGGAATCCTGAATGCACTCTACATTAAACCTCTATTGAATGTGAGCAAGATAGAGTTGTTTGTCATCATAATTTTCTTCTTTGTTGGGTTATATCTAATTATGCACTCCTTAACAAGATCTAATTCCTAAATGGCCATTGGAAAACTAGAAGCCTCTTCTAGACACTTTCTTTTAGCTCCATAGTGAAAGGAAGAATGGGTTGGGCATTGAATCTTCTATGTGAATCTCTAAGATTGTAAAATCTAAAAGTTGTGTCTATATAGCTCTTTAGCTCACTTTCAAGACCTAGAAATCTTTCAGTTGCACCAATTCTCTATAAATAAACTTGTCAAGAAAGAATATGATTTTTTCCACATAACCCATAATAGATCTAAAATAAACATGTCATTAAAATCCACATGCAAGTCAATAGACAACATACCCACAAAATTGTGACACAAGATATACCCTAGGAAACCCTCATTGAGGGAAAAACCCAACCTCCAAAAGCATTCATCACCATGTATTACTTAGCACAAAAACACCATTGCAATACAACCATGGAAGCCTTCAAATCCATAGCCACAACTGAGAAAACTATGTGAACAAGCATGAATCCACACATCCCATGCCATGCTTCCAACCTTCACAAATGCTCCCTTGGCTAACCTATCAAGCCTTGTATTGCTTGACTCTTTCCTTTTTCCCTTCTCACACACAACAACTACCCTTGTGGTTACTTATATAGTAGCAAGTCCCACAAAACCACCAAGTGGTATTACAAAAACCATGTGCTACCTAACCCATTTACCCGACATTTAATATTGGAAATTTAATTCTTTTCCCCAACATTAAATAATTACATCAACTATTATCACAATGTTACAATACAACTCATTAAGTATATCCCATGGGAATATTTACATGTTGCACATTCACCTAGGTGCAACATTACATAATAAAATAATACAATATAAAAATATTATGTAATGTGTGCAACACCCATTATTTCAGCATTCTCCTTGCTATTCACTTTATAGCACATAGAACAAGAGAAATTTATACTTAATATGAAATTATGTCAATCGCAAGATGAAGAAGTGAACTTACCAATAATGTGATCTTATTGAATTCAAATTTGAATGTTTGGTATTAGATATCCTACGTCACATGAGTGAAAAATGGCCCCTTAACTCATATTTCTCTTTTAATGGTGCAATAATCATGTTTGCATTTGATTTAGTCAGTTAACAGCTCCATTCCCTATCAAATCTATAATTAATGGGGAGTCATACTATGGGTTTTATCCTTTAATATTTAGCATAACAAAAAATGAGCATTTCAAATTCTTCTTCTTTATACTAGATTTTGGAGGACTAGCTTACCATAACATAGTTTACTCTTAAGAAAACAATGTCTTTGAGCTTAGTTGGGAAAGAATCATCACCTCTTATTTTTTACAAAACTCCCTTTTATTCATTTCAAAGGGGTAGCTCTTTCACTTCTTTCCCAAAAGTCTTAAATATTTAACATTTTTCTTATGTTGAGTTCATCGCCTTCAGGCTTCTTATCCGAGTGGGGAGAATTTCATTTTCTATTCTTTTGAAATCCTTTAATACTTAGGCACTTTTATGTGGAGAAGAATGGTATGAGAATCTCTTTCAAATGATATTTATTCTCACTATCAAAAGAAATACTCCAAGTATGATCTATTAGAGAAGTAGGTTATAAGGTGCTCGTCTAGTAGAGGAGTAGCTAAAATGATGCAACTCTAACACGACTCAGGATTAACTAAAACTTTCTCATCTAAATAGATTCATGTCTTCATCCCACTTTGAGCATCTTGAAAGGGTGAAAAAATCATATTCATACCTCATGCAGTTGATCAAATGTGCTCTTTCTAAGAAAGAAGGTCGCAGGTACTCTAGCGCACTAAAAATGACAAAACTCTGAACTCACTATTCTTATCTTTTAGTCACTCCAAAGATTATTCTTTCACACTCAATATTCCTCTACATACCTCTAAGAAGTGATGATTTTATATTCATCATTTATATAGTTCATCAAATGCTTATTTTGGACAATGAGGTTTATAGGGGCTCCTAAGGGTCGCGACACACTAGAAACAACCAATTTTTGACATTGCCAATTTTGGCTCTAAGTATTCCAAAAATGATTATTTTTTCTCATAATGTCTTAAAACATTAATTGGATGCAAAATCAAACATCCATACTCCATAATAGAAGCAAGATCTACACTATTAGAAAAGTGCCTTTTAGGGTGCTTTATTGTTTGGAATCATAGTTGCATGGGTGATTTCTTGACGAAGAAAGAATTGGACATTTTTAGCTTTGGGGTACTTTTCCAATAGTTCTTCCTTGTTAGATTGTGGTGACTAATCAGGAAAGTACTATACATCATAAAATCTCTGGGGCTCAAGGCATTGCCCTAAAAAGAAAATTTAGGCCCTATTTTATCAAGATTTTGGACTGACATGTAATTATTAATTATAACCCTAAAGTGGTAAAAATACTTGTATAAAAGAGCTTAGGGTTAGGGATTGTTTCATATTTGTGATGTAAAATTGGTTCTTGGGGTGGTATTGAGCTATAAGGGGTTATGAATTGTAATTAGGTTATAATCACTGGATCATAATAATATTAGACTTACTATTTGGTGGATGTAGCCTAGGGATTGGGTGAACCACGTTAAATCTTGGTGTCTTGTGTTCTTTTCTTTGTGATCTATTATTTTCTATTATTGGTTATATTTGCATGTAATTTTTATTTCTGTCTATGGTTTAATCCTAAAATTCCTTGTTTTAAATCACTCCAAACATCTTCAGAACATGTAAATTCAGCTTCATACTTCATAGAATGTGGTTTCACAATGCACACCCCATTTTTCCTAGAAATGGGGAACCCCATAATTTATTTTTTGGCTTTTTGGATCTCTAGTCTAGGGTCTAAGTTTTTCTAGGGTTTCTTTTAGTGTTTCTAGTTAGATTTGGGTCCTCGTTCGAAAACCTAGAGTCTAGATTTCATCAATCAGAGGGAAAAAGTTAGTTTTGCAAAGTAAAGAGCCATGCTAGCACACCTACCCATGTGTGCTCATGTGATAAAGTGTGTAGAAGAAAGCATAACCACTTGGTGATGTATAGCAATGTAGTTTCAGAACACCAAGTGGTGTGTTGGCTCCCAAGTCTATATAACCTAGGGGCCCTCACCCCTATCTCACTTGTTTTCCTTTTCATTTTCCTCACTTCAAGATTCTCTGCTACACCACTGCACCTCAGTAGGAAGCCTGCTCCATGCCTTTTCCTCCTTCACTCCTCCTACAAACATAAATCAACAACATTAAAAGACACCAGTTGAGGTATGTAGTCACACACCTGTCTAGGTGCATAGTTGCACATCTTTTCCTCTCAAAATGCAAGAAACTTAACACAAAACTAGAAAACCTAAAAAAATTTAAAACATAACAAAAACATAAAATCTAAGGTGTACATCAGCGTACCTAACTAGGTGTGCTATTGTACACCTCAATTTTATTTCACCTATTTTGCACTTAAAATGCCTAAGTCAATATAAAGGTGCTCATCAACGCACCCCATGAGGTGCGCTGTTGTGCACCCCAATCTTTTAGAAACCTTTCTAAGTATAAAGGTGCACTAGGTGCACCTATCAAGTGCACCTAGTGTGCCCTTTTTTAAAAAAATGGGTCATAAAATTAGGTTTTTCGATGTTTTCAATCTATTAGGTTTTTAGGGTTTTGTTTATGTCAGTCTTAGGGGTTGATTTAATCATTTTTACTTCAACTTCAAACTAATAGATGCTATTTTTATGTAGATTTAGTGGCTTCTTCATTGTCCTCCCTTGCAGCAAAGATGGTTCCAAAGCTAGTAGTATTCAAGTTTCAAGGTGTTCTGACCAAGTCACAATTTCAAGATGATTACTCAGAGATTTGGGACAGCAAATTAGGTCACACAGATTTGGGAGCATTCTTAACAATGTGCAATAAACCCATAGAATGGTCCCTAATGATATCAACATTGATCTAATTAGGACTTGCTAGTGCAACATCACACACGATATCAGTGCAATCTTTAGAGCTAATTATGACACTTCCAGAAAACTATGTTCCTGAGGAAAGGTTCATGAAGAGCATAATTGGAGTGATCATCTTGGATCTCTAACCTAGTAACATAGAGAAGGTATTCCATCTTTTGAAGGTAGATCAATTAATCAAATTGACTTACCACCAAGCCAAGAGATGGTATAGGGAACATGAAGATGAAGCACCAAAGATCATCCAATCTTCATATCTTATCAAAAAGACTCCTCTAGGATGGAAAGTAGGTAAAATAAACATGATGAGGGGATATATGAAGGAAGATATTGGATATTTAATCATACTCTTGAGTAGGGTCATGGGTTTTCCCACTTCTAGACACTTGAACATTTGGATTGTACATTTTATTGAGATTATCAAAATAGAAGAGATGCCATTTGATTGGTCTTCCATTCTTAGTGAGAACTTGGGTGAGTAGTTGGTCGCAATTAAGAATAACTAAAAGTTCTATATGACATTGTATTTGGTATACTTGTTAGCTACAAGAGTGGCAGATTATCCAGCACTCTACAAAAGAGGTAGCATGTAGGACGCCAATGCATGGCCATATATAGTATATCCTTAGCTGGTTAAGAAGAAGCTTCAAGAGCATAGCAAGGAATATAGGATTGTAAATGATGCTTTTATAGTTTCAATAATCTAGTTCATTGAAGGGGATTATGTGAAGAGGACATTAGAAGATGCAGCTACAAAGATATCAAAAATTAGAGCCTATTACATCCAATATTGAACATTCACATATTTGAGGGTAGTGAGTACAATGATCAATCCTAAGAAGGTCCCTAGATACCCAAGTGATAGACTAATACCATTGGATATTGCTTGACAACTCTTGTCTGCATATGACATACTACAAAAGTAGCACAAAGTAACTTGGATATGGCCTATTTCTATAGGACCATTCAATGTGGATCAAAGACAAGATATTCCATCTCTTGAGTCTAAGTGGGATCAATACCCTTTGGATGAATGTAATTCTTTGCAACCCTATTTTGATAATATTGGAAGGGTGCAGTATTTGGCCGGTAAGGCATTTCAGCACAAAGATGCAGTTGAAGATCATTGGATGAATATAGTAGATGACTATGATATCCATATAAGGATTATTTTAATATGACTCTTTATATATCAAAGAAATCTTTGAAGATAAAGGTTTTGTTGAAAATTGTGTAACAAGATACTGAAGATGTCCTTGATCCATTGTTCAATAGGGACAAGATTGGTGACTAGCCTATCATGAATGTTGAGGTCAATAAGGAAGAAAAATCAAACATTAATCACAGGGAAAGGCATGTCATCAAATTGACAAAGACAAAGTATTAGATCAAGAGACCTTTAAAATTTGATCCAATTCCTCACGCAATAGTCTTTCATGCTCAAGCTTTCCCAGCAAGAGGCCAAGGAGCTAAGGTTGTAGTAGCTACCTTTACAACTTAGTCCCCAATAATGCCAGAGATAGTGCACCAACTTGACAAAAAAGTTGGGTATTGTGGCCTAGAAAGGTAAAGGAAAAGGTAAAGGAAAGAGGAAGAGGACTTCTTCGCAACAAGCCAAGCCAAAAGAGGAAGCCACTCAAGCATCTCCTGAGATAGGAGAAGAAAATGTACAAGGGGTCAAGAATGTGGAAGCCACACAAGCTCAAGAAAATCCTTAAGTGTTTCCAACTAAACAAGGCCAAGGAGAAGCTAAAATGTAAGTGCAAGAGGTGTCTCCACCCACACAAGAAGTATAAGCCTCCCCTTCTACTCCTAAGAGAAGGAAGATTAAGACTCCAGTCAAGAGGAGACAAAATGTTATCAAGAGAGTTATTCCATTCCCATCAATCCTAGATGTTATCCTAGAAGAAAATGAGGAACAAGACGATGATGAGGATGAAGAGGATAGCCTACCTATGAATTAAAGGACTCACCTCACAAGAACCATGGAATTAGAATGGAGAAGGAGCTCCACAATCACACCACCACCCATTCCTGAGTAGTCTATTCAGACTACAACCTTCGAGGATAAAATGTAGTAATGGATAGATGAGAAAGATGTTGAGGGGGCTGATGTATTTAAGATGTTAGATTTTGATTTTATGTTGGTAAATACTAAATTGGTGGTAGACAAGATAAGAAACACTCCAACCATTCAACCTTAGTAAGAGGATTGGAGTCACTTACCACCTAAACCACAAGGACCCAAGGTAACTCGATTGTCCCCAGTGCAAGTCACATTTTGTGTAGATAAGGGATAAGAAGTAAAAAGCCACAATTCACCACCAATGAAGAGGATATGATTGATTTGGTGGAAGTTTTGACCAAATCTAAGTCCCCTTCAAGAGAAGTAGGACCATTGGCTTTTATCAATAGTGACTAGAATCAAGATTTATTTGCACAAGTGGCTATCCCTCCTCCTAATGTAGATGTAGAAGATCTAGGTCCACAAGACTATCAGATTAGAGAGGTTATACTCAGGAAGCCCACATTGGATACTACCAAGTTGATGTTCACAATGGGGATAAAAGAGGTCTTCAGAACCTTAGAGAAAGAAGGGACAAAACTCAAAACACTTCGTAGGAAAAATGAAATCCTAAAAGGATATCTAGCTGAAGTTGTTGGTCCCTTGGATCTAGAACACCCTAAGGAGACTCTTAACACTACACTCAACAAAAGAGATAGGGGAAAAGTATAGTTGGATTCATTTTTTAATTCCTATTAGTAGTGGCAAAAAATTTTGAGGAAAAGGGCATCCTAATCATTCAAGGAAATCTTAAGCTACTACATGCTATGTAGGAAAATGTAGACAAGATGGTAGAAGCAATATTTTAGTATAATGGATGAAGTACGTGCATGGAGTAAAGATTTACAGGTATCATAGGTTATAAAAGGGAAAAGGTACAGGATTTTGGTAGATGTATATACAGTAGAGGAGTTAGATTTAATTGATGATTGGATTGAGAAAATAGCAGATAGTAATAAAGTAATGGAAATGTTGCATGCAGAGATCCATCAGCTCAAGGACCAAGCCCGAGAGCAAATTTTGGAGGCAAAGAAACATTATAGTGATGTGTGTCTAGATATTTTTGAGGAAAAAGAGTGAGAGAAATAAATGCTTGTAGAGGTAGTGGTAGAGTAGTTCTAGAAGATTTTTGGAGAAGCTTCTAGTGATGATGACATTTAGTAGGCCTTTAGAATAGAAGAAGCCTTGGGGATTTTTTTGATACCCGTATTGAAGTAGACAACTACAGACAAAAGGTCAAAGATAAGTATGATTATTTAGATCTACCATATGCAGCTAAGATTACTAAGATTATTAAGAAATTCAAGGGCAAATATCCAGACATAGCTCTAGTATGAAAGGCGATAAAACCCAGAGGCCAGAATTTCAAATTTGACACTCAATAAAAATTTGTGATTTTGTACCTTTTGAAGTGAGAAAGTGTATAGGTGCACAAGTGCACTAGTATATAGATGAGCTAGTGTGCTTTTTCAGAGGTGCACCGACAGTTAACTACTAGTTCAAAAAATAGAGCTTTCCATGCATCAAAAATGCATTTTGATAGCAATTTAACTCCAACAGACACCCAATGAAGGATCAGCTTCTATTTTTGACACTTCCAAACACTTCTACTTTGACTAAAGGCTTTCTTATTCTTTTTTCTCACATAAATTCTTTGTTCTATGACATGTAAAGGCTCATGCATCCAATTAATGTATATAAAATGGATGGAGTCCTACTAAGCACCAGTTAGATTCTTAGTTTGTATATAATTAGTTTGTTTTATTAAATTAAAAGCATATTATTGCATGAATATATCTCTCACTCTCAACAAAAATTGAGGATATGATTTCTTATAAATACTCCATTGTGATATGTAATTGGGGCCACCATTATTTTGCAATAAAATTATGCTTTTGGTGCCCGCATTTGGAGTGTAGTGATTCTTGCCTAAATGTGTCATTGTTTTGTGAATTTCATGTTCATGGAATTCTAATTGAGCCAAAAGTTTATTGTTTTGTTTATGGTTGTGTGATATTTTAATTTTGGTGTTTGCTATAGTTTAATGAATTCCACTTACGTGTCTAGCTCGAGAAGAAATCACCAAATTGTGCCTGCTTAACTCCTTGTCTCACATGAGCACACTTTTCATGGCTTTGTGATTTGATGAAGAGTGAAACATCATATGATTATTAAGTTTCCTATCAATTATTGCATCAGTGGAATCTAGGAAGTGTTGCTCCTAGTTTCATTGGTTATCCACCGATTTCTTTGAAAGCTTAACTCACAGATGCATCATTTTTGTAGCTTATGTCCATTAGGATTTTACTTTCATGTTATTTGCTTTAAAAGTTTTTTATTTTCTTTACTAACCCCTTGTTAGTTTAGGAATTCATATTAGTTGCATTTTTAGATTGCATTCATTGGAAAATATAAAAAATACAAAAAAATAGTGCTTTTGCGTGAAGCAGCGAATAGATTCTACATCTCATCCAAAATCAAATGAACCAAAAAAGGCATCCTAGTGAACAAAAATATTTATCTTCAACTAAGTGGATTATAGTAGGTTGCAAGATCACTTGAAACCTTGGAGTTGATTCACAAGATCAACTTTTCAAGAGAGGAGTTCAAAAGAATTCATGCCGTTAAGCATCGTGCAAAATGATAGCTCAACATTAACCAGTAAGTTGTGTGAAGTTGTTTGAAACAAGTGGTACATTTATAGATTTATTTGATTTAAAAAAAATCGATTGCAAGAATGGAATCACCTTTTACTACAAGTGAGAAGAGGGAAGAAATGAAGGATAGAAAACTACAAATTATTTGTAATAATGCATGCCCTCTACCTAAGTTCAGATCATACCCTAACATTGTGTTAACTAGAGATTCATTATGAGTGTTGTCTATGATTTTTCCTAGATTGGTTACAGTGCATGATGTCATATTGTGTTATATGTGTAAGATTGGAAAGATATGCAATTTTGAGTTGAGGAATGCCCATGAAAATTTGTGTCAAAATAGGATGTTTAAAGATGAAAATAAGATCATGGCTAAGAAAGGGTTAACTTGTACCCTAGCATTTCCAAAGGTATTCAAGTTTGAATGGATTAAGATTGTGCTAAGCAGGATACATGACATGAATTTATGGTTGGAGAATGAGCCAGTTTATATCACAAACCTTATTATACATCACATGAATGGTTACCTTGTTTTAGACTGAGCAAAGGCTGTTCATTATCAAGAAAGCAATTTTATTGAAAACCTCATGAAGGCAAAGTGGAATAGTGAAGGCATGTCAATCAAATCTATTGAGGATCCAATGATTGAGTTTTTAGTTCATGTGATTGCCCGTGATTTTTATCAATCTATCCAATTGAATAGTCTGCCATGTGAAATTGTTGACATGGGTTACAAATTATCAAGGACTACAACTATGATTTGTCCAAGATTCAATTGATACAACTTACAGAGAACCTTGAGCTATAAGGAAAGTGAAGAATACATCTTTTAAGTTTGGTTCTCTCATATTCTATATATTTTTCTATGTACAAAGTTATTTTGCCACTATTGGAGACATTGTTTGGGATAAGACTAGGCCAATGATTGAGTAGATAACTAAATTTATTGCTCAAATAGATGAGAGTTTTGAGACAATAATGGATGGTTATTTTGAATACTTTAGGAGGAATGTGAGTAATAGATTTAGAATACCTAATTCAATCATTGATCATTACTATGATCACATATGTTTCCTGGTTGATACAGATTATACATTTGTACAGGTTGTTATACCTAGGGTGGCATGGCTAAGGCCTATGCATTATGAAGTAAATGATGATGAAGTGTTAGTCACTATCACAACTTTTTTAGCAGAGGACATTGATAATATTGAGCTATTTGACACATATGAGACTATAAAAATAAAAAAGATGATGTAAACCAAGGTCCCTAATATAGATAGAAACAGAAAGAAGATGATCCATGACTTGGGAGGTAATCTTGAAGAAACACCACTGCAGATTACTAAAGGTAAAGGAGAAGATACTAGTGGTGATGAAGGTGATGGTGAATAATATGAAGGAAAAGGAAAAGAACTCATTGTTACCAATCCCAATGCAACCAAAGGACAAGAAGTTTTTATAGTTGAGCCTAAGGTGAAGAAGAAATTGAAGAAAGTGGTAACACATCCCACTACCACACCTTAGAGAGACACCATGAAGAAATCTAAGACAAAAAGTCCTAAAAACTATCAAGCCAGTAAGAAAAAAGCTAATTAAGATCACAAGAGCTATCAAAGGAAACAACCCTAGGAAGAACACATTAAATGCTACAGGGGCCAAGAAAAGGACTATAGACGAAAAAATCTGAGCAGAAAGTTGCTTGTTAAAATAGATGATGATGAGGATGATGAGGTTGAGAGGACCAAGTGAGATGACTTGAGCCAATTTTAGATTGTGACAAGCAAAGAGACTCAAGACATTGATAAGGTATGTGATAATGTGAGGAGTTCACAGGGGATTGGCTTGTTTTAAAGACATTAAGTATGCAACTTTAGAGAAGAATGATAAAGAGAAAGTTGAATAGGTAGTTATTGACATGATGGTAATTTTAAATATACACCAATTGAGTTAGGAAAGAAATTACTATAATAATTGTATAATAAAATAGATGGAAAATAGAAATGGGCTTTGACTACAAAGAGGCAAATGAGAAAGGTTGCATTAGCCTAAGTTATGTCTAATTTAGGAAAGAACCATATGTCAATAGCTATAAAATATTATACAAAACAAAATTGTGCCAAAGATAAGGGCATATAAAATTTTGGGAAATAAGATTGAAGAGGTTGTTCAAGAAATTATGATAGTATGGAATAATTTTGTTGTACAAATGGCTACAAAAGAAGAACAAGAATGTAAGGAAGAGAAGGATGTAGGAGGAGTGGAGCTAGAAAATAAAGAAGATGTATATAATGATGTCAAGAAATTAGTTGATACAATTCAAAGGATGGCACAAGAGAGTGTGAAGAAGATTGAGGTAGTCACTATTAAGGATGAGACTCCAAATAATACATTACCTTATGTGACTAATGATACTCAAGAACTGGAGAAGACATTGTCTGAAAAGCCATAAAAAAAGAGGAGTAAGCTCCTAGATCTATTAAGGACACATTGTTGGACATGAATCTAGTGATTGTGCAAATCAAGGAATATCCAAAGATTGTTGATCAACAACAAGCTTAGTAGGTAACAATAAGTCTAATTGATATATCTTGAGTTACTATTGAAATTGATGTGCAAGTATCAAAAGAGGTACAAAAAGTTGTACTTGCCAAGAAGCAGAGCGGGTTGACACATGAAGAGAATTTGGAATTATAGAGGAGTCTTTTCCTATTGATTGGTCCTTTTCTTTCTCTTTTTATTTATCTACCTCTATATCTTCAACATTTCTAGAGTCTATTAAAGAATCTCCTCCTGGAGTGGGATTAACTTGAACATTATTTTCTGAAGGCTAGTCTCCTCCTCCTCCAACAACTAATTGAGAAGGACCCATGGATGAAGTGGTAGTTGTGGTGCTAGAAGTAGGTGCTAAAGTCATTTGAGCTCCTCCATATAAGCCTACAAATGAACTTGTAGCTCCTATTCTCTTTCTTTTGGCTCTTGTCCACTCTACCCACTTATCTATCCTTTTTTTAATTCTATCCATGAGAATATCCATATTGTCAATTACTAGATCCTCAAGTGGAGTAGACAAAATATTTTCTTCTTTGATCTCTCTTTCATAATTAGAGGACCAAAAATGACAACCATCATCTTCAACATCACTAACATCAATTTTTATCTTATATAACTTCACTTGCTCAATCACAATCCTTGACCATAACTTTTACTAGGTTTGGACTTTAGTGTAGCAATCAGCCTAGTAATCTTCAATATTAGGAACATGCTTGAAATTGGAAACAAGCTAAAGATTATCCCTTACATAACTCATTAGATCAAAATGAGGCCTTATTACTTTGTAATCCTTCATCTTATATTTTCCTTCAAAGGTGTTTAAAAATTTTCTTGCATTAGATATAGATATACATGAATATGCTCCTATGATAATTGGGAAAGGGATTTGGATTTCTTAACTATTGAACACAAGGTATCAACTTCCAACACTTGTCTACATAACTCAATTAACAATATCCTATCTTCAAGATACCATGGTAGTCTCAATGGGAATCCATTGAATCTACCAACTGTGATGTAGGAGAAAGCTAGAAAATGAATGAAACAATACCCAAATTGAGTGACTACTAAAATAGCTTCTAGTGAAAATATTCTCTTTGGGCATCCTTGAAGCTCTCTATATAGCCTCATGGTGAAGGCATCATTCACCTTTGCAAACTCCTCATAACTCTTCTTCAACTGCAAGCAAGGGTAGAAGTCATAAACTTTTGTGGTCTCATCAAAATATTCAATACATGGCAAACAAAACCATAGATGATGTGTCTCCAAGACATATGTATGATAGGAGGACATATAGAATTGTTCAAATTCCTTCATCAAGCCCACCCAGCTAGTTAATTCATCCTAGATAATTTGGCCCCCAATAAATGCATTGGCCATCCCCACAGACTACTTTCACTAGGAAGAAATGGTACTCCATAAAATTTAGAACTTCCTCATAACCATTTAGTCTCAATAATAAGGCTAGAAAGTCTACAATTTCCCTCTTGATACTAGTTCCAAATAAGGTCTTGGGATGCTTACTCTTCTTTCTCTTTGGTGGCTAGAACCATGTTGTCAGATTGTCTCCTCACCTCAGACTTTTCTTTTTGTTGAACATGGAGGCACTCAACCCAAAACCTATGTCATACAATTCAGTACTTTTGGGAACCTTGAATGCACTCTACATCAAACCTCTATTGAATGTGATCAAGATAGAGTTGTTCATCATCATAATTTTCTTCATTGTTGGGATATATCTTGTTATGCTCTCCTTAACAAACTCTAGTGCCTAAGTAGCCATTGGAAAACTAGAAGCCTCTTCTAGACCACTTTCTTTTAGCTTCGTAGTGATAGGAAGAATGGGTTTGTCATTGAGTCTTCTATGCAAATCTCTAAGATTATAAAATCTAAAAGTCATGTCTATATAGCTCTTTAGCTCACTTTCAAGACCTAGAAATCTATCAGTTACACCAATCCTCCCTGCTATTCACTTTATGGCACATGGAACAAGAGAAATTTACACTTAATATAAAATTGTGTCAGTTGCAAGATGAAGAAGTGAGCTTACCAATAATACAAACTTATTGAATTCAAATTTGAATGTTTGGTATTAGATTTCTTGCATCACAGGAGTGAAAAATTGCAATTGAACTCAGATTTCTCTTCTGATGGTGCAATGATCATGTTTGCATTTAATTTAGTTGGTTAAAAACTCCATCCCATATCAAATTCATAATTAATGGGGAGTCATAATATGGGTTTTATCCTTTGAGATTTGGCATAACAGAAAATGAGCATTTCAAATTCTTCTTCTTTATAGTTGGTTTTGGAAGACTAGCTTATCATAACATAGTCTAACTCTTAAGAAAATAATGTCTTTTGGCTTAGTGGGGAAGAATCCTCACCTCTTCTTTTCTAAAACACTCCCTTTTATTCATTTCAAAGGGGTAGCTCTTTCACTTCTTTCTCAAAAATCTTAAATATTTAACATTTTTCTTTTTTTGAGATTGTCACCTTCGGGCTTCTTATCTAAGTGGGAAGAATTTCATTTTCTATTCTTCTAAAATCCTTTAATACTCAAAAAATTTTACTTGGAGAAGAATGGTATGATAATCTCTTTAAAATGATATTTAGTCCCACTATCAAAAGAAATACTCCAAGTATGATTTATCAGAGAAGTAACTTATAAGGTGCTCCTCTAGTAAAGGAGTAGCTGAAATGATGCAACTTTGACACAACTTAGGATTAACTAAAACTTTCTCATCTGAATAGATTCATGTCTTTATCCCACTTTGAACATCTTCAAAAGGTGAAAAATTCATATTCATACCTCATGCAGTTGATCAAATGTGCTCTTTTTGAGAAAGAAGGTTGCAAGTCTCTAGCGCACTAAAGATGACCAAACTCTGAAATCGCTATTTTTATCTTTAAGACACTCCAAAGATTGTTATTTCTCACTCAAGATTCCTCTACATACCTCCAAGAAGTGATGATTTCAAATGCATCCTTTATACAGTTCATCAAATGCTTATTTTGGACAATGAGGTTCACAGGGGCTCCTACGTGTCATAACTCACTAGAAACAACCAATTTTTGACATTGCCAATTTTGGCTCTAAGATATTCCAAAAATGACTCATTTTTTCTCATAATGTCTTAAAACATTACAGGGATGCAAAATCAAACATCCATATTCCATAATACAAGCAAGATATACACTTTTAGAAAAGTCTCGTTCGGGGTGCTTTATTGTTCAGAATCACACTTGCATGGATGATTTCCTGACGAAGAAAGAATTTGTCATTTTTAGCTCTAGGGTACTTTTTGAATAGTTCTTCCTTGTTTTAAATCACTCCAAACATCTTTAGAACATGTAAATTGAACTTCATATTTCATAGAATGTGCTTTCAAAAAATGTCAGAGTTAACTTTGTTGTGCACTCGAAAGGGCTTTGTTGTGGTTTCACAATGCATGCCCATTTTGCCTAGAAATGGGGACCCCCCTACTTTATTTTTTTTCTTTTTAGATCCCTATTCTAGGGTCTAATTATTTTTTAGGGTTTTTGGTCAAATTCAAATCCTGGTTCGAAAACCCAGAGTCTAGATTTCATCAATCAAAGGAAAAAGTTAGTTTTGCAAAGTAAAAGGGTGCACCAGCACACCTAACCAAGTGAGCTAGTGCCCCAAAGTGCATAGAAGAAAGAATGAGCACTTAATGATGCACATTAGTGTAGCTACATAGCACCAAGTGGTGCACTGGGTCCTGAGTCTATATAACCCGAGTACCCCCACCCCTATCTCACTCATTTTATTTTTCATTTTCCTTGCTTCAAGCTTCTACACTGCACCACCACACCTCAAAAGGTGCACTACTCTATTCCCCTACCTCCTTCACTCCTTGTGCAAACATAAATCAACAACATTAAAAGACACCAATTGAGGTACGCAATTGTGCACCTATCTAGGTACGCAACTGCACACCTTTTCCTCTCAAAATACAAGAAACTTAAAAAACTTAAATGCAAAACTAGAAAACCTAAAATAATTTAAAACATAAAAAAAACACAAAATCTAAGGTGTGCATCAATGCAACTAATTAGGTGCACTGCTATGCACCTCAATTTTGTTTCAACTCTTTTGCACTTAAAATGCCTAAGTCAATATAAGGGTGTGTATCAACACACCCCATGAGGTGCACTGTTGTGCACCCCAATCTTTTACAAACTTTGCAAAGTATAAAGGTGCACTAGGCACACCTATCAGGTACACCAGGTGTGCCCTTTTTTGTAAAAAAGGGTGATAAAATTAGGTTTTTTATGTTTTCAGTTTATTAGATTTTTAGGGTTTTGTTTGTGTCAGTCTTAGGGGTTGATTTAATCATGTTTACTTCAACTTTAGACTAATAGATGGTATTTTTGTATAGATTCAATTGCTTCTTCATCGTCCTCCCTTACAACAAAGATGGTTCCAAAGCTAGTAGTATTCAAGTTTCAAGTTTTTTCGACCAAGTCACAGTTTCAAGATGATTACTTATAGATCCGGGACATCAAATTAGGTCTCATAGATTTGGGAGAATTCTTAAAATTGTACAATAAACCCACAAAAAGGTCCCTAATGATATCCACATTGATCTAATTAGGACTTTTCAATGCAACATCACACTAGGTATCAGTGCAATCTTCAGAGCTAATTATGACACTTGTAGAAAACTATGTTCTAGAGGAAAGGGTTGTGAAGAGCATAACTAGAGAGATCATCTTGGATCTCTAACTTAATAACATAGAGAAGGTATTCCATCTTCTGAGGGTAGATCAATTCATTAGATTGATTTACTACTAAGCTAAGAGATGATACAGGGAACATGAAGATGAAGCTTCAGAGATCATCTAGTCTTCATACCTTACTGAAAAAACTTCTCTAGGAAAAAAATTAGGTAAAGTAGATGTGATGAGGGGATATATGAAGGAATGTATTGGATATTCAATCATACTTTTGAGTAGAGTCATGGGTTTGTCCACTTCTAGACACTTGAACATTTGGATGGTACATTTTATTGAGGTGATCAAAATAGCAGATATGCTAGTTGATTGGTCTTCCATTCTTAGTGAGAACTTGGGTGAGTAGCTGGTCACAATTAAGAATAACTGAAAGTTCTATATGACATCATATTTGGTATACTTGTTAGCTGCAAGAGTGATGGATTATCTGAGACTCTACAAAAGGGGTAGCATGCAGGATGCAAATGCATGGCCATATATAGTGTATCCGTAGTTGGTTAAGAAGAAGCTTCAAGAGCATAACAAGGATTATAGGATCATAAATGATGCTTTTATATTCAAAATAATCCAATTCATTGAAGGGGGTTATGTGAAGAGGATGTTAGAAGAGGCAGCTGCAAAGATATCAAAAGTTGGAGCCTATTACATCCAATACCAAAAATTCACATATTTAAGGGTAGCAGGTACAACGATCAATCCTAATAAGTTCCCTAGATACCAAAGTGACAGACTAATACTTGGATATGGCCTACTACTATAGGACCATTTAGTGTGGATTAGAGATAGGATATTCCATTTTTTATTCTAACTGGGATCAATATCCTTTGGATGAATATAATTCTTTGTGGCCCTATTTTGATAATAATGGAAGGGTGCAATATATGGTTGGTAAGGCATTTTAGCATGAAGATGTAGTTGAAGATCACTGGATGAACACAATAGATGACTACAATATTTTTATAAGGGATTATTGTAAGATGAATCTTTATCAAGCAAAGAGAGTTTTGAAGTTAAAGGTTTTGTTGAAAATCACGCAACAAGATACTGAAGATGTCCTTGATCCACTATTCAATAAGGACAATATTGGTGACCAACCTATCATGAATGTTGAGGTTGATAAGGAAGAAAGCTTAGAAATTAATCGCAGGGCTAGGCATGTCATCAAATTTACAAAGGATTAGATCAAGAGACCTTTTAAACTTGATCCAATTCCTCAAGTGATAGTCATTCACGCTCAAGCCTGCCTAGCAAGAGGCTGAGGAGATAAGGTCATAGTACCTACCTTCACAACTTAGTCCCCAGTAAGGCCAGAGATAGTGCACCAACTTGATAGACAAGTTGGATATTATAGGGCCCACAAAGGTAAAGGAAAAGGTAAAGGAAAGAGGAAGAGGACTTCTCATCAACAAGCTAAGCCAAAAGAGGAAGCCACTCAAACACCTCCATAGACAAGAGAAGAAAATGTAAAAGGGGCTGAGAATGTGGAAGCCACACAAGCCCAAGACAATCCTCAAGTGCAGCCAGCTAAATAAGGCCAAGGAGAAGCTCAAATGAAAGTGCAAGAGGTGTCTTCACCCACACAAGTAGTACAAGCCTCCCCTTCTGCCCCTAAGAGAAGGAAGATTAAGACTCTGGTTAAGAGGAGACAAAAGGTTATCAAGAGAGTTATTCCCTTCCCATCAGTCCTGGAAGTTATCCCAAAAGAAAGAGAGGAACAAGAGGATGATGAGGAAGAAGAGAATAACCTACCTTTGAACTTGAGGACTTGCCTCACAAGAGCCACAAAATTAGAACAGAGAAGGAGATCCATAATCACACCACCACCCATTCCTAAGTAGTCTATTTAGACTACAACAATTCACTATAGAAGAGGAGGATAGGATGGAATTGATAAGAAACAAGAGGAAAAAATTCACTATAGAAGAGGAGGATAAGATGGAATTGATTGAAGTCCTAAGGAAACCTGAGTCACTGCCAAAGGATGCATGGGCATTAGCCTTCATCATGAGTTATCAGAACCAAGACTTATTTTCTCACATGGCTATCCCTCCTCTATAGATAGATGTTCAAGAATTGACTCCAAGGGATTATTAGATCAAGGAGGTCATGCTTGGGAAATCTACCTTGATACTGCTAAATTGATGGTTGCAACAAGAATTAAAGAAGTATTCATGAGCTTAGAACAGGATGGGGTAGAATTAATAACTCTTCAGAGACAAAATGGGATCCTAAAAGGATATCTAAGTGAAGTTGTTGGTCCCTTAGATCCAGCAAATCCTACAGAGACTTTGAATGCAACATTAGAAAGAAGAGATAGAGGTACAGGCCAATTAGACCCATTTTTGAGAGCTTGTCAGCAGTGGAGAGAGACTTTTAAGGAAAAAGGTGTATAGATTATACAAGAAAAACTGAAGTTGTTACACATAATGTAGGATAATACAGATAGGCTAGTGGCCATTTTGAATCAAGATTTTGGCTTGATGGATGAAATACATACATGGGGCAAAGACTTGCGAGCACTTTAGTCGATTAAAGGAAAAAGGTATTGAATGTTGATGGAGGTGTATACATTTAAGGAGTTAGATAAAATTGATGACTAGATAGAGAAAATTGTGGATGGAAATAAAGTAATAGAAACATTATATGTGGAGATTCACAAGCTCAAGGATCAAACTCAAGAGCACATTTTAGAAGTAGATAAACATTATAGTGATGCATGTTTAGACATTTTTGAGGATGATACAAGGGGTAAATTATTAAAGGTAGAGGTTGTAGTTGAGCAATTCTAGAAAACTTTTGAGGAAGTTTCTAATCATGACATCAAGCAAGTATTTAGAACGGAGGAAGCCTTATTAGAGCTAGATGTAAAACTTGGAGATTTTGCAGAGATTTGGATCAAGGTGGACAACTACGGGTAGAAAGTAAAAGATAAATATGAAGCCTTAGATTTTCTAGATGTGGCTCAAGTTATTGAGATCATTGAGAAATTCAAGGGAAAATACCTAGACATAGCTTTAGTATAAAGGGGAACAAAACCTAGAGCCCAAAATTTCAATTTTGACACTTGGTGAAGTTTTGCAATTTTTGGAAATTTCTTCCAAGGTACACAGGTGCACTAGGTGCGCAGATGCACCAGGTGCACTTTTTTAAAGGTTTGCCAGAAGTTTTGAGAATTTAGAGGTACATTGATGGTTAACTACTAGTTCTAAATTTAGAACTTTCCATGCATCAGAAATGCATTCTAATAGTAGTTTAACTCCTACAAACGCCTAGTGAAGATGGAGCTCCTATTTTCAGCACTTCTAGACACTTCTACATCATCTCATGGCTTTCTTATTCTTCTTTTCTCATGCTTTCTTTGTTTTAAGACATGTAAAGGCTCATGCATCCAATTAATAATATAAATATGGATGTAGTCCTACTAAGCACTAGTTAGAGAGTCAGTTTATACATAAATAGATTTGTTTTATTAGTTAGAAGCATATGATTGCATAAAGATATCTCTCACTCTCAACACAAATTGAAGAGAAGATTTCTTATAAATTTGAGAAGGTAATATGTATTCAAGGCCACCATTATTTTGATGCAATAATATATGTTGTTGGTGCTTGCATTTGGAGTGTAGTGATTCTTGCCTAAGTGTGTTATATTTTGTGAATGTATGTTCATTGGATGTAATTGAGCCAATAGTTTTATTGCGTTATTTTGGTTGTGTGATCTTTTAATTCTGGTATTTTCTATGGGTCTACAAATTTTGCTAATGTACTTAGTTCGAGAAGAGGTCATCACATTGTTCCTGCATAGCTTTTTGTCTCACATGAGCACACCTTCCATGGCCTTGTGATTTGATGAAAATTGAAACATCTTACGATTACTGAATTTCCATTGAAAATTGCATCAGTGGAATTAAGGAAGTGTTGCTCCTGTTTTCATTAGTTACCTACCGATCTTTTTGAAAGCTTAACTCACATACACATTGTCTCCATAGTTTATGTCCATTAGGATTTCACTTTTCATGTTATTTGCTTAAATTTTTTGTCACCCTATCTTCATTATTTTCTTTGCTAACCCCTTGGTTAAATTAGGAATTCATATAGTTGCATTTTTAGATTGCATTCATCATCAAACAGAAAATACAAAAAATATATTGATTTTTTGTGTGGTTATTCTTTTGAGACAACAAGAAGATTATACATCTTATCTAAATCATTTGAGAATAAGAAAAGGCCTCCCCATGAACATTCACATTTATCTTCAACTGAGTGGATTCTAGTAGGTCGCAAGATCACCCAAAACCTTGGAGTTGATACTTGAATTAGCTTTTTAAGAGAGGAGTTTGAAAGAATTCATGTCATTAAGCATCATGTAAAATGACAACTCAACAGACTTGTTTCCAAATTAACTTCTTATCCATCTTGAGAAAGCCTTAGGACACTGAATTGTATTCAGGAAAGATAACATGGAGTCCTTATACATATATTCTCCATTACATTTTCCATAAATGTGTTTAATCTCCCTCTATCAGAAAACTGGTTTGTGAATTTCTCCTTGAGCAGGGGCATAGTAACAGAGGTGTTTTTCTAACTTAGTACTGAAACTAAATCCTCCTTCATTTTTGGGCATTATTAGGGACACTTTTACTTAAAACTCGCTAATCTCTATCATTTTCGCTCTTGATTCCTTTGAGATCTCGCTTCTAGATGTAGTATATCTTCGTGTATTAGAAACTCACTATATGGACTACACTTCTGACAAAGGAGCAGATGAACTAGCGACACTCTAAATGGAGCAATATTTTATAACTTTTAATGGTTCAGTTTGAGATTTTAGCTTTCTTCTCATCATGGGAAGACACTCAACAATACTCTTACCCAATCCTAAGTCACCAAAGACCAATATGCACTTGATTTTTATGAATCTGAGAGTGAAAGGTCAGCGAAGAAGACACAGTAGTGAAATCCTAAAATCCCACAAGATGAGGACAAATATGAAATTAATGAGAAGAAAGCACCTAAGGGGGCAACCTAGACCTAGATATTTGACAGATTTGCATTGTATTGACTCTAAGCTAGAAGCTTTAAAAGGGGGAGAAAAAAATAAAAATGTTGAATGCAAAGTTAAGTGTGGTTTTTAGTATATGTATGTGATGTGAATTATGATGTAAGATCACAACAGTGCAAATTTGTGATCAAGTTTTGTGAAGAGCGAAAAAAGGCAAAATCACATATCTAAGATATCAGTAGTAGTGAAGAGACTTTTATTGTATCTATCTCTTGTGTTGAAGATTATTATTGTATATTACATATTTTGGCAGTGGGTTCATCTTGCATACTTCGCATATTTGTAATAAGAACTTGTAATAGGGTTGAGGCTTCTAACAAGGACTAAGACACTATATAAATGTAACAAACTCCTAACAAGGTCAATAACTTTCACAAGATACTTTTGATTAGTAGATCTTTTTGTGGGTATCATCCCTACTAGGGTTTTCCCTTGGGCATGGTTTCCCTAATTAACAAAATATGGTGTTATGAGTTGCATTACTTTATGGTTGTGTTTACTGTATAGCTTAAAAACTAATACAAGACTTTTGTGAGGATACTTGATAAGGTGGTTATTTAAAAATTAAAAAATATTAATAACAACTAAAAGGATGAATGTTTTGAAAGGGAATTTATTTAAATATATTCTCACTATAATATTTTAGAGATATTTTTTTCTTAAAAATGTGATTTTAAATTTTTTAAATTTTTTTTTACTATTTTTCAAAATAATTGAAATGTAAAATTTATAACCTAGTTCATGCATATATAGGTTACAATTGTTAAAGATGAGAAATTGTTAACAAAAAATTATAATATTATGAGGATTTTTTAATATGCTAATTAAATACTTTAGTTAATTATTATTAGGTTCTTTTAAAATAATAATTAACTAATTTAAATTTATTATTTAGAAGAACTAAGAAAATTAGAAATGATATGAAATATTAAATTTTAGGTTTTTTTGTTTTTAGTTGTCTTACAAGTAAAAATATTACTATATACTAATGCAAATATATTTTAAAATTATATTACAATTATAGATAATCTATAAGTTTTAGATGAGGAAAATACATCTAATAGCCAAAATATGATTTCACCTATGTCATTATTACATTCAATTTTTTTTATTTAAAGAACATTTTTATTAGACTTATTAATGTCTACAAAGGTAATTATAAATAAGGGAGTCACAACATCCTCACAACAATATTTAAAAATCACTAGCATAGCATATTTCCCATATTTTTATAAAAACTTATAAATAGATTGCAAATATATAATATAATTATTTTTTAGTTTTCAAAATTAAAAATATTATTCTAATGTAAATTATTAAAGTAAAAAATTAAAAAGCTAAAATTTTAACTAACATTAAAATTAAAATTAAATAATGAAATAAAATCTATTAAAATGTAAAAAGTCTATTTGGAATTCATTACTTGTTTAATCCATCTCTTTCTAGATATATATACTTAAAAAATAAATGAAATGTATAAAAAGGTAAAAATTATTGTTTTGGGGAATGAATATAAATTAACAAACCTTTCATTAAAGGAGAAGGAGAAAGAAGAAGAAGAAAGTGGGGAGGAAGAGGGGGAGGAGGACCAAAAAAAGGAGAAGGAAGAAGAGGAAGATGAATATGACTAGTTAGAAGAGAGAAAGGATGAGGAAGAGGAGGAGGAGGAGGATGAGCAGAGAAGGAGGAGGAGGAGGAGGAAGAAGAGGAGGAGGAGGAGGAGGAGGAGGAGAAAGATGAAGATAAAGAAGAGGAAGATGAAGATGAAGAGTAGGAAGAAGAAGATGAATATGAAGAGGAGGAGGAGGAGGAGGAGGTGATGAAGAAGAAAAGGAAGATGAAGAGGAAGAGGAAAAGGAAGAAGAGGAAGAGGAGGAGGAGGAATCTAGGAAGAAGAAGAAGATGAAGAAGAAAATTTATGAGGAGAGGAAGATGATGAAGATGACAAAGAGAAAGGGGAAGGGGAAGGGGAAGAGGAAGAGGAAGAGGAAGACTAAGAAAAAGGAGGAGGAGAAGGAAAACAAGAATGAGGAGGAGGAAGAGAAAGAGGATGAGGACGAGGAGAAGAAGAAGAAGAAGAAGAAGAAGATGTTAGATAATTGAGAGGGGGTGAATCAGTTATGTCCAGTTATCTCACAATCCCTTCAACATTTCGTCTCCATCAAAGAAACATAAACATTAACAACAATTTCAATACATCTAATCAATCTATAGATATATCCAACATAAAACTTAACTCATACATTAGCTTTTTCTCAAACTATTATCAAATTGTTCCTTGTATTACCGATTGTCAGAAAATTTTCAATTATTACCTAGTAATAACATAGTTATTACAGAGTTGTAGCAGACTATTAAAACATGTAAATCAACTTGCATCACAAATAACATTCACACAATTTTGACACCAATATTTAATATGGAAACACTATTAATAGAAAAATCGCCAAGGACAGAAAACCTAAAAATTTTACTCTTATAAAGTGATCTATGTTAGGAGATTACCTTGTTAAAGGTTATATACACTTTGTTAAAGTGACCTTGATAGAGGATTTCACAAAAACATCATCTAGGCCTTATCACTCCCTGTCTAGGACCAAAAAGAGTGGCTCGATTTAAAGGACTTAAAAACATCACTAATTGAGGTTACCATATAGGATTTCATAGACTTGTTAGGTCCACTTGGTGCTTTCAAGATTTTCTGCTATAATGGTTAAACTATAAATAGTGTAAAGTGATCTGTAAAGAATAGCAACTACCTTTTCTTGGTCAGTTCTCAGTTCTTTCTCTTTCTCTATCTTTTACTCAGTTGGCAACTTATTTCTCTTCTCTCTACTTGCCTCAGTTCACTTGGTTCTTTTCTCCTGAACAACGACTTCATTCTCCACAAAAACATTCAATCATATCTCTTTCATTTTCATCAATTATCAAACAACATCAAGATGAAATAATTACCCACTTTGAACTAGTAACCTAAAACCATCATTTTCTCCTCCTTAAATCAATGCTTCTAGATCCTTCCATTTTTTTTTGCTTAATCAAAATTGTTAATCATAGATTTACAACTTAACTCCTTCATACAATGAATTTAAACACATAGAAAATATAACTTTACATATAACTTTGTGTCAATCCTTATCCTTCTTCATTTTCCTTTGTCAAATCCTTCTTGATTTTTGTCCATCATTGATCTTGCAACAAATTTTGACTCTCAAAATAGACCTCCTTGAACTTTCTGAATTTCTATCAAAATCCATCCTCAAATTCCAATTTCTCAAACTTGTTCATCTAGATGTCACTCGGTAAATATTACATTTACTCGAGCACCATATAACTCGGTTAACATTGACTCTCGTAGGCAACACAGTGTTCTTCATCTCTCTTTGTAATCGCTTGAGCAATATTGTAGTCACTCGGTGAATACAATCTCCCTTCATCAATCTTGTGACTCAGTTAAGATTGTGAACTTCAACATATTGCAACAACACATGATTGTAAAATAATCAAACCAATATTACATTATCATTTTTCATCTCATTCAAGTGCACCCATTGAATACCTTACATATCAACTCTATTTTTATCTTACTTTTTTCAAATCCTCATCATCAATCAAATGATATGGTACTTTCCTAAGTTAGCATAATGTCTAGCCAATTAAGACTTTGACATCAATGACAATATAACAACTAATATGATTATTTTACAGACATTCATAGCATCATCAATTACAATATCAGTTGGGAATAACAAAAGAATAAAAAGAAGGAAAAGGATAAGGATAAGGAGACTTGGAGAAGGAGGAGGAAGATGAGGATGAGGAGACGAGAGAGAAGAAAAAGGAGAAGAGGGAGAAGGAGGAGAACGAGAATGAGAAAAATAAGAGGATGAGGAGAAAGAAGAGGAAGAGGAAGAAAAGAACAAGTAAGATAAGGAGACTCCATTTGACTTCTGACCCCCCACCCAGCCCCCGCCCCCCCGGCCTCCCTTCAACACTCCAGTATATTAAACTAGATATATCTTTCTATTGATGTAACCATACATTCGTTATTAAGAAGAGAAGGAAGAAGAAGGAGGAGGAGGAGGGAGGAAGGAAGGAAAGAAGGTTGATTGTATATTTTGACCTATCTTCCATGGGAATTGGCATAATTGTGCTTTTTACAAAGTAGGTCTACATTATAGCTATTAGGTGGAGTCTCATTATATTATGTATAACTAATTATATATGTTTTAGAATTTTGGTGCCTACACAAATACAGAGTAAAGTTTACAATATTTCTTTGACTTAGACCTTATAGTTGACTAGCAATATGAATATAAATTAATTTGAAAACTAGATTAAAAAAATTACAAATTATAAATGAAAGTTTAGTGGTTTCAAGATTGGTATTGTAATATATTGATAGTAAAAATTAAAATAATTAAATAAAATATATATTCATTTAATTTATATGACAAATAATAAGAAGGAAAAATAAGTTATTAAATCAATTCATATGACAAATAATAAGAAAGAAAAATAGTTTAACTTTTAATTTGGTTGAATTCATTTCATATAATTGATTAATAAAACTTTTGTGAAATGGAAAAAGATCTAATCAAGAAAATCTCAATGTATTCTTTCTTCTACACATAAAATCAAACTAAATTTAATAATAATATAGCCACCTAAAGTAATAACACAATGTGATATTAAAATTAGACAAATTCAAGCTCACCACCAAATGTTCACAACTCATGGCTTGTAAACTTAGATTCTAATTTTTCATCCTTAAAATAATGAAAAGAAATCATCACTACTCGCAAGCCATTAGGTTTGTGTCATATAAACAAATCGATTTTCATGTGTTGATTTGAATTCAAAGAGCATATCGTGCATTTCAGTTTGAATTAAATATGCATCGAAGAGTATCAAGTAAAGAAATTGGTATTGAAATCTAAAACAATTGTCAGCAATAGATAGGCATCTATCTTCCTTACAAAAACATACTAAAAGTTAAACTTTTTGTTTTTTCAGATTATCGAAAATATAGTGATTTTTCAAAAAATTTGCTGTTTTTTATTATAAAACATACAGATCGTGAAAAACAAATGATAAAAAATTTAGAAAAATCTATTGTATTTTCTATTTTCTATTTTTTATCAAAAATAAATCACACAGATTATGAAGATTATGAATATGAATAGAAATAAATAGACGCATCACATAGAATTTACTCATACAGCAATAGTAGTTCTTACTTATACAACAATAGTAGTTTAATATTAAAAGGAGGAATACATATGCGTGAAGATAAATTTTACACCAGAGAATTATACACAGTGATGAAGCTAAACACGTAACATATCCAACTTTTAAATTTACAATTAGAACTGCTTCTGAATATGATATTAAAGTATACTGGTTGCCATACTTTTTGACCTCCAAATACGGGTCTGCAATCATTAAAACTTTCAAGAACATAATAATATCATTTATTTTGCCACATTCCTCTACTTTTAACTCCAACTGTATTATGATTGGAAACCATTAATATTTATGAAAAAGTTGCACGTCCCATGGAAGGAGGAGTCAACATAACACATACGTTACACAAAAACTAACTTTGAAACAGAATATGTTGCTTCATATTATTTCTTCTCATCCTCAAAGGCATCTGTATTTAACAGGAACCAGTCTATTCTTCATCATAACTCATGTAGAGCAAAGGATTTGGAGCAATTTGGGTTCAGGTTTGTATAACCTCTTATTCTCTATTCTCTTTCAAGTTTATGGGTGTTCATTTTTTTCTATAATATGACACTATTTCAATCTCTTGCCATATAGATATGGATGCTGCTATCCTCTTTACAAAATGTATTGTTGACCAAATTTTTAAAAATAAAAAATACAGTAAATTTTTTTGAAATTTTCAATATTTGATCTTCATGATCTGCATATTTTGTGATCGAGAACAACAAAAATTTTGAGTAAAATTCACTGTGTTTTCATGAATCTGAAAAAAATGAGCCCTTTGTCTAAATATCTCATATTTATGTTGGTTTATTTTTTAATGTTTGATGAGTCTAGTTATATATCTAGATTTACGTTGAGTTGTGCAATCAATCTTTTGGTGTTTGGTGATTCTAGTTATTCATATTTAATTTGTGCAGGGCCATAACAAAGATTTGCTTGGCAAATTTTGTGGAGATTTCAAATGAGAACCCAAATCAAGCTATTGAAAGGATCATTGGATTTGACAATATCATTGTTGTTCTTATGCTTTATTATCCATATGAATTTGTTCCAAGTTAATGGAAGTGAAAATGATAGCACCCATCATCTTGTTTACAAGGAATCCAAAGCTGAAAAGAGTAAACTTGAATCTCCATGGTTGATTAAAACCGTATTCAGGCATAGAGAATTGTTTTGCAGGGTGGAGAATGAAGCATCATGCCAGAATAATGTTATCAACGTCAATTCTAAAATGAAATGTTGCAAGTACAAGTGTGTGGATGTGAATTCAAGTCGGTTCAATTGTGGACAATGTGGTGTCAAATGTTTCTTTGGGCGGAAATGTTGTAATGGAGTTTGTGCTCATTTGAAGACTGATGTACTCAATTGTGGCAGATGCAACTATGCATGTCCTCGAGGGACTCGTTGCTTTTTTGGTATGTGTGGTTATCCATAACCACACCTAGTTATCCCCTACCTTCTTATCAATCTCCTTCATTTGATCCATTATCTTCTTATACCTAATTCTTGCATTTGCATCCACAATGAATATATTGCAAGCTTCATTATATAACCCATCCAATCAATAGGCAAAACTACTAAGTGAAATCATACCACCACTAGATTTATCACCCATTTAATTCCATTAATATGGTAGATCATATTGGAAGGAAAGTTGTGCTCACCAGCTATAAATGTTTTATAATAAATAAAGGAACACTATATTTATGATATATATATATATATATATATATTTTTAACCCATTTTAAATAGTCGATTCAAAATGAAATTGAGAAGAAAATGTGTTTGTAGGATTTGTACATTTATTTTTTTAACCGTTAGATTGAATTTTTATCCATGTGAAAACCCTATTTTTAAGAATTTCTAAAAATTAAACATTCCTAAATCCTACCAACAAGTTTCTAATGATTCTTTTTTGTGGACAAGTTTATTGAAATGCAACAAACATATTCATATTTTAGAGTATTCAACACTAATTTTGGGAATTCAAATTTATTTGGTAAGTTGTTCCAAGAAGCCCTAATGAAATGAAATTTAATAGAAAAGAGTTATTTTGAAATTCTGAAAGTAAAGGTACTCTTGAGAGATCATGTGAAATGCACAAGTTTATTTACAAGTTTTATTGATTGGATGTAAATGTGAAATAGATATTTATTATGCATTTTTTAAGTATTTGTTAAAATCTTGTGTTTGTTGCATACTACTTATGCATCCCTAAGATCAAATAGATAATTAAATCAAACACCTCGTATTTTACTTTATTTGCATTCAATTAAACATTGCATTGCACGTAGTATATCATTATGTTAAATCTATTCGATGGAATTGAATGATGTGATTAAGAAAAATGTGGGAATATTATAGATTTTGACAATTTGTGATATATATAAAATATTGCATTTATAATATTATTGATCATGAGTATGTCAATTTAAGAAAAATAAATAGAGACAGTTTTATATAATTATGTTAATTTTAGATAAATAAGACTTTTTTTTGCAATATCACAAAAAAATTGATAGTTAAATTATTACCATTAGATGTAAACCTAATATCAAAATATATGAATAATTTGATCAAAAAATAACTTTATTTAATCTTTTTTACTGTGATTTTCTTTTTCTTTTTAACCCATCTTAAATAGCGGGCTCATATTGTATCATTATGTTAAATCTATTCAATGGAATTGAGTGATATGAATAAGAAAAAATTGGGAATATGATAGATTTTGATTTTATATATATATATATATATATATATATATATATATATATATATATATAATATTGCATTTATGATAATATTGATCATGAGTATGTCAATATAAGAAAAATAAATTTAGAGATCTTTTTCTATAATTATGTTAATTTTAGATAAATAAGAATATTTGTGCAATATCAAAAAATAACTTTATAACCATGTTGACAAAAATCAAGTATAATCATTGTAGAATTTTCTTAATGCAAAATAATAATAATAATTTAACATCATATTTTTTTGTCAATTTTTTCTTTTTTATGTATATGTATATGAAATGTGTCAAGAAGTGACAAGGGAAAATGGTTTGATCTAAGCAATGATTACAATTATGTTTCATACTATCTGTGTAAAATGATTTAAAGAACCCCTAAAGTCAATTTCATATGTTTAAGAATTTGTACATGAACAAATGTAGTAGAAGCTAAATGAATTAAGAAACTTTCATATTCAAGTATAGAATGGATCTAGTCCTATAACCCCCTATCAAACTTTACAAGTATAGCATAGGTAATGAGCTAGCTTCATACATCCACAAAAGATGATCTTTATAAAAAGTAAAATACATAAATACAAAATAAAATGAAATTGCATCTACAAGCTAATCTCTCTAATTACCACTATGGAGGTAACTATTGAACCTATACATTAGGTGAGATCCATTTCCTCCTCAATCATTAGATCTTCAAAATTTGGATTCAAATGGTCATTGGAAAGTGTGAAATACATATAACACTACTAATATATTATTAAATAGTCCATTCCTATTACTAAACAAATTAATGAAGGGTTCTCCCTTAACACCACAATTACAGAACATAAATAGAGAAATAACAAAATTTTAACATGAACTAAAATTGGACTTCTTATTATCTCCAAAAGCATGGAATTGCATATTCTTAGGATCACAATATGAAGAGCCACATGGGCACTTTCTTTATAATATTCTTCAAGATAAAGTCGCACACTACCACTAGAACTACCCTAGACCACCCTATGGACCTTCAAGACTTATATAGGTGATTTTTTACCCCTTGGGAAGGTTCTAGACATTTAGCCCTAACCCTTTAGGCTGACCAACTACCAAATAATTAATATTTTCATATTTATTACTTAAGGTCAACTCAAAATAATTACAAAGTATACTTTTAGGTAACCCAGCTTCCAAAGGCCATAACTTTCAAACTGTAGCTCTAATTTGTAATTACAAGTACTTTTCAAAAATGGTAGCTCCAAATCTATAGCAACTTGATTGTATAAGCATCATTAGACAACATTCAACCTTGTTCTAGAGCATCTAAGGCTTTCAAAATTGAACTCAAATATTTTGTACTAAAAAACCTCAATAATTTATGCAATACATATGGTATGGCAATGAGGCTCCACTAGCAAGATGATATGACTGAGATGAACATCCACCCATGAAATTAGAACATTCTGAGCTCAGATGAACCACTTACTAAAACTAGTGAGTTTCTGCAAATAGTAACTCTACATTGAAATAACCCTTATTGAAAAAATAAAAATATAAATTTTTTTGAGTGATGCAAGATTGTCATTACACCCAAGATGCTCCATTATTAAACATTTGAGGTAATTTGAGAAGTCACTACTAGATTTATCCCTATATTCCAACATTAATTTCTGATGAAGGGGGCACATTTTGTGAAATTGGTGTTTTTTTTCAACTGAACCCCAACATCATCAAAATTTTGAATACCTAGGTTTAGACTGTCAAATTTCACACAATAACAAGGAATTCAAAAAAAAAAAGACAAACACCAAATCATTTTCACAATCGACCTCATGCAAAATTCATTATTTGAATGCAAGGTTTGAACATGAGATTTTCATGCCAGTGACTCAATGCTAGAAGCTGACATATCATTGATATTACCTAGGTAAGGACATGTACTACCTCAAGTTTATGTGAAATTGGTGGGGTTTTTTCAATTGCACCCCAATGTTGTCATAATTTTCACTACCTAGGTTAAGACCATCAAATTTTAGATGATAACGGGGAATTCACAAAAAAGGTAAACACCAAATCATTTTTACAATTAACCTCATACAAAAGGCACTATTCAAACATGACATTTGAACATGAAATTTTCCTACTAGTGAATCAATGCTAGAAGCTAGCATATCATCAATATTACCTTGGTAAGGATGTTTATTGTCTCAAGTTTGTGTGATTTAAAAATGAAATTGTTTGAAATTTGATTTATGCAATTTGAAAATGAAATTTTTTGAAACTTGATTTAGGTGATTTGAAAATGAAATTGTTTGAAACTTGATTTAGGGGATTTGAAAGCTTGAAACCTAATTTTCCTTTAAAATTGAATCACTTGAAACTGCAAAAAATCTATGCAAAAATGCCATCAATTATACCCTAAGAACATTGTAACCCTTGACACATTTGAGTAGTACAATTCATGGAACCAATATTTTTAGGATGACTTCCTATCAATAGTAAGTTATAGCATAAATACAGCCCCCTCACCCAAATGTATAAAATACCCATCCTCATGGCATTCATATATTCATTTAGTATCCACTAAACCTAATTATTGTTTTTTTTAATATGTTTGTGTGGTTTTGATTAATAAAGCTTTGTGGGATTTGATGAGAAATAGTTGGGATTTTTTGAAGATGTACAAGAATATAAATAGTCGTGAATTACCAAGCACTAAATAGTGTGGTTCCTTTTTGTACACAAATTTGATGTGGTCTTCTAACTACATGCTCTTTGCTCTCTCATCTTTGCATATGCATAAATCAATGATAAAGAGAAACCATGGGGCTACATAATGCAAGCTTTTTTTGAGTTGGGGGAATGGAAGGTAAATTTAAAGTCATTAAGATTTTGATTTATTTTATTATAGAAACACCCCTACCTAGTTTTTCATTCATTTATTCAATGAGGATTCAAGAGTGAATATATATTTTTTGTTTCTTGATGTTCCCTTGTGATTTATGTCTCTACAGTGATATTTTATAGTGGATAAGGAAGAAAGGGAAAAGTAAAAGTAAGGGTCTTGTATACATAGTGTATTACAAGTGGCTTACATGTAAGCACATTAGTAGCCAAAAGGAGCAGTAAGAGGCTAAGTCAATCAATAGTAGAGGTAATAGTAGTAATAGTACTAACTATACCATACTATACTATATAGAGGAAGACTATAATATGATTGCAAATAATAATTGGGCCTAGGCATGTTCCTACCCATCATATGATCATGTAGTAGGAAATCCAAATAATCATTTATCAATCTTAGTTATAGACCCACAAACTCCTTTCTATTCCCCTGTGACCAAATTTTGCATTCACTTACTTTCTACCATTACTAATAACACACATATTCACCCATGCATGTATTCTCTCTTTTAGGATTTTGAGATGCATCATAGAAGGAGATTATAATATCCCATCCCCCCCCCCCCCCCCAACAAATCCAAAACCTCTTCTCCACATCCTTTAATGATAATGATATATACACATAATCTTCCAACACCAAACAATCATGTCTATGGTGATTCTTTTCTTACACATGTACACACCAAGATGAGGGAATCTATATTCATCTTTGATATATGTGCATCTCTACATATCTCATTCATCTATTTTTCCCATCTCTCCTAACACAGGAATATAAGAAGTCAACACAACATCTACCAACAACCCACATATCAAATTTTTCAAAAGGCTAAGTAAGCATGTGACAAATTGAGTAGGATTTCCTTAGCTTTTATAGTGGAGGATAGTTAAAATAATCCATTTGTTTTCTTGTATTTTTGTGAGTTTATTGGGAAGAGAATTCAATAATTGAGGAACTTAACTTTGGTTATAGTCATGAAAAGGGTGATGTACAAATGCCTCCTGGATTTAGTTTCCATCCCACTAATGAAGAACTTATAATATACTATCTCATGAGAAAGGTTTTAGCCAGAAGTTTCGCAAGAAATGTCATTTCTGAAGTATCATACTCATTACATCATAAGGTGTTTGAAGATATTTTTAGTATCAATAAATCTTGGCCTTTTATTAAGAAGATGTAATCCCCATGTGAGAAAACTCTTATCATCAAGTTTAAAGTATGACCTTATGTGTATCTTATTAAAAACTTATAGGATTAGTATCTTTATTATTGGTACAGCTATCAAAAACCAAGGTTGAACTAATAGTGCACCCTACCAATATCATTATTTGTTCTTCTTGCATCAATCATCTTCCTTGTTTTGAAATAATTATTCTTATTTCCATATCAATATACTTTTTAAAGTCTTGTAGAAATTATAGCTCATTGGCTAATGTGACTTCTCTACGTGTGCCTCTCTAATGTGTAATTTTTTGTAGTATTTAATGATTCTCAAGTGGATTATTCTACAATTTTATCCTATTATTTGATCATTTCTGGAATATGTGCTTACATTATTGATTTATGTTTGTGATATCATGATTCTTCATGTTCATGGTTTACTTGGTTTAATTGGTTATTGAAAGAAAGATGGAATGATATCAAGGGAAGAATTGGTTTCTCATAAATACACTCTTATTCTACCAACTTTTCTTGACCAAACAATGGTCTTCATTGTCTTTGAACATACCCTAATTGACATAACTCCTCTTCTCAAATATAAAACCCTTTAAACCTCAGTAACACACAATTAGGTCCTCCTTGATGAAATAGTCAACATTACTTATACTAAAACATCATTTCATAACTAATATTTCAAGTTCCATATATAACTAGGTCTAAGACAATTAGTGTACTTGTGGCATCATTTTTCTTAGTTTGTCATAGTTAGAGACCAAATTTTTGATATCTCAATTTTATTTTCCTGTGGACCATTAAATCATGACATATAATATAAGCGAAGAAAAAAATAGAAAGACACTTGCTAGATTGTGGTCTAACTTCAAACAAAAACATGATGCAAATTGTTAACACTTTCTATATTGTGGTCTAACTTGCAAAAAAATTAAGGGCCAAAATATTAGAAGAGTTAACATCAAAAGAATTAAGAGACAATGTAGCAAACATGGTCACATTGTTGTATACATATCCTATAATTTTTAGCTGACATAAGATACTTGTATTACATATACAAGAACCTAGTCCCCTTTACCAAGCATCTCTCATAGTCTCATGGATCAACATGTATAAATCGATACACTATATAGAGAGATTATTTATTTAATAAAATTATGATTAGTGAGATTAATGTCTTGTAAATATATATATATATATATATTTACCATCTATCTCTCTCATTTAATGGAGTGCAGATACCAACAAATAGTTAATTATCATATGTGTCTTCCTTTAGTGAGGTAAATTTAGTAATAGAAGATGAAAGTGAGACATGTGGTATGTCTCTAATTGGGAGATCAACTAGAGGTTAAAAGACCAAAAGGAAATTCAATAAATACATGAAATTTTTCCTTTCTCAAGCCAGGTCATGTTCTTATGTTGATGAGAATAAAGGATAATTTGAGGTTCCCTTTAGGTACCAACATCTACAAATTCAATGGGTACTTAAGGAAATTTCTCCAGTAAACACTAGCTTTTGTGTTAACAAAAGGATATATTATGTAACACCATCATTGTTGTATGATTTGGGCCTATTTTCCATAGATGGCATAAAGATCTCTTACAAAAAAAATGTTGAATGAATGGACTATGTTGGACCTTGTTATGATTATAAAATTTGGATGTAGATTATTTGATATAAAAGAGTATGCATAGGTGTGCACTCTTTGCAAACTATATCCAAAAAAATCTAATTATCAATGTAAAATATTGGTTAAACACATTGATGGAAGGCCAAAATCAATAGGTCATATCATAGTTTTATAAATAGTACATGACCTATATCAACTCTTAAGAAACCCAATTGCATCTTTGAGGCACACAAGGAAAATCTTGCATTTTTATGTGCAATAAAATCACTATGTGTAAGGGAGGAGCTAGTCATTGATTACAATTTGAATCAATTAGATTAAAAAAAAAGCCACTATAGTAGGGGTGGTACATACTATAAACCATTTAAACTAACCTCCAAATAATGACTTCAACACAAAATTTTATTATTAAGTTTTTTTCTAATGTTTTTAATATTTAATAGCCACATGGATTAGCATAGTAACAACAAGAATATTGATACTCTCAATTCTTCTTCCCAAAAGGTATATCTCATAATTGTTAAAATTGGATGGAAGCAAATTGTTATTTTATTATGTTATTTTCTTGAGTGTATTATAGTAAGTTTGATAGTATTAATAATATTATTGTCATATCTAGTTGATCGGGAAAAAGAATTGTAATGTGTGCCCATCATGGAGGAGAGTTCTAATGAGGATTATGATGATATTATTATAGAATTTTTTGACACAATTTTCATGATTAAAAAATATTTAAGGATAGTACATTAAAAGTTCTTAAGTTGTCAAAAAATTACCCTCAAAATTCTTAGATAGATGAGAGGGTAAATAGATTCTTGGACCAAGAACATACCTTAAGAGTAAGTAGTAATAAAATATTTAATTATTAAAAAAGTCCAATAATGATTGATTTTTTATACTCTTTTATGTCATTAACCTAAGTATGGACATGTTGTTTTTATAGAGTTGTTTCTCATATTCATGATCCTTCTCACCTTGATGAGGGTACTTTAGGTAGTACAAGTGATTCTCATGTTCTATCTCCCACTTGGACATCCTATTCATAATATCCTCATGTTGTTCCATCCATTTCTCCTAGGTGATGTTGATAATACCATTCAAATATCATCTTTAACAAGGTCATGCACATGTGAACATCCCATTGCAATATCGGCAACATAGAGTGCACAATAATCTTCTATTTCACAACATATTAGTGTGTAGATCTCTCTTTTTCTCTCTAATTTGTTATGTATTTATTTATGTTGAAGTGTTCTTCCTTGGGGGCATGTCATAATGCATTCAATTTATGTAGTGAGATTTGTAGGAGATGAGAAGGGTACAGAGGGATTTCCTAGATGCTCCCATATTGCCAGTATGGGATTGGTAAAGGATTGTGTATTGCTTGTGAGAAACACATAAATTATTCTCTTAAAGATACCAAAGTTTCTAGGAACTTTAAAGTAATTAGTATATAGTCCAATTATAATTTACTTATTTATCACTCTATTTTGACTAATGATCCCATGATTTTTGGTAGGGAATAATATTTTTTATAAATATCTTCATAGCATTACATTGGGGATATTAAATCCCACTATACGTCAAAGGTGGACATCATATGTGGACTCACACTAAACCACTATTTCTATTTCATATCATTGCTAGGATAGTTTTCCTTTGATCCAATTTTTAAACTATATTAAAGGTAGCTTCACTTCATTTTGAAGCCAACAAGTTTATTTTTTCTCAAAAGGTCGAACCACCAATGTCCAAACAAAAAAACATGATCTCATAGATCATATGAAAAATCTTTTTGGGGATCATGCATTCGATGAAGACAAACTTCTTGGGATAGATGGGTTATATCTTAAACATCTAAGGAACTAGTATAGGTCAAATTTAGTGAATAACCCAAAGTGTGAGCATCCCCTTGGATTATAGTTGATGAGTAGAAGAACTTGAATTTGGATAGGAAGGAGAAAAAATTGAAGAGAAGAGGACACACACCACCAAACAGAAACCAAAGGTATTTGATACTATTAAGAATGTAATTATTTACTAGTTTATCTTTATATTTATATAATCTAACATATTATTTTATAGATTTACTAACACGCAAAATAAATGAAGGTAAGGCTACAAAAGTACAATCAACACAAGCTTGGGTTTGGTGGTTTTTTTATCTTGCCGCATGAGTTGTAAGTATTAGTAAATAAAATATTGTATCAAAATATTTATAAATTACAAACAATTTAATTTTAATTTACATTTCAAGAAAAGTGCATGATGTAGGAAAACATTTAGGGCCCTAAGTTCAACCAACCACTCATAGATGAAGTAAAGAAAGTTCTCTATAAGAAAGGCTATGCAATTGTGGTTGAATGACTTCAAGAATCAAGTGGGAAAGATAGTTCTATTATTGGATCTATTACACAAGTAAAAAATCTAAATAATTTTTTTTAATTAAATACTTTACCAATAGTATATTTGATTTTATGTCTCAGCATTAAGTGGCTATATTTATTTTATATAAGCAATGAATTAATGTGCATAAAATTGGAATGTGGAATATTGCTTCTAGAGCACAATCTACAAGTGGTGAAGGTCCCAATTAGGATTCTAAGACTATGGGTAATCATTTTCTATTTTTTTAATGCAATTATTAATATGACTAATCATCTTTAATTTAAACTAGTATATTAATACATGTAACCTTTTTTGTTACTATTTTAGAGCATGTAGTCAATGATGAACAAGTGGAGAATGACCCACCTACAAGTGAAGTTCCTCCATGAAGTAAAGAGGAAAAATTTTATTCCTTTCAAAAAAATTAATTGTAATTGGTTTTTGTATTAACTTAACCTTTTATATTTCAGCTCCAGAGGGGTTTTCAAAAGCTAAGTTCGAGGGGAGATAAAATGATGTGGAAGATCATGATGTTGCCCCCTTAGATAGAGAGCAAAAAAGTTGTGTTCCTTAAATTATTCACACTTGTAACAATAATAAAAATTTCTCATGAATTCAAACTATTTCTTTATTGTTGAAGTTACCCCCCCTTTTGCAAGTTTGGCCTCATCCTTGCACTAGGCTTACAATGAGGAAAGTAGAAGAGGAACATGACAAAGTACTTGTTACTTTCAATTAGATTAGAAGGAATAAATTACCAAAAAAATCATTAATTTAATGTGCTTTATTTGATAAAGAATATGCTTCACATTCCAGAGACCTATCAATGATCAAACTCCACCTTATGATACAGTACTTTTCACATATCACTTACCTTCAATTTCTAATCTTGATGTTGATCATATTTCCATCTAGTTTTTTGTGACTATCCAAATAGATCATTTCATCAATCACTATACATAATATCAGACCCTAGAATTGATCCATCCCTAGCACCTTGACTCTCCAATGCACTACCACATGGAGAACCTCGTAAACTTTATGTCGAATCGTAAACACATAACATTTCCCAAATTTATTCTAAAAACCTGAAATCATAATCTTTATTCTTGTGATAGTTACCAGTACACATATTTATGACAGTCATAACCCATCCTCTAACTTCATGCCACTCACCCCTAAGCTAAGGAACATCTACTAGGTTACTTTAGACTCTCATGTGAAGGAGAAAGGTACATCTAAGGAATGGTCCTACTCAGCTTCTCCGAACAAGGTGTAGACACCTAAATTTGATTACACCACTTTAGTAATCCTATTTAGTTATTTGTAAAGGCATCATTAATTAAATTTTTATTTAATTAATCCTTTTCCATCCCTAGTTGATTAATTTAATTAATCATCTATAGTCCTAATTGATAAATCAAATAACCTATCAATTAAATCCTATTCTTCTATCTAATTCCAAAAATTCCCATTTATTAAATAAACCTATTTGATAAATAAAAATCCTCAAATCTAAAAACCCCTAACTTATCCCTAATCCTCCATTTAGCCTAATCCACCCCATCCACCCATACTAACCAAGCTTAGCCACTAACTCACCCAACCTCATTAATGTCATCCACTTGCACATCTCTAACATCTCTAATCTAATCCTAAACCCAAGCCTAATCCACCCCCTAATGTTGTCACATTCCTTAAACAAGTTTAAGACTTTCCTAATCCAAACCAAAGTCTCCCCTCAAAAATCCCAACCACCAAGTCATGAGTGCTCTTACAAACCATAAAAGACTCTTACAAGCCCACTCATGACTCTTACATCCATCTTCCACACTCTTCCATCTTCCACACTCATTCCTCTTACATCTCTCTTACATACTCAACCCCACTCATCATGCCTTTAACCAACCCCTTACCCTACCCTCTCACACTCATCCTCCTTGTGACAAGTGTCACCTTCCCATTGGTGCTAAACAAGCACAATCCATGTGCTCCCCTTTGAGTGCATCTTAGCCCTCCTTAACCATCTCCCCATCCTTGCATCTAAGCCCTCCATCCCTCTACCCCTTGGCCTATAAATTGAATCCCATCCCAAGCCATTTCATCAACAATCTTTGAGCTAAAGTTACCATGCTATTTTGAGAACCAAAGCCATAAATCTTACCCTTATAATGCCAAATTGAGAGCTCACAAAGCTACCAATTTGCCATTACCCACCTCCATTGAAGCAACTTTTGAGCATCTTGAGCATACATCCACATCAAAGGACACATCTACAAAATCAAGGAAGCATGGAGTGTTTTCTCCTTTGAGGTTTTGCACTTCTTATTTTCTTTTTTTTTGTCTAAGCTTATATGGGAGTTTAGTTTTAGTTTGTGAATGTTTCTCTTATTGCTAATGTTCTTTGCATACTAAAATCTTGTTCTACACAAGGAACAAATCCAAGCTCCCCAAGGCACTTTACTACTTCAACTCAAACCTCCAATAGACTCTCTAATAGTTACAAGATCCTTAAAAGGATCATTCCACATCACAAATCCACCTTACTCCACCTTTACATTGTACCTATCCTCCACCAACATTATGTCAACATCATCTTGCCTTCCAAAATCATTTTCCAACTTCCCTTCCAACATTTATCCTCAACATGGATCATATCAACTCTAATGGAATCTTCAATTTTGATCATATTTTTCAACTTGATCGATTGCATATTCTTCATGCTAGTCACCTATTCCCTATATACAATTCCAAGTAAAGCATGGCTCCCTTCATTCTACTATATATCTTCCTTTAAGATATTTTTATATTGGAGGTTTCTATATAAATATTTCAAAAAACATTTTGTGGACTCCATTATGTGTACTAAATATTCTTGCAATCTATGAAAAACTATAGATTCCCTCTTTTAATTATGGGTGCCCTCAATTTGATCTTTTCCCAAAAAATAGCAACCCTCCCAACATGTTTACAAGGGAATTTCCAACATTGAGATATCTTTGTTTCATATATATGTCTAAGGTTTCTCTGTTATTTGGCACTTACCATTCTTGTCTATTATTTACTGCATTTACATTAAATTTATAAATGTTCTTGTAGCATGCAAAATCTCTATTTAGGATTGTATCATTATCATTATAGACACCTATAACTTTGTATGCACCATTGTTAGTATATTTATTGGAAGGTCTAGTTGAAATGTAACACATCCATGCAACTTTACTACCCTTTTTCATGTGCACTTGAATCCTTGGGATACATCTAAAATGTAAATCCTACATATGAATTTTTTTTATATAATTATGGCATTTACATGACTATGTTCCTAATCTAATGTATTATAAATTATAATTATATCGTACTATCAGATACCTCTATTTTAGCTATTATGAATGATTTTTGTAACATCATTGGAATGGAGTTTTATAGAAGGCCTTTCCTTTATGCTTTTATAGTGGTTCTATTATTTCCTTCTATGATATTGAATACATCACTATTGAAACTATTTTACAAAATCCTCACTATAACTTCCATTGGTAAATGTGTCTATCTTTGATTTGTATGTAATCTAAAAATATGATACTCTTGTAATACTCCTAAAGATTTTATAATATATGTGTGTATTCATAAATTATTATCAGTACTCTAACTATGACATTTCTTCCCTCTAGTAAGGCTTAAGAATATAATAGCATCTCTCTCTCTCTCTCTCTCTCTCTCTCTCTCTCTCTCTCTCTCTCTCTCTCTCTCTCTCTCTCTCTCTCTCACACACACACACACACACACACACACATAGAGTGTTAAATAAATAAATAAAATTAAAAACTTGGAGGATAGAGAAAGTGACGAATTTGGAAGAAAAATTCAAAAATAGAAAAAATGGAGAAAAGGCTTTTTCATTTACCAAGGTGCATGGGTGGCATAAAAATAAAAATAAGAAAATGGTTGTCATTTCATATATCGAGGTGTGTAGGTGGTATTTAGAATTTTGTGAAAAATTCCTTAAATCATGCATTTAATAGTTATTGTGATCAATAATTGAAATGTAATTTTCTAATTGGCCCACATAGTGGTGCTTAGTTGTAATTGGGGTGGGAATTTAATATTTATTGTAAGGTGGTTGCATTCACCTTCTATCCCACATTGGTTGTGTTTGTAACATCTTGGGTGGTAAATTCTTATATAAGCAAGGCATATGATCATTTTTAATGAAGCTTTGAAGGTGTAATCTCTTTGTGGTAGAAGCTTTGGAGGTGAAGTATCTTAGTGCATAAGATCTTAGTTGGGAAGCTCTTCTTATTGAAGCTCTTTGAGTTCAATCTCTTTGTTTGTAAGGTCTTCTTGTGTAGAAGCTTTGGGTGATAGTTTGCAGTTCTCTATTGCAGATTATTCTAAGGAAGGGACCCATGTGAGTTTTCATAATATATTTCAAAATTTTATAATTATGCGTTTGTGTCAAAAATAATAAGCCCATATTTTCTTCTCACCAATCACTTTTTTTTTTGTTTTTGTTATGTGTTGTGGTATTAAGGGAGCACCCTTCATCAAGTGCTATCAGAGCAGTAGTTCTTGAGTGTGTGGACAAATCATTGAATGTGAGATAGTTTGCACCAAGACCTTGGGTTGGGTAAAGTTTTTCAAGAAGAAGTTCTTGAGAGTGTAGATGGACCCCCAAGTGTGAGACAGTTTGCATGAGAGTCATGATTTCAGCTAAGTGTGTAGACAAATTGCCAATTGTGAGGCAATTTGCACAAGGTGCTTGTGTTGAGTGAAGATTATCTTATGAATAATTGATCATGGAGAAGATAAAGAAGAACATAACTTTTGTGATTGGATGGATTTTGAGGATTCCTAGACTTGAGAGATTTAGAAAGAGAATGCAAGAAGAAATATTTTTGGATTTCTAAAAGAGGATGAATGAGTTAGAAGCAAAGTTGTAAAACATAAGAGTTCTTCATCTAAAAGGAGATTTTGATAATTATTTGGATGCAAGGAATAAAGAAGACCAAGTGGAGTATCACACATGCAGTACAAAAGGGGAGCTAGAGGATAAAGATACAATTACTTGTGAAGTTGACGTTGAAGAAGATGAAGAAGAAGAGGAAGACCATGAAGATGAAAATATTTATGAACCTAAAATAAATGAAGACAATTTGAAGACTACAACAATACAGGAAGAGTATAATGTCTTGGTTAGAGTTCAAACAAGTGAAGCGGTTGCATGCCTTATTAAAGACCTAAAAGAAGAAAATAAAGATGAAGATGTGAAAGAGGTAAACTTCTATGAATCATGGGATTTTGAATTTGAGAAGGATTTGAAAGATAGTGATGATGGTTTACATGATGATCTTGTTAGTTATTTTTAGTATGCAAAAGAAGATTTGTATGGCATTGTTGAGTTTATTATAGGTGCATTAAAACCTACAAGATTGGAGGAGAATTAGAGTTATACTTGGAAAAAGTTAATTGGAGAAGAGTATTATCAGCAGCAAACACTTGTTCCAGCTAGATGTTGGAAAAGAAGAAAGAAGGAAATACATCAGCGATGAATACTAGTTCTAGCTAGGTATTGGAAGAAAAGAGAAAAATATCATTGGCATCTATTTCATTTTATGAATCCATATTCACAAAAAAATTCCTACCATAGGTGTCTGATGCAGGAGCATCTTGCATCACAAAATAAAAGTGGGGTGTGATAAAATTTATTGAAAAAAAACAACTAGAGGAGAGAAAAAGTGTCAACTTTGGAAGAAAAATAATTTTAAAAGAAAATTAAATGGAAAAAAAATGGCTTTTTTCATTTACCAAGGTGCATGGGTGGCATAAAAAGAAAATTAAGAAAAAGGATGTCATTTTATTTATCAAGGTGTGTAGGTGTTATTTTAGAAGTTTGTAGAATGTTCCTTAAATCACACAATTAATATTTGTTGTGATCCAGAAACGAAATGTAATTTTCTAATTGGCCCACATGGTTGTTCTTAGTTGTAATTGGGGTGGGAATTTAATATTTATTGTAAGTTGGTTTCATTTACCTTTTATCCCACATTGGTTGTGTTGTAATTTTTAGACACCTAAATCTGATGACATAAATAGGTAATCTTATTTAGTCATCTCCTAAGACATTATTGATTAAATATTTACTATTTAATTAATTAATCATCATCCCCTAGTTAATTATTTTATTTAATTAAGTATAGTCCAATTGATGAAATCAAATGATAACCCAAAATCAATTTATTAATTAAATTCCTATTCCTCTATTAAATTAAATAAATCCTCAAATCTATTTAATTTAATCTCATATCCTCATTTTATTAAATAAATCATTTAATAAAATATCTAAAACCCTAAAAGCATCCCTAAACCCTATCCTAACCCCTAATCCAACCCATTCACCCATACTAACCTCACTTAGCCACCTAACTAACCCTTCCCATCAAAGCTAAGCTACTTGCCCTCCTAACCCCCTTTCTAAGCTAATCCTAATCTCCCTCCTAAACATGTGCACAAATTTAAGCAAGGGTTAAGACTTGCTAACCCAAGCTAAAGTCAAAAAATCTCCTCCCCTCACCCTCCAACATTTATGGCTCTTACATCCCCCTTTATGACTCTTACATGTCTCTTGCATACTCAACCTCCCTCTTTACTCCCTTGACCAACCCTTATCCTATCCTCTCACACTTATCCTCCTTGTGACAAGTGTCACTTCCCTATTGGCTCCAAACAAGCACAATCCTTGTACCTCCCTTTCAATGCATCTTAGCCCTCCCTCACCATCCTTGCATCTTGACCATCCATTTTCCTACCCCTTGGCCTATAAATAAAACCCTCTCCCCTCACAAAAATCATCCACCTTTCATGCATTGTTATAATGCTATGTTGAGAGCTTGAAAACTACCAAAATACCATTATAATGCTAAAATCTCTCCATACCTCCATTGTTGAAACCATCCCCCATGCACACCATCCATCCACTTGAAGCTTGAGCACACATCCTCTCCCATTAGGGACAAATCCACTTCATCATGGGTCACACCATAAGGAGCCTACCATTCTTGGTTTGCTTCCTTTTGTGGTGATAAGCATTAGTCCTATCTTAAGTGATTAACTACTTTAGTTTTGTTAATACTCTCATTTAATAGTTAGTATTCATGTTACATTACTAGATTAGGTGATACATTTTTGCATGCCCGGTGGGACCCTACATTTGGGTCAGTATAATCATGTTGTTTGTGTTTTCTATGCTAAACTAACCAAAATGGTATTTTGTGCTTATGGGTGTGTGTAGGTGGTCTACTAATATTTTTGTAGGTGCACAGGTCACTCTTTGGAAATCATGCTCCTAGTCATCAAATCGGTTTTAACTTTGAAACACTTCCAAATCCTATTTGTTTGGATCCCATGACCCCAAGAATGCAAACCCATGACTGTGGGATTGCAACAATAGACCCGGAAGAAAGTGAACTCACAAAAGTGAGTTTGCTATTTTCCATTAACCCTTATCAGCACTATCCTAAAATAACCCCCACATCCCTGGTAGACTTCTTCTTGCGAGAACGCTAGCATTTACCTGTGGGAATGTTCTATAGCACCTGCAAGATCATGTCACCCTATTGGTCAAACCTCTAAAAACCACTTCTCCTATTGCCAGTCAAACCCACTGAAAAACCTCTCCATAGGAACACTGCTACAAGAACCTGCTAGATCTTTGTTTCGTAGGATTGCTCTATAACTTTTTAACCTGTGGCCCATTTTTTCTGCACTTTTTTCACCAGTTCTCTATACTGCAATCTTGCTACCTTTTACCTGTGTTCCTGCATCGCAGGATTACTATCCTATACCCACGAGATCGCTATCACCTACCCATAGGATTTCTCTTTTACTTACTAGATCACTATCCTAAACCCATAAGATTGTTGTTTTTTTTTTTTTTTTTAAGGATGTATAGATCAAATTTTGAATTTTGGTGGTTATGTAGGATAGGGGTAATTCTAAGCATTTTTATGCCTATAAAAATGAACAGAAAAAGTTTTGAAAATTTTTCCCATAGTTAAGCTTTGATATTGGGAATTTTTGGGTGACTAATCCAATTGATTTTTTGTAGCATTGCAGGTTGGAGCATCTTAAAAACCTAACCATGTTTTTGCAGGTTTTTCTTAGAATGAACTTGCATGTTTAAACATATCTCTCATTGAATGAATGTTGCTCAAATCAATCTTGAATGCCATGGAGTAAAATCACATTTTTCATTGGAATGCATGATTAAAAAAACAAACACAATCTTGAATGCTAAGGATCAAATAATCATTGCTATAGCTCACACTTCAAATTTGGGCATAAAATACTTTAACTCAATCTTGAATGCCTAAAAATCAATGAACATTGCATGATTTTGACACACTTCAATGACACTCAAATTTCTTGCATTGACGAACTTTCAATTTTCATTATGCTAATGACATTATAAAGTTGGAATGAACATTGTATGTCATAAACACGTGTGCCTTCAATCATAGATTACAAAATCTAAATCATCAATTGGAAAGGAACAAGTGTCTGTTAAACCCAAGATCACTTATGTGATCTTGTTTTACACTTGTTAGGAGGCCTGCTTGGGGATCTCATCACCCCTTGGGACGACCTCGACTCTAATGTTTAGGAAAAGTATAAATATTAGGAGGTGAATCAAAAGACACCTCTCTTGGAAGCACAATCTTGTCACTCTTGGCTAAGTCCCAAATAATTTTATACCTTTAAGAAGTGAAGGTAGAGATTTGGGTTACCATCTCCTCCCGATTGTGTGAGATTATTTTCTTTCATCTACAAATTTGGGCCTCACATACCTTGCATATATCAAGGATGCCCCTACCTAAGCTTGTATATCCTAGCAAAGATCTTATAGGCCTATTGGTGTGTTTGACATGCTTGAGTGTTCAAAACCCTCCCCATGTTTCAAACAATATATCAAATCTTTTTTCTAATGAGATCATTTGTCTATCCTTTGAAATGGTTGTTAGAAAGTCCATTCACAACAACCCAACCATTGGTCAATTATTCAACCCAAATGAAAGGCATACTTAGCGTAATCACTGCCTCATCCGAGATTCATCTAAGCTTCCAAGCTTTCCTCTAGTACCATCATTCCTAAGTTCTTCCATAAAAGTCTTCCTTTTCTCTCCATGTCTTAACTAGTAACATTTCATCCCTACCCAACTCATCATCACAACATGATGTCACAATCCTATTATGATGAGTTTGGTCATCCCACCTTTTCTCCCACTCCATCCTATTCTAATGATGATGAAGATCTTTTCAACTATGATAGGTATATTGAAAGCATTAGAGATATTTCTCCCAACATCCTCCAAAATCTAAACATTCCTCCCAACTACTCCATGATTCCTCCATGCAAACCCACTAGTACTCCTTACCATGCCTTTGACAAGGGAAATCCATTATTATCCTCATCCTCACCTCCTTCCTATACTATGCCCACATATTCCTCTTATACATCTTTTGTATATCCATCTTCCTCTACCTTCCTTTCTCAGTCTCCACCATTCCAAAACAATTCTAGTAGCTACATCCCTAGTCCGAATCCACCTTCCCCATATCCTCCAAACCACTTTCCAAATCCTCCAATAGGTCCTAGTCATACAATGCATCACCCTAATCCCCTTCCTCTTCCTAGTCCAACACATACATCTCCAAGGAATTTTACAAGGAGACACAAAGAAAATCCATCTCCCACAGCCATCACTCCTCTTACATCATCCTATCACTACTATCCCTATCTCATCCACCCCACTTATCAAACCCCTTCCATCTCCTACCTCCCATCCATTGAATCCCTCCAAATCCCATCCACATCTCCTCCTCCTAACATTACCCAAATCCCATGTAATAAACCTAATGGGTCCCTCCCCCATCACCTCATTTCCATTGTAGAAACTACTACCCATCCATCTACCTCACTTAAAGAAACAATCCATACTTCTCCTATTATACCATCCATTCCTATCAAGATCTTGTCCAAAATCATGTCAAAATATCCCACAACAAAAAATAAGATCCCAACATCCCACTTATTCCCCTACATGATCCACTTTCACTATTCACTCCATCTAAAGAGCAATCACCATCCCCTCCATATCTGAATCCTACCATCTTGCCTACTCCATCTCAAGATCCTATCCATCCATCACCTCTGCTTCATATCATACATACCTTATACTCCATGATGATATATCCATAGAAGAAGAACTAAGTATCATACCTAAAGCTTTGACTCCTTCAACTAGTAATGGACTCACATCTTGTGTTCCAAATAATGAACATCATATTAAAGAAAGAAAGAAAAGTGTATCTCTAGATGCTGGTATCCCTTCTATCCCCGTATGGTCCCAAGTCCTTCCATCTTCACCCCAAAGTTCCCATCCATCTTGTTCTCCATCTATTTTGGGCCCTTATCCTACTACTTCTTTCCATCCCTCTATTTTGGGTCTGTATATCCCTTATCTAAATTCCCCATCCTTTCCATCCATTTTGGGTCCTTATATACCTGACATGAATCCTTTATCTCCTCCATCTATTTTGGTACCCACTCCTTCCTCATTTCCATCTATTTTAGGCCCATATCCTTCACTCTCTCCATCCATTTTGCACAATTATATGCCTTCATATCTTGTATTCCAATCCATCATTCCATCCCCTCAAATCCACCAACTAGATCATCAAAGGCACTCATCCTTAAATCCCTTCCAACCTTCAACCTTTATCACTCCATCAATAATCCCTCCATATCCTCCATGCTCTTGTTCTCATACCATGGCTAATAAAGTCATATTGGATGCCAAAATAAATAAGCACAAATCTACAAATCCATAAAAATCCAAGTTTTGACATGTCTCTTCTAAAATACATATTCCAAAAGCAAAACATTTAATCCTAATCAAAGAAAAAGTCAAGAGGCCACCAAGGCCCAAGCTACAAAAGTCAAAAATCATGTCGATACCCAAGATACTCATAAAAGAAATGCATCTCAAAGAAAAGTCTCAATTGGCATCCATTCATGCTACTCAAAAAGCCTCATATATTCATCCTCTATCCAAATCTCCATATATACATCCTTCATCCCCCCAACCCACTCTTAGTCCATATGCTTCTTATCCTAAAATTCCCATCTTCCATCTTCCAAATTTACTATTAGTCCTTATATTTCTCTTACTCCATTTTCTCCTTAACCTCATTCAATACCATCTTTCCTACTATTTCCTCACCTTTCAAGGTGCGTGCCAATGATGATCTTTCCATTTTCCTCATTTATTCACCCACAAGCCTCATGTCTTTCCCATCCCTTACCTGCCAACTTTCACCCATCATTTGGCTTGTATAATCCAATCCTTTTTAGCTCCCTCCCTTCCTACCAATATCTATGAGTAAAAATGCATCGAAAAAGTCAAAAGAAAAAGTGTCCAATGGTGAAAACTTGGCAATTCAAGTGCAATGGATAAGTACCATGATGAAAACTTGGCAAACAAGCATCATGCATAATCCCTCCATCCAAATGCTCTGCACACTTGAGGGCACTTTCCATCACCCATCATACCCATCTCATCCCACCATACCAACCACATCCCATACATTTCAACCACCATCCTCCTTCAGATCCTGATAAAAATAAAGTCCACCACCAGATACATGCTTTTGGTCATCCTCTTGACATCCATTTCCCCTCAAATTTTGTATCCACCTATCATTTATCCACCCATTCTTTCATCCATATAATCTCTCCGTTACCCTCATCCACCAAATGTATTTATCCCTTATCTTCCCTGCTCATCCACCTTTCCTATCCTTAGCTTCCATCTACCTTATTATCCTCTTTCCATCCACCCCTCTATCCTATCACACCCCTCATAAAAAATTCCTCCTGCCTTCCATCTATCTCCCTTATCCTCTTGTTGACCATTTTTCCATCCTATCCCACCCCTTATAAAAACTTCTCTAGAATAACTTTATAACTAGGGGCCCTATATTCCTTGGAGACTGTGTCATTTCCATCCTTCCATCCCCCCCCACCCATTCTAGCCCTATTTTCATCTTGTCATCCCCAAACTCATCTTACTTTTTTCTCCTATCCTTGCACTCCTCCTCATCTCTCCATCATTCCGTCACCTAGTACATCCCTTATCATTGGTATCTAGCTCTATGCTATCCCCATCTACCCAATGTCATCCATTCATATCCTCATGTTCCTAGAAATCTACCATCAATTGCACCCTTCCATTGCACATCCAACCACATTCTTAATCTTCTACCCAAACTTGTTACAAGCCTTGGTCACAACCTAATCATCATCACTAGGCTCCATCCTTTCCACTCCCTATCTTTGGGTATCTCTCCTCCTTCTAAGCTTTCATCCACTATCTCCTCATCATGTTCTTTTTCATCCCCGCTATCTTCTCATCCTAATATTTTATCCACTATCTTCCCATCCGAAGCTTTTCATCCCCTCTATCTCCTTATCCCAAGCTTTCCCTCTATCTCCTCATCCCACTCTTTTTCTCCACTATCTTCACATTCCAAGCTTTTCATCCCCTTTATTTTCTCATCCTATGCTTTCCCTCTATCTCCTCATCCCACTCTTTTTCTCCACTATCTTCCCATCCCAAGCTTTTCATCCCCTTTATCTTCTGATCCTATGCTTTCCCTCTATCTCCTCATCCCAATCTTTTTATCCACCATCTTCCCATCCCAATCTTTTCATCCCCTTTATCTTCTCATCCTATGCTTTCCCTCTATCTCCTCATCCCAATCTTTTTATCTGTTATCTTCTCATCTTTATGTTTCTTGCTACTATCCTATCATGTTGAGATTTTTGTACACTCATTCATTGTAAATACTTTGGTCTGTTAGTTGTATCTTCCTTACATCTCCAACCTTCACTTGGTACCATTGTATATATCTCATCTCTTTGTCTTAGTTCATACTTGATTGCAAATTGCAATTCTCTTGGTTAGGTGCTTTAGCGGATCCTCATATGAGATCCCTTGTCATCAAAATGTTGTCCTTAAAAGTTTTGATTTCTTGACTCCTCCTAGTGCTTGATATTACCTATAGATCCTTTCAAGATTCATCTTTCCTCTCATCTAATCTTGGTCCATTAGTATCCAATCCTACTGATCTTTTTGGCAAAAGGTTACTTTTTCTTGGATTTACAATTTCTTTTGATTTATTTTCTTTTTGGGATTTCAAGTTTAGTTCTTAATGTATCTTTTCCAAGTGATTTGTATTGTTCCCTCCTCAAGGTCACCATGATCTTTTATATCATGGTGTGTTGAGAATGGGGCAATTCAAAGGCAAGGTTATGATCAAGTCTCTTTTGTCTTCTTTTTCTACTTGTGAGTCAATCTAATATGACCCTTGCATATTATAAACATGTGATCACTTGTGGTTACATAGTGCACTTGGGAAATATCATTTGCTTTTGGGTTACCCAGTATCATTCCCATTCTGATTCTTTCAAGATTCATGTGTGATGTTAGGGCAATCCTTGCATGTTTATTTCACATCAGTCCTATGTAATATTGGTACAAAGGCCTTGATGCTCATAGTAACCTTGGCATATCTCCAATATTCCTATATCAAAATAAGTGCTCAACTATATGGTGGTGCTCCCCTTTGGAACATCCCCATGCTCAAGCTTCAATGGATTACTTCATACTTCCATACTATTCACACATCCCGTCCTATCTAAGCATCTCAAACATCCCATCCTATCAAAGCATCTCATCCTATCCAAGCATCTCAAACATCCTATCCTACCAAAGCATCCCATCCTATCCAAGCATCCCATCTAATTCAACAATCCCAAACATCCCATCCTATCCAAGAATCCCAAACATCCCATCCTATCCAAGAATCCCATCCTATCAAAATATCCCATCCTATCAAAGCATCCCATCCAATTAATCATGTCATCATGATCTAGCAAATCTATCAATCCCATAGTATCCAATCCAAAATCAAATCATAATCATAGCTCATGCATCAATCATAATCATAGCTCCTGCATTAATAATAATCATAGCTTCTACATCAATCATTTTCTTAGTCATCACCAATCGTAATCCTAGAATCATAATCTCCCCGACCCTACCATCTTCCCAATCACTTCCCTGGGCTCAATTTCAAAAAAACCAATCACCCTCCCCCCTCCCCTTATAACTAAGTGTTCTTACTCATCACTTATCCTTTTGCACAAGGTTTTCCTTTGTATTATTCTTCCATAGTGAGAGTATGAGCTTCCTTAAAACCCCTCTCTTAGCCACTCTTAGTCCTCCTGCTTGCCCTTGATTCTCATACTTTTCAAGAAGTTGTCAAGCCTCACCTTCTCTCCCTACAACCTTCTTGAGGGGGCATCATGTAGTCCATTCTCTCCTCTTCTACTCAAAATTGAGGTAACCATATTACTTTAAATAGTCTTCTTCACATCATTTATATTCAAACTTTTTTGAAATAGTGTTGTTTCAACACTATGTCAAAGAGGGGGAAAATGTAGACACCTAAATCTAATTACATAAATAGGTAATCATATTCAGTCATCTCCTAGGACATTATTGATTAAATATTTACTATTTAATTAATTAATCATAATCCCCTAGTTATTTAAATTATTTAATTAACTATAGTCAAATTGATGAAATCAAATGATAACCCAAAATCAATTTATCAATTAAATCCCTATTCCTCTATTAAATTAAATAAATCCTCAAATCTATTTAATTTAATCTCATATCCTCATTTTATTAAATAAATCATTTAATAAAATATCTAAAACCCTAAAAGCATCCCTAAACCCTATCCTAACCCCTAATCCAACCCATTAACCATACTAACCTCACTTAGCCACCTAACTAACCCATCCCATCAAAGCTAAGCTACTTGCCCTCCTAACCCCCTTTCTAAGCTAATCCTAATCCTCCTCCTAAAAATGTGCACAACTTTAAGCAAGGGTTAAGACTTGCTAACCCAAGCTAAATTCAAAATATCTCCTCCCCTCACTCTCCAACATTTATGGCTCTTACATCCCCCTTTATGACTCTTACATGCACCTTACATACTCAACCTCCCTCTTTACTCCCTTGACCAACCCTTATCCTATCCTCTCACACTCATCCTCCTTGTGACAAGTGTCACTTCCCTATTGGATCCAAAAAAGCACAATCCTTGTCCCTCCCTCTGAGTGCATATTAGCCTTCCCTCACCATCCTTCCATCCTTGCATCTTGACCATCCATTTTCCTACCCCTTGGCCTATAAATAAAACCCTCTCCCCTCACAAAAAACATCCACCTTTCATGCAATGCTATAATGTTATTTTGAGAGATTGAAAACTACCAAAATACAACTATAATGTTGAAATCCCTCCATACCTCCATTGTTGAAACCATCCCCCATGCACACCATCCATCCACTTGAAGCTTGAGCACAATCATGAGCACACATTCTCTCCCATTAGGGACACATCCACTTCATCATGGGTTATACCATAAGGAGCCTATCATTTTTGGTTTTCTTCTTTTTGTGGTGATAACCATCAGTCCTATCTTAAGTGATTAACTACTTTAGTTTTGTTAATAATCTCATTTAATAGTTAGTATTCATGTTACATTACTAGATTAGGTGATACAGTAATATCTTGGGTGGTAAGTTCCTATATAAACAAGGCATGGGATCATTTGTAATCAAACTTTAAAGGTGTAATCTCTTTGTGGTAGAAGCTTTGGAGGTGAAGGATCTCAATGTATAAGATCTTAGTTGGGAAGATCTTCTTGTTAAAGCTCTTTAAGTTCAATCTCTTTGGTTGTAAGCTCTCTTATGCAAAACCTTTGGGTGATAGTTCACAGCTCTCTATTGCAGGTTATTATAAGGAAGGTGCATATGTGGGTTTGCATATTGTATTTCAAAATTTTATAACTTGTCATTTGCAGTGATAGTAAGAAGTCCATATTTTGATCTCGCCAATTGTTTTTGTTTGACTATTTCTGTTATGTGTTTGTGGTATTAAGGGAAGCACCCTCCATCAAAATATTTCTTTATTATCTCAAAATATTTGCATTATTTTTTAGGTTTCATCATTTTCCACCAAATATGGTCTATTTTGATTATTGTTATTATGAACTATCATTGTCATTGTAACTTTCTTAGCCAAATGTTTTATCCAAGTATAAATAAGTTGGATGTAAACATAGAGTATTGTGATTTAGGAATGGAAGATAGAGGATTTTTTTATGACAAAACTTTCAAAGCATGCAAGTTCTAGTAATGTTCAGTCTCCAAGTGAGGCGGATGGTAAGATTTTGCTAAAGTGAAAATGAATGAGACATTAAGTAATTGTTATGAAAATGACTACAATTTGATTCTAGGAAAAGATATTTCCAATAGGTTATATCATTCAAATCTCATCTAAACTCAGGTGAAAGATTATTCCAAACTTGATTTTGTATATCTTCTTACCTACTCTTCATTTTGATAGTTCCTTTGTCATGGAACCTTATCAGTCAAAGGTATGTTTCTCTCCCAATTATGGATATTTTACATCTCTTTGTTAGGCTATAACATGTTTTGAGTTTTTTACAAATCTGACTGATCACTCCTATTATTAATGCAAAGAATTTCCTAAAGAGGCCTCTATATCACTTGTCTTCTTTGTATCTCTCCTTATTTCATTCTAGATATTTTATGTTTCATATTTGAGGTTCTACAAGTCAATTTGTTGTGATTTTTATCTAGCATACATTTCTTGAAAAGACATTTTATGTTTTCTTAAAAACATGATAGAAACTATTTGTATACTTGCTTGCATCTTCTTGTGATGGCTATAACTTAAATATTTTCCTTTATTTTGTATATTATATTTTACAATAGATTAAAATGGATTGAAGTTTTAATGAAATAAAGACTCTTGTTCTTTAAACTAGGAACCTGTCATGACCCCTCCTAAAGAGAATCCTATAATTATGGGATAAAATATAATAATAATTCATATAATATTCCTAAAGAAATAATATTGATAAACTATAAATATTCATGATCTATTTTACTTAATTATTTATATTATTTATAATGAAATTATTATTCATAATAATAATATCAATATATATAAGGAATAAACATTATAATTACAATGTAAATCAATAAGACAATAATATATCTAATTATTATCACATTTTAATTATAATAAATAAGATAAATAATATTAAATATACGTGATATATATATAGTATATATCTAAATACGTATAATAATATATCATTATTTAATATAATGATCTTAGGGTATGTTTAATAATGATATAGTTATAATTTATCATAATATCTAAGATTACATAATATTGTAATAGTCTTTAGATAATTTATATAATATAGTTAATATAATAATATAGTTTATAATCATTAAAAATAATACATAATTAATAAAATAATAAAATATTTTATTATTATAATTAATATTAATTTGAAAGGACACGACTCTATGTATATACTCATATATATATAATATATCAATGCATTGGAAAATACATCAGAGAGAAATCATGAAAACCATCGGTAGAAAAATAATGGACCCCCAATTTGGGTTCATTACAAATGGTATCAGAGCTGGAGTCCTGCCAGCCTATGAATCATTGGATTGAAGAAGCAAATGATTATTGCTAATATAATATAGGAAAATTCAATTTTTGCCTTCTATCACTGAATGCATTCACCAAGAACTATTCCTGGTAATCCAAACTTCATCAAATATGACATAGTCACTATTTTTCCTGGTAAGACGGGAGCTCATAGTGACGGTGCTAGTGTATTTGGGAGAAGCAGCACTAGCCTCACTGTGCTTGGCAAATGCATCACAATAGACAAAGAAAATGAGCAAAGAGACCACATGTAGCAACGGTCTTTTAATGAAATCACTAAGAATTGAATTTCAAGAGATTAAATTGTAGAGGAACATGTTATGTAACACATGAAGAAACTAGTATATTAATAAGGTCAAAAAATCTTTCCTGCCATCTTGTGGAAAGTATTTAGTACAAAATCATCAAAAATGTCCTTGCCAACCTAAGGAGATGAAGAAAGTAGATAATAAAGATTCGAGACCTTTTCAGAGTTTAGAAAGTAGCGCTAAAGTAGGGTTTGATATTGTGAAATAGAAGCAACCAACTCCTCTGCGTATCACGTTGAAGTTAGGGTGAAATATATAAAGCCCTTCTTTGTGAAGATTGACGAAGAAAATTTCAAAGCAGTTGTACACAACTTAAATGGCCAGGACTCTCTTGCAATTCTTAGCAATAATCTTCTTAATGTTGATGTTCTGATTAATCCTCACTCAAAATCTCTTCCCACTATTGAATATGATTTTTTGCAAGAAAGAGAGAATGCTGAGGAGATGCAAATTGAGGGCGAGAGTTTATATTGTATGCCAAGCTTTGTGGGATTCGAAATGAATTTTTTAGTGATGATTTAGGGTTTCAGAATTATAACGATGCATTTGAGCTTCCCCCATTGACCATATCAGACTTAGATATGTGGTGGGATTCTTCTCTCTAGTCTGACTGAATGAGTTTCACCATGTGTTGGTTAAATCTCAAAAACATGGTAGCGAGAATGGGCAGCTTGCAGATATGGCAACATGGCAAAAATGGTATCATGGAATGAGCTATAAGTCACCTTAAAAGCTATGGAAAAGAATGGAGGTTTAACTTAATTGAGCTCTTTGCACATGTGATCCCCTACAAAGCACGAGGTCTCCAAATTGGCCCACGTTCATAGCCTAATCTACAACATTTGTATATCCATGAGCAACTTGCTCACTCTCTACTATCGTCAACCACGTCCTTGCAGCGATGTTTGAACAGTCACATTATACAAAGAATGCAATTACACATCAATACAAGGTATTTGGGTGGAGAAAGAGGTTGAAAATGATTATGCACCTGTTGGTTTTAATGGCAATGGGAGTGTTGTGAATTCAGTTGAAGGTAAGCCGAATGATCTAACTTACATGCCCAAAATTACTAGCAGAGAGCCAGGTGTTCGAAACCCACCACAATCCATTTCTGGTGGGAATGGTATCAAATGCCTTTGAAAAATAATGCCAGGTCTGTATGACATTAGTGGCCCACTAATTATACATATGCAATGTTACAGTGGAACCAGCTAGCAAGAGCGAACAAACATTAGTTATAGTATGACCTATATTGGGTCATATGACCTAATTAAAAATACCAAGCATCTTTCAGACTTTAAACTCTAATGCATATGGTAGAAATAAAAATGAGAAAAAAATAACATTATGGAAAGGGTGATCCATTCAAGATTTCCATTAGCAGAGATAAATAATTGTGTTTAGGATTCTGTTGAAGTGACTTTAGCATGAGAATTACTCACTTTCAATGTGGAAGAGGATTAAAATCAGCACCTATAGAGGATAAGATAAGAAAAAGGATAGAAAATAGATTTGTAACATTTTAAAATATAAAGTGGTGATACTTATCAGTAGGGACATATAAGGCAGAAACATACCACTCCGCATTGATAGAGAGAACAATAGTAACTATAAGAGGAGATATATGGTATAATCAGAAAAAGAAAAGACTAATATAAATGTTGAACAACAATAAATATACCCCATGTGTTCAAAACACCCACTTACAACTATGACTAAGATTAAAGGTGAATAGAGAAAACTAGAATACTAACAAGTACTTGATATGCAAAAAGAGCATCGAACAATGAAAGAGATCAAGAAGGGGACACAATCAAAGAAGAAAGTATTATGATCTGCTAAAAAGCATGTGTACTATATCACGAGAAGTAATAGGATATCCAATATGAAATGATAGAATCAATTTATGAATTTCATAACCTAAAATGGTGAAAGGAGAAACCGATTAATACTGCCAAGGTAGAAGGAATTATAGCATTTTTATAATAATGAGATGGATATCAACTTTTGTGTCAAGTGAGTCCACGTAAACACTAGAACAAGTGATGGAGATTATTGATGCAAGTGAACAAAGAGACTTTAATGCGGGAAGTGTATATGAGAATTATGTCATACTCCCACATCACCAGTTCAACACATAATATAAGGTATGGTAACGAGGTAAGTTTATATCTTCTTCATATGTTTTATTAAGAGATAATTGTTAGTGTCTTTCTTATTACTGACACATTTGTTATTGTGAATAATATTGAATAATCTATCAATGATTCTAGTTACAAAATAAAAAGAATATATGTAAATGAAATATAAATGGAAAACATATATATACGAAAAAGGAAAAAATGAAATATAAATAGATGTTGATTTAAGGAAAACATAGTAATTAGAATACATTTCAATTATAGTACAAAGAGTCTATCTCTCATCCAAAATTATGTAATCTTAGATAGGGAGTTGGTGGAGGGAAAGGCAGAGTAATTTTGAGCACTTGTCGGATACCCTTGGAGCTTATTTTATGCACCCTCTGCATTGTCATTCTACCATCAAGATGATCATAACAAGGAGAGAGAAAGTTGTCTATGTACTATAAGAAGAAATCTTTCAAATTAACTAAGTAAATTAAATTTAATACTCATCTTCTTGTCCACATTATGATATCCTAAGGTAGGGAGTTGGTGGAGGGAGAGGTGGAGTAATTTTGAGCACTTGTTGGATATGTTTGGAGCTTGTTTCATGCGCCCTCTACAACGTAAATCTACCATCTTATGATGATCATAATAAGGAAAGGGAGAAAGATTCCTTCCAAAGGATTATGTAAATAAGAAAAGGGAACCCTATCACTTTCCCATGGAGTCTACAATCAGGAGAAAACACCCTATTGTAGTGCTAGTTAAGGGAAACATAGTAATGGCTCCTTTTCACAAGAACCTTTCTAGCCAAACAAGCAATCCAATAAGTAGACCACCTCGTGTGGATGCCTAAAACCTACCACCAGGGCCAAGGGGGCCAAAGTTCTGCTCTTGGGCTTAGTATGGAACTGGCTTGGATTAACTAATTATTATTCAAATTTCTTTGAAGTTTATATATATTTATATGCATGTACTGATGCTTATTTTGTGGTTGCAGGGTTTATAAGCCTAACAAAGAAGTATAGTCATTGTGCACTTTAGGATCTAATCAAGGTTATGTATGATGTGTCTACATCATGTCTACTTTGTGTCTTCATGCATCAATGTGTATGCTTTGTGTTTTCTTCGTGTCTTCATACATTCATATGTATACTTTGCATTCAAATAGATACTACATGTGTGACTTTTTATAGAATAAATGAAGCAATATTAGAAGTAAAAATTTGAATAGGATCTAGTAGTCAATTTCATTATATAAGGTGAAACAAATATGAAAACGTTTATTGCTTGAGGAAAATCAAATTCAAGAGGGGCGGACTTGTCATGACCCCTCCTAAAGAGAATCCTATAATTATGGGATAAAATATAATAATAATTCATATACTATTCCTAAAGAAATAATATTGATAAACTATAAATATTTGTGATCTATTTTACTTAATTATTTATATTATTTATAATGAAATTATTATTCATGATAATAATATCAATATATAAGGAATAAACGTTATAATTACAATGTAAATCAATAAGACGATAATATATATAATTATTATCACATTTAAATTATAATAAATAAGATAAATAATATTAAATATACGTGATATATATATATATATATATCTAAATATGTATAATAATATATCATTATTTAATATAATGATCTTAGGGTATGTTTAATAATGATATAGTTATAATTTATCATAACATCTAAGATTACATAATAGTGTAATAGTCTTTACATAATTTATATAATATAGTTAATATAATAATATAGTTTATAATCATTAAAAATAATATATAATTAATAAAATAATAAAATATCTTATTAATATAATTAATATTAATTTGAAAGGACACGACTCTATGTATATACTCATCTATATAATATATCAATGCATTAGAAAATACATCAAAGAGAAATCATGAAAACCATCGGTAGAAAAATGATGGACCCCCAATTTGGGTTCATTACAGAACCTCTACTAAAAAACTCTAAAAATGGATAATCTTGTTTTAAAAAATTCATGTGGTATTCCTTCCTATTCATGTTCTTGTGATTTGATCTATGTGTTTCTATTTATTTTGGCATTGGAGCTATCCATTGAATCTCTTCTATAAAGTGCATGTGTCTTTTGATGGATATCAATATTTCTATTATTGAACGAAAGGAAAAACTTGAAATACTCTACCTCTTCAATTAAAAATTGACATATTTTTCATTTCTCATGGCTCATTTTCTATATGGCATAGTCCTTCATGATTTTAGAAATATTGAGAGGCAATGTTGTGTAGAGGTAGCTATAGATTCCCACAAATACTCTATGTTTTCCTCTTAGATACTAGGATCCACACCATACCTTATTGTCTCAAAAGATTTTCATGACCATCCATAGGCCCTCCCTATCATGGAATGTGCCCTTAACTAAGGAAAACACTCTTTTTAATCACTTGCTAACATTCATTAATGTTATTACCCAACATTTCTTTCCCTTGGGCAGACCCATCCACCATGGTACATCCTTTCATGTTTTACTAATTTTGAAATGTAGTGGAAATTCATATTGGTGTTTTATTTTGTGTTAAAAAAACCCTCATAGTGTCATGGAATGAAAGAAAGACTCTAGCCCTTGCTGTAGTTACAAGCATGAGCAAATGGAACACTATTAGGATATCATTTGTGACACAAACTTCACATATTCAACTCAACATTTTCTTAGTACTTTAGAAGACAAGTTTTGATTCTTGTAGGTTTAGTGTTGACATATATTTTACTCTTTTTAAAAAAGGTTGTGTATCTGATCAACTTGCCATGGAGGATAAAGAAATGAGGAACTTTCTTATATCATACAGAGAATGCACTTTAAATTATTATACAAGGTGCTATAAGAAACACCATGAGAAAGAGAATTTTGAAGAAACCTGGAGGCTTATCAAACTCTCTTTCTCATGGTTTTTCTTATAGAATTTTGTATAATATTTTTCACTCCATTCTCTAGATAGTATAAAAAATTATATTCTATGAATGATTTGGGAGCTATACCTTTTAAAATTGTTATGTAATTCATTACATGTGTTGATAATTGTGATCTATGATTTTACCTTACTTCATCACATCATCATTATGTTTAAAAGAAGATTTTTTCCAGAAGAATATGTATTATGTGGACTTGATTATGGATAATATGTATATAGAATCATTATTAATGTTAATTTTAGATGTCTACTATATCAATCTCTTGGTTTCAGGCAATGCGAGAAGAGGCCCTAGCTCAATATCAAAGATTAATAGTGGTCTTACTTGGGTGATTTTGCGTCCACTATCACAAATACACACACACACCATAGTTTTGAGGAAGGAAGTCAAGGAAAATTGAAACCTAAATCCATAAGAATTAACAATGGGAAGAGCTTAAATGTTGGAAGTCTTATTGGAAAATAAGATAGTGAGAGGGAGCTAAATTAGGATCTATAAGACTTTTCATTGTTAAAACAATTAAGTGTATTCACTCCTAAACCATCCCATAGTTTAGATCTCATACCATAAAATCATAAACTGTAATGCTAAAATGAAATCTTATTCAATCATAACATTCATGAAAACATAAACACATAACACAAAGATTGTGATAACCCAAAACTATTGGAAGTCTTAATTAGAAACAAGATATTGATAGGGGGTTAAATCATGATATGTAACTTTATCCCTTTAAAATAAATTTAGTGCATTCACCAAATTTTCCATCTCATATCTAATTCATGCATAACATAGTATTAAAAAAATATGTTGTAACATGTAGATCTAACTATCAATCATATGCAAGAAATGTAAACAAGGTGATGGTATAAATGGGCTAGGGATGACACCCATAAATATCGACTATTGCAATAATCAAGTTAACCTGTTAGGGTTACAATTTTGATCACTTCTGATGATCTTCCCTGTGAGGGGTCTGCCCTATTAAAGGTTTTTAATATTGTTAGGTCTTACCTTGTGAAAGGATTTTACACTTACAATAAAGTAAGGACTTGGTTAAGAGATTTACAAAAGGTCTATTAAAACCACTCTATTAAGAGATTATCCCTCACTCAATTATGATTCAATACCTGATCCTTTGGTCTTAACTCTTCTATTGATTACAGATCTCCTCTCTTCAATTCTGATTTGATATTCAATCTGATATTTCTTTGTTATGTCCTTCACTACTTGATAAGGTCACTATCTCTATATTTTAATAACAAAACTTCACTTTTTTTTCCTTCTTTGCAATGTTCACACATTCACACTTAGATCTACTATGTGATCGCATGAATATCTTGCTTGTTCTTTTACTATATATCAAAATAAGGTTTAGATATATCTATTTAAAGACTTCTAAAAAGTTTTCTAGATGCTTATATTTTTACTTCTTCATCTAATTGGTTGATCATCACTCGTAGGGATCTGTGATCGACATCATAAATGTGTAGTTATCTTTATAAAAACCTCTACAAATATTAAATGCCATTTATGTATCAGAGTGCCTAAAATGGTTTACCTCAAAGTTTGTATTATTTATGACTTGAATGTTAATTATGTGTTGCTCGACACTTACTATCTCTAATACTTGTCATTCATTGTTCTTCCTATTGTAGCTCAGTCTCTACAATACTCAACACCTTCTATGTAACTCGACATCAATATACTTTGACTTCTCATCAATCATTAGGGTTTGAAATCACTAGGCTCGGCTTATACATGATTATTTACAATTATTTAATATGACTCAGCCTATATAAAGTAGCTCAGTTGTAATGATGATCGACTAACTCTACCTTGTATATGACTAAGTGTTTGACACTAATAGAGAACAAGTTTTATAGATACCAACAAGAAATACTTCAAGGTGAAGGTAAAACTAGGGTGGGGATGAAACCCACAAATCTTTACTTTTACAACAACAAAGTTCACTTATTAGGGCAACAATTTGATCACTTCTGATGATCTACCCTATGAGGGGTCTTCTCTATTAAAATATTTACATGACTGTTAGGTCTCACCTTGATTAAAGTATTTTACACTTACAATGAAGTAAGGACTCTATTAGGAGATTTAAATAGGTTTGTTAAAACCAATCTGTTAAGAGATTCATTCTGATTTATTTGTTAGAATATCTCAGTACCTAATCCTTCATTTTCTCTTAAATTTGTTTATAGATCTCCTCTCTTCAATGTCTCAAACTAATCTCCTTATCTAATATGCTCCATTTTTCCTTCATTGCTAGGTTTGTCCATCTGACCTCCTTTCACACTTAGCCTTCCTTGCTTTGTGCTAAGCTCATTCTTTCCTTCATGCTTGCTTCCACTCACCACATGCATCATCCATACTACATTATGATTTAGGCTTAGAACATTTCTTAAATAGATAATTGTAGAAATTTTTATATCTTAATCAACAATCAAAATTCCATCCTTTTTCCATCTTACCCTTCTAATTTTCTGATTGGTTAATCTACTTGTCTTGGGGTTAATGCCTTCTGACAACATGTGTAATCTTCTCCTTAGCTATATGTTGGAATTCTTTAGAATAATTGAGAGGGGGGTGAATCAGTTATCCAAGGTCTAGATGTACAAATAAAAAATTACAATTCTTAGTAGACCCATATTCATAAAATCTTATTATGCATGCATCTATTAGATCATAAAATACTTAAACTTTGTAGGTTACTATCCTAGGTCAAAACAACTTTGCAAAAATGTAAACATGAAACATAATAGATTCAATAACACATTTAACACAAGGATTTTACTTGGAAACCCAATTTGGGAAAAACCACTAGTAACATGCTACTAATTCTCACTCTTCTGAAGTGATGCCCTATTAAAGGTTACAATACACACTATTAAATGTGACCTGGTTAAAGGATTTCAATCACCTTGTTAGGAGTGAGCCTTGTTAGAGGACTTTAGACTATTCCTTTAGAATGTCACTCAGTTAAAGGATTTACAAATGACTATTAGGTCAACCTTAATCCAAAGGATTTACCCTAAACTGATGCAATGATTAGAAAGTAATTGTAAGGCTTGATCTGATAACAAATTTCAACTCACTTGTAGACTCCTCCATTCTACTTGGCTTTCACACACTTCAACTCTAATAGCTTTTTCACTCTTCAAACATTCATACTCTTAAGCCTTCTTTCTTTGCATGCTAATTATAGTCACTTCTATTTGGCCACTGATGAAGCAATACCCTAGACTTCTTCTCTTCCTTAGGTTCTCACACATGATAACCTTTGCTTCTGACCATCTCTCTCTATAAATAGAGAATTGTGATCTTTTTCACTTAACCACAATCATCCATTTTAGGGTTAGGTATGATTAGGAATGATACAATGAATCTACCCGCTTTCCATTTGGTTCCTCTAGAAAATTCTTCTATAATCTTCCTTAAATTCACCTCAAAGTGGTTTACCTTGAATTTTGTGCCACCAACTCATCATAGTTATCTTCCACATGCTTCACACAATTCAAGAAAATAAAATAGTTAGCTCAAATTTGTGAAATGGTCAATTTAACTTAAATATTGGTACTCAGCATCAATATGTTGTCACTCTACTTATATACTATTCTTCCACTCAGCCAACACTAGTTCACTTGACAAAAACTAAAGTTTATTGATGCTCAACACAACTAAAATTTACTCAGCATATACTAACAATCACTCAACTTGCACTAATTTTCATCTTTGCTTAGCACCTCTTATTTTTCACTCAGCTTCCAATAATTTTTGTTCAACTTGCACAAACTGCTCAGCAAGGCTTGGCAAACAATTTTCATACTTGATCTTCTTCCAGTCTTAACTTGAGTAATCTTTCATTTCTAACTTGTAGTAGATAAATAATTCACTATAGTATCAATGTCTTACTTTGTCTTAGTGCTTCTTTTACATACCAAATATAAACAATTCACTATAGTATCAATGTCTTACTTTGTCTTAGTGCTTCTTTTACATACCAAAAAACTCAACATTTCTCTAGGTGCTATTATTATCTCCTCTTTTCAAATCCTTTTCATCAATCAACTAAATGATAGATTTCAGACCAAAAAGAAATTATCTCACTAGCAGGTAGCAAGTTTGACATCATTAAAAAAATAATGATTTTTCTTCAAAATAATCTCATATCAACACTATATCGACAATCATTAAATGTCATATAAAATTTGGCTAGAATGATTTACATAAGTTTGTGTGCCATTACAAACTCATATGTCAAATTTGGTTTACTTGGCAATTGAATGTTCTAACACTCAGTCATAACTAACATTCATGTTGTCACTCGACTTCTATAGGCTTGATATATACTAGTTCACTTGGCATTAATTAAATTTCCATTTCTTGGTCTCCACTGGGGTGCTCGACAACATTCAACTTGCTTGGCATGTGAAGAAATATAAAAATGTCCTTTGTAGCTTGACCTTCTTTTGATGGCTCAATCGCAGTGATGACCAACCAACATTTCCTTGGAAATGACTAAGTGTTGGATACTAATAGGAAACTTGGGCTTAGATATAAACAATATCCCCCTTTGATATTAGTAGCAAAAACACTTTGCCATGATTTAGCTATGCATACAAAATAAAATAAAAATATGGCTCCCCCTAAGACTATGACTAGGTCTTCAAAACTTATCTATGTTATACAATACATACATGTTAGTAAACTTTGATGCTGACTCATCTAATAATTCTATTTTTTATCTTCTAATTTTTTCCTATATAGTAATGATTTTCCCTTGATATGTATCAGATATTTCCCTATTGTTGACTCCTTGTTCCAGTCATAATTAGATTTTCCCCTTAAATTATGTCATGAAGATATTTCCCCCTTATTTTTGGCACTTATGGCTTGGGGTTTGTAGGGGTCATTTGGTAATTATCCAAAAAAAAAAAATCATGACTAGCCAAAATTTCTTCAATTCCTTTATTCTATCTGTCTCTGGCTAATTCCATAACTTGAATGTGAATTTCTAGCTAGGCAACTAAACTGATTAGGCTCTCTATTGTTGAAAGATGTAGATCTTTCCTTGTAAGATTTTGAGCCATAGATATTTCCTTCTAAATTATCTCCAAATGGGCTAGTAGCATAATTGAATTGAAATTATTTTATTCCTAATGCCATTGTCTCTAGCCATTAACGTGGCTAATCTTTGTTGATCAAATGTCAACTTATTGTATGAAGGTGAGATTGAACTTGCATTCTTTTCCAATAGAATTGTACAAGCCTTCATATCTACATGTATCATATTAATAAAATGTTGACTCTCTAATGTGAAGAACTCAACCTGACAAAGTTTCATATACAAAGAATGAATTGCTTTCAAAATTCCTTCCAACTGAGTGGTAAGGTTAGAAAGCTCAACCTACCTAATTGTGAGTTCTAATGAGACTTTCTCCAAAACTTTGTGCTCAAATCTCTTTTTAAATCATCTCATCAATTTTTCATTGGTCTCTATATCTTGTTAGACTAAATGCCGATGTTCCCCTTCGAGATTCTTCACATGGCTTAACTGCCTCCTGTGTTCTATAAGTCTAGGGGTTGTATCAGGCATTGATAGCAACCCTAGATTGTAAAATATCCTCTATTTGAAATTTATCAACTATATACATGAGTTGATCCAAAATTTCATTTTTCTCATTAACATCATAAATCTGAAAAGCATCAACAAAGATGTCTTTGATTTTACATAATACCTATTTTTTCTTGTGTTCTCTTCTCATTTGTAACTGGCTATCACTGTATAATGGGAAATCTTCTTGCTTCTGACCCAATTCTTCTAGAAAAAATTATAACCAAATCATCTCCTTGCTAGCTTCTATAGTAGATACATACTTAGCTTTGGTGGTTGAAAGTGCATTAACCTTCTGCAATCTAGAAATCCAATAGACTACAGTACCTCCTACAGTAAAAACATACCCTATAGAACTCCTCCTTGTATCAAAATCTCCTACCAGATTAGAGTTAACAAATCCACTTAGAGTAGAACTCAATCCTATGAAACATAATGCCTTTGTAGTAGTGCCTCTCAAATATCAAAGTATCCATTTGACAACACTCCAATATTCCATACCCAAATTACTCATATACCTACTAACAACTCCCACTGCATGAGCAATATTTGGTCATGTGTATACCATTTCATACATTAGACTGCCAACTATTGATGAATGTGATAGGTTAGACATTTTATCTACCTCTTCTTGTGCCTTTGGGAACATTTCCTTATTCAATCTGAAATGACTAGCCAAAGGTGTACTGACTACTTTTACATCTTGCATATTAAATCTTTTCAACACCTTCTTTATATACTTACTTTGGGAAAAATTCAAGATTCTATTTTTCCTGTCCCATGTGATCCTCATACAAGGATATGCTTAGCAAGACCCAAATCCTCCAAGGATTTTCTTAGCAGCACCCAAATCCTTCATACTAAATGACTTTGTTAATTTATGTTTAAGTTCATTTATCTATTGTATATTAGACCTAGCAACAAGCATGTCATCAACATACAGTAACAGAATAATGTAACTCCCAGTATCCAATCTCTTAAAATGTACACAATGATCAAAATGACATCTATGGTAACCTTGTTCAGCCATGAAACTATCAAATTTTTAATACCATTGTCAGGGTGCCTACTTTAGGCCATACAAACTCTTCCTTAACCTACATATCAAATTTTCCTTCATATCCCTCTGGTTGTTGCATGTAAATTTCCTCCTCCAAATCTCCATGGAGAAAGGCTATTTTCACATCTAGTTGTTCAAGATGCAAGTCACCTGTAGCAACAAGACTTAATACAATTCTAATTGAAGTCATTTTTACAATAGGGGAGAATATTTCATCAAAATCTATACCCTTTTTGTGTGCAAAACCTTTTACCACAAGTTTGGCCTTATACCTTTTCTTTCCTCCATCTTCCTCCTTCAACCTATAAACCCATTTGTTAGGTAAGGCTCATTTTCCTTCAGGTAAAGGGACTAAGTCCCAAGTCATATTTGGAAACAAGGAGTCCATCTCCTCTTTCATGCCTAGTTTCCACTGTTGTCTGGTATCTACCTATATTGCCTCTTTATACTCCTTTAGTTCACTAGAATTAGTCAATAAAATAGAGTATAAAGAAGGAGAAAACCTTTCAGGAGGTCTACTCAATTTAGTAGAACATCTAAAACTTATAGGAGTTTGTGGGATAAACTATTTTTTTTAAGCATTAGGTAACAATGGAATTTCTTTTTTTGGAGTCTCATCCAAAACCACAGTCTTCTTTGACTTGTTCATGCTTCTTTTCCTACAATTGTTCTTTGAACATGACCTTCTCATTGAATATAACATCTCTATTTCTAATTATTTTTAGATTTCAAAATCCCATAATCAATAACCATAGTCATGTATTCCATATCAAATGAAGGTACATTTATGAGATCTAGTAGCTTGGTTCTATTTTTTTTATCAACATGGACAAAAGCTTCAAAACCAAAAAAAAATAGAAATGAATAATTTACCTTTTACCAATCCATGCTTCCTCTAAAACACCACCATCCAAAGGAGTTGAAGGTCCTCTATTTATCAAATAGACAACAATGTTTACAACATCTACCCAAAAAATGAAGTAGCAGCCCAACATGCAATCTCATGCTCCTTGCACGTTTCGTGATTGTCCTATTCATCCTCTCAAAAATAGAATTTTCTTGTGGAGTTCCTAGAATAGTCTTTTTCCTTCTAATTCCATTAACAAATCAATAATCTTCAAAGGACTTTCTGCAATACTCACCTCCATTATCCGATCTGAGACACTTTAGCTTCTTTCTTGTCTCATTTTCAACCAAACCTTTCCATTTCTTGAAATTTTCAAAGACATTAGATTTTTTCTTCAGAAAATACACCCATGTCTTTTGAGTTGAGTCATCAATGAAAATAGCATAGTAACAAGAGCCACCAAGAGATGATACCCGAGCCAGTCCCCACACATCTAAGTGCACTAGCTCCACTTTCTCACTCTTCTTCTCTTTTCCAACTTTGAGAAATTTGACTCTTTATGTTTACCATAAACACAATTTTCACAAAACTCTAAATCAATACTTTTCAACCCTCGCAACAAATTCTTAGAGTAAAGTATTTTCATCCCTTTCTCACTTATGTGCCCAAGCCTATGGTGCCACAAAACTGAATTTGTTCTTGCAACATTTATAGTAGCTTTCCTTGCATTATTAATATTAATAGCAACTAAAGTGGAATAAGTGTTCCCAATACACAAGTACAATGTGCCAACTTTTGTACTTTAGCTACTACTAATGAATATTTAGTTACCTTCTAGACATTGTCTGTAAACATGACTACACAACCTTCACTACCTAGTTATCCTACAGAAATTGAATTTCTTCTTAAATTAGGGACATGCCTTACCTCCTACAGTATCTGGTCATTTATATTTGGCAACTTGATCTTTATTTTTCCTTTTCCAACAATATGACAGGTCTCATCATCACCCAAATATACCTATCCAAAATCACCTTGAACATAATCTTGAAAATATTTCCTATGGGGTGTAGCATGGAATGAGGCCCCAAAATCTATTACCCAGGAATCATTAGCATTATCCAAACATAAGATTAGAGCATCTTGTAAATCATTACTTACAACATTAGCTTCCTTACTATCATCTTCATTTTTGTCTCTCTTTTTTTCCTAAGACCAATAGTCTTTCTTCAAGTGACTAGGTTTTCCACAGTACCAGCAATCTTTCTTTCCTTTAGTTTGAGAACATCCTTTCTTTGACTTCCCTCATGACATGTCATGCGAAGGGAATTTTCCTATTTGACTTGTTCTTCTTCTATTCTCCACATTCAATGAAGAACTTGATGAGGTTGAAGTTTCAACTATGCTTTTCCATCACATTTCCTCGCTTAGGATAACACCAACAACTTCATCAAACTTCAAAGTAATTAAACTAGAGACAAAATTACATCCATAACCAAGCTATTTTTAGCTTTCTAGCAAAGAACATAAAATTATGAGAGCCCTAACCTCTTCATTGAATGAAATTTGTATGAATGACAATTTACTAGTGACTGTGTTAAACTCATTTAAATGATTCACTATAGATCCTCCCTCACCCATTTTCATATTAAACAAATTCTTCATAAGAAATGCCTTATTCAAAGCTGAGGATTTCTCACATAATTTAGCCAGTGACTTCATCAACTCTATAGTCATTTTTGCCTTTAAGATATTGAATGTTACAGATGGCATAAGGCATAATCAAATAGATCTCAGTGCCATCCTATCCAAGATCTCCCAATCTTCATCTATGATCATTCCTTCTCTATTAGCTTTCCCTTCTAATGACTTCCATGGATCCTTCTAATACAAATAATCTTCCATCTGCATTTTCCATAATCAAAAATTCTGGCCATTGAATTTTTTAATCTTGAATTTGGAATCCTTCATTGCTCCTACTCAAATATGAAAGTCCTATCAATCTATAGCAACAAACCTCACTCTGATACCAATTTTTAGGATTTGATAGATCTAGAATAATATATGAATAAATAGTTGAATGTAGAAACAAAAGAAGAAAACCATAAGAACACAAATAACACATATATTTAACATGGTTTGCTAAAACTTGGGCTACCTCCACCTACACAATCGTCCAACCTTTCTTATTATCCAGTGATTATAGTACAAACATTTACAGCTCAATACCACTACAAGAACAACCTATCTCATTATGCATCACATTCTAACAATCCCTACCCTAATCTATCTTCTATAATTTATTCCCACTTTAGGGTTACAATATGCCTATCTAAATAAGGCATGATAAAATAGGTATAGTACAGTACTTCTCTGATCAATCACCATAAACTAATAGTAACTTCATCAATATTAACCTCATATTGTATTGGCCTTATCCATGCAACCCTAAGTAGTACTACTTGTGCATAGATGAAATCAGTATCTACCATAAAACATATATAATCAAAATAATTATCTACTACTGACTTAGGTATACTCATCCTATTTCTCATCTTATTCTTGAATTATTTAAAGTAATTTTCCATTATTGCCTCAAAATTTTCTCCCAATTGATTGATTAGGTCACTTATCTACTCAATTGTTGTGATGTAGGAGCATCTTGGGTTGTCTTGCAATCCTGCACTTTGGTTTCTTTCCTAATAGTTTCTACCGAGTTGCAGTTATTGTCAAGCAACAGTTTGTAGTTGATGTCGAGTTTCTAGTTGATTTTGAGTGATCTTTGCTACCAAGTTCCTTTGGCTGCTGAGTTATTCCTTTGGTTACCAAGTTCCTTTGGTTTCCAAGTGATTTTCTTTGGTTGTTGAGTTCCTTTGGATGTTGAGTCATTTCCTTTGGTTGCCGAGTGTTGGAGGTTGCCAAGTTTGTAGTAGCTATCAAGTGATTCCTTTGGATGCTAAGTTTCTATAGATGTCGAGTGCCAATATTTGTGAAGTCTTTGTTCACCAAGTACTCTATGTTTGGCTCCAGTTCAGGCTGACATTGCTTGCATTTAATTTTTGGTATAGATAGTTAATATTGGTTGTGAGCTGAATTATGGCTTCTCCATGTTCTAGAATGATCTGTAAGTCATTTTAGCTAGTATAAATAGAGTGTTTAGTCTTAGAGTTGAGTAGTTTTTAGGAATTTTTTGAAGAGGATTGCAAAGCAGAACTAGAAAGTGTGAATTTTCTATTGTATCTTTGAATGTGAATGATTTATATTTTATTGTAACCTAAAAGGCCTTATAGCTAGGCATGTATCAAGATATTTTGATGAATCAATAAAAGTATTTCACTCTTCTTGCTCCTTTGGTTGTTGTTCTTTGTGTTTGCTTATGTTGTGTTAGCTATTGCAACATGGTTTGGATAGCCGGGTGAGCCATTAGCCCTAGTATTCCCTAATCTTCCTTATGTCATGTGGTATCAGAGCTAGAGGTTCATCCTTGTGCAGATTGGATTGTGTAGAACCCTAATTAAGATTTGGTTGCAGGGTGGTAGATCTACAAATTTGACCTATAACTTGTAGAGGGTTACGATCTTACAGGTACTTGATTTGTAAAGACGGGTCATGGTAGAGGAAATAATGTTGATAATGCTATATTGGATTAATTGAGAAAAATTGCAGCCAGATTAGATGTTGTGGAGACAGCCCAAAGGAGAGGAGCACATCTTGATGATGTAAGTGATGATGAAGTAGCAAATATTGTTTCCATTGACTGAAAGTCTAGATGAGGTTAGTTAAACTATAATAAAAGTTTGCATGGTTAATGGGAAACAATTTGAAAATAAAGTGAAGAAGAATCAAGTTTTTTTTCCCATAGTTTCTAGAGGACTGAGTGTTGGTAGCAATGACCAAGTGACAGTAGATAGTGATAGTCAAGTACCAAGTAGAAATTATAGAATTGCTAAATGAGTATAAGGATATTGTTGCTAAGGATGTTCCTGATGGTTTACCACCAATGAGAAATATAAGTCATTGTATGGATCTAATTCCTAGAGCTAGTTTTCTAAACAAAGCACCATATAGATTGACACCTATAGAGAATGAAGAACTTAATAGACAAGTACATGAGTTGTTGTAGAAAGGTTTGATCAAAGAAAGTTTGAGTCCATGTGTTGTACCTGATATATTAGCACCTAAAAAGAATGAGAATGGAGAATTTGTATTGATTCTAGAGCTATAAACAAAATCACAATGAAATATAGTTTTCCTATGCCGAGAATGGATGACATAATGGATTGTTTGAGTGGAGTGAAGTATTTTACCAAGATTGATTTGAAGAGTGGCTATTATCAAATTAGAATTAGAGAAGGTGATGAATGGAAGATTTCTTTCAAAAAAAAATGGTTTGTATGAATGGTTGGTTATGCCTTTTGGTTTGAAAAATGCACCTACTACTTTCATGAGGTTAATGAATGAAGTTCTAAAAAGATTTTTGGGGTAAGTTTGTGATTGTTTATTTGGATGATATTCTAATATTTAGTAAGACTAAGGAAGAACATTTTGAGCATATTAGACAAGTATTGCAGAGGTTGAAAGAGGAAAAGTTGTTGATTAATCTAAAAAAGTCTTCTTTCATGCAAGAGGAGATTATGTACTTGGGATTTCTGATTTCACTTGATGGATTGAAGATGGATCCTGAGAAAGTTAAAGCAATTTTGGAATGGCCTACACCTAAGAATGTGGGTGAGGTAAGATCATTTCATGGTTTGGCTAGTTTTTACAGTAAGTTTATAAATAATTTTAGTGTTATTTGTAACGCTATGATTGAGACAACGAGAGGAGATAAAAAGAAATTCAATAGGATACATGGAGCTAATAAGAGTTTTGAGACTTTGAAACAAAAAGTTGTTGAATTACCTATATTGGCTTTGGCTGATTTCAACAAAGTATTTTAAGTTAAATGTGATGCAAGTGGTAATGCAATAGGAGCTATATTAAGTCAAGAAGGTAAACTTATTGCTTTCTTTAGTGAAAATTTAAATGATGCTAAAAGAAAGTATTCTATGTATGATCAAGAGTTTTATGCTATTGTTCAAGCATTGAAGAAGTAGGGACATTATTTGATTTCTAAGGAGTTTGTGTTGTATACTAATCATAAAGCTTTATAATACTTGGGAAGTCAACATAAATTGAATCAGAGACATATGAAGTGGGTTGAGTACTTGCAAAATTTTACATTTGTTATTAAGCATAAGAGTGGAGTTACTAACAGAGTTGCTGATGCATTGAATATAAGATGTTCTTTGTTGACTAAAATGAAGTTTGAAGTTCTTGGTTTTGATAAAATGAAAGAGTTGTATGATGTTGATCCTGATTTTTCTTAGGCATGGAGAAAGTGTAGAGCACCAAATATGATAGATCACATAAGTAAGTATGATGAGTATTTCATTCAAGAAGGTATGTTATTCAAAGGCATTCAATTGTGTATTCCTAGAGGTTCTATGAGGTTGAATCTAATTAAGGAAAGCATAGTGGTGGATTGGCTGGACATCTTGGAATTGATAAGACATTGAGTTTGTTGAAAGAGAAGTATTATTGGTCACAAATGTATAAGGATGTTCAAAAATTTGTAAAGAGTTGTGGAGTTTGTCAAATTGCAAAAGGAGTAAGTCAAAATACTGGTTTGTATACACCTATTACTATTCTTAAGAAACCTTGGAGTGACATTGGTATGGATTTTGTTCTTGGATTACCTAAGACAGTGAAAGGGTATGATTCCATATTTGTTGTAGTGGAAAAATTTTCTAAGGTGGCTCATTTCATACCATGTAAGAAGACATTAGATGCAAAGCATGTTGCTAAACTTTTCTTTAAAGAGATTGTGAGTTTGCATGGATTACCAAGAAGTATAATTTTTTACAGAGATAGTAAGTTTGTTGGTTATTTTTGAAAGACTTTGTGGAAGAAGATGGGTACTGGGTTGAAGTTTAGTTCTACATTCCATCCACAAATAGATGGATAGATAGAGGTTGTGAATAGAAGCTCGGATAATTTGCTAAGATGTTTAGTTGGAGATAAGCCAAGAATTTGTGAAGTAGTGTTGGCATAAGATGAGTTTGCATATAACAATTTTGTGAATAGGAGTACAAAGAAAACACCTTTTGAGATCGTTACTAGAATGTAACCTAGAGGTATATTAGATTTGAGAGATGTTGCTAGTGAAGAAAAGAGAAGCACTGCAGGAGAAGAATTTTTTGATTTTATGGAGTCTTTGCATAAGGAAGTGAAGTTGAGGTTGGAATAAAATAAATAGAAATATAAGGAGAATGTTGATAAGTCTAGAAGACATCATGATTATGAAGTTGGTGATGAGGTAATGGTTTATTTGAAGAAAGGAAGATTTCCTATTGGAACATATAATAAGCTGAAGATGAATAAATTTGGACCCTGTAAGATCTTGAAGTTTGATAGTGGTAATGCTTATGAAGTTGAGTAACTTGATGACATGGATATATTTCCTATATTCAATATTGCTGATTTGTATAAGTATCATGAGTCAGATGATGATGTTGTTGTATCAGAATATTATCCTAAGAAGTAGATTGAAGAGTTTGAATAGATACTGAATCAAAGAGTTGGTAAGAGAACAATGGGAAAAGATTACTATGAATATTTGGTGAGGTAGAAGAATAGACCTATTGAGGATGCTACATGGATTTCTCAATCTAAGTTAGATTTAGCTCGGGTTGTGAAATTTACATTATTCAAGAGAATCATTTCTTCCAACCCTGATTGTCTTATGTAAGAGCATCCTAGGTTGTCTTTTAATCCTACACTTTGGTTTATATTATGGCAGTTTCTACCAAGTTGTAGTTGTTGCCAAGCAATAGTTTGTGGTTGATGTCAAGTTCCTAGTTGATGCCAAGTGATCTTTGCTACCAAGTTCCTTTGGTTGCCAAGTTATTCCTTTGGTTGTTGAGTTCTGAGTAATTTTCTTTGGTTGTCGAGTTCCTTTGGATGTCAAGTCATTTATGTTGGTTGCCAAGTGTTGGAGGATGTTGAGTTCATAGTACTTGCAGAGTGATTCCTTTGGATGTCAATTTTGTACATATTCTAATTGCCAGTATTTGTGAATTCTTCATTCGCCAAGTATTCAGTGTCTAGTTCCAATTTGGGCTCACATTGCTTGCATTTAATTTTGATATAGATAGTTAATATTGGTTGTGAGCTGATTTAGAGTTTCTCCATGTTCTAGAATAATCTGTAAGTCATTTGGCTAGTAGAAATAGAGTGTTTAGGCTTAGAGCTAAGTAGTTTTTAGGCACTTTTTGAAGAGGATTGCAGAGTAGAACTGGAAAGTGCAAATTTGTTGTTGGATCTTTGAATGTGAATGAATTTGTAGTCAACCACAACCCTGAAGGCCTTATAGCTAGGCATGTATAAAGATATTTTGATGAATCAATAAAAATATTTTGATGTTTGGATAGCTAGGTGAGCCATTGGCCCTAGTATTCCCTAACCTTCCTTGCATCATGTTGACCTGTTTCTATCTCATGCTATAGTGTTGATAGTAGGGAATGAGTTTTGTATATAGAAAACTATATAGACAAGTAAGGAACAAAACTTACATGAAGTATTCTTGGCCTTCCTTATCATTCCAAGATTCTCAGATAGTTGTTACATTTGTAGCTTAGCAAGATCATAACTATGATCTTTATTTACAATTTTATATCTTAGGTCCACTACAATCCAAGGTATGATATTTAGTTAGGTCAACTGATATAATTTTTGTGCAATCACACGTCTTAAAAATTTAATAACTAGATCTATAATCCCATCAATCGACATACCATGACAATTCTATGAAGATTAAACCACAGACAGAAATAGGCCTTAGTTGTATGGGTGGTTGTCACCCTCGAACCCCTACTCGAGGCTCGACCTGGCCCCAAACCTCGATGAGGGATTATGGAGTATTTATAGTACTCCCCTAATCAGTCACCAAAATCTAACAATCTCTAACTTGGGGACTAATTAGGCTCCACACTAAACAACAATCTCCCACTTGGAGACTGATCCTATAGTTATGTCACTACTCCATGAGGCTCCCACTGGATCAAACCACCTTGGACTTTGTTATTCATTTATTCATGTTTAGTCTAGAAGACCAACCAAAGTTAAAGTGGAGTTCAACTTCTCCCTTGTTACTACCTTTGTAAACATATCTGCTAGATTGTCATCTATATTATCTTTTCTAGCTTTAACTGTCCATCCTCCAAAATTGATCGAATGAAATGCTACCACAACTATATGTGTTTTGTCTTTCAATCCAAAGCTGAATTATTTGCAAGATGAATGGCACTCTAACTATCTGTAAACAAATAATTATCCTTCTAAGGGTGTCCCAATTCTTCCAAGAAGAACTGAAGCCATATCATCTCCTTAATTGCCTCTATAGCAGCAACATACTCTACCTCTATAGTGGATAAAGCATTAACCTTCTATAACCTAGAAACCCAGCTCACAGTTGCCCCACCAATAGTAAAAACATAACTTGTAGTACTCTACTTAGTATCAATATCTCCCACCAAATTTGAGTCAACATAGCCCTGTAAAATAATAGTAGAGCCCCCAAAGTGTAAACACTTATTGGATGTTCCTCTCAAATATATGAGAATCTATTGGACTGCATTCTAATGCTCAATTTCTTGATGATTCGTATACCTACTAATGACTCCCACTACATGTGTAATATCTAGCCTGGTACATACCATAACATACATCAAGCTTCCTACAGCTAAGGCATAGGGTACCTTGAACATCTTATCCTCCTCTTCTTATGTCTGGGGACACATCTCCTTATTCAACTTCAAATGACCAGGTAAAGATGTACTGACAGCTTTAGCATTCTCCATAGTGAAACATTGCAACACCTTCTCAACATGATTAGCCTGAGATAGAATCAATTTTTTGTCCTTCCTATATCTACAAATCTTCATACCAAGGATTTTTTTTGCTACCCTCAAATCCTTCATATAAAATGCATGTGCTAACTGGCATTTCAGCCCCTTAATATGATCCATGTTAGAGCCAACTACAAGCATATCATCAACATATAAACATAAGATAATGTATCTATCATCATCCAACCTCTTAAAATAAACACAATGATCTTAATGACACCTATTGTATCCATGCTCATGCATAAAAATGTCAAATTTCAGATACCATTTTTGAGGTGCTTGCTTCAATCCATATAAAATTTTCTTCAATTTGCACACTAAGTTCTCCTTACCTTTGACCTTAAATCCCTGTGGCTAAGTCGTATATATATATATATCCAAATCACCATGAAGGAAGGTTGTTTTAACATCTAGCTACTCTAAATGCAAATCTTCAATAGCCACAATACTTAAAATAGTACGAATAGAAGTTATCTTAACAATAAGAGAAAATATCTCATCAAAATCAATGCCCTTTTTTGTGAAAATCTTTTTCCAACTAACCTAGCTTTAAATCTTTTCTTACCTCCATCCTCTTCTTTTAACTTGTAAACCCACTTGTTTTGTAAAGATCTTTTACCTGTAGGAAACTTTCATAAATCTCATGTTTTATTCTTCAACGAAGAGTCCATTTCATATTTTATTGTAGACTCCCACTGAATCTTAGTATCCACTTGCATAGCTTCATCATAACATTTAGGTTCACCAGCATCTATTAATAAAATAGAATACAAAGAGGGAGAAATTTTTTTGGAGATCTAATTTGCCTTGTTGACTATCTAACATTCACTAGTGTTTGTGGTATTTGTCATTTTGATTGTTACACATCATGAGGAATGGCTAGAACATCATCTTTTGGAGTATCATCCAATGCAACATAATCATCTTCTTTCTTCTCATGTTGTTACAACAGATCTTTGTACAACACTTTCTAATTGAATATGCCATCCCTGCTCCTTACAATTGTATGATTTTCAAAATCCCAAAGCCTATAACCAAATTTATTAATACCATATCCAACAAAGACACATTTCTTTGACTTAGCTTTCAGCTTGGTTCTATTTTTAGAATCTATGTGACCAAATACTTCACAACCAAAGGTTTTGAGAAAAGAATAAATCACCTTCTTACCAATACATGCTTCCTCTGGAATACCACAACCTAAAGGAGCAGAGGGAACTCTATTAATCAAATATACAACTGTATTGATAGCCTCTACCCATGTTTGTAAGGGAAAACTAGCATGTAACCTCATGCTCCTTGTATGCTACATTATGGTCCTATTCATGCATTTAGCCCCTCCATTTTCCTGTGGAGTTCTTGGAATAGTTTTCTGTCTATGAATACCATTATTGGAGAAATAATCTTCAAATTCATGACTACAATACTCACCACCATTATCAGATCTATGACATTTTAATTTCTTACCAGTCTCATTTTCAACCAAGCATTTCCATTTCTTAAAAGTTTGAAATACATCAAATTTCTATCTAAGGAAATAAACCCATACTCTTTTAGTTGCATCATCAATGAATGTAACATAATAATGAGAGCCACCAAGGAAAGATACCTAAGCCAATCCCCATACATTGATATGCACAAGCTCTAATTTTCCCTTTTATTTTCCTTCCTAGTCTTCACAAAACTCACTCTCTTTTTTTTTCCATACACACAAATTTTAGAGAAATCCATATTGAAATCCATATTAACACATTCTAGACCTGGTAAAAATATTCTTTGAATGAATTACTTTCATAATTGTCTCACTCATGTGCCAAGTCTATTGTGCCTTAGTGTTGAATCATAATTTATAGCAGCTAATTGTTCTCCCTGCTTAACTATAGCAACTGTTCTTGAACATTCTTTTTTTCTCTGAAACAATTAAAGTAGAAGGAACAATATGACCTATACAAAGATATAAGATGCCTACTTTCACACCTTTTTCTACTGCAAGGGAACCTTTTGAAACCTTCCAATTTTTATCATTAAAAGTAACTACACAACCCTTAGCACTGAGTTGCCCTACTAAAATTAAATTCCTACTTAGCCTTGTAACATGTATTACCTCATGTAGTAGCCAATGATTCCCATTCTACAACTTAATCTTAACTTTTCCCTTTTCAACAATCTAACAAGGTTCATTATCCCCCAAATAAACAAGTCCAAAATCCCCTTGGACATAATCAATGACATAACCTCTATCAAGAGTAGCATGAAATGAAGACCTAGAATCTAAAACCCATGAATCATCAACACTTTCCAAATATAGAAGCAAAGCATCCTCTTCAGATTTGTTACTTACCACATTTTATTCCTTATCTCCATCTAGTTTATCTCCTTCATTTTTTTTCGAGTCCAAAAATCTTTCTTGTTATGCCCTGGTTTCCCATAGTACCAACGGTCATTCAGTCCTCTCGATTGAGACCTCCTCCCCTTTGACTTTCCTCTTGATTTCTCACAATTTTTGGAATTACTTCCTCTCTCAGTTGTTCTACCTCAACTTTGTGTGTTCAAAGCACTTCTTGATGTAGATCCACCTGAGGTTTTCCTATGAGTTTTCTCACTCAAAATAACATTGATCACATCATCATATTTTAAGGTACTAGATCCACGAACAAAATTACTCACAGCCATTACCAAGCCATTCTAGCTTATAGGCAAAGAACACAAAATCAAGAGACCCTAATTTCTTCATCAAAATTGATACCCGTAGAAGAAAATTTACTAGTAATAGTATTAGATTCATTTAAATGATCTACAATAGATCCACCTTCTGCCATTTTCATATTAAATAAACACTTCATGAGAAATACCTTGTTTGAAGCAAAGGGCTTTTCATATAGTTTCATTAGGGTTTGCATCAACTCTTCTATTGCCTTTACTTTTGTAATATTAAACACCACCGATGGTGTAAGGCATAATTGAATGCTTCCAAGTGTCTTTCTATCCAAAAGATCCCAGTCGTCATTTGACATAGATCCTTGATTCTTGGTTTTACCTTCCAATAGCTTCCATAAATTCTTCTAATAAAGATAATCTTCCATTTGCATCTTCCATAACTAAAAGTTATGCCCATTAAACCTATCAACCCTCAGCTTACCCTCATTTGGCATCACTCCCACTCAACCGTGAGACTTTCCTACAGAGGATAACTGAAAAAAAACTAGACTCTGATACCACTTGTTAGGATTAAACCATGGAAATAATTAATAATTACATGAAAATATAAATAATATTAGAAAATAATAGATCACACAGAAAAGAACACAAGACACCAAGATTTAATGTGGTTCACTCAATCCCTAAGCTACATCCACCAAATAGCAAGTCTGATATTATTATGATCTAGTAATTACAACTTGATTACAATATGTAATCCCTTACAGTTCAATACCACTACAAGAACCAATTTTTGCATCACCACTATGAAACAATCCCTAACCCTGAGCCCTTTTATACAAGTATTTTTTACCACTTTAGGGTTATAATTAATAATTACATGTCAGCCCAAAATCTTGATAAATTAGGGCCCAAACCTCGAACCCTAGTGAGGCATTATGGAGTATGTATAGTACTACCTTGATTAGTCACTATAATCTAACAAATTCCATTTTTCATTTATCTATTTCTTGATAGCTTTTGTAGTACACCTCATTGTCTTTGATCTATCCAAAGTAGGGTAACCAGTAACTCGATGAATGATAGCATTATTGATCTTCACTGGCCCACCCTCTAACCATATCTTTATAACATAAAGTTAGCTCAACACAATTTGTATCCATTTGACCATAAAAACATTTGGAAAGGCTAGGGCATGGGTCAACCCTTTCTTGAAAACAATTTTGTTCTCATCCCTCAAAACTCCATATTACACAATTTGTAATATGTTGCTTAAAGTTCATAATCTCCAATTTCAGCAACTTTGCACATGTATCATTACGACACATCATGAATCATTAACACTCTTGGTGGAATTGATGATAGGGTGCCAAATTCATCACCAGTCAATGCAACAATAGGGTACTCCTTGAAATTTGGTGGAGGACATTGATCGTTCCTCATAATCTATGAATTGCTCTCCCTCAACATTTCTAAGTTCTTCTAATTTTCCCAACGACATGTTGTGATTTTCTTGTTGTATCACTGAATTCACCTTTGAATCACCTATGCACTAAAAATCACTTGGTAAAATGAATCAAAATTCAATATATATCTTTAATCTTTTCTATATAGGTTTGCAATAAATGTATTTGTACTTTGGTAGGTGCACAACAACTGTCTCAACCTTCAAAAGTTGTGCCTATACTTCTTTTAATTCAAATTCTCATTCACTATCGCTTGACTCCACTAATACATCATCTCAATCAATGTAAGTTCTCAATCTATATTGCAATGCATGGTCAAAACAAACTATATTCTTGATGCTCAACACTTGATAATATAACTTATTTTATTACCCTTTTCTTCTCTTAGATCTATTCTAATGCATCTTTATTCATGTTGATATAGACTCTCAATCATAGTTTGTGTTAGGAACTGATGTATGATATAGCATTTAAGTATAGAGTCCCTTAAATACCTCTTTGCTTAGTTGGATGCAATGTGATTGCCTAATACATTGGATTGGATGATCTCAACTTTTCTTGATTCATAGATTCCATCTTCTACTATCTCTTTCCATAATTTACTCATCTCAACTTTCTCTTTTCCTCTATTGCTTTCATTGTTTGGTGATGGTGCTTGGGTCTTGCAGTTCTTACTAACATATCCAACTTTGAGACAGCTGAAACAAACTAGGTTTCCATTCAACCATTTATTGTAATTTCCTCTAAAATGTGTCTTAATGCAATTCTCTAGAATGTATCCATACTCTCCACAATAATGATAATTATACCATGTATTGTAATCCCAATTGTAAGAGTTACCTTGCTTAGGTGCATGTGTTTTCTCTTTAGATACGAGTTGAACTTCTCTTTTGATTTGCATTCTTAAGCTATATGTCCATATTTTGGATAGTTGTAACAATGTCCTTCAAAGTATATTTTGGATAGTTGTAACTATCTCAGGTTGATTATGTTGAGAAGGTGTTGCAACATTTCTCTATGGAGAATGCTAAAGCTGTCAGCACACCTTTACCTAGTCATTTGAATTTGACTAAGGAGATGTCTCCCAAGACACAAGAAGAGGAGGATACGATGTCCAAGGTACCCTATGCCTCAGTTGTAGGAAGTTTAATGTATGCTATGGTATGTTCCAAGCCAGATATTGCACATGAAGTGGGAGTCGTTAGCAGGTATATGAGTCATCCAAGAATCAAGTTGTTGCAGTATGATGTAGATTTCAATCATCTGGTTCTCAATGATCTTTCCCGATTTGTATTCCTCCATTTACAAGATACATACTCTCAAGTTGTTAGACTTATTTCAAGAGAACTTAGCTCTAATACTAATTTTTGGAAGTCTTATTGGAAAAAAAAAACTAAGGAGGTGGTGAATTAGGATCTGTAAAACTTTTCACTATTAAAACAAGTAAGTGTATTCACTCATAATCCATCTCATATCTTAGATCTCATATCATAAAATCATAAATTGTAGTGCTGAAATTAAATCTTATCTAAGCATAGCATTCATGAAAACATAAACACAACACAAAGATTTTGATAACCCAAAAACACTTCAAGGTGAAGGTAAAACTAGGGTGGGGATGAAACCCACAAATCTTTACTATTGCAACAACAAAGTTTGCATGTTAGGGATATAATTTGATCACTTCTGATGATCTACCTTCTAAGAGGTCTGCTCTGTTAAAATATTTGCAAGATTGTTAGGTCTCACCTTGATTAAAGGAATTTACAATGAAGTAAGGACTTTATTAGGATATTTAAATAGGTCTGTTAAAACCACACTATTAAGAAAATTTTCCTAATTAACCTATGAGAATACATTATTACCTAATCCTTTAGTTTTCTCTTAAAGCTATTTATGTATATCCTCTCTTCAATTTCTCAAACTAATCTCCTTATCTGATATGCTCTATTATGTCCTTAACTGGTAGGTTTCTTTGTCTAACCTCCTTCACACTTAGCCTTCCTTTATTTGTTCTAAGATTATTTGCTCCTTCACATTTGCTTCCACTCACCACACACATCATCAATACTACATAATTATTTAGGGTTAGAACCTTTCTTAAATAGATAATCATAAGAAGTTCTAGATCTTAATCAATGATCCATATTCCATCCTTTTTTTGTTTTACCCTTCTAATTTTCTGATTGGTTAATCTTCTTTTCTTGAGATTAATGCCTTCTAAAAAAATGTGTAATATTCTCCTTAAATGTCTCTACAATATTTAAGTGCCATATAGAAGTTAGCTAGAATGATATACATAAGTGTTGTGCCATTACAAACTCATATGTCAAAACTAGTTACTTGGCAATTGAATGTTGATGCTCAGTCATAACTAACATTCATGTTGTCACTCAGCTTCTATAGGCTTCACATATATTAATTCACTCAGTATTAATTAACTTTCCATTTCTCAATCTCCACTAGGGTGCTTGGCAACCGTTGACTTGCTCAACATGTAAAGAAATATAAACAAGTCCTTTGTAGCTCGACCTTCTCTGAATGGCTCAATCATAGTGATAACCAACCAACATTGTCTTGGAAATGACTAAGTGGTGGACACTAATAGGAAACTTGGGCTTAGAGATCAATATTAAAAACATAATTTATAGCATATCATTGCATGTCTGTTAGGGATGTCTATAGGTATTTTAAGTTATAGGCTATGGTGGACATCAGAATTCTAACTTCTATAAGAAAGGGAAATGCCCTCAACAAACCAAAAAAAATGAAATAGCTAAATGACCAAAACACTTCTAATCAAAATAGGTAAGAACTTCTGTATTAGAAAACCACCAAGGAGTTCTAACCACCAACAATTTTTTTGAATTCCCTCAGCATATACAGTCTGCATCTATATATCAGAGTTGATTAGAGATGGTATATGCATAGATGATAAGTAGAAGTAATTTGTTATAGAATTTCTAGGGGATGACCCATCCATATATCTACTAGTGGTATATGTTGGTGTTCTTTCTAGTAAAGAACATATCAGGTAGATTTAAACTTGATACCAAGAAACAAAGACCAGGGACAAGCCTAAGGATGAGCTAAATCATATGTTTAGCAAGGCTAAATCTCAGTTCTGGACCAATTAACAAAGTCATCAGGACTCACTTCACTTTAGGCTCTGCTAAGCCAAGGTGGAAAAACCTAAGGGATTTGTCTGATTAACTTTGATACTTCTTCTCTGCAAGACTATCCCCTATAGCAAAAATGGTCAATGTTCTTGTACAATTTGCTCACAAACTTCTTAATTGTAGTAGCTAATCAAAACCAAGGAAAGTAACAACAAATAAACCATGATCGACAATTCTAGTTGTTTAATACATAAAGGAAAATTGATGTTCATTTTAAGTTTTGATTTTTCAGCATAACCTGGGTATGCAACAACAAAGAACATGTATCCTTCAAGCTGACCAGTCCCTTATCCATTGGGCATTAACTAAACCTTAACAAGAAAATGGATACCTAAAGTATACTCATATATTTAGGCATATGATCTATCTATTTGACTTGCAAACAGACATCAATCTTCATAACAACTCTCACACTTATGATGAAATCCTTCTAGTGTAGCCCACAATCCTGTCAATATAAGCAAGCATTTACATGGACCTTTGTTCCATTAGCAAGTTTATACTGACATACAACCTGAAAGGATTGAAATTGAGTCTAAGCTCTTTGTTCTCAAACAAAAAACATTACAGATAACAAAAGAAGGAGATGAGAATCAAAATGAAACTAAGAAAGGTGAAGTTCTTGTATTAATTTCATTGTAAACAATACATCATATGCATATCAAAACTCAGAAAATACACAAAGAATGACTATGTAATATAACAAATGCCTCAAAAGGAATACAATATGTTGTTCACAATAAGATAACACTGAGAAAATGGTATCACAACTATGAGAAAATTTCAGGAAATTGGAACCAGACTGATCTCACAATCCTCCTAAAATGTTCAAAGAATTGGAACCCTTACAATAAGCAGAAAAGGAAGATATATAGGAGAGAAGATCTTTCTGGAATGGCAATCTAAACTTGACATCTATCCCACTGAAAGAATCTTCAATCTGGAGTTGTTGAAACTGAACTTCCTCATCTACCTACAATTGAAAACCATAAATGAAGCCCAAAATATCTGATATATCTTATTAAGACAATTAGAAAAATATCCCCTTGAAGAAAATATCAAAAATCATCACAATCTGTATTGAGGCTCCAAAAATCTGATTTCAACATGTCTCAATTGCTTTTCCATGAAAATCAACTTGTGTTGTTGCCAAAAACATAACTTCTCCTGATTGCATCAAAAAACATTCAATTCATCCTTACAATTGTTGGAGAAGTCAAATTAGATGAAAATATCTCTATATTTGATTGTAATTTCATCTACAACATTAAATTTGCATAATTCACTATGAAGCCCCCAAAATTAGAAAACTGCTTGTAGCTGCTACTAGCTGATACCTGCTCAAAATCTGACTGCAAAAATGAAGAGTTCGCTCTCCCGATTCTGACGGTATATTACACTTCACATTTTGGACAAAAATAGTCCCTCCGAGAGCATTTTGAAAATCTAGCCTCCATGACTGAACAGAGCAATAAAATTTGAAAAATTTAAAAAATTTACATAGTATGAACTATTTAAATTTTTAAAAATAAATCAAATATTTCAATTTTATTATCTGAGCACTCAAATCATTTAGGATCTTGATTTTTAAATCAATTTTCTTTCCCTTATCTCTCCAAGTTCATATGTCGATCCCAGATTCGCTAAATGGGCCCCCCTTTATATTTCATTTGAAATGTTTGAAGTTTATAAGTATACAATATTACGATCATCGTAATATCATAGCTTATACATTTAGCCTCCCCGATGATACAACACAAACCTTGGGACATATTTTATTTAACCATAATGTCATTTGAAATGCTCTAATTAATTTTTTAATTCCTGTAACATTGACCTCATCCTTTTATTTTTTTCCATCGTAGCATCCACATCTTTTCATTGGCTTCTCCCGATGACACGATAACATGCAATTTTTGTCATATCTCTCGAGCATTGTCAAAACATTGGGCAACTACAAAATATATGTTCTAACCCTATGACAAGTTGTAGGATTGGAGCCCTTCTCTTTTTCATCCACGATAATACAACCCCGTCGAAATATCGCACATCAGCAAGACCAACCCTCCCGACCACATGACATTTTTGTAGGATCACACAACTTCAAATATCATTCCTCGATCATGTGATGAGGTCAAAATAGTGTTGACCCTGTGGCGGGCTATGGGCGGGCCCCTCACAACTTGGGCTTGACGTCATACAAAACGTGGCTCTTTTGTTTACAATGCATTTGAGTCGGCACAGTTTTAAAATATCAAAAAACCTCAAGCGGAATGAATGTGGGACATATCTTCTTCATTCCCCGTTCATTCGCAGACCTCCAAATATGAAATCTATTGTATCTTCTCTACTTCGCGGGACTATTCCTGTTGTGATGCACATGGGCTGTGGATTCCTTTTGGTTATGTCGTGGCTTTGTTACGTGAGGTGTTGTTGTCTTCAAATGCACAAGCCTCCCCTTCAAAACGTGAGATGTTGCTATGTCTTCCCTGTCCTACATGCGGATATGTGTGCTTAGATGGCATGAAACCGAAAAAAAAACCCTTCCTTCCATATGCGTGGGCCTTCTCAAAAAGTGGGAATCTTGTTCATAATGTGTGAGCTACCTCATGATTCTACCCTACAGTTTTATCAGGCATGGGATGCTTTGAAACATGAGCGTGAGAGTTGAAAAACAAAGCTCCTGCCTTGCACATAAATTGAAACTGCCCCCCTCCCCCCCCCCAACATGGGCTATTTGAACTGAAATGTGGAGCCTCCTGCTATTGGTGTAGATTCCATTTTGAAAGTCAATCTCTGATGTGGATGTTTTTTCGAAATACATGCCTGAACTATCGCTACATCTCCCTTGAATGTTGAAGCTCAACATCTAGACAGTGGCTTCCTTGTTGTGTGTGGGCATGGGTTATGCCCAAGATGTGAGGCTCCATCCTTCTCTCTTGCATGGGACGTTCCTCTAAATGGTTGGCTCCCTATCTTCTTCTCCATGTGGAGCTTTATCTTCAAATTAATGTGAGCATCCCCCTTTAACCATACAAATCATTTGCAGATTGGGAGTAGATTCTTCAAATCATAATCTTAACCTTTTTGCATGCATATGATATGAAATTATAAGCAATGGAGTCCACATGCCACTTTAGAGCATTCCCATTATGAAGATTTCTCCTTCCTTAAATGAAAACATTATCATTTAGGGAAGATCAAAAAACTTCAATATATTATAATCAAAAGGATAAATAAAGTGCACTGGATTGGCAAAAAGCCACAGCAGGGAGACAGTTTTGATTGACATCTTTGAGGATCTTCAAGTACAAAGTTGTATGTCAAAATTTGATCAAGGATTCCATGATGCTCCCATTATATAATAAACATCCATTAGTCATCTCATAGCCTTTATAGTCAATGTTAACTTGATGGAATCAGTCGGGCTCCAAAGTGGGTCTGGCTAAAAAAAAAATTATTTTCGAACAACTAACATGGAAAATTGATTCATCGATCACCTTGAACTGACTGGAATCCAAATTGATCATTGAATCATCACTAAAAACTCATTTATAACTTTCCTTTACAAAGTATAATTTTATGATGACAGGGCTTGTCGGATGGCGTTAAAAACTGATTCAAACATCTGATCAAACCCTAAAACTTAGGATATATCATCTCTCTAACATGTTTAGCAAGCTTGCCAAATCTCGTTGCATGAAGACATCGGGGTCAAAAGATATCGACCTCTGAAGTTGCCCACTTAAAATCACCTACAGATGAACATGTCAAAAAGCTGGAAATTGTGTTTGGTTTTGGCCTTGAAAACTGGGCAAATGGGCACTTGAGGTTCTAAAAACTGGGGCACGGGTACTTTGTCATGAGGAGAATATGATTCTATGATTTGGGCTCATGAAAAATCACAAGGCATATTTGGTGAGTGTCTGAAGTTGGCTACTTGGATAGAGGTCATCAGTAAAATAACAATTTTTGCAAATGAAATGACCTTGGAAAAGTGTGCAGATGAATTTTTCAAGACTTGAAAATTGGCACACTTATAGTATTTTTAGAGTAGAATATAGGGGAATAAACCATTCAATCTCGCCAATCATGGACTCAAAGATATGACATCCCGAAGAGGGCTCCCGATCAATCTACACTTCAGAATACCAGTGAAACTTTATAAATTGCAAATGGAATCACGTTTGAAAACTAATCAAACAGATTCATCATAAGCTCAAATCTGGAGCATATAAAGTCTCTGACCCCTAGAATATGATGCAAAAGGGAATTTTTTATTTGGGTCAACTGGTCAAAAGTTATAGTCTGTCAAATAGGGCTACCCAGAAATATGAACAATATGCAGATTTGTAACGAAGGCAACTGACCAACTTTGAGGGGTTCAAAACCTAGTCAAACGGATTCAAAATGACTTGAAACTTGGAACATAGGTTATCTAATATGCATATAAAAATATCCTCAAAGTGGTGAGTCATGAATCTTAACTAGGTTAAAGATATTCAAATGCGAACATGCCCTCTGATGACAGTTAGGTAGAAAATGCAAAATGACACTAGCACAAAACGAGACTTTGCAGAATGATTCGAAATTTGAATCTATCATTACATAACATATGGATAGGCTGAATGAAGGGTGTTAGAAACATGAAACACCAATTAGGCATTAATACAACAGTCGGGCCCATATGCATGAAAAGCATTCACAAGGGTTCAAAGCAACTCAAAATTTGAAATAGGCACTCAAAATGGGAATGCAATTTTGAGCACCAACAGTATCCAAATCTTACAAAATCATCATTAGTGCATTTGGGGTTGGATCAAGCTCCTAGAAATGCTTTTCCAACTCTATGTGCTCATCACCTATGCATATACCTTCTCTAAAAAACTCTTATATGCATGGGTAAAGATTATATTTATTAATGAAATTTAAAAATTATTGGTGATCAAAACTACTTTGTGGTTTTGTAATAGGGAATTTCATAGTTGTTTTGGTTAGTAGGCTTTTGGTCTTTAAGTTGTATTTATTTGTTGGCTTATTGGAGGCATTCTCTCACTTGTAGGAGTCAAAATTCCAACATCCACAATGGTCAATAACCTAAAAAAGCCTATCCACCTCTAACAAAAATATAAACTTGTGTTAAAAATTGTATTTTTTAGCTAGCCTAATGTCCATGCATATGGATTGTGGTTTTATTTCCTCGGCTTTCTTCCTCAAAACTACCATGCACATTTTTAGAATTTTGATGGAAAAAGAAAAAAAATTTAACAAGATATCCAATGAGGATGTCATGGCCATGATGGCATTATTATCAATTCTCCAACAATGACTTGAAAAAATAGTTCTCATAAAATAATTCTTTTAAATATTCTTTTTTGACAGCATGGATGTCAACATTGTAATGAAATCTCACTTCTAATGACTACTTGGTGATGTCAAATGTTAGGTAGTTTAATCAATCATCAAAAAATTTTATGCTAGTTTAGTGATGACCCTTTTCATTGGTATGTTGACAATTTACCTTCATCCATTGCTACAAATGGACATCATAAATTGATGCCAAATGTAGGAGTGATCCTATCATGTCTCATATGTTTAGAGGAAAATCAAGATGGTAAACTCCTCCCTTGTTAGCCATGATAATCTTCTATAGGTCTCCCTTTCTAGTTGACTAGAAATTCTTCATATGTGTTGTTCCTTCTACTTCATCCAACACAAATGTTCAATATCTCCTCAATCTCCTATGTAGTTGAAGTAGTTGCCAAAATACTCCACTCTGCTTCAGTGACCTTAACTTCAATAGTGCCTTCATAATATTCTATCAAATCTAAAATGTTGAATATTGGTGAAATATTCAATTCAATGGGTAACTCTACTTCGTAATAATTTCCTAAATCATGCTTCTTCACTATCTCACATGGTCCAAACTTCATCATTTTTAGTTATTATATATTCCTACTAGAAAATGTTCCTTCCACAAATGAACCATGACTTCATCCCCAACCAAAACTTCCTTATACCTCATTTTCTTATCTTCTTTATCCTTGTATTGTGTATTCATCTTGATTATGCTCTTTCTCACCTCCTCATGGATGTTCTTTAAGTGTTCTACAAAATCCTCGCCTCTAGCACTAATTATCTCTCATTTATCTAACATCCTCTATTTAGAAGAATTTTTGGGACTACTCCCATATACAATCCAGAATGGTGATTTACTAGTTCTCTTGTTGACAGAATTATTCTATGCAAATTTTGTCTATGTTAAAATCATATCCCATTCTTTTGGCTTATCTTCAACCAAACAACTCAAAAAAAAATCCCAAACTCTTATTCAAAATCTTTGTTTGTCCATCAATTTTTGGATGATGTAATTGTTGAAATTTGATTGAAAAGATCATTGATTAAAAAGACTATTATAAAGGAGATTGTTATGTGTTTCAATCATTATTTTGTCACTGATGCCAAACCTGCTATTTGCTGGTAAGATAATTGCTTATATGTTTCAAGTACTATCACTTAGATGATTGATGAGGAGGATTTGATCAACAAGATGTAACAAAAGAACCTAGAGGAAAGGTTGAGTTATGATTATGTAATGAAGTACAAGGATCAGTTAAGACAATGATGACATGATGTATTGATGATCTACTTAAGGTTAAAAATAGTTGGCTACACTTAGAAAGTTTAGAAGAATAAATTAAGAAAAGTTAGTACAAGCCAAGCAAAAAGTCTGTTGGAGCTGAGTGAAAGAAAATCCTAGTGGATGTCGAGCAAGACAGTAGATGTCAAGTGAATTTCAGTTGATTCCTGTACTAGTAAAATCCAATTGATGCTGAGTGATTTTATAGTTGATGTTGAGTGATGTAGTATGTGTTGAGCATTAGAAGATTGATAATGTCGAGTTGTGGCATTATGAAAAAGATCAAAGATTTTTCAAATAAAAGCTAACAAGTTTGTTTTCTTGAAACTTGTGAAGTAGGATGAAGATAAGATTGATGAGTTGGTGGCACAAAATTTTATGTAAACCATTTTAGAGGCAAATTCAAATGGATTCTAAGAGAAGTTTCTAGAGAAGACAAGATATGGGGTAGATATATTGTATCCTACCTAATCCATCCAAAACCCTAATTTAGATGATGGATAATGAGTGGGAAAATATTCTAATTTCCTTTATATAAGAATGTCTAGTCATGAAGCAAAAGAGTTGGAGAGTTTTTGGTGTCATGTGTGAGAACCTAAGAAGGAGAAGGAATTAAGGGTTTTGCTTCATCAAGTGACCCAAGAGAAGTGTCTGCAATGGCGTACTAAGCAAGAAGGCTTATGAAAATGAATGCTTGAAGGATGGACAAGCTTTCATAGCTGCAAAGAATGAAAGCCAAGAAAAATAGAAGACTAAATAGAAATTTTTAATCTACAAGTGAAGTTGTAAGTTGTATCAGATCAAAGCTCTATTGTTACTCTCTTACAATTGTCTTAGTCTAGGGTAAATCCTTTGGATTAAGGTTGACTTAATAGTCATTGAAAAATTCTTTAATAGGGTGGCATTCCAAGTGAATGGCCTAAAGTCCTCTAACAAGGCTCAATTTTAATAAGGTGATTGAAATCCCTTAACTTGGTCACATTTAACAGTGTGTATTGTAACCTTTAATAGGGTTGGCCTTTCATAAGGCATCACTTCAGAAGAGTGAAAAAGGAGTAGTATGTTACTGGTGGTTTTTTCCAAATTGGGTTTCCACATTACATCATTGTGTCAAATGTGTTGATGAATGTGTTGTGTTTCATGCTTTATATTTCTGCGATTTGATTTGATAGTAACATATAAGTTTTAGTAGATACACAATAAAAACTTGCATGGGTATGAATGTTTTATGGGTTCACTGAATTGTGAGAAAAGTTTTAGTTTTTACATCTATACCTTGAATAACTGATTCACCTCCCCTCTTAATTATTCTAAAAGAATTCCAACAGTTATGAGTTGAATTCTAGAATTATTTTTGACTTCTTCCATAATATGTGCCATAAATACCCAATAAAATTAGTATCTCAATAGGAAATTATTCTCTTTGGTAGACCATGTAGTCTTAACACTTCTCTAAAAAATAATTCATCTACATGCACATCACCACTAGTCTTTTTGTAGGGAATTCAATGTGTTATCTTTGAAAACCCTATCAACCAGTACAAAAATTAAATCATGTCCATAATGTATCTTTGGTAAACCGAGAATAAAATCCATGTTGATATCTTCCCACATCTTAATTAATTACAAAGAAAGTGTACCTCCAAAGGAAATGACCAAACCACCAACAAATATAACACAATGGAATATAACAAAATATAAATGCAAATAACACATTTATAAATAAGATATATTTATATATAGTGAAGAATATTTATTAATAAGAAAAGTCACATATAAAATGATAAGCAACATGGCAGGTTGTAAGGCTTTTCCAGTTAGGGTCAACTACATTCCATAATTTGAACCAAACTTGTTATTTCAAATTTTCGTCAAGTATCTCTTTGAACACTACTTTGTGCCACTACTGAATGATGAGTACTAAGACTCCAAGACACTACATATATAGCCATCAAGACACAAGTTGGCTTAGAGTTTACAATCTCCAATAATAGGAAACGTGTATTTGAATATAAGATTAGCTAGCAAATAATTACTGACTAAATACATAATACATGGGATAACATCATTCAACCTCAAGTATAAGTGTGGATGCTCAAAATTGGTTTGTCCCTACTCGTTCATCACTTTTGCACATTAACACGATTGGCTGCTAATTTGATAGGGTTTGAAAAACCTTTTTGGAAAATGGGAAATACCTAGGAATGAGCTACAAATCATGACAAGTATCTCCAATCATACCAAAAGGACCAAATAACAAGACATTTTGAGTCTTCTTCCCTTTGGATTCTACAAGATTCAAGTAGGTATACCTTGGAATTAATCACCTTTTCCCTTTACAATTGTATTTAACATTAATTCCTATTAAGCAAAAAATAGCGCTCAATTCTTCTAATTTGAAGATAATAAAAGGAATGCAAGACAACCGACCCTACATATCCACAAGCTTCCTAAATTGAGTATAGGCTAACCATTTTAGATCTACAACATAACATGAAATATCAAATATTTTGATTAAAAATTGACACTAAGTAGGTCAATAAATTTGCTTAGAATTATGCTACCTTAATGCTTTATCCATTGGGTTATTTACTCATAAAATGACATTACAACCTCGTATCTACATCTTCACCTTGTCAAAGAAAATCAATCCATAGACCAGTTATCATAGTTATCACAATCTTCACATAAAACCCTTCAATTCTCTCATAACATATTAAGAATTTACTTAATCAGTTTAATCAATACCAAAATATAAAATGGGATGTAATTCAAAATGAGTTACAACTGAAATTCAACACACTTGTCATTGAATCATGGAAAATTAATGAAAAAATGAGAAGAGACAAGATATGAATTGAAACCATTCACAATACTTCTTCATTTGTATTAATTTTCTTTAAATAATACAATTGGAGTGTCGGATCTTGTGAGATAAAACACTCAAAATAGATACAGAACAATACAAATTTATTTTCCTTTCTTAATGAGAAAAATCAAAATTACAATACTACATAGTATTTTATTGTATTCAATCTTTCATGCATGTAACTAGATCATATTACATGGAAAATGTTTAATTGGTTAATTAAGTTTGAATTTTTATTGGTTCCTGATTCACCCTCCCCTCTCACTAACCTAGTCTATATTACATTTCCAACACATACAACCATCATAAACATATTATATCTCTTAAGGGTTCCATGATGTTGAATCACATGTACAAGTTTATTAATATTAAAACTAACACACAACCAAAATCCACATCATGGAATAATCACAAGTACGAATCCAATTAAATAATATACAATTATATAAGATACCACTTGGCAATAATCAGAATGCATAGTCATCCACTATACAAGTCGCAAGGTATGAAAATCTCAAAGAATATACATCATCAATAAAATAAACCATCTCATAAGATCTATGATAATCAAGTACAATACAACAAAATATAACCATCCAATAGATACACAAGATCAGAAAGAAAAGAACAACTACACAAGAACATCCAACAATGACATCCAATTGTCAAATCTCAATGGTATAAGAAAATGCACTACCACCTGACCTTATGGAACCTAAATAGCCCACTCCCACCATGCTAAGGACATAGTCTCAAGTCTCAAACAAATATCAATCCATAAGTCATAACCAATATCTAGGTAAAGGAAATCCTGATAGCAATCTATCTCAAAGGTACCAAGACATAAGTATCATCTAATCCTAGAGGCAATAAAGACACGTAGGAAATTTACTATGCAAGTGAGCAAGTATCATTTCATGAGCCAACTATAAGGTTACCCTGGCAGCCTCTCTAGACTCCAACCCCCTGGTGTCTCTATGTGGCACCAATATCCTTTCATACAAACAAGGCATACTAATGGAGCAAGGTTGCAATTAAGCATCCTCTCTACTCCCATCCTAGCATGTACTAGCACTCGAGGCATGGGTGAGGAAAAATAATGATTTTTATTAATTCATCTTACTCTCATTTAATGAAATGTTATCACTTATTAAAAAAACTTACAATAGGTTACCCAAGCAACCACTTAGGGCTCTGGCCTCCAAATCAAGCCACTTCCCAACATACACATAGATTACCTAGCCTAGGCTCATAAAAAATATAACTCATAAAATCACAATTTCCACCTCAATCTTTTACAAGCAATTAGAAAACACCTATAGATAAAACATAATATTCACCTTAGTCCTTTACAAGCAACTGGGAAACACCTAAAAGCCAATCATAAAAATCACCTCAGTCCTATGCAAGCAATTGGAAAACACCAAAGTTAACCAATTGAATACTCAAGGTTTACAATAAGAAAGTATCAATAATCACCTTAGTCCTATACGAGCAACTGGAAAGCAACAAAAGCTAACTAATCAAAACTCAATGGTTACATAGGAAAATCGCACCATTCACCTTAGTTCTACACAAGAAACTAGAAAGCACTAACAAACATCTGATCAAAACTCATCATAGAAATACATGACTAAATCACAATGGTTGGGTATAAAAGATCATATACATAACATCGTCACGTAACATCCTCCAAGACTTTGGTAAACATCCAAAACTGGTCAACACACTAAGTCAAACCCAAACCCCAACACAAAAGAAAACATACATCATGTCAAATATGTAACAAAAGTATTTTCATAAATTGTTTGGTTTTGAAAACATACGATTTCGTTTAAACAATTGGGTTCAAGTTTTTTATTTATTTTTAAGTCTCAGATTTACAAAAGTTTACAAATTTCCCTTTAACAGATAAATGATTATTTAATTAAATCAATATTAGATTTAAAAATAAATAACACAATTATACCCTGTCGATTTAAATCAAAACTCAATTTCAAAATCTCGTAATAATTAACTAAAAATATATATTTTTAAAATATTATTAAAATTAAATAATAACTTAAATTAATATTATTATAATTATTAATTTATTAATACAATAATATTAACATTATTTATTAATAATAATAATTATCAATTTAATAATATAGCAAAAGTTATTAATACTTAATAATAATATTTAACATTTAACATATTAATATTTAATATTTAATATATTATAAAAAATTATTTAAAAAAATTTAATAATAATAAAACAAATCTAAACTAACATTTTAGGCCTATTGGCCTTGTTGCTAATAGCAACCTTGGATGCCACAACAACTATGGCTATTGCTAGCATCATTGTTGCCTTTGCAGTTTGTGGCCATAGTAGTACGAGAAGGGGGATGGGGAGGTCATTGCCCTGATTCCCTCTTTCAAATTATATTATACTTTTTGTATATGATTTTTTAAAAATAAAAACATAAAACAAATGCCTGCTCTTAAAACAAATAATATTCCATATGTCTAGCAAATAATATGTGATAAAGATTAACACAATAAATTATTTACCATGGTAATTTTTATTACATATATTTTTTTATAAAGTTTTCATAATAAATCTGATAGGGAAAACACAAGCAACCAATTGAATTTTGCATATCAATTTTTTATCTCTTTTCCAAACCCTACCCAAATCAAAATATGACTCTCTAAACTTACAAAACAATAATTTTCCATATTAAATTCATTTACAAATGTTTTCAAAACAAAGAACAATAAATTTACAAACAAGGGTCAACCCAATTAAATTCTAAAATAATTCCATTCAGACATGGAGAAGACAGATATTCCAAAGGAAGAAACTATTGTGCAAAATTGACAATATCCTACTTGGATCTAATGCTAAACAAATAGATGCATAGAGCTTGCAAGCAAATTCTCTTTCTTTCAAAATCCCTCTTCTCAGAAATTGGCTCCTCCAAATCAATGTATAGAGAAATGAGCTCTAATTTCTTAATAAAGAGCTTTCTCCAATTAAGGCTTCAGTTTTGCAATCACGTGAAACTTTTTTCTTAATTAATTTATTATATTTTAATTTCATGTGCAAGATTTTGTATTTTAATTAAAATAAACTTTATTAAATTAATTATTTCTCTCTCTTATTAAATCACAAGACATTTTTAATAAAATATGTATTAATTAAATTAATAATAATATATAGAGATTATTATAAAAATGAAACTCCTAAATATATCATTATTAAATAAAATAAATATGATTACACCAAAATTAGAACTTTAATTAAATCCTTTAAATTTAATTCTTTTATTTAATTAATTTCTCAATTAATTAAATATAATTAAATATTGATTTTTCTTTATAAAGTTTTCATTAAAGTAAATCATTAAACTATCTTTTAATTTGATTTAATTATAACTAAACATCACAACAGACCCACAAAACTAAATACAAAAACCCAATTTAAAGAATAGAGTACTAGATTAAACTCAAGCGTCAAAATCATGAATTCACGTCACTTGACGAATTCAAAAGGGTATATAACTCAAATACTTGTCCTACTTTCTGAGACAATTGCCTTAAGGTTAGGATTTGAACTCAAAAATTATCTCCCTTCTTTTACCATTGAGATACTATGATAGGGCACGCTCATCCTAGCAATTCAGGGAAGTTGATGCTCGATACTTACAATTTGCATAAAATCTAAGCATGTACATACACATATAATCTAAACTAAAAAGGAAATGATGGGAAGTGGTGCATCGTATACATTCCGACTAGTAGGTGACTACAACTCCCTCCCTCAACCACATCAGAAATGACAAACATAAAGTAAAACATACAAGTGCACCATACACATGCAAGTGTGGGATAAGTAACCATAGAAAAATGCATATAAATCATCCATCTATCTATCATCATGAAATAACTAAAATCATTGTATGAACATACGTAACATCATCATTGAAAGGATAAACATAAACACCTAAAATAATCATGTATTAAGTAGCTCATCAAATATATCAACCGAATATGAAATAACATCTAATCATATCTGGTAACCAATTACCGCTAATCAAAAAATTGGCCTAAAAGATTATAAAAATCCAACATGAAAAGAAAACTAGAGGTAGGTAGTACAATTAGAGTGTCATTTTTGGAAATTCTTTGATTGCAAGATCCAAATGAAGTCTGAATGGGAATAGGCCCTTTCCATGGCTTATAAGAATCTAATAAATAGAAATTTATAACCATGTTTTTACAGTCATCAAAAGAGACAAGATCATGTTTCATGAAGATTCCAATCTTGTTCCCTATTATTTCTAACAGATCTAGATCTCAAAGTTCTAAAGGCAGAGGTGGAAGACAGATTAGAAATTGAGAGAAATTGAGATCCTCAAAGTGGGCGGAGCAATTGGGGCTCCTCATTTCACTGAAAAGCTTGTGCCCATCCATCAACCAATTTCTTTGTTTCTCGACTCTTCCTCTAGCCTCTAAACTCAAATGTATTGAAATGAAAAACCCTCTCCCTGATTATATTGAAAGATTCAACTATGCTCGTCCAATGTTTGTGAATCCATTTTCTCAATGAATCTTTTGATGTAGAAAGATTCCAAAATATAGCAATCAAACCTCTACAAGAAACATCTTCCACTTGATTTATGATAAGGTTATGAGGATATTGACTTTGAGGCCCTTTGTCTATGTTGAGTTGGTTGTCCTTGGAATAACCTTGACATAGATCAAACAATCTTTGTTTGGATTGAAGGGGGCTCTGAAATTTGTCAATGGGTTGTAGGTTGCAAAGAGGAATGTTGTTAGGGAATGTAGGAAACTTGCCTCTAAATTTTTCATGCAAATGCCAAGGAGCCCTCCCATTGTTGAAACCGCCTGAACCTCTTTTGTGCATTTGTCTCGAATGTTGGGTTCATCCAGGTAAAGAATTGAGACACACACACACACACACACACACACACCTTGTGTATTTACAAAGTAGCATTTATCTATCATTTATTATATCAGTGCTTTTATAAAATTATATTTCTTGAATTACAATTAATTGCTAAACTAAAAGATAAGTATGCCACTTATTAGATACCTACAACATTAAATACTCTTTTGTCTTTTCAACAAAATTGTGATAAAGCAAAGCAAATAAAGCATAAGAAAGAGACGATCTATTCAAATTATAATTTTGATTATTATGAGAGAGAATCTATTCAAATTGCAATTTTGATTTTTATCTTAAGGGCTCCGTTTCGTCACCAATGGTTTTCTTCCAAGACTTAACATCATTTTATTTAAATACTCTATGAACAATCATAGAGCATTCATCAAAAAAAGCTAAAACTTAATAAAAGAGATGGATGATAAAATATCAAGGTATAACTCTCTACTTATCATCTCCCTAGATATAACCTCTTTAAAGTTATAAATGGTTTTATAGTTCGACCACTTTAGTAGATGTCAATTTGGAAAGATCCCTCATGTCACGAACAAACCTATTCAAATTGAGAAACGAAGAACCTCCTTCCCCAACTACTTTGAAAGCTGCCTCTTTCAAATCCATGCCTCTTTTTTTTAGCTCCTTTTCTTTTGGACCCTCCATTAGTCCCCTCACCCCTTTCTCAATCTCCTCCCTTGTAACCACCGGATTTTTATCACCAAAGACGCTCTCGACCGCTTTGAAAGCCGCCTCTTTCAAATCCATGCCTCTTTTTCTTAGCTCCTTTACTTTTGGACCCTCGATTAGTCCCATCGCCCCTTTCTCAATCTCCTCCCTTGTAACCACCGGATTTTCATCGACATCCACACTCTCAAAATCCATGCCAATCTTCCACACATCCTTGCAAAAGTGGCAGTACAGAAACTGGTCATGAAAATGGGGCCATCCGAGCATGGGAACTCCCATACTGATGCTCTCCAAACAAGAGTTCCACCTGCTGTGCGTAATAAACCCTCCTACGAAAGGGTGAGACAGAACTTCCACCTGAGACGCCCATTTCACAATCAGTCCCCAATCTCTCACTCTCTCTTCAAAACCCTCCAGCAAAGTGGCAGACATACCTCTCGTAATATCATTGCGCAACACCAACAGAAATGGGTGCTGACTATTTTCCAACCCCATTGCCAATTCCTCCAGCTGCTCGTTTGATGTGACTACGAGGCTTTCGAAGGACACATAAATGACTGTATTAGGAAATTGGGAATCGATCCATTTGAGACAGCTCTCGTCCTACTCCAAAAGACTTGATTGCTTGCTCAAACCTTTTCCTTCCAAGAAATTGGGAAGAAAGATAGGCCCCACTGCCAAAGCAGGGCAGCCATTATAGGACAGCGCATTTACTGTGTCAGGAGGTTCGAGCTCATCGAATGTGTTGACGAGCACATAATCTGCCTTACTTTAAAATTAGGACTCATGAAGAAACCACTGGAAGTAAATGTCCGATGTATCAGTAGTGCGATAAAAGGAACAGAGATCACTCGGCAACAGAGGCGGTAGATTACCGGGCAAGCAAGTGATCACTTTATCCTCCCTCCTCATATGTTCCACTACAATTATAAATCCTCTGTTATCACAAGCATATTCGTGCAATCAAAAAAAACCTTGAAGAGATTTCATACCTTTGATAGGAATGTGGCCGTAGGAGAGGAGGAGGTTGGAGTAGCACTGAGCAATAGAGGAGGCGGCGGACATTGGCCAGAAGATCACCCGAGGCACCCCCAGATTCTTCGCCACTTGATAAGTGCAAGACATGAAGAATTCCACTATAATAAAAGTGATGGGAGGAGCTCCTTTAGCTAAGCCACACCACAAATGATGTTCCAAGGCTGGGCCAAGGTTTTCCGTTGCGATTGTGTAGTTGTGATCGGGCAACTCATCTAGCGCCAACCCATCTAGAATGGTGAGAAACTTGAAATTTTCATCATCATTATCTATAGCAGCTCCTTTGAAGATGTGATTGTAACTCCACTCAGTGTGTACGAAAGTGACGAAAGCCCCTCTTGAGGAGAGAAAGTGGGCGAAATTAAAAAGAAGATTGATGGTGCCTTGGGAGGCCTGGTAAGGTACCACCACTATGTGCAGGCCATTCATCTCCATGCTGCCTTTCTCATCTCTTGAGATCAAATGAGCCTGTGGTGCAGGAGCACCTATCAAGACAATGAAGAAGACCTTGGTATCAGATAAAGACAATGGAGAAAGGACCTCTTTGAAGATTAATCGGAACATTCTAAGGCCAATAATGGCATATTGTAATGGACAAAGTACATTGAAGGTCAAAGGTCCCGATAAAGCCTTATGGGCAACATAATATAATAAAATGACCAAATGAGCCATAAGTGATAGTTGGGAGTAGTTTCTTGTTTTAGGCATTTAATAAGGTCATAGGACCAATTCCAAGTCAGTAGCATAAGTTAGAAGGTTAGAAAATGTATAGAAACCATAGTTTGCAATTTGAATTTTAAATCCAAACGGTCACATAGTGTTTTGGAGGGAAAATAGTAACTTGTCATTTGTTTGATTAAATAAACATTTCCAACCAACTTGGTCAATTGGGTAGGTATTCTAAGGTCTATTTAAGATGTCTCAGCCATATGAAAGGCAAGAAACATTGGTATGTACAGAATAGTACAGAAATTGTATGGATAGCCAAGAATTGAATACAATTTCTGAGTTTTCTTGCAAGTTTGAAGCATATTTTGGTGGTGTAATTTTTCATTCATGTCGGGAAAGTGTTATTAAGAGACTTTGAATCAGATTTAATACATTTCTTAACAGGTTTAAAGCTTTATTGCTGTTGTCACGCTGAAAGTCATAGTTTTGCCTTGTTTAACATGAAGAAATGAGGGTTCCATCCAATGTGTACACTTAATTACTTCTTGGGATGGAACCCATAGCACTAACATGCCCAACTAACCTCTAATATGCAAGAAAAGTGAAGATTTGCAGGTTATTGTGAAAGAAATGCAAAGTTGAGTGCTAGAAGGACTAATTTGGGTACCCAAATGAGTGCTAGGTGTTATGCAGCCGTACATCTGGCTTAACAAGGTATACTTTTTATTTGATATTCTTTGAAGACATGATGAGTGGATGGTGAATCCTAAGTTTTAGATCTTGGAAGTGTGCTTGACCTAGATTGGTGATACCCTTGATTTTGAGGGTTTTAAGGCTTGAATTTGGGGGTTTCATATCAAAAGTCCTCATAGGATGAAATTGATGATGGATTTCTCTAATTAGGCACAAAATATGATGAATCTATGAATTTGGTGGAGTTGGGATAAGTATTTTGCATAGTTGCTTTGTAAAACCTCATGTTTTACCCTTGAAAAGCAGTGACAGTCATGATTTTTGGCATATTTTTCCAAAGGAGTCCATATTAAGTTTTGAGTATGTTATAGAACTCCCAAAAGGGTATCTAAAAAGCCTATTTATTTTCTTGGTGTTTTCGAAAGTTTCAGAGAAAAATCAAGAAAACAGGGTCTGCTTATCCAAAGAAGAGAATAGCCTAGTAAAGGGGAAAACTGGTTTTTTTTTGTATCTACTGAAGATTTTTAGGTTTGAAAACCTTAGAAACATATTGTTTGAAGTTGTTTAAGGTGTGTAGAGGTGGAGGAAACACTTTGTGAAGGTAAATCCAAGTTTGGAGTCTTTGGTGGCATTGTGTGCTTTTGGGAACACCATTGAAACATAGGGGTTTGGTTCCATATTGTGCTTGAATTTGCAAGTTTGTGGGGTAGATCCTTCAACCTCTACGTCAGGTGGTATCAAAGCATTAGCAAGGTCTTTTATGAAGTTGAGAAGTTGTATATTCCATCATCTTGGAGTCTTTTTTCATCACTAAGGTACTGGTCCCTCTGTAGAACCCTTGGAGTGCCCATTTCCTCCTTGAGCGTCCCAAAGTTGAAAGGTACGTTAGAGGTGTCCTAAGATTATTGGTGAGGGAAAGATTATTAGTTTGAAGATTCTATAGTAGGGAGGAGAAAACTAGGTTGTCAAAATGCCTCCTAAAAATCAAATGGCTAGAGAACTTGAAGAGTTGAGAGAAGAGTTGGCAAGAGAGAAAAGAGAAAGGAGAGAACTAGAAGCATCTAAAGAGAGGGAAGAAAGACAAATGAGAAGGGAGAGACTAAAATTTATTGAAAGGATAGAAGCCTTGGAAAAGGAAAGGCAAGAACCTAGAAGAGAAGAGGTTAGAGGAAGAAATCATGAAGAGAACCATGAAGAAGAAGAAGTTGGTAATACAAGACAAGAACATGAGGCAGCAGATGATCTTGAAGAGAGGAGATTTGTGAGAATCATTAAAGCAGTACAAGGTAATGGTGGAAAGAACCACATTGATTTACCAATCTACCAAGGTAAAATGGACAGCGAAGAAGTATTAGGGTGGATAGAAGCCCTTGAAAACTACTTTGATCTTGAAGACATAGAGGTAGATAAGAAGGTGAAAATAGCAAAGGCAAGATTGAGAGGGACAACACTTACATGGTGGACTAGTGTTCAAAAGGAAAGAGAGGAAAGAGGATTGAATAAGATCTCAGATTGGGATAGAATGAAGACCATGGTGAGAAGTCAGTTCTTACCATCAGATTTGGCCATTCAAATCAAGATGCGAAGGAATAACTTAAAACAGAGAGACATGGATGTTATGACATATACTGAACAGTTTCATACCTTGAGCATTATGGGAGGAGTGGAAGATGAATATGAGAAGGTGGCAAGATATGTCAATGGCCTCAAGTACAGCATATAAGATGAAATAGGGCTGAATGTGCCAAGAACCCTTGGAGAGTGTTTTCAACTTGCAATCAGAACAGAAGAGAAACTGAAAAGAAGAAATGACAGGCAAGAAAATCAAAGAGGAGGTGGAACCATGAGAGGAAGAGGTGTAAGAAGTCAGTTTGACACTTCAAATAATCAAGACAAAGATAAAGGAAAAGAGATTACATCTGAGACAAGAGGAAGTTTTAGAGGAGGAAGATTTGGAGGTGGAAGAGGATCAAGTTTTTTCACAGGCAAATGCTTCACATGTGGAGGAGTGGGGTATCAGTCCTACAAGTGCCCTGAGAAAGGTGTGGATTTTAGGAAGGAGGAGAAGTGAGTCACCTTGACCCAAGGAGAAGAGGAAGAAAAGAAGTATGGTAATGCAGATCCTGAGACGGGAGAATCCCTAATGGTGAGGAGAGGACAACCTTTGCAGTAGCAAAAGGAGAGCAGACCATCTATTTTCAAAACAAATTGCCTTAGCCATGGTAAGGTTTGCAAAATGGTCATAAACCCTAGTTCTTTTGATAACCTAGTGTCTTATGAAATGGTAATCAAACTAGGATTGAAGAGGCATTCTATTGATAGGCCATATAGAGCATCTTGGGTCAGTGATGAACAAAACATTGTTGTTAGGGAACAAGCCATGGTTGATTTTTCCATAGGAGAGTATAAAGACCAAGTCTTGTGTGATATCATACCAATGACATGCTATCATGTCATCCTTGGAAGGCCTTGGTAAGCCTCAAGGAATACCATTCATGTTGGAGCATCAAATGTTTACATAGTGCATAAGGATGGACTAAAATTTAAACTTACTCCTTTACTTGGCCATGATAAGGAAAGAGTTATTTGTTTTGGCAAGAAAGAGCTTGTTGATTTGTAGGAGCAGAGGCATAGGGACCATGATATGATAGAACCTCCACATAAGCCTTCTCTATTGATGGTGAAGAAGAAGGATATTCAAGATAATACTCATATTTCTGCTTGTAATCAGATAGTGACAGTACATGGGGCAGCGATAGCAAATGAGACAGCAAATAAAGTTATAACATCAAGGGGAGTGATGATAGGAATAGTATGGTGTCCTTTGGTGACAAAAATACACAAAGCAATGAGTCAAACCATGAAGGATCAGAGACAGGGTCTACATAAACTCAAACAGCAGCACATGAAGTCTTTGATAACAAGTGACTATCCCAGAACAACAGACAGTAAGGTTACCATGGAGGGTAACAAACATCACAATGTTTTTGTTTCTAATGAATGTTATGATGACCATTCTTGTGTTTAGGTTGAAGAATTGCAGATAAAGAGTAGTAGGAGACCATCTAGAAGGATGGGAGGCAAGAAGATTATTCTATTTAACTCTTGGGACAAGAGTTACTTTGAAGGTGGGGTGTATGGTGCACGAGCACCTATCAAGACAATGAAGAAGACCTTGGTACTAGATAAAGACAATGGAGAAAGGACCTCTGTGAAGATTAATTGGAATAGTCTAAGGCCAATAATGGCATATTGTAATGGACAAAGTACATTGAAGATCAAAGGTCCTGATAAAGCCCTATGGGCAACATAATGTAATAAAATGGCCAAATGAGCCATAAGTGATAGTTGGGAGTAGTTTCTTGTTTTAGGCATTTAATAAGGTCATAGGACCAATTCCAAGTCAATAGCATAAGTTAGAAGGTTAGAAAATGCATAGAAACCATAGTTTGCAATTTGAATTTTAAATCCAAATGGTCACATAGTGTTTTGGAGGGAAAATAGTAACTTGTTATTTGTTTGATTAAATAAACATTTCCAACCAACTTGGTTAGTTGGGCAGGTATTCTAAGGTCTATTTAAGATGTCTCAACCATATGAAAGGCAAGAAACATTGGTATGTATGGAATAGTATAGAAATTGTATAGATAGCCAAGAATTGAATAAATTTTTTGAGTTTTCTTACACATTTGAAGCATATTTTGGTGGTGTAATCTTTCATTCATGTTGGGAAAGTGTTATTAAGATACATTGAATCAGATTTAATACATTTCTTAACAGGTTTAAATCTTTATTGTTGCTGTCATGCTAAAAGTCACAGCTTTGACTTGTTTAACATGAAGAAATGAGGGTTCCATCCAATGTGTACTCTTAACTGCTTCTTGGGATGGAACCCATAGCACTAAAATGCCCAACTAACCTCTAATATGCAAGAAAAGTGAAGATTTTTAGGTTATTGTGAAAGAAATACAAAGTTGAGTGTTGGAAGGACTAATTTGGGTACCCAAATGAGTGCTAGGTGTTATGCAGTCGTACATCTGGCTTAACAAGGTATACTTTTTTTTTGATATTCTTTGAATACATGATGAGTGGATGGTGAATCTTAAGTTTTAGATCTTGGAAGTGTGTGCTTGACCTAGATTGGTGATACCCTTGATTTTGAGGGTTTTAAGGATTGAATTTGGGGGTTTCATATCAAAAGTCCTCATAGGATGAAATTGATGATGGATTTCTCTAATTAGACACAAAATATGATGAATCTATGAATTTGGTGGAGTTGGGATAAGTATTTTGCATAGTTGCTTTGTAAAACCTCATGTTTTACCCTTGAAAAATAATGACAGTCATGATTTTTGGCATATTTTTCCAAAGGAGTCCATATTAATTTTTGAGTATGTTATAGAACTCCCAAAAGGGTATCTTAAAAGCCTATTTATTTTCTTGTTGTTTTTGAAAGTTTCAGAGAAAAATCAAGAAAACAGGGTCTGCTGATCCAAAGAAGAGAACAGCCTAGTAAAGGGGAAAACTGGTTTTTTTTTGTATCTACCAAAGATTTTTAGGTTTGGGAACCTTAGAAACATGTTGGTTGAAGTTATTTAAGGTGTGTAGAGGTGGAGGAAACACTTGGTGAAGGTAAATCCAAGTTTGGAGTCTTTGGTGGCATTATGTGCTTTTGGGAACACCATTGAAACATAGGGGTTTGGGTCCATATTGTGCTTGGATTTGCAAGTTTGTGTGTAGATCCTTCAACCTCTACATCAGCCTGGCTCTTTGTATATTTTTAGGGATTGAAATGGTAATGTGAAGAACACGAAAACAATCACGAAAATCTACTCTTGTTGGATCATTCAAGATATCAAAATGGGTGAGCAGTCAATGGCCCTTGGTCTTATCGCTGAGGTGGCTTCATATTTAATTAAATAATCTACCAACCCTTTTAAAGAATCCAAAAAAACTACACGTTGCTAAAATGTGGACAATTCTTTAAAATACAATCAATAATGAATGAAGGATAGTGACATACAATCAATAAGAAAAATTATTAGATTAAAATATATTAAACATTTATGTTATTTCAAAATAATGTATTATAATCAAATAAAGTTATTTTTTATAATATGTTTTCTTTTATAGATATTTTTGTTTCATAGAATAACTAGCACTTGCACTAGAAAGAGGTGCAAGGGGTACACCGATAGGTTTAATTAGGAAAGAACAAAATTAAGAGATGTAAAATTAATGAAAATATTTCAAATTGATAACATATAATCAAATTTTTATATAGAATAGTGGCATATACACATCACTAATCTTTTTAGAGGTTCAAACATTGTACAACATCCCAATTCAAGAGTTGATTTGAATAGTACATTTTTTGAAATATTTGTTGAACTATAAATACGTTTGCAATATCATACAATTAGTCATGTGAGGGTTTTTTCTTTCCAAATTCATTGAATATAATTGCACAATTCCTCAGTTGTAGCTACTCCATCTCGTATAGACTCTTTGGCTTCACACTTTTCCTCATCAATTCCCAACTTAATAAGAATTATGTGAACCTCAATCAATTCAATTTGCATCTTATATTCGACATAATCTTGTATAAAATAGTTTAGGATTAAAGATTCCATGTGGCATGAAGATTTGTCGATTCATAAAAATGCCAGGACATTTGTACATGCTCATTGAAACAATGTGCATGATGCAAAGCCACTTTTCACAATGCATGTTGACAAAAGACTAAATGAATATTTCATTTGTTTCATTAGTCCTTCTTTTTACATACTTTATTTATATATTTTTCTACTTTTTGCTTTTTTCCTAATGAAATTGGGATGTTGGAAATGATCTTGGTGTGCAACGAGTGTGTAAAAAATAGGTGAAAAGTCAATAAAGCAAAAAATGGTCTTTTTCACATGCATTTATGTAGTAAATGAGGATGAGGTTAATCGATAGTTCATCGAGAAAAGGATTTGATTTGTTAGCAAATGTTCTAATGGACAAGTGATAGCTTCAAAGGAAATATGCATCAATTTTCATTAATGTTTGAAATAAAACCTTTGAATTGTCACCAACATGCTTGTTTTATGTCGACAATGGAGAAAGGGAAAAATAAGGAGAGAAGGTGTAGAGAAGAGTGGGGGTGGGTGAGGGGAGTGTGTGGGGTGAGGTCTATTAGAGGTAGTGAGAAAGATAGAGAGAAGGGGAGACATGTCTAGAGATAAAGAAGTGAGGAAGTTAAATGTAGATGGGAATATAGTAGGAGATTGATAAAGAAGAAGAGATAAAGAGAAATTCAACATTAAATATATATAATTATGTAAAAAATGATTTTTATATTTATGAATGAAAAATATATATATTTATATCAAACATTATAATAATAAAAAATGTAAACAGTGTAAAGATAATCTAATATCAATATGTACATCCTAGATAGAGTAGAGTGCATGTCTTCCATGTTTTGTTAACACAACTATGGAAAATGTGTTTCACCACACAAATACACATACAATTGACCCACTTTATGATTGGCACTGGCGCATTTTAATTATATAAAAATTTGCACCTTCTAAATAATATCATATTAACATTTTTATATTTAAAAAACTATATTCAAAATAAATCTAGTGATGAAAAATAAATATTATTACATAAAGTAAATGTAATTAAAATGGTAACATTCAAAAAATACATTCGAGAATTTTAGGCAATAGTTTCCTACTTAAGATAATTTTTTACACAATTTTATTCAAAAAGATATTCATCAGCTATTACAGACTATGATAAACTTAAAAACCCAAACACTAAAATTTCTCAGCATCAAAACAGGTATATCATTTGGCAAACTGACAATGACAATTTTGATGAGGTGGATAGTCTTGTCAAGGACCATCCTCGTTTAGTATTGATTGCATGAGTAACTAAACTTCTTGGTAGAATTCAGAATTATGTACGTTATGCAATTAGAGCTTCTATGGTATAACATTAATTAGATATTTTTTTATACTAATGCTAATCAATTTGATGATTGTTTTCCAAGTTGATTATATGTATGTGTATTGTCAATAAATACCAACTGAAACATACCACCACCAAACCGCTTATTAGTGGCTCCAAATTCAACTTGACTTTCCAACATCTTCTCGTGGGGCGTTTTAATGTTAGTTGGCCTTGTAGTCGTGTACTAAACATGCTTTGCCCTCTGATCCAAAACCACCACAGTTTCTGGCAGGCTATCGACTTCTGACTTCAAATGGAACATAAAATGCATACCATCAACTTCAACTTTCTACACTTGATTAATGCTTATCCTGCTCAAAAACTTGCTAAAAGGAATGCTAACATGGTTAGTCAAAACCCTGGAGTTCAATCTCAACAACAGAAAACTAGGATGCAAAACCACGCCCAATTGCAAACGCATCATTTCAATTTCCCGCACTGACTTTGTAGTGTTTCCTTCCAATCCCACTTGCAATTTCTCCACCATTGTCCTCTTCTTTTCTTTTTTGAAGAGGACAAGCTACTAGTACCACTAATTGAAACGGTCACTTGACATACTTGAATTTGTCTACTTTTTTTTTTTGAGTGAACATGTTTGTGAATTTAACAAATGTCAATCTATAGAAAAGAGTACTAATTACTTAGCAAGCACAAAAATAACGTAATAAATGAAATGGGAATAGTATTAGAATGTCAAACATTACCTTTTTTTGTAGAAGGAGCTTCAAAGATGCGGTTGGTAGGCGAGATCAAGTACATACATTCTTCTTTTTTCTTTCTAATAATAGTTTTGATTGAAAAGAGGAAGTAAATATGATTATATGGTGTGAAATGTAGAGTGTAATTAGTAAAACATTCTATTAATATTAATATTATTAATAATAAAACAATCTTCTCTTGTATCCCACATTTTAATATTTCTGGAGCTAATATTATAAGTGGGACATAGTTATTACGATATTATTATTAATAGTATATTCATAGAATATAATAAATTATTCATATTCTATAAGATATTAATAATTAGTATAATTATTATAGTATAGGATGGCCTATTAAATATTATTTGGAATATCTAGTTAAGGATATTTATTAATACGATATCTTATACTATAATATTACATATGAATCATACATTAATTTGTATCCCTCTACTTATTATTTTAAATAAGTTCCATCATTATTTTGTGAGCTAGTTTTTTTTTCTTTCTAAAAGTTGCTAAATGATTTCTCATCTTCAGATTTATGCATACAAGGACATTGAAAAGGAAAGATTGTGACAACCTCAAAAGTGGGAACAAAGAGGACTCCAACATGACATATGTAGGTTTTGTATCCTTAAGAGAGAAAGTGGAAAAATCATAATATAAATTTACAACAAAAATATTGTTAACCAAATTTTCAAGTTTATAAATTTTAGATATAGTAAGGACCAAAACTTGTTGAGCTTCCAATGTTCGCCCATTATGATTATGTTATTATTGGATAGAAACTCTTACGTCAATCTATGGTCAAGGTGCTCATATCTTTAAGTGTTTGTTATGAAGTTGTCTTGCTCATCATAATAGTCAAACAAGACAAAAGTGTTGTTATGAGATTTTCTCAATGAAGAGATTATTTTGTTATTATTAGATCGATAGTTTGTAAATGATTATTGTCATTGATAATGTCTATATTACATTTCGTCAACAATTTTTATCACACTTTATGATTGATTATTAGTAATGATAAAGAGTAGAGATAATGTCAAATGATAAGTTGTAGATCAAGTATAGCAAAAATTTAAATGATAAGGAAAAGACTCATGTTTGACATTCCTTTTCATGTTGAATAGTCTATCCATTGCATTTCAGCAATCAAAATGACACTATACTATTGTCAACTGTGTCAATATTGGCTTATTCATCTGTCTAGTATATGAGAAAATAATAATAATTAGAAGAATTGTGCAGTTTTATTGGTTCAATAGTACACAACAATTAGAACATTTGTACAAATAATTTAGTTATAACAACTAAATTTATACCAATTAAATTATTTATACAAAACTATTAGCTATAGAACAATAACTAATAGTACCATAACATTAGCTACCAATTTAAGCTAAAAAAGACACCAGGATGGACAATTTAAATTGCCTTATTATAGGACTACTCATTATAAATATTGTTGATTTCTGATAATAGATCACATCATTTGTGCCTTCAAATTCATCATTGAATTTAAATCCAAGTTTTGGCTCTCTAAATACACTTATCTAAAAACTTATTTGTTTTAAAATGTTGCCCTTTTTATCTTCCTATGCCATTGTATTTAGAAAAAGAGGAACTATATTATACCCCAAATAATAGATGCATATTTGTGCATTATACTTAACATATGGAGAAGGATATTTTAGTTTATTAAGATTACCAAGAAGCACTTTAGTTTATTTTCAAAAGATTAATTTTATTGAAACTAAATAAAAAGATCTTTTCAAATAGATAATGAAATATTAGCTTAATGTATTAGATAAGGAAAGAATCAAAATCATATTTGTTGCACTTATATGTAAATATTGTAACATATTAAATAAAGTGATAATTACATTCCTAAATGAATAAAACAATGTACTATGACAATAATTGAAATGTTTGTTTAAGAAATATATTGAATTATGAATAATAAATTACTACTAATATTATATTTTTATTAATAATCATTTTATTTATAAATATTAAACTAGTAGTTATTTTGACTAATAACATTATATATATTTATTAATATTTTTTCTTAGTAACTTATTTTTATATAATAGTAGAATTTTTTATGGTACCTATTACAACTCTTATTAAAATAATAATTTATAATATAAATTATATAAATCTATTCAATAAATAGAAGTTAGATATATAAATAAATATTCATAATATGCTAGACTTCAACATTTCTACTTATAATGTTGGCCCCTCCACCTTCATGAAATGAATTGTTTTTATACTATATATTTTTGAAGTATTAAAATGAAAGTTCAAAGTAAACCCCAAATCTCATTATATCTCCACAGATCTAGGCCTTATCTTTTAAAGATATCAAACATAAACCAATAAACTATACAACTCAATACTTCATAACAACATCATAAATCAAATTCTTTTCAAAGATCAAATCTTTTTGCACTCTTTCACATTAGAAGAAGAGTAAAACTTATTTCAAGATGAGATTTTTAAAAGTGTCGTACCATGATACCAAAAGAGAGGTCGGTGATTACAAAGTTCTCGATTGAAATGGCAACTAATTCAAGGTCAACAATATGACTGGCAAAGGTCTGTGTGATGGCTCTAAGTGAGTACTGACAAATGGAGGTGAAAATAGTAGGGCCTGCCAGGTACCACATCTTCTTTGACTCCTTCTAACTTGCTTCTGCCAACCCTCTCCACCCTTCAATGACCAGAAAATCCCATTCAAATTCTTCTATACTACCATTATTATGAGTGAAAAGAGATAATTTGAAGGATTGATTTGCATTACGCACTTACACAAATCCAATCACACATTCTAGTTTTAATTTTTTGAAACTCAAAAGACCAAAAATGTGTCTTTGTGAAAAGAAATAATTGTTAAAAGGATTGATTTGCATAAGCCCTTACACAAACCAAATTCCACATTCTAATTGTAATCTTATAAAATTCAAATGTCTTTTTTGAAACTCATAACAACAAAATGGGTGTCTCTCTATAGGAGGGATTTTGCCTTTATCTTTGAAATTCAATGGTTGATCTAACATTACAATCCAAGATGGCTCATAGAAAATCGATGTTCTTTCTCTTAATTTTGTTGAGAATACTACATATTAAAGAATTGATAAGCTTTGATCTCTCAGCAAAAGGGACATTCATAGATAAACTTCGAGTTTTTTCCATTGTTCTAACTATTGTACTCAAGGCAAAATTGAAACAAGCAGCTTGTCTTCATGATAATTTTCTTCAAAATAAACACAGTGATATTTTGATCAGCATTAAACCCCTTATAGAAAGCTAGTATGATAATTTTTTTAAAGAAAAATATTGAGTATTTTATTAGCAGCCTAATCTCCAATACCAGTAATAGATTTTCAAACTCGAAATAGAAGAAAACCTAATCTCTGGATGAGCACATATCTTTTCAATTTTAAAATAGCTACACAATTGCAACTCAAGCAGAATTTTGGTGAGTTGTTCTTCTTACTAATAATTTTCTTGAAAGGAAGAAAATATGAAAGATTATTCTGCATTGAGCACTTGCAGAAACCTAATGGCCAATTCTTGTTTTAGATTTTTGAATCTCAAAAAGCAAAGGGAAAAATTATGTGCATTTCGGCACCCTCACGGCCACACCTGTCCACATCGCAGAAACATCCAGTGATCCCATGTAGACACTCCAGCGTAATAACATTGGGATGAGTAGAGAAATAGTGTGCAAGCGAAGATTGCAGAGAAATAGCGTACAGGGGAAGATTGCATTAAATGATGATCTGATACAACAAATACACATTTAAGATGATTTTATCATTCAAAATCTGTACTAGGAAATGCTTTACGGAAACATTTTGTCAGTGCTTTATTTGTGGGTGTAAGACAAATTCTAGCAAATTTCGGTCGATGTGAGACAAATTCCAGTTGGAGTGAACTCCAATGGGAAAGCCTATCGGCTAATTATTTGATTGCATGATTAATACATATAATACTTTTGTAAACATAAATGTTAATGAGTGAAAATATTGTTATACAACTTAAACATTTATAAAAAAATAAAATGAATAATCTTTAAAAAACATATTTTTCAAAAAAAAAATCTAAAACATTAGTGTCTTATATTTCTCAATTTCTAAAGATTAAAATATTTAGAAAAATTATGTTAATTAATAAATACTTATTATATATTGATATCTAAATTTAAGTACAAAGCCAATAGAACAAAGATGGATAAAAGATATAAATAATGAATTTTCACCTAATAATAATAAAAAGAAAAGTGAAAGACCATTTTTTATATTTAATTAAATTATATTTTAATTTATTTCAAATCTTTAAATAGTTAATGATTTTGTTTAACTTTTAACTAAGTCATTAATCTTGAAGATAGAAATAAGAACATTGAAAGAATATGAACCATTTGTTTCTTTTGGCCACTTCACACATGTCTGGCTTGACATTCATGAAGAATTAAATTGTGATATACAAGATCATTTTGCAAATTCAATGGTAAAATCTGATATAGAGGAGACTCTATCATATTGTAGCATGCTTCTTTATTATGGCTTAGAAAGGATGAGCATGGCAAAGGGTTTTGAACACTACATCGTATTACTATTAATTCATTTTGGGAGCAACATTTCCATGTAAAATTATGCCTATTGTGCTAAATATTTGATCCAGAAAGGAGGTAACATCCTTTCGTTTTAGTGAAGGCACTGCGTGTTTTCATTACAATGATTCAAATTCTTTTGGACAAATTAAGTTCCTCAATAGAGAAGAATGCAAGAAAGATACATAGTGAAATAAAGATACACATATAGAGTGGTAGAGATGGAGTGAAGATAGAGGTGCACATTTTGTGTGTTTGTGTGTACATGTATGTATGTATGTATGTATATATGTAGGTATGTATGTATGTATATGTATATATATATATGTATGTATGTATGTATGTATGTATAGAAATATCTCTATATGTAGATATATATGTATATATGTATATATATATATATATATATATATATATATATATATATATATACTCACACACACATGTGTGTGTGTGTGTGTGTGTGTGTGTGTGTGTGTGAGAGAGAGAGAGAGAGAGCCTAATTCTCTTCTTTATTTACAAGTTTTGTGTAAGACTTGTGTGTCCTTTTAAGTGGACATATAGATGATTTGAAGCTATCATGTATTACACAAATTTATACATAAATAGACCAATTTTTTCTTAATTTATATTCAACATATCTTTAACGTACCTATTACAATCCGAGGTGGGGCTGCTAGTTATATATCATGTTTGGTTGTAGGGACAACGATCATAGAGCTAATCACAAAAGCTATTTGAAATTTACTAAGTTATGTCTCTAGTGTCAAGTGAACAATAATTGATGAATATTTCAATATAGTATATTCTAAGAAATTCTACTTAAATAAGTTTGTAACTTTCATTATGTTGAATATATCATTTTACTACTAGGTTTCTATTCATTAATTATGTTTATATATATGTAAAAATAATAATATCTAAATCAGTTTATTTGAGATGACCAATCTTATTTACAATTAAACTTATCTAATATTTAGATTTAATTAGTTAAAATTTGAGAAAGTTGTTTCATAATCTAAATAAAATTCTTAGATAGAAATACATCCACCTAGATCATTAAAAAAATCAATTTAACACGAGACTACCACACATGGAACTTTATGCAAATGTATAAATATTTGGTAATGAACCATCTTCTAGGTAATCAATAATGGATGTAAATCATGTCTATGCACAAAAGTAACAAAAACCAACTAATGGAACAGGAAATGAAAAATTGCAAGAAGATCAAGTAGTAGGAAAGAAATCCATGGAATAGAAGTTTCATTTGTAGCCATAGATGGAGTGTGAGTGGGCACTTGGTGTTACCTCCACCACTTAGAAAGAGACTACACTTATCATCACCACAACCACTACTAATACTATTATACAAGTGACCTTTATTTCTCTCATTTCCAATTTTTTTGAAATTAAAAATCTGATCATAACAAAATTGAATTTATAAATCTAAAGTCGATGTTTAGATGGAATGGGGAAGATTCTTGATTTACCTTAGAGGCTCTCCATGATAGCCTCAAAATGGTTAGACACGCCTATATTTCAACCATAGTCCCTGCGACAAACAAAAATGTCACTACCATTTTGTGCTCTATTTTTCGTCAAAATTAGAAAACAACTATAATAAGGATTCTAAATTAAATTTGGAGAGATAAGAAATTTAAAATTAAATTGGCCAGGATAGTAAATTTAAATTAAGTCTAGCAAGATATAAATTGGGTGGTATAAGAATTTCAAGTTTCATAAGGAGTAAAAATTGTACAAAATGAATAATTTTTTGGTTAACTCTCCATTAGTCAAACTCTCTTTTTTCTACTTCTATGGTTTGATTGAATGCTACATGTATGTTGATGACATGCATATAATAATAAATCTATACCATGTCATTTTTTGCATCGAGATAGCTAGAACTATCTATGTCCACAAGCACTATGATCAAGAAATAGGGACTAGTTTCAAGACTTAGGCACTAAATTCAAGGTATTTTGTCAAACACATTATGAGCTTCCTATGCTTTCACATTTCCTTGTTAAGATAAAGGAATCTAATCCTCACATTTCTCTGTAAAAGAAAAATGTGGAAAATGTAATCTTTACATTGCTCATTGAGGCATACTATCAAACAATTCATATCCAGCTTCAACATTATACATTTTTATTTTTCCTATTACTGATTGCACTGTATGACATCATATATTTGAGAGGAGACCATATGACTCTTGGATATTCTATCAAATAGTATAGAAGCATTGGATATCATTCCATGTTAAAATTAATAACAAAGCATTTCAAACTGTGTGACCAAATTCTTCAAGTGTTCAGACTGTAGACTATATTTGATATGTTCCCATCCAAATATCATGTTCCATTTTCCTCTTGAGGCTTGAAAGACACATCTCCCATCATTTCTTCATATTTAGTCAAATAGTTCATAATAAAACTAGTTCACGCCCCTATGCTTTGATGGGTTGGTTGCATCTGGTTAAGATTATTTTCAGCAAAGGTCAAATCCATTGACTTCTCATTGTAAGGAAACTCAGGGGCGAAAAAAAGTTCCTACACTAATCCCTTAAGGAAAGTATTGTGCAAATTCCTATTAAATCCTTACAATTTCAGATTTGATATTATGTAAACAATAATATTGTGGTCAACCATGAATACAAAAAAAAGATAGAGAAAGAAAACACATAAACACAAAGATATGCTAGTGGGGAAAAACCTTTTGGTAAAACAACCACACCCCTCCAAAACCTACACAATGTATTATCTTCAACACAAAGGTTACAACACATTTGCAATGCAAGTTCTTTTAGGACACGAAAGACAAATCTAGTAGCAACCAACAATACACTTTTCACTCTCTCCTATCTGCAACCCTAATAATGCTTATATCATGCACTTTCCATTTTTAGGGAAACTTTCAAAGAACAACTGTATTAGGGTTTTACATTTAGAAAAAAAAAGAAAAGAATAGGAATTATCCAAGGTTGAGACATCTTATTCCTAACATTCTCCCACTTGCTAAACACCTTGTAAGAGCAACAGGAACTAATTGCTATAGGTTGAAAGGCCTATAGACTCCAAACACCATCTAATCTTCTTTGTACCTACTAGTTTTGTCAATGCATCTGCAATATTCTTTATTGTATCTACCTTCTCCAAATTTACCTTTCCATCTTCCACCATATCTCTCACAAAGTGAAACTACACATCAATATGCTTTTTTTTGGCATGGAAGTTTGATTCTTTGCAAGGAAAATAGCGCTCTGACTGTGGCACCAAATAGTAATTTCTTGTGCATCAACACCAATATCAGAACATAGTCTCCTAAGCCAAATGGCTTACTTACAAGCATGAGTAGCAGCCATGTACTCAGCTTCTGTAGTGGACAAAGAAACCACAGGTTGTCGCTTACTCATCCAGCTGATGGCAGCACTAAACATAGTGAACACATAAGCACTGGTAGATCTCCTACTATCAATATCACCTACCCAATCTGAATCTACAAACCCACGAATATAAATTGAATGTGGAGCTCTAGAAGAGTTACCATGATAACAAATGGAGTAATCTGATGTACCCCTCAAATATTTGAATACTTGCTTAACTGCATCCCAATGTACCCATCCAAGATTAGCCATAAACTAACTCAAAACTCCCACTGCTTGGGCAATGTTTGGTCTAGTATAGACCATAGCATACATAAGACTGCCAACTGCACTAGGATAAGGTACTCTACTCATGTCCTCTACCTCAGTAGGAGATTTTGTAAAATCATCTATAGATAACTTTGTTCCCATAGAAACAGGAACACACAATGGTCTACAATCTGTCATGTTGAACCTGTCCAACACAGACTTCACATACTTACTCTGACTCAACCAAAGTTTTCTATTAGACCTATCTCTACTAATTTCCATACCCAAGATGTACTTTTCTTCCCCAATATCTTTCATCTCAAATTGTGCTGACAACTAAGATTTAAAATCAAAAATCATACCCTTACCCTTCCCAAACAACAACATATCATCAACATATAATGCAACAATAAGAAGGCAATCATTTTCAACTCTGAAATAAACACAATGATCTAATTTTCATCTTAAAAATCTAATTGACAACACAAAGGCATCAAACTTAAGGCACCACATCCTAGGAGATTGTTTCAAACCATACAGAGACTTGTTTAATCTACAAACCAAAGATTATTTACCTTTAACAATGTAATACTCAGGCTGTGACATATAAATCTCTTCCTCCAGATCACCATGAAGGAAATTTTTCTTCACATCCATTTGTTCTATCTCTAAATCATATGATGCAGCAAATGATAACATAATTCTAATGGATGTCAACTTCACAACAGGAGAGAATATTTCACCATAATCTATTCCCTCTACCTATGAGTACCCCTTCGCAACTAATCTAGCTTTGTACCTTTCAACACTACCATTTGCACAAAATTTCTTCTTGAACACCCATTTTCTATGAACAAGTTTCCATCCTTTAGGAAAAGGTACAAGGTCCCAAGTTTTATTTTTATCCAATGAAGCCATCTCATTATCCATGGCCTCAATCTAGGAACTTGCATCTTCCATATCCAAAGCCTCTTTCATAGATCTTAGCTCATCAATGTTAGTAATCAAAGAAAAGGCACAATTGAAATCTAACATAGAATAATCAAACCTTTTTGGATACTTTCTTACTCTTGTGGATCTCCTCAAGGGCTAAGGTTGAGTTTGTTCTTCCTCTTCTTCTTCTTCTGAACTATTAGAGCTACTAGTGCTCTCCTCATCATTAGACCCAACATGGTCTTTTTGTTTAGTCTTCTCAGGGGTAGGAGGCAATTAAAAAATATCTTCTTTCTTGTCTTTATCATCTAGTTGTAGCACAATAGGATAAGATGTTAGCTCTCTAAAAATAACATTTCTGCTATACGATACCTTACTAGTCAGAGGATCCCAAAGCTTGTATCCTTTCACACCAACACTGTATATGATGAAAATACATTTGATAGCTTTATTTTCCAACTTAGATATTTTCTCCTTTAGAACATGTGCATAAGTTCACAACCATAAACATGAAGATGTCTAATTGAGGCCTTCTTACTAGACCACACCTCCATGGGTGTCTTACCAATAAGAGCTAATGTAGGAGATCTATTAACTAGATAGCAAGCAATGGCCATAGCTTTAGCCTAAAACCTTTGTTCAAGACTAGCTCCACTAAGCATACTCCTAGCCTTCTCCATCAATGTCCTGTTCATTCTTTCTACAACTCCATTTTGTTGTGGGGTATAAGGAGTTGTCTTATGCCTCTCAATACCTCATTCTTTATAAAACTATTCAAACTCTACAAAGCAAAACTCACCACCATTATCAATTCTCACACACTTAATCTTCTTACTAGTCTAATTCTTTACAAGGGCTTTAAATTCCCTAAACCCACTAAAAACTTGTATCTTACTTTTCAAGAAATAAATCCATGTCCTTCTACTATAATCATCTATGAAAGATACAAAAAATATAGACTTGGAGATTGAAGGAACTTTTACATGACCAAATACATCAGAATGAATAAGATTTAAAACATCATAATATTTGTGATAACTAGAGTAAAACTAAACATGATTTTATTTACCATAGATACAATGTCCATAGAAGTCAAACTCGAGATTACAATCATTTAACCCATCAACAAGGTTCTTGTTTTTCAGGGTTCTAAGACCCTTCTCACCAATGTGGCAAAATCTCATATGCCATAACATTGTCTTTTTTGCAGGAAGCTTTCCTTCCAATGTGTTTGCACCTTTAGGTACACATGTTGCACTGCCATCAGACCCAATAACCATGGTCTTCTTTACTGCTTGTTCAAATGGTGGGGATGAAGTGAGAGCTACTCTCTTCTTTGAAACAGAAGAACTATTGCACTGAGAAATGCATGCATCAAGTTGAAACAGAGTACCTGTCCTAGTACCGTTAGCAAGCACCATATCTCCTCTCATTATCTTGCATCCATCTTTAGAAAAAACAACTTGAACACCTACATCATTTAGTATACCTATAGATAATAGGTTTTGTGTCAAACCAGGGATGTGCATTACCCCATTGATCCCCTTTACTTGTCCATCATGGAATCTGATAGTGACTCGTCCTCATCCAACTATGTTTAGGTGAAAATAATCATCCAACTACACCTTTCCACCATCAAAAACTTCATAATTTGAGAATCAACTTCGATGAGAGGTCATGTGGAAAGAAACACTTGATTTAATCAACCACACATCATTAGATGCATGTTCTGCCAAGGTTACAATGAAAGCGTCGCAATCTTCTTGAGATTTTTCTAAACTTGAATCTAGAGCCTTCTTCTTCTCCTTTGGCTCTTTACAGTCTTTATGGAAAATTGCAATCTTATCACAATTCTAGTATTTTTCCTTGGACTTTCTAGGAGTTTTTGATTTTCCATAGGATTTGGATCCACCCTTTCCAAACTTGTCAATTTGCTTCTCTCTGTTGTTGGATCTACCATGAACAACAAGAGCTTCCTTAGCCAAATCTAAAGACTTTCTCTACATCTCCTCAAATAATAATGAAGATACCACATCATCCATTCTAAAAGTAACTAAAGTACTTCCAAGAGCCATCAGAAGATGGTCCCATAGATCTGGCAAGGAACATAATAGGATCATACATCGATCCTCCTGCTCTATCTTGACACCAAATGATGTCAACTGTGCAATCAGTAAATTAAAAGCATTTAGATGATCTATAACAGATCCTCCTTCCTCCATTCTTAGAGAATATAACTTCTTCCTTAGGAATAACTTATTCACCAAAGATTTGGCCTAATACATAGACCCAAGTCATGTCCACAAACTGTTTGTGGTCTTCTCATCAAGAATGTTCAAGAGAACTGAATCAACTAGACAAAGTCTAATCAGACTCTTAGCTTTTTAATCGTTAAGATCTTAATCTACTTAAGATATTACTATGGATCTCACATCTAGTGAAGCTACCTCCCATAAATCACAATCTTCAAGCAAGTCTTTCACCTTGAGTTTCCACAACTCAAAATTACTACCATTAAATTTCTCCAACTCTATTTTTCTGTATGATGAACTAGCCATCTCAATCTATAAATAAGATTCAAAATGCTCTACAAAAAACTCCCATTCAACTTGAGATTAGCTCAAAAAACCTACCTGACAACTAGGATCAAAAGTTGATCAAGCTCTGATACTAATTATAAGGAAACTCAGGTGCAAAAAAAGCTTCCTACACTAATCTCTTAAGGAAAGTATTGTGAAAATTCCTATTAAATCCTTACAATTTTAGATTTGATATTATGTAAACAATAATGTTGCAGTCAACAATGAATATAGAAAACAGATAGAGAAAGAAAACACATAAATTCAAAGATATGCTGGTGGGGAAAAACCTTTTGGTAAAACAACCCCACCCCTCCAAAACTTGCACAATGTATTATCTTCAACATAAAAGGTTACAAGAAACTTGCAATGCAAGTTCTTTCAGGACACAAAAGACCAATGCAGTAGCAACATAGCATACCAACAATACACTTACTCACTCTCATATCTGCAACCCTAAAAATGCTTATATCACGTGCTTTCCATTTTAGGACAACTTCCAAAGAACAATTGTATTAGGGTTTTACCATTCTCTAGAAAAATAGGAACCCAAAAAAATTTGAACCCTACATGTGAGTTGGAGACTCGAGTGTATAGTATTCAATAATCAATTGCAACATGTCTTCATGTCTTCACCCATCATCAAATCTTCCAAAGATATCTCTTACACATCATAGGATTCCGTCATAACTGTTTCAGCCATGATCTCCTTATACACAATTCAAGATGCTGACACATACAAGTGGAGTGACACATCAAAATGTCAACTAGACATGTACATTCACACTTAATTACATTATTTGCAAAAAATACATTTACAAAATAAATAATAAGAATAGGAACTATCCAAGGTTGAGACACCTTATTCCTAACAATCATGGACAACTCATGATCCTACGTTTTTCTTGTTGCCTCCAAAATAGTAATCTACAACTATAATCTTGTAGCCGAATCAACCAAACTATTAGCCACTAAAAGATTATGATCTTCTATGGTAAGATCATGGGTTGTTTTTGGTTCTCTCTACATGATCTCCAAATGAGGTATCATTATTACCTAAATAGAGATCAATTTGGATCTCATATTGTTGTCAGCTACCTAAAGTTTGATCAATGTGCCTTGAGCATTTAGTAGATTATTTTAGTTATCAATGCTTGATCCAGTTGACTCAAAAATAATGTTGTTAGATCTTTTTATCTCAGCCTGAATTTGAGCTATTTATGTCTGAATGGTTTTAGTGAATCTTGGCACATCTAACAAAATTGTGTACAAATTTTGTACCTTTTGTATTAGCTCAATCATAACCTATACTCTCTCTCTTTTGTAATTGCACTTTCTGCTCGGCAATGGTTATGGAGAATTTATCCATAGCCTTAGTTTCAAATCTTCTAGCAGACCAATCCATTAGCTTCTCATTTGATTCCATACTTCCAACATTCACTTGATCAACTATATTTACAAGATGGTTGATAATTGGTGCATCTTCTTCAAAATTTTGAATGCCAAAACCATCAAAGAAATATGCTTTACATAATATAGTACTTGTTTTTTCTTAAGATCTCTTCTTATCTCTTCTTGTCTCTTCTTCTTCACCAAAACTTCTTGTAGAAAATTTGTTTCCCTAAGGTGAGATTTGCTAGGTCCAATTGTGGCATCTCAATTATTTCATCCAAACTAACCTCAATATCAGATGAAACATCTTTTATTGCTTTCCTCTTTCTGCTAGGTGGAGTGATGTTTCTTGGTACTACCTTGAGAGTTGGTGAAGTGGTATTACCAGTCGGTATTTCTTGTGCATATGTTCTCAAGACAATAATAGGTGCACTTGGTTCAAATTCATTTGATTATTTTCCTCCCTCAATGTGAGGTGTTGAAACAATCTTATTATTTATACTTGTTTCTTTCTCTTCACCATCTACCTATGTATCTTTGACCCTTGACTATTTGGCCTCTAGAGTGTCAGAGGTGTTAGCATGTATAGGGGACATGTTTCCTTGTGGAATTGGTACACCTAATCTTTCTCCACTATTATAATCATCTTCAATTTTTATAGTGTCTATCTCTCATGTCTTTATTGTTAACCCAAAAGTGATTTTCCAAAGCAACTCATCTTCTTATTCTACAACTTCCTCTTTATTTTGTAGTAAGAAAAACATTATGTACTTAGGAATAAATCTTCTCCTATACTATTCCAAAAATGTGTCTTGTTGCTCCTATGACAGATTAGGCATAATTCTGACTAATGTGTTAGTTCTTATCTTTTTCTCCTCTACTTTTTCCTCTTGCCATCTCCTTTCTAGTCTATCAAATAAATCTTTGGGTATCCTCTTCTCAATTTTTCTAGGAAATAACTTATGACTATAAATCATACCCACCATAGCCTCCTCAATCTTCATTTGATCAACCTTGTCTAATATATCATACTTTAAGAATATAAAGTTAGACAATCCTGAAGATCCTCATAGATTTGTACATACCTCTTCAATGGATTTGGATATCCCTTTGGGTGGTCCTCTAACCAATCTCCTTCTTTTGGTTTTGGGGTCACTGGGCTCTATAGCTTCTTCTACCCTCTTCTTTGCAAACTTCTTGGTACTAGCAGATGCCTTAGTCCTTAGCTTGTTTGGTGGTGGAGGAGGGATGAGTGTCACTATCGGCTTCTTCTTTGTTTCTTGATCCTTCTTGCTTGGTTGCATTACAAAAACTAGGGTTTTCCCTTGTCACCTTCTCCTTCTTCTTCTTCCTCATCACCACTATCTTTTTCTTCATCTTCACCAAGACCTTGTGTCAATTGTAATGGTTCTTCCCTTGGCTAGGGTGCCTATTTTAGCTTCAAGATCTTCAATCATTTTCATCCTTTTCTTCTCCTTGGAAGCTATCTTGATATTCATAATAATTCTTGCTTTGGCTTCTTCATATTTACCAAAAGGTTCAACCTTAGTGTCTATCTCTTCTTTCAATAGTGCATCAATCTTTGCACTCACTACATCACTATCAATCTCATAGTCAAAACTTTATAACCAAGCCTTCCTTGGCTTCACTGCCTGTACAAAAGTGTTTTTTGTCTCTACAAGAAAACATATGTCACTATAATATTTTGTGACCAACTCTTTAGCTATCCTCATTCTCTTTTTCATCCTTTTCTTGAATTCATCAAAATAAGCATTCATTACATTCTCAAAATTTTCTCCTAATTGAGTATTATACTCATTTATCTTTCTTGTCACTGGTTTGTCTTGCTCCCATACAACATCTCTAATACTAGGAAAATACTTTTCTATATAAAAGAAAATACATATAATGAGGGAACCAAAAACTTGCACATTGAATTTTTTTCTTTTTCTTATAGATGTCGAATTCTCTGCAAGCTGTAGTCTTTGTACCTCAACAAGATCATACTTGTGATCTTTCATTACAATCTTGCACGCTTGATCCATAGCCATACAAGACACACTATTCAATATAATCAATTGATAGAATTTGTGAGCTATATAACCCTCACTAAAAATTCAATTAGTGTATCAAAGATGTTTGTAATGGACAGACCACATCCATTCCTTGTGAATAACATGTTGTTGTTTGGGAAGGGTAAGGGTATGATTTCTATATGGACAGACCACATAGTGAATATCCTGTCTAGGGTTGGATATCTTCTAACCCTATGAATAATTTTCCTCATGATCTCCACTAGTCCATTCTATAATAAGTACTTCATGTGAAGGATTCTACTCAAAACAACTTTAATCTATTCAATCTTGAAATTCTTTAGGAATTCTAGGGCACAAGTTAACCCTTTCCTCTCAAAAATTTGAAATTTATCCTTCAAGATTCCTTCACTGCACATCTTCTCATAATCTTCTCTAATTTCATAATCTCTAACTTCTCCAATTTTACACATGTAATAGCTTCTAACATCATGGATCATAATGACTTTAGGTGGTATCAAGGATAGCACACCCATTGAGTCTCCTTTCATAGCAATCTCTAGAATAGCATGAAACTTTGGTGGAGGACAAGCACCACTCTTCACAAGTTGTATTCTACTAACCTCTTGACTCATTCTAGTCATTGATGAAGCTACCATGTTCATAGCTAGGGTTTGAAATTCTTTCTTTTCTAGATACTTGGCACAGTTTAGATCTTCACTCATTCAAGCTTCTTCATCCAAATCACTCTTAAAAACTTTGCTAGTCACGAAATCACTCTGTTCTCTCAAAAATTTAAATGCAAGGTATATGAAAATGTCTTCAAAATTCATCATATACCTTATTTTTATCAATTTAGGGTCTCTATTAATGTTGTGTACTTAGGTGAGTGGAAGAAAGTTGTCTCAGTTGATGTTGATGCCTTTCAACTAGGTCTTTGTATTATAGCTTAGTCTCTTCCATATTACTTGGTCTCTATTATTTCTCTCCTAAAGTGTTTGGTCTATGTTGAAATGCTCAGTCAACATAGATAACTTTTACTGACACTTAGCAACCTTTCACAAAAAATTTCTTATGCTTCTTCATATATGCAGATATGAACTTTTGTCACATTTTCATGTAAGGAACTAATGTATGATATATCCATTAAGTATATAGTTCCATACATACCTCTCTTGCTTATTTTGAGATGCTATGATCACCTTCTCTATTAGATTGGGTGACTTTAGCTCCATTTTCTCCACTATTCCCATCTTTTGTTTTCCTTTACCATTTCTGGTTCTTTTCATTCCTAATTTTCTCAATGTTTAATTTTCATTTGCCTTTGCCTTTTGTCTGAATTGTTGAATGTACTTGAGTCCTACAATTATTTCTTTGATGTCCAAACTTGTAACATTTGGAACATGCATTATTAGGTGCATAATTCTTCCTTTGATTTGTCTAGTAAAGTTTTATTTGTGATCTGAATTCATATGATCTATGCCCATACTTCTGAAAGTTATAGCAATATCCTTCGAATTAGGTGTAGCAATTGTGTTCCTTGATCTTGACCTACACTCATGTATTTGATGTCCTTATTTCTTGTAGTGAAAATAGTAACCAATAAACTTAGGTTTAGAATTTTTCATACCAATTTTGCTTCAATATATATTTGCAGTATGACCAAGTTTTCCACAGTGATAACATGTTGGTTTGTTCTTTGACTTTGCATTCTTCAATTCACCATTTTTGGATGATTCTCCTTTCTTAGTGCATGAATGTCCTGATTCATTAGAACAACTTTATGACTTCATAAGTTCTTCAAATTACTTCATTTCCTCTTCAGGTTTATTGAATTTCTCCATAGATTCTCTCTTAGTTTGTAGTTCATTCTTCAGTATGTCCTTCTATAATTTGAGATTTGCAATTTCCACATCCTTGTAATTCAATTCCTAATTTGAAAACATTAGTTGATTCATTATGTCCCTGTGTGTTTGTGAGCTTCTTCTCTTTTCTTCAAGTCTAGTAGCCATTACCCTTTTGTCTTCTTCAACCATTGTCTTGTCTTTTTTAGCTTTCTTCTTTTGTTCAATCACTTCACATAGGCTTAGTAATTGGATTTCATGTTCTCTTATTTCTTCATTTAGGAGTTGTTTTCTTGTCAAGTAGATCTATAGATGTTTTGTCATTTGGATTGATTGGTTCAAATAGTCCTTTAGTCTCAAATTCTTCATATGAAAACTATATTATATGAATGGAAATTTGCTTTCTCCTTTTTAGGGAATCATTTAGATTTTGTCTTGCCTTCTCAAGTTTTTGTAGTATGAGTTGGATGTCAATCACCTGATTGTCAATAATATTGTCTAGTTTGAAAGCCTCCATATCCAAGAACAAATCTCCAAGATATTAAGCTTCTCTTAGAGAACCAAGGCTCTGATAGCAATTGTTGATTGATGGAGTAATAAACATGATAAATAAGATACTAAGAGGGGGGTGAATCAAAATCTTAAACACTTAATCTTTTCACCAATTCAATCATACCTATCAATAAACTTGTGCATGTAAAACTTGTAATGTAAATTTGTTGTAGCATATAAATCTAATCAATCACATGCATGAAAATAAAATACATAACACAATATTTGTTACTCAGAAACCCTCCAAGGTAAAGGTAAAACTAGGGTGGGGATGACACTCACAAATCTTCACTACTTCAATAATAAAGTTAACTAGTTAAGATTATAATGTTTGATCATAAGATATGATCTACCATGTAAGAATTCTTCCTTGTTAAAGGCTTAAGAGATTTTTAGGTCTCACCTTGTTAGAGGATTTAACACTTACAAAAAAGTAAGGACTATATTAGGAGATTTACAAAGATCTATTAAGACCACTCTATTAAGAGATTTACCCTAATTCAAGTTAGTTAAAATTGATTCAGTACCCGACACTCAATTTTCTCTGTAAGTTGATTTTGAGTCTTGTCCTTGATAACTAATCCTCTCCTCTGATCTAATATTTCTTTTCTTTCCCTTTCACTTCATTGCTATGAATAGGTCACTTTCTTTGTTAGATGATAACAAAACCCTTCACTAACTTCTGATCTTAATCCTTCAATTTACTCCTTGATCACATGCATCCACTTCTCCATTCTTTCCCTTGCTCTTTCTCACACATGAATCTCTCACTCTGATCTAGGTTAATATCATCAATATTTAAAGATTTTTCTATATTCTTCCATAAAATCCTCTCCATCTGAATCATTGATCACACAACATAGTGATCTGTGATCCACATTGTGTAAATGTTTTGTAACAACCTCAGTAAGTATTAAATGTTCTTTAACAACCTCTACAAAATTCAAATGTTCCTTCCAAGTCAACCTAATAATCATTGTACATCAAACTCTATTCCATTCCTAACTTTAATGTAAACTCTACATTATTTGGTCTTTATTATTTCCTAATGCTCGGCATTATTGTTGCTCAGTCTATATTACTCTTCTAATGCTTGCATGTATTATGCTCACCACACACTATGTAACTCGACACTTGTATACTTGATACTTGCTTGATCCTTAATGAGCTCAACTTGTATTCAAATACTTAGTGACCATACACTTACTCGACTCCTAAAGAGCTTAGTACATACTTGCTTATGTACATGACTCAACCTATATAGAGTAGCTCGATTGCAGTCATGACCGTCTGACTGTTCCTTGTAAATAACTAAGTGGTTGACACTAATAGACATCAATGGTTAGAGCTACCAACAATCAACATCATATTTTTGGATAAACATGTACATTCCAATCAAATTATTTTGAGGAAATCTTGCATGGATCCCATAAACAAAATTGGCTAATCCAATGTATTTCTTCATTGTCACTCTATCTACCCATACTGCCAATGATAATTTAGGATCCCATGCTTTCTTGTTCTCATCCAAGATTTTTTTGATAATCTTCAAATAATTTTGTTACTTGATTTTTCTTGTCCATTTCCTTGAGGATGGTACGGGGATAAAATAGATTTAGTTATTACATACTTATCAAACAATTATATGTATTAAACATATCTAAAGCACATAGTATTGTTTTTAACAACTTTTTATTGACATCCAAACCCAAGGATGATGTTGTTCAAGAGGAAAGCATTTACCACCTTGCTAGTGGATCCCCTAGTAGGAATGGCTTTGACCCACTTTGTAGAATAATCAATAGCTACTAGCACCTAAGAATGTCAACCACTAGATTAATCTTCTATTTCACCTATAAAATAAATACCCCATTATTGAAATGGTGCCTACACTTCAACTAGCTTCAAAGGTATACTTCCAAAGAATTTAAACTTACCTACAAACCTTTGGTGAGGATTATATTTCATTACCAATACATGAACATATATGAACAAAGTACGCCACCAAAATCCAGCCCTTATCACCTTATGATTTGTAAAATTAGCCATGTGATAACCACCACATACACCATTATGCATTTCATCCAACATCCTAATTGAATCACCTTGAGATGCACACTTTAGCAATGCACTTTATGTATTTCTCCACCACAAATTTCCATCAATAATAATGTATCTAATAGCCTGAAGCTTTAATATTCTCCTTTCATTGTTGTTCATTATAGGAGGAGTGCACATGTATTACGAATAATGAATAACATCTTTATACCAATCACAAGAGTTTGTATCATAGATATTTGGTCTATGGTCATCTACTAAATTTATTTGATTTCCATCTAAATTTGGCCGGGTCATCAATTTTGCAAAGCCTTTCCCCTGACAAGTTTGGTAATTTGAACATCAATATTAAATTATTGGATTCTATTTATCCATCTATATCTTCTACCTGACACTTCTTGCTAAGAGAAAATGTCCTTGATAACAACACTAGGACAAAGGTAATTACTATTGCTCCCATCAGATAGCACCTAAAAGCCTTAACTTCCTTCACTAGATCATATGATTTCTTTTCATTTGAATAATATTTTAACTGTGCATCTTTGAGGGATTTAATGAAGAAATCTATTGGTTGTTCAAAACCATCCTCATTTTTCTAGAGTAGTAATATTATAATTGTATGAAATGAAGCAAAAGAAAAAATGTGCATAGGTTTTCCATAATCAGGTGTCCTCAAAATAGGTGCATTTTTAATTACTTCCTTAATATCTTGGAATGCAACTAAGAGCTCTCCATCCCACCTAATTGATGCCCCTTTATTGAGAATTTTGGAAATAGGTCTACTGATCTCTACAAAGTTGGTTATAAATATTTTTTTAGAATTTACCTGTCCAAAGAAAGATTGGATCCCCTTTACATTTTTAGGTCTAGGAACTTTATCTATGGTAGAAACTCTTTTTGAATCTACTAACCACCTCCCTAGACATTTTATGACCTAGAAGCTTACCTTCAATTACTCCAAAGGCACATTTTTGGGGGTTAAGAGAAACTCCATACTCCAACGCTTTTACAAATATATTTTCAAGAGGTTTACAATGGTCTTCTACCCTTTTAGAATATGCAATAAGGTCATCCTATTATACTACCATGAATTTATCTATAAAATTTGCAAAATCTATATCCATAGCCCTTTAGAAAGTGGCTCCAACATTGGTGAGTGCAAAAAATAGGTTTCCCATGGTGTGGTACAAGAAGTCTTGTATAGTTCAACTTCATCAACTCATACCTAATTGTAACCAAAGAAACCATCTATCATAGACATTAGTTCAGAACATGTCACCCTTTCCAACATAGATTCCATATTTGTTAGTGTTGGTGTAAATAAGTATTTACTTATTACACTTACTTAAGTTTACTTAGGTTAATGCATTATTTTGCATTATTTTATTAGTTTATTTAGGTGAGACACTTAGGAGTTCATGTACTCTCATGAGTTATGCAACTCTAATTATGCACATGGTGTCTACAACACTGGAGTTTGCATCATTCACTGAGTTGTCATGTTGACAACACAATTATCCGCACTCCTCATTTAGCGCATGTTGCCTACACCACTGATTTGCATGCTACACCATTGTACGCTTATCCTCACATCATCGCAGTTAATTTCATGCTTAATGAAGGATAACCCATATCTGGTGGACATGTGCCTAGTTGTATGACTTATCATGTTGCTGACTTCTATGCATTCTAGAAGCTCTCCTGAGGCCTTTATATACAGGCACTCGTAGTGTACTCTCAAGTTGGCTAAGCTAAATATTGAATGAATATTTCCATTCTAATCATACTCTGTCTATTTTGGTCTACTGTGTGCTTGTGTTGAGTTCTTTAGTTCTTGGGTGAATTTTGGCCTAAACCAAATTCTTACATGGTATCAGAGTGCTAAGGGAGATTCTCTACACATAGCTGTTTGAGACCGTTCATGCTTCAGTACCTTGACACAAATTTGGAGGATTCACATAAATTGGGAGTGTCTAGAGCCATATCTGACCTCAACATTGCATTCAAAGCATCAATTTGGTGAAGATTGACTATAAATTTGCCTATATTGGGTGAAAGTTGATCATGAGGAAAAAAAAATTGCAAATCGGAACCTGGAGGCCCTGATTTGTAGTTAGGGTATGATCTTTTTCAGATCTAATTAATTTGATTTTTGGATCTAAATTTCTCTCTTATTTTTGGAATTATTTTTTCCATCAATTCTACAGGCAGATAATTTTTTTTTTTGCTAAATCAAGCAGTGACACCCCCACTCAGCTTTGTATTTTGGTGGCAGATATATTTTATTATTGCAGGGGTATTTGATTAATCTGTGGGGATATATAACTCAACATTTTTTTGGGCCTTACCTATGTATATATCACTGCACATGGCTGGAAAATAATACCTCCAACATATTCCACCATCCAACGGAAAAGCCCTCAATCCGATGGGTTGTTTGCTTGATAGTCACAACACTTTGTTTTTAAAGAGACCTTATAGGGCCCTCCCATTGAATGTGGGATTAACCCACAAATCTTGGTAGGATATTCCTTAATCCATTGGAAACCATTTCACAGTCCAGCGAGCATTATGGATCTTTGGCATCGTGTTTAGAAGATTCGTCAGCAATGAAAAACAAATCTCGACATTGTCGTTACAAAAATTAGGTGACCTTATATTTTTGGCAATCGCTGTGATCATTTCCTACCACCCTCATAGCCATGTGGCCAATAACCACGTCAAACCTTGCACAATCAGCAATCCCAGTTAGTCATCTCTATGGACATGCAGTAATCTTTGGTTGGCTCACTCTACCATGTCACACGATGATTGTGTCGCATAAGTGGCAGCCAACTCAGCTCATCTGTACCCATGTCATGGTCTAGTCAGCATGACTCCATACACCCTATCAGCATCAAATGCTTGTACTATCTGTACAATTTGTATAGTATGGAGTGACATATCATCGACTACGTCAACAGGTCCCCAAAATTTTTGCTGACATCATTAGATTTAGTACATTAAAATTGATGGCCATCTAGATGTCATTCCAAGGCAAATTAGAACTACTACAATGTCTATATGACTGTCAAATTTAACCTTTTCATTCATTGATGCAACCCCCCTCTAGATTCATTTTAGTTTTTGTAGTCTAACTTCAGGAGGCCATAACTTGGACAGCTGAACTTGAAATCAGGTGCAATTTTTTTTGAAATTGGGTAGAATTTCCTAAAGGTTTTAGTGGTGCCACTCTTTTCTAGTTTTTGTGCAAGAATTTTTCAAAAAAATTCATTTTTAGTGATTGTACCTACATAATCCTACATTTTGCAACTTCAAATGCTCCGTACGAGCACATCTGGAGTCAAAAATAGGTTCTATTTTTTTGAAAGTGCATTATTTTTCATCTACTTTCCATATTTGATATCAAATTGTAGGGGTTTGTGGATAAATTGTCACTTTTAGCAATAGGGCCTTTCTTTGCTTTGTAATGCTTTAGAATTGTACCACATTGTAAAGTTTCATATTTGTACTCCATATAGAAGTTGTAACAAGCAAAATCATAAGTCCACAAAGGCCAAAATTGGAAAGTGTTCCATTGTAATCATACTATTGATAAAGTTCCCAAAGCATCTATTTTGGGGGGGTTTCTTGATTTAGTGAAAAGAGGGGGTCTTCTTGGTGTTGTGTTCTCTCTTTTCTGCACTTTTCTTTCATTTTCTTCATTATGGGAAACTTTAAGTTTCCTAAATTAACTCCTCATAACTATGCTTCGTGGTCAATCAAAATGTGGTATCACTTAATGCATAATGGAGTTTCACAATATGTAGATGGTACTCTTCCTAAACCAGTAGGTGATAATGTATTAGCAAGTGAAATTTCTGATTGGGTAGCAATGGATAGGAAAGCCCTAGGTGATATATGTTTGGGGGTAGATGATAAGATAATGCATCAAATCAAGAAGTGTACTACATCTAAGGAAGCTTGGGATACCCTCAAAAGTCTATATGGAAAAGTTTCTGAAGAGGATTTTTTTAAATTGAAGATGAGCTTGTCTCCTTAGATCCTAAGTCATATGACTCAATATAGGACTTCATCATCAAGGTGACTAAATTAAGGATGAAGCTTACTAATTGTGGGAGTTCTATCAAAGATGATAGACTAATCTATCTAATCCATAATAAGTTGCCATCAAAGTATTCCATATTTGTATCTTCTTTTAACACCTCAAAGACTACCTTAGGGTCTGCCTACAAGAAAGTCACTTTTGATGAATATGCTAAACTATTGGATGATGAAGAAAAGAAGTTGAAATCAATGGGGATTCTCGAATCACCTTAGTCTAAAGCATTGGTGGCCAATGAGGGTTCTCAAAATTTAGCTAGATAGTCTTCAAGTAAAGGAAAGGGTAAGAAGAAGTGGAGGAAAGACAAATCAGAGGATGCAAAAAAGACAACACCATAATCCAATCAACAAGGCAAGTCCTTGAATTCCAACAAGAAGGGGGACAACAATAAGGAGAAGAAGAAGTGTGCTTATTGCAAGAAATTAGGTCATGAAGAGCATGAGTGTTATCTCAAGAAAATTGATGAGTTGACCAACACCATGAAGAAACATAATGTTCCATTGCCTAATGCTTATAAAGACAAAGGATCATCTTTAGATTCCAAGGGCAAAGGGCAAGCACTCATGGCTAATTCAAACTCTTCAAAGGAATGGATATTTGACTCAGGAGCCTCTTATCACATGGGTTCTTCAAAGGAGGATTTTTCTTCAATGAAGCAAACCAAGGTATTGCACATCTTCATGGGAAATGAGCGCAAAATCAAAGTTGAAGGAAAAAGAAATTTGGAGATTGAAAATGGAGAGTTTCAAAATGTTCTCTATGTTCCAAACCTAAGTTCTAATTTTCTATCAATTTACCAAATCACTCACCTAGGAGATGGAGATAGAGTTGAGTTCCTTCCTGACTCAGTAAAGGTGTACAATCTTAAAGATGATTCCTTGGTTACAATGGGGAAAGTGAATCATAAAAAAAGGTTGTACTCTTTCTCTCATTTTGTACCCAAGTCTCCTTCAAAGGCCTTGCTATCTCAATCAAATTCAAACATGCTATTATGGCATGAGCGGTATGGTCATCTTGACTACCACTACCTTCAGCAACTTTTGTACATACCATATGGTCAAAGGTCTACCTCAAATCAACTTTTCTAAGGGTGAATGTTCAACAGATTGAGTGGATATACATCTAGAGGGGAAGTTACAAATAGGGAAGTCTTCAAGAGCAACATGTGTTCTACAGATGGTTCACATGGTATTAGCAAGTCCTTTTGCATTCAATCAGGGTCGCTTCATACTCACTTTTTTTGATGACTTTTCAAGGTTCACTTGGGTCTACTTTTTGCATAACAAGAATGAAGTGTTGGACAAGTTTCTAGACTTCAAGAATCATGTAGAATGAACATCCAGAAAGGCCATCAAAGTACTCTAAATGGACAATGGAAGCATTTATGTGAATAGAAGTCTTATGGACTTTTGCAAACATGAGGGCATTGATCTTCAGACTCCTCCAACATTTAATCTGCATAAGATAGATGTTGCAACACTAAGGATTAGAACTCTTAAGTCTATGGCAAGTTGCATGATACAAGCCAAGTCTCTAGATCCATCATTAGAAGTCGAAGCAATCTCTTGTGCCACTCACATTCTTAATTGTTCTCCTCATCTAGCCTTAGATGGCAAAACTCCTTTTGAGGTATGGTGCGGCAGAAAACCTATTGTGACACACTTCAGAGTCTTTGGCTGTCCTGCATGGGCAAAGATATCTTCTAGGGGATGCAAGGTATAGTCATCTCAGCCTTGTACTTTCATTGGTTATGAAGATAGTGTGAAGGCATACAGACTTCTAGATCCTAAGACACATCAATTTTTTGTGGAGAAGGATGTACATTTTGAGGAAAGTTCTCCAAGCTTGTCCTCTACTCCTCTTTGCACATCATACAATGTGGAAACTGATAGTGATTTCAGTGATAGTGCTTCAACAAATTCAAAAATGTGGAGTTCTATCGACAGTTACAGTGAGAGGTCACTTCATCAGTTTAGTCCACATGCATACATAGCCATAGTGATAGGTCCAGAATAGTAGGGTACATCCAATGTTCCAAATATAGGTTTAGTGATAGATTTGGGGGATAGTATTCATGATCTGCCTCTTCTTCTTGATGCAAAATTACCTTATTTAGTTGTCATGATGGATCCATCTGACTCTCTTGTTCATTCTCTACATGATCGATCCTCACAAGTTGAAGTGATTGTGGATACTTATGATTAGTAGTTGCAGTAGGGTTCTTCATTAGTTGCAAAGATAGATAGTTCTTTGGGATAGGTTCTTCAGCCAGTTGAGCAAGCTTATCCATGGGATTCTTTCCATGCACAGCAGAAGCGTCTCATTTGTACCTTTGGCATTGTTTCTTCCTAAGAGGAGGAACACCATTCTATAGTCTTGGATCAACTTCTTCATCAGAGCAGTCACTATTCAACATTCTTCTTTGGGAGGGGGAGTCTATTTTATCTCTCTTCCTCTTCTCATCATTCTCTTATGTATATACTCAATGTATGTCATAATGGGGGGGTCTTGATTACTTCATCCATCCATGCATCCCTATTTATCTCTCTTTTTGGGGGAAGGTTTTTCCCATGAGGTTTTCCCTCTTTCTCTGCTTTATGAGAGATTACATATCATTATGTACATGGGTACCTAACATGGCCTAGTAGTTGGGAGCCATCTTGTATTTTATCCTAGATTTTGTAAGCTTAAGGGCATTCCCCTAAGTTGCACTTAAGGGGGGGTGTTGGTGTAAATAAGTATTTACTTATTACACTTACTTAAGTTTACTTAGGTTAATGCATTAATTTGCATTATTTTATTAGTTTATTTAGGTGAGACACTTAGGAGTTTGTGTACTCTCATGAGTTATGCAACTCTAACTATGCACATGGTGTCTACAACACTAGAGTTTGTATCATTCACTGAGTTGTCATGTTGACAACACAGTTATCCGCACTCCTCATTTAGCACATGTTGTCTACACCACTGATTTGCATGCTACACCATTGTAGGCTTATCCTCACATCATCACACTTAATTCTATGCTTAATGGAGGATAACCAATATCTGGTGGACATATGCCTGGTTGTATGACTTATCATGTTGCTAACTTCTATGCATTCTAGAAGCTCTCCTGAGGCATTTATATACAAGCACTCCTAGTGTACTCTCAAGTTGGCTAAGTTGAATATTGAATTAATATTATCATTCTAATCATACTCTTTCTATTTTGGTCTATTGTGTGCTTGTGTTGAGTTCTTTGGTTCTTGCGTGAATTTTGGCCTAAGCCAAATTCTTACAGTTAGTCCATAATTATCCTTTAAGGATGAAATGTTCATATTTTTTAAATCCACACAAAGTTTAATATCCCCATTTATTTTTCTAATAGGTACCAAATTAGAGACCCAAGTTGAATATCTAATAGGTTTTATAATACCCCCATCCATGAGTTTCATCAATTCCTCTTGTATTTTAGGGGCTAAAGTAGGGTTTATTGGTCTCTTCTTTTGTCTAAAAGGTTCAAAATTTTCCTTAAGAGGAATGACATGTTTGAATAAGTCTTCTCTATAATCTTTCAAGTCACCATATGACCATATAAATATGTGTCTATACTTCCTCAATAGCTCAATTAGAGACCTCCTTATAGCATGAGATAAATTCTTACCTATGTACACTTATTTAAGCTTCATTAGTACCTAAGTTTACCTCCTCTAACTCCTCTAGTTTTTTGTCCTTGATGTCTTATTTCACTCTATCCTTAATATCAAAATTACTTTCTAGCACAATCAATCCTTTTGGTATTTTGTTAGTCTTGAGTTGGATTACTTCATTTCCAAAGATAGTATCCTTCCCACCTATAGTTCCTACAAGAGAAAAACAATCTATTTCTTTTCCATGATACTTGTCCTCATAATTCTAGAAATTCATAATATCTAGGTCATCTTCAGACACTTTCCAATTTTCTATATTGTCAAAAATAGATGGCTTAGTTTGCACTTCAATTTTAGACATTACTAAAAATCTAATGTCATCAAGCTTGATGGCTATATTGGCTAACAAATCTACCATCTTATTGTTTGTTTTGTCTATCTAAGTTATCCCAAATACATAAAAGGCCTCTATCTCATCCCAAACAATATTCCCATATTAATTTAGCCTTTTATTCTTTGATGTATAAGATTGTTTGATCTATGATACAACTAGCTCAGAATCACCAATCACGTACAAGCATTTTATTCCATGTTTAGTAGCCAATCTAAGACCTAAAAGAAGTGCTTCATATTCTGCAATATTATTTGTGCATGTAAAAGTCAAAGTGAAATAGTACCTAAAAGTCTTCTTCTCTAGTGAAATAAGTACTAGTCCATCACTAGCTCATTCTTTCAAACTAGCACCATCAAAATACATAGTCCATAAATCTCCCTTTTCTGAACATGTATTGACCTCTTGTACTATTGGTATATGTGACTTTTCTTTCTTTAAGACAATCATCTAAACCCTAAAAGCATCTATATCAATGTCCAAGAAATAGGTTGTATCATTATCCACATTTTCTTCAATCATATTAGTAACTCTAGATTCTCCATTTATCTTAATAGTGTTATCACTAATTTGGAATGTAGCAAAAGATAAATCATATTGCAAATTATGAGCCATGATAATGCTCCATTTTCTAAACAAAAACGCATCATACTAAGGTGAGATATCCACTACTAGTATACTCATAGTCAAATAATTATTACATATAAGACAAAATAACAAGGAATAACATTGGAGATGGCTGCAAAATGAACAACTGGCAAGCTACATGTTCAAAACCATCTCTCTATTTTTTTATATAGGTGTATCCATAGTGGGTGAACTACAAAAGTAAGATGCCCTATTCTAATTGGTGTCCTTCCTCTTTTATCTCTTCTTATTGTTCCAATCTCGTTCTTTAATTGTCTCTAACTAGTGGGGCTTCGATATTTGCTATGACTTCCTAGATAGTGATGTTTGTTTCTTGATCAACCCATGTGGCATCTCTAACTACATCTATTTCATTCAGGATCTTCGTCCACCTAGCATAAGTCATATATTTTTCATTAATAACTATCTTATTCATATCTATTTATATTTTATGCATAGTATCAATGACCTCATAAAGGTTGGTGCATCTACATCTCCATTGAAATAAGCCATAACCTTTTCATTATTCAAAAAAAAATTTAAGATGTGGACCATTCCTACGAATCCCTTAAGTTTCCTTTACTATCATCAATAAAAGGTATAAATCCATGTGTTCCATTAGCAATAGTCTTGATTTTATTCTTGACCAATTATACTTTACCAATGAAGAATCTATATAATTCCTTGACTCTTTCCAACATTTTTCTAGTAGGAATAATTATTTCTTTTGGTAATTCCTTCTCCGAGTCATCATTTAAATTAGCCTATCAAAAAATTGACTATACAAACCCCACTTTTTTTTAAAAGGAGTAAATAAATAGAGAGCCTCAAAACATTGGTGCTTTGCTCCCTATAAAGAAATGAAAATTCTATGGACTCCTTGAGAAATGTTCTTCAATAGATTTATTTTGTGATGTAAAATGCCCTTCATTTCATTTATCTCTACCTCTCTACCTGAGTCCTTTTCATCAATGTCCATACTCACTTCTTGCTTTGAACTTTGTTATCATTCACCTTAGTAACGTGCATGTTAACACTTTTTAAAATTGTTATTTTTATTTCTAATTCTTTGATTTTTTGTTCCATCACATAAGCTTTGTTTATTTTCTCCTCATACTACTTTTTAGTGGCAACATAATTCCTAAAAGTTTGAGCCAATGGATCTTCAATCTACTCTATCTTATCCTTTCTCAATATTGTTACTGTACTCAACAAAATAGATACTTCTCCATTGGTAGTAGATTTCACATTCCAAAATATCACACTCTCTTGAGGTGTGTCTCTCACCTCCATTAACTTGGGATTGTTTGATTCAGGATCTATACTCCATACAGTCATGGTCTATGCATCTACATTATATTTAGATCCTCTTTACAATCCTCTTGGGCCAAAAGATTCAAAATAAATAGATCTATCATGCTTCCTAATCTAGTCCAACATGAAAGAGAAGCTTAGGTCCCACCCAAGGAGTAATATTATCCCACTCCTTTTCACTAGATCTCTAGCATTTTCAATAGTAAGAGTTTCATTGTTGGGGTCATCGGCTTGTAATTTTTCCACCAAAACAACAACATTTTCATCACAATTACCAAGTTGTAGTATCAAAGTCAGCTCATTTTACTTCTATTTCAACACAAAACTTTTAAATTATCTAGTTTTCATAGAGTCCACATACTGTAAGAATTATCATCCGTGGATGATCTTGTCACCCAACATCTTAGTAGCAACCTCTAATTCACCAAAAACCTTTTCACTTTAATTGGCTTGAATTATTAGAAACTTGTTTCTCAAGTCAACAAATTATTTACCTTTCCTTGGCAAGATCTACAAGGCTTTATCCCTAGGCTTCTGAGGAATCACAATTAGTTTCTGCTTGTTCCTCCCCCCATGTGCCTATGATGATTATTTATCTTGTTCTTCCCTATCTTCTACTTCAAGAAAAATATCAAGCTCAAGGAATGTAGCATTTACCATTTCCTCTTCTTTCTCTTGAACTTCCTTAGGCATGTGAGACATTATTTCGTTATAGTTCTCAATACACTTAGTGAACCTATCCAAATATCTTGCATCACTATAAAACCCAAGGAAAGAAGGGCCATTTCTCCTCATTTCTTCCTCAAACCTCATAATTTATTTCTATTTTAGGATTTTATCCCTACATGTATCATTGAATAAATAATTTCATATCACATCCTCCTCCCATAAGGGTTTGTTTAGAGGTAGATGATACCCTCTCATTTGTCTTAATGCAATCCTAACTATACCTTCAAGATCATATGTCCTCACAATTGAAACATGCAATTTGAAATATCTAAGGAATGCATAAATTCCATCTATAGAATCCTTACCAATTTTTAAATCTCCAACCTTCAAATTTATACAAAGAAAGGATGTTCCCTTCTACCTAGTAGGCACTAGGTGTTCCCTATTCATCAAAATGAGTTGCTAAAAGAATTCCATAATCTATAATCTTTAAGGTATAAACTTAGGAAATACATGGGATGGTTGTTGGCATCAATAAACCCTCATCGTAGTACAATCTCCAAATAAAAATACATCCCCCCAATTATATCCTAATTTAATGTCATCATCATAGCATAAAGTTGGTCTAAGAAACTTTCTCACCACTTGTGAAACTCTATCCAAATTAATTCCTAGCATACTCATTACTAGATAAACAAAATCATTATAAAATAAAATGGAATATTCCTAGGGATAAAACCTATTCCATACCCTATTCCGTTGTTACACGGGAAGGACCTCTCCAGACTCCTTAGTATGCTCAATAAAATATGGAGTGATATGGCCAATGCTTTTTTATAGAATCAAGTGCATAAGCAATGAATAATGGTGAAATTTGAAATTTGAAATTTCTCCCCATTTTCAACTTGATCTCATTATACAAAACTGTGATTATGTTCTTGACATTATCATACTCCACATTAGTGTACAAATCTTTAATATTTATAATCATCATATATGTAGCATCAATGGTATTCATAGTTCTATCAACTCCTAACACCTTTTTCGAACCAAAGATTATCTTTTGGAAATATTTGTGAAAGTATTAAAGTGCCATGAGTTTATCAACCTATTTTGGAATCTCTCCCATTTGTTTCTTGTAGATAAGTGACTAAACTTAGTCATGTAACTAATAGTAGTTAATATCTAGTCATTTATAACATTACTAAATTCACTACTAAACAATTTTAGTTACTTATTTGGTTACTAATTATGATCGTTGATTTAGTCACATATTTAGTCATATATTTAATCACATATTTAATCATATATTTGATAGTTGATTTAGTGTTATATTTAGTAGCATAACTAGTCATGTATTTGGTAACATGTTTAGTATATTTAATAGTATACTTAGTAGCATATTGAGTAGTATATTTGGTCACATGTTTGGTATCATATTTATTAGTATATTTGATTATAATAGGGCACAATGGAATCAAACCACCATCCTCCTACTTGTATAGAAGATGATCTTCCATTGAGCTAGCACCCTTTAAAGAATAGTCATACATTGTGCACCTTTCTACATTTTCTTTTCTCTTATATTTTGAGTTAACCTATTATTATTTATTTAATGATTTATACCTAGTTTCTATTTATAACTAGTGTACATTTATCCTCATTTAAAATCACTAGGAGAATGGTCAAATAGAAATAGTGCTAAAAGAGAGAACAATTAGAAATATTTAGACAAAGGGAAAAAAACTTAAATGCATAGGATAGTGACATTGTATGAGAATATTATCACCAATAATGATGACTGAGAGAAACACTAAGTATAAAGGAGTCTTCACTCTTGTAATGTAGCCATACCATTAAAGAAAGGGCTCATGGGGACAACCAATGAGCTATATCAATAATATAACAAATAAGAATGATTTTTTGTAGCATTGAATGAAGGTTGAAAGACTCGATGGACTTCAACATCAAATACAATTTTGTAGCTCCATATATAATGGTAGTGATTTTCACTAATGTAAATGACAATGACCTTCAATCTTTTGTTGAAAGATAGTGATATCAATAAAACAGTCATATGCATGAAAAAAAACATTAGATATTTGAATATGAACATACCTTATACAATTCATGGCTATTTTCTTGTCTTGTTATATACAACTGCTTCTCCAGATAATAGTTTGACATCAATAGTGAAACCATTCCTGCATATTATAAAAATAGTAATAATTTGTTTTTTGTAAAGTTACACAAATTATTACTAAAATATAATAGAAAAGTCATTTTTGGGAGACCAATGTAAACATGTTTATAAAACCTTCAATCAAGGTCACAAAATTCCTAATTACACTATCCAAATAATTATTTTAAAAAATTGATTCTTGTTTCAAAAACACGTGCAACAAGTTCACATAAACCATTGAAAGATTTCTCAATTTTCCATCTAAAGTACACATTCAATATATTAGAGGCAAAATCAGTCCATCAACAGATTAATGTTAGAAATAAACACCATTAGAACCCAATAAAATTATATTTATTCAACAAATTAATCAGACTTCCCTATTTTTTAAGGCAACAACACAATCATTGATTCACAACACCAAGCATTAGCTCTCATACTTTGTCTTACTCCACATGAGCCAATATCATTTCTTCATACCATTCTTGGAACATTTTATAACCATACAATTCTTCTTCCATTTAATAGGACTCATTGTCATAGACATTGCATACATATTAATGAGTTATGATATTATGGTCACAAAAATAGTGAAAGTGTACTGGTGGAGCTACTTGTCACTATTCCTTGTGTTTGTGCTAAGGATGTCCATGGATTTATCAATAATATATAACAATGTTAATATTATACCTCATTAACCAATCACAAAAAATATTATACCACATTAACAACCCAAAATAAATTTACCACATTAACAACCTAAAATAAATTAACAATGTTAAAAATAAAAAATAAAAAATTAGAATATAATCTCATCTAAATGTCATAGATGCATTATTGAGGGTACTAAAAACTCCATTCAAGGTTCTTTATTTGAGGCATATAACAAATTTAACTCCTCAAATTTGATAATCCATCCTCTTTATCAAAGGAATCTTCAAAGGTTCAATATGCACCAAAACACCTTCTATTATTCACCCAAAGTCTTTCAAACAACCTTGTACTTTTACTAAGGAAATAGGGACTTCCCCTTTAACTATCCATTATTGATCATACATTAAGACATTTATTTTGTAACAATTTCTACTAACTATTATTTCTTCACAATCATAATCACACTCCCTTGAAGATGTACTTTAAGTAAAAACATTTATCACCATTCCAATCAACAAAAAGGACAATATTGAGCAAGAATTTGTATTGCCTTCATACCTTTAATGGTGTTTGTCAGCCTATTGTAAGATCCAACCTTCAATCCTATTGCATGATTCCCTTCTTTTATCACCTTCCACTAAACCTTCTAACATACACAAATATTCAATTATCCACTTGAGACAACATATGGATGATCCTTAATATTTCTACCAACAATGGGAACTCAAAAGCATTAAAGGAACTAGATTGTGGTTAGTTATTGTGTGGATAGCCTCAAAAGAAAATTACCATAGTTTTATTTGCTAAACCTGGTTTATATCATCCCTTGCAAGGTATCAATAATTTATAGTGTATTTAAGGCAATGAATGTAGGCTCTTAAAGTCAATTTAGTAATTGAACATAATCACAAAGTTTACAGTAGTAACTTTTATATTTTTAAGAATAGTTGGGACAATGTATAAAAAATAGAGAATAGAAGAAACTAAAAATAATTTAATGAAAATTTAGAAACACATTTATATCCTTACAAATATTTTTCAGCTCCATGTAATATTTGAAACTTCAACCATAATGGCAACTAACCAAAACTTTATGATGACTGTCATAATTGTTGGACAAAATGACAGTAAACTCTAATACAAATATTGGAAACAATGTAAAATTAGTGTATATTAATTTTATATGGTCGTTTAGGTTTTTGAAAACCTTTTTCTACTCCCTTCAACATTTGGAATGTCCAAAATATCAATGATGAATCAAAATATCACAATGTGAAATCTTACAAGACAGTCTGCCTAGTGCTTCATATATCTTCCATTAGACAACTATTTATTTCAAAACTAATTCCATTAGAAAGAGAACTCAAAATTCTACTAGACACCAAATATTTAGGATTTTTTAAGGGCTCAAATGAGAGTTATCAACAAATCTTTATTCAATAACTTGGAGGATTTCACCATAGTTTTTAGAAAAATAATTCAAACTCTCTTTACAAACTACAAGGGATCAAATTTGCTTCAAATTAAATTAAATTATCTCTACTTTCCAACCATATATCATTCTTTTCCTTCTAATTTAATACTAAAATGTTCTTAGTTTAAGAATAGCACAAAGTTGGATTAAAACCAACCTAGAAAATTTAGATGTGAAAATTATTAAAATTGGTCTAATTTTCTCAAATTAGCATGAAAATGCACCAAACTAGAATAATTAGAACTTAAACTCAATTAAAGCTCCATCCATGTGACATTTGCACCACTAAATGTCTATACCAATTTGTATAAAGGGCTACTACATGGTTTTTATGGAAAAAGGTCTAGAAAGTTCAATCACTCAAATTACCATATCTTCCACAATACATCATAAAAATGAACAAAAATTGATTCAAATGAAATCTTGTTAATTTTTATAACTCTTATAAACAAGTTCTGATAAAAGAAACCTCATACTTTTGCATACATTGTATTGCAACAGTTATAGACTTGTGAAAAAATTTGGCAATTGTTGGGCGTTCGTTTTGCACAAGGTCAATGGCAGGAATCCATAGTGTAATTCTTCTCTTGAAAAGCAAATCTTTTTTAAGGATCCACTCCAAGGTTTAGTGTTTGTCTTGCGATGTACCAAAATCTGCTCAGTAGAAGATAAATGTGAATGTTCACGAGGAGGCCTTTGCTAGTTCCAAAAACTCTTTTACCTGGAAATCAAGTAAAATCTGTTTGCTGTCTCAAAATATCACACCAAAAGAACAATATTTTTTGTATTTTCTATTTTTCAATGAATGCAACTCTAAAAATGCAACTACTATGAGGTCCTATTCTAACAGGGGGTTTGCAAAGCAAATAATGAAACTAAAAGCAAATAACATGAAATCAAATAACTTGAAATTAAAATTCCTAAATGGACATAAGCTATAGAACACAACATGCTGTGAGTTAAACCTTTGAAGAAATTAGTAGGAAACCAATGAAAATAGGAGCAACACTTCCTAGAATCCACTGATGCAATCGTCGGTGAGAATCTTTAACAAATTGAATGATGTTTCACTCTTCATCAAATTGCAAGGCCACAGAAAGTGCACTAATGCGAGACAAAAAGCTATGTAGACACAATTGGGTGATCTCTTCTGAAGCTCATTATGTCAATGGAATTCATATATCTATAGCAAACACTAGAACTAAAAGATCACACAACTAGAAACAATGCAATAAACCTTTGGCTCAATCACAATCTCATGAATAAAATCCACAAAACAATGACACACTCAAGAAATAATAACTACACTCTGAATGCTAGCACCAAAAGCATAATTTTATTCCATAATAACGACAACTCTTTTTACATTTTACAATAGGGTATTTATAAGAAATCATCTCCTCAATTTGTGTTGAGAGTGAGAGATATCTTGATACAATAAAATGCTTTTAAAAAATTAAAACAAACTAAATATATACAAACTAGTAATCTAACTAGTGCTTAGAGGGACTCCATCCATATTTTATTCATTAATTGGATGCATGAGCCCTTTACATGTCAAAAACAATGAAATCATGAGAGAGAAAGTAGGAGGAAGCCATCAGTCAAAGTAGAAGTGCATGGAGACACCAAAAATAGAAGTTGGCCCTTTACTTGATGTGTATCGGAGTTAACTTGCCATCAAAATGCGTTTCCAATGCATGGAAAGTGCTATTTTTGGAGCTGGCAGTCAACTATCAGTGCACCTCTAAATTGTGAAGCTACAGACCTATGGACCTACAGAGCTGCGAAGCTACAGACCTGCGGACCTCAACTGGGTCAAAATCTCAAAATTTTACTAAGTGTCAAAATTGAAATTCTAGCATCTGGGTTTTGCTCATCTTTATCCTAAAGATATGTTTGCATGTTTTCCCTTGAATTTCTCTATAATCTCAGTAATCTTAGTAGCATTAGGAAGATCCAAAGCCTCATACTTATCTTTGACCTTCTATCTGTAGTTATCCACCTTAATTCAAGTTTCTACAAAATCTCCGAGTTTGGTATCCAACTCTAACAATGCTTCTTCTGTCTTGAAGGCTTGTCTGATGTCTTCATCACTGGATGCTTCCTCTAAGGTATTTCTAAAGTTTTCCACAAGTACCTCAACTAGTAAAATCTTCTCTCATTCTTTATCTTCAAAAATATCCAAGCATGCATCACTATATAACTTTTCTGCTTCCAAAATTCGCTCTCGAGCTTGGTCCTTGAGCCTATGTATCTCATCATGCAATGTTTCCATCACTTTATTTCCCTTTGCAATCTTTTCTATCCAATCATCTATCATGTCTAGCTCTTCTCCAGTATATACATCAATCAGAATGCGGTACCTTTGTCCTTTTATGGCCTATAAAATTTGCAAATCCTTTCTCCAAACCTGTACCTCATCCATAATACTGAAGTCCTGCCTCAAAATTGCCACGATCTTATCAACATTCTCTTGTGTAGCATGTAATAACTTTAGACTTCCTATAGTTATAGTGACACCCCTATCCTTAAGGTTGTCTCACCAATCTTGACAAGATCTCAAGAATGGACTGAGCCATACACCTTCCCCTTCTTTAAGAATGGTTGTCAAATTCTCCTCAGGGCATTCAGAATCAAGAGGACCAATAACTTCAGCTAGATATCCTTTCAAGATCTCAACTTGCCTTTGAAGTACTCTGATTTCAATCTCATCATGTTCCATATTGTTAAGAACCTCTTTGACTCCCATAGTCATCATTTGTCGAGAAGTATCCCATGTAGGCTTCCCTAACATGATATCCTTCACTTCATAGTCCTGAAGGCTGACAGCTTCTTCATCTGTACCTTTTAGAGGGTGAGCCACCTGTGCAAATAAGTCCTAGTTCTGAGTAGTAGTAATGAATGCAAATGGTGTTGCATCCTATAATGGAGAGTCAGGCTTGCTCAAAATCTCTACAATGTCACAAATATCATCCTCTAAAGAAAGGAATTGATGCTTAGAACTTCTCATTATTTCCTTCTGAAACCATCTCGGGATATGTCTTTCTGTAACCTTGGCTCTAGATGATGAAGGGATGTGTTCAACTACCTCCTTCCCTCTGTCACTTTTTCTTGGAGTTTCCTATTGTGAGGGTTCTTCTTCTATAGTCTCAATTTCTATAGATCCCATATTTTGATCCTCAACTTCTTGGGAAGGCTGTTGTATACATTCCATTATCTATGCCTCTTTTGATGGCTCACTAGTAACCCTTGGTTTTGGTTCTCCTTGTAATGATGATTCCTTCTGAACATGTTCCTCTAAACTCAGAGGTGGAGGTGTCACTGAAACCTTATCTACCATCACAACTTGAGGTGAAGATGGGGGAGTTGGATGAGGAGCTTGTGTCTCAGGTGGCATCTGTGTCCAATCTTGCTGTCGAAATTCACATGTAGGAGTATCTCTAATATTATCTCCAACCAATTCTGTACCCACTAGCATGAAATCAAAATTTGGAATGGAGAGAATATCATCACCTAGCTCCCTTTCCTCATTCACCCAACTTTGTACTTCATCTTTCAAAGAAGAGAGCTCTACCATTTCAGCTTGGGTGGGTGGTGGGGTATTTGTGACATTCTTCTTTCTTTCCAATTCTATAGCTTTGGCTAGTCAGGTTCTCCCTTGTAGAGGCACTTGCTCTTCCTCCCCATTTGACTCTGTTTTATCCTCATTTGATTCTTCCTCGGGAATGGTTTTAGGAATAGATGGATTAGGCACTAATCTTTTACAAACTCTCTGCCTCTTGTTCATTCTAACCTTAACCCTCCTTTGCTTATGTGGAACCATAGGAGAAGTGAGTTCTTCATGCATCAGATGAATGGATGTCTCTAGAATATCTCCCTCTTCTTGTTGGCTTGACAAAATAGGAGGCAATGGAAAATCAACCTAGATATGAGAAATTCTAGGGTCTCGAGGGTCCTGGGGAGTAGATTCATGTTGCTATAAAGGGGCCTGTTCTTTAACGTGCTCTGTCTGGTTCCTTTGAGGAAAGGCTCTCTTCCTCTTTTCTTTCTTCTTCTCTGAAGGATTGTAGTATCCCACTGGACAATCAAGCTAGCAGACTATTTTTGGCTTGATAGGAGACTGGAGTGCAAAGATAGGAACTGTGACTTTCCTCCCCTTTACTGTTTCTAGATGAGCATGTGCATGGAATATCACTGTGTCCAAAATTGGATCAAGTGAAGAGGGTTTCTTGATCCAACTCTTTGTCATTCTGATGACATGTCTTGCTCGATGATTAATATCATCTCCTTCCTCTCTATGAACTTCTACATTTAGAATGGGCCTCTCACCAACTTTATCTGTATTGAATAAGGGATCCAGTAGCTCCTACGAATCTTGTAGCCTTATCTCATCTAAGATGGTCAAATGGAGACCCTTCTCTGCTAAATACAAAGTCATTCTACAATAGTCCCTGATATGACATCATAGTCATTTGTGGCATTCATCCAATGATCTTAAATGGCATCCTTGTGGCAAAACTCTTTTCTTGCTAGATTTTCCACTTTCCCAACATTGTCAAAGAATGGCCAGGGAGAGTTATATTCTTTGAGAGGATTGTTCTCCCATTTCCACTCGAAAGTTAGGATATCCTGCTTTCTCTTTACCTGGTATGCTCCTATTACAAATGGCCAATCCCAACAAGGCCTTCATTGTTTCTTGATCCTCTCATAAGCTGACTCAATCTGCCGAGAAATTTCCATTAGAACCAACTTGTCACTTAGGTACCTTGGGAGCTTCTTTGGATGAATGGATGCACCACCAACCCAAATGTATGTGAATGTTCGAAACTAGATGAAATATGCACCAAGAGCTGTGATCTATGCCTTGGCTTCATTAGACAATCTCTTCCCATAATCTCCTTCGATGAATTGAATGATGACAAAGATGAAGGCATCATTCACAATCCTGTACTCTTTGCTTTGCGGCAAGAGCTTCTTCTTAACTAGCTAAGGATAAACTATATACGACCATGCATTAGGATCCTGCATACTACCCTTTTTGTACAACCCAGGATAGTCGGTGGCTCTTGCTGCAAGTAGATATACCACATAAGAATTCATATAGAACTTCTTCTTGTCCTTTACTATCCACAACTGATCACACAAGTTCTCACTAAGTGTGGTGGCCCAATCTAGTGGCATCTTTGCGTGTCTGATGGTCTTAATGAAGTTAACCATGAATGGAGCAAGATGACCCGCTACAGGAAATCCCATAACTCTGCTAAGGAGAATGATTGAATATCCAATGTCATCCTTCATGTATCCTCGAGCCATATCTACTTTACTAATTTTCTTTCCCCGAGATGACTTCTCAATGAAGTATGAGGAATATATGATGTCGATGGCCTCCTGGTGATGATCCTTATGCCACCTCTCAGCTACTTCATATGAAAGCTTGATAAATTGATTAGCTCTAGGTAAGTGAAAAACTCTCTCGATATTATCAAGTCGTAGATCTAAGACCACTTCCCTAGTGATGCTCTTTACCACCCTTTCCTTAGGAACAAAATGTCGAGATAAGGTCATAATCAATTCAGCTGACTAAACAGTCCTAGGATGTGATGCTGCATTTACTAATCCAGACTGGATTAAAGTATATCTCAAAGAATATCTTTTAGTTGGGTTGTTACAAACCCTCAAAAACTCTCCCAAGTCTGTGTGTCCAAGTTCTGTGTCTTTGATCTCAGAGTGTTCATCGTGCAATCGTGACTTCGGGGTTACAACTTGGAACTTGTACACAACTGGCTTTGTTGTTGATCCATACGTGGGTGCCATTTGATTATATTACCTATATGTCACAAAGAGAAAAAGAATGATTAATTATTGGATATATATAAAACATTAAAAAAATGATCTCCTAGAACTTATTTAATTTGTTGTGTTTTTTTTTTTTTTGACTTTACACAAAATAAATAAAAAATTAAATTAATTAAAAAAAAAACAAAAAACAAAAAAAAAATGAGGGGGTTAAAATGCGGCGGTAGCCATGCACACACGTCCAAAAGGGTGTGCGTAGCCCAGGAGGCACACGCAACCACCGCGCCACCGTGCATCCAAAAGGGTTGGCGGGGGCAGTCGTGCATGGTCAAAAGGGGTGTGGTGGCGGTGTCGGATGCATGCCAAAAGGCTGCAGCACCGCGTTGGGTGTGTAGAAGGCAGAAGGGTGCAGCGACAGTGTCACGCCATGTGCATCAAAAGGCACGGCGATAGCGCAGTGTTGCATGTGGTCCAGAAAGGTGCTGCGGCGGTGTGCGTGCATCCAAAAGAGCATGCATAGTGTGCTTCTTCTCCTATGCGTGCGCGCAAGTGCAAAAACTACATGGGGGATGGAGGGGAGGAGGTTTCATACATTTCCCTCTCAGCACTCTTAAAAAAAAAAGTGAAAAAAAGGGGGAAGGGGCATTTTATAACCTCCCTTCCTTCCTTGTCTTTGCAAAGTGCACACACGAGATTTTTTTTTTTTTTTTTTTTTGGGACTTTTTGACTCTAACTTATTTAATCGAGATTTCTTTTCTCGACTCCTGAACTATGAGTTTGGGAGTCAAAAAAAGTAGGGGATCCCCATTCCTAGTGAGGAATGGGGTGTGTGTTATGGATACCACAATAGCAATCAATATTCTTTATTAAATTTCTCCATCCAAAATTTGCAAAAAGTGACCCCCCTTGTGATTTTAACTTTTTCGTGCCTTCAAATGCATAAGTGTTCCAATAAAATAGTCATATGTATCAAAAATATCATTAGATATTTAAAGATGAACATACCTTATACAAGTCATGGCTATTTTCTTGTCTTGTTATATAAAAATTTTTCTCCAAATAATAATTTGACATCATTAGTGCAACTATTGCTAGATATTATAAAAATAGTATAATTTAAAAAAATTGTAAAGTTACACAAATAATTATTGAACAATGAGTCTATTGTTACTAAACATCTAGGTAGTGGCTTTGAAGCTATAAACAATAGAAGATTTCACTACTAAAAGAACTAGACAATCATTTATGGATCAAAAGGAAAACAAAATAGCATTGTTTTGAAGAAAGGTAGTGATGAATGTTATTGAAAAGATCAATAGATTTTTCAATGTCACAAGATCCCTCATCTTTTGTAATATTCAAGCACACAACATTTGTGATTAAAAGTAGTGATTGCATGATGCAATGAAAGGCAGGAGAATCCCTAAAGGAAATGTCCTAGCCCCCAGCAAATAACCACACAATGGAAACACAATAACAATACAAGATCTGATATTAAATCACAATTCTTTATTCAAAAATAACTATTACATGCAATGTGCTGGGTTGTAAGGCCTTCTTGGTTATGGCCAAATACAAAGCAATTACAATAACAATTCCACAAGATCTCTCAAGATCCAATCCAAACCCAAGCTAGTCCAAATTCACACTCTAGTAGAAACCTCCAAGATCTCAACTTGTGCTTGCAAGCCACCAAGCAGCCTCTCTAATTGTAAACCACAACCACTAGCTCTTCTCACAAACTTGCAACTCAAATCACAACTCTTTATTCATAAAATAACTATTACATGGTTGTAAGGCCTTCCTAGTTATGGCCAAATACAAAGAAATTGCAATAACAGTTCTATAAGATCCCTCAAGATCCTATCTAAACCCAAGCTAGTCCAGATCCACACTCTGGTAGAAACCTCCAAGATCACAACTTGTACTCGCAAGCCACCAAGCAACCTCTTTGTTTCTAAACCGCAACCACTAGCTCTTCTCACAAACTTGCAACTCCACCACAATTCTATTGTAAACTGCCTGACTTTCAGTGCTCTATCTACAGACTTGGGAAAACTTTCCCTTTAGCTTCCTCCTTCTCTCCAAGCTTCTACTATGAAGAGATCACACCTTCAAGCTTGATTATAAATGCTCATATGCCTTGCTTAAATAGGCACTTTCCACCCAAGATGTTACCAATAGAACTAATGTGGGATAAAAGGTAAATGCAACTACCTTTCAACCAATATTTAATTCCCACCCAAATACAACTAAACACCACCACGTGGCCCAACAAATATTAAATGCATGATTTAATAAAATGTCCACAAACTTCTAGAATTCCACCTACAGACCTTGATAAATGGAATGACAACCATTTTTATTTAATTTTCTATTTACGCCACCTATGCACCTCAGAAATAGAAATTCCTTTGTTTTCTCCTTTTCCCTTTTTTTATTTTTTTTATTTTCCTCTAATTTTCATCACTTTCTCTCTCCTCCAATTTTTTAAAATTTTTTTATTCTTTTAATTTTCCCATGCAAGATGCTCCTACATCATTATAGTGCCATTACTTCACATTAAGGTCTCAAGTTTTGATATGTTTTTGTAATTCATTGGAAATAATATTACCTTTTTCTTTAAATAATTTATTAATTTTATTGTAGACAATTATCTTAAAAAAATAAAAACTTAATATATGTTATTACTTGTTTAGATGATTCATTTTCAAATCACATTAAATTCTTTAATAAAATAGTGTACAAGTGTGCTCTCAAATGAGCAACCTATAAATAGCACAACTGGAAGTATACCATTTGCATAAAATTACATTACCTTTGTCAAACAATAATGTACCAATTCCCTTGACGGGAATTATGTGCCAAGTGTCTGCTTCACTGGGTCATGCTATACAGTTAGACTTTGCCTCCCACATTTTAAAAAGGATCTTTATAATGTGATTTCAAATTGCATATTTTTGAGGATGAAGGGTTTGCTGGAAAGAAACCCTTGAAGCTATAATTATTTCTATCTATGTTCCTTGTCTACTCTAAAGCATGTGATTACAATGATTTGGGTGCTCAATACTACTATTGGGATTTTCTCAGATTTTATTTTTCATTCTTTGCCTAGATTTCTCAATGTATTTATTAGCTACTAGATGAGACCCATTTTATTACTAGCTTAACCCAGTGAAGATCTAAATCTTATCAAAATAATTTACCTTAATACACATTCATGAAGATCCATTGTTTTCCATTGTATGTGAGTTTCTTTTGGCTAAAAATTCCAAATAATGGGGTGTTTCTACTTATGTATTATGCTTAATTTGATGATGGGAAGCCTCTTTATATATTATCTAACTAGCATCCTATAAAGGCTCTTGTTTTGGAACTTTTTGGCTTCTCATTCCATTATGTTACTCTAAGATTAATGGGTTGCAAGGATTTCTCAGAGAATGATAATTATGATAAAAGTGAGTTTGATGAAAAGGAAAGAGGACACAATTGTTAGAATATTTAGAATAACTAAGAGGGGAGGGGTGAATCAATTATCCAAGGTTTTGATGTACCAATTGAACAAATAAACACTTAAACAACTTCATATCTCATCATTCCTTACCTCAGTCTCTACAGTCAAATTTTAGTAACATCAACTAGATGCCCATTTTCCTAAATATAAAAAACTTACAAAATGTAAACATTAATCAATAAAATATCATAAATAACATCCACATGAATTTGACACTATTATTTAACATGGAAACCCAATTTGGGAAAAAATACTAGCAACGTGTCACTAATTTTCACTCTTCTAAAGTGAGCTTTGTTAGGAGCCAATCCTGTTAAAGGTTTAAAAACACACTATTAAATGTGACCTTGTTAAAGGATTTAATCACCCTATTAGGAATGGCTTTATTAGATGAATTTATAACATTCCTTTATAATGTCACCTTGTTAAAGGATTTACATGTGACTGTTAAGTCAACCTTGATTAAAGGATTAAAAAATTGTTTACAATGGCTAGAAAGTAAGAGCAAGTTTTGATCTATCAAGTACAACTCACTTTGCATGTATAGATATTAGTTCAACTCTTAAACCATTTCAATTTTTGGTCTCCATTGTCATCTTTGTCTCTTATTCGCTTGGTAACCCTTCAAGTAAACACTATTCACCTCTTCTCAACCTTTTTCTTAGATTTGCTAGTAAATAACATCAACAACTACTCTCTCTCTCTCTCTCTCTCTCTCTCTCTCTCTCTCTCTCTCTCTCGTTTAAATGCTTTTACCTCCTTCAATAGGTAATTCTGATCTTTTTCCACTTAAACATCATTGTAGATCTTAGGTTTTATGATTATATCCACCACATACAATGAAAATGATTTCCATCTTGTTTATCCTCTTCTTTTCTAGAAACTTATCATGGAATAAATTCATTAGATCATTTACATAATCCTCTCATGTCATTAAATGATCCAACTCATCAATCCTTATCTTCAACACACTTTCCATATCCCAAGAAATCATCTTAGTTGGTTGGAAATTATGATTTCTCATAAATTGTTAAAAAGTTGTTCCTTGGCCAACACTTAGTTCTGACACTAGGTCATCACTAGGTTACTTGGTCATTACTAAATTTCTTACTTGGCACATATATTGTCACTCAGTTGATACTGATGCTTAGTCAACACTAGCATCACTAGGCATGTACTTCAAGTTCCTTAATCTTATTCTCTATTTCTTGGTCAAGCCCATGCATTTGATCAATCTTTAATTGCATCTTCAAGGCTTTCACAATATTTTCTTCTCCACTTGCAACATGATTTAAACAATTAATTTATCTTGTCAAAGTCCAACTAATCAAGTGTCCATTTGTTGCTTCCCCTTCATAATTCAACCTTTCCTCTAGATTATTTTGTTATGAACAACTTCTCAAATAATTTTCATCAATCAAATAGATATGACACTTAGATTAGATAACAAACTATCTCACCAATAGGTTTGACATCAATGACAACACAACAAGTGTAGTTTCCAATAACAATATCTTATGATTTAGATAGTTTCAAAGGGAAAAATAATTTATTGTTGGAAAGGATCAAGAAGAACATTATGCCTTACTAGGATTAGGTAATCTGTGCTCCTTTCAACTGAAGATCATATTCATAAAACTTTAAAAGCTATCATGAATTGCTATGATACATCATCTAGATAAGCAGGCATCACTTCTTCTAGCAGAAGAAATAGAGGTAGAAAAAGAGGCAAAAAGGGACAAAATTGAAAGTTCTTTTAAGACCATTGAAGAGGTTTATGAAATTTTGATAGATCTTATAAACATGAGAATTTATGATTCCATTGACAAATTTTATGATGAAGTACCATTTGATTGTTCCCCATAAGATTTGTTAAAGTGTTTGGGCTTTTTTTTTTCAGGAACAATCAATGGTTTGTGATTCAACTAGTTCCATTATTAGGCAATGAAAACACTCCAATAAAAATAATTGACAATTTTTATGATTTCTATTTTATCTTCAAAAGGGAGAGAGAATTTCCTCAAGAAGATGACTTTGATCTAAAGTAGGATATCTCAAGAACATAGAAGGTGGATGTAAAAATAAAATGTAAAGATTCAAGAGAAAGATAGGAAAAAAGAATATGCAAGGATTATGACAGTACTTGAGAATGCTTATAATGAATTGTGCTCCCCTTAATACCATAAACTCATAACAAAAACAAAGAAACAACAACAAATACAAGAACAAATTATGGACTTCTTATTTGCACTGCACGTGTGGAATTAAAAAATTCACAAGTACAATATGCTAACCCATACGGGCACCTTCATTACAATAATTTGCAAGACAAACTCTAAATAATCACCCAGAGTTGTCCTAGACAATGTTCAAGCCTTTCTTAAATAGGCAATTTTATGCTATCCAAGAAGGTTCTAGACAATGAAACTTAATACCTAGGGATGAAAGACCCTAACAATACATATAGAGTCATCTAACTACATCTTTGACAATTATTTTAGATATTTTGAGTAGCCCAACTTTGAAAGGCCATAACTTATGAACCATTGCTCTGATTGGCTAACCACTTTTTAGAAATGCCAGCTCCTGATCTATAGGCTCACAATACTGCTAGTGCCCTTTTGTCAAGTTTTTGGACCTCATCCAGGCACTCTAAGGCCTCAAATAGTGAGCCTAAAGATTTTTTTCTATAAATTTTTCCACTGAAAATCCATAATTTCTCTGATACTTAAGCTTGAGAAATAAAATTTTTATGGTAGGCTTACAACTCTAAAATGAACCTTCTTGTAGAAAATAAGAACATTCTAAGCTCATATGAAAAACTTGCTAAAAATAGAAAGTTTCCATTAATAGTAACTACCCTGTCTACTAGTCCTTATTAAAATAGAAAAGACTAAAAAGAAAATATTTTTGGGTAATGAAAGATTTCTCTTACACCCAGGATGTTCCTGCATTAAACACCTGGGGTAATTTGAGAAGTGACTCTATCACGTCTCAAGTGTTCAGAGGAAAACTAAGATAGTTAACCTCCTCCCTTGCTAGCTATGATGAATCCTCTACTAGCCTCATTTTCCATTTGACTAGATATTCCTCATAAGTTTTGTTCCTTGTACTTTTACCAATATGACTGTCTAGTATATCCTCAATCTACTTTGTAGCCAAACTAGTTGCTAGAATACTCCACTACTCTTTTGTGACTTCATTTTCATCACCTCCTTCATAATACTCTATCAAATCTAAAATGTTAAATACTGGTGAAATATTCAACTCAACAGGCAACTCCACTTCATAAGCATTCCAGAATCATGCCTTTTCACTATCTTGCATGGTCCAAACTTTTTCATCTTTAGCTTATTATATGTACCCACTAGTAAATGCTCCTTCCCCAAATGAACCATGACTTCATCTCCAATCTAAAATTCCTTCTACCTATTTTTCACATCTTCTTTATCCTTATACTATGTATTCATCTTTATGATGTGTTTCCTCACCTTCTCATGGATGTTCTTCAAATGTTTAGCATAATCTTCTACTTCAGCACTACTTATCTCTTTGTTATCCAACTGCCTTAATTTAGAAGCATTTCTAGGAATACTCCCATATACAATTTGGAATGGTGATTTACCAGTACTCCTATTGATAGAATTATTATATGCAAATTCCACCTATGGTAAAATCATATCCCATCCTTTTGGTTTATCTCCAACCAAACATCTTAGCAAGTTTCCCAAACTACGATTCTCAACTTCTGTCTATCCATCAGTCTGTGGATGATGTGATGTACTAAACTTCAAATCTATCTTCAACTTCTTCCACAATGTATGCTAGAAATTCCCAAAAAATGTGGTATCTCAACCTGAAACTATGCTCTTTGGTAGACCATGTAGTCTTACCACTTTTTTGAAAAACAACCCTGCCACATGAACATCATCACTAGTCTTCTCGCAAGGAATGAAATGTGCCATCTTTGAAAACCTGTCAACCACCACAAAAATAGAATCATGCCTGCATTGTGCCCTCAGTAATCCAACAACAAAATCCATGCTAACTATTGGAATTACAATAGGAAAGGTAAACTTATGAAAGGGGGGGTGAATCAGTAGTTAAAACTTTGACCACACATTCATCTCATACATTCCATGAGTAAACTAAAATAACATATAAAGTATATACATCAAAATCATGTAAAAATATAAGAAACCATACACATATAACACTACATATGATTACCCAAAAACCCTCCAATGAGAAGGTAAAACTAGGGTGGGGATGACACCCACAAATCTTCACTACTGTAGCAATAAAGTGTATCCAATAAAAGCTACAATGTTTTGATCATGAGTCATGATCTACCCTATGAAAGGTCTACCTTGTCAAAGGCTTACAAAGACTATTAGGTCTCACCTTGTTACAGGATTTCAATACCCGATTAGAAGTGTTCCTTACTAAAAGACTATAACTTGCAACTAAGTAAGCACCCTGTTAAAAGATTTCATATAGCCTGTTAGGACTACTTTGTTAAGATATTTAGACTGAAATCACCTATTAGAATGTCTCAACATTGATCTTGTAGTTAGCACTTGCTTGCTAGATAAAAAATCATCTCTAACCAATGTCTTCTTGATCCTTATCAATTAGATGTCTCTTTTTTGTATCATTTTCTCTATCCTTTGTTCTACTCTAACTGATTATGCAATGTTGTTTCACTTCATAACTTCTAAGCCACCATGAATTCTTTGTTTGTGCATGCAAACTTCTCTCTTAGCTCCTTCAATTCCTTACACACTCATAGAGAATTTAGGGTTTTGTCCTCCTTATGAAGACTTAGCGACTTAGGGTTACGTATGAATCTATGGGAGATTCATCCATTTTGCTGCTTTTTCCTTCCCATTTTCTGATTGGTTGCATGCAATTGTATAGGGAATCCAACTAGAGATTTCTCCTTATCTCCAAAATATCAAAATTTACCTTTAAGTCAGCTCAAAAATAGTTTACATAATTGTTTTTTCCTTTACAAACAAATATGTCAAAATTGTGTCACTCAGCATCTAAAGTCTCTGATGCTCAGCATACACTAAGCTTTATGTTATGACTCAGCACTTGTATTGCTTGGTATCCACTATTTACTCAACTCCCATGTTACTCAGCATATACTATCTTCTCAGCACTTGAGTGACTTAGCACATGAGTGGCTCGACACTCACTATGACTTGGCATTGTCTAACATATACATGTTGTGCCCAACATGTACTACTAGTTTGGCATGAACTAAGTAAATAACTTAAGTGTGTTGAAACTCACTTGTCAAAACCAATTTGAGATCAACAATCTCTCCCTTTGACATGAGTGTCAAAAAAACTTGAGCATGCAATAATATCTTAAATCTCATAAGCATAACATATCTCAACTGGGCTTATATACAAAACTTCAAAATTTTGTAATCACTTAGATACCAAAATTTTTGATAAACTCCCCCTGAGTTGATATGTTTGTTCTGTATCCAAAATTTGGTACTTATACTGAGTAAATGTGTCTCTACTAATGTTGTTTTGCTGATACTCTTTCATCTAATACTTTTTTTATGTTTTGATTCTTCTCTCTCTTTTCTTGTTCTCCCCCATTCTCTTATTCCATTCTCCCCAAAAATATGTCTTCCCCTTTTATCTAATTCTCCCCATTTATCTTACTCTCCCATTTTTGACACTTATGTCAATGGGCTACACACTTATTGTGTGTTTGTCTAGAAAGGATTTGAGGACATCCAATATCATTTTAAGAGCTACATCCCAGTTCTCATATGCTACATCCAATTACTTGATTTGGATTACAAGCTTGGTAGCAAGGTGAACTAGACCATCTAAGGTAGAAATATTGGGGTCTTTCTTCATTAGGGTTTTAGCATAGCCTAGCTCCTTATGCAATATTTTTATATTGGGGGTGAGAGTTGCTTGGATGCTAGTCAATTTGGCCCTTATGCTAGCCTCATCTGCTATCAATATAGCTAACTGACTCTATGTTTGAAGTAGTAACCTAAAGTGCTTCTCACTCTAAGCTAGATTCATTTGTAGTTTTGCACCTGATGTAGAAATTTGGCTCTCCAGACTTAGAATGTGACTTCTAGTCTCTTGAGAAAAGAGTGAGGGATTTCACAATTTAGTGTATAATGAGAATATATTCTCAAGTACCTTCTTCACATCCTCAACCTTAGTTGCCAATGCAACTTGTGTTAGTGCTATGTCACTAGATATTTTCTCATTTACTTTGTTTTGGAACTTCTTTTCTAACCATTCAAGTAGTTTGGCATTGGTATCTAGGTCTTCATTAATGACCTTCTCCACTATATCTATCACTTGTTCCATTAGTGGCTTGGTCTCATCAGGCTTTGGTAGACTAAATACATCTAAAAAGATGTCTTTGATATCTTGTAGTGCCTACTTATACCTGTGTTCCCTTCTAAGCATTTCTTGATGCCTTTTCCTTGCTAGGGCCTGTTGCAATATGGCCATTTGTTCTATAGTCATGGTATCAAAATCAAACTTGGGAAAAATTATCTCTTCATCAAGGCTCACATCTCCATATTGAATTACTTCTTTAGCCTTTGATGGACTTGGGCTCGACACTGAGATTTGCAATGGAGTAGCATATGTGCTTAGCTTCTGAAGAGTATGACTTAGTAGAGTACCAGATACTAGTAAGGTTACCAGGGCTTGGATGGTAGTTTTCTCCTTCAATTGTAGTGTCATCTCACTCTTTTTAGGCTTTCCCTGTTCTACCATAATAACCTAACTTACACCTTTTCCTTGTGCTGTAGGTGTAGATGAGTCTATATGACTTGTTTCTACCTTAGCAACTTGTGCTTCCAATCTCAATTGTATCAACCTTTTTAGATGCATCTTCAAGAATTTGGATCAAAGGTTGTACATTAGTGTTTAAAAGGATGATAGAAGGTGGTTCTTGTGGATTTTCCTTTTCCCTTGTAACATTCGTCACTAACTTTTGTACCTCATCCACACTGACCAAAACAAGATTACCACAAAGTTTGGCTTGTAGAGTAGACTAATCTAAGATCTTCTTCAAATCATCTTTAGTGAGGGGATTGATATTCTAAGCTGATAGATCAAAAACATCCTTGATAGTTATTGTCTTAGTAGTCTCACTTGTGACATGTGGAGGATTGATACTCGGCAATTGTATGTCCTGTACACTATGTTCTTCTAGCTGCTCTAGCTCAATTGTTGCCTTGTCATCTACTTAAATTTCTATTCCTCCTCCAATAGTGTTAGCTTTGTCATCATATTCTTGATCATCCTTTACTTCAATGGGTTCTTCCTCTCCTTCCTTTACTGTTGTCAACCCATAAGTAAGTTTCCACATCTGACTGATCTACTTGACAACATCCTCAATGTTATTGATGAGGCTAATTATTACCTCTATTTTATGATAGTTTTAAACACTTTGTTTTACTTCCACCAAGACATTTGTGAACTTATGTTTTCTTGAACTGATGATTAACCTATGGGTAGATAGTATGTTATATTTTGCCAATATTATATATAGAATTTAGTATTCCATATAACTATCAGAATGTGTGCTCTCGTATTTGAATTTAATTTGATAATGCTTATTTGCAAATATCTCTGCATAATAACTAACCTATTAGCAAAGGGAGCTAAAGATGGTTAGAAGCATTCAAATGGAAATGTTGAAGATAGTCAATAGAATTTGAGGAGAAAAGATGTTAAGCCGCAGTGGAAAGTGTAGTGCCTGCCCCTAGTTCGCATTTCTGTTATCATTGCCGAACTCTTTCAGGCCAGTTTCATGCATGATGATTATTCAATGTTTTCAGTTATTGATGATGATTAGTTAGATGGATTATTATATGTATTCTTATGGATACTTACCCCATACTGCATGTGTATGGTGTGTGTGTATTTTTTTTATGTATGACATTTCTGATGTGGTTAAGAAAGGGAGTTGTAGTCACCTACTAGTCGGGATCTACATGATGCACCACTTCCTACCATTGCATGTTTAGTTTAGAATATTATGTTTTTACATGCGTGGATTTTATGCAAGTTGCAGGTACCGAGTATCGACTTCCCTAAATTGCCAAGATGAGTGTACCTTATCGCATTATCTCAATGGTAAGAGAGGGGAGATAAATTCTTAAGTCCAAATTCTAAACCTTTAAGCCATTTGTCCAAGAAAATTAGGACAAGTATCTAAGTTGAGTACCCTTTGAATGCATCGAATGACATTAATTTGTGATTATAACCCTTTAGTTTGATTTTGTATGTGTTTTTCTTTGATGGGTTTTGGTATGCTGTTTTATGAGTCTTTGGTGAATTTTCTATTAATTAAGTCTAATTAAAAGATTAAATTAATGATTTAACTTAATGGAAATTTATTATGATATTTTAATATTTAATTATAATTAATTAATTAATTAAAAAGAATTAAATTTGAAGATAAAAGATATATGAATAAATTTAGAATGTGATAATATTAATTTAATTTAATAATAATATATTTAGAGTTCATGTTTAAATAAATGCTAAATATTATTATTATTTAAGTTAATAAATATTTTATCAATTAAGTTTCAAAAATAAATTTAAAAGTGAAAATATATTAATTTATTAAAAATTTTAAGTTCACATGATGTATGAATGAGATTTAAATATAACAAATTAATTAAGAAGTGAAAAAAGAAATTAATTTATTAAAAGTTTGTGATTGCATGATGCGTGCATGGGATTAAATTTAATAAATTAATTTAAAAAGAAGTCAAGTAAAAATTAAATAAAGTTATTTAATAATTCAATAAATGTGCAAAGAAAAGATAATGAGAAGATTAATCTAAAAGTTAATAGGGAGTTGAAGTTTAGTGAGCAAAGAGTCCTCTCGGGTGAACTTAGTGCCCTGATTTTAGGAGAGAACTCCTTATCATGCATTTGAGGGTTCATTTTCAAGGAACTGGAAATTTTGGAAGGGGAAAGAATTTCAAAAAAGAGAAGGCTTCGAGAGGAGGGATTTCTCTACAATCATCTTGAGCGTAGCAATTAGCATCAAAGTCCAGGTAGATGCTTGTGATTTTTCACACAATTGATTATGCTCTTTACTTTCTTGTCTTCATCATGACTAAGAATTGTTTGTTCAATTTTCCCTATGATGAATCTTTCAATATTATATTTTGAATCTATTAGAATGCTTGTGGAAATTTTTATGAATACATGGAGGATATAATATTATTGAAACCTTCTTTCAATGAATTTGAATATGGAAAATTAAATGGGAAAAAAGGTTTTGAAATAATATGGAATCTTTAAATTAAAAATTTGAATGAATATTCGTATTTCTCCTATCAAACTAAAATTGTAAATGTTTATTAAAAATATATATTAAAATTTTAACAGGTGGGGGTATTTATTTGAATTAAATTTTATGAAAAAATATATATTAATAATTAATTAATTAATTAATTAATTTAAAAAATAATAATAAATGATGGGGTGGGCAGGGGCCACCAACCCCCACCCCCCTTCTTACCTTTTTCCTTCCTCCCCGTAGCTTCACAAACTACTTATGGCGTAAATTGTTCTGCCGCCACAACAATAGTAATAATTATTGCTGTGTGCGGCAGTAAATAGGCTACGGCCACATGACAACCACCATTTATATAAGGTCAGCAGGCCTTTATACAATATGCCATTTTTTTTATAATGTTTTTTTTTATATTTATAAATTTTATAATTTAAATTAATTTAATTTTGTAAATTGTTTATTATTAAAAAAAATTAACTAGTAATATATATTTTTAAATTATTATTTAATAATAAATTTTATTAATGAATTTATTAATATTTATTATTTTAAATAAATAGTTATTGTGGGATTGATAAGATTATTATATATAATTTATTAATTAAGTTAATTAAATATAATTAAATTATGTTTAATTGACAATGAATGTAAATTGATAGGGTTGTAAAGTTATCTAATTATTATTATTAACCTTGATTTTATAATAAAATTGTAAATCATTTTAATTAAAAATCAATAAGGATTATTTTAATAACTTAAATAAATAAATAATTACCTTGGGATTATTTTAATTGACTTAAAATCGAATAAGGGTAATTTTCTATTTTATTTGAATATATGAATGGGGTAAATAGCAAAGGGTTAAATTGTAATTTGTAGGTATTCAAAAAACTTACATTCAACTCAACAATATGTTTCTAAAATCAAACCAAAACTTGATTCCTACACTTTATTTTATGTGTGTTATTTGTGTTTTGGGTTTCAGGGGTTTGACCTAGTTTGACCAGTCTTAGGTTGTTACCAGAGGCTCAAAGGTTGTGTGTTTGTGATGTCATGATAATATTTTGGTCTCGATCTTTTAAAACCCAACCATGGTAATGTGATGGTATGCTCTATGATATGTTTGTATTTACTGTTCGTTATTGCTTTCCAATGATCTTGTGTGACACTAAGGTGAATGTATGACTTACTTGACTTAACCATTTATGAGTCCTCGATCAGTTATATTCGAATTGCTTTCCAGTCACTTTGATAGGACTGAGGTATTTTGAATGATTTTTTCTTGATGATGTCATGTTATGACATAATTGACTTGACCATTTTGGAGTCTTCGATTAGTATTATTTTGGGATGCTTTCTAGTTGCTCATGGAGAACTGATGTGTTATTATGATTATCTTCTGATGCTTTACAGTCGCTTGTATAGTGCTAAGGTGAATTTATATGATTCTTGATTTATACTTTTATGAGCCTAGGGTAGGTTATCTACATGTAGTGTCAGGAAGTGGCTTGCAATGGGGGTCGGGGCCCTATGTGGTTCCCAGGGTAACCCATTGTAAGTTGTTTAATAAGTGAAAACATTACACTAAATGGGATTAAAATGAACCTAATAAGAGTTTTGCATGTTCTCACCCATGCCTCGAGTGCTAGTACAAACTAGGATGGGAGTAGAGATAACGCTTGGTTGCAACCTTGCATTCCATAGTATGCCTTGTCAATACGAGAGGATACTAGTGGTCGCATAGGGATCACTAGGGGATCGGGGTCCTAAGAGACTGCCAGGGTAACTCTAGCATGATTCATGTGATGACACTTGTTTGCTTACATAGTAGGTTTCCTACGTGTCTTTGTGTGACTCTAGGAATTAGATGTTGACCTATCTTAGAACCTTTGAGTTAGAAAACTTTTAGGATTTCTTGGACTTAGAGAGTACTTTTGATATTTGGTTTGATATCCTATTTGGGACTTGAGACTATCTCCTTAGTGTGGTGGGAGTGGGCCATTTAGGTTCCACACAATCAGGTGGTAGTGCTTTTTACTCTTACCATTGAGATCCATTCATAGTCACCGTGGCTGGAGCTTCTTTGTCTGCATTTACTTTCATTCTTTCTATGTATCATTTGATGGATGGTTATACTTTATGATGGATGTTTATATCTTTTATGATGGATGGATGTATCATGTATGGTGGATGGTTTCATTTATTTTATTGTACTTTGTATCAAGGATCCGAGGAGGAGGATGTAATTCTATTTTCATTTATGTATGTTCTTTTAGCCTTTCATACCCTATGACATGTACAGTGGATGATTGAGCATTCTGAAATTCATTTGCCAAGAGGCATTTTGAACAAATGTATATTATTTAAATGGACATTGGACTTTTCATTATTCTTTCATATGGATGTGGTATTGATGGACTTAGTATTAATTTAAATTTATATGTGATTCAACATCTTGGGATCTTTAAGAAATATAACCTGTTATGTATGCTTTAGTTGATTGTATGTTATTGCTTCTGCTACTATGTGTTTGATGTGTATGTTATTATTTCTTGTCTCAAAAAAAAATGTGTTGCCAAACTTAGTTAAACTTTAGGTTATTTCTTTTGGATCCCTTGGTGGGGCATTACAGAAAGATTCATAATGGTACCAAAGGACATGGCCACTAATATGGAGGAGCTATGAAGAACTATTATATTTCTTTGTATTTATTATTCTAACAAAGTGGTTGTGCAGACTTTATTATTCCTGCCTTGAGCTTATATCTTTTCTTCCTTTTTCTCTAGCAGATTTGAAGTTTTTTTTTGCTTTTATGTTCTTGAATAAGCGTCAATCTTCTATTTATAAAGATAAAACCAATAGTGTTAAAAAGTTAGAAGAAAATTTATGACAAGAAATTATTGACTCTTATAGTGAGTTGTTTTTATAGTTCTATGTATTGTTCTCATGTAAAGAATTTCTGGAACATAATGAAATAGCTCTTGGTTTACATTTTTTGTTAGTAGATTAGATTATCAAAAGAAAACTAAGGGGGCCCACTTGGGAGGTGGATTAGATTAGAGTAGTATAGATTTGTTTCCAAGCATCTTTACTATTGCAGATAGAAGTTATAAGTTCCTTCCTATAGCATCATACTTTGTGAGTGTTCCTACAACATCTGTAAGAACAATTATAGTAGATGAACTAAGTTGGAATATATCATGTATTTAATTGCATTTCCAGTATTTGTTTCAGTAAAGAGTCAAGTATGTCAATTTCCTACAGCACTAGTGTAGGTTCTTTCCTTGCATTTTACTTTTTCCCTGTAGCATAAGGATAATTACTCATTAAAAAACCTAGTGCACATATTGTGCTGACCATTTCAAGTATCCGTCCCTGGGTTGAAAAAATTAAATACACCTCATGATGGAGAAAAATAGTCCTTAGATTGAATACATTATTCCTAAGTATGGCCTTTGGTATGATTATTATAGACCTATTGTGAGGCAGACCACTTTTGGCATCGTTGCAATGATGAATCTTGAAAAAGTTCTAATAAGGTGTCAAGAACATAATCTGGCACTTAATAGTGAAAAATGTTTCATGCTCATGTAGGAAGGTGGGGTACTTGGTCATTTCATATCAGCTACAGGAATACAAGCGGATCTAGCTAAGATAGAGGTAATTCAAACATTGCCCATACCCACAAAATCGAAAGATGTAAGATCTTTTCTAGGTCATGCTAGATATTATAAACATTTCATAAAAGACTTCAAAAAAATAGCTAGTCCCTTGTATACATTACTAACCAAAGAATTTGAATTCATTTGGACATTAGAATGCAATGAAGCCTTCCTGCAGCTTAAGAAACTTCTCACTACAGCCCCAGTTTCACAAGGCCCTGATTGGACTTTGCCTTTTCACATGTATATAGATGCTTCTAACTATGCCATAGATGCAGTTCTAGGAAAAAAATCTCAACATCTTGAAAATGCAATATATTATATTAGCAAGAGCCTTCATAGACCAAAATTAAACTACACAGTAACTAAAAAAAAACTATTAGCAGTAGTTTATGCTTTGAACAAATTCTAGCATTACATAACTGGCTATCTTGTATTTGTTCATACTGATCATGTAGCAATTAAATATCTCATGAACAAACCTGCTATAATAGGCCAATTATCAAGATGGTTACTATTGTTGCAAGAATTTGATATCACCATCGTTGATAAGCCTGGAAGAGCCAATGTGGTAGCTGATTATTTATCAAGAATCCATCATGATGAAAATGACACTACTTTGGTAGATGATGCATTTCTAGATGAGCATTTATTTCATATTGCTATTCAAACTCCATAGTATGCAGACATTTCTACCTACATTATAGCTAATAAAATGCCAGAACGTTTCTCTTATAAGGAAAAGAAGATACTTGTATAAAGAAGTTTCCATTTCTCTTGGATTGATAATATCTTATTTTACACTAGACTTGATCAAGTTATGAGAAGATGTGTGAGCGGATGAAAAATATGATATTCTACATATATGTCATAATGAACCATGTGGAGGGTACTTTGTAGCAAAAAGAATAGCCTTGAAAATTTTAACAACTCGTTACTATTGGCCTACACTTCACAAAGATGCAACCAACTATACACGGAAGTGTGACAAGTGTCAAAAGATGGGGTAACTAACAAGAATAGATGAAATGCCTCTCAATCCATAACTTGCATTAACATCGTTTGACAAATGGGGTATGGACTTCATTGGTCCAATTGATCCTTCATCCAATGGGAAATCATATATCCTTGTGTGCACTGACTACTTAACAAAATGGGTTGAAGTGAAAGCCATAAAGCATGCTCATGATCACAAAGTTGTAGAATTTTTGTATGAAGAAATTTTTACTCACTATGGTGTAGCCAAAGAACTATTCACTAACCAAGGTGCTCAATTTATTTCTAATCTAATCACAGAATTGATGAAACAATATAATATCAAGCACTGAAAATCAAGTCCCTATCACCCTCAAACTAATGGACAAGCATAAGTCACAAATTGGGAAATAGAGGCTATCTTAACAAAAATAGTTTGTTTGCACCATAGGGATTGGAATAGTAGATTACCAAAAGTTGTTTGGGCCTATAGAACAACATGAAAGAAAATAGCAATGCTCTCCATTGAATTTGAACATAAAACTTTAAGAACTGCACTAGAGCTAAACATTGAACTTTCTGTAGCATAGAGAGAACGTCTTCTACATCTTAATTCCTTGGATGAAATGTGCAAGGCTGCTCTAGAACACACTAAAATTATACAAAAGGAAAAAAAAAAAATGACATGACTCCCACACTAGCAATAAAGAATTTCAAGTTGGTGACTAGGCACTACTATATGATTCCAGATTTAAAGATATGTCAAGCAAGCTACAGACAAGATGGTTGGGTCCATATGAAATGACCATGTCTTTCCAAATGGAGTTGTCCAATTAACTACCATTGATCTAGTGTCTTTTAAATTATTAGTCAATGGCCATATACTCAAGTTAGATAAATGGCCCCAGACAAAAGAGGACTTCCTACAACAATTTCAACAATCGAATTCAAATGTACACCAGGTAACTCTTCCTATAGCAGAAAGTGTTGACCTCCTGCCTACAACACTTCAATATTAATTTCTTCATGCATGCCCATAATAAAAAATTTATGACCACATAAAGTTCAAAATTTCTCCATTCATCTTCTAATTTCTTCTTTTCCAACTCATCTCACTTCTTTACCTACCACCCACCCACCTTCCACATCATCATTTTCCAATGCTTTCAATAAACATCGCAAGTTTGTTGGTGTATGTTGTCAATGCTGATGTACATTTCACCACTTTTGGTACATGCAACAATCAACTCACATGTATAATCTTTTCAAATATTAATTCTATTATAGTACATTGATTTTTGTTGGTTATATATAATATTGCATTATTTATATAATGGTAGCATTATGCCAGTTCCATACCCTGTACTAAGTCTAACAAGTGTGGACACTTGTCCATATTTTGTAGGGGGCAGGGAAGGTTACTAAAACCCAATGACATTCCTATGTATTCATGAAGATTTTTCCCAAATCTTTATACATCCTTCATGAAACTCAATTGCTATAAGTACGCAAGTGTCTAGGTGTCATATCTCTTATTCTTGAATAATTCCTTACGGTCAGGCTGTGATATGACCCATATTTAATTTTCAAGTGATCTGAATTCCATTTTTGGATGATTTCCACATATCCATGATAAACCACATTATTGATGCTCATAATGAATTGTAATGACATTAATCAGATTTTAAAAAAATAAAATGTGAAAATAGGTTTGAAAGCTTGAATTCATAGAAGGGAAATAGTGCAAATAGAGAAGAGAGTGAAATTGTTAAGTAGAATGGGTGGACAATTGCAATGATGAGAACTAGTAGAGCATACTATTTTACTCTCAGATGTAGAGGCGGTAAGGAGATTTAATGCATGTGGCTGGTTAGGGTATTTCTTAAGTTTAACTATGTTTGATGAAGAAGTAACCACAGAGTTTACAAGAACATTTAATGAAGGAGAAGCTACTGTATGGGGTTTAACAATTGTTGCTAAAGAAGAGAAAATAGTAGAAGTAACTAGGTTACCAATAATAGGAGAACATTATCCTAATATGCATGATGCAAGATTAGCTAGGGCTCAGTTTGTCATACCAACTAATCCTCAGTTGGATATTACCAAGAAAGGTTGCAAAAGGACGTCTCTTCTATCGCTATACAATTAGTTGGCTATGCATATTATCAGGTACCTCATTGTGAAGGAAGATTTTCATATTTTCATGCACATCATTTTAAATTGCTTAGCTACATAAGGCACAATTGTCTAGTAAATGTTCCCAATTTGTTGTATAACATGTTATGCATTAGTGCCGAAGAAACCCAAAAGGGGAAGGACAATTCTGTCACCCATCATGCCCTAATTAAATTACTCATAGAAATATCACTTAGGGATGTCTCTCCTATGACATGGGCAGAATTTGTTCAAGCTAAAAGCCTACAACCCTAGGCTTCCTTAATGAATAGCCTAGTGAGGAGAATGTAGTTCCCACTAATGAACCTATTGAGCAAAGCACTCAAGATGCTGAAGTTGGCAATGTGTAAGAAAATGTGCAAGAGAATGTGCAAGAAATGGTGCCTTTACTTATTCAAGAGACTTAGAAACCTACCTTTTCCCAAGCAAAGAGAAAAAGGAAATTACAAGAGGAGACCTTAGCTCCGATAGTAGAAAACCCAAACCCTACAGTCGCAAAACAAAAGAAAACTAAGATGGGTCCTGCAACAAAGACACCAAAAGGAAGAAGTAGGAAGAAGGTTGTGATACCAAAGGAGACCCCTATGAGAAGAAGTCCTAGAATGAGGAGAAAAATTTCTAAAGTGATAGTAAAAGCTCATTCTACTTCATCCAAACCATCTGGTAAAGAATCCCTAGTACAAATTGCTCTTGATAATTCTCCTTCTCACCCTGAAACTGCAAACATTCCTAAAAACCCTAATGAGAAATGTAGGGTTGAAGTAAATGAAAATCGAAATGATCCTCCAACAGGTCAACAAATAGTTCCCATAATGAATGAGTCAATTTATTCAAACACTGGCCTAGTTCCCTATAAACCAACATGGCTTACAAATCTCATAAGGCAATTATGGAGGGTGTTTACACTAATTTAGTATGCAAGTAAACACTTAACTTAATGAAACAAAAGCATTAACATTAACTAAATTAACATAAACCTCAATATAGACAAAGAGAAACCCTTAAATGAGAATATGAGCCATTAAGGGGCTCTCTTAATGAGATTTTTCTCTTGATTTATAGATGTTTCTAATTTGGATATGGATTTAGGATGTATGCTCAAGGTACTCAAACTAGCTTCAATGGATTCTTGGAATTTGGATGTGGATGGATGGATTTTTGATGTAAAAAATCGATCTCAAAAATGGCATTATGGATTTACTTCATGATCAAAATGGCATTACTTTTTTACTATGGGTGATTGTGTTAAAATGGCTTGGGAGAGGATTCCTTAAATAGGCAAAGAGCTTGAGGGATCAAGCGCTAGGATGCAAGGATGGGAGAAAGTTTATGGAAGGTTTAGATTGAATCAGAGGAGAGCACATGGATTGTACTTCCTTATAGCCAATCAAGGAGTGACACATGTCACAGGGTCATTGGTTAGAGCAAGAGGGGTTGAGGGGTCAACAAACGAGGCTCAAAGCTCATAAAGACCCTCATAATGGCTTGTAAGAGCAATAAATGGGCTTGTAAGAGTCATTTATGGCTTTGTGGGCTTCATAAAGTTTTATGGTTGGGATATTTGTGAGAATGTTGAGATATTTTGACTTGGGTTGGATTAAGAAAGTCTTAAGCTTGACTTAGGAATGTGCAAATGATTAAGGCTTGGATTAGGCTTGTTAGAGATGGGCAAGTGGATGGCATTTAATGAGGGTGGGTGAAGAGGGAGATATTTGTTTTCTTTGGCTTGGGTTAGCAAGTCTTAATCCATGTTTAGGGAATGTGACAAGGTTAGGGGGAGATTAGGATTAGGGTCAAAGATAAGTATTGACATCTTCTAGAAGAGTCTAGGCTTTGGATGAAGATGAAGACTTTCTAGAAGAGTCTAGAACTTCCTAGGATGAGGATAAATAAGGTTTTTAGGAAATAAATAAAGTTTTATTTATTTCAAGGGTTTGGGTTGAGGAGATATTTATTAAAATATTTTTAATAAACATGAGGATTAATATTTAATCTTAATTAAATATTTTGAGTTGGTATTAGGGGTAGGAAATGATGGGATTAGCCTTTAATCAAAATTAAAGAAGGATTAGAAGATTTTGGAAGAGGTTAGTGGTCTTAAGGAAATTGGCCAAGTTTTGGGCAAAAAATAAATAAATTATTTATTTTGAGATTTTTGTTCAATTTATTAATTAAATAATTAATAAATAAGAAAATAGTGTTTAAATAAGATTTAAACATTTTTGGAAAGATAAAGGGATTTAATGGCATAAAAATTAATTAATTAATTAATGATGATGTCATCAGGGACTTTTCAGAAAATAAAAATACTTTATTTTCTAAAAGATTTTTAGGTGTCTACAGAGGGAACAGAGGAAGAGGAAAAATAACTATTAAGAGGATAGTGGTTCCATTACCCTACAAAAACTTCTTTTCTAGTTATTTGGACAACATATGTTTGTTGCATCCCTATGGGAAGAAGAGAGAAAGAAAATGAAGAAAGTCATAGTGTCCCTAGGTGAGGAAATTACAGATTTGAAAGAGCAATTGGCAAACCAAAAACAAATGATGGATCATGCCCTCAAATTGGCTGATCAAGCACTTGCTTATAGACCACCACCTCATATTTATGCTATGTGTTTAGAGGAACAATTCCTTTTATTCCAACTTATGCTAACCCTCAAGAACGTAAATGCAAAATTCAAATTAGCTCAAGAATTCTATGGTTTATACTAGACTCTGCCATACTGGTAGCAGAACTTGCTCTGTGAGTTATATGTGCACAAGTTTATCATTCCAATAGAAACTCAATGGAATCACTTACTCTATAGAGGGGATATACATCTAAGGGCTTTGATGTCTTGGATGCATAATGAAGCTAATTATGATAGACAATTGAATAATTAGAGAGATTAGGAAAGAACAAAGCTCCTATCATTAAGAGATGAGAGCAGTAAACCAGAAGTTCTTAGGGACTAGTTTAGATTAACTTATGGGGATAAGAACAAGGGAGTAAGGGATAGAATCTTCACTGCTAGAACCAAGGTCTATGCAAAATATGAGAACCTACCTTACTTTTCCTTTCAGAGAGCCATGGTTAGTGCTAAAAGTAGGTGGGTTAGATTACCTAAGAACTTAAAAGATCAGAGCCACATAGTCCTATCAGTTGGGTAAGTGCACAAAGTTGTGGTGCCAAAAGGGGGGTATAAGTGGACACCTTTTTCCTAAAATTAGCAAATTCTGGACTTCAACAAGAATTTGAAGATAGTTATGATCAAAATTTTAAGATATGACAAAAACAAAAGTCGTAGTCCTTTGAATCTAGTTTCTAAACTACTAATTTTTTTTCAAAATGGTTTAGTTTTAGGTCCTCATAAAAGGGGGCCATAGAAAGTGGTACTATTTATTCCAAAAAAACATAACATAGTACAAAGTGTGGCCCCCCTAAAATTTTAACTTTTTCTTTGAAATTCTTTAATCACTCTGGTCAAAAGTTACCTAACACTATGTAGTTTATCCTAGATTTTTCGGGTAATTTTATAATGTGTATTTTTTTTAATGAATTTTTAAATTAGACCCATCCCAAAAATGTGAAATATCTATGTGCTCCCCCTAGAAATGATTGAAAACTAATCTAAAATCAAAACTTCTTTTTTTCAAAGTGTGTAGAATGGAGTCTAGTTTCTAAAAAACTAAGTTGTTACAAAATTTGATGAATGAGCTAAAATCTACAGCCCAATTAGTACATGGTGGTTTTTGACAAAAAATGAACATACATTCAAAAGAAATTATAGATGAAAGACTTAAAATAGTTCAAATTAAAAATAAATTATATGGTTAGATAGCTAACACAGAGACCTATAATGTTATGTAACCTGATCTTATCGATACCCAACCATGAAGAATCTTGAAGGGGAGCACACAAGAAAAATCAATCATTTTTTGTATGTTTTCTGGAAAACACGTCTCAGACCTGTTTATAAACTCCAAACCTTTGGGTTGGATCTCCAAGGCAAAACCAAGCCTTAGGCTTGGTTTTAATGCAAAGCTTTGAATAGCGTGTGCGTCCTATAGGGCGTGCGCCCTATAGCGTGCACGCCCTATTAAAACACTATTGAATTTAAGGTAGTGCACATGCACTATAGTGCACACGCACTATTGAGACCTAAATTGCAAACCAAAACCAAGAGAGAGCTGGGGGGGTGGGGCGAGGGAATGGCTATTTGTGTGTGTGAGAGAGATAGAGAGAAAGTAGGGGATGGGAGAGGGGAGAGAGGAAGTGAGAAAGAGTAGGGGTGGCAGAGAGAGTATAGGATAGGAGATAGAGGAAATGTGAGAGAGTAGGGGTGGCAAAGAGAGTACAAGATGCAAGAGAGAGGAAGTGTGAGAGAGAGAGTAGAGGTGGAAAAGAGAGAGTATGGGATGGGGGAGAGAGATTGAAAGTAGGGGATGGGAGAGAGAGGAAGTGTGAGAGAGAGTACAAGTTGGGAGAGAGAGATTGAGAGTAGGGGATGGGGGAGAGAGAGAGAGTAGGTGGTGGGAGACAGAGTGGGAGAGGAAGAGTGAGAGAGAGGAGGATGGGAGTGCATGTGTGTGAAAGAGAGAGAGTAGGGAATGGGAGAGGGGGAAGATAGAGTATCTTGAGAGAGAGTAGGGGATGGAAGAGAGAGTAGGGGATGGAAGAGAGAGTAGGTGATGGGAGAGGGAGTGGGAGAGGGAGAGAGAGAGGGGGGATGGAAATGTGTGTAAGAGAGAAAGAGAGAGAGTGTGAAAATGTGAGAGAGGGTAGGGGGTAGCAGAGAGAGAGTAGAGAGGGAGAGAGTGAGAGAGAGAGAGAGAGAGAGAGAGAGAGAGAGAGAGTGAGAGTAGGCAGTGGGAGAGGGAGAGTGAGTGAGAGAAAAAGTAGAGGATGGGAGAGGAGAGAGGGGGGATGGGTGTGTGTGAAAGAGAGAGAGTAGGGAATGAGAGAGGGGAGAGAGAGATAAAGAGAGTAGGGGATGGGATAGAAAGAGAGTAGGCAATGGCAGAGGGAGTGGGAGAGGGAGAGAGAGGGTGGATGGAGGAGAAAGAGATTAGGCAATGGTAGAGGGAGTGGGAGAGGGAGAGAGAGGGGGGATGGAAGTGTGTGTAAGAGAGAAAGTAGGGGATGGGAGAGAGTGTGAGAGAGAGTAGGGGTGGCAAAGAGAGAGAGTGAGAGTAGGGGATGGGAGAGAGAGGGAGAGAGAGAGAGAGAGAGATAGTAGGCGATGGGAGAGGGAGTGGGAGGGAGAGGGAGAGGGAGAATGGAAGTGTGTAAGAGAGATAGAGTTGGGGATGGGAGAGAGTAGGCAATGGGAGAGGGAGTGAGAGAGAGAGGGGGGGGGAATGGGAATGTGTATAAGAGAGATAGAGTAGGGGATGGGAGAGAGTGTGAGAGTTTGAGAGAGAGTAGGGGGTGGTAGAGAGAGCTTGTACAGGATGGGGGTGAGAGAGAGAGAGTATGAGAGAGAGTAGGGGATGGGAGAGAGAAAGTAAAGAGGGAAAGAGAGTACTTGAGAGAGAGAGAGATAGTAGGTCGTGCAAGAGGGAGTGGGAGAGGGAGAGAGAGGGGGGATGGGAGTGTGTGTGACAAATCTAGAGAGTAGGGGATGGGAGAGGAGAGAGAGAGGGGGGGGATGGGAGTGCATGTCTATGAAAGAGAGAGAGTAGGGGATGGGAGAGGGGAGAGAGAGAGAGTAGGGGATGGGGGAGAGGGAGTGGGAGAGGGAGAGAGAGAGAGAGGGGGAATGGGAATGTGTGTAAGAGAGACAGAGTAGGGGATGGGAGAGAGTGTGAGAGTGTGAGAGAGAGTAGGTGGTGGCAGAGAGAGCTCGTATGGGATGGGAGAGAGAGAGTGAGATTAGGGGATGGGAGTGTGAGAGAGAGTAGGGGATGGGAGAGAGAGAGAGTGAGAGTAAGGGATGGGATGGGAGAGAGAGAGAGAGTAGAGAGGGAGAGAGAGAACTTGAGAGAGAGAGAGATCTAGTAGGCGGTAGGAGAGGGAGAGGGAGAGAGATAGGGGGGATGAGAGTGTGTGTGACAGATGTAGAGAGTAGGGGATGGGAGATAAGAGAGTGGGGGGATAAGAGTGTGTGTGTCTGTGAAAGAGAGAGAGTAGGGGATGGGAGAGAGTGTGAGAGTGTGAGAGAGAGTAGGGGGTGGAAGAGAGAGAGTATGAGATGGGAGAGACAGAGTGAAAGGATGGGAGAGATAGAGAGAAAGGATGGGAGAGAGTGAGAGAGAGAGAGTAGGGGGTGGCAGAGAGAGAGAGAGAGTACAGGATGGGAGAGACAGAGTGAAAGGATGGGAGAGAGTGTGAGAGAGAGAGTAGGGGATGGGAGAGAGTGTGAGAGAGAGTTGGGAATGGGAGAGAGAGAGAGTAAGAGTAGGGAATGGGAGAGAGAGAGTAGAGAGGGAGAGAGAGAACTTGAGAGAGAGAAATAGTAGGTGACCTGGGAGAGGGAGTGGGAGAGGAGGAGAGAGAGGGATGGGAGTGTGTGTGACAAATCTAGAGAGTAGGGGATGAGAGAGAAGAGAGAGAGGGGATGGGAGTGTGTGTGTGTGTGCGTGTGTGTGTGTGTGTGTGAAAGAGAGAGAGTAGGGTATAGGAGAGAGTGTGAGAGTGTGAGAGAGAGTAGGGGGTGGCAAAGAGAGAGTACGAGATGGGAGAGATAGAGTGAAAGGATGGGAGAGAGTGTGAGAGAGAGTAGGGAATGGGAGAGAGTGTGAGTGAGAGTTGGGAATGGGAGAGAGAGAGAGAGTAAGAGTAGGGGATGGGAGAGAGAGTAGAGAGGGAGAGAGAGAACTTGAGAGAGATAAATAGTAGGTGACCTAGGAGAGGGAGTGGGAGAGGAGGAGAGAGAGGGATGGGATGGGAGAGAAGAGAGAGGGGGGATGGGAGTGTGAGTGTGTGTGTGTGTGTCTGTGAAAGAGAGAGAGTAGGGGATAGGAGAGAGTGTGAGAGTGTGAGAGAGTAGGGGGTGGCAAAGAGAGAGTATGAGATGGGAGAGACAGAGTAAAAGGATGGGAGAGAGTGTGAGAGAGAGTAGGGGATGGGAGAGAGTGTGAGAGAGAGTTGGGAATGGGAGAGAGAGAGAGTAAGAGCAAGGGATGGGAGAGAGAGAGTAGAAAGGGAGAGAGAGAACTTGAGAGAGAGAAATAGTAGGTGACCTGGGAGAGGGAGTGAGAGAGGAGGAGAGAGAGGGATGGGAGTGCGTGTGACAAATCTAGACAGTAGGGGATGGGAGAGAAGAGAGAGGGGGGATGGGAGTGTGAGTGTGTGTGTGTGTCTGTGAAAGAGAGAGAGTAGGGGATAGGAGAGAGTGTGAGAGTGTGAGAGAGAGTAGGGGTTGGCAAAGAGAGAGTATGAGATGGGAGAGATAGAGTGAAAGGATGGGAAAGAGTGTGAGAGAGAGTAGGAGGTGATAGAGAGAGAGAGAGTACGAGATGAGAGAGACAGAGTGAAAGGATGAGAGAGAGTGTCAGAGAGAGTAGGGGATGGGAGAGAGTGTGAGAGAGAGTTGGGGATTGGAGAGAGAGAGAGAGTAAGAGTAGGGGATGGGAGAGAGAGAGAGAGTGGAGAGTGAGAGAGAGAACTTGAGAGAGAGAGAGAGATAGTATGTGGTGGGAGAGGGAGTGGGAGAGGAGGAGAGAGAGGGATGGGAGTACGTGTGAGCAATCTAGAGAGTAAGGGATGGGAGAGGGGAGAGAGAGAGGGGGATGGGAGTGTGTATTTGCAAAAGAGAGAGTTTAGGGGATGGGAGAGGGGAGAGAGAGAGTAGCGGATGGGAGTGTGTGTAAGAGAGAGTAGGGGATGGGAGAGAGTGTGAGAGAGAGTAGGAGGTGGCAGAGAGAGAGAGAGTAAGAAGTGGGAGAGGGAGGATGAGAGTGTGTGTGAGAGATCTAAAGAGTAAAGTATGGGAGAGGGGAGAGAGAGAGAGTGTAGGGGATGGGAGAGGGGAGAGAGAGTAGGAAGAGAGAGAGAGAGTAGGGAGAGAGAGAGAGAGAGTAGGGAGGGTGGAGAGTGATGTGTTCTAATATAGTGCGTACATGCTATAGCACGCACACACTATGTGAAATCACCTAAAAATTGTCAAAAAGCAACTTTTGGGCCCATTTCATTCATTCTCTACTTTTGTTCTATTCTGCACTCTGTTATCCCGACAGAAATTGCGGGTTTCAACACAGCAAACATTCTTTCAAAGTGGCAAACACTATTTCAAGCTAAAAAAAACTATTTCAAGGTGGCAAACACTTTTGGAAGCTAACAAACACCAAATTCAATCATTGGATACACGATTTGAAGACTTTTTGAATATTCCTTGTATAGAAAAGGTTAGTGCAATCTATTTTAAATATTGTTTGTTGATATATAGATACAAATTTGATTATAATTTGACATGTTGTTTAACATATAGTGAATTCATTGAAATTTGTATGTTTCAATGAAATGTTATTTCGAAATGGTTAGAAATTTGACAAGTCATTTTATATATATATTGTGTATTCATTCAAATAATTATAATTTTTATATGTATTTGAATAATTTGTAATTTACACATTTTAAGTAATTCAAATGTTTGAATAATTTGACATGTAGAAATCATCATCATGCTAAGGAAGAAACCAAAAAATCAAACAAATGAAGATAGGGAGAGAGATTTGAGAATTAAAAGAGATAAAATGAAATTACTACATGAGCAAAGAAAATTGGAAAGAAATAATGAAGAATTGATTTTCGAAGAGGTTCAAGAACCACCAGTACCAAGAAACAAAGAGGAAGAATTGGAAAGACAAAGAGAACGAATGAGACTGTTACGCTCAAGAAGACAATTGAATTGTGAAGCTACACCATCTTCTAATGTTGGAGTCATATCGTCCGCTACACCATCTTCCAATGTTGAAGTCACATCATCCTCTCATGTTGAAGAGACACCGATTTGTAGATCCGACAATATACACACTCCATCATGTCATGTTGAAGGCACACCATCAACACATCAAGTAGGTGATATTCCATCTTTTGCATCTTATTGCCAAGGCACATCATCTTCGGTTCAAGGTACGCAATACACTCAACCTTATGTTGATGTTCAAAATGTTGAGAGAATTGAAGAGATTATAACACCTTCTATAATTTATTTTAAAAGACCAAAATATTTGATTGATATTGATAGTAACATTTTGAAATCAATGCCTGACAAGATTAGCAAGCGTACTTGTCAAAGAAAAGTTAATCGTATGTGGAGATTATTTTTTGATGAATTAAATATTACAGGTCAATGCCAATTATTTGTTGAAATGATGAGGAATTTAAAATTTAGGCCTATCATGAAGATTCTTGGGCTAAGAACGATGGATGATTCAAATGAAAAAAATATTGTAAAGAATCTAATGAATGCTTATGACAAAGTGGGTTCTAAATCATGCACCAAAGATAGTAATATCGCAAGACAAGTACTTACATCGACAATAGTAAGTAGCCAAATGAAGAAAGCTCGACTCATGAGAAAGACAAGAAAAACATTAAAAATTGGTAGAGGTACCCTAAGGAGAGCCATGTTAAGGCGTGAGAGATTGGAAGATCCAACAAAAAATGAGTTATGGACATTTAGCGGTAGACTACTGCGAAAGGATAAAGAAATTAGTGAAGCCTTGAAATCATTGATCGAAGATTTTTGGAAAAATAACACACGTGTTTACCCTAATCAAAGAGATGTTGTAAGAAGGAGGATTGGTAGCCAAAATCGCGAGCCACATGCAAAACATTTTTTGGACACAACTTAGACACAATTTTTTGCAAAATTTATTGGTATGTATCCTCAAATTCGAATAAGTCAAAGATTTTTTGAGATGGGTAAACCTTTTTATGTGAAGATAAATCACACATGCACAACTTGTTGTTGTAGGATACATATTGAATTTTCTAACCATTTTGATATTTTTTTAGGCATATATGCATAATTTTGCATTCTCAGTTTGTTTTGCAGGATTGTGACATAAATGAGCTACCAAGATCTTCAAGGGAATTCATATCCAACATTTTATGTGAAATAAGGGATGGCCAAAAATTTTACAAGACATCATGCTTGGATGGTACGTGCTTATTTTGTTGTTCTTTGCAACTTTTATCAACTTGTCAACATATGGATAGTACACATGCAATTGGAAATGAAATAGTAGATTATGGAAAATTTAAGAAAGTGACATATGCTCTAAAAGATGGGAAACATGGTAAAAGATGTGATTTAGTCATTGAAAAGATTCCAGTGTATGAGTTCATGAAGATTTTTTGTGAAAACATTATTTACGAGTATGCAAGGCATACCCATAGAGCTCGATGGCTAGATTTACAATTCAAGTTGTGCAAGGATACGTTTCCACTGGATACCATTGTTTCGATTGTAGATTTCACAGAGAACTACACACTACAACCACAAAATGAGGTGCAAGAAAAGTATTATACTTCTCAACAGGTTTCCATATTTGTTCACATAACATTCATGCATTCACCTACAAGTACAGAGGATGACAGGAAGATTTTGAGGGAGTACCATTTTTACATCAGCGATGATCAATCACATTCTACGGAGTTCATACATGGTTGTTTTCAACTATTTTATGGATATTTGGCTAACAGGGGCATCACATATCGTCAGCACATTATCTGGTCAGAAAATTGTGCATCTCAATTCAAGAATGCATGGATGTTCTATTGGTTGAGCAGGATGCACAAGTTGTGTAGAATTCAATACATGTGGAATTTCACAGAGGCTGGTCATGGAAAGGGAGAGCACGATGGTGCAGGTGCATGCATCAAAAGAGCCTTAGCTCATGAAGAACTAAAGTACAAAGATGGAGCAATATTAATAGATGCAAAATCCATCATCCAATGGTGTAACGCTACAATGGGTCCAGGTAAGGAAGGTGAGTCTACGGTTCGTAGATTTTTTTGGTTGATAGATAATACTAACATTGCACCATAACAGGATTGTTGCACACTAACAGGATCCAGTGAGTTGCACTCTTTTAGAAGCTCTGATGTAGGTTCATGGAGTATCCACACATGAAACATGGCATGCTATTGTCCATCATGTGCAGAGGAAAATTGGGATGACTGTGAGTCGACTGAATGGGTGGACAAATGGGATATACGGGTTTTGGACCCAATTGACACCTATCATCCCCCACAAGCACTAGAAATGGTACAGATGGAATCGTCTATTGACTTTGACCGCTTGTCTGATCTAGTGCAACCTGGTAATATATATATTTATATATCTTTGTAATTTCAATATGTAACTTTATAACTTTTACGCAAGTATTTTCTGAATTAATGACCGCATTTTGTACATTTGTCACTGCAGGCCATGTTTTTGCTATTATTGCACCTAAAGACAATGAAGAAGGGACAGATTAATATTTGTGTCATTGTGTTCAAGCCAAACAAAAATTTGATCACTCGGTTATAGATGGTGAAGGTTTAGAGTACCATGTCGGTGCGGTGGTTGTAACCGGCACATGGCTTAGACGATATTCTATGAAGAACCCTAACTTGTGGTTATTCGAGGATTGGCAAACAGAGAGGAAGATTCTTCATTATTCAAATCTTGTTGTCGCATCAAATTTCCACTTGATAAAATATGGTGGAAAACCACATAATAAGAATCTTTGGAGAGTTCACGAGTCAAACCACGAGGCAATACTTGAGACATTAAAATGTCGAGCAGATCCAGTTGGCTCATTAGATTGAATACAGAGAGAGGGAGAGAGAGAAAGAGTGATCAACTGGATCCAAATACATTGTTGCAACCTCTTCCCCAAGACTGTCCATATGAATAAGGTGGACTATATTTTTATGATGCGTAAGTGTTGAGATTTAGTTTAAATCATAGATTTTATGTTTTGATTTGTTTAGAATCTAGATTTTATGTTTTGATGTCTCCAATTTTTTTAAAGCTAGAACAATATTTTTCATATTTTCTTATTGTGACGATATTTTTCTTTCATTGCATGTTCTCTTGGATGACAGGAGGGAGAGAAGAAAAATAAGTAGATTTCCAAACAGCCAGCCACCCTTCTTCATGTAATTTATTCATAGTCATTTTGGGCTTGGGTATCAAAAAATTGTTAACTATTTATTTCATCATGGTTGCCACCATTTTCAAAGCATTAGATGACGTCCTTGGGGTCAACATGTGGTGGGTATGGAATTAAAAGGGAAACATTTTCATCCCCACAAGTATTTGGTTACCCAAGGTTTGTGACAACCTCCTACAACCAATCTGGTTGTGAATCTTGCATTAGCAAGATTAATCTAATATCAATGTTTGTTTTATGCTCAAGGTTTTATCTCCTATAATAGTCCACTGGCTAGTTCAGGTTTTCTGGTTGGGTATTTTTAGGTGCAATTGTACCTAGTCCCTTCATATTTTGTCCATAACTCCTCAACAAAGTGTTAATTGGTTCATCTAATAAGCCATTGATTTTTAGGAAGGATTCAATAGTGATTTCCTCCCCCTCTCTTTACAACTCATCAATATTTGCATCATCTACAGTAGTTGTTTCTTGCAACTCATCTCTTACACTTTCTCAATTTTGCTTCTTCTAGGCTTGTTCCAACTAGCCCTTGCCAGTCCTAAACTATTGGGTGATTAAAATACCCTTTTCCTCACTCTAAAATATACTCCAAAACCAAATACACTTTTTTTGTAAAATATCACTCAAAACTGGCTATTTCAGTCTGCCAACTAGGCTTAGTTTGAGGCCATTTACAAAGCAACTCACAATCCCTTGACTTTTGGAACTCCCATGACCCAAAAAAGTCTTAAGACACGACTCAAATGCAAGGATTATTTTATTTTTTTGGTCTCATGATCAACTTTACAATGGTTTTTACAAAACCCTCCTTTCTAGCCCCTTTACCCTAGGGCTTTCTAGAACTCTTACTTTGAAATGTCTCTAGAACCCCAAAATGGTTCAACCACCTTTACTTTGGTTATATTAGATGACTTCAAACATAAAATGCAACTCTTGTTTGGAGAAAACACTAAATCCACCTTGGGAGCAATCACATACCCCTTTTTATGCACTCAAATTTTAGGGAAAACTATGCAAATACTTCTTAAATGGTTTCAACACTCAACTTTTTAAATGGAAATGGTTATTATAGACTCAAACCAACAAGAAAAATCCCAAACTTGAGGTTTCTCAACACTCAACAATCAAATTTCAAAACTATTACCAGCACTTACTACTAGGACAATTTCTAGTTTTAATGGTCAAACTCCCAAACCATACAAAGGACCCCCCACTATTTTTGCATTTTTAAACACTTTTTTTGGATACCTACAATAACCTCTCTCACTTTTTGGAGATCACACTCCATTTTCATTTTACGACACCATCTTGGGTGATGCTAAAACTTGCAATGTCGGCTAGTACAAAGTTGCCAACTACCAAATCTCTCCCACCTTTCCTCATGGGATCGAACTGTCTACTCCATTAGCTCTGTGTGGTTGGGTAAAACCTATCCCCAACCTCATCCTATCCCCTTCAGTGCTTGAACGTTCTTAGGCACGCCAATCCAGAATGTCCCCAAGGGTCACTAAATGCCATAGGGCTGCGATCTTTGACGGGGCATATCTCAGAGCTTGTGCAAGGTATGGATGTGATTCTAGTTCCTACAAGACCATGTTGCAAAGACCTACAATAACCTCTCTCACTTTTTTGAGATCACACTCCATTTTTGTTTTACAATGCCATCTCGGGTGATGCTGAAACTTGCAGTGTGGGCCAGTTCAAAGTTGCCAACTGCCAAATCTCTCTCACCTTTCGTCGTGGGATCGAACTGCCTACTCTGTTAGCTCCGAGTGGCTGGGTAAACCCTATCCCCAACCTCGTCCTATCCCCTTCAGTGCTCAAACGTTCTTAAGCATGCCAATCCGAAATGTCCCCAAGGGTCACTAAATGCCATAGGGCTGCGATCTTTGATGGGGCATATCTCGGAGCTCATGCGAGGTATGGATGGGATTCTAGTTCCTACAGGACCGTGTTGTGAAGACCTACAATAAAATCTCTCACTTTTTGGAGATCACATTCTATTTTCATTTTACAACACCATCTCGGGTGATGCTGAAACTTGTAGTGTTGGCCAGTACAAAGTTGCCAACTGCCAAATCTCTCCCATCTTTCGTCATGGGATCAAACTGTCTCCTCCATTAGCTCCAGGTGGCTGGGTAAACCTTATCCCCAACCTCTTCCTATCCCCTTCAGTGCTCAAACGTTCTCAGGCACGATGAACCAGAATGTCCCTAAGGGTCACTAAATGCCACAGGGCTGTGATCTTTGACGGGGCATATTTCGAAGCTCGTGTGAGGTATGGATGCAATTCCAATTCCTATAGGACCATTTTGTGGAGACCTACAATAACATCTCTCACTTTTTGGAGATCACACTCCATTTTTGTTTTACAACGCCATCTCGGGTGATGCTGAAACTTGCAGTGTGAGCCAGTACAAAGTTGCCAACTGCCAAATCTCTCTCACCTTTCGTCGTGGGATCGAACTATTTCATCTGTTAGCTCCGAGTGGCCGAGTAAACCCTATCCCCAACCTCGTCCTATCCCCTTTAGTGCTTGAACATTCTCAGGCATGCCAATCCGAAATGTCCCCAAGGGTCACTAAATGCCATAGGGCTACGATATTTGATGGGGCATATCTCAGAGCTCGTGCGAGGTATGGATGTGATTCTAGTTCCTACAGGACCATTTTGTGGAGACCTACAATAACCTCTCTCTCTTTTTGGAGATCACATTCTATTTTCATTTTACAACACCATCTCAGATGATGTTGAAACTTGTAGTGTTGGCCAGTACAAAGTTGCCAACTGCCAAATCTCTCTCATCTTTTGTCATGGGATCAAACTGTCTGCTCCATTAGCTCTGGGTGGCTGGGTAAAACCTATCCCCAACCTTGTCTTGTCCCCTTCAATGCTTGAATGTTCTCAGGCACACTGAACCAGAATGTCCCTAAGGGTCACTAAATGCCACAGGGCTGTGATCTTTGACGGGGCATATCTCGAAGCTCGTGTAAGATATGGATGAGATTCCAATTCCTACATGACTATGTTGTAGAGACCTACAATAACCTCTCTCACTTTTTGGAGATCACATTCCATTTTCATTCTACAATGCCATCTCGGGTGATGCTAAAACTTGTAGTGTTGGCCAGTACAAAGTTGCCAACTGCCAAATCTCTCTCATCTTTCGTCATGGGATGAAACTGTCTGCTCCATTAGCTCTGGGTGGCCTGGTAAAACCTATCCCCAACCTTTTCTTGTCCCCTTCAATGCTTGAATTTTCTCTGGCACGCCGAACCAGAATGTCCCTAAGGATCACTAAATGCCACAGGGTTGCGATCTTTGATGGGGCATATCTCGGAGCTCATGCAAGATATGGATGAGATTCCAATTCCTATAGGACTGTGTTGCAGAGACCTATAATAACCTCTCTCACTTTTTGGAGATCACATTTTGTTTTCATTCTACAATGCCATCTCGGGTGATGCTGAAACTTGTAGTGTTGGCCAGTACAAAGTTGCCAACTGCCAAATCTCTCTCATCTTTCGTCATGGGATCAAACTGTCTTCTCCATTAGCTCCGAGTGGCCAAGTAAACCTTATCCCCAACCTCTTCCTATCCCCTTCAGTGCTCGAACGTTCTCAGGCACGCTGAACCAGAATGTCCCTAAGGGTCACTAAATGCCACAGGGCTGCGATCTTTGACGGGGCATATCTCGGAGCTCATGTGAGGTATGCATGCGATTCTAGTTCCTATAGGACCGTGTTGCGGAGACCTACAATAAATTCTCTCACTTTTTGGAGATCACACTTCTTTTTTGTTTTACAATGCCATCTCAGGTGATGCTGAAACTTGCAGTATGGGCCAGTACAAAGTTGCCAACTGCCAAATCTCTCTCACCTTTCGTCGTGGGATTGAACTGTCTGCTCCGTTAGCTCCAAGTGGCCGGGTAAACCCTATCCCTAACCTCATCCTATCCCCTTTAGTGCTCGAACATTCTCAGGCATGCCAATCCGGAATGTCCCCAAGGGTCACTAAATGCCATAGGGCTGCGATCTTTGACGGGGCATATCTCGAAGCTTGTGCGAGGTATGGATGCGATTCTAGTTCCTATAGGACCGTGTTGTGGAGACCTAAAATAACCTCTCTTTCTTTTTGGAGATCACATTCTATTTTCATTTTACAACACCATCTCGGGTGATGCTAAAACTTGTAGTGTTGGCCAGTACAAAGTTGCCAACTGCCAAATCTCTCTCATCTTTCATCGTGGGATCAAACTGTCTACTCCATTAGCTCCGGGTGGCCAGGTAAATGCTATCCCCAACCTTGTCTTGTCCCCTTCAATGCTTGAATGTTCTCAGGCACACCGAACCAGAATGTCCCTAAGGGTCACTAAATGCCACAGGGCTGCAATCTTTGACGGAGCATATCTCAGAGCTCGTGCAAGATATGGATGAGATTCCAATTCCTACAGGACTGTGTTACAGAGACCTACAATAACCTCTCTCACTTTTTGGAGATCACATTCCATTTTAATTCTACAATTCCATCTCGGGTGATGCTGAAACTTGTAGTGTTGGCCAGTACAAAGTTGCCAACTGCCAAATCTCTCTCATCTTTCGTCATGGGATCAAACTGTCTGCTCCATTAGCTTTGGGTGGCCAGGTAAACCTTATCCCCAACCTCTTCCTGTCCCCTTCAGTGCTCAAACATTCTCAGGCACGCTAAACCAGAATGTCCCTAAGGGTCACTAAATGCCACAGGGCTGCGATCTTTGACGGGGCATATCTATGGGCTGTCAATACTTCGACTATACTTTAAGTCAATGATTATCAATATGTGAAAAAATGAAACTCGTTGTATTTTGAAGTACTGAGAAGATGGCCTTGCCCTTCCCCAGGAGTTTTAGAAATGGGAGACATTAGGTAAGAGAGTGAAAATGTTACTATCACTTCAATGCACATGACGCAATTGGAAATGCAAATTTTGATGGTAATCATTTTGTGATAAGGGAGAGACTAGGGATGATCATTGTTACTATCTCTTTAGTAGTGGAATTTTTTTTTCTCTTGAATTTGGTGGTGGGGGATCAGTGGTAAGACTCCTTGGATATTCCTTCTTATGATAGTGACAAGTGTTGCTCTTTGAAAACACTTGTACAATCTTTTTTAAATTATTAGATAAAAATAGAGAATTGTAAGTATTAAACATGATTAGCCTTTAGTTCCTAGAAGATCTTTATTTCCCCATCAATGCATTTAGAAAGTTAAGTTTGAAGAAGATCATAAATAGAAAAAATTAGAGAAGCAATTTAAACATTTATATTGATTGGAAACATGTGAGTCTTGAGTTTCCTCTACCTTTTAAAGAACGTTCCTTAGCTAGCAGACCTAATTCCACATTCCATAAGACTATCATTGTGCTAAAGATTTATGAAACCAACTTCTCTAAGATAAAGCTTCCGGATCAATAATAATCTAGCCTATTGAGGTACATAATACTTCTCAATTAAACTTGTGTTAATTCAGTATTAATTTTGTAATTAACTACAATTTCAGTATCTGTGTATAGGGGGTGACTGAGAAAACTATTTGAGGTCCTATTTGAAAATATATTTGTAAGGATCTCGACCAAGGTTCACAACTTCGATGATTAATACATTCATTCAGGCCAGAACTTCACTACAAAAAAATAATATATAAAAAAGGTAGTGAATAACATCATGTCTAGACCCAAATCAACCAATGAAAGTCAAATTAGCATAATGTGGAACAACAATATATGCATTGAGTGGGTTGTCATAAAAAAGCTTCATAATAAAATTCATGTCTAGAATTAAAAGGCCTTAAAGAACATTTATGCTTGTAACACAAATGGCCATTCAAAACTGAATATGATTACAATATGTGAAATAGCATTACAAGAACTTGTAATGCTCTTGTGAACATCGTGTTAATTCTTGTAAGAATCCCTAAGATGCTTGTTATACTCAAAATTTTACTGAAATTGAATTAATTTTTATTGTGTCAGTTAATTGGCTTAGGGTGATATATGCTTCTTGGATGGAATAATGAGTTCATGATTAACTCTGTATTAAGATTCATAGCATCTTCTAGTTATTTGCAAAGGAAATTTATAAATTACTTGCTAATGTCATATGGTTTTCTTGAGAAAGATGTCTGTGTTCTTATTGATGGGTACTAATGACTATCCACATTTAGTTCTTTAATATCCTATTTGACAAGCTTTCCATAGACATTTCTTTGCCATACTAAGTATTTTTGAAAACATATTTGAGTAGGACTATAGTAGATACTACCAAAAACAACTTCTTTGTAGTTTTTGAGAAATACTAATAAAGCAAAAAAGAACATCTACTAGTTGGTAGACATAATGGCAACTCTCTAGCAATTGAATTTAATTTCATACATGCACATATCTAATTTAATGTCATACACGAAAATATCTAATTTAACGTCATACATGAACAAACATATAATATAAAATGATAACCAATAATGTCATATACATTAACAAACACATAATATATTATGATAACCAATAATGTCGTATATGAACAAACATATCATATATTAACCAATAATGTCATACATCAAATATAGAATGTCATATGTACATCAAATGTGTATCAAATATGTCTCTCATATGCCTATATATATACATGGGGAAGGAAAAAAGTCTCTATATATATGTATCAAATATCTCAACTACATCTTTTCCTTCCCACGAGGGGAAGGAAACAAGTCTCTTGACGTCCTCTGCCATCGTGTGGAGGGAGACAGTGGAGATGATGGGGCCTTCTTGACATGCTCACTTGACCTCTTGTTGAGGCTCTTCTCCAAGTCCAACTAATACAAAGAAAGTAGATATGAATCAATATTTATTATATGTTGAAATCAAATATATGTACTCACAAAATCAATTATTTTCTTACCACCAACAAATAGTCACTCTGTAAGTCCACCTCAAATGCTCGTGGATGATCAGGCGTGACAAGACCCTAAAACAATTCAATAAATATAATCACTTATAAATAACATTAGAAATTTTGAGATTAACTATTATAAACAACAACTAAAATGAAAAAAATTCTTTCATACCTTCGTCAGTGGCTGTGAGCTAGCCACAGCTGCGGCCACTCCACTATCAACAGATTGTCTCAGATGAGGAGGTGTGTCCGACATCATGAGCTGCACGTCATACAATACATGTTATATCTAACATGAAACATGGAATAAATATAATCAAATGAATTAAATTAACATGAAACAACTGTACTTGTGTGAAGCTCGTATGATGTCTCTACTCTGCGTCTGTGGTAAAGGTTGAGGGTCCTGTGGAGAACTGATGCACATGCATATTTTTTTTGGTCAATCCTTAATATGATTACGTAATAAATATATGTATTAATTAAAATGATTAAATTGATACATACCGCAGGACTCGTCGAAGGGACAAAAAATGGGCCTGGAGGATCACTGCTAGGCCCAGGAACACTTTGACCCTAAATTTTGAACAATGTCAATAAATCCTAATTAATTAATCATTCACTATACATATGAAATGTGATCAAATTAGTAATTTACCTATGTGTCAATGCCAAATGTCTCATTCAGGAACTGATTGGTGACAAGCCCATCATCTGCACCATCTTCGACATGAGTGCCAAATGTGCATAGGGATCCACATGAAGTGCACATGTGACCACGACATATAGAAGGCTCCCCCTCAACTAATGGGCTCATGGAATGGATGAGGGTCTGTGTCAAAGCATTAATGGTCCCTAGAGTGTTGGCCTCTACATGTTCCTTCACAACTGAAGGAATAATCACATGCTCACGCTGTGGATGGACCATGGGTGCCCTAACTACATTAGGGTCATGATGTGCTCCGGGCCTCTCAAATGATGACCCATCACCTCTACCCTAGGAGTCTAACATATCAAAATAATTGGGGTTATCCCCAAGGACAAACTCACAATATAATTTCTTCAAAAAATACATGGGGACCTCGTGATTGTTGCAAGGAGGGGCATCAAAAACCATCCACCATCTATCCCAAAAATTATTTCTAATAGCATCATGTATGCACCAATGGATGGGAAATCGTTTAGTACCCTCTCTAACAGTATTTTGCTCACCAGGTTTTCTAAATAATGCACATATACTACCTTTTGGTATTTCCTTTTTTTTAACATCTTCATATGACAATTTATTTGCATAAAATCTTTTTTGTTCATCCCTCTTAGCCCGCCAAATATCTAACTGACCACTAACTGAGGCTATCTAAGTGTTAATGGATTCGAGGGATGATTCCAATTGAGCCCTCATTGGATTGGTTTGTCCGAATTCTTTCAACCGAGCAATGATTCCTTCTAATTCAATTTTGCCTCTCTCTATTTCATTTCTTAGATTTTCTTGTGTGCCTAGTGGAGGTCTTGCAATTGGTTCGGGTTGTGGAATTTGTTCTTCTTCTTGAGGAGGGTTTTGGTTTTGGGGTTCTTGAGGGTTTTGATGTTCTTGTGAATTTTTTTGTTGATTATGAACATTTCTTGATAAAAAATCAATTGAAATTCAAATAAATAAACAAATCTAAATGAAATTTGTAAAAACCCTACAAAAGAATATAAAAAACTTACAAAACAATATGAAAAATATATCAAACAATGCAAAGTTAGGTTTATATCACTTACGACGTTGTTGTGGGTGTGCTTGTGGTCTTGGATTTCATCAATGAGGAGGCATTTTGGCAAATGGTGGTGCAAATGTTGAGTCTTCAACTCGCGTACACGCTGCTCGCTGTAGGAGTAAAAGAAAATGGTAATGAAAATGATGGGTTGCGGGTTTGTAGCCCATCATACATACTTTTTAAATTTTAGAAAGCGCGTACGCGCTATAGCATGTACGCACTATAGCACACACGTGCTATGGCTTGGGTTGCCCAAGCCATAACGCCTGCGCGCTATAGTGCGTGTGCGCTATGGCGCGTACGCGCTGTTTAAAATAGGAAAAAAAAATTTTGTTGTCACCTTTTTGGCACCACAACTCAGTGCATATGCCTAGCTTAGATGCCACCCTTTACTGAGTTTCAAAGTATATAGAGTTGGAGAAATAGGCTAGACCAAAACTATGGTGCCTACTCACTATGCAACCTCTGATGCTCATGTGGCCCCTGTATGATATTAATGCTAATAGACTTGATAAGTTGTAAGAGGGAAATAGAAGGGAAGTTTGGGAAAGAACATGAGGATTCTACTACACCTTCAAGAGCAGCAGGAAAGGAAGGATTAAAGTTGGGGAATTTAGGTCACTGACTAGAAAATGCAATGCTTGAGGACAAGCATTAGTTTACCAGGGGGTAGATGATGAGGCTAATTATTGCCTCTATTTTATGATAGTTTTAAACACTCTATTTTACTTCCACCAAGACATTTGTGAATCTATGTTTTCTTGAATTGATGATTAACCTATGGGTAGATAGTATGTTATATTTTTCCAATATTATATATATAATGTAGTATTTCATATAACCATTAGAATGTGTGTTCTCATGTTTGAATTTAATTTGATAATGCTTATTTGTAACTATCTCTGCATAATAACTAACCTGTTAGCAAAGGGAGTTGAAGATTGTCAGAAGCATTCAAAGGAAAATGTTTAAGACATCCAATAGCATTTGAGAAGAAAAGATGTTAAGCCATAGTGGAAAGAGTCATAATGGTACCAAGGGATAGCCACTAATATGGAGGAGCTATAAAGAACTATTATATTTCTCTGCATTTGTTATTGTGACAAAGCGATTGTGCAAACTTTATTATTCATGCCTTGAGGTGCTATCTTTTCTTCCTTTTTCTCTAGCAGATTTGAAGTGAGTTTTTTTTGCATTTATGTTCTTGAATAAGTGTCAATCTTCTAATTATAGAGATCAGACCAATAGTGTTAAAAAGTTAGAAGAAGGTTTATGACAAGAAACTATTGACTCTTGCAGTGAATTGTTTTTACAGTTCTATGTATTGTTCTCATGTAATTAATTTCTAGAACATAATGAAATAGCTCCTAGTTTACAATATGTGTTAGTAGATTAGATTAGTAGAAGCCAACAAAGGGGGACCACTTGGGAGGTGGATTAGATTAGATTAGTATAGATTTGTTTTCAAGCATCTTTAGTATTGCAGGTAGAAGTTATAAGTTCCTACCTATAGCATCATACTTTGTGAGTGTTCCTGTAGCATCTTTAGGAACAATTATAGTAGATGAACTGAGTTGGAATATATCTCATATTTAATTGCATCTTTAGTATTTATTTTAGTAAAGAGTTAAGTGTGTTAGTTTCTTGTAGCACTAGTGTAAGTTCTTCCCTTGCATTTTACTTCCCTGCAACATAAGGATAATGATTCATTAAGAAACCTAGTGTACATACTATGCCAACCATTTCAAGTATATGTCCTTGGGTTGACAAAATTAAATGCACCTCATGGTGGGAAAAAATAGTCCTTATACCGAATACACTATTCCTAAGTATGGCCTTTGGAAAGATTATCATACACCTATTGTGAGGCAGACCAATTGTTTTTCAAAATGTTGAAGGCTATGTATTTAGGTACAAACCTAACTGCATACTTTTTCACAACCTTATCAATTTGTGACTTTGTTATTTTAGGAATTACTTGGGCTAGAGATGTTTCTCTAATTTTTCTCTCCAAGTTTAGATAATAGTATCATTTCTTCTCAACTCTATCATGTAGACTCTTAGGCATAGAGTTGGCAAGTTCTAGTGGAGTTGTCTTGAATTTTGCCATCATGGCATATATGGCTTCCTCCACTTGATTTTTCTCTACTTTACCCAATTTATTAAAATAAACATGACCAAATCCTGATAGGTTTTTACTATTTCTAATATTTTCACATAAATTTTCCAAATCTGAACGAGGATTATGACTCACCACCTTAAATTGGCTATTGTCGTATGATTGTTTTTTCTCTTTGTTAGACTTGGCTTGTGCCACATACTTCCTTCTTGGTCTCTTTTTCTCTTGACCTCCTTGTTCTATTTTTTTGGTCTTTTCCTTGGCCTTTTCCATAATTACACATGTGTTGGCTCTTGTGGAAGGTGTAGTGGGCTTAGGCTAACTTGGCTTGGCTATCTTCTTAGCTTTAGTCATTGGTTAGACCTTAGCCTTTATCTTCTTTGACTCAATAGGAGTAGGTGATTCCTTGTCTTCTTCTCCCTTAGCATCTTTAGTCTCCTCCTCTTCTTGGTCTTCTCCCATACCTTGTGTCAAAGCTAGAGGTGCATGTGCTTGGGTTTCTTCTTCATCTTCATACTCTTCTTCTTCTTCTTCTTCTTCTTTTGCATCCCTCTCCAAACTTAGCTTTCAACTTCTTTAATATCTTCTCCTTTATCTTCAAAGCTGAAGTAGTCTTCAATTCCATGGTAATTTTGGAATTTACCATCTCATAATTTCCAAATATCTTTGTAGTTTTATCTACTTCTACCAGTAAAGTTGTTATAACTTTAGAGGCTTCATCCACATTGATCTCATAACTTAACGGTCTCAACCAACTCAACCTTGGTGTAGTAGCTTGTACAAATGTATAATCAACATCCAAAAGTAAACATGCATCATCATAGTGTTTCTCAACTAATGATACTTGTATTCTCAATCTTTCCTTCATTGACTTCTTTAAGTCTTCAAAATAACTTGTCATCAAAGATTCAAAGTTCTCTCCTAGTTGCTCAATATACTCACCAATCTACATTGCTATTGATATATTGGTTTTCCATCCTACTATACCAAATAAGGGGAATGTGTTTTGTACATAAAAGAATATGCAAATTAATATGGAACCAAATTTACATTGTGCACTCTTTGTCTTTTTTATTGCTCCAAGGTTCTCCATCAATTGTTGTAATTGTAGCTCAACTAGATCATATGTGTGATCCTTCTTAACAATCTTGTATCCCACATCTATAGATATATAGGGAAAATTGTTCAATCTACTATATTGGTAAAACTTGTGTGATATTACTCTTACAACAAATTCAATCAATGGATCAGTGATTGTATATATTATCATGCCTCTCTTGTTCCAAATAGCTCCAGTATTCTTCTCAATTACTTCCTTCAAATCACTCCTCAGTGTCTTAGGCTAACCTAGGGTTGGGTAACTAGTAGCCCTATAGATTATTCTCTTATTAATTTTAATAGGTCCATTGTCTAGCCATAATGAACTATCATGGATTCGGCTAAGTACTATTCTAATTCACTCTATTTTAAATACATTTAAAAATATAGGGCTTTTGTTAATCCCTTTCTCTCAAAAATTTTGAACTCTTACTTTAAAATGCCATTATCATAGAGTTTTTTTTATGCCTCCCTAATCTCCATATCACCAATGCTACCAATTTTATAGTTATAGCATTTTCTCACATCTTGTACCATTACCACATTTAATGGAATTATCGACAATGCACTAGAAGGATCTTGCTTATAAGAAATATTAGGAATAGCCTTGAAAATAGGTTTCTTGACTTCATTACTTACTATTTGAACATTCAAAACTTCCTTTCCATCTATATTATTTGAACTAGATGCCATAATGTAAAACTAGGTTTTACAAAATTCAAACTACATAGCTTGGCTCTTAATAAATACCTTATGTGATCTGATGAAATGGTGAAGAATCTCTACTCAAATCTTCTCCAACTACTTTGAATGTATTTCCATATCACCTTCTACTCTACTTACTCTTTCTTGAATTTGAAATGATGAAAAATGAGCTAAAATCAATCAAATTCCCTTTGAAAACCTTGCAATACATGTTGAGTGCTTACATAGCTGTAAGCTCGGCATCAACCAATTTTAGGCTCACTTAGCATCCATTAACATTTCACTCACTCAAGAACCACTACAAGCTCAGTATCAACTAGCCAGTTTGTAAGCTCTGCATCTTCTAGTATTTCACTTGGCACACATAGGAAATATTTCATGCTCGGCAACAACATGAAAAAACTAAATATTTATCTTGGAATCCTAACAAAATCTTGCATCTTTATTCATGATAATGTAGTATTTTTAGTATTAGATTCCTTTGAAACTAATGCATGATTTAACCCTTAAATATTAGTCCCACATACCTCTTGATTGCCTAGTTTGATGAGGTGTGATCACCTAACCCATTGGGTGAAGTGATCCCTTTTCAATTTGATGTGTTGTAATCATCCTTTCTCTTCCATGTCTTTTTCATCTCATCTTTGATGTGTTCAACATCTACCTTGCCTTTTCCTTTATCAAATTCACAACTTGGTGCCTTTGACCTAGTTGAACAATATCAATTGATGTGACCAGTCTTCAAATAGTTGAAACATGTGGTTTGACTTAACTACCTTTAGTAGTTGTCACTGAAGTTTCTTCTAATACAATTCTTAGGTACATGCCCATATTCTTGACAATAATTATAGCTATATCTTGTAGTTATAAGATTTGTCATTGTTCCTTACCTTTCTTTGCCTATTTGATGACCACATGGGTTTAGATTTACATTCAAAAGCTCTATTTCCATACTTCTAATAGTTGTAGCAATAACCTTCAAATATTTGTGTGTTCATGGTCCTAGTTCTGCATTCATGTGCTTGATGACCTTTCTTGTTGCACTTATGATAGTGAACCATGCTCTTAGGCTTGACATTCTGATTTGTAGTCTTGCTCCTACACACATTAGTAGTATGTTCTTTCTTACCAAAATTATGACAAGTAGGTTTGGAGTTCTTACCTTTGTTGTTCGTTTCTTCTACAATTTTGGATGACTCTCCTTCTTCGATGCTTGTGTACCCCAGTCTAGATGTATCATTATTGGATCTAGGGGATCTTAATAACTGGTCCAAGTATTTGATGGCTTCATTTGGCTTGTTGAAACTTTTAGCAAATTCCTTTTCTCTCTTTAGGTTACTCTACAATTGTTCATTCTGCAACTTCAATGTAGTTATCTCAATGTCTTTGACATTCAATTCATTTTTGACATTCATCATTTGACTTAAAGTATCTAATTGCATGTTGGAAATCTTGGTTAGCTCTAATGATTTCTCTTCCAGTCTATTGGCCAAAACTCTTTTTTCCTCTTTAATCATAACTTTGTCTTCCATGGCTTTCTTCTTTTGTTTAGTCACCTCACACAGTAGTATACCTTGCAATTCTTGCTCTAACTTGAGATTTCTAATTTTATCAACTTGGGCTCTATTCTTTTCCATTAGATCTACAACTACTACATCAAATTTATTGGAATCTCTATCTGTAAATAGCTTAGTAGTGTTTATCTCTTTGTATTATGTGTCATTCTCCACAATATCAATTTCCTTCCTTCTCTTCAAAGAATTATTTAGGTCTTCTCTTGCTTGATTCAATTGATGTAGAATGAGATGTATTTCAATCTCCTGGTTCTTAATAGTATTTCCCAATTTCTAGACTTCCATTTCAAGATCTTTCCTCAAAGTTGCAAAGCTTCTCTTTCAAAGAAAAAGTCTCTGATACCAATTGTTGGAATTATAATAAGAAAGGTAAACTTCTGAGAGGGAGGTGTGAATCAGTAGTTTAAACTTGGACCCATAAAACTTTCACCACACATACATCTCATACATTCAATGAGAAAACTAAAGTAACATGTAAAACATATACATAAAAATCATGTAAACATATAAGCTACCATACACATATGACACCAAATATGATTACCTAGAAACCCTCCAATGAGAAGGTAGAATTGGGGTGGGGATGACACTCACAAATCTTCACTACTATAGCAATAAAGTGTATCCAATATAGGTTACAATGTTTTGATCATGAGTCATGATCTACCCTGTAAAAGGTCTACCCTGTTAAAGGATTACAAAGACTATAAGGTCTCACCTTATTAGAGGATTTCAAAATCCTATTAGAAGTGTGCCTTGCTAAAGGACTTTAACTTACAACTAAGTAAGCACCCTGTTAAAGGATTTCATATAGCCTGTTAGGACTACTCTGTTAAGAGATTGAGAGTGAAATCACCTTTTAGAATGTCTTAGCATTGATCCTGCAATTAGCACTTGCTTGCTAGATAACAGATCACCTCTAAACAATGTCTTCTTGATCCTTCTCGATCAGATGTCTCTTTGTTGTATCCTTTTCTCTATCCTTTATTCTACTCTAATTGATTTTGCAATATCATTTCACTTCATAACTTCTAAGCCACCATGAATGCTTTTTTTGTGCATGAAAACTTCTCTCTTAGCTCCTTCAATTCCTTACACACTCATAAAGAGTTTCAAGTTTTGTCCTCCTTAAGAAGACTTAGTGACTTAGGGTTAGGCATGAATCTATGATTGAGATTCATCCATTTTTCCATTTAATCCTTCTCATTTTTTGATTAGTTGCATGTAATTGCATAGGGAATCTAGCTAAAGATTCATCCTTATCTCCAAAATATCAAAATTTACCTTTAAGTCAGCTCAAAAATGGTTTACATAGTTGTTTGTGCCTTTACAAACAAAAATTTCAAAACTATGTCACTTGGCATCTAAAGTCTCTGATACTTGGCATACACTAAGCTTTTTGTTATGACTCGACACTTATATTGCTTGACATCCACTATTTACTTAGCTCGTGTGTTACTTGGCATATACTTTTTGCTTAGCACTTGAGTGACTTGGCACATGAGTGGCTCAAAACTCACTATGACTCGACATGGTCTAACATATACATGTTGTGCTTAACATGTACTACTAGTTTGGTATGAACTAAGTAAATAATTTAAGTGTGTTGACACTCACATGTCAAAACTAATTTGAGATCAATAGCTAACATCATCTGACAACTTCTCTAGTATAGATAATGGCTGATACAACCCTGTATTCTGCTTTTCTCCTTTGTCCATCTGACATACTCTGTAACTCTGTACAAACTTCTTCACATCTTTCTGCAATTGTGGCTAGTAATAATACTTAGCAACTAAAGCAATGATTTTATCTCTAGCAAAACATCCAGCCAATCCTCCAACATGCTTCTCCTTGATGAGATTCTCTCTCATTGAACTTCTTGGAATGCACAACTTGCTTCCTTTAAATAACATACTATCCTGGATCATGAAATCTAACCACTTTGTCTTGTCAAGTGTGACAGGTTCTGTACAAGCCTTCTACACTTCAACAAAATCAAGATCTTTTGGATACAAAGTACTGAGTTTCTTGAACCCAACCACTTCTATCTGCATTTTTGTCATAAAAATTTGTCTTCTACTAAGAACATTTGTAACTCTATTAGACTTCTCACTCTTGTGTTTCAAAACAAATGTATAACTTTGTAAAAACTCAACCCACTTCAAATGCCTTTGGTTCAATTTTCCTTGACTATTCAAATATTACAAATCTTGATGATCAGTATACAAAAAAACTCCTTAGGGAGAAGATAATGTCTCCACTTCTTCAATGCTTGAACTATAGCATAAAATTCCTGATCATAAATAGAATATTTTCTTTTTGCATCATTCAATTCCTCACTGAAATAAGCAACAGGTCTACCTTCTTGGCTCATAACAACTCCTATTATGGTACTAGTAGCATCAAAGTCTACTCAAAAGACCTTGTTAAAATTTGGAAGTGCTAAAACAAGTTGCTCAGTAACTTTTTGTTTCAACATATTAAAACTCTTGCCTACTCCTACAGTCCACTTGAATTATTTCATACCCCTCTCATTGTTTCAGTCAGTGGTCCACAAATACTACTAAAACCTCTTATGAACTTTTTATAAAAACTATTCAGTCTATGAAAAGATCTTACCTCTGTTACACTCCTTCGAGTAGGCCATTCAAGGATAGCCTTCACTTTCTCTAGGTCCATTTTTAGACCTTATGTTGAGACTACAAATCCTAGGTACACCAACTCCTTCTTTACAAAACTGCACTTCTTCAAGTTTATCAACAACTTTTCTTCCCTCAAAGTATCAAAAACCTTGTGAATGTGAATCAAATGCTCCTCCAATGTCTTACTAAAGATCAATATATCATGTACGTAAACAATGAAAAACTTACCTAGAAACTCCTTTAGTACCTCATTGATGAACCAGATGAAAGTTCTCAGTGCATTGGTTAGCCTAAAAGGTATGACTAACCACTCATATAGTCCTTCTTTGGTCTTGAAAGTAGTCTTCCACTCATCACCTTCTCTAATACATATTTGATGGTACCCACTCTTCAAATCTATCTTTGTGAAATACTCAACTCTACTCAAATAGTCCATAATATCATCCATCCTTGCCAATAGAAATCTATTCTTGATTGTGATCTTTTTTATAGCATAAGAATCTGTGCACATCCTCCATTCTCCATTCTTCTTTGGTGCTAATATTTCTAGTATAACACATGGACTCATACTCTCTCGAATCAACCCCTTTTGCAACAACTTGTGAACTTGTCTGTTCAACTCCACTTTATGTTGGTGTCATTCTATGTGCTACCTTGTTTGGAAAACTAGCTGTAGGAACTAAATCCATCTAGTGATTGATCCTCCTCATTGGGGGTAATCCATTAGGTACATTATCTAATACAATATTAGAAAATGCTCCCAACATAGCTACAACTTCTGCAGGCACCTCCTCTACTTCTTCTTTACTATCTTTAGGAATTATAGAAAAACACATATGCTCACACTTCATACCTTTGAGAAACTCTTTTCCATCAACAAAACATATTCTAGCAGTACTACATATGCTTTCTTCTTTCTACTTCAATGGCTTCAACTTATGTTTCACTCCATCCTTTGTTAGAGTGTAGGTATTTTCTCACCCATCGTGTACAACATGCCTATAAAACTACCATGGCCTACCCAACAACATATGATATATGTGCATAGGTATGATATCACAAAGTACCTCATCTTGGTAGCTTCCAATCTTGAACTTCACTAAGCACTGCTCATTGACGATGATCTTGTGGTCATCTTGCACCCTAGCAATGCGGTATGGACACAGATGTTTCTACCTCTTCAACTTGGTGACCATCATTTCTGACACCACATTGTCAGTACTTCCACCATCAATGATCACATCACAACACTTATCTTCACATCTGCACCCTATGTGAAACAAGCTCCTTCTTTGTTTAGGTTCATTCTCACCACTCAATAGGACACTTCTATTAACTAGGACTTCTCTTTCAACATCTTCAAAATGTGATGATCTAGCATCTTCATCAACATGTACAACTCTGGTCAGGCCTTATGTTCTTTAATCTATCCTTCCTTGGCATTGGGTACATTCAAATGCTCTATTCCCTTCTCCATAGTGAAAACATTTTCCACTAAAGTTTTCTCTTCTAGATTCTTGTCCTCTGCCTCTTCCTCTTTGATCTCTATTGTTCTGATCATGAAAATGATTGGAATTGTCTCCCCTCTGGTTCTAACTGCTACTTCTAGCCTCATCCTTGTTCTTCTAATCATCATTACAACCTCCATAAGATTTTCTACTAGATCTTCCATTGTGTCCTCTTCCACTATTCTTGTTATCAAACTTCTTGCTTAGTTTCTCCTCAACCCTTAGGGAAAACTAGTATGCCTCCTCAATATTGGTCACTCAAACAAGACTCATCTCATCTCAAATGTTTAGTCATAACCCATTAAGATAATGGACAACTTTCTCCTTTTTAGGTTCTACATGACCAGTTCTAATGAGAACTCGGTAGAACTCTTTGATATACTCTTGAAAAAATTTTCCCGCTTGCTTCAACCCTTGCATTTTTTCAACAAATAAAGCTCATAATCCATGGGATGAATTGTTGCTTCAGTTTAGATATCATCCATTCCCATCTGGTGATTTTTTCCTTTCCCTTTCTATTTGGATCCAACTGAACCTCCTGCCACCAGCTCTTTGCATGCTCCTTCAATTTTTCTTTCACAAACTTGACCTTATCAAGATCATAAATATCTTCATACTCAAAGTACTCCTCTAGTTCATTGATCCAATCAATTAGCTCCTCTAGGTTAAGATTTCTCGAGAATGTGGGAACCTCAAACTTAGGTCTTTTTCTAATCTTGGAGATGGCCCTAAAAAGCCTCTCTTCCTTTTGGTTTAAAATTTCCTTTGCTTCAACATTTTCTTCTACTTTATCCTCATCCTCACTTTCATCTCTTATGGGAAGATTTATTCCTCTATGCATTTGTTCTTCCAATTTTTGCATTTGTCTTTGGAGGGCTCTCAAACCCTTAGGTGTAACACCTATAGCTCTTTTGCCATGCTCTCTTTATGGAGGCATTTTCACGCTTTCATTGAAACCCTAGAGCAAACTGCCTCACAATCGGCGATCTATCTACACGCTCAACCCAAACCATAGTCATGGTGTGAACTTCCTCACAATTAGTGATCTATCCACACACTCAAAACTCTAGCTCTAATACCACTTGATGAAGGGTGCTCCCCTTAATACCATAAACTCATAACAAAAATAAAGAAACAACAAAAAATATGACAATAAATTATGGACTTCTTATTTGTGTCACACATGCGAAATTACAAAATTCACAAGTACAATATGCTAACCCACATGGGTGCCTTAATTACAATAATTTGTAAGACAAGCTATGAATTATAACCCAAAGCTATCCTAGACAATGTTCCAACCTTTCTTAAATAGGCAATTTTATGCCACTTGAGAAGGTTCTAGACAATGAAACTTAATACCTAGGGTCAATAGACCCTAACAATACATATAGAGTCGGCCAAATACATCTTTGTCAATTATTTTAGAAATTTCAAGTAGCCCAACTTTAAAAGGCCATAGCTCATGAACTGTTGCTCTAATTGGCTATTATAACCACTTTTTGAAAATTCCAACTCTTGATTTATAGGCTTAAAATTGTGCCAACACCCTTTCGTCGAGTTTTTGGACCTCATTTAGGCACTTTAAGGCCTCCAATGGTGAGCCTGAAGATTTTATCTACAAATTTTTCCATAGAAAATCTACAATAACTTCCTTGATACTTAAGCTTGAGAAATGAGATTTTTATGGTAAGCTTACAACTTTAAAATCAACCTTCCTATAAAAAATGAGAACATTCTGAGCTTGTATGACAAACTTACTAAAAATAGCAAATTCCCATAAATAGTAATCACTCTATCTACTAGTCCTTATTAAAATAGAAAAGACCAAAAATAAAATACTTTTGGGTGATGCAAGATTGCTCTTACACCTAGGATGCTCCTACATCAGATTATAAAAAGGATCATTGAATACTTAGAAGTAAAGGAAATGAAAAAGCAAAAAAATTATGAAAAAAAGAAGCCAAAGATCAAGCAAGGAGTTTGAAGGAGGAAGAAGTAGCAAAAATTGCAGAGGATGAGAGACTCTAGAAACAGGAGGACAAAATAGTGGTAGAAGCAACTCTAGCTCAAAAAAGGCATAAGAGAAAGAAGAGATACTTTTACAAAAAGAAAGGTCCAAGTTGTGAACTACATCTTCTTCAGTTGTCTCCAATAAAATTCTTGGCATTTCAGAAGATGATGTTGAGAGTTCATGTTTATCCTTGGAAGTTGAACAACTAAGAAATCTTTGTGAGAAAATAGAGAACAAAGAAGAATATGATAAATCCCAACTATTGAGGGATGCATTGGTGAATAATGATGATGTAAATAAGTCCAAAAAGAGTTTACATCAAAATGGTTCTATATAGGAAAATCCCACTGATCTAGGAGTAGAAAGGTAGGCAAAAGAAAAAAAGTTTTCTTGACAATTAAGAGAAGAAAGAAAACCCTCATAGCAAAGAAGAGATTGAATTATTGCAAAATATCCTAAGGGAACCTCATAAAGATCAGAAGTAAAAGAAAAATATATTGGTACTAAGAGGATAGTGGAGGAGATTCTTAAAGCTATAAAGACTATTCTTTTGTGGTAGCCTGATACTACAAAAGTATTTGATTTTTTCTTTGAAAAATGGAAGCCTGTAAATACTATTTTATCCCCTTTAACCACTAGAGAATAATTTGTAGGTGTTCCTATAAATGGGAGTGACAATGCTATGGGTGTTGAGAAAAAAGAAAAATGTAAAATTGAGCAAAAAGAAAGTTGTCGTAGCAATCAAAATACTAATGAAAAAGAGATTCCTAGAAGAGGCTTCCAGTCTGCTTCAAATGGATTTTTGGTAGCCAGTGAGAAGGAGTCCTAGTATGTTGTACATGAAAGAGATCTTGTTTAGGAACTGAAGACATATCCAAAAGACACACCTTAGAGATGGGAAAGAGTTGTAACTATAGTTCTAGGAAAGAGCACAATTCAATACATGACAAATTTTTTTGAGTTGGAGGATAACTTTAGGAACATGAAGAATGTTGAGTAGGTTTTTAGGTAAACCTTTGTAAAGGTAAACAAAGGTGAGGTGATTGTTAGTCACTCAATGAGATGATTTTGTAGATTCACGTGATGAGCATTAGGCTTTTATTGCCCAAGATTCGTCCATGATATTAGAGAATACAACGTTCCTCTTTTAGATATTTCTCTTTTTCTAGTGGTGACTAATAACTTCCCTATTGTGAATATATCACATTCATTTTTTCTCAAAAGCTTAACTTTTTTTAGCGTTGCAACCTATGTCTACATATTGAGGCTAGATGAACTTCTATTTACCAATGTTGAAAACTCTCTTAGTGTTTAATTGATACAAATGTGTAATTTTTAAAAATGTGTGAAGCTCTTTAGGGTTTCTAAAGTCTCTTTCAAATCATCTTTGAGGTCACAACATATTGGTTGACTAGCTGGTTCACAATTGTCTTGTATGACGTCTAGGCAAAAATTTTATCTAATCATGGGAAGTCATTAAATTGATTGAGATTTTCACTTGTCTATGTCATCTAATAATCATTGAGTGGAAAAAAATTTGTATTTTGTATTTGTTTTCATGCTATGCATTGGATGTGGTTTTCTTTTTCAATGAAGTCCATTTGGCAATGGTTAAGGTTGGCAGCTCAATGATGAATAGAATATTCATACTTAAATGGAGTTAGTTAAAATTCATTTAGTACAATTGTACTCTAAGCTTTGTGACTATCTTTGGTTGTCTAGATCTATTGGTGTCAACAATCCTCTACTTTGTTTTGCTTCTTGTTGAGTTTCTAAATTTGTTGCACCTCAATCCAATTTACACAAAAAATAAATTCCTAGCACAAATGTAACATGCTAAAATATACAAAGATTACTACACATATCATAAATAATATTTAGTGAAATAATAGTATTGTATTTCTAAGTAATAGGAAGGGTAGGGTTAAAGTAACAATATCAAGGATTTTCATTTTCCACATGAGCAATAACATGTGAATACGATATAGAAAAGTAATTCCTTCTGCGAATGTAACATGTTAGAGACAATATATTGGCAAAATATTTGAAGATTTCAATTCATGTCCTACAAAATGTTCACTCTATTATTAGAGCTATTTTAAGAGAAGTGTGTACAAAGACAATATCAAGCTGATAGGAATTCATATGCTATGTGGTAGTGTGTTGAGTCGAAGGGTTGTGCATTTGCTAGCAATATTTGATTGAAACCTACTAATAAGTGAAGAAGAATGTCTACAAAAACCAATAGAGCATTGCAAATGTGTACAAGAATAAGGAGAAATTATTTTTTGAGGGTCGCTAAAGCAATCTAGAAGTAATATTGTGTAAGTTGTAATGTATTAAAATAGCTAGTAAATTGGGAAAAAATTAAAATAGGAGGTTGAAAATAAATGATTGTGTTATAATTATATGGGGTGGAAACTAAGAGTTATTTCTTGGATAAAGTTGTAAGTTATTTGTGGGTCCAACAAGTTAGTAGGATGTACCTAAGCATTGATATCTCAATAAGGATGGAGCAAGATCTAAAATTATGTAAATAGTTTCAAAAGACCTTAAGGAGGACCTCCAATAGATTCACCATGGTTTTAGGTGAGAATAATAGAGCTTCTTATAATTTACCATAGATTTACTCAAACTCAACAAGGGGACCACTAATAGTATTTCAAATAGTCGCAGTTAATAGATGGGAATGAGAAGACCCATAGCTAGGTAAGATCTTAGTGTAAATTGACCATACACCGACCCTATCAAAATGGGATAGTCTTAATCTATGTTAAATTTATGTGAAGCAATTTCAATAGTCGCAAATACTAAATATCAAAGAATAATCACATAACTCCAAGTAAGGCAGGGTATTTATCAATTTCAATACACTCTTGCCTAGTTGAGCATAAGTATATATATCTTAATAGAGAGGCATGTCTTGAGTGGACGTATCTCGTAAAAGAGGAGACATGTCCACATAAGACATATCTCTTCACAAACTATGATTAACTATGCAAATAAACCAATTTTTGATTGGTATTTATTATTTAGTTTAAATTTAATCACCTCTATATAATGTCACCAATTTCCATTGAATCAGACTTGATCTTATTATATGTATACTTATGAGGTGATTACATAATCATGGTGTGGTCAATATAAGAACATGAAATGTTGAATAATAAAATGGATAAAGATAAATGCATTATTTTGTTATTTTTGGTCAATTTATTTGACTATACTATATATGACCACTACTAGTCCATCATTTAGATTACATGTAGACTAGTTAGATTATTATTATTAGAAGAAATGAGGTGAAAAATAATGAAATTTATAAGAAATTTTGTTTTGTTTGTGAGGGGAGGTTCTCAAGAGGGAAATATGAACAAGTCAATGGAATGACAAATGGGTGAAAACATTTAGAAAGATAAAGAAATGATGGAACTAAGATAAATTATACATTTTAAGATATGTTGTATAAGATTGAATCAATACCTTGTATTGAAAGATTGAAACAATACCTTGTATTGAAAGATTGAAAATGTGGCCAAAGGGCAATTGGTTTAATGGAGAAGTTCATGTTGTAAGCATCTAGACGGTGGTGAATTTAGAGCTTCCTCAATGCAAAAAGAAGGTTGAAAGTGTGACTCCCAAGCAAAGATCTCTTTGAAGTAGGGGGTATATGCTCAACAAATTCAAGTATGTACATGCTATTAATTTTAGGGAGGTGCCTTTTTAGTAGACAACCTATCATACAGGTTCATAAAACTAAATTTGAAAGAACAATGATGCTGGTAAAAGGAATATGAACTAGAATACCATTCAATGTTGAGGCTAAGTATTGTGAAAGATAAATGTCACAACTTTATTAATATTGATGTTAAAAACTTATATGTTGTTAGTAGAGAGGATATATATTTCAATTTTGGAGAAAAAGATGAGAGTGAGGATTACAAGCACAACAAACCTATGGCTTAAGTTTTTTTCATTTTCCTACTATGATTTTGATATCTATGCATGTGTAAATGATAAATAAATTTGAGTAAAGTTATCCACAAGTTCAAGTGTAGATGACATTTTATAGCTAATAATTACATGTATGTTTAGATTTGTGCTTTTCCCACCACTAAGAAAATCTATATTTTACATCTCTTACATATAAAAACAAGTATTATTATAAAACAAAATTTGAGGTATTTTGGGATTGAAAGTTCTTGCAAGAAAATTAGATGGAGTAGATAGAGAAATCGATGAAAAGTGATGATTGCAAGTTTTGTTCAAATAAATTCAAATAGTTTTATATGTAGAATCAAATGTTAGGGTAAGAGGCAATTTCATACATAGAATATGTTAGTGTTACCAAGAGAATATATAAGATGTCAAATTTTTGGTAGAAATGCATAACATTAGATGTTATATTATCATTCAATCACCTACATCAATGTACATTGATAAAACATTATTAAAATCATATGTGGGCAAGAAATCCTTTTCTAAAATCTTAATTTTTTAAACTGTATTGCTTATGTGCATTTTTGTATTGGATTTAGTGATAATACAAAAATGATAAAGATTTACGGGTCTAGACACAAAGATGATTGTTAATGACCATAGCACAATCTTTAGAGAGGTTAGAAGGCCTCCAAAACATGAACTACAAAGAAAGGAGGGTACAATATGACACAATTTTTGTTGTTAGATTATCAATTCTTTCTAAATAAGAATCAAACTTCAATAAGAATAACTTCATAACTCAATTTGGAAGTGGTAAATCTTTAAAAAGACAATAATTGAAAAGGCATAATCCACCTCAATGTTGTTCTCCTTGGATAGGAATTTGATTTGAAGCCAAGAAGTGTGAATTTGAGATCCACCTTCCATCCCAAATCAATATAGTCAAGTGTATTAATAATGGTCTAATCTTGTTGAAGGAACCTAATTTGATGGAATTAAATCTTGTTGAAAAGGTCATGGATAGCCAAAATAAAGGATTTGGATAAAAATGTGAGATCATATTTAATCAATTTCTGTACTAAAATAAATCCGTTTGGTTGTAGACAAGTTTTTAAGAAGAAAAATGTATAAGATAATCAAGAGATATAGAATGCTAGTTGATATTTTTGAGTGGAGGTAGTAGAATTTGGTCAAATTTTCTTTCTCGTGTCCAAGTTAAATAAATATACTTTTGGTGTAATTTTGTATTCACTAATTACACTTTATTTAAGCTTACTTAAGATGATGCATTGCATACTAGTTCACATATATAAGACATTAGAGTTTGCACCTATATTAAACACATGGTGTAGGAGAACTACACTTTGGGTGGTGATAATTGTTACCTCATTCCACTTTACGTGTGAGATCCACTGTGAGATCTGCCTTTAGTACACGTATCACATTATCATCCTCATCATATTGTGCATACTTCATTGCATAATGAAGGGTGATTAATTTTTGTTGGACCATGTGACTTATATAAGCAAACCTAGTTGTTGAGATTATGTGTTCAAACATTACATAATATTATTTATATTGTGTAACCTAGATGGACGTGCAATATGGAAAGATTCCCCTAAAATATTCTTGATGACTTGTATCGACACATTGTGATAACATTAGATGTAATTATTTAATATTAGAAAAAATAATTACTTATCCAATATTAAATGAGTCAATTAGGGTTTGGTAGCCCATAGTTTATGTAATACTACATGATGGTTTTATTGGAAGAATGACATGAGATGTGTGACTTTGAATGCTTTTTCACATAGATTGCTTGGTTCTTGCTATGAATTTGAAGGCTTCCATTGTTGTATTGCAATGAAAGTTTGTTGAATTATACATGGTGATAGAATTTTGGAGGCTGAGTTTTTTCCTTGGTCAACTTGCTCTTTCCTATCCCACCACCCATTGTCACTATTCTCCACCTCCAACATTTACGAGGCCATCAGACTTATAAGATACAACATGACAGCTGATGTGGAGGGTTTTCAAGTTGAGCTCTTCAAGCTTGGTACCACGATCCTATGCCCTTATCTCTCTACACTCTTCAATAGAGTGGTTTGTTTTGGCTTTCTGGATTCATGGTCAAGACACATTATTCACCTAATCCATAAGTCTAGACCGGCTTCCAATTAGGGATAACTTTAAGAAACCACCCTTTAGAAAAAAGTACAAAATTTTAGCGACTCAAACATTCATTTAAGAGGAAAAAATTAATTTCTATTGGCAAATAAATTTTTTTAGTAGGAAAAATATTTAATTTTATTGGCAATTTTTTTTTCCAATCGTATGAAAATTCTATAAAATCATGGTGAATCTTTCATTATTGATGAAAATGTGGACATAAGTATACATTCCTAGAAATCATGATTTATATTTATTATTATATGGAACCTAACTAATTATCAAACTTGAAGATCAAATTAGCCTACTTTTATCATTACAATTTCTCTCTAAATTATTGAATGGTGGCTTGGAGACAACACCCCTATTATTTATAACTATTAAATGATCCTAAATCAAAGGCCTAAATCTATTTTAGGCTAAACTAATAAATGATCAAAAGTTTCATGAAAATTTGTGCAACCTAACTTAAATTGTTAACAAATTTTGGTGAATATGGCCATCGATCAAAGAAAGCATTGGAAATTATAGGCAAAAATATCTAATCTACTAGATGGAAAAATTAGATTCCATTGGTGAACTCATCACTAAAATAAAAATGATTCTATATCATTATTGGTGATTGGCCCAAGTAAGGGACTCAATTTTAGTAATGTGTAGGTGATATGAACACCCCAAAAGAGAAAAAAATGAGCCAAATTTGGGGTCCCATATGATTGAGCACCATTGGGGTGAAGTAGGGCTATCCTCTCTTGCCCACCTTGTTTGGGATCTACATTGATGAGCGTGAGGCCTTTCTAAGTGACTCCTCACTTTGGGTGATGGTTGTCATCTACACCAGGTATTGATCTCCATCCTTCTCTTTGCTAATGATTTAGTTCTTCTTACTTCTTCACCTGAGGGTCTTTAGAAGCTTCTGGATAGACTTGCATCTTTTTGTGACATGAGACAACTGGTCATGAACCTTCAGAAGACTTGTGTTATGGTCTTCAATAGTCTAAAGACCTCACATCTCCATTTTCACTTCCAAGGTTAGGAAGTTAAGATTACATAATCTTACACATACCTTGGGGTTAAGTTTTCCAGATCTTGTTTTAGCTTGAGATCTACCATTCAACCTTTGATCAGTAAAGGGTCAGGTTCCCTTGCCATGCTTGAGAGATAGTGCTTTAGACACCATGTTCAAGACACATTGTCTAAGCTATCCCTCCTAGATTCCTTAGTAAGACCCACATTTCTCTATGGTTTTGTGGTATGGGGTCCTTCCCTTCTAGACTTAGATTGGGCCATGATTGAGTGCACCTAGACTTTGCTTCTCTATCAGATTATCAAATGTCATAGATCTACCCCCCACAGTGTTATTTTGGTTGAGTTTGGAGCTCACCCATTTAGGCTTGCAACCATGTTGACCTGATCTGGTTTCTTCACCATCTTTGTGACTTTGAAGACTCAACTGAAGGCCAACACAAATACCCTTACTTAGCCTACTGCTCTTTAGTTGCTATTACAGACTCCAATCCAACCACTAGAGCCTACTATTGATATGCTTAGGCTACTATCCTATTGAGATGAGTTGGGATTGACATCGACCATCTCCCTCCCTACTAGTTCTCATTGGACTCTCCTGCTCATCTCCTTCCCTCTTGATAGGAGTTGAATGGACATGTCAAACTTGAAATCTATAGGTAGTATATTATACGAACCTAGGTTGATCCTCTAGGGGGACTACATTGGAGGATGGAATTTTATGTCAAGCACTTCTTAGATATTCAAGATGGGATTATTGGACACACACCCTACATATTTCCCTTGGTTCCTTTAGGGTGGGCTCACACTAACTCTGGATCTAGGTCAATCACCATATTGCTAGAGAGAATTGAGTTTGTAGTCTTTGTACCTTAGTAGAGGCAGAATTTGAGATCCATTTCCTTTTTAGATGCCCCATATACTATGAGATTAGAGGGAGATTTTATTGTCTATTTAGAGATTGCAAATTCCTCTCAGATTTCTTCAAGTACACAGATTAGCATTGCATTGTGCTCTATCTTCATGAGTCCTTACAACTTTGCAACCATACTTTATAGCTATCATTTCCCATGAGTCAAACCCAGGCACAACTTATTATGACCTTATTCTTGCCCTTATCTCTTGATCAAGGTGTGAAGTGACTGTGCATTCTAGATTGGGGACCTCTTCATTAGTGACACTCCTCTCGTAGCCCTCAGCCACTCCACAAGGCTTCTAATAGTTGCTGGTTGTATTAGTCGTTGTTGAACTTTTTCCCTTTGAAGACATATACCTAATCTTTTCTACATTGTCTCATGTGTTCTTCTTCATTTATTATGCTTGTTCTTTTGTGGACACCTTTTGGTGCTCTGTTTGTTCACTAACTTCTTGGGTTGTAAGCTTCTAGTCCCATAGACCCAAGTTATGGTGTAGTGCCTCTCGTGTTTATAGTCTATACCTTGTCTATTTTGATTCGATAGATACTTGATACTCTTATTTTATGTACTTTGAGATGACCTAAGGGTCAAATGTTATACTTTGATTTAGTACCATAGATGCTTTACTACTATGCTGTTTAGTTTATCATATTTGCATGTTGATGCCATTTTGAGATGATAATAGATCTATGATGATATCTAAATATCTAGTATTTGGACATATTTTCTGATTATGTTATGTGATGGATTTAATGCTATGGTTATTTACTTCATTCTTGTATCTTTATGCTTTATGCGAACATGAGTGATGTAAATGGATTAATTAGGTATTTAACACATTTTACTTCAGCTATGATATTATATGCAATTGCACTTGATCGTGTGTTTTAGTGTGTAGGAATTATATCCCTAGTAGTGGCACGTAGAGTTAGTGATTCAACTATTCATATTTTACCAATGTCATTCCTATATGGTCAACACATCCTTATTTAATTGTTTTAAATTAAAAAAATTCAGTGATTATTAAATCCGAACTCATCTACATTATGTGATTAGACTAGTGAGGATGTTTGTGCATTTAGAGGTTTGGATTGTCAGGAAAGTTGTCTAGTGATTTCTGTGATTTTGGGTTTTTGAGCTTTAAATCTTCTTGAATTTAATTTCTCGTAGCTTTGCCTTAGGTGAATTCTTGATATGAGGAATAACCTATTTTCATTTGGATTGTTTTAGAGTATAGCTACTTTGACTGGATATTTGTCCTAATTGACTATTAACTCAAAAAGTGAATAAGATTGAAAAAAGGATTTTATTATTCACTTCTCACTTTTTGAAAATAGAAATTTGAGAGATTTTTTGAAATCCTCTTTCTAAAGGATTGGACTTTTGTTCATTTTGAGAGCTGTGAGCATGGGATCTTTGTGAGGTTGGTCTTGTTGGATCCAAATCGGGTAGACCTTGCTTTGCCATGATTTTTGACAACTTCGATGATTGTTTTATTTAATTGTGCAAGTTTTAGTTTTTGCCCCTTTTGTTGTTAGGTAGGGCCTTCCCATTTTATTATTTCTACTTCATTTTAGGTTCTATTTTTAGTAGCCATTCGGTTAGAGGTAGAGAACTAGTGTTCTCCTCCATTTCTGTTTGCTAGTTCTGCCTAGTTGGTCAAGTATGAACATTTTCTCAATTTTTGGGATGGGGGTTTGGGGTTTTGCATCGTTATGCTAGCCATTTTTATGTATAGTGTCTGATCCCAAATATTATTGGATTTTTAGGGGTTTTGTACCCATAGACCAAATGGATTTTAATTTTGAAGTTTTCCATTTTTTGGGGGTTTTACCTCATTTTGCATACCACCCTATTTTCTAAAGTTTTCTTGGCACAATGTGAGTTGTAGACCTAAATGATCCATTTGGATGTCAGTCTGACCACTGTTGCACTTTTAAGTTGCATTGGGATACGTGTTGCATCTGTCCTTCTGATTCTATTTTTAGTTGAGTGACTTTCTGCATTGTTTTCTCATCCAGTCCTTGTGTTATGATCTTCATGATGGTGGTGTGCCACACATGAGTATGTGTGCGTACATTTATCAAGTGACTTGTGAGTCTAGATATTCTGTGGTACTTCCAGAAATAAGATCATTATGGTTGGGTTGGGAATATGCATGCCTACAAGCACTCATTGTTGGATGAGCATGGGTAGGGTAGGATAGCATATGGAGGGGGCTTCTATCTCACAGTCTAGTGACCATTGCCCAGAGGGTTGGTAGAGGAAGTTTTAAGTAAGTGATAACAAAATAAAACACTTGGTTGTAATAAATTTTAATATAATAAAATAATGCTTTAGTGTGAGAGCCTTCCGTTGGGAAGGTGAGTCTGCACAGGTCTGAGCTTGGGCTTGTCAATGCCAAGTGACTCTCCATGATGTTAGGCCCTACTTGGTAGCCCATTGAGTGTCTAACCAGGACTTGCAGTTTATGCATTGTCTATATCTTGGATTCAATCATCATACTATCTAGCATGTGTGTTAGCCATGGATGTTTGCTTGTGTGTGTTTTTGGTTGGATCATTATCTCCATCAACATGGCTGGAGACGTTTTCTTGTGTGTGTTTGTGGTTGGATCATTATCTTCGTTAGCATGACAAGAGTGGACCTACGAGTTTCATGTGGCTGGGAGGCATAGCTACCCATAATGCTGCTAGGGACCGATGTACAAAGATGACATATTGTTCTAGTGTGACCATTGCTAGATGTTTTCACTTGGTACTCTGGGTTCTAGGGTATGCTTTCTTGTGATTTATGCTTTCATTGGGATGCTCGTATATCATGGTTAGATGATGTTAGTTATTGTTGCAATTCTTTATTATGATGATTAGCATATGATAGATGATGTTGTTTGTTTTGTAGGATTTCTTATGCTTTGCATTTAACATGTTAGATTTCCTTATGCTTATGTTGTAGCATGTTTTAGTAGTGACATCCCTATATGATATTATCAATGATCTGATTGGTAGCTTGGGATGTTATGTGCGGGCGATGGCTAGGGCCGATGATGGTCTTATGATGCTATTATGGTTGGGAGGAACTGCGTACTTAGTTTGGTTATGTTGTTCATTGTGATGTTTCCTTCTATACTTTCTTTCATGGTAGATGGTTGGATGTTGTGTCCTTATTGTCTTATGTTCAAGTGTCTATACCTCAACTTGTGGATCTAGTACTCCCTAGTATGGAGGTTCTAACCCTTCTTTTGCCTTGAGATTTCTCATAGTCTGGCTTATAACCTTTTTGGGCGACCATGTTCCAACATGAGGTGATACTGTTATAGTATTGCATGCCTTAAGAGAAACTATTGTACAATACGAGAAAGTATTGCAAGACCATTTGATAATTATTGTGTGATACTGGTAAAGTATTGCATGGTCATTGGAGAAGTATCGTTCAGTCCCTAAAAGTATCGTACAATACTGGTAAAGTAATATACAGTGCTACATTAATGTATCGCCTAGTATTTGTAAAAACCTATCCAGGCGGACAATGAGCACTTTTCGGTTTGAATCAAACTTTTTGGGAAGTGTTTTGGCTACCCTCTTAAGTGATCTTCAATTCTTTGGTGTTGCATTTTGAATTCAGAATGTTTCAATTTGGACTAAGTTATGTGTCTTCTATTGTCAGTCATTTTGGTTAGTAGTGGCATATGGAGATCCATTTGTGTTATGATGTTTGGTTAGTCTTTTGTTGCGATCTTTGTGATGCTTGTATGTTGTTTCCGAGTGCATTCATTCTTGTTTTTAAATTTTTATTATTATCTTGGCTTATATTTATCCTTGTTTCCAAGGATCTCTAGGCAGGGCATTACATGTGGTCTTTTGTTGGACATTAATTAATTTATCTTATTTTTATCTGATATATCTTGTGTCACAAATTTGTGGGTATGTTGTCTATTCTATTATGGGTTATGTGGAACCAATGATATTTTGATAGCAAGTTTCCTTACAATTGCTATCAGAGTTATGGTTTTGTTGTTGTAACCCTATATTGAATATATAAGAGTGAATGAAAGAATGAAAGAAAGGGAAGATATACAATTTTTGTAAGTTGTTTATTGTAGATCTAAGGGTTTTGAGTTTGCTATTATGATGGGTTGTTGACAAATTTTGGGCATGTGCAATTGTTAGTCAAAAGGGTTTTTTGGATATTTCATTTAAATGAAGGTTTTAGGAGGGAGCTTGCAAAAATGACCTCCTAGATAAAAAAATAGCTCCCCATTAGATCAAGATTGTCCTTTCCATAAATTTTGATACATAATTTTCCCTAGCTTAGCCATGTTGAGAGAAAATGCAATTTTTTTAGTTGCGGATCATGATGACTGTCAAAGTTAATTCCATCAACAAATTTTTTTATTAAAAAAATCACTTTGAAAGTGTTTTATATAATCAAATAGTCTATCTTGTTCAAATGTCTATAAATTTCACTCAAGATGTTAGATTTTACACTTCTTATAGTTGTTGAAAAGATAATTCAAAGATCCCAAATGTCTAATTTTGACATTTTGTCACATTTTATGAGTACAAAAGTTTGATGATGTTTATTGCATAGTTTTGGCTATAACTTGGAGATATGGAGTTAAATTTTGGACTTTAAATAGTCAACGAAATACTTTAGATTTGGTGATATATCAATTTGAACATTGTATGGTTTATATTGACTATGGTAACATTGTTTGTTTTAGAGATTTGAGATTTGATGTTATTATATACTCAAGGTATATATCATATTGGTCTCTTGTTGACATGGTTATTAATGTCTGATTTGGAAATGTATGATAATTTGTTAGGTCTACAAGTTGTGCAATGTTGTAATTGATCTATACTTACATGTTGTATTTATTACTTGGATATGGTTTGTCTTTACCCATTGATCCTCCATTACTGATGTATATTTGAATTGGTAGCTTGGATTTGGGTTGTCTATGCCCTTAGTCACATAATTTGTTGATTTTTCTTAATGTAGAGGGGATGGGATGTTGTCACTAGGTACAATTATGGTGGATGAGCCTGCTCAAGTCCCTACTCTTCTATGGGCAGCTATCTTCTCTTTCTTATTTTTGTAGGGGTTGAGGATGGGAATAGTTTTCCATCTTATGTTGATCCTTCCTTTATCTCCTTCTTTTGAATTGCATCTTTGCATCAACACTATCCCGCTATAGGAAGTCAAACAAGACAATTAACTTTGCTAGCTCTCCTCTTCTTTCTCTCTCCTCACCAGAAGCCCATAGAATTGATAGGAAACAACTGATGGTAACATATCTGGACCATCCATCTAATGTTGGAGTAATGCTTTTTATTTGTCCATCCTATTTTTGCTGCAAAAATTGCCTACTCGCAAAGGGTGGGTGCCTACTATTGGCAAGGGGGGTTTCCTATATCAAATAGTAGGGCTTAGTTGCTTAATTGCCTATAGCTGATTTGTTGAATTTTCTTAATGTTGAGGGGATGGTATGTTTTTAATAGGTACAATTATGGTGGATGATTGTGGTTGACTATTTTCTGCTGATAGGTTGGACACTTTGAGCGTTAGATGTTTGGTTCATGGATGTGATCATGGTGCCATGGAGAAGTTCATAGAATGACTATACTTGTGCATAGAATGATTGATAGCTTGTGAATCATCCTTGGATTATGAAAATGAGGTTCCTAGTCTTCCTTTTATACTACTTTTTAGGCATGAAAACCAAGCAAGTTGTTAGGGTCACCTAATTTTCAAATTTTGAACCCCAAGGTAAAATTGACCCTGGGATTCAAACTATTGGCATAATTGATGTAGTAATGCTACTACATGTTGCATTAATGGAGATTTGTACATATTTGATGACAGGTAAAATAGCTATTTGATTTTCATTAATGTCAACTAAATGACTTAGTATTTTCATCATGTTACCAGATATTGATTAAATAAAGTACAAGTTGCAGTATATTTTAGAGCTCGATATTCCACAAGAAGACTATGTTATGTGTCATGATGTTATGTCTATAATATAACTATTTGACATGGAAAATTGAGTAAGTTATGTTTGATGAAATCAATCTGGATAACTATTAAAACATGCAAGTGACAAACAACAATTAATTTGAATGTTATTTCAGTTTAGTAGAATATTTACTAGAGCAATCATATGATACGATTGTTAACAATGTGATAAAAAAAAGTTCTACATAATGGAAAGTTGATGAAGGAGAAACTTTTTGATTGCAAATTGGAGAAGGATTTAGTGACAAAACACTTCTAAGAGTGTACCTTGTTAGGGATATTATAAATAGAACATGTTAGAGTTCACCTAATTTATGGATTTACCTATTGTAACTATTAGGAAACAACTAAATCATTGATCTAGTTGTAAAACTCCTTACCTATCAGATTCAAATAGTTCTCTAATTTGCTACCACTACACAATTCCATTCTCTTCTCAATGTCTTGATCACTTTTCTTGATCATAATCTCATTTCTTTTATGCTAGCTTCATCACTTGCTCACTTTCTTATACTTTCTTACTTCTTTCACCACTTGTTTTCTCTCTCACACCATTTGTTCCATTAAATAAATTATTTACTAAAACTTGTACTCTTTATTATCTTAATCTTGACTTTGCATTAAAACTTTGACATTCCCACTCATTCATGTTATGCTACTTCACATATCTTGAAGTCTTATTACAATTTACACTTCATCCCATCAGCCTTCAACTAGGTAAGAAAGACAATGTGGAAATAAATGAGAAATATCGAAGACAAAGTGGTAAGCATGAAAAGAGAAATGGAATACCTTGAAGGAAAAAAAAGTGTTGTTGAAGATGCTAGGAAAGTTATTGAACATACCAAAAGAAATGTTGAGAATGTGCTACTTGGAAATGAGGATCACCTTTTTAGTATATCCAAGAAGAATGCCAAAAATACCTTCATGAAGAGACTATGGAAACTCAATAAATTGTAATTGTGAATCAAAGGGTTAAAGAATAAAATAAGAAAATGAAAAATAACTAAAAATTGAGAAGGATGCAAATGAGAAGCTAAAGAAATACAATAGAAACTTGGAAAAGATCTATGGGAAACTAAAGAATGAGTGAAGACATGATGACATGGCTGATCTTAGTTACTAAATTCTTATTACAATTTAATTCAACTAATTCAACTCATACCAATGTAGACATCTCCTATACTTCACTTTATAGTATCATATTATCCGATGTTCTCACATCTCACTATTGACTTCTTTCATGACTACTTGTGAAGTCTCTTTAACCCTTTCAACATTTTTGTTATAGTCATCGATCATCTCATGTGATCATTGCTAGTGTTTTTCTTTTACCAATCATGCTCTTCCTTCACCAAGCAACCTATCATGATGAACTAGCTTAGTTATTAGTGATTAATTCTATGGATAATATTAATTTCAATCAATGACAACCATATAATTCTCCATTCCTTTAGTACTGATCTCCAATAGGTAATTCCATTAATCTCCTTACAATCTCCCAAGCCAACAGTCTTCCCTTTGGCATTGATGGAAATACACATGAGATCCCCGAGTTTGATCTTCTATTAAGTTCATACTCACCATACTCCTATCTACAACCCATATCATCTACTTTTGATCTTCTGTCAAATCTACTAATGTCAATCTTGTATCTCTAAACTTCTCCTTTTATCTTTATGTTTTTGATCCCATCTTCTCTCCCTTTCTCCTTCTTATCTAACATTTGAACTTCTTCCCCTTTGAAAACAATGCTAAAGGTTTAATCTCTTAACAAGTAGTCAATGATAACCTCATAGTTGATCTTTTTCATGTGATTAATAAAATAACTTGTTTTTTTCGTATGGTTTTTTGTCTCATCCAAAATGCCAAATAAATAAATATCTAGAAATGCTAATGTCTCCAATGTTATCTCCAAATTTAGCCATTGGTCGATTGATTGATCAATCAATCCATACATGCATTTATACACTTATCTAGCCATACACATAGATATATCCATTCATACACATACATATATTTATTTATTTATGCATACAAACATTAATCCATGCACACATATATTTATAGATACATCTATAAATATATCCATACATACTAAATATATACATGCATGCATACATCCATCCAACCATGCATATATACCATGTACATGCATTCATCAATAGTTATCCATGCATATATACCACATACATGCATCCATCCATACTAATCCATCCATAGACACATTAATTCATTCATGCATACATATAGACAATGTACATTCATTCATACCCATCAATTCGTACACATTTATTTATACATACATACACACATACACACATTCATCCATACACATGCACATACATCTATTCGTACATATATACATTTGTGCATGCACATATACAAAAAACATACATTCATTTATATCGATCCATCCATACACAGATTTATTTATTTATGCATACGTACATGCATAATCTATTCATACATACATACATTGATCCATACATGCATGCATGCATTCATACCTACATTTATCCATACATATATCGACACATATATACACAAACATAGATACTACATAGGTGCATGCATGTACACATCCATCCAACCATGCATATATACCACATACATGTATTCATCCATACACATCCATGCATATATACCACATACATGCATCCATCCATACTAATCCATCCATACACACATCTATACATTCTTGCATGTATATAGACAACATACATTCATTCATACCCATCCATCTGTACATTTATTTATACATACATACATGCATACACACAACCACTCATACATAGATACATTGATCCATACATACTTGCATATTTTTATACGTGCATTTATCCATACATACATCAACACATACATACACATGCATTTTCCTTACATACATAAACATGCATAGATACTACATACATGCATGTCCCATACATACATATACATGTATATATACCACACACATGCATTCATCCATACCCCTCTATCCATACACACATACATATATACATTTGTGTATGCATATATACTACATACATGCATTCATCCATACACACATAAATCTATTCATACATATTCATGCATGCATGAATACATGCACAATTCATTCATATACACATCCACTCATTACATACATCCATACATGCATGCATACATACATCCACACATACATACACATCCATGCATACAAACATATACATTCATGCATGTATATAGACAACATAAATTCATTCATACCCATCCATCCATAGACATTTTTTATACATACATACATGCATACACACATCCACTCATACATAGATACTACATACATGCATTTTCCTTACATTCATAAACATGCATAGATACTACATATATGCATGTCCCATACATAGTTATACATGCATGTATACCACGTACATGCATTCATCCATACCCTTCCATCCATACACACATACATATATATTTCTCTATGCATATATACTACATACTGTTGAAAGCATGAATGCTGATGATACTTCTATGGGGGAGTATTGTATAAACATGATTAGATAATTATCATGATGATATGTTTCATTCATGCATTGATGTTAACATAGTAGTTTTTTGTGGTATGTGACAGAAGAACAACAGTAAAGATCAAGTTGGTACGAAGAGATCGTTGAGTATTTTCACTAGCGAGGTTAAAGGAAAATTATACTAAGTGTCTGGAAAAACTTATGCAAGTTTCGGTGAAGACTGTTTTGAGATAGAGTTTACAAAGGCATGTTTTGGTAGACTTGTTATATCTCTTAGAAAATTTGTTATTTTGAGAAGCCAAAGTTATAAATGTGAAGAAGAAATTTTGAAGATGATGTATCTAATCTCACTCATCATAATATTATACCTACAAAAAGTTATTCAAGTTACAAGGTGAAAGATTAATGTTATCACTAAATATAGCTTGTTTTTAATGTGGTCCTATAATAATTAATTGAGGTGTAACAATCGACTCAGGGAATTTTTTTATGGATTTGGTATAAAGGAAGGACATTTTCCTTTATCATATGTGGTGAAATGAGAATGATAGTAAGCAACAAAAAGAGTGGAATGTAAAGATAAGTAGAGCACAACGAAGGTGAAGGAAACTTCATGGCTAAGGTTTTATTGTGTGATCCAAAGTTTGATACTTGGATTCAAGGTTTGTGACCTGGTTTATAAGGTTTGATAGTGATTAGTCTTGATGACAAGACTGAGGAAAAAAGTTAAAGCATAGTACAAATAATTATTCTACAAGGAATAATTGAGAGATTAGTTGGACAATGAGTTTAGTGGTCTTGCCTCATAAGCTATTTGGATAGTGGGTCCTTCTGTCTTCCACAACTCCTAACAGGGTTGGAATCTCCTAATAGGGATTCAAAATCTCCTACAAGGGACTCATATTTACTAAATGTTGTAATAGACTCCTAATAGGGTCCATCCTGTAACAAGGAATATTTATATTAGTACATCATCTTGTGGGTATCCTTCCCACCGAGGTTTTCCCTCTGGTCAAGGGTTTCCCTAGTTAACATATCTAGTGTAATTGTATATGTGCATCTTGTTATTTTTTCCAATTACTTTGGTTGAATGGTTAAGAATATTTAATGTTGATAAAGGTTATAATTATTGAATAACTGATTCACCCCCCCCCCCCCCCCCCCCCACCCCCCCACACCCAATGTTATCTTGGTGGACTATTGTTTCTAACACATACATGCATTCATCCATACACACATAAATCTATTCATACATATTCATTCATGCATGCATACATGCACAATTCATTCATACACACATCCACTCATTACATACATCCATACATGCATGCATACACATTCATCCATCCATCCATTTGCACACACATTATTTATCCATGCTTACATTGATACACACATAAATCTATTCATACATGTTCATGCATGCATTCATACACACATCCACTTATTACAGACATCCATACATGCATGCATACACATCCATCCATCCATCCATTTGCACACACATTATATATCTGTGCATACATTTAGACACCAATAAATATATTTATACATATTCATGCATGCATGTATAGGTGCATTATTCATTCATACACACATCCACTCATTACATACATCCACACATACATACACATCCATCCATCCATCCATTTGTACACACATATTATTTATACATGCATTCATTCATACACATAAATCTATTCATACATATGCATGCATGAATACATTCATTCACACATCCACAAGTAAATACACATCCATCCATCCATCAATTTGCACACACATAATATTTATCCATGCATACATCTATATATCTATCTATAAACAATCATATATACCACATACATATCACATGCACACACATATATACATTCATGCATGCTTATATACTATATGCATTCATCCATCCATCCATCCATCCATCCATCCATATACACATGCATATATTCCACATACATGCACTCATCCATACCCATTGATCCATACACACATACATATATATTTGTGCATGCATATATACTATATACATGCATTCATCCATACACATATACACTACATACATGCATACACACTACATCTATTCATATATATTTAAGCATACACCCATACATACATGCATTCATACATACACTTATCCATACATACATCTACACATATGTATACATATGCATAGGTACATACATGCATGTCCCACACATACATACACGTGCATAAATACTACATGAATGCATACAAGCATCCATCCACTTATATATACCACATACACATGCATTCATCCATACCCATCCATCCATCCATCCATATAAAAATTAATATATTCCACATACATGCATTCATCTATACCCATCCAATCCATACACGCATAAATATATATTTGTGCATGCATATATACTATATACATACATTCATCCATACACATAAATACTACATACATGCATATATACTACATCTATTGTTATATATTTAAGCATACACCCATACATACATGCTTTCATACATACATTTATCCATACATACATCTACACATATGTATAGAGATGCATAGATACATACATGCATGTCCCACACATACATGCATTCATCCATACCCATCCATCCATACACACATACATATATATTTGTGCATTCATGTATACTATATGCATGTATTCATCCATACACTTATATACTACATACATCCATCCATCCATACACACATGCATATATTCCACATACATGCATTCATCCATACCCATCCATCCATACACACATACATATATGTTTGGGAATGCATATATACTATATACACGTATTCATCCATACACATATATACTACATCTATTCATATATATTTAAGCATACACCCATACATAAATGCATTCATACATACACTTATTGATACATACATGCATGCCCCACATATAAATACACATGCATAAATACTAAATGAATGCATATAGCCATTCATCCACCCCTAAATACCACATACACTGTAATATCCCCTTTTTGGATATTAACTAAAAAATCTTGATATAAACGTGTAGATTAAAAATTGAATTGAAAACCAAAATTTGATATAAATTCTAGAACTTTAATCAATTTGTAACCAGCATATTTGCATACAAGAAAACTTAGAAAAGTTTGTTTAATCCCTCCAATATTCAGAAGTACATATATAAACCAACAGTTAACACAAATAGCCGACAAATAATGTTACTCTATCATAAAATAGCAATACAATAACATGCAACAATCCAAAAAAATCCAATCTTATAAACAACAATGACAGTCAGATTGGTAAATGTAGATAATACCTGTAAGAAGGCTAGGTTTGCATCCAACTTCCAAATGTTTCTTCAAGGGTTTGCATCCTCAAAGAGATAACCAATCACTGTTTCTAGCTCCTAGATCAATATTTTTTTTTAAATATTACAATCTTCATGCCTCCCCATGTGGATCCTATTGTACCTTTATCACTTTTCTCAATGTGATGCATGCCCTTTTAGGCAATGTAGGATAAAGCACCCTTTTTGTCCTTTAGTCACTTAAGTGAACATTGTACTTTTTAAAAAATAAAGTGCTAAATTAAATGAACTTTAGAAGTCAGTTAGTGAACCATATAATCAGCAGGCATCAAAATAATTAACCAAATAAACTCAGATAAGAACACACAATAGCTAGTTAGAAAGCTCTCGGTGAGACGCTTCCAAACCAACATTGAGATATTGAGAATTATAAGCTCTGTTTACTTACTAAAATTAGTAAGCATTCAGACAACCTACCAAAATTGCTCTAATGGGTTTGAAACTAGAAATGCCTAGGCCAAATCTCGAACTAAACCTCGTAAAGAACCTTTTTGCCTCCAAAACCTAGGCAAAGTGAACTGACAATAAATAATTATAATGTCCCAAAAAAAAGAGACATTACATACACATGCATTCATCCATACCCATCCATCCATCCATCCATCCATATACACATGCATATATTCCACATGCATGCATTCATCCATACCCCTCCAATCCATACACACATAAATATATATTTGTGTATGCATATATACTATGTACATGCATTCATCCACACACATATATACTACATACATGCATATATACTACATCTATTCTTATATATTTAAGCATACACCCATACATACTTGCATTCATACTACAATTATCCATACATCTACACATATGTGTAGAGATGCATATATACATACATGCATGTCCCACACATACAAACACATGCATAAATGCTACATGAATGCATGAATCCATCCATCCACGTATATATACCACATACACATGCACTCATCCATATCCATCCATCCATTCACATATGTATATACATTTGTGTATGCATATATACTACATGCATGCATTCATCCATACATATATACATCTATTCCTACATATCCATGCATGTGCATCTATACTACATGCATGCATTCATCTATACAACATGCATCTATTCATACATATTCATGCATACCCATCCATCCATCCATACACACATATACATTTGTGCATATAATGCCCCACCAAGTAACCCAAAAGAAATTAACCTAAAGTTTCACTAAGTTTGTTAAACAATTTTTTTTAAAGCTAACAATTAAACAAGAACAAATAGAATATAGTGGGAGCAATAACAACAAGAGATAAAATATAGTGGAAGCATTAACTCACATACATAACAGCTATCATAAATAGATTACATCTCCTAGGGTACTATGATATTGAATCACATTTAAGTTTAATTAATATTAAATCTAACACATAACAATTACACATCATAGAATAACTACAAGTAAGAATCTATTTAAATAATATACAATTATAGGATGCCACTTGTCAATAAATAGAATGCACAATCATTCACTGTACAAGTCACAAGGTATGAGACGCTGAAATAATATACATCATGAAATATATCACATCATGTTATAAGATCTATAAAATCAAATACAACACACTTAGAGTATAATATGTTGATCTCAGATTGGTTTTGACAAGTGAGTGTCAACACACTTAAGCCATTTACTTAGTTCATGTTGAACTAGTAATACATGTTGAGCACAACATGTAACTATTAGACCATATCGAGTTGCAATGAGTTCTATCATGCCCAAATTTTATTGAGATAAAACACAACCATTTTTTTATTTTTTATTTATTTATAATTTTTTAATTTTTTTTCTCAATCCTTATGCATAACAATAATGATATAAGATTGATACACATCATTGACTATTCAAATAATTTAAGTCTATGAGCATATTAATGCTAATCACAATCATTATCTAATCTAACTTATTAGAGCTTAATCATTTTCCATGCCTACCTAAACCTTTTCCAAATCATTCTATGAGTTCTAACCAATATTCTAATTCGATGCCAAACATGTATTGTAATTGACTCGATCTATCCCTTTGGAGGAGCTACACTCTAAGGTTAACCTAATATTTTAATAATACTTGATTTCCACAAACTAATAAAATTCTAAGAAAAGCATTAATTACTTACCATTTAGATCTTTCCATTAAATTATTTCAATTTAAATTAAAATATAAAATTTCCTAATAACAACTTCATCCCACATATTAAATACAAAAAAAATTAAAAAAATAATTAACAATTTTATTCTAAGTTTCTTTCCCCTTACTACACATCTCTAATTACATATCAAAAACTAGCACATAGCTTCTAACACACTACTTACTAATCCTAATACTATTTTCTTTATTTAGATTAAAACATGCTTATGTTACTAAACCAACCACTTGTTATCTCCCACCATAGCATCTAATCTACACAAGAATCTTAACTACATTATTAATGCCCATGACATGTATTAGACAAGGCAATTTTCTTCCCTATTATCTCAACTTTTAACTCAAGCCAATTCTATCTAGGGAGGGTTCACGTGAGAAATCAGGAGGCTCCCTCTAAAGCATGTCCCCTTTTTGGCATTTCCTCTAAGACATTTGTTGGGGGTGACAAGTCTAAAATTGCTTGAGTATTGGAAAAGTCATGGTGGCAGATTTAGGTTGGACCCCATTGTCCCCTTAATAAAGTATGACTCATCTAGTAGCCTTTTTCCTCACCATATGTCCACTAATCATACTTAACCTAAATTCCTCTTTCTCCAAGGAATTTGTGTGGGTCTAAGTGCCTATACCTAGGTTTGGATGCCAAGCCAAGTGGGCATAATCCTAGGCAAGCGACCATATTCCCAAGAAATGTTTGTTTTAAAAGAAAACATTACAAACTTGATTTTCTCCCAAAAAAACATGCTAGAATGGTACTTGCTAACTTGGGTTAGAATGTGGTATCCCATGTCTCATCCTTATTACGTGCTTCTCATCTCTTGATCTAGGGAAGATAGATGTGGGTGAGGGCTGCTATGTAAAAGATTGCTATTTTATTATATGCTCACAAGGAAAGGGTACGCCTAGAATGATTGACCCCAAGTTTTAGGATTAGTGGCTTATCTTTTAATAAAGTGAGTCGTCCCATACATGTTAGAGTGGGGAAGGTATTCTTTTTTTGTTTGATTTTTTTTTAAAGCACATGCAAAGTCCTAGGCAAATGGGTAGTCATCTCAAGGTGATATTGTTATTATATTATATTTTATTTGTTTTCTTTAGATGTGACTCCTCTAGGTCACAGGTCTCTTATAGACCTTTACTATTATTATTTTTATCAATAGAGGGTCATTCAAAATTAATCTATGGCTTAGCCCTATTTTATTTGGATTATATTATAAGTACTTCCTATATTTTAGTCTCCTAGGCTAAGAATAGATCTTTGTGATTATTATATTGGTCTATGATTGGAGATTTAATTTTTGTCCCTTCTCCATACATTTTCTAGAGAGTGAATTACACTCTCCCAACCATTTGTTTGAGTTCAAGTATGCTTTCTTACATTGTTTTTCACCTATCTGATTATGCTCAAGTGGGAATATTATATACATGAATGCTCACTTTAGAGTTAAATTTAATGGAGGACTAAGACTTTAATTAATGCATTCAAATAATTATTTCAATGCAACCTACTGAAAAGATGATCTTGAGGTCTTTCCACATGTTTTCTCACTTATTATCAATAGATTTTAAGTCCTTTCTTTTGAAAAAAAATGAACAAGATATACTATGAAACCTATTAATTCAATCTTTTCTTTATACAATGAAACTTTTCTATATTGAACTAAATCACTCTATTGAAATCATCTACATTATCAACCATGATATGAGCACACTTTAGTCATCACATTTCATACATCAACTGGCATATTTTAAAGAAGGTATTCACTTGATCTTGATGGCATTATCTACTATTGAATAATTATCTAAAATAATTTCATGAAACATTTCCAATGTTATACACACTAAGACTTCATTTGAAACAATGAGTAAATAAATCTAGGATCCAAAGGACTTTTCCATACTATTGTCTTAATCTATTGCATCAACTTTATAGCTTGCATTTGAACAAGATCCCTTACACAATTTACCAATGTGTTCATTATAATGAAACCTTAATGAGAATTATAGCTTTTTATATGGATAATCACAATCAAATGCATCATCAATTTATTATTCTAAGATATAATTATGACTATTTCTTATCATGAAACTATCTCATATATGACAGAGAGTATAGTCAACTCCTTCTATTCAAATAAAGCACATAAAGATAGAGTCTTATAATGCATTTAGTAAAGAGAACCTCCAAAATTATTTTCTCTGCCCATGACCCATACATCACAATGGTACAAATGGAGATTTTCTTTTATAGCTCAATACACAAAAAAAAAGGAACAAGAACTATACTTTTACACATATAATATTTGATGCCAAAAAAACAATATCTCCTTCCAAACAAATGGCATGTCCCTTATGCAATCATTCATTGCAACCACATGAAAAAAATGGAGAGAGTTCTCCATTTCAGAAAAATGACAAGTTTTGACTTCAAGAAATGTCCATAAGATGGTTATTCCAAGCTTGTTTCCATTGCTCCCTTGAGCACAAAATTTACAAATACATCACAAATAGACAACAAGGACCATGTGTGCTTTCCACCCAACCATAGGTCTCAAAGAGACCACCCCCGTGCTAGGGGAACAAGGCTCGAACTAGGTTACACACATACATCACAAAATTTTGCATGAAGACACAACATGAAACACAATCAACACCCTTCCATGGCTTGCACAATGATTCACCATTGGAATCATAAAACATTGGGTGAAAGTGGGCTCTTCAAGGAGGAGAAATTCTAACATCATAAATATCATATTGCCAATGCATTTTGCCTCTCAAGGCCACCACAACATAAACAACATATTGCCACTGCATTGCCTCTCAAGGCCTTCAAAACAACCATCTTCTCCTCATCCACCAAACCTCATTGTACCTCCCAAACAACAAGATTCATGGCCATGATGGAGCCCATGCTCCATGATAATAACAACCTCATCATGAGGTAAAAAAAAAAATTTCTTTCTCACTTGCAATTTCAAGCCCAACTTATGCCCTTCACCCAAGGCTTCTCTACCCTCTCAAGGGTCAGTGAAGCCTTCACACCCATAATCACAATCAACACTCACATTCAAACAAGAAACAACAAAAAAAAAAAATGAAGAACAACAAAACAAAACCAAGAAAGGATCTCCAAAAGCACAAAACACTTTCAATTCTTCCCAACACAATGAAAAGCTCATAACACAAGATTGATGATGCAATGCATACTCCATTGATAACTTTTCACACTTGCAAATCTTCTTATCCATACTAAAGAAAAGGAATAAAAGAACATGTTTAAGTCACCAACCTTGGTCCAAGCTAGGGTAAGGATAGTTGTAGAAGAGCTCCCTTAATCTCCCTCCAAAACCTAAATGTCTCTACAATTAGAAAGTAGGTAGACACCCCACTAGTTTGGCCAAGACTCTCTAATAAAGCCTTCCCATGAACTTATTTTAGCAAAAACACTAAGCCACTACTTCTTACAAACTTGTCTCCTCTAACTTTTCTATTTTTGACTTAGTGGGAACATAGATAAGATAACTCCAAATTCGAATTGATGGAAGAATGCATGGGTAAAGGGGCCCTCTAGGTTGTCTAAGCATTCACATGATCAAAATTAGGCCTCTAACTTGTTGTACTATCATATGGATAGCTTATTCTCACATAAAAGACAATCTGGGACCACCTAATGACCCCTAAAAACCCTAGCCAAGTCCAAATTCGAATTTCCTTTGATTGAGACTCCTCATGGCACTTTTTTTTTGTGAGGTTAACTTGGGTACTACATTGGGGTTAGGTTTAGGTTAGGTTACTTCTTGCCAAACCTTGAATGACATGGCATCTCCACATGGACAACACAAGTGTCAAATGACACACACAAAACAACACATTACATTAAAAGTGACTTAACTCCAATAATACATGAACTAAGCTATTACACACATATAAAATTCACATATATGAAATAAAACACATTACAATGAGGTTTGAATCTTTTCCACTGATTCAACCTTGGCTATGTCATGTTTGTAGTAGTTTGAGCCTTAATTCCCCTTTAAACCCATGGTCAAATTCCTGCACACTAAACTCAAGCATCAGTAGTCCAAAAAAATCATGTAAACAATAAGTACATAAGTGAAATAGTCATTATATTATTCAACATTAGACTTGCATATATTTCATCATCTCAAATTAACTTTCCCTTTCTTAATCATTTCAAACATAACCTTCAAAATATTAAAATATCAAAACCTACATATCACATTCAACATTTGAGTTCCATACTTCATTCTTTTTAATTAAATTACTTTTTCTAATAATTTCCATGTAAAATGCTCAAATTACTATAACATCAAACTTTAATTATCATAACATGGTTAATTTAATATTATGAATAGCTTCATAGTCTATTTTTATCATTGCAACCAGATGTTGAATCCACAACTATTGAATCCCTAGGTATGCGAGTTAGGTCTCAATGCATAACAAAATTTATCTTTTAACTCTAATTTTCACTTTAAACATTACATTCTTACATTACAAGCATTTCTACCATTCAATTTCTATTAAAGAAATGTCAATAGCTTAAAACATGAATAGAATCATTAAATGCATCAATTAGGTCATAATTTGCAGAAGTAATTACAGATCATCAAAATGCAGATATCAAAATAACATAACCCTATAGTCTCAGAAGTGTATCAATACATAGGATTAAAAATCACTGTAATACAATTATCTCATTGGTACTATGACGGATTGGGTGAGGCCTCACAAGTTCCAAGTCACTCATGTGCCAAGTCACTCAAATGCCAAGAAGATAGACCATGCAAAGTGATTCAAGTGCCAAGTAAATAGTGGATGTCGAGTAATGCAGGTGCCAAGTCAGAAGCAGAAATACAATGTATGCTGAGCATCAAAGACTTCATATGCTGAGTAACACAGTTTGGACATATTTATTTGTAATGGCACAAAAAACTATGTAAACCATTTTTAAGCTGACATAAGGATAGATTACAATCTTTTGGAGATAAGGCCAAATCTATATGTAGATTCCCTATGTAATTACATGTAGCCAATCATAAAATTGGAAGGTTTAAGTGAAAAAATGAATGAATCTCAGCTATAGATTCATGCCTAACCCTAAGTCACCAAAGTCTTCTTAAGGAGGATGAAGCCCTAAACTCTTTAGAAGTGTACAATGGGTGAATGATCACATTAGAAGAGTGAAAAAGATAGTTTGTAGAGCATTCAAGGTGACTTAGAAGTAAGAATGAATTAGAGAATTAGTTAGAGAAGAATAGAGGATAGAGAAGTATGTTGGTCTCAGATTGGTTTTGACAATTGAGTGTCAACACACTTAACCAATTTCTAAAATTGATGTCGAGTATGATATAGATGCCAAGCTACAGTATGTGCTGAGCTAGAGATTCAATAGGTGCCAAGTAAACTTCAAGTGTCGAGTCACTATAGGTGTCGAGTAAAGTATAGATGCCAAGCAAGATAGAGTTACTATAGGAGCCAAGTGATACAAAATTCCTATATGTGCCAAGCATCAGCAATTAGTAAGTACCAAGTAACATACGATCAACATATGAGTTTGTGCCTTCAAAAAGTTAGATGTAAATCATTTTTGAGCTGACTCAAGATGAATCTCAAAGGATCTAAAAGATAAGATCAAATCTTTTGGATTCTCTATACAATCAACATGCAACCAATCAGAAAAATGGAGAAAGAATGCAACTAATAGGAAAAGTGTAAAGAATTGAGTGGGAAAGATGGATGAATATTTTTCGTAGATTCATACCTAACCCTAAGTATTTGAAGCCTTTATAAGGAAGTCGATACCCCATAATTCATGTGTGTAAGAGAGGTATATGGAAGAGTGTTATATGGGAGAATGCTTGAGAAGTTCAGAGGGGTATAAAGACTTAGAGGAAGAGCAACATAGCATAATCAAGTTGTTCAAAACAAGAGTATCAAAAATATGAGCAGAGACATATTAGATCAAGGAAGGATTAGATCAGATTGAGCAGAACAAGGATTTGGAATCAACAATATAAGATTGTAAGTCATCAGGTCAACACATTCTAATACTTTCTAGCCATTGTATTAGGAATGAAAATCCTATGATGATAGGTTGGCTTAACAACCATGTTGTAAACCTTTAACAAGGTGCTAAATACTTTAATAGGGTAACATTCCAAGTGAGTGTTTGCAAATCCTTTAGCCAAGTCACTTTTAACAGGGTGTAAAGCCTTTAACAGGGTAGGCCTTTCACAGGGTAGACCATTGCAAGTGTTCAAACTTTGTAACCTTGAATAGTTACATATTCCTACAATGATACTTTGTGGTGTCATCCCCACCCCAGTTTTACCTTCTCATTTTGGAGGGTTTCTAGGTGATCAAAATCTTGTGTTATCTATTTTCATGCATGTCTTTACTTTTATGTTAATTAGATATGGTAGATGCGTGTGAATGATCTCAATTGAAAGTTTTTAGAGGTTAAATACTGTTACTTCCGATTCACCCCCTCCACTTCAAAAGTAAATCTTCCCACCTATAATTTCAACGATTGGTATCAGAGATGAGTTCTCACAAGAAAAAGCATTACAACTTGGAGAAAACATCTGGAAATAGAAGTCTACAAACTTGGGAAGATCATAGAAAACTAGGTGATTGATATACAACTCATTTTACACTATTTGGAAGAAGCCATGGAAGAACTGAGGAAATCCTTAAAAAGAAGAAGAGAAATTGCCATAGCTAAGAATGATACACAATACAAGGAGATTGACACCTCAAAAGTGTTTGCAAATGGAGATTCTAAAGAGTTTGATGCAGCAATAGTAGATTTGATAGAGAAGAATAGATCTCTAGTAGAAGAGATTAGAACTCTCAAGCTTGAACAAGAATCACAAGCCATGATGCTTTGTGAAGTGACTAAATAGAATAAAAGAGCTATTGAAGATAAGGCTATGCTAGAAGATGACAAGAGAAACCTTGCTAACAGGTTGGAAGAAAAGTCGATTGAGCTTGCAAGAATTTTCAATATGCAGCTAGACACCCTAAGTTAGATGATGAATGTACATCATGAATTGAATGTTAAGGACATTGAGATCTCCACATTAAATATGCAAAATGAATAATTGAAAAATGACCTAAAAAGAGAGAAGGAAATTGTAGAGAACTTCAACAAACCTAATGAGGCCATCAAGTACTTTGAATAGCTACTAAAATCACCAAGAGCTAGCAATGATACTTTAGGACTAGGATACCCTAGCATTGAAAAAGGAGAATCATCCAAGACTACAGAAAAAAGAAATGAAAAATGTAAGAACACTAAACCTACTTTTCATTTTTGTGGTAAAAAAGGACATACCTCTAATGTGTGCAGGATCAAGAACACCCATCAGCATGACAAACATAAAAATATGGGTCACTATCACAAGTGTAACAAGCAAGGACATCAAGCACATGACTACGGGACTAAAACTATTAGAACACCAAGATTTGAAGGTCACTACTACAATTGCAAGAAGTATGGACATAGAGCTTTTGAGTGTAGATCAAAGCGTATGTGGACACCTAATCAACCATCAAGGGGAAATAATAATGGACATCACTATAATTGGGACTACAACACCAGGTATAGCTATCACTAATGTCAGGAAAATGGACACATTCTTGAAAATTACATAAGAACACATTTTAGTGGAAACTATAGTAGATGGTTGAGCCAAACCACATGTTTTAGTTCTTCGATGACTAGTCATATTAGCAAAAATTACCCAACAAGGTCAAAGGCACCCAACTCAGAGTTCAACAAAGGAAAAGGAAAGGTAGATGTTGAACACATCAAAGGAGAAATGAATAAGACATGGAAGAAGAAAGATGGAAGAAACACATCCAATGAAGGGATCACTTCACCCAAAAGGTCAAGTGGTCATACTTCATCTAACTAAGAAAAAGAAGGTATGTCAGATTGATATACAAAGCTTTATCATACATCAGTTCCAAGACAAGCAAGAACTAAAAAGGAGAGATCAACATGAATAGAGATGCAAAGTTAAAATTTCAAGTTTTCACAAGTGTTGCCGAGTTGCCTTTAGATGCTGAGTAAAGATCTAGTACATGCCAAGTTATTTGCCAAAATTAGTAGAAGTCAAGTGGTTAGTTGCATCTAAGTTGGTAGTGGATGTCAAGTGAAGAGGAATTTTAGTTGAAGTCGATGAGGGATACTCTAGTGATTGCTGAGTGTTCGAAAATCAAGTGAAGTTGAGTAAAGTAGAAATGCTTAAGAAGCTGAGTGGATAGTTGTAAACACACTAAGCATTAAATGCTATGAAATTAGGGTATATGTTCGCATTTTGAATTATTTTTCACCATTATGAACAAAGAGAAAAGATGAAAAAGAGAGCAGAATGATTTCCAAGTAGAATTTTGAGCATTTGAGCAGATTTCTATTCAAATTCAACATAGCTTCATTGATTCCAAGGTATGTACACTAGTGTTGAGTTACACAATTTCAAATTTTCTTCATGCTTAAACCCTAGATAGAAGAAATGGCATCCAGTTCTATGAAACCTTACGAGAAAGAGCCATTTGAAGTCCAACTAGTGTTAAATGAAGTTAAAGAACGAGATTTTTGACCTATCCTTGAAGTTTCATACAAAAATAACCCAGCCGAAGCCCTATCTGTAATTCCTCCTAAGGTAGTAATGGTGCAAGATGTTAGGAGATGTTATAACTACAAGATAGGTGCTATTGGAGATATGGAGATTAGAGAAGCTTATGATAGTTTGTGTGAAAATGGAGTCTTGAAGGAAGATTTCCAAATCATTGAAAGAAAGGGTTTAACTCATTCCCTAGAATGCCCTACTATCTTTAAGACTGAATGGATCATAATTGTATTGAGTAGGATTCATGATGGTAGTTTATGGTTAGAAGATGGCCCAATAAAGATATCAAAGAAAATTATTGATGAGTCTAAAAAATTCCTTTATTTTGTTATGTTTAAGATACTTTATGATACTCTGTTCATCCTTGTTTTAACACTTATAAGCCTATGTTTGATAAACCTTTGATGATTTATGGGGTAGAAAAACTATGTCATCCTTTGCCTAAATTATATCTAATCTGTAGTATTTCATATAAATATCCAAATGTGCATTCTTATGCTTGAATTTAGTTTGATAGATGTTTATTTTCAAATATGTTTTATATCATAACTAACCTGATGATAAGGATTAAAGGATGAGTGGAAGAATCTAGAAGTTCATTACCGACAGCATTCAAGGAGAAACGAGCATCAAGGAACAACCACAAAAAGGAAGTTATTACCACTCTAGGAAACATGGCAGTGAATAAGGAGGAGTTTTTACGAGCCATTACCTTCTCTATATTTATGTTGTAACAAGTGGATGCCGTGACTTCATTGCTCCCTCCTCAATTCCATTATCCTTCCTTTCCGCTTTCAGTTGTTCTCCTATATTCTCTCTTACGGACTTAACTTAGGATAGTTACTTTTCTGTTATGTAATAAAGAGTAGATTCCCTATATATGTTGGGATCGACTCCTGTCTAAAGTTCTTAGTTTCTATTTTTTAGTTTTTGGTTTTTAAGTTTTATCCAGAGAACAATGATTCACAGTTTGTTGATGTTGTGTTTTACAATTTTGAATTATGTAATGACTGATTAATAAAATGAAATAGTTCTCTTTAGTTTCTATCCTGTGTTGGTAGATTAGAGAATCCAACCAAGGGGGCCCACTTGGAAGGTGGATTAGATTAGGATAGAATAGATTCATTTTACTAAGCATTAGCAGTATTTTAAGTAAGACGTAGCTAGTTAATTCCTTCTTGTAGCATCACACTTCATGAATGTTCCTGCAACATCTGCGAGAATAGTCTAATGGATGAGTCAAGATGGAATCTTTGTTATCTTGTCATTGTGTTTAAAACATTCATAGATTTAGTAGTTTTCCTTCCATAGTAGTAGTGTAGTTTCCTTCCTTTGCATTTTTACTTTCCTGCAGCACAAGCATAATGATTCATCAAGATACCTAGTGCATATATTGTGCCGACCATTTCAAGTATACATCGCTGGGTTGACAATCTAAATGCACCTCATGGTAGGGGAAAAGTAGTCCTTAGCTTGAATAGATTATTCCTAAGCCAGGCCTAGCGCATGACTGTGGAACACCTATTGTGAGGCAGTTCAATTATACACATGGTAACAGGGTATCCAACCCTAGATCAGCCCAAGACCCTAAGAAGTGACTCCAAGGAAGCTATTGAAAAGAATACAGGAGCCAAATGGAAAAAGAGAGGCATGACCATAGGTACCATCTAGGATCCTCTTATTGACTTTGCTATTAGAATCATTTCCCAAAAGTTTTATCAATCTAGTAGACTCAATAGTGTTCCATGCATTGAAGTTGATGTTGGTTATAAACTTATCAAAAGGGATCATACCTATGATCTAGCAGAATTGCAATTGCACCAAATCAATGAGAACTTAGGAGCTATAAGGAGAACTAAGGGAGCACAATGTAAATTTGGTACAATTTTGATTTGTATATTTTTATACATACAAAATGAATTTCCATCCTTTGGAAAAGTTAGCTAGAAAACCAATAGGTACATTGTAGCCTAGGTAAATGAGTATATTGAACAAATGGGGGCAAATTTTGAGACACTTATGACAAGTTATTTTGAAGATTTCAAGAAATCCATGAAACAAAGACTAAGAATACCTATTTCATTAGTTGAAAAACATACAAATGATTTTTTTTTCTTGTAGATATTGATTATACTTACATACAAGCAGCCATACCAAGAGTAAGATGGCTTAGACCTCTTGGATATGAAATAAACATTGATGAGGCATCTACAACCATAACAACATTGCTAGTAGAGAAAGTGGATAAGAGTGCACCACATTTTGGGACTTATGGTGTGGTAAGATCAAAGGTACATATGGAGTTGAAAGCTGCTTCCATATTAAAGAAAAGGATAATTTTTTTAAAAAGCTCAAGGCCAAATTTGGAGAAGGCATAACAGAGGCAGAGGAGGTAGAAGAAGATGAAGAGGTAGATGATGATGAAGAAGAACAAGGGAAAGGGCCACTAGCATTAACCCAAGGCATGGGTGAGGATGTTTAGGAAGAAGAAGGTGTCAAGCAAGAAGTGCCTAAGGTAGAGTGCAAAAAGAGGAAAGTACAAAGGCAACCAATTACATAGCCTAAAGGCAAGAATAAAATGGATAAGCCAAGCCCAACCAAAGCTATCACCAGGGTAGATACAAGGGCAACAATTAAGGTGACAAAAGAGTAGGAAAAGAAGAAAGCCACAAAGTAGGAAGGGCCAAATAGAAAAATAGAAGAAAATATGTGGCACCACTAGAATCAGATGAGGAGAGGACATAATCTTATAATGAGCAATTTAGAGTGGTAAGACACTCCACCAAATCTAATTTAGAAAATATTTGTGATAATATTAGGGATAATGCAGATCTATCAGGGCTAAAAGATATTTATTTTTATAAGCTAAGTAGAGAGGAGTAGAACATAGTGGAAGAATCAATCTACACTATGATGGTCAAGTTCAAGACTACTCCACTTGAATTGGACAATACTATGCCTAAGGAGTTATACTCCATTGTTGAAAATAAATGGCATTATTGCCTAAATATGGAGAAAGAAATAAGAGAGTCAACATTGGCTCATGTAATGCCTAACCTCACTACAGGTCAAATAAGCAAGGCTAGCAAGAAACATGGGAGAAAATCTGCACCCAAATATAGAGCCTTCGGAATTTTACAAAACAAGATTGAGGATGTTGTGAAGAAGTTCACTATTATGTGGAAAGTGATTTATGGCCTTTAAATAGTAAAAAGACAAGAAGATCCCTTTGAGGGAAGAAATAATGATGAAGAGGAAGAGGAGAATGAAAAGGAGGAAGAAGGAGAGAAAGAGAAGGAACAGGTTATAGTGGAGGAGGAGACACAAAAAGGTGACATGGCAACAGCTAAAGAGCAACAACAAGAACAAAGTGACCAAGACACACAATTGCCACCACCTAGTTCTCCACATGAAACACCTACATCTATAGAAGTTGTAACTATGAAGGATGTTCCCAATACTTCAAGTTAGAACATTAATTCATTGACTGTAGAGGATCTCAAAAATATCCTTCACCAAACTAATCTGCAAGCACAATTGTGCATAAATTCAGTTCTGGTGAGTGTAGAGGAATTTCAAAAAGTAGCAGTTGAAATAACCAAGGAGAAGGTGAATTCACAAGAACCACCTTCACAAACTCCTACAGCTACAAATGGTCAACCTCAAGAGCAACCAAAAAAGATGCATTTTCTAAGGTTGACACCATAGTCATAGTAATTACCGAGGAGCAAATAGGATAGAAGGATACTTCTACTCCTACAATGCAAAGTCAAGGTGCACCTCCTCTGATCATGATTATTGATCAAGGTAGAACTAAAGAGGACAAGGAAGAGGAGAGGACCCCTAAGGAGAGAGAACAAGATGCAATACAAATTTTAGTCAATTTTCCTACTACAGGGACTCCTACTAAGCAGTTGAGCACTATTGTAGTACCACTGCAAATATTAGCACTAGGCTCGAGCTCTACCAAGGTAGCAAATGTACTTTATTATGGAGACCCTGCACTTGATGAGGAAATAGTCATACCAAGTTATGACTACAAAAAAATGAACATAGCATAGATTAATGAATTGCAAGAGGCACTAGAGAAGAAGAAGAAGAAGCAAGAGATACTCAAAAATGAGTATAGACAAAGGAAAGCATTAATATAAATCAAAGACATCTTTCTTGATGCATTCGAATTGCTAGTACCTGATGAAACAAAGCCCATTATGGAGTAACTATCCAACATAGTGGATTAGGTACAAAATGAAGACCTTGATACCAATGTCAAATTATTGGTTTGAGAAGAAATTTCAAATGAAGGTCAATGAGAAAATATTCGGTGAAATAGCACTATCACAGGTTGAACTGGTTAAGAAGGTAGAGAAAGTGAAAGCAGTACTTGAGAATATATTCTCATTGTACTCCACATTGTGTGATTCCTCATATTTCACATAAGAGACTAGCCAAAGAATATTGAGCTTGGAAGGAACCTCAAAATATCAAGCACACAACTACCCAAGGATTCAGCTCAAAGTGAGAAGCATTTTGCCACAACGCTTCACACCCAAAAAGAATTAGCCATACTCACAGTAGATGATTCCAACATCAAGGCCAAATTAATATAGATTTAGTATGCAATCACCCTACATATGGAAGTATTGCATAAAGAGATGGCCTATGCAGAGAATGTTTTGAAGAAAGATCCAAATCTTTCTACATTAGAAGGCCTCGTACACCTTGTAGTAGAGACAATCATCCAGCTTAAAGCACTGGAAATTGCATTAGACAATTGGGATGCTGCTTTGAAAATTATTATGGAGGTAAATAAAACCTTTTTTGCTAAATATTCAATTCATTTATAGGACCCTTTGATATAAGTGTCAAAAAGGGGGAGAAATACATTTTTGAGATGGAGAATAAAATATGGGGGAGATATAATAAATCGGGGAGATATACCCAAAGGGGAAGATAATAAAATTTTGAGTTTTGAGGAGTGATAAGGAAATAAAGCCAAAAGGATACAAAAACTACAAGGAGATGTGTAAAAGGGGGAGTAGAAAAACAGAAAAAAACAAAGTAGATATGACAAGGTAGAGATAAATAATATTAGAAACATTAGCATGAGACAAATTCAGCATAAGGAATTTTGGATACAGAGATGACACATTAGCTTAGGGGGAGTTACAAGTTTTTGAGGTATATAGTCTTCTACAAAATTTTGAAGTTTTGTACATATGACAAAAAAGATGTGTATTATACTCATAGAGATCAGATTCATAATGTTTTGTTAAGTGTTTTTGACACTCATGTCAAAGGGGGAGATTGTTGGTCTTAGATTGGTTTTGACAATTGAGTGTCAACACACTTAATCAATTTCTAAAATTGATGTCGAGTATGATATAGATGCTGCATATGATATAGATTCCAAGCTATAGTATGTACCAAGCTAGAGATTCAATAGGTGCCGAGTAAACTTCAGGTGTTGAGCAAGTTTCAAGTGTCGAGTCACTATAGGTGCCAAGTATAGTATACATGCTGAGTGAGACAGAGTTACTATAAGAGCCAAGCAAGATAAAATTCCTATAAATGCTGAGCATCATCAATCAATAAGTGCCAAGTAACATAGGATCAACATATGAGTTTGTGCCTTCAAAAAGTTAGATGTAAACCATTTTTGAGTTGACTCAAGATGAATCTTGATGGATCTAAAAAATAAGATCGAATCTTTTGGATTCCCTATGTAATCAACATGCAGCCAATCAAAAAAATGAAGAAAGCATGCAAGCAATAGGAAAAGTGTAAAGAATTGAGTAGGAAAGATGGATGAATATTGTTCATAGATTAATACCTAACCCTAAGTCTTCAAAGCCTTTACAAGGAAGTTGATACCCCATAATTTGTGTGTGTGAGAGAGGTATATGAAAGAGTGTTATATGGAAGAATGCTTGAGAATTTTAGAGGGGTGTAAAGACTTAGAGGAAAAGAAACACTGTAGAATCAAGTTTTTCAAAACAAGAGTATTAGAAATACAAGTAGAGACATATCAAATCAAGGAAGGATTAGATTAGATTGAGTAGAACAAGGATTTGAAATCAACAATATAAGATTGTAAGTCATCAGGTCAACACATTCTAATACTTTATAGCCATTGTATTAGGAATGAAAATCCTATGATGATAGGTTGGTTTAACAACCATTTTATAAACCTTTAACAAGGTGCTAAATCCTTTAATAGGGTAATATTCCAAGTGAGTGTTTGCAAATCCTTTAGACAGGTCACTTTTAACAGAGTGTAAAGCCTTTAATAGCGCAGGCCTTTCACAAGGCAAATAATTGGAAGTGGTCAAACTTTGTAACCTTAATCAGTTACATATTGCTGTAGTGATAATTTGTGGGTGTCATCCCCACCCTAGTTTTACCTTCTCATTTTGGAAGGTTTTTGGGTGATCAGAATCTTGTGTTATCTATTTTCATGCATGTCTTTACTTTTATGTTAATTAGATATGGTAGGTGCATATGAATGATCTTAGTTAAAAATTTTTAGAGGTTAAATACTATTACTTCTCATTCACCCCCCTTCCCCCCCCCCCCCCCCTCTTAGAAGTAAATCTTCCCACCTGTAATTTCAACAAAGGATAAAATATTGATACATCAAATCATGTAGGATCAATTAGAGATTGTGCAAAGGTGATATGTTATCAGGCAAGCAAGTGCCAACTACAGGATCTATGCTGAGGCATTCTAACAGGTGATTTCAGTTAAATCTCTTAATAGAGTAGTCCTAACAAGTTGTATGAAATCCTTTAACAGGGTGTGTACTTAATTGTAAGTTGAAGTCCTCTAACTAGACACACTTCTAATAGGGTGTTGAAATCCTCTAACAAGGTGGAACTTAATAGCCTTTATAAGCCTTTAATAGGGCATGCCTTTTATAGGGAAGACTATTATTCATGGTCAAATTATTGTAACCTTCATTAGATACACTTTATTGCTATAGTAGTGAAGATTTTTGGGTGTCATCCCCACCCCAATTTTACCTTCTCACTTGTAGGGTTTCTAGGTAATCATATATGGTGTTATGTGTGTGTTTGATTACATGTTTACATGATTGATGCATATGTTTTACATGTTATTTCAGTATATTAATGCATGTGATGTATGAATGTTGAAAATTTTATGGGTTCAAGTTTAAACTCTTGATTCACCCCCCCTAGAAGTTTTCTCTCTTCCCACTTGTAATTCTAACAATTGGTATTAGAGCCTTGTTCTCTGAGAAAGAAGCTTTTCAACTTAGAGCAAAGATCTTGAGATGGAAGTCTACAAGCTGGGAAAGATTATTGAGAAGTAGGAGATTGAAATACATCTCATACTACATTAGCTAAATGAGGCAAGAGAGGAACTAAAGAAATACTTGAAGAGAAGGAAAGAGATTGCTATTATAGAGAATGACACACTATACAAAGAGATAGACACCACAAAGCTATTTGTAGATGGTAACAATAATGAATTTGATGCAGTAGTTGCAGATCTAATGGAAAAGAAATGAATCCAAGCTGAGGAAATCAAAAATTTCAAGCTAGAGAAAAAATCACAAGCTATACTACTATGTGAGGTGATTGAACAAAAGAATAAAGCCATGGAAGACAAAGCCATGATCGAAGATGATAAAAGAATTCTGGCAAACAAATTGGAAGAAAAGTGAATAGAGCTAACCAAGATCTCCAACATGCAATTGGATACTCTAAGTCAAATGATGAATGCCATCTATGAACTGAATGTCAAGGACAATGAAATAACTACATTGAAGTTGTAGAATGAAAAATTATAGTCATCTAAAAAGAGAAAAGGAATTTTTTGAAAGTCTCAACAAGCCAAATGAAGCCATCAAATACTTTGAGCTATTATTGAGATCCCCAAGATCCAACAAATATACATTATGACTAGGCTACACAAGCATTGAATAAGGAGAATCATCTAAAGTTGCTGAAGAAAGGAACATCAAAGGTAAGAACTCCAAACATACTTGTCATAACTATGGTAAGAAAGGACATACTACTAATATGTGTAGGAGCAACAATGTAAATCAGAATGTCAAATCTAAGAATATGACTCATTGTCATGAGTGCAACAAGCAAGGTCATCAGGCACATGAATGCTAAACCAGGACCATAAAAAAACAAAGATTTGAAGGATATTGCTACAACTATCAGAAGTATGGACATAGAACCTTTGAATGCTAATCCAAATCCATGTGGTCATTAAACAAGCTAGAAAAAGTAAGAAGCTATGGAAACCTTTATAATTGGGATTATAATACAAGATATAGTTGTCACTATTGTCAAGAATATGGAAACATTCCTGAGAATTTTATTAGGATACATTTCAGTGGTAACTACAAAAGGTGGTTGAGTCAAACTATATGTTTTAGCTATTTGAAGAATGGTCATATTAGAAAACATTGTCCAACTAGGTCAAAGGAACCAAGTTGTGAATTTGATAAAGGCAAAGGCAAGGTAGATGTTGAACACATCAGAGATGAGATGAAAAAAACATGGAAAAAGAAAGATGCTTGCAACACATCAAATGGAGAAGAGATCACTTCACCCAATGGGTCAAGTGATTACACCACATCAAACTAGGCAATTAAGAAGTACGTGGAACTAATACTCAAGTGTAATAGCATACATCATTTCCAGAGGGAGATAGTACTAAAAAGACTACATTAGCATGAATAAAGATGCAAGATGTTGTTGAAAATTCAAGCTAAATCTTTAAAGCTTTCATATTATTGCAAAGCATGAAATGTTTTCTGTGTATGTCAAATGGAATGCTAGTTCATACTGACTTACAAGTATATCTAATTGATGTCAAGCTAGTAGTAGCTATTGAGTGATGGAAATATCTATAGATGCCAAGTGATTCTAAAAATGATTCATGCTAAGTTTACAACTGTACAAGCACTAAGCATTAAATGCAAGGTTTTTGAAGGGTATATGATTGATTTTTTGGTATTATTCATCATTTCAAATTTGAGCAAGAATGAGTAGAGCGAAAGGTGATTCATAAACTTTTTCAAGGTATTTGTAGAGAATTTGACAACGATCTCACAACAGTTCTTCAAATTTCACAAGGTATTTATCACAAGATGAGCTACATAGTTTTACTTTGCATAAACCCTAGTTTGACAAATGGTGTCTACCTTGAAAAATGTAGGAGGGAAAGAGGTTTTGAATGTTTATCTTGTAAGTAATGAAGTCAAACAACCTATATTTAATGTCATTCTTGACATAGCCTACAAACAAGATCCTTATGGTGCTTTATCCATGATCCTACCCAATGTTATAATGATGCAAGATGTAAGAAGCTGCTATAATTGTGAAATTGGTAGCATTGGAAACTTATAAATTAGAGAAGCATATGGTAGGTTATGTGAAATTGGTGTTCTAAAGGAAGAGTATAAAATCATTGAGAAGAAAGGTTTAACGCTGCCCTAGATTTTCCTAGTGTATTTAAAATAGAATGGATTAGAATTGTGTTGAGTCAAATACATGATGGATCTTTATGGCTGGAGGGTGGACCAATTAAGATTACCAAAAGAATAATTCACAGGGTTACTAGCTACCCAACCGTAGATCAGCCCAAGACTTTGAGGAGTGATTCCAAGGAAGTAATAGAGAAAAGCACTGGAGCAAAATGGAATAAAAGAGGCATGACAATAGATACTATTGCTGAACTTTTCTATTAGGGTAATTTCTCATAAATTCTATCAATCTAGTATATTGAATAGTGTTAGAGTAAATAATTAATTTACTAATTATTTATTCTATTTACTTAAGCTTACTTAGATAAATGCATTTCATTTATTAGTTGTAGTCTAGGAGTTTGTCATAAATTGTTGACAATATGGGAGTTGTTCTCTCCTAAGTCATACTTATCCTCACACTATTTGAGGACTTTCCACCTCATGTGGATGTATGCTTAGTTGTCACACTTATCTCCTAACATCTTCTAACTTGTTCTAGGATATTCCTTGAGGCCTTTATAAGTAGTCTCTACCTCATTGTATTTCACAGCATCACTTATTGCATTCTATTGTAAATACATTTTTTCTTGTGTTTGCATATTTTCTCTATCATGTCCGTTTAGGGTTTTATTCCCTTGCTCTACGATCTTCCTTCCTTGGCTTCTCTTTAACAATTTTTTGCATGTAGGTGATTTTGGGCAGCTTAAGAGTTGGATTTCATCAACTCCAACATGGTAATAGACCCTTCCTACTGCTGCTTCATTGAAGGTTTTTTGAAGCCATGATTTGAAGTCACAAACCCTAGTTTTTTTATATATTTTTTCTTCAAATCAGGGGAACATCATTTTTTTGGAGCACTTTGTGCCCAAACGGACACTGCCATTAGATTTAGAAGGAACTTTTCAAATAGGATCCATATAAAACTTGTCAATTTTGGAGATAGGGCTTGAGAAGGAATTTTTTTCATTTTAGGAGGTTTCGTATGAGTGTACGGATGATTTCAGCAAATAAAAATTTTAAATTTTTTATTTAGGCGCTCCCCCCAGAAGCCACCATCGTGCCATCGAGGAGCTACCACTACGTAGCCCACATGCTGCTTGCTAGCTACTGCCACTGGCAGTGCCACCGTAGGGCCATCGTGGACCAGCCAGCACCAGTGGGTCAACTAGCCACTGTCTGCACTAGCGGCTCTGCCTAGTGCTTGTCTCTATTCCACCACTCCACTACCTATTGCAGCTCCTCCACCTTCGAACCTCTGCCTGCCAACTCAATGGTCAATGTGCACAACTACCGCTCCACTCAGTGACTGACACATGGTCTTTTGCATGTACAGTTAGCCTCTGCCCAGTTAGCTTCTACAGTTCTAGTACATGTGGTCCTACCCGCGTGTCTTTTGTGCACAATCAGCATAGTCTCCTCTTGACATGTGGTAGAGTTTCCATGTGGCTCTTTTCCACATGGCACATGCCATGTCAGCTGCTTGCCACATGGCCTCTTTTTGCTACGATGGTCATTTAGCTATCAATTTTAAGCTTGTTCTTTGCTAACATCAGTACTACATCATCAGACCTTCCCCTTGCACCTCTCTAGGGTCATTTAGACCTACCTTTAGTTTTTTGGCCATAACTTGAGCATATGGAGGTATTTTTTTGATCTGAAAGAAGTATCAAAAGGCTAGTTCTGAGATGGAGATATTGGTGTAGGTATTTTAAGGTTTTGATTCTTTTTTGTTTCCCTTTTTTCAGTTGAAGTTTGAAGTTCTATTTTTGACTTCGACTTGCATATCTTTCGTGTCCCATGTCAATTTTTTAAAAAAATTATATTTTTGGAAAGCTGGTTTTGTCACCTTTTCAAAAATGTAGTCATTTTCCTTATATTTTGGCCCATGCTCTTTCTATCATATTTTTGGTAATTTTTTTATATGGTGGATATCTTCAGTGTTTTAGGCCCGAGGATCATTTTCCTGGCATGGTTTCTTTTGTTTTAGGCTGTCCTATCTTTTGTGTCAATTTTTTTCTTGTTTTGATAATTGTAGCTATCATTTTGAAGCACTTTTATGTATCACATTAAGATAAAGTGCCACTCTTGCATTCTGGGGGTCATGAACGTTGTTTTGAGATAGATGTGTTTGCACTCTTTTCATAAAACAACATGGGGGAATAGTAGTTGCCATGTTTGTGCCATCTTCCTTTGTCAAGTGAGTGTCTCGTCTATGACATTAGCCCCATGAAGAGTTAGTTTGATCATGTCTTTATGGGTGTTTGTACCTCTTTCCCTCTCTCATCATTCTTGGTTTGTTTGTAGGAGACTTTGGCCCATCTTTTCAGTTGCCTGTCATCTCACCCCATCTGCATTAAGGGGGGGTTATATTGTTGTTCTAATGTATCCTTGGTTTGATAGTTCATTAGTGTGAGCTATGTATTCAGTGGTTGATCCTATATACAAGGTGATTGCAGTGGCTGGCTACCTATGTATTTCGGTGAGATGGATCATCTACCATATAGACACACTCGGTTCATGCCTTCTTCTTCCATGGACATTTTTCAGATCAGCAATTTTCTTTTAGATGGTAGATTTGTAGCTTCTTCTTGCTTCAGTGATGCTCTTCATGATCACTCCTTGTTTCTGTTTTATGCGAACATTTCCCTAGTTTGAGGCTTCTTCTGTTCTTCACTAGGTTCTTACCTCTTTTTGGGGGAGGTTTTTTCCCATGTGGTTTTCTCTCTTTCCCCATTTTTAGAGGTTACATTTTGTTGCATTGTTCATGGGTACCTAACATGGCCTCGTTGCCGGGACCCATTTTTCATTTCATCTTAGTTTTGTGAGCTTAAGACATTTCCCTAAGTTGCACTTAAGGGGGGCTATTAGAGTAAATAATGAATTTACTAATTATTTATTCCATTTACTTAAGCTTATTTAAGTAAATGCATTTCATTTAGTAGTTGTAGTCTAGGAGTTTGTCATAAGTTGTTGACAATACAGGAGTTTGTTCTCTTCTAAGTCATACTTATCCTCTCACATTGTTCAAGGACTTTCCACCTCATGTGGATGTATGCTTAGTTGTCACACTTATCTCTTAGCATCTTCTAGCTTGTTCTAGGAGATTCCTTGAGATCTTTATAAGTGGTCTCTCCCTCATTATATTTCACAACATCACTTATTGCATTCTATTGTAAATATATTTTTTCTTGTGTTTGCATATTTTCTCTCTCATGTCTATTTAGGGTTTTATTTGCTTGCTCCATGCTCTTCCTTCCTTGGCTTCTCTTTGACAAGTTTTCACATACAAGTGATCTTGGGCATCTTCAAAGTTGGATTTCATCAACTCCAACAAATAGTGTACCCTATATTGTTGTGGATGTTTGTTACAAAATTGTAAAGAAAGATCATACTTATGATCTGGCTGAGCTTCAACTACAACAACTGATGGAAAATCTTGGAGCAATCAGGAAGATCAAGAGTGCTCAATGCAAATTTGGTTCAATTCTAGTTTGTTTATTCTTCTATGTATAGAATACATTTCCCTCCTTGGTATAGTAAGTTGGAAGAGAAATAGGTCAATAGCAGTGTAGATTAATGAATTCATTGAATAGATGGGAGAAAATTTTGAATCATTGATGACAAGTTATTTTGAAGACTTCAAGAAATCAATAAAGGAAAGAATGAGGATACCTATTTCATTGGTTGAGAAACATTATAATGATATATGTTTTCTAGTTAGTACTAATTACACCTTCATACAAGCTGCCACACCAAAGGTTAGATGGTTAAGACCACTTGGGTATGAAATTAATGTTGATAAGGCTTCAATAGCCATCAAAAAACTCCTTGTAGAGGAAGTAGAAAACAATGTAAAGATATTTGGCAACTATGAAATGGTAAAATCAAAGATTACCATGGAGTTGAAAACTTCCTCCACACTCAAGAACAAAGATAAGCTAGTCAAGAAGCTAAAGGCCAAATTTGGAGAAGGTGTAGATGAGGAAGAAGAGGAAGAAGATGAAGAGGATGAAGAGGAAGAAAAAGCACACATACAAGAACATATTGCATTCACTAAAGGCATGGGAGAGGATAAGGAAGAAGATGAAACATAAGGTATCGAGGGAGTAGAAGCTGAGGAAGCACCCACTCATGCCAAGCCAAAGAAGAGAAAGGATAACACACAGCCAGTGCCTAAGGCAAAGAAAACTATCAAACCAAGCCCAACCAAGCCAACAAAACCTACCACAAGAGAAAGCACATGAGCCACAACATAGAAGGCTAAGGAGAAATCCAAGCAAATAGAGTAAGGTGACCAAGTGCAAAAGAAACAAAGAAAAAAGTATGTTTCACAACCAGATTCAGATGAAGAAAGGATCGAATCAGATGATATACATCAATTCAAAGTGGTAAGTCACAAACCACTCTCTGATATTAAAAATTTGTGTGAAAATTTCAAGAATAATGTAGATTTATTTGGTTTTAGACATATAAATTTTTGATGATTTGGGAAAGGAAGAGAAAAAGCTAGTCGAAGAAGTCCTATATGCAATGATGTCAAAATTTAAGACAACACCATTAGAATTTGCCAACTCAGTACCCAAGAAACTATATGACTTAGTTGAACAAAAATGACATTATTGTTTAAATTTGGAAAAACAAATAAGGGAAACCACTTTAGCCCATGTAATGCTAGAACTGAGAAAAGGGCAGATTGCTAAGGCTAATAAGAAATATGGAGTTATGTTTACACCTAAATATAGAGCCTTCAACATTCTTCAAAATAATATTAAAGATGTGGTCAAGAAATCAACCCAAATATGGAAACTTATCTATGGGTTGACCACTATAAAACAAGGAGAAGTTGACTCTTTTGAGGGAAAAGATGATGATAAGGATGAAGATGAAAAAGATGATGAAAAAGAAAAAGATGATAAGGAAGATGATATAGTGGGGTATGAAATTGAAAAGAAAATTGATGACAAGGCAACAACTGAACAACAACTAGATGAACAGAGTGTGTAGGACACATAAGTGTTGAGTGTCAAACCCCCACATGACATAGTCAAGTCTACTAAAACTATTATTGTTAAGGATGTCTTTGATATTTCAACTCAGAACATCAATCCCCTGATTATAGAAGACTTAAAGAAGATATTGGACCAATCTACACTACAAGCCAAGCTATGTGAAAATCCAATTCTAGTTAGTATAGATGAGCTCCAAGAGGTAGTAATTGATGCCATGAGGGACAAGGTGAATCCACAAGAACCACCTTCTATCATCCCTTAAGTAACTAAAGTACAACCTTTGACTCGAACAATAGTAGATACGTCTACTAAGGTTGATATAGCTAGTAAAATTGACACAATTGAGTTGAAGTAGATTGAAAAAGAAGAGAAAGACATTACTACCGAATAGCAGTAAGCAAGATAGATAGATAGATTCTTCTATACCTAAAGAACAAGAACAAAGTGTTATTCAAGTCATTGTGATAGACAAGAGAAAATTTGAAGAGAGTGAGAAAAAACCTAAGGTAAAGGAGTAGGAAGCCATCCAAGTATTGGTAACTCTACCAACATCTAGCACTCCACCTACAAAAAACTCTTCATAAGCTAAGAACAGAAGCTATACCATTGCAAGTCTCAGTGCCAGGCTCAAGCTCTTCAAAAGTTAAAAAGGTAATTCACTATGGAGATATCACTCTTGATGAAGAGATAGTTATACCTAAGTTTGATTATGATACAATGACATTAGACCAAATAGACATTTTCCAACAACCCTTAGAGAAGAAAAAGCATCAAGAAATGCTTAGGAGAGAACATAGGTAGAAGAAAGCACTTCAAGACATTAATGACATCTTTCTAGATGCATTTATTCTACCAAATCCTGAGGAGACCAAGTCACTACTAGAAAAATTGTCAAATATAGTGGAAAAATTCAATAATGAAGACACTGATACTAGTGCTAAACTCTTAGAATGGTTTGAAAAGAAATTCTAGAGCAAGGTAAATGAAAAGATATCTAGTGATATAACACTCACTCAAGTTGCATTGGCTACAAAGGTTGAGGATGTAAAGAAGGTACTTGAGAGTATATTCTCATTGTACACCAAATTGTGTGCCCCTACACTCTTCACCAAAGAGACTAGACATCACATTCTAAGCTTGGAGAGAAATCTCAACATATCAGGTACAAGGTTACCTTAAAACCTAGCTTAGAGTGAGAAGCATTTTCATACATTGCTTTAGACACAAAATCAATTAGTTGTGCTAAAAATAGAAGAGGCCAAGATAAGAGCCAAATTGACATGTATAAAAGTATCCCTCACCCACACATGGAAATAATACACAAGAAACTAGGTTATGTAGAGACTTTACTAAAGAAAGACCCCAATCTTTGTACTCTAGATGGCCTAGTACATCTTGCTGCCAAGCTTGCTATTCAAATCAAGTCATTGGATGTTTCATGTGACAACTAGGATGCAACTCTTAAAATCATAATGGAAGTCCATAAATATTTTTTGGACAAACACACTATACTTGTATAGCTTATTTGACATAAGAGTCAAAAAGGGGGAGAGATAGAAAAATGGGGAGAGATAAAGAAAGGGGGAGAGATAAAGAAAGAAGGAGAAATACAAAAAAGGAGATAAAGAAAAGGAAAAATATACCATAGGGGAGTATAATCAAAGGAGTAGAGAAAAAAAGAAAGGAATAAATAACAAAGGGGGAGCCTACTAGTAAAATTATATCACTAGGGTGATATACATTTTTGGAAAGTCATTTTTGAGAAAAGCAGTAAATAGATATAGGTATCAACTATGAAAGAGTATCAGATATAATACATTGAAGTCAGAAAGGAGCACAAATTTTGGACACAAAGAAAACACATTAACTCAGGGGTAGTTATCAATTTTGAGCTATATAGGTTATTGCAAAATTTTGAAATTTTGAAGTTTTGTATATAAGCCAAGTCATGGATATGTTATGCTCGAGAAGTTAAGTAAAATATTGTATATTCAAGTGTTTTTGACACTCATGTCAAAGGGGGAGATTTTTGATCTCAGATTGGTTTTGACAAGTGAGTGTCAACACACTTAAGCCATTTACTTAGTTCATGCTGAAATAGTAATACATGCTGAGCACAACATGTAAATATTAGACCATGTCGTGTTACAATGAGTGCCAAGTCACTCAAGTGCCAAGCAGATAGACCATACCAAGTTATTCAAGTGTTAAGCAAATAATAGATGTTGAGTAATGTAGGTGTTGAGTTAGAAGCAGAAATACAATGTATGCCAAGCATCAAAGACTTCATATGCTTAGTAAAATAGTTTGGACATATTTGTTTGTAATGGCACAAATAACTATGTAAACTATTTTTAATCCAACATAAGGATAGATTACGATCTTTTGGAAATAAGGACAAATCTATATGCAGATTCCCTATGTAATTACATATAGCCAATCAGAAAATGGGAAGGTTTAAGTGGAAAAATGGATGAATCTTAGCCATAGATTCATGCCTAACCCTGAGCCACCAGAGTCTTCTTAAGGAGGATGAAGCCCTAAACCCTTTAGAAGTGTATAAGGGGTGAATGATCAAAATGGAAGAGCAAACAAGATAGTTTACAGAGCATTCAAGGTGACTTAGAAGTAATAATGAATTGCAGAATCAATTATAAAAGAATAGAGGATAGAGGAGGATACAACATTGATACATTAGATCATGTGGGATCAATTAGAGATTGTGTAGAGGTGATCTATTATCAGGCAAGAAAGTGCCAATCATAGGATCTATGTTGAGACATACTAACAGGTGATTTCAGTTAAATATCTTAATAGAGTAGTCCTAACAATATGTATGAAATACTTTAATAGGGTGCTTACTTAATTGTAAGTTGAAGTCCTCTAACCATGCACACTTCTAATAGGGTGTTGAAATCCTCTAACAAGGTGGGACTTAATAGTCTTTTTAAGCCTTTAATAGGGTAGGCCTTTCACAGGGTAGACCATGATTCATGGTCAAATCATTGTAACCTTCATTGAATACACTTTATTGCTATAGTAGTGAAGATTTTTGGGTGTTGTCCCCACCCCAGTTTTACCTTCTCACTTAGAGGGTTTTTGAGTAATCATATCTAGTGTTATGTGTGTGTTTGATTACATGTTTACATGATTGATGCATATGCTTTACATGTTATTTCAGTATATTAATGCATGTGATGAATGAATGGTGAAAGTTTTATGGGTTCAAGTTTAAACTCCCAACTCACCTCCCCTCTTAGAAGTTTACTCTCTTCCCACTTTTTATTCCAACATAACCATCCATCATAGAAATACAATATTAGATAAAAAATAACACCTACACAAACACATCCAACAATGACATCCAATTGTTGGATCTCAATGGTATAAGAAAAAGAACTACCACTCAACCTCATGAAACCTAAATGACCCACTTGCACCATGCTGATGAGATAAACTCAAGTCCCAAATAGATAATAAACTCATAAGTCAAAACCAAACATCTAAGTTCAAGGAATCACTTGAAAGGAAACTATCTCAAAGGGTACCAAGACACAAGTATTAACTAATCCTAGAGGCAACACAAACATGTAGGAAATCTACTATGCAAGTGGGCAAGTGTCATCGCATGAACCAACTCTAAGGTTGCCTAGTAGTCTTTTAATACTCTGGCCCCCTAGTGTCTATATGAGGTGTTAGTATCCTTTCATATAGACACAACAAACTAACAAGTCAAATCTAAGGTTATCTTGGTAGTCTTTTAATACTCTAACCCCCTAGTGACTTTCTATGGTACCATTATCTTATTAATTCATTTTAAACCCATTTAATGAAATGTTATCACTTATTAAAATAACCTACAGTAGGTTGCCCATTAGCCTCTTTAGGGCCTCAACCTCCATTTCAAGCCATTTCCCAACATGACATACATAAAACCTACCCTAAGCTTAGCAAAAGAAAAAGATATCAAATGAATATAAACCACACATTAGTTCTTTAACAAGCAACTAAAAAGTATTAAAATATTACTGATCATAATCACATATTCCATCAATATGATCATCCTAATAGGACTAATCCAAAATCAAGTATACATATACCAAATCCATGACATCGGATGACATCACCAAAACAAATCACAATATCACCTTAGTCCTATACAACCAACTCAAAGGCAATCCAAATATAACTAATCGAAAACTCAAAGGTTATATTAGGAAAGTCACACCATACATCTCAGTTCTACTCAAGAAAAATTGAAAGCAATAACAAAACATCTGATCAACTCAACATAGAGCACACATGACACATCACCATGGTCAGGTATAAAAGATTATAATCAAAACATCATCATGACATCACATAACAAAACTCTCAAGCCTTTGGTAATACAACCTGATTGGTCAAGCACTAAGACAACCCAAAACCGATAACAACAACCCACACATCATAAATAATACATACAAAAGTCATTATCATAATTCATTAGGTTTGAAACTATAAACTTTCAATTTTCACTTATGGGTTTCCAAGTTTTCATTTTCATTTTCAAAACACAAAGATTAAATAACAACCAGGGTTTCAATTTTCTTTTCCAAGTATTACTTGTTTATAGAGTTTTTGATTTCAAAATTGGTTTTTAGTTTCTATTTCTTTAATTACTAGAGTCACTATGGTTTCTGAGTTCACTAGAATCCCAGACGATTCAACAATTCATATAAAGTTGTTTAAACATTGTTTCATAGTTCAAATCATTATCAAAACATAAGAGTTCAAAAGACATACAGATAATAGTTTTTGTCTTTTTTTAAGTATGCTAATTACTAAGGTTTTTGAATAAGAAAATTTCCCTAGTTTTGATTTGCAAAAGTTTCCATTTCGTTTTCAAGCACAAGATTTGGCCATACTAGTGGGTTCAAGTTTTCTCATATAGAAAGTGCCACAATAACTGAGGTTTTTCAAGTTATCAAAAGATGTAATAAATTTCCTTTAATAGTATAATTCATTTTCATATTTTAAATAAAACTGTCAAGTTATCCCGAGTTCACAATAAGATTCCTATTGGATTCAAATATCCATAATAATTGAATCCCTTCTAGAAAAAACATTCATCATGAAAGTATCCTTAATTACCAAAAAACAAAATTTATTTATTTATTTTAACATATATATAAAATAAATAATTAATTAAAATATTTTATTTAAACAAATTTATTTAAATAAATATTATTATTAAAATATTATAATAGTAATTAATTATTAATTGTAATATTAATAAAATAATATTTAAATATATTAAATTATTATTATTAATTAAATTAATAATAATAATAATAAAATATATTAAAAACTATAATTATAAATTATAGTTAATTAAAAAAATTTTAAAAATATAATAACAAATTAAATCGCAACCTACCATGTGTTGGAAAATGCAAATCTCAACCTATGATATAAGATCACATAACCCCTCATGGGGAAGCTGCATAGCAGCTTGGCTGCCAAGGGCAATTGCTACCTTGGAATCTCAACTTGTGATATAAGATTGCATAAGCCCTAATGGGGAAGTTGTATAGTGGATGGGTTTCCAAGGGCAACCGCTGCCTTGGTAGCTATTGCTACAACAATCGGGACCAGATGACAAGGAAGAAAGAAGGGGGTGGAGGTGTGGTGGCCCCCGCCCACCAAAACATTAATATATATTAAAAAAAATAGTCGGCCCTCCTTCCAAGCAGAGCCGAATTTAAAGCAACATTTTAATTTATTTATTTTTAAAGAATTAAGCACAACCCCCATTCGAAATGCATTTTCACCATTCTATATTATATTTTATAGTTATCACAGTAGTTATAAATTACTGTGCTAACTATATATATACCCAACAAGATCTGATATGGAAACCTAGATTAAAAAATCAATATTCGTAAAAAAAAATTTATTTTCTTTACAAAACCCACAACCTGATTTAATAATACAAAACAACTCTTCAAGTCCATCAAACAAGGGTTTCAAAATAAAATTCATTCACTGATATTATCATGAAAGGAAGGGCAATAATTTCAATACGAGGGTTTTAATTTTCCAATTTACATACAGATGATCTCAAAATGAAGAAAAATAAACTCATATACAAGGGTTTCAATTCAAATTCAAATGAAACAAAATTCATCTAGACATGAAAAGGATAGAGATTTTAAAGAATGAATCTACTGCACAAATCTCACAAGACCCTACCTAGATCTGATGCTAAAACGATGAATGCTCCAAACTTGCAAACCAAACCCCCTTTTTCCTTTCAAAAATTGCTCCTCCAAAACCTAGTTAATGAAACAACTCCAAATCTCTGATAAATAGTTCTCCCCTAAATTTAGGGCTTTGATTGTGCAATCATGCGAGAAGACTTGCCGATCAATTTTTTTTTTTTATATTTTATTATCTTTTACATTTTCATGCACACTTTTTTCAATTTAAAATATCTTTATTAAGGTAATTTTCTTTCACTCTTTAATTAATTTATTACATATTAATTTCATGCATAAGCTTTATGCAATTTAATTAAAATAAAACTTTATCAAATTATTGCTTACTCTCTCTATTAATTTGCGAGACATTTTTAATAATATATCTATTAATTCAACTTATAATATTATTTAGAGTTTATTATTAAAATAAAACTCCTAAATAATAATTAATAAATTAAATAAATATAAATATGCCTAAATTAGAACTTTAATAAAATCTTTAAATTTAATTCTTTAATTTAATTAATTTCTCAATTAATTAAATATAATTAAATAATAAATTTCCTTTATTAAATTTTCATTAAATTATCTTTTAATTTGATTTAATTATAACAGAAAATTATCACAGACCCACAAAGACTAAATACAAAAATTCATCATACAGAACATAAAACTAAATCAAACTATAAGGTCAAAGTCATGAATTCATGTCACTTGATGAATTCAAAAAGGTGGAACTAACTCAGAAACTTGTCCTATTTTCTAGGACAAATTGCTTAGGTTAGGATTTGGACTCAAGAGTTATCTCCCCACTTATACCATTGAGATACTACGATAGGGTATGCTCATCCCGACAATTCAAGGAACTCAATACCTAGTACCTGTAATCTACATAAAATCCATGCATGTACAAACACATATATTCTAAACTAAATAGGCAATGGAAGGAAGTGGTACATCATGTACATTCTGACTAGCAAGTGATTGCAACTCCCTCCCTCAACCATATCAAGAACATTAATTATAAAGTAAAACATACATGTACACCATACACATGCAAGTATGGGGTAAGTATCCATAAAATTGCATATAAATTATTCATCTAACTAACATCATGAAATAACTAAAAGTCACTAAATGAATATATATATCATCATCAAAATAATCTTGTATAACTGAAATAACTAAGTAACTCATCACATAAATCAACTAAGTATGAAATTACATTTAACAATCTAGAAATCAAATGTCGCTAAAATCAAGCATAAACATAAAGCATAATCAAAAAATAGACCTAAAAGAATCTGACAATACCATAAGAAAAGCCAACTAGGGGTAGGCATTATAGTGCATGCATATATAGTACATACATGCATTCATCCATACACATATATACTACATCTATTCATACATATATACATTTGTGTATGCATATATACTACATGCATGGATTTATCCATACACACACACATGTCCCACATATACATCTGTGCATGCACCCATGCTTACTTTTATGTATGTATTTATCTATATAAACATCAACACATACATACACTCAATAGAAGGGCATTTGCATGGTTCTGAGCTTGTAGATCAAGAGCTAGTATTTTTGAAAAGCACGGTTATAATAGCCAATCGAAGAAAAGGTTCAAGAGTTATGGCCTTCAAAATTTGGGCTATTGAAATTTCTAAAATAATGTCAAAGATGGATTTAGCCGACTCTTAATGTATTGTTAGGGTCTATTGGCCCTAGGTATTAAGTTTGAGCATCTAGAACCTTCTCGGGCAGCATAAAATTGTTTATTTAAGAAAGGGTCGAACATTGTCTAGGATAGCTTTGGGTGATAGTTTGTAGCTTGTCTTGTAGATTATTATTGAAGGCACCCATGTGGGTTAACATATTGTACTTGTGAATTCTATAATTCCATATTTGTAGTGCAAATAAGAAGTCCATATTTTGTTCTTGCATTTGTTATTGTTTCTTTTTTTCTGTTATGTGTTTGTGGTTTTAAGGGGAGAACCCTTCATCAAGTGGTATCAGAGCTAGAGTTCTTTAGTGTGAGGAAAAATCATTGACTATAAGGTAGTTTGCACCAGGACCGTGGTTTGGGTTGAGCATGTAGAAAGATTACCAATTGTGAGTTAGTTTACACTAGGGTCTTAGTAGAAGCACAAAAAATGCCTCCACAAAGAGAGTGTGGTGAAAGAGCTATAGGTGTTACACCTAAGGGTTTTAGAGGCCTCCAAAGACAAATGCAAGAATTGGAAGAACAAATTTGTAGAGGAATTGAATTTCCTATAAGAGATGAAAGCAACGATGAGGATGAAGTAGAAGAAAATGTTGAAGAAAAGGTAGTTCTAAACCTAGAGGAAGAGAGGCTTTTTAGGGCCATCTCCAAGATTGGAAAAAAATCTAGGTTTGAAGTTCCCACATTTTTGAGAAATCTTAACCTAGAGGAGCTAATTGATTGGATCAATGAACTGGATGAGTACATTGAGTATGAAGATATTGAGGATCCTAATAGGGTCAAGTTTGTGAAGGCAAAATTGAAGGGAAATGCAAAGATCTGGTAGTAAGAGGTTCAGTTGGAGTGAAATAAAAAGGGAAAGGATAGAACCACTAGATGGGAACAAATGATAGCTAAATTGAATCAACAATTCATTCCTATAGATTATGAGCTTAATATGTTGAAGAAAATGTAAGGGTTGAAACAAGTAGAAAAATCTATTCAAGAGTATACCAAGGAGTTCTACCGAGTTCTCATTAGAACCAACCATGAAGAAGCTGATAAGGAGAAAGTGGCCCATTATCTTAATAGGTTAAGGCCAAGTATTCAATATGAGCTAAGTTTGGTTTTAATGAATAGTATTGATACTATTTTTCCCTAAGAGTGGAAGAAAAACTAAACAAGAAGTTTGACAATAAGAATAGCGGAAGAGGTCACGGTGGAAGATCTAGCAGATGATCTTATGGTGGTCGTAATCATGATAAGAAGAACAAGGATGAAGCTGAAAGTAGTAGTTAGAACTAGAGGGGGAACAACTCCAATCATTTCCATGATCAAAACAATAGAGATCATAGAGGAAGAGGCAGATGACAAGGATATGGGAGAGGAGGCTTCCATGGGAAATGTTTTCATTGTAGAGAAGAAGGGCATAGAGCATTTGAATGTATCCAACGCTAAGCAAGGACCGATCAAAGAATATAAGGTCAGGCCAGAGTTGCACATGTTGATGAAGATGCCAAATTATCACATTTTGAAGATGCTAAAAGAGGAGAAGCCCTAGTTAATAGAAGATTCTTGCTAAGTGGTGAGAATGAACCTAATCAAAGGAGCCTGCTTCACACAAGGTGTAGATGTGAAGATAAGTGTTCTGATGTGATTATTGATGGTGGAAGTACTAACAATTTGGTATCTAAAATAATGGTCACCAAGTTGAAGTTGAAGAGAGAGAAACACCCACATCCATACCATGTTGCTTGGGTGCAAGATGACCACAAGGTCATGGTCAATGACTAGTGTTCAGTGAAGTCCAAGATTGGAAGCTACCAAGATGAGATACTATGTAATATTATACCTATGGAGATATGTCATATATTGCTGGGTAGGCTATGACAGTTTGATAGACATGCTATACATGATGGGTGAGAAAATACCTACATTTTGACCAAGGATGGAGTGAAGTATAAGGTGAATCTATTGAAGGATAAAGAAGAAAAGGTATATAACGCTCTAAGAATATGTTTTTTTGATGGAAAATTATTTCTCAAAGGTATGAAGCATGAGCATATGTGTTTTGCTATAATTCCTAAAGATAGTAAAGAATAAGTAGAGGAGGTACCTACAGAAGTTGCAAATATGTTGGGAGAGTTTAAGATAATGTACCTGATGGATTGCCACCAATGAGGAAGATCAGTCACCAGATGGATTTATTTCTAGGAGCTAGTTTTTTAAATAAGGTAGTGCACATAATGACACCATTAGAAAGTGAAGAGTTAAATAGGCAAGTTCATGAGTTATTGCAGAAGGTGTTGATTCGAGATTGTCTAAGTCCATGTGTTGTACCAGAAGTATTAGAACCAAAGAAGAATGGATAATGGAAGATGTGCATAGATTCTTGTGCTATCAACAAGATCACAATCAAGTATAGATTTCCATTGCCAAGGATGGATGATATTATTGTCTATTTGAGTGGAGTTGAGTATTTCACAAAGATATATCTGAAGATTGGATACCATCAGATTCATTTCAGAGAAGGTGATGAGTGGAAGACAATTTTCAAGACAAAAAGGATTGTACAAGTGGTTAGTCATGCCTTTTGGGCTAACCAATGCACCAAGCACTTTCATGAGGCTCATGAATGAGGTACTAAAGGAATTTATAGGTAATTTTGTCATTGTTTACCTAAATGATATTTTGATCTTTAGTAAGACATTGAAGGAGCACTTGATCCATATTCACAAAGTGTTTGATAAGTTGAGGGAAGAAAAGTTGCTGATAAACTTGAAGAAGTGTAGTTTTGTAAAGGAGTTGGTGAACTTAGGATTTGTGGTCTTAGTAAAAGGTTTGAAAATGGACACAGAGAAAGTGAAGCCTATCCTTGAATGGCGTACTCCAAAGAGTGTGATAGAGGTAAGATCTTTTCATGGACTGGCTAATTTTTATAGAAAGTTCATGAGAGCTTTTAGTAGTATTTGTGGACCCTTGACTGAAACAATGAGAGGGGATAGGAAATAATTTAAGTGAATTGCAGGAGTAGATAAGAGTTTTAATCTATTGAAACAAAAAGTTACTAAGCAACCTATTTTAGCACTTCTTGATTTTAAAAAGGTCTTTTAAGTAGACTACGATGCTAGTGGTACTGCAATAGGAGCTATTATGCTTATTTTAGTAAGAAGTTGAATTATGCAAAAAGAAAATATTTTTTTTTATGACTCGGAATTTTATGCTATAGTTCAAGCATTAAAGGATTGGAGACAATATCTTCTTCCTAAGGAGTTTGTTTTGTATACTGATCGTCAAGCTTTGCTATATTTGAATAGCTAAGGAAAATTAAACCAAAGACATTTGAAGTGGCTTGAGTTTTTGTAGAGTTATACATTTTTTTTGAAACACAAGAGTGGGAAGTCTAACAAAGTTGAAAATGCTCTTAGTAGAAGACAACTCTTGCTGACAAAAATACAGATAGAGGTGGTTGGGTTCAAGGAATTTGGTACTTTGTATCTGGATGATCTTGATTTTGGTGAAGCATGGAAGACTTATACAAAACCTATTACACTTGATAGGAAAAAGTGGTTGGATTTCGTGATCTAGGATAATATGTTGTTCAAAGGAACCTAGTTGTGCATTCCCAGAAGTTCAATGAGAGAGAATCTCATCAAGGAGAAGCATAGTGGAGGGTTGGTTGAACATTTTGGTTGGTGAGAATTATTATTGTCTTGCAATAAGATGTGATGAGGTTTGTACAGAGTTGCAAAGTATATCAGATGGTGAAAGAAGGATGTTAGCATGGATTTTGTTCTTTGATTACTAAAGACTTAGCATGGGCATGACTTTATTTTTGTGGTGGTTGATAGGTTTTCAAAGATGAGACATTTTATTCCTTGCAAGAATACTAGTGATGTTGTTCATGTGGCAGATTATTTTTAAGAGAAGTGGTGTGACTACATGGTCTGCCAAAGAGTATAGTTTTAGATTGAGATACCAAATTTTTTGCATATTTCTGGTATACATTGTGGAAAAATTTGAAGATAGATTTGAAGTTTAGTTCATCACATCATCTACGGACTATTGGACAGACATAAATTGTGAATCGCAGTTTGGGAAACTTGCTGAGATGTTTGGTTGGAGACAAGCCAAAAGGATGGGATATGATTTTACCATAGGCAATATTTGCATATAATAATACTGTCAACAAGAGTACTAGTAAATCACCATTCTAGATTGTATATGGGGGTAGTCCTAGAAATGTTTCCAAACTGAGGCAGTCAGATAAAGGGGAGATAAGTAGTGTTGAAGCAGAAGAATTTATAGAACATTTGAAGAACATCCATGAGGAGGTTAAGAAATACATCATTAAAATGAATACCTAATATAAGGCTAAGGTAGATGTGAAAAGGAGGTATAAGAAATTTTGTATTGGAGATGAAGTCATGGTTTACTTGAGAAAGGAGCATTTTCCAGTGGGTATATATAATAAGCTAAAGATGAAGAAGTTTGGACCATGCAAGATAGTGAAAAGGGATGGTTATGGAAATGCCTTTGAAGTGGAGTTTCCTGTTGAATTGAATATTTCACTAGTATTTAATATTTTAGATTTGATAGAGTATTATGAAGGTGGTGATGGAGATGAGGTTGCAAAAGTGGAATGGAGTATTCCACCAGCTAGTTTGGCTACAAAGGAGATTGAAGAGATAATGGATAGTTGTGTTGGCAAAAGTACAAGGAACATAACTTATGAGGAATACCTAGTCAAATGGAAAGAGAGGCCAGTAGAGGATTACACATGGCTAACAAAGGAGGAGGTTAACCATCTTGGTTTTCCTTTGAACACTTGAGATATGACGGAGTCACTTCTCAAATTACCTCAAGTGTCTGATGTAGGAGCATCCTAGATGTAAGAGCAATCTTGCATCACCCAAAAATATTTCCATTTCAATCTTTTCTATTTTAATAAGGAGTAGTAGACAGGGTGGTTACTATTTATGGGAACTTGGTATTTTTAGTAAGTTTCTCTTATGAGCTTGAAATATTCTCATTTTCTACATGAAGGTTCATTTTGGAATTATAAGCCTACCATGAAAATCTCATTGCTTCAACTTAAGTATTAAAGAAGTTATTGCAGATTTTTGGTGAAAAAAATTGTAGAAAAATCTTTAGGCTCACCATGGAAGTCTTAGAGTTCCTAGATGAGGTCTGAAAACTTGACAAAAGGGCATTTTAGTGGTTTCAATTCTATAGATCAAAAGCTAGTATTTATGAAAAGTGGTTATAATAGCCAATCAGAGCAATAGTTTGAGAGCTATGACCTTCAGAAGTGGGCTACCAAAATTTCTGAAATAATTTGTCAAAGATGTAATTAGGAAACTCTATATATAGAGTTAGGATCTATTGGCCCTAGGTATTAAGTTTGAGCATCTAGAACCTTCCCAGGTGACATAAAATTGCCTATTTAAGAAATGCTTGAACATTGTCTAGGACAACTCTGGGTGATAGTTTGTAGTTTGTCTTATAGATTATTGTAATGAAGGTGCCCATTTGGGTTAGCATATTGTAGTTGTGAATTCTGTAATTCCACATTTGTGGTGCAAATAAGAAGTCTATTTTTTTCCTCACATCTATTTTTGTTTCTTTGTTTTTATTATGTGTTTATGGTTTTAAGGGGAACACTCTTCATCAATATTTTAACATGCACCCATACATACATGTATGTATTGATTTATCTATACATACATAATAAATACATCCATCCATTGATGCATATATACTAGATACATGTATTCATCCATACTCATCCATCTATACACATATATGCATTTATGGATGCATCTATACTACATGCATTTATTCATACCCATCCATCCATATACATTTATTTATTTATGTATAATTCATTCATACATGCATCCACTCATACTTACATTCATTCTTTCATATGTACATTTATCCATACATATGTATATAGATGCATATATACATACATGTCCCAGACACATACACATGCATAGATACTACATGAATGCATCATCCATCCATCCATGCATATATAACACATACACATATATACTAATCTATTCATACATATTTAAGCATGCACCCATACATACATCCATGTATGCATTTATCTATACATACATCCACACATACATACACATATATTCACATATATGCACATATTCTACATACATGCATTCATCCATACCATCCATGCATACACATACATATATACATTTGTGCATGCATATATACTACATACATATATACATCTATTCATACATGTTTAAGAATGCACCCATACATACATGCATGCATTTATCAACACACACATACACATGCATATATACTAGATACATGCATTCATCTATATCCATCTTGATTAAGGGTGCTTCCCTTAATACCATAAACTCATAATAGAAACAAAGAAACAACAAAAAATGCGAGAAAAAGAATAGACTTCTTATCAGTGCAAATGTAGAATTACAGAATTCACAAGTACAATATGCTAACCCACATGAGTGGCTTCATTATAGTAATCTACAAGACAATGCTGCAAACTACACCCAGAGCTATTCTAGACAACATTTGGGCCATTCTTAAATAGACAATTTTATGCTACCTGGGAAGGTTCTAGAAATTGAAACTTAATACCTAGGGTTGAAAAGTCCTAAAAAAACCTATAGGGTTGGCCAAATACATCTTTGACAATTATTTTAGAAGTTTCAAGTAGCCCAACTTTGAAAGGACATAACTCTCAAACTGTTGCTCTGATTGGCTATTATAACCACTTTTTGTAAATGCTACCTCCTGATCTATAGGCTTAGAATTGTAAAAACACCCTTCCGTCAAGTTTTTGGACCTCATCTAAGCACTCTAAGGCCTCCAATGGTGAGCAAGAAGATTTTTCTATAAATTTTACCACCGAAAATTTGTAATAACTTCTCTGATACTTAAGAGGGAGCAACAAATTTTTTATGGTAGACTTATAACTCTAAAATGAACCTTTATGTAGAAAATGAGAACATTCTAAGCTCATATGAAAAAATTACTAAAAATAGCAAGTTCCTAAAAATAACAACCCCCCTATCTACTAGTCCTTATTAAAATAGAAAAGATAGATTGCTCTTACACCCAGGATACTCCTGCATCATACACTTGGGGTAATTTGTGAAGTGACTCCATCATGTATCAGGTGTTCAGAGGAAAACCAAGATGGTTAACTTTTTCCCTTGCTAGCCATGATGAATCCTCTACTAGCCTTCCTTTCCATTTGACTAGATATTTCTTATAAATTCTGTTCCTTGTACTTTTGCCAACACGTCTGTCTAGTATCTCCTCAATCTCCTTTGCAGTCGATCAAGTTGCTGGAATACTCCACTACACTTCTAAAACTTCATCTCCATCACCTACTTCATAATAATTTGTCAAATCTAAAATATTAAATACTAGTGAAATATTCAATTCAATAGGAAACTCCACTTCATAAGTATTTTTAGAATCATGTTTTTTCATGATCTTGTACAGTCCAAACTTCTTCATCTTCAACTTATTATATGTACCTATTGAAAAATGCTCCTTTCTAAAATGAACCATGACTTTTACTCCAATCTAAAATTCCTTATACTCTTGTTGGTAGAATTATTATATGCAAATTAAGCCTACGGTAAAATCATATCCCATCCTTTTGGCTTCTTTCCAACCAAACATCTCAGCAAGTTTTCCAAACTATGATTCACAACTTCTCTCTGTCCAACAGTTTATGGATAATGTGATGAATTGAATTTCAAATTTGTCTTGAATTGCTTCTGCAATGTATGCTACAATTACCCAACAAATTTGGTATCTCAATTTGAAACTATACTCTTTGCTAGACCATGTAGTCTCACCACTTCTCTAAAAAACAACTCTACTACATGAACAACATCACTAGTCTTCTTGCAAGGAATAAAATGTGCCATCTGTGAAAACCCGTTAACCACCACAAAAATAGAATCATGCCCTCACTGTGTCTTCATTAATCCAAGAACAAAATCTATGCTAACATTCTCCCACAACTTCTCTGGTATAGGTAATGGTTGATACAACCCTATATTCTGCTTCACTCCTTTTGCCATCTGACATACTCTACAACTTTGCAAAAAAAAATTCACATCTTGCTGCAACTATGGCCAGTAATTATTCTCATCAACCAAAGCTATGGTTTTATCTTTGCCAAAATTTCTAGCCAATCCTCCACTATGCTTCTCCTTGATGAGATTCTCTCTCATTGAACTTTTGGGAATGCACAACAGGCTTCTTTTGAACAACATACCATCTTGGATTATGAAATCCAACCACTGTGTCCTATCAAGTATAATAGGTTTTGTAAAAGCCATCCATGCTTCACCAAAATTTTTATCATCTAGATACAAACTACTAAGTTCCTTGAACCCAACCACCTCCATTTGCATTTCTATTAGAAAAAGTTGTCTTCTACTAAGAGCATCTACAACTCTATTAGACTTTCCATGTGTTTCAAAACAAATGTATAACTATACAAAAACTCAACCCACTTCAAATGTCATTGGTTTAATTTTTCTTGACTATTCAAATATTGTAAAGCTTGATGATCAGTATACAAAAAAAACTCCTTAGGAAGAATATAGTGCCTCCACATCTTCAATGCTTGAACTATAGCATAAAATTCCTAATCATAAACAAAATATTTTCTATTTCCATCATTCAATTTCTCACTAAAATAAGCAATAAGTCTATCTTCTTGGCTCATAACAACTCCTATTGCAGTACCACTAGCATCACAATCTACATGAAACATCTTGTTAAAATTAGGAAGTGCTAAAATAGGTTGCATGGTAACTTTCTATTTCAACAGATCAAAACTCTTATCTACTCCTATAGTCCACTTAAACTCTTTCCTATCCCCTCTCATTGTTTAAGTTAAGGGCCCACAAATACTACTAAAACCTTTTATGAACTTTCTATAAAAACTATGTCATGTCCCCTTTTCAAATAATTAAAAATAATAATCTTTGCTAAGGCAGGCAAGCCTAAAAAGGTGAAGTTTCAGCAAAGGGGGATAATCTTTGGAAGCGAATGGACTAATAAATGAAAATTATTATTAAAATATGTTTCATTAACCCCTCTTGGACGTGACTTAGGGTTATTCCCTCTTTTAAGGGGTTTGGAGGCATTTTGGGCTCATTCCAGAACTTGATTTTTGCTCATTTCTTTGTTATTCTTCAGAGGCTGCCAAACCTGTGGAGAAGGAGACCCAAGAACGAGAGTTTGCAGGTTTCCAGGGAGAACCAAGAATGGGATTTTGTAGGTTTCCAAGAAGGCTAAGGATGGGAGTTTGAATCCATTCCATGTGCATGCTCATGCAGAGTTTGCCTTTGTGCTAAACAGTGCAGATTTGTGAGTTTTCGGGTGTATTTTTTGTAAGAGTTTGGTGTTTCCGGTTGAGTATTTCATATCAGTTTGGATTGCTTCTGTATATCAGACTTTTAAATGTTAAAATATATCTGAAAATATGTATTTGGATATAATTATACTTCTGTGATAGATTATTAAGTTTTTGTGGTGATTTAAGGCTATTTTGTGCTATTTTCGGGAGCCTGATGAGCATTGTTTTTGTCCTCTGTTTGGGAGCTATTGTGTGTATGTTATATAGATCTAGAAATGTAATTTTATAGGATTTTATGCTTCTCAAATTTCTATAAAAATTTCCACTTTCAGATTTATTAATAATAGGTGAAGCTGTGAAGCTTTTGGCACTATTTCTGGCATACCCGATTTGGGGTTTCTTGAGAAATTTGGTGGATCTTTGTGATATTAGTTTAATTTTGAAAATCTTATTAGAGGTGTGAAATATCATTTAAAATCATAGAAGGGATATTTCAGTGGTATCAAAGCCATGATCTTGCCAGCTTGAGGGTTTGTAGAAGTTTGCATGTCAGTTTTGACAACTACCCAAATCTTGCATGTCAATTTTGACAACTACCCAGATCTTGCATGTCAATTTTGACAACTACCTAGATCTTGCATGTCATAATTTATGGTTTCATGTTGCTTCTAATCAGATGCATGTCAAAATCTATGGTTGCATGCTACTTTTAATCATTTTCATGTTAGTTCTTGGTGAATTTGGTGGTTGCATGTTGCTTCTAATCAGTTGCATGTCAAAATCCATGGTTTCATGCTACTTCTAATCAATTGCATGTTAGTTCTTGGTGTTTGAAGAAGTTATAACCTATTGGGGTTACACTCTACTTTATTTAGAATGGACAAGTATAGTACAGATTCTCAGAGGACACGATCTTAGACAATTGATATCCAGAGTCAGAACAGTAGAAAGGATGGTTATTTAGATATTTGAGATAAACTTAAGAAAATAAGCCATGACATGTCTAAACAGTTGGTTGAGCACCACCATATAATTAATGACATGTTGTCTGACCCAGCTAAGGTGGATAAGTTAACTGGATTTCTATTTGGCAGATTTTCTCACAGGGCAAATGACACAATTACCAAGAACTTGCATGAAGATTTTGAGAAACTAGCTTATAGCCAGGCAAAGGTCTCAGATTCTACTTTGCCATAGGAGGTAGTGGGTTTAGATGATGATTATGAGGATGTTATTGTGCATGATGGTGAGATACCTGGTAGAGATGAGCAGACATTGAGCATTCATGACTTTGCTGAGAAAGAGTACCAGGCACAGTTAGATGCTTCATCACATGAGGTTGAGGCAGGTAGTACTCCACATGATTTGTCCAGCCAACTAAAGGTGAACAAAGATAGTATTGTGACTTCATTATCTCATCATGACAGTATGCGAGATATGATAGAGGATCACATTTAGATGATTCAGTTACAGGGTAGACATAAGGGAGTTCAGGCAAAGTCTCCTTGTGTTGACTTACAAGCCATTAGGGAAGGAATGGGAACGATGAAGTTGAGTTATTTACATCTTCTATCAGATCGTGACCATCTTCTTAGCCTTGTCAGAGACTATTCAGATGCCTTGAGGAGGAAGGAGGAGGAAGTTGAGAGGCTTTCTCATGAGCTTGAGGACACTCGAGCTTCTTTGGTGAATACTCCATTGGCATTACAAGACTGGGAGAGACATGGGGATAAGCATGGCATGGAATTGAGTTTAGTTTCATCTTGCACTCCTAATACTCATCTTTCTGTGAATGGTAGATCATATGTGGACATTGGTAATGTTGCAAGTTCATCTTACATTCACATCCAGGATATAGGGATAATGTCAGACAGGTATGTGGAATTAGTTGGTATTGGTCATATTACTCAGGTGAGGATTTTGCTTGAGTTACTAGCTGATTATAGTTTATGGATATGGACTTGAGATTATTATATTGGCATTTGGGATTCAGTTGACAGGAAATCTTTAACACTTTTTGGTAGTAGTGATTGTTTGGGTGCTATCATGGATTTGATTAGCAGATTGCACGATGTTGTATTTTCTTGTGTTAGCAGCTTATCCAATGTTGGTATTAGTTTTTATACACTGGTGTTGGGATTTTTTCATATATCCAGTCAACAATACTTGTTGGAATGTTTTGATGATATTTCATATTTGGCAGTGTGTACAGATGAGTCCCAGGATTATATTGGCATTGATGACATCTAGGAGGATATGGATTGTAATACTCTAGATTTGTATGTTGATATGAGCTTTAGATTTGATTCATAGGATATGGATTGTAATACTCTAGAGACTAGTGACTTTGAGGATACTCCTTTAGACAGTGCATCAGAGGAGGTTTGTAGGAGACAGTCAAGCTAGTGTCATTATGTGTCTAATCAGTTGAGAGTTAGTGACTAAGACATTGCTATCACTTGCCAGCATTTTGATGCTGCTCGTCAGTTGTTAGCAATTTATGGATGGGGTTCTCCTACTAGTGATGAGTAGGAAGGCATTTATCTTTCCTTGACAGAGATCCGCTCTTTATGGGAGGCTATTCAGATTTTGAGACAAAATTATATGCAGTTGATAGCCAACAAAGATTATCTTATGGAGTGGGGCAGTACAAAATATGATGCATTTTTGGCCAAGGAAGATGAGGTGAGTGAGCTTACTGAGCAGCTTGAGGTGACTTCTAAGATTCTTGAGAGTACACAGTTGGCTTTCAAGAGTCACAGTTTCATTTGGCTAAGGTGACCATGGAGTTAGAGTGACTACAGTCTTTACTTGATTCTATACAGTCACAAGCTGTGGTGTTTGGTGATCCGAGGATGTCCATGGCTAAGATTGTCAGAGACAGTGGAGATGGGGATGCATCCATCCTTGATACTAACATTGGCATATCAGGTTCATTCCCACTAGAGTCAGGTTCAAATGAGTTGGGTGTTGTAGCAGATTGTTGTATGCTTGACATGGTGGTGGCCTCTAGTACTGATGGCACGGAGACTAGAGATGTATCAAAGATCATGTGTGATGCTAGTGAGTCGGCAGTTGGCATGGTTCCTACTAGTAATGCTACTCCCTTGGTGATATCTTTGGAGGTAGTAGTTAGTTCCAACATGGTTAATGATCAATTGTAGTTAGTTTCATCTGGATTATAGTCTGAGCCACTGACTAAGATTGGCGCATTCTATCGGCATTACACTATGAGGTATGCTCATCAATTTACCTTTGATGAACATGTTGATGAGATGATGATACAAAGATGTACTTTGGTTCCTAGTGCTTGTCATCAGTTATTGGATAGTTTGACGCCTCGGGATGAGAGTTGTGATGGGCATGACATGGTGATAGGTTCTACAGTTGACAGCTTGATAATACATGACTTAGAGTAGGATTTTGGTAGTGATGCTTCAGCATTTGTTATTATTGATTCTACTCCTTTGGCTATGACGTCTCCTAGCTTAGCTAGTAGTCAGTCATAGTGGGCTATATCACTTGTTCATGGCAAATTTGGTTTGGGGTCCATTTCTTACTCTTTATCTTGTAATGTCTTTTCACCATCAGCAGTGCATGGGAGTTATGGTTATGAGATAGTGGCTGGTGATTTGCAGAGTTGTGTTGACTGCAGGAGTTGTACAGTGTGTGGATTCTCCATACTTGGTACAGTTTCATTCGAGAGCATTCACCATTGTTGCAGAGTTGGATTGTACATTCCGTATAGGCCAGTGGGATGCGTTGATGGTATTTACTGTGTTGGTAGTTTGATTTTTCCATTTTACTTAGGTTTTGATGTTCCAAGAGTTTGTGTCTCATGGGTTTCTGACTGTGGCAGTGGTGATTTTGGAGTTAGGTTGAGCTATAATTGTCAGTTTGATTATGGATTCCTCTTGGTCATATTGCAGAGGATATTGCAGGAGCCTGTGTTAATTGGCAGTAGTATAGTTCATGACTACATTTGGGATCCAGGTGGATTGATTGGTTTATTATTCATCCATTGCTTGAGGACAAGCAATATTTGGGAGGGGAGGACTTGTCATGTCCCCTTTTCAAATAATTAAAAATAATAATCTTTGCTAAGGCAGGCAGGCCCAAAAAGGTGAAGTTTCAGCAAAGGGGGATAATCTTTGGAAGTGAATGGACTAATAAATGAAAATTATTATTAAAATATGTTTCATTAATCCCTCTTGTATGTGAGTTAGGGTTATGCCCTCTTTTAAGGGGTTTGGAGGCATTTTGGGCTCATTCCAGAACTTGATTTTTGCTCATTTCTTTGTTATTCTTCAGAGGCTGCCAAACCTGTGGAGAAGGTGACCCAAGAATGGGAGTTTGTAGGTTTCTAGGAAATCTAAGGACAGGAGTTTGAAGCCATTCCATGTGCATGCTCATGCAGAGTTTTTCTTTGTGCTCAATAGTGCAGATTTGTGAGTTTTCGGGTGTATTTTTTGTCAGAGTTTGGTGTTTCCGGTTGAGTATTTCATATTAGTTTGGGTTGCTGCTGTATATTATAATTTTAAATGTTAAAATAGAGCTGAAAATATGTATTTGGATATGATTATACTTTTGTGATAGATTATTAATTTTTTGTGGTGATTTCGGGCTATTTTGTGCTATTTTCGGGAGCCTGATGAGCATTGTTTTTATCCTCTGTTTGGGAGTTCTTGTGTGCATGTTATACAGATCTAGAAATTTCATTTTATAGGCTGTTATGCTACTCAAATTTCTGTAAAATTTTTCACTTTTAGATTTATTAATAATAGGTGAAGTTGTGAAGCTTTTGGCACTATTTCTGGCATACCCGATTTGGGGCTTCTTGAGAAATTTGGTGGATCTTTGTGATATTAGTTGTTTGATTTTGAAAATCTGATTAGAGGCATGAAATATCATTTAAAATCAATAAAGGGACATTTCAAACTAGCTAGTACATGAAAAGATCTTACCTCTGTCACACTTCTTGGAGTAGGCCATTCAAGGATAGCCTTCACTTTCTCTGGGTCCATTTTTAGACCTTCTATTGAGACTACAGATTCTAAGTATACCAACTCCTTGTTTACAAAACTACACTTCTTTAGGTTTATTAGCAACTTTTCTTCCCTCAACTTATTAAAAACCTTGCAAATATGGATCAAATGCTCCTCTAATGTCTTACTAAAGATCAAAATATCATCTAGGTAAGAAAAGACAAACTTACCCAAAAACTCCTTGAGTACCTCATTCACGAGCCTCATTGAAGTGCTTGGTGCATTGGTTAGCCCAAAAGGCATGACTAACCACTCATACAATCCTTCCCTTTTCTTGAAAGCAGTCTTCCACTCATCACCTTCTCTAATATGAATCTAATGATACCCATTCTTTTAGGTTTATCTTTGTAAAATAGTCCATAATATCATCCATCCTTGGTAATGTAAATTTTTACTTGATTGTGATCTTGTTGATAGCACCAAAATTTTTGCACATCCTCTTTCAACATCTTTAGAATGTGATGATTTGACATCTTTATCAATATGTGTAACTCTAGCCTAGCCTTCTGTTCTTCATTTTATCCTTCCTTGGCATTGGGAACATTCAAATGCTCTATGCTCTTCTTCTCCGTAGTGAAAACAATTCCCACGGAAGCCTCCTCTTCAAGATCCTTGTCCTTGTCCTCTTCCTCTCTAATCTCTATTTTTTTGATCATGGAAACAATTGTAATTGTTTCCCCTCTAGTTTTGATTGCTACTTCTAGTCTCATCCTTGTTCTAATCATCATTATGACCTCCATAAGATCATTTGCTAGATCTTTCACTGCAACCTCTTCCATTATTCTTGTTATCAAACTTCTTAGTTTCTCCTCAACTCTTAGGGCAAACTGGTATGCCTACTCAATACTATTCATTCAAACTAGACTCAACTCATCTTGAATACTTGGCCTCAACCCATTAAGATAATAGGTCACTTTCTCCTTATCAGCTTCTACATGGCCGATTCTAATAAGAACTCGATAGAATTCTTCAGTATACTCTTGAGCAGGTTTTCCTGCTTGCTTCAACCCTTGCATCTTCTTCAATAAATCAAGCTCATAATCAATAGGAATGAATTGTTGCTTCAATTTAGCTATCATCCGGTCCCATCTGGTTATTTTTGTCCTTTCCCTTTCTATTGCACTCCAACTGGACCTCCTTCCACCAGAGCTTTGCATTTCCCTTCATTTTTTCCTCCATAAACTTGACCCTATTAGGATCATCAATATTTTCATACTCAAAGTACTCCTCTAGTTCATTGACTCAATTAATCAACTCCTCTGGGTTAAGATTTCCCCAAAATGTTAGAATTTTAAACTTAGGTCTTTTTCCAATCTTGGAGATGGCCTTAAAAATCCTCTCTTCCTCTAGGTTTAGAATTGCCTCTGCTTCAACATTTTCTTCTTCTTCATCCTCCTCCTTGCTTTCATTTCTTACAAGAAGATTTATTCCTCTGCACATTTTTTCTTCCAATGCTTGCATTTATCTTTGGAGGGCTCTAAAACCCTCAGGTGTGACACCTACAGCTCTTCCATCACACTCTCTTTGTGGAGGCATTTTTGTGCTTTCATTGAAACCCTAGTGTAAACTACTTCCTAATCGACAAGCAATCTATAGGCTTAACCCAAACCATGGTCCTAGTACTAATTGCCTCATAGTAAGCAATCTATCTACACACTCAAGAACTCTAGCTCTGATACCACTTGATGAAGGGTGCTCCTTGTAATACCATAAACCCATAACAAAAACAAAGAAACAATAGAAAATGTGAGAACAAAATATGGACTTCTTATTATCATCACAAATGTGGAATTACAAAATTCACAAGTACAATATGGTAACCCACATGGGCGCCTTCATTATAGTACTTTGTAAGACAATGCTACGAACTACACCTAGAGCTATTCTAGACAATGTTTAGGTCTTTCTTAAATAGGTAATTTTATGTAACTGGAGAAGGTTATAGACATTGAAACTTAATACCTAGGGCCAAACCAAAAACCCTAACAAAACATATAGAGTCGACCAAATACATCTTTGACAATTATTTTAGTAGTTTTTGGTAGTCCAACTTTGAAAGGCCATAACTCTCAAATTATTGCTCCAATTGGCTATTATAACCACTTTTTGGAAATGCCAGCTAATGATTTATAGGTTTGAAACTATGTTACCTCCCTTTCATTGAGTTTTCAAACTTCATCTAGGCACTCTAAGGCCTCCAACGGTGAGCTAGAAGATTTTTCTACAATTTTTTCCACCAAAAATTTGTAATAACTTCTCCAATACTTAAGTTGGAGCAATGAGATTTTTATGGTAGGCTTATAACTCTAAAATGAACCTTCATGTAGAAAATGAAAACATTCCAAGCTCATATGACAAAATTTTTCAAAATAACAAGTTCCCAGAGATAGCAACCCTCCTATCTACTAGTCCTTATTAAAATAGAAAATACTAAAAAAGAAAATATTTTTGGGTGATGTAAGATTTCTCTTACACCCAGGATGCTCCTACATCACATCTATCTATATACATATATATACATTTGTGGATGCATATATACTACATGCATTCATTCATACCCATCCATCTATACACATATACATTTATGCATGCATATATACTACACACATGCATTCATCCATCCACATGCATATATTCTACATACATGCATTCATTCATACCCATCCATCTATACACACATTTATACATTTATGCATGCATATATACTACACACATGCATTCATCCATCCACATGCATTCATCCATACCCATCCATCCATACACACACATATATACATTTGTGCATGCATATATACTACATACATATATACATCTATTCATACATATTTAAGCATACATCCATACATGCATGCATTTATCCACACATACATACACATTCATATATGCCACATACATACATTCATCCATACTCATCTATCTATACACACATATCTACATTTGTGGATGCATAAATACTATATGTATTCATTCATGCCCATCGATCCTTACACATTTATTTATTCATGCATAATTCATTCATACATGTATACAATCATCCACTCATACGTACATTTATCTATACATACGTGCACACATATGTATATAGATTCATAGATACATAAATGCATGTCCCACACATACATACACATGCATAAATACATGAATGCATACATTCATCCATGCATGCATATATACCACATACACATGCATTCTCATTCATCCATACACACATACATCTATTCATATATTCATGTATGTGTGGTGTGTGTGTTGGTGTGTTTGTGTGTGTATACATACGTACACATACATACATACATATATACATACATAAATACCCATCCATGCACACACACATTATTTATCTATACACACATGGATATATACAACATACATGCATTCATCTATGCCCATTTATACTACACACATACACATACACTACATCTATTCATACATAGTCAACATGCATATATACCACATATAATGCATTCATCCATATCCATATACACAAATACCTATATCTATTCATGCATATATATACATCCATGCATGTCATCCATACACACACACATTTATTCATACATATTCATACATGCATGCATGCATGCATCCATATACACATGCATATATACCACACATATGCATTCATCCACACACACACATCTATTCATACATATACATATATTCCTCTATAAACACATATATTCATACATATTAATGCATACACCATAAATACATGCATACATCCATCTATCCATACACATGCATATATACCACATACATGCATTCATCCATATTCATCCATCTATATACACATTACCTGCTTCTATTCATGCATAGATATACATCCATGAGAATGCATGTATACTACATAATGCACTCATTTGGATACACACATACATCTATCCATACATATTCATGCATGTATACTACACACATGCATTCATATAAACACACATACATCTATTTATACATATTCATAAATACATGCATTCATACTGATGTGGACACAACCCAAGAACAGAATGGAACCAACAGAAAGGGAAAGTTATATTAACTGAGAAAATAAGCTAGTACAAATAGTACAGAGAAAATAAACTTCAAAACATGCCCTAAGGGCTTACAATAGCATAAATCTGGAGAATATTTCTCCTTTTAGCACCTCCTCTAAAACTCCACTCCGAACTGCCTTTTACAATGCCAGAAATCTCCTTAAATAGACCCCGAAGGATTAAGGACTAGGAGTACATTCTAGAAAGTGCTAGTAGGCATCCATTGACGAAATAGAAGGTTCCGGAAGCTGCTTTAGAAGTTGGTGCAAATCTAGAAGAATCCAGAAATGGTAACCGAACTTTCGGGAGGCATAACTTTTGAACCATAGCTCCGATTGACGAACCGTTTACATTTTCGGAAAGCTCTCGAATTGCTCTATAGCCCTATGGAAAAGCTTCACTCATCCCCCATTTTTTGACCCTTTTCAAGGTCATTTAATGCCCCAAACCTGACTTTGAAGCATTCTTAGGAGGTCTCCAAAACTCGAAAAACTATCATAACTTTCAAACCGTGGGGCCTATTGACCTGATTCTTTTTTTGGAATGCTCTAAATCATGATTACATTCATCTGGCCAATTCACACCTTCTAGTTTACCGAAATGATGGCCCAAATACATGCTCCTATTTTTTTGGGATTAGCAAATGCACTGATAGTTGAACTATGAGAGTTGGAACCTTTATTTGAGCCAAATGGGTATCCAAAAATGTAAAGACATGAAACAGAAACTAAGTCTAAGTACATTTTTTTTGGGTGACACAGGATTGCCCTTATACCTCTGGATGCTCCTGCATCAGACACCTAGGGTAGATTGAAAAGTGACCCTGTCACTTTATGGATGGTAGAGGAAATCCCAAATGGGAAACCTCAGCTGCTGAAATCCAAGTTGAGTCCTCAATTGGCCATCCTTTCCATTTGACCAAATACTCTTCATACTGCCTGTTTCTGGTACTCCTACCCACACGATGATCTAGAATGTCTTCTATCTCCTCCTTCTTAGAAGTAGGAATCAGACATGGCTCTAACACCAGCTCCTCATCTGCACCATCATCATGATACTCTGTTAAATCTGCAATGTTGAAAATGGGAGAAATATGAATACCATCTGGCAGCTCTACTTCATATGCATTTCTTGAGTCATGTTTTTTCAAAATTTTGCAGGGGCCAAATTTCTTCATTTTCAGCTTGTTGTAAGTACCGGCTGGAAAACTTTCTTTTCATAAGTGTACCATGACTAAATCTCCTACTTGGAATTCCTTATGTCTTCTCCTTTGATTAGCCCTAGCTTTATACTCTTGATTCATCTTGGTTATGTGTGCCTGAACCTCCTCATGTAGATGCTTGATATGTTCAGCAAATTCCTCAGCTTCAACACTTGTCCTCTCCCCTTGTTCTATCTTCCTCAACTCTGGTGCAGTCCTTGGGCTATTCCCATATACAATTTGGAATGGTGATTTTCTAGTACTCCTATTTATAGAGTTATTATAAGAAAATTTTGCCTGTGGTAGAATCAAATCCCATCCCTTGGGCTTATCCCCAACTAAACATCTCAGCAAATTGCCCAGACTTCTATTTACCACTTCTGTTTGGCCATTAGTCTGTGGGTGATGCGTGGAACTAAATTTCAAGTCTATTCTCAACTTCTTCCACAATGTCCTCCAAAAATACCCCACAAATTTAGTATCTCTGTCAGAAACTATACTCCTTGGAAGACCATGTAGTCTTACCACCTCTTTGAAAAACAAGTCTGCAATATGGACAGCATCATGAGTTTTGTGGAATGGAATGAAATGTGCCATTTTGGAGAACCTATCAACCACCACGAATACTGAGTCATTACCCCCTTGTGTCCTTGGCAATCCAAGAAAAAAATCCATACTTATGTCCTCCCATGGCCTTGATGGAATAGGCAATGGCTGATATAGACCAGTATTGTGACTAAACCCCTTAGCAACTTGACAAACCTGGCAACTTTGTACGAACTTCTTCACATCCTGTGAAATTTGAGGCCAAAAATAATGTTCTCTAAGAATGGAAATGGTCTTATCTCGACCAAAATGTCCTGCCATTCCTCCACTATGTTTCTCCTTAATCAGATTTTCCCTCATGGAACTCCTTGGAATGGACAATTGACTACCTTTGAACAACATGCCATCCTGAATCAAATAGTCTAACCACTTGGTTCTATCTACAGCAACAGGTTCTTTACAAGCTTTCCATGCTTCAGCAAAATCAAGATCCTCGGGGTACAAATTCTTGAGTTCATCAAACCCAACTACTTCAACCTGCATTGTTGTAAGCAACAACTGTCTCCTACTTAGTGCATCTGCAACCCTGTTAGATTTTCCACTTCTATGCTTCAACACAAATGTATAACTCTGCAAGAATTCTACCCACTTCATATGCCTCTGATTCAATTTACCTTGGCTATTTAGGTACTGTAATGCCTGATGATCAGTATACAAAACAAATTCCTTTGGCAATAAATAATGCCTCCATTTCTTTAAGGCCTGAACTATTGCATAGAACTCTTGATCATAAACAGAATACTTCTTCTTTGCATCATTCAATTTTTCACTAAAATATGCAATAGGCTTACCTTCTTGGCTTAATATAGCCCCAATAGCACTAACACTAGCATCACAATCCACCTAGAATACTTTTCTAAAATCTGGAAGTGCCAACACAGGCTGTTCTATCACCTTCTTCTTCAGCAATTCAAAACTTCTCGCAGCTGTTGCAGTCCATTTGAACTCTTTTCTATCCCCTCTTATTGTATCAGTTAGGGGTGCACATATGCCACTGAAATTCTTAATAAACTTCCTGTAAAAACTAACCAGACCATGAAATGATCTTACCTCAGTAGCAGACCTTGGAGTAGGCCATTCCAAGATGGCTTTTACCTTCTCTGGATCCATTTTGAGACCTTCAGGTGATATAACAAACCCCAAATAGACTAACTCCCTTTTTGCAAAGACACACTTCTTTAGATTAATTAACAGTTTCTCTTCCCTTAGCCTTTCAAGGACACTACGAATATGCAATAAATGTTCTTCCAAAGTCTTGCTAAAAATTAAAATATCATCCAAATAAACAATAACAAATTTTCCCAAGAACTTCTTAAGTACCTCATTCATCACCCACATGAAGGTGCTTGGGGCATTCGTCAATCCAAAGGGCATGACTAACCACTCATAAAGACCCTCCTTGGTCTTGAAGGCTATTTTCCACTCATCTCCTTCTCGAATCCATAGCTGATGATAGCCACTCTTCAGATCTATCTTTGTGAAGCACTGAGCTCCACTCAAGCAGTCCATAAGATCATCCATCCTTGGTAAAGGAAACTGGTACTTGATGGTTATCCTATTTATAGCTCAAGAATCTATACACATCCTCCACTCTCCATCCTTCATTGGTGCAAGTACTGCAGGTACTGCACATGGACTCAAGCTCTCTTGAATCAAGCCCTTCCTCAACAGCTCCTGAACCTGTCTATTTAACTCCTCTGTTTCAGTAGGAGTCATCCTGTGAGCAGCCTTGTTAGGCAAACTAGCTCCTGGAATCAGATCTATCTGATGACTGATTTTCCTTACTGGTGGCAATCCATCTGGAACATTATCAGAGATAATATCTCCAAATTCCCCTAGTAAATTTGAAACTTCAAATGGTATTTCACTACTACCTTCTTTATCTTTCCTAGGAATCAAAGCATAGCACATATGCTAATGTTTCATGCCATCTAAAAACTTCCTTCCATCAACAAGACAAATCCTAGCACTGCTACATACCTTTTCACCTTCCTTTTTCATGGGCTTCAATTTGTGGCAAACTCCATCCTTTGTCAGAGAGTATGTGTTTGCATGTCCATCATGTATTGCATGTCTATCAAACTGTCATGGTCTACCCAACAATAGATGGCAAACATCCATTGAAATAACGTCACAGAGAACTTCATCATGGTAACTCCCAATTTTGAATTTTACTAAACATTGTTCACTTACTAGGACCTTATGATCATCTTTTACCCAAGAAATCCGATAGGGTTGGGGATGTTTCTCCCTTTTGAGCTTTAGCTTAGAGACCATCTCTTCTGATACCAGGTTATCAGTGCTAACACCATCAATGATCACATCACAACATTTATCCTCACACTTGCATTTGGTATGGAACAAACTCCTCCATTGTCCTAGTTCATTCTCACCACTTAGTAGGACTCTTTCATTTACCAAGGTCTCTCCTCTTTCTGCATCCTCTGAATGTGATGATTGTGCATCCTCATCTACATGAGCAACCCTAGCTTGGCCCTCAGCTCTTCTATCTATCCTTCCTTGTCGTTGAGGGCATTCAAAGGCACGATGACCTTCTTCATTGCAATGGAAATAGGTAACACGGAAGCCTCCTCTTCCTTGTCCACATCCTGTACCTCTTCCTCTCTAATTTCCAAAGTCTTGGTCACGAGAGTGGTTGAAACCCTCATTCCTCTGGTTCCTGCTAGTACCGTCATCTTCATTTTTCTTTTGGGTTTCATTACGGCCTCCAAATGATCTACCGCTTCCCCTTCCTCCTTGACCGTGCCCTCTTTGTCTTCCTTTAAACTTTTTACTCAGCTTCTCTTCAACTCGTAGGGCAAACTGGTATGCTTCTTCAACGCTGGTCATTCTTACCAGACTTAATTCCTCCTAGATGCTAGGTCGCAACCCACTGATATAACGAGCAACCTTCTCCTTATTTTCTTCTGCATGCCCCACTCTAATCAAGAGTCGGTAAAACTCCTCTGTATATTCTTGGATTGATCTTCCTGCTTGCTTTAACCCATGCATCTTCTTAAACAGATCAAGCTCGTAGTCCACAGGAATGAACTGCTTCTTCAATTTGTCCACCATGCGATCCTATCTTGTGATCTTCTCCTTTCCTCTTCTAAGTCTTTCCAGTTGAACCTCTTGCCACTAGATTTTGGCATGGTCTTTCAGTTTGGCCTGTGCAAACTTAACCCTATCTGGGTCCCTTATATCCTCATACTCAAAGTATTCTTCCAGATCATTGATCCAATCGATCAACTCATCTAGTTTCAAATTTCCTAAAAATAAACCCACTTCAATTGTAGGTCTTTTCCCAAACTTAGTAATGGCCCTAAAAAGCCTTTCCTCTATAGGATTCAGAACTTCCCCTTCAACTTCCTCTTCTGGTCCCATTACTTCCTCTTCATTGTCATCCTCACTATTGTCACCTACGGCAACATTTGCTCCTCTACGAAGCTCCTCTTGCAATGCTTGTACCTGCCTTTGGAGGGCTCTAACCTCCTCAAGATCAATAGCTCTGGCCCTTCCGCCACACTCTCTTTGTGGAGGCATCTTCTAACTTGAACCCACAACCACACAGTCCTGGTGCAAACTGCCTCATAGTCGGCGCTCTGTCTACACACTCAGGAAAACTCGCTTTGATACCACTTGATGGGGACACAACCCAAGAACAGAATGGAACCAACAGAAAGGAAAAGTTATATTAACTAAGAAAATAAGCTAGTACAAATAGTATAGAGAAAATAAACTTCAAAACATGCCCTAAGGGCTTACAATAGCATAAATCTGGAGAATATTTCTCCTTTTAGCACCTCCTCTCAAACTCCACTCCGAACTGCCTTTTACAATGCCAAAAATCTCCTTAAATAGACCCCAGAGGGTTAAGGACTAGGAGTACATTCTAGAAAGTGCTAGTAGGCATCCACCGATGAAATAGAAGGTTCCAGAAGCTGCATTAGAAGTCGGTGCAAATCTAGAAGAATCCAAAAATGGTAACCGAACTTCTGGGAGGCATAACTTTTGAATCGTAGCTCCGATTGACGAACCATTTACATTTTCAGAAAGCTCTCGAAGTGCTCTATAGCCCTATGGACAAGCTTCTCTCGTCCCCCATTTTTTACCCTTTTTGAGGTCATTTAATGCCCCAAACTTGACTTTGAAGCATTCTTAGGAGGTCTCCAAAACTCAAAAAATTGCAATAACTTTCAAACCGTGGGGCCTATTGACCTTATTATTTTTCTGGAATGCTCTAAATCATGATTACATTCATCTGGCCAATTCACACCTTCTAGTTTATCGAAATGATGGCCCAAATACATGCTCCTATTTTTTTGGGATTTTCAAACGCACTGATAGTTGAACTATGAGAGTTGGAACCTTTATTTGAGCCAAATGGGTATCCAAAAATGTAAAGACATGAAACAGAAACTAAGTCTAAGTACATTTTTTTGGGTGACACAGGATTGCCCTTATACCTCTGGATGCTTCTACATCACATACATCCATCCATACATGTTCATGCATGTATACTACACACATGCATTCATTTATACACACATACATCTATCCATACATATCCATTCATACATTCATACATGCATGCATATATCCATCCATCCATACACATGAATAATGCATGCATGAATACAAATGAATATATGTGTCTGTATGGATGAATCTATGCATGCATGAATATGTATGGATATGTATGTGTGTATAAATGAATGTATGCATGTATAAATATGTATGTATAAATTTATGTATTCATCTATACACACATACGTATATCTATTCATACATATACATTCATGCATGTATGTATACACATACATACATACATGCATATATAGTCAACATGCACTCATACATACATATACATCCATCCATACACGTATATATACCACATAATGCATTCATCCATATCCATATACACACATACCTATATCAATTCATGCATATATATACATCTATGCATGTCATCCATACACACATACATCTATTCATACACGCATGCATCCATCCATCCACATCCACATGCATATATACCACATACATGCATTCATCCATACACACACACACACATCTATTCATACATATACATGCATATATGCTACATACATGTATTCATCCATACACATACACATTTATTCATACATAATTCATACATGTATATTACACACATGGACTCATTTATACACATACATCTATCCATACATATTCATCCATGCATGCATGATCCATCCATACATATTCGAGCATGTCTACTACACATGCATTCATTTATACACACATACAAAGCATGTATGTATGAATGGATGTATGCATGTATGCATGTATTAATTCATACACACACATACATGTATCTATTCATACATATTCATGCATGCATAATGCATTCATGTTTGCATACATACATCCATCCATACACACATACATATGTACCACATACATACATTCATCCATACCCATCCATCCATACTCATATACATACATTTATCAATGCATATACACATGTATATATACCACATACATACATTCATTCATATATATCCATCATATATATACCACATACATGTCGTATATATACACACATTCATGCATCCATACCCATCCATCACACACACATATATTCATGCATGAGTATACATGCATTCATCCATCCATACACACATACATAAATTTAATCATACATATTCATGCATGCATAATTCATTCATGTTTGCATACATCCATCCATCCATACACACATGCATATATACCACACACATGCCATAACTATCCATCACGCACACACACACACACACACACACACACACACACACACACACACATTCATGCATGAGTATATAAGTATTCATCCATCCATACACATGCATTCAATTATACACACATACAAAGCATGTATGTATGAATGGATGTATGCATGTATACATATATTAATCCATACACACACACACATACATAAATCTATTCATACATATTCATGCATGTATAATTCATTCATATTTGCATACATCCATCCATCCATCCATACACACATGCACATATACCACATACATGTATTCATCCATACCCATTCATCCATACTCATATACATACATTCATCAATGCATACACACATATATACCACATACATGCATTCACCCATACATATCTATCATATATATACACACACATGCATTCCTCCATACCTATCCATCACACACACACACACACACACACACATATATATTCATGCATGAGTATACATGCATTCATCAATCCATCCATACATACAAATATCTATTCATACATATTCATGCATGCATAATTCATTCATGTTTGCATACATCCATCCATACATTCACACATGCATGTATACCACATACATGCATTCATGTATACCTATCCATCCATACTCATATCTATACATTCATCAATGCATACACACATACATGCATCCATCATTACACACGCATACATATATTCATACATATAATATCATCCATACATCTATTCATTCATATTCATGTATGCATAATACATTCATATACACATCCATCCATCTATACACATGCATTCATTCACATTCATGTATACACACATACATATATCTATTCATACATATACATTCTTGCATGCATCCATACTACATACATGCATTCATCTATGCACATATGCATACATCTACTCATACATATTCATGCATGCATACATCCATCTATCCATACACACATACATATATACCACATACATGCATTCATCCATACCCATCCATACATTCACATACATACATACATTCATCCACACACATGCATGCATATATCCTCACACATGCATAGATATATACCACACATGTATATATTCACATACATATATACCACACATGCATAGATATATACTACATACATGTATACATTCACATACATATATACCATATACATGCATTCATCCATACCCATCCATACATTCACATACATATATTCATCCACACACATGCATGCATCTACTCATGCACATGCATAGATACATACATGTACACACACATCCATCCACCCATTCATACATGCACATTCATCCATGCATGCATGTATGCCACATACACACATGCATATATATATATATAGCACATTCATGTATTCATCCATATCCATCCATACTCATATACATACATCCATCCATGCATATATATACCACATACATCAATCCATCATTACACATACATATATTCATACATATACATTCATCCATACATCTATTCATTCATATTCATGCATGCATAATACATTCATATATGCACGCACGCATGCATACATCCACCATCTATGTGCATTTGTTCACACCTATTCATCCACACACACAGAGACACATACATATCTATTCATACATATACATTCATGCATGTATGTATTCTACATACATGCATTCATTGATACACACATACATATATTCATACATGTTCATGCATGCATACATCCATCTATTTATAATCCATTCATACCCATCCATCCATTCACATACATAGATCTTATCGATACACATACATAAATCTATTCATCCATACACACATACATTTATTCATACACATTCATGTATGTCCACACATGCATTCACACATGCATGCATGCATACATATACCCACACACATGCATAGATATGACATACATGTACACACACATCCATCCACCCCTCCATCCATACATACACATTCATCCATACAATTATGTATCTCACATACACACATACATATATACCACATACACATTAATGCATACATCTATACACATGCATTCATTCACTCCTATTCAACCTATTTATCCATACACACATACATATATCTATTCATACATATATATTTATGCATGCATTCATCCGTACATCTATTCATACATATTTATGCATGCATACATCCATCTATCATAACTCATTCATGTATTATACGCATGCATACATGCATACATACATCATCTATGTGCATTCATTCACACCTATTCATCCACACACACACACACACACACACACACACACACACATATCTATTCATACATATTCATGCATACATACATCCATCTATTCATAATTCATTCATACCCATCTATCCTTTCACCTACATAGATCTTATCAATACACATACATAAATCTATTCATCCATACACACAGACATCTATTCATACACATTCCTGTATGATGCAGGAGCATCCAGAGGTATAAGGACAATCTTGTGTCACCCAAAAAAAAATGTACTTAGACTTAGTTTCTATTTCATGTGTTTTTATTTCTGGATACCCATTTGGGTCAAATAAAGGTTCCAACTCTCACAGTTCCACTATTAGTGTTCTAGGTTAGAGTATTTGAACACCTTGGGATATGTGTAAATGCCAAAAAATAGGAGTATGTAATTGAGCCATAATTTTAGTAAATTAGAGGGTATAAATTGGCCAGATGAATGTAATTGTAGTTTGGAGCATTCCAAAAAAAAAATCAGGTCAAAAGGCCCCACAGTTTGAAAGTTATTGCAGTTTTTTGATTTCTGGAAACCTCTTAAGAATGATTCAAAGTCAGGTTAGGGGCATTAAATGACCTCTATGGGACTCCAAAATGGGGGACGAGTGAAGCTGGTCCATAGGGCTATAGAGCACTTCGAGAGCTTTCCAAAAATGTAAACGGTTTGTCAATCAGAGCTACAGTTTAAAAGTTATGCCTCTTGAAAGTTCGGTTACCGTTTCTGGATCCTTCTAATTTTGTGCTGACTTCTAATGTGACTTCTGGAGCCTTCTATTTGGTTGGTGGATGCCAACTAACACTTTCTAGAATGTATTCCTAATCCTTAACCCTCCAGGGTCTATTTAAGAACATTTTTGGCATTGTAAAAGGCAGTTCGGAGTGGAGTTTGAGTGAAGGTACTGGGAGAAGAATTTATCTCTAGATTTATGTTATTGTAAGCCCATAGGGCATGTTTTGGAGTCTATTTCTTTGCACTAAGTGTACTAGCATATTTTTACAGTTAATAAAATTTTCCCCTTTCCTATTGTGTCCATTCTGTGCTTGGGTTGTGTCCCCATCAAGTGGTATCAGAGCAAGTTTTTTGAGTGTGTAGACAGAGCGCTGACTGTGAGGCAGTTTGCACCAGGACTGTGTGGTTGTGGGCTCGAGTTAAGAAGATGCCTCCATGAAGAAAGTGTGGTAGAAGGGCCAGAGCTATTAATCCTGAGGAGGTTAGAGCCCTCTAAAGGTAGGTCCAAGCATTGTAAGAGGAGCTCCGTAGGGGAACAAATGTTGCTACAGGTGATGAAAATGAGGATGACAATGAAGAAGAAGAAATTGGACCAGATGGGGAATTTGATGGAGAAGTTCTGAATCAGGCAGAGGAAATGATTTTTAGGGCCATTACTAAGTTTGGGAAAAGACCTACAATTGATGTGGGTGTATTTTTAGGAAATTTGAAACCAGATGAGTTGATCGACTAGATTAATGAACTAGAAGAATACTTTGAGTATGAGGACATCAAGGACCTAGATAGGGTTAAGTTTGCAAAGGCCAAACTGAAAGGACGTGCCAAAATTTGGTGGCAAGAGGTTCAATTGGAAAGAAATAGAAGAGGAAAGGATAAGATCACAAGGTGAGATCGGATGTTGGACAAACTAAAGAAGCAATTCATTCCTCTTGATTACGAGCTTGATTTGTTTAAGAAGATGCATGGGTTAAAGCAAGCAGGAAAATCAGTCCAAGAATATACAGAGGATTTTTATCGACTTTTGATTAGAGTGGGGCATGCAAAAGCAAATAAGGAGAAGGTTGCTCGTTATATCAGTGGTTTGCGACCTAGCATCTAGGAGGAATTAAGTCTAGTAAGAATGACCAGCATTGAGGAGGCATACCAATTTACCCTACGAGTTGAAGAGAAGCTAAATAAAAGGTTTGAAGGGAGACAAAGAGGGCATGGTCAAGGAGGAAAGGGTAGTGGTAGGTCATTTGGAGGCTAAAATGAAACCCAAAAGAAAAATGTAGATGTGGGTACTAGCAGGAACTAGAGGAACGAGAGTTTCAACTGCTCCTATGATCGAGACTTTGGAAATCAGAGAGGAAGAGGTAAAGGATGTGGACAAGGAAGAGGAGGCTTCCATGGTACCTATTTCCATTGCAATGAAGAAGGTCATCATGCCTTTGAATGCCCTCAACAACAAGGAAGGACGGATAGGAGAGTTGAGGGTCAAGCTAGGGTTGCTCATGTGGATGAGGATGCACAAACATCACATTCAGAGGATGCAGAAAGAGGAGAGACTTTAGTAGATGAAAGGGTCCTACTAAGTGGTGAGATTAAACTAGGACAAATGAGGAGTTTATTCTGTACTTGATGCATGATGCTCACCTACACACCTCGATTAATGGAATGACAACTATTTTTCCTATTTATGCCACCCATGCACCTCAAAAATAGAAATTCCTTTTTTTATTCTTCTTTTCTCCTTTTTTCCTATTTTTCTATTTTTAAATTATTTTTCCTTCTATTTTCATCACTTTCTCTCTCCTCCACAATTTTTTTTTTCTTCTTTTCTCTCTTTTTTTTAAAAAAAAAAATTTAATTTTCCCATGCAAGATGCTCCTGCATCAGACTCCCTTGGTAGATAGAAAAGTGTGTCCCACACTTTGATGTCAAAAGAAAGATATACAACCATCTTCATCTTCACCACAAGCTTCTACCTCAACAGGGATAAGAAAAACTAACATGCAAATCTTTCACATTTTTTTTTTGCTGATGCATGATGCTCCTGCATCTGACTCCCATGGTAGGAAAAATTTTGTGAGTATGGATTCACAAAATGAAGTAGCCACTATTGACATTTTTATTTTTTATTTTGGTTGTGAGTTGGTAAGGGTGGTGTTGGCCCTTCATCAGTGGTATCAGAGCATACCTTTGTCAATGGTAGCAGAGCAATACTTCATCAGTGGTATCAGTGGGTTACGACCTAGCATCCAGGAGAAATTAAGTCTGGTAAGAATGACGAGTGTTGAAGAGGCATACTAGTTTTCCCTACAAATTGAAGAGAAGTTGAATAAGAGGTTTGAAGGGAGACAAAGAGGGAGTTTCAAGGAGGAAGGGGAAGCGGTAGGTCATCTGGAGGTCAAAATGAAACCCAAAAGAAAAATGAAGATGTGGGTACTAGCAAGAACTAGAGGAATGAGGGTTTCAACCGCTCCCATGACCAAGACTTTGGAAATTAGAGAGGAAGAGGTAGAGGACATGGACAAGGAAGAGGAGGCTTTCATGGTACCTATTTCCATTGCAATGAAGAAGGTCATCGTGCCTTTGAATGCCCTCAACGACAAGGAAGGACAGATAGGAGAGTTGAGGGTCAAGCTAGGGTTGCTCATGTGGATGAGGATGCACAATCATCACATTTAGAGGATGTAGAAGGAGGAGAGACCTTGGTGAATGAAAGGGTCCTACTAAGTGGTGAGATTGAACCAGGACAAAGGAGGAGTTTGTTCCATACTAGATGCAAGTGTGAGGATAAATCTTGTGACGTGATCATTGATGGTGGCAGCACTGATAACTTGGTATCAGAAGAGATGGTCTCTAAGCTGAAGCTCAAGAGGGAGAGACATCCTCAGCCCTATCATATTGCTTGGGTAAAAGATGATCATAAGGTCCTAGTAAGTGAACAATGTCTCATGAAATTCAAAATTGGGAGTTACCATGATGAATTTCTCTATAATGTTATTCTAATGGATGTTTTCCATCTATTGTTGGGTAGACCATGGCAGTTTGATAGACATGCAGTACATGATGGTCATGCAAACACATATTCTCTAACAAAGGATGGAGTTTGCCACAAACTGAAGCCCATGAAAAGGGAAGGTGAAAAGGTATGTAGCAGTGCTAGGATTTGTCTTGTTGATGGAAGGAAGCTTTTAGATGGAATGAAACATCAGTGTATGTGCTATGCTTTGATTCCTAGGAAAGATAAAGAAGGTAGTAGTGAAATACTACTTGAAGTTTTTGATTTACTAGGTGAATTTGGAGATATTATCTCTGATAATGTTCCAGAAGGATTGCCACCAGTAAGGAAAATTAGTCATCAGATAGATCTAATTCCAAAAGCAAGTTTTCCTAACAAGGCTGCTCACATGATGACTCCTACTTCAGGAGCTGATGAGGAAGGGCTTGATTCGGGAGAGCCTGAGTCCATGTGCAGTACCCGCAGTATTGGCACCAAAGAAGGATGGAGAGTAGAGGATGTGTACAGAGTCTCAAGCTATAAATAGGATAACCATCAAATATCGGTTTCCTTTGCCAAGAATGGATGATCTTATGGACTGCTTGAGTGGAGCTCAGTACTTCACAAAGATAGATCTCAAGAGTGGTTATCATCAGATACGGATTTGAGAAGGAGATGAGTGTAAAATAGCCTTCAAGACCAAGGAGGGTCTTTATGAGTGGTTATTCATGCCCTTTGGATTGACAAACGCCCCAAGCTCCTTCGTGCGGCTCATGAATGAGGTACTTAAGAAGTTCTAGGGAAAATTTGTTATTGTTTATTTGGATGTTATTTTAATTTTCAGTAAGACTTTGGAAGAACATTTACTGCATATTTGTAGTGTTCTTGAGAGGTTGAGGGAAGAGGAATGGTTAATTAATTTGAAGAAGTTCATCTTTGCTAAAAGGGAGTTAGTCTACTTGGGGTTTATTATATCACCTGAAGGTTTTAAAATGGATCCAGAGAAGGTAAAAGCCATCTTGGAATGGCCTACTCCAAGGTCTGCTACTGATGTAAGATCATTTCATGGTTTGGTTAGTTTTTATAGGAAGTTTATTAAGAATTTTAATGGCATATGTGCACCCCTAACTGACACAATAAGAGGGGATAGAAAAGAGTTCAAATGGACTACAGCAGCTATGAGAAGTTTTGAATTGCTGAAGAAGAAGGTGACAGAACAACCTATGTTGGCACTTCTAGATTTTAGAAAGGTGTTCCAGGTGGATTGTGATGCTAGTGGCAGTGCTATTTGGGTTGTATTAAGCCAAGAAGGTAAGTCTATTGCTTATTTTAGTGAAAAATTGAATGATGCAAAGAAGAAGTATTCTGTTTATGATCAAGAGTTCTATGCAATAGTTCAGGCCTTAAAGAAATGGAGGCATTATTTATTGCCAAAGGAATTTGTTTTGTATACTGATCATCAGGCATTATAGTACCTAAATAGCCAAGGTAAATTGAATCAGAGGAATATGAAGTGGGTAGAGTTCTTGTAGAGTTATAAATTTGTGTTGAAGCATAGAAGTGGAAAATCTAACAGGGTTGCAGATGCACTAAGTAGGAGACAGTTGTTGCTTACAGTAATGCAGGTTGAAGTAGTTTTTGAGAAAAAAATGTGGAAGCCTTTAGTGAAGATGAAGATGGTTGTATATCTTTCTTTTGGTCTCAAAGTGTGGGACACACTTTTCTATCTACCAGGGAGTATGATGCAGGAGCATCTTGCATGGGAAAAAAAAATTTTAAAAAGAGGAAAAGAAAAATTGTGGAGGAGAGAGAAAGTGACGAAAATAGAAAGAAAATAATAAAAATGGAAAAATAGGAAAAAAGGAGAAAGGAGGAATTTCTATTTTCAAGGTGCAAAGGTGGCATAAATAGAAAAATAAGAAAAATAGTTGTCATTCCATTAATCGAGGTGTGTAGGTGGCATTTTAGAAGTTTGTGGAAAGATCTTTAAATCATGTATTTAATATTTGTTGGGTGCTTAGTTGTATTTGAGTGGGAATTTAATATTTATTTAAAGGTAGTTGTATTTACCTTTTATCCCACATTGGTTGTGTTTGTAATGTCTTGGGTTAGAAGTGCCTATTTAAGCAAGGCTTATTATTATTTGTAATCAAGTTGGAGAAATAGAAGCTCTTCAAGTGAAGCTCTTCAAGTAGAAGCTCTTTGTATGTAATCTCTTGTAACGAAGTTCAAGAAATAGAAGTTCTTGAGTTGTAAGCTCTTCAAATGTAATCTCTTCTAATGAATTTCAAGTATTAATGGATGATGCTTTATGAAGCATTTTTGTCATCTCTTTGTCTCCATCTTGTTGCATTTTTGGTTGTGAGTTGGCACGGGTGGTGTGGCCCATCATCAGTGGTAGCAGAGTAGTACTACATCAGTGGTATCAGAGCGAGAGTTCCTGAGTGTGCAGACAGATCACCAAATGTGAGGCAATTTGCACCAAGACCTTGAGTTAGGTGAAGTTTGTCAAGAAATTCTTGATTGTGTAGACAGATCGTCGACTGTGAGGCAGTTTGCACAAGGTTCTTGTGTTGCACTAGATTTATCTTCTAAAGACTTGATTATGGAGAAGAGAAAGAAGAAGATGACTTTTGTGATTGGATGGATTCTGAGGATTCCTCGACTAGAGAAAATTAGGGAAAGAAATCAAGAGGCATTGATAGTTGATTTGCAGAAGCAAGTGAATGAATTAGAAGCTAAGTTGTGAAAACAAAGACCACATTACCAAAAAAGAGACATTGATAATTATTTGGATGTAGAAAAGGAAGATGATCCAGTGGAAGAGCAAGCGGATGAAGAGGAAATTATTTGCGAACCTAAAGTTGAAGAAGATGAACAAGAAGAGGAAGACCATGAAGATGACAAGATTTACGAACCTAAAGTAGATCAAGATGATTTGAAGATTGCAGCAATGGAGGAAAAGTATAGTACCTTTGTTGGAGAAGTAGTTACATGCATTGTTGATGATATGAAAGAGGCAAGCAAAGATGAATATGTCAAAGAGGTAAATTCTTATGCATTATATGATGCTGAATTTGAGATGAGTTTAAAAGATATTGATGATGGTTTGCATGAGGATCTTGTTATTCATGTGTGGTATGCAAAGGAAGATTGGTATGGTGTTTCTAGGTTTACTACAAGTGTGATTAATTCAACAAGATTGGATGAGGATGAGAGTTATAATTGGATAGCGTTCATTGTAGAAGAGAGATTTCAGCAGCAAACACTTGTTCCAGCCAAGTGCTGGAAAAGAAGAAAGAAGGAAATATATCGGCACCGGATACTTGTTCTAGCTATGTGTTGGAGGAAGAGAAAAAAAAATATGTCAACAGTGGCTACTTTATTTTGTGAATCCATATTCACAAAATTTTTCCTACCATGGGATTCAGATGTAGGAGCATCATGCATCAGAGAAAAAAATGTGGAAGCCTTTAGTGAAGATGAAGATGGTTGTATATCTTTCTTTTGGCGTCAAAGTGTGGGACACACTTTTCTATCTACCAAGGAGTATGATGCAGGAGCATCTTGCATGGGGGAAAAAAAAAATTTAAAAAGAGGAAAAAAAATTGTGGAGGAGAGAGAAAGTGATGAAAATAGAAAGAAAATAATAAAAATGGAAAAATAGGAAAAAAGCAGAAAGGAGGAATTTCTATTTTCAAGGTGCAAAGGTGGCATAAATAGAAAAATAGAAAAAATAGTTGTCATTCCATTAATTGAGGTGTGTAGGTGGCATTTTAGAAGTTTGTGGAAAGATCCTTAAATCATGTATTTAATATTTTTTGGGTGCTTAGTTGTATTTGGGTGGGAATTTAATATTTATTTATAGGTAGTTGTATTTACCTTTTATCCCACATTGGTTGTGTTTGTAATGTCTTGGGTTAGAAGTGCCTATTTAAGCAAGGCTTATTATCATTTGTAATCAAGTTGGAGAAATAGAAGCTCTTCAAGTGAAGCTCTTCAAGTAGAAGCTCTTTGTATGTAATCTCTTATAAGGAAGTTCGAGAAATAGAAGTTCTTGAGTTGTAAGCTCTTCAAATGTAATTTCTTCTAATGAATTTCAAGTATTAATGGATGATGCTTTATGAAGCATTTTTGTCATCTCTTTGTCTCCATATTGTTGCATATTTGGTTGTGAGTTGGCACAGGTGGTGTGGCCCATCATCAGTGGTATCAGAGCATACCTTTGTCAGTGGTAGTAGAGCAGTACTACATCAGTACTAGGTGCAAATGTGAGGATAAATGTTGTGATGTGATCATTGATGGTGGTAGCACTGATAACTTGGTATCTGAGGAGATGGTCTCTAAGTTGAAACTCAAGAGGGAGAAACACCCCCAGCCCTATCAGATTTCTTGGGTGAACGATGATCATAAGGTCCTGGTAAGTGAACAATGTTTAGTGAAGTTCAAAATTGGGAGTTACCATGATGAAGTTCTCTGTGATGTTATTCCAATGAATGTTTGCCATCTATTGTTGGGTAGTCCATGGAAGTTTGATAGGAATGCAGTACATGATGGTCATGCAAACACATACTCTCTAACAAAGGATGGAGTTTGCCACAAACTGAAGCCCATGAAAAAGGAAGGTGAAAAGGTATGTAGCAGTGCAAGGATTTGTCTTCTTAATGGAAGGAAGTTTTTAGATGGCATGAAACATCAGCATATGTGCTATGCTTTGATCCCTAGGAAAGATGAAGAAGGTAGTAGTGAAATACCACTTGAAGTTTAAGACTTACTAGGTGAGTTTGGAGATATCATCTCTAATAATGTTCCAGAAGGATTGCCACCAGTAAGGGAAATCATTCATCAGATAGATTTAATCCCAGGAGCTAGTTTGCCTAACAAGGCTGCTCACAGGATGACTCCTACTGAAACTAAGGAGCTAAATAGATAGGTTCAGGAGCTATTAAGGAAGGGCTTGATTTGGGAGAGCCTAAATCCATGTGCAGTACCTGTAGTACTAACACCAAAGAAGGATGGAGAGTGGAGGATGTGTACAGACTCTCGAGCAATAAATAGGATAACCATCAAGTATTGGTTTCCTTTGCCAAGAATGGATGATCTTATGGACTGCTTGAGTGGAGCTCAGTACTTCAAAAAGATAGATCTCAAGAGTGGCTATCATCAGATATAGATACGAGAAGGAGATGAGTGGAAAATAGCCTTCAAGACCAAGGAAGGTCTTTATGAGTGGTTAGTCATGCCCTTTGGATTGATGAACGCCCCAAGCACCTTCATGCAGCTTATGAATGAGGTACTTAAGAAGTTCTTGGGAAAATTTGTTATTGTCTATTTGGATGATATTTTAATTTTCAGCAAAACTTTGGAAGAACATTTATTGCATATTCGTAGTGTCCTTGAAAGGTTAAGGGAAGAAAAATTGTTGATTAATCTAAAGAAGTGTATCTTGGCAAAAAGGGAGTTAGTCTACTTGGGGTTTGTTATATCACCTGAAGGTCTCGAAATGGATCCAGAGAAGGTAAAAGCCATCTTGGAATGGCCTACTCCAAGGTCTACTACTGAGGTAAGATCATTTCATGGTCTAGTTAGTTTTTATAGGAAGTTCATTAAGAATTTTAGCGGCATATGTGCACCCCTAACTGACACAATAAGAGGGGATAGAAAAGAGTTCAAATGGACTGCGGCAGCTGCGAGAAGTTTTGAAGTGTTGAAGAAGAAGGTGATAGAACAACTTGTGTTGGCAATTCTAGATTTTAGAAAGGTGTTCCAAGTAGATTTTGATGTTAGTGGTAGCGCCACTGGGGCTATATTAAGCTAAGAAGTTAAGCCTATTGCATATTTTAGTTAAAAATTGAATGATGCGAAAAAGAAGTATTATGTTTATGATCAAGAGTTCTATGCAATAGTTCAAGCCTTAAAGAAATGGAGGCATTATTTATTGCCAAAGGAATTTTTTTTATATACTGATTACCAAGCATTATAGTACCTAAATAGCCAAGGTAAATTGAATTAGAGGCATATGAAGTGGGTAGAGTTCTTGCAGAGCTATACATTTGTGTTGAAGCATAGAAGTGGAAAATCTAACAGGGTTGCAGATGCACTAAGTAGGAGACAGTTGTTGCTTACAGTAATGCAGGTTGAAGTAGTTGGGTTTGCTGAACTCAAGAATCTGTACCCTGAGGATCTAGATTTTGCTAAAGCATGGAAAGCTTGTAAAGAATCTATTGCTATAGATAGAACTAAGTGGTTAGACTATCTGATTCAGGATGGTATATTATTCAAGGGCAGTCAATTATGCATTCCAAGGAGTTCCATGAGGGAAAATTTGATTAAGGAGAAACACAGTGGAGGGATGGCAGGACATTTTGGTCAAGATAAGACCATTGCCATTCTTAGAGAACATTATTTTTGGCCTTAGATTTCATAGGATGTGAAGAAGTTTGTATAGAGTTGTTAGATTTGTCAAGTTGCCAAGGGATTTAGTCACAATACTAGACTTTATCAGCCAATGCCTATTCCATCAAAGCCATGGGAGGACATAAGTATGGATTTTTTTCTTGGATTGCCGAAGACACAAAGGGGTAATGACTCAATATTTGTGGTGGTTGATAGGTTCTCCAAAATGGCACATTTCATTCCATGCCTTAAAACTCATGATGTTGTCCATATTGCAGACTTGTTTTTCAGAGAGGTGGTAAGACTACATGTCCCAAAGAGTATAGTTTCTGACAGAGACACTAAATTTGTAGGGTATTTCTAGAGAACATTGTGGAATAAGTTGAGAACAAACTTGAAATTTAGTTCCATACATCACCCTCAGACTGATGGCCAAACAGAAGTGGTAAACAAAAGTCTGGGCAATTTGTTGAGATGTTTAGTTGGGGATAAGCCCAAGGGGTAGTATTTGATTCTACCACAAGCAGAGTTTGCTTAAATAACTCTATAAAAAAGAGTACTGGTAGATCACCATTCCAAATTGTATATGGAAGTAGCCCAAGGACTACACCAGATTTGAGGAAGATAGATCAAGGGGAGAGGACAAGTGCTAAAGCTGAAGAATTTGCTGAACATATCAAGTGTCTACATGAGGAGGTCCAGGCACACATTACCAAGATGAACCAATAGTATAAAGCTAGGGCTGATCAAAGGAGAAGACATAAGGAGTTCCAAGTAGGGGATCTAGTCATGGTACACTTAAGAAAAGAACAATTTTCAGCCAATTTTTACAACAAGATGAAGATGAAGAAATTTGGCCCCTGCAAAATTTTGAAGAAATGCGACTCAGGAAATGCATATGAAGTAGAGTTGCTAGATTGAATTCACATTTGTCCTATTTTTAACATTGTAGACTTAAAAAACTATCATGATGATGGTGTAGATGAGGAGTTGATGTCAGAGCCATGTCCAATTCCTGCTTCTAAGAAGGAGGAGATAGAAGACATTCTAGATCATCGTGTGGGCAGGAGTACTAGAAATAGGCAGTATGAAGAGTATCTAGTTAAGTGGAAAGGTCGACCGATCGAGGACTCAACTTGGATATCAGTAGCTGAGGTTTCCCATTTGGGATTTCCTCTACCATTCATAAAGTGACAGGGTCATTTTTCAATCTACCCTGGGTGTCTGATGTAGGAGCATCTAGAGGTATAAGGGCAATCCTATGTCACCCAAAAAAAATGTAATTAGACTTAGTTTTTATTTCATGTGTTTTCATTTTTGAATACCCATTTGGGTAAAATAAAAGTTCCAACTCTCACAGTTTCACTATCAGTGTTGTAGGTTAGAGTATTTGAACATCTTGGGATACGTGTAAATGCCAAAAAAATAGGAGTATGTAATTGAGCCATAATTTTGATAAATTAGAGGGTATAAATTGGTTGGATGAATGCAATTTTAATTTAAAGCATTCCAAAAAAAGAATCAGGTCAAAAGGTCCCACGGTTTGAAAGTTATTGCAGGTTTTCAATTTTTGGAGACCTCCTAAGAATGCTTCAAAGTTAGATTAGGGGCATTAGATGACCTCAAACAAGGCCAAAAAATGGGGGATGAGTGAAGCTAGTCCATAGGGCTATAGAGCACTTTGAGAACTTTTTGAAAATGTAAATGGTTCATCAATCAGAGCTACAGTTCAAAAGTTATGCCTCCCAGAAGTTCGGTTACCATTTCTGGATTCTTCTAATTTTGTGATGACTTCTAATGTGACTTCTGGAGCCTTCTATTTGGTCGGTGGATGCCAACTAGCACTTTTTAGAATGTATTCCTAATCCTTAACCCTCTGAGGTCTATTTAAGAACTTTTTTGGCATTGTAAAAGGCAGTTCGGAGTGGAGTTTGAGAGAAGGTATTGGGAGAAGAATTTATCTCTAGATTTATGCTATTGTAAGCCCATAGGGCATGTTTTGGAGTCTATTTCTCTGCACTAAGTGTACTAGCATATTTTTACAGTTAATAAAATTTTTTCCTTTCCCGTTGTGTCCATTCTATGCTTGGGTTGTGTCCCCATCAATGTATCTCCACACATGCATCCACACATGCATGCATGCATACATATACCCACAAAAATGCATAGATACTACATACACGTACACACACATCCATTCACTCATCCATCTATACATACACATTGATCCATGCAATTATGTATCCCACATACACACATGCATTAATCCACATATATACCACATATACATTAATCCATACATCTATATACATGCATTCATTTACACTTATTCAACATATTTATCCATACATACATATATCTATTCATACATATACATTCATGCATGCATGTAGACTACATAAATGTATACATGCATGCATTCATTTGTACATCTATTCATGTATGCATACATCCATCTATCCATAATTCATTCATGCCCATCCATCCATTCACATACATAGATCTTATCCATACACATACATAAATTTATTCATCCATACACACATACATCTATTCATACACATTCATGTATGTCCATGCATGCATCCACACATACACACATGCATTCATCCACACATGCATGCATGCATACATATACTCACATGCATGTATGCATCTATACCCATCTATACTCATATACATACATTCATCCATGCATACACACATGTATATATACCACATATGTGCATCCATCATCACACACCATACATGTATTCTTCATTCATGTTTACATACATCCATCTATCCATACACATGCATATGTACTAAATACATGCATTTATCCATACCCATCCATCCATACTCATACATACATTCATCCATACATACATACTCATATACATACATTCATCCATGCATGCATGCATATACCCGTACACATGCATAAATACTACATACATGTACACACACACCCATCCATACATGCACATTCATCCATTCATGCATGTATCCCAATACACACATGCACATATATCACATACATGTATTCATCTATAGCCATCCATACTCATATATGTACATTCATCCATGCATGCACACATCTATATATACCACATACATGTGCCCATCATTACACACACATACATATATCCTTCATTCATTTTTGTATACATCCATCTATCCATATACATGCATATGTACCACATACATGCATTCATCCATGCCCATCCATCCATACTCATATACATACATTCATCTATACATACATACTCATATACATACATTAATCCATGCATACATACATGTATATTTAACGCATACATGCATCCATCATTACACATACATATACATTCACCTGTACATCTATTCATTCATATTCATGAATGCATAATACATTCATATATGCATGCACACATGCATACATCCATCATCTATACACATGCATTCATTCATACCTATTCATACATATACATTCATGAATGCATGTATACTACATGCATGCATGCGTGCATGGATATGTATGAATAGATGTATGTATATGTGTACTACATTTATTCATTCATGCATGTATCCTAGTACACACATGCACATATACCACATACATGTATTCATCTATAGCCATCCATACTCATATACATACGTTCATACATGCATGCACACATCTATATATACCACATACATGTGCCCATCATTACACACACATACATATATTCTTCATTCATGTTTGCATACATCCATCTATCCATACACATGCATATGTACCACATGCATGCATTCATCCATACTCATATACATACATGCATCCATACATACATACTCATATACATACATTCATCCATGCATACACACATGAATATTTACCACATATGTGCATCCATCATTACACATACATATACATTCATCCGTACATCTATTCATTCATATTCATGCATGCATAATACATTCATATATGCATGCAAGCATGCATACATCCGTCATCTATACACATGCATTCTTTCACACCTATTCATACATATACATTCATGCATGCATGTATACTACATACATGCATGCATGCATGGATATGGATGTATATGTGTATTACATGCATGCATGAATACACACATGTATATATACTACACACATGCATCCATCATTACACATACATGTATTCTTCATTCATGTTTGCATACATCCATATATCCATACATATGCATATGTACCACATACATACATTCATCCATACCCATCCATCCATACTCATATACATACATTCATCCATCCATCCATACTCATATACGTACATTCATCTATGTATACACACATGTATATATACCACATACATGCATCCATCATTACACATACATATATTCATACATATACATTCATCCATACATTTATTCATTCATATTCATGCATGCATAATACATTCATATACATATGCATGCATGCATACATCCATCATCTATACACATGCATTCATTCATACCTATTCATACATATACATTCATGCATGCATGTATACTACATGTATGTATATGTGTACTAAATGCATGCATGCATGTATATGTATGAATACACACATGCATACATACCACATGCATGTATTCATCCATAACCATCCATACTCATATACATACATTCATCTATGTATACAAACATGTATATATACCACATGCACGTAGTCTTCATTCATGTTTGCATACATCCATCTATTCATACATATGCATATGTACCACATACATGCATTCATCCTTACCCATCCATTCATACTCATATACATACATTCATCCATTCATACATACTCATATACATACATTCATCCATGCATACACACATGTATAAATTTCACATACATCCATCCATCATTACACACACATACATGTATTTTGAATTCATGTTTGCATACATCCATCTATCCATACACCTACATATGTACCACATACATGCATTCATCCATACCCATCCATCCATACTCATATACATACATTCATCTATGCATGCACACATTTATATATACCACATACATGCATCTATCATTACACACATACATATGCATTCATCCATACATCTACTCATTCATATTCATGCATGCATAATACATTTGTATATGCATGCATGCATACAACCATCATCTATACACATGTATTAATTCACACCCATTCATACATATACATTCATGCATGCATGTATACTACATACATGCATTCATCCATCTATCCATAATTCATTCATACCCATCAATCCATTCACATACATAAATCGTATCCATACACATTTACATAAATCTATTCATCCATATACACATACATCCCTATTCATACACATTCTTGTATGTCCATACACACATCCACACATACATACATGCATTCATTCACACCTATCCATACGTATACATTCATGAATGCATGTAAACTACATACATGCATTCATCCATCTATCCATAATTCATTCATACCCATCCATCCATTCACATACATAGATCTTATCCATATACATATACATAAATCTATTCATCCATACACACATACATCTCTATTCATACACATTCTTGTATGTCCATACATGCATTCATTCACACATACATATACTGACACACATGCATAGATACTACATACATGTACACACACATCCATCCACGCATCCATCCATAAATGCACATTCATCCATGAATGAATGTATCCCACATTCACACATTCATATATACTACATACATGTATCCATCCATACTCATACACATACATTCATCCATGCATACACACATTTATATATACTACATACATGCATCCATCATTACAAACACATACATGTATTCTTCATTCATGTTTGCATACATCCATCCATCTATCATGCATATGTACCACACATACAAGAATTCATCCATACCCATCCATCCATGCTCATATACATACATTCATCCATACATACATACTCATATACATACATTCATCGATGCATACACATGTATATATACCACACACATGCATCCATTATTACACACATACATATACATTTATCCATAAATTTATTCATTCATATTCATGCATGCATGCATACATCCATCATCTATACACATGCATTCATTCACACCTATTCATACATACATTCATGCATGCATGTGTACTATATACATGCATTCATCCATACACATATACATACATATCCATGCATGCATTCATCTATCTATCCATAATTCATTTATACTCATCCATCCATTCACATACATACATCTTATCCATACACATATACATAAATCTATTCATCCATACACACATACATCTATTCATACACATTTATGTATGTTCACACATGCATCCACACATGCATACATGCATTCATACATATACTGCAACACATGCATAGATACTACATACATGTATAGACACATCCATCCACCTATTCATCCATACATGCACATTCATGTATGCATGCATGTATCCCACATACACACATGCATATATACCATGTTCATGTTTGCATACATCCATCTATCCATACACATGCATATGTACCACATACATGCATTCATCTATACTCATCCATCCATTCACATATTTATATATACCACATTCATGTTTGCATACATCCATCTATCCATACACATGCATATGTACCTCATGCATGCATTCATCCATACCCATCCATCCATACTCATAGATATTCATGTATGTCCATACATGCATCCACACATACATACATGCATTCATCCACACATGCATGCATGCATGCATATATCTATTCATACATATACATTCATGCATGCATGTGTACTACATACATGCATCCATCCATACACATGCACAAATATCTATTCATCCATATTCATGCATGCATTCATCCATCTATCCATAATTCATTCATACCCATCCATCCATTCACATACATAGATTTTATCCATACACATACATAAATCTATTCATCCATACACACATCTATTCATACACATTCTTGTATGTCCATACATGCATCTGTACATACATACATGCATTCATTCGCACATGAATGCATGCATACATATACCCACAGACATGCATAGATACTACATACATGTAGACACATCCATCCACCCATCCATCCATACATGCACATTCATCAACGAATGCATGTATCCCACATACACACATGCATTTATACCACATACATGTGTTCATCAATACCCATCCATACTCATATTTATATATTGATCCATGTGTACACACATGTATATTTACCACATACATGCATCCATCATTACACACACATACATGTATTCTTTATGTTTGCATACATCCATCTATCCATACTCATGCATATGTACCATGTAGATGCATTCATCCATACCCTTCTATCCATACTCATATAAATACATTCATCCATACATACATACTTATATACATATGTTCATCCATTCATACACACATGTTTATATACCACATACATGCATCCATACATCTATTCATTCATATGCATGCATGCATACATATATCTATGCATACATATACATTCATGCATGCATGCATACTACATACATGCATTCATCTATACACATATACATACATATTTATGCATGCATTCATCCATCTATTCATAATTCATTCATACCCATCCATCCATTCATATACATATATTTTATCCATACACATATACATAAATCTATTAATCCACACACACTCATCTATTCATACACATTCATTCACACATGCATGCATGCATGCATACATATACCCACACACATGCATCCACCATCCACCCATACATGCACATTCATCCATGAATGCATGTATTCCACATACATGTATTCATCCATACCCATCCATACTCATACACATACATTCATCCATGCATACACATATGTGTATATGCCACATACATGCATCCATCATTACACACATACATGTATTCTTCATTCATGTTTCCATGCATCCATCTATTCACACTCATAGATGTGTACTATATACATGCATTCATCCATACCCATCCATCTGTACTCATATACATACATTCATCCATACATACATACTCATATACATTCATTAATACACACATGTATATATACCACATACATTCATCCATCGTTACACACATACATATATTAATACATATACATTCATCCATACATCTATTCATTCATATTCATGCTTGCATAATATATTCATATATGCATGCATGCATGCATACATCCATCATCTATACACATGCATTCACTCACACCTATTCATCCATACACACATACATATATCTATCCATACATATACATTCATGCAAGCATGTATACTACATACATGCATTCATCCATACACATATACATATATCTATTCATACATATTCATGCATGCATACATCCATCTATCCATAATTCATCCATACCCATCCATCCATTCACATACATTGATCTTATCCATACACATACATAAATCTATTCATCCATACACATATACATCTTATTCATACACATTTATGTATGTCCATACATGCATCCACACATGCATGCATGTATACATATACCCACACATACACATGCATAAATATTGCATACATGTACACACACATCCATCCACCCATCCATGCATGCATGTATACATCCATCCATCCATGCACACACATGGATCCACACATACATACATGCATTCATCCACTCATGCATGCATGGATACATATATATACACATACACATGCATAGATACTACATACATGTACACATACATCCATCCATCCATACGTACACACACACATGTACATAATTTATGCATACATAAATTAATTCATACATATACATTCATTCATACATGCATATATAATTCATTCATGTATGTATACACACATTCACTTATACATAAATACATACGTCCAACATGTAACCATTTATACTATACATACATCCATACATGTATTCATACTTACATGCATTCATCCATTTACTTGTTCATCCATACACATACATACATCTATTCCTACATATTCATGTATGCTTATATGCATTCACTTATACATAAATATATTCATCCATACACACACTCATCCATACATGTATATATACATGCATTCATCCCTCTATGCATACATATATCCACACACATGCATAGATACCACTATATGCATGCATACATCCATCCAATTCATATTCATCCATACATACACATATACATATACATGGAGAAATACTACATAGATGCCTACATCCATCCATCCAATTCATAAATATTCAAGCATGCATAATTTATTAATGTATGCATACACACATCTACTCATACATAAATACATTCATCTATACACATACTCATCCATACATACATTTTATACATACTATAAATTCATCCATCATAATATATAGTTGTAAATTAGCTATGATAACTTTATATTGGTTGTTTACATGCAATTATCATGTTGCTTGAGCCCTTCAAATAAAAATCATACTATAACTTTGTATTAGTTGTTTTACATGTGATTATCAAGTTGTTTATGCAGCATTGAAACAAAAATCCTATAATTCAACCACTTTTTCACTAGAAATTAGACACATTTTTTATTAGTAAAATTATTTTTTTTGCAAAAAAAGGGGTAAAAATTTATTAAGACAGAAAGGAATACAACAAGGAGAGCTCAACAAGGAGCTCGATCCTGAGCAACAAGATCATCAAATTCTTGCACCATCTCAAAGGACAGTTGCCTCCTATCCATAATATTCCAACCCGGATCATGACTAGATGCCCATTTGGCTAAACAATCAACAGTTCTATTCCATTCACGAGGAATATACGTGAACCTAATGAACTGAAAAGAGGAAGAGAAGAAAAGAATCTACTTAACAACAGTAGCCAGCTGCCAACTAACATCCTCAAGCTCTTGCGAAGAAAGCATGTTCACCACTACCTGGGAATTAGACTCACAAATAATCTTACTCCATCCCCGCAAGCAACACTGTTCCACAGCATATAAAATAGCCTGAGCTTCCATGAGATTGTTAGTATAATCACCCTTATGAACTGAGAAGAAAAATTTAACATCCCCAAAACTACAACGAGCCACTCCGCCAATACTAGCCGGACCAGGATTCTCACGAGAAGAACCATCAGTGTTAATTTTCAAAACTCCACAGGGAGGAGGAGTCCAGTGCCCATCCCGGTTAACCCGACCCTTCCTCTGATGATGAAGCTGCTTGGACATAGAAGGAAACCTATGAGTAGCAGCCCCATCCTGCAGATGAAAATTGAGGCAATTACAGATAGCAAGATCATCAGGATCCATACCCCCATCAAGCTCACACTTCACAAGAATAGTTTCCTGAAGAGAATGTGATATTTTCCACCAAAGATGCAAAACACCAAGCCGAACATCTTGGAATATGCGACGATTCCTCTCCAACCAGATATGCCAAAGCAGGAAAGATGGGCCAGCAATCCAAGCAGCATGGAGAAAAGAAGACTTGGAGGGAGCAGTACCCAAGCGGGCCCAGAACTCAGGCAAAGAGGAAGCATGCCGACAAGAGCAACCCCAAGCGCACCACCAAAGGTGTCATATCTGAGTAGAATAGGAGCAATGGAAGAACAGATGGGAGACAGACTCCTCTCTATTACCACACAAAACACAATACGAGGGGCCCTGAAATCCACGTTTACAAAGATTATCCCAGGTAAGACAACGGTTGTGAGCCACTAGCCACATGAAAAAATTGCACTTGGACCAAGAAACTTTATTCCAAACTTGCTTCCACCAAGGGACCTCAGCATCCCCAAATAATTGTCTAGTTATCTCCTGATACCCAGCAAAGACATGATATTTACCAGACAAGGTACTGCCCCAAGCCAAAACATCTGGACCAAGCAAAGAAGAACACTCTCTAGAGGCCAGAATTTGAGAAAGCTCCTAACGATCCATGTATGTACCTCTAGGAGGCCAATCAGAAGAATGCTTCCATCTGTAACCAACAACAGGTCCCAATTGATAAGGAGTCTTGTAATGAGCCACTTTATCCCATCCAGCGGCAAGAAAAGAGTCACAAAGAGGCTGAAGATGAGGGTATATGGATAAAATGGAAGGGAATCCATCCCAAGCATCAGACTAAAACAAAGCCTGAGAACCTCCTTTACATATCCAAAACAAACCCCTCTTTACCAACATCGCACCTGTCTTCAAAGTATGCCAAACCATTGAGCCACGACCTTCAAGAGGAAGTGTAGAAACAGAGCAAGGATCAGCACCATGAAAATATTTATGAGTGATAATACGAGCCCAAAGTTGATGTTGTCCAGAGCACCATCGCCAATAAAGTTTAGCAGCCAAAACTTGACTACTCAATAGAGCAGATCGAAGACCAAGACCACCCTCCTTTTTAGGCCTACAAACAGTTGCCCAATTAACCAAGCTCCATTTAGTACTACGCAAATTACCACTCCAAAGGAATTGTCGAGAAAGAGCATCAAACTCCTTGAGAAAGTAAATAGGTGCAGCGTGAACCATGCTTCGATAAGTAGGAAGAGCTTGGATAACAGCTTGAAGAAGAGTAACCCAGGCAGCAATAGAAAGCCATCTATGAGTCCAATGATTTACCTTATCTTGAAGCTTGGTAATCAAATTTTTCCAGAAGAGGCGTGGCTGCCTGGAAACAGCAATAGGGATGCCAAGATAAGTCAAAGGAAGTGATCCTATCTAAAACCGTAGGATACCAACAATCCTATGCTGAATAGAATCAGGAGTGTTAAAAAAGTAAATGGAAAATTTGTGCTCATTAACTTTCTGGCCTGAAGCTGCCAAATAAACGTCCAAAGCATGTTGAAAGGCTTCAGCTTCCTTGATCCTAGCAAGACCAACAAGAGCAGTATCATCAACAAATTGAAGATGGGAAAGAGAAGGTAAGCCATTACCCCACCGCCAACCTTGAATAGAATTCTAGGACACCTAATGCTTAATGAATCTGCCCAAGCCTTCAGCCATGATGATGAATAGATATGGGGAGAGAGGGTCACCCTGGCGGAGGCCTCTAGAAGCACCAAATAGTTGAGAAGGTTGACCATTAATAAGAACAGAAAAAGAGGCAGAAGTAACACAACTCATAATCCAACTCACCCAGTCAAAGCTAAATCCAAAAGAAAGAAGAATACTCCTTAGGAAGCTCCATTTAACTCTATCGTAGGCCTTAGCCATATCCAACTTAACAAACATGGCTCTCTCCCTTAAAGTAGCCATAGAGTGAATAGCCTCAGTAGCAATAACCACCCCATCCAAAATTTGTCTGCCAGCAACAAAACCACCTTGTTCTTCTGAAATAATAATGGGAAGCCACCTTTTCAATCTCTCAGCAATCAACTTAGATTTAAACATTGAACTAAATTAGATTTAAACATTAATAAACTAAAAATAATAGTAAAAAAAGGTAAAAAGAAAGATCTCTTGAAGGATGTCCATGGCCATCCTTAAGAGTTTGTGGAGAGGTATTTCTACCCCTCCTAAAAAATAATGTATTTTTATTAATTATAATTGTACAACAATGCTTACAAAGTTTAAACATTGATGCATGCACAAACCCTTTTATAATAAAAAAAGAAGATATATCTTTTATATTATAGTACTTCTTGAATTTTGATTTCATATTATTTCATTCAAGGAAAATGAACCCTGCATATTTCAAATTTGACACTTAACATTAATAAACCTCCTAATCAAATGATGCATAGAAAATGCTTAAGTGAAAAAACCATAATTTATAACATAGGAAGAATTAGCCATAAGCAGAGAAAGTATATAAAATGATATTCTCAGCCTTCTCTTCAGATGATATCTTGAAGAAAGACACCTCTTCCAATTTAGTTCAAGACACAAAAATGTGAAGTTGACCCTTTGTTCGGTTCACTGCCTCTTCCAGTCATACCATAGTATTCCTCTCTAACATCTGTAAGTTCGTCTATTAAAAATTGCAAAGGAGATTGACACATATTTTAGTAATCAACAAGACTAATTTTGCTTTTACGTTTGTACATAATTTTCTACAAATAAAAACACCACTATTGATGAGAAAGAAGCTAAAGATGCCTTTCTTGTTTTATATTAGAAATTCTTACCTATGTTAAAGAATCTAGATACGTTTTCAGATATCAATTAGGTTTTTCTTGGCTATTCCAAATCTTCAGTGGGAACATAAAAACTTAATAAAGAAAACATTTTTAATGAAGGAAATAAGTTGGATAAAGATTTTCATTTTTTCTGGAGATTAAAACTTCGAGTTCTCTGAATCCTCTGAACCTCTTTCTTTGCTGCATATAGAGTGATGCATTTTAGTTAGGTTCAACTCTTCCCTTTTATCTTCCTCTTATCTCATAGCAAGCAGATTATTTGCTTGGCTGTTATTGAGTAGGGAAGAATACCCTCTCCAACATCAACTCAAAGGTTCAAAAGACTTTTGAAGCAACCATTTAACAAGATTAATACAACTTAATCTTTGTCAACTAACACAAAAAATTCCAATTTAACCGTAAATGCAGTATCAACCCCCAACAATGCACTCCATTATACAATTGCACTCATCTAGTTGTAACTGTTCTCCCAATTTCAGAAAAGGTGAATTTTATGACTCTTGTTGGTTTGGCACATAACACTCGAGATGCATTGTATCAAGTGTTTCATGACAATAAGGTCACACTTGTGGAGAAAATTCTCTCATCCAACAATCACTAATGAGGAATTGTGCATCAAAACAATGATCTATTGAACCAGTTGGCTGCAATTGTTCTTCCGATTTTAGAGGAGGATAATGTTATAACTTTGATGACTGGGTAGTGGGCACACAAGGTAGTCTCTAACATTGTGATGTCCTTCAAACAATAAGAAATTCAAAATATCACTACTGCAATAAGAATAAGAAATTAAAAATATCACTACTGCAAGAAAAGTAGTAGATCATGCATAAGTAATCAAAACATATGACTCCTTGTAGAGATTTATTTGTGACAAAAGCAAAATCTATCTAATTAAAAGGTTATTTGGGTGATGATTCAAATCAAAAGATCTATGGAGGAGTGATATTTTTAGAACTCTAAAGAATTGTATGCAATCCAATTCACAATGTACTGCATTAAAATTTTCATAGTTCAATCCCCAATTTTTTTTGGGCATTGAATTCACCGTGGAAAACTAATTCTGACTAATGTATTATATCTTCAAGGCCATTCCATCTTTGAAGATTGTTAATGAGTTTAACCTCAGAGATTCCTAGACTTGATGACTTGTAGGAGCCAAATGTTGCTAAATTTTTAAAAGAAAACTTGACAATATGTTTATAATAACCATAATAAGGAAACACTGTCGTATGTTTTCAATATATCAGCTAAGTTGGAATAGTTACTGTAGAAGAGATCTTAGATGTGTTATTTTCTTTACTATGAGTAATCTAGATTTGAATGGAATCAAAGTTAAAATAAATAAATAAATAAAAACTAATTGAATTCTAGCCCAGCCATGCCAGCTTTTCTTCAAGATTTAAATTTGCAACTTCAAAAACAAAATTAATAGAAAGAATAATCAATGAAAAGCTTAATAAAATAATCACTCAAATGGTGCTTGACAAAAGAACCCTAAGATAGGAATTGATTTTTATGATAAAGCCAAGTGAAATTCGGGTTAAATCTAAAAGGCTAAAGTTGTTGGGTGTTTGGATAAAGATAAACGCACAAAATAGTATAGGACAGCAACAAGGTTTCACCAATGCTAAATTCAACACAATTAAATTATTACCTTTCAGTCATGCGAGCTTAAATAAAACTTATATGCAGGGAAAAGATCAAAGTCTTCAACCAAAATGCTTAACGAATTTATTTTTGACGCTTGCGGGAAAAATAATATACATTTCCATAAAAATTTCGAACTCTGTTTATTAATCACAAGCTCTATTATGTAGCCATTCAATAAGCATGAACGCATAAAAACCTTGTTGGTTCTCTCAAGTAGCCATTTTCACAATGTCGCCGATCCAACAGTCCTCGGTCTTGACAATTTCTCGCTCTTCTCTCCTCACATTTTTTATTTTAAGTGGGTCTTGGTTGTTTTCAATGAGAATTTAAAAATAAAACATATAGCCTTACTTAACTTTCACAGTTTCTGAGACAGCAGTAGCAATCAGAGTCTAAGAATTATGTCCAAAGAAGACCGGTAGATTTATTTGAGTAGTAGTTATTAACGAATAAATAAAAGAAATTGGTTTTTTGATACAAAATCATAACTGCTAAATAATTCCCTCTTTATTTCTTTGAAAATACTTGAATTGAAAAAACAATTCCTCATTCAGAAATCATGCTACTTGCTCCTTAATTTAAGGCATTGTCAGTGCGGAATAAAATACAGATGAGTAGGTGATATTGAAATGATAAAGATGAATACGTCTTTTTCTGTTGGTCATGATTATACATAACAAGATTCTGAACTCCTATTGATAATCCATATACCTTGAATGACATATTAAGCTTATTTTGATGAATGATCCCAGAATCCCTTTAAAGAAAATTAAGAGCAAGCTCACAAGCATAAATAAGTATTCGATAAGAATACAAAAGTCTCAATATCAAAATAAAAAAAATTGAAGCAGGGTGCACCTACGACATCTTGTGCATGGAGGATCACTAGGTATTGGTGCTTCTACCGGCTATGATGATGGAAAAATAACAAATTAAAGTCTGAATACAGTTAAAAATTGTGTAGTGCTAGAAATAAAATATTCTCTTAAATATTAACTTGATATATCTAATCAAAGACCATGCCAACATCCATAACTATCTTGGTATTGTGAAACGAAGGGCAGTTAAGTTTATGTATATAAAAGATGACTAAACAATGATTATCACTAGCAAAAGAAGTGCCAATTAGACTGGGTGAAGAGTCTTACCCTTGCTTTGTTCCACTTAACAATACTTGAACAATACTTGGAGGAAATAACAATGTGTTTAGTATTTTTCTCGATCTTTCTCCATTCGTAAGTCTTTGCACTAGACATTCTATAGTTCTTAACAATGATATTTTCCTCTTTTTAGTTCTTGATGGGTTGTAGTCTTCCTTATACAATTTGAGCATTTTTCAGAATCTTTCTGAATTGTAAGTGATCCTCTATTGTGTGCCTTGTAATGTGAAAGCTGATATGCATAGTACTAATGAGTAATATCTATAGCCTTACACTCAAAATTGCACCCACAAATTGAAAGTAAGAAAACTGACCCTCTTGTTAGGCATCATTCTTGTTTTATTCCCTTCATCTACTCTCCTGTAATTTGTTGCCTATACCAAGAATTTTTCCTCGTACCCATTCATTAGCTTTTTCACTAACACTCCCCACATTCACTTTTTAACATCAAGCTTCCACTAGAACACTCAATCACTTCAATATTTCACCCAACACAAGGATTTCTAAAAATGACTACTACCAGTATGATCTAAGCACAATTAAATTTTCTAAATGAGACAGATCTACCTTCTAATCCCTAAGGTTTAAAAAAATTTAAAATAGAGAACAAAAGCTGCCCAACCAATCACTGTGTACATTTTTTATTTATAATTTTTTTAATAGAGCAAATTGATAGTGATGTTCCCTAAAGAGTAGATGATCGTAGATTCAAATCTTATCTACGCATTTCACTATTATCTTTTGATTATTAAAGCACACACCTATAAAGAGTACTCTTGAGCATTGAGATACTTGAAAAAACTGATAGCACTTGCACAAACCTTGGCTTGAACAGTATCTTAATATGCCCATGGCTGAAATGGTAAGTAAATGGCGCTTTCTAAGTTAGATCCAATCTTGTATTCCTGTTGCCTTCAATTTACAGATTGAACCCTGACTACTATATAATCACAATTCTTCTAATGCCATATAAGTTTTATTGTAAGACGCATACAAGTGATCGTTTTGCAATCGCAATTATTCAAATTTCAGAGAGACAAAGTATGGTAACTTGCTAAATTGTAACCAGTTGGCTGCAATTGTTCTTACCAATTTTGGAGGAGGGTATTGATATGACTCTGACTTGCTAAATTGTAACCAGTCAGTTGCAATTTTTCTTCTGATCTCAGAGGAGGGTATTATTATAACTCCGATCTCTGGCGGTGGGCATACAAGGTATCTCTAACTCTAATGTCCAAGCTATTATTAGGAAAAACTTGTTTTTAGTTTTGTCTTTTTCTTTCCCTTGTCTGTTTGAATTTAAATTCAGGCTGTCGTTTTTGTTTTTTCCTACCAACCCTAAATTTAGATCAGGAAATTTGAATGTTTTTAAACTTACAATTTAAAAAGTTTATAACATAAATTTATAGAGTAATCTCTCCTTTAAATTGAAGTTAATATATCGTTTTTCATTAATTTATATTGTTTCAAATTCATTTTGATTAAGGAAGGAAAATAACTTCTTCTGATCTCTTAGATAAATTAAGTAAATTTAATTGATAATCAAATATTTACTACGAAATTAAAAACTTTGGAGTGATAACTGAAATAAGTATATAAACATTAATGTAAAGAATATTTTAAACTAGAAGTTATGATGGTCAAATATTGCTAGTGTTGAATTCATTTACCAATAGTTAGTTAATGTCCTTCATTATGTTGTGAATGTGTTAGAATATATAAGATTTCAAAAATATTTAATAAGTTCTATTATATTAGACTCCAATGCTCACTAACTTAGATGCTTAGGGAAGTTGCAAAAGAAATGTTTAAAAAGTTTATTGAATGTTTTATTAAATATCCATTTTCTATTAGAATCTACAAGTCATATCCCATTTTATAATGTCAAAGGAAAAAACAAATAAAAATATATTTGCATTTGGTACATTAAATGAATAATTTTTTTTACATAAACTACCACTTTTAAATATTTGTTAATTACTTGTTTGTTATTATATTTTTCCATATATTCATAATTTCTTAAATTTAATAATAATTAATGCTAGTTTATATGGTGTGTACTTTAAAAATTTTATATTGTGTATTTTATTCAATATTAAAAATCTAATTAAGATTAGTAATATTTGAGAGTAATATTTTCCATCTCACATGATATTTTTCTATATACATCTAAATTAGTTATTATTTTGAGATGTAATCAAGTGAAATCATGGTAGACAATGACTATTTTAAATACCCAAGTCAATAATTTTTGTGAAAGTGTGGGCAACCAAAAGAAGAAAGCCATTGATTGAATGTCATTTATTCAAATGTAACTTTACTTGAAGACTTGGTTCTATGTATTTGTTTTATTAATCTACTAAAGATTTCCTTATGTAAATCCCTTTATAACCTCCATTTGATGTTACCTTCATTGAAACCCTAAATTTACATGGAATTGCCTATACCTTGAATGAAGGTCTACCATTCAAATGTATCCATCATGTTTCCTCCTACAACTCATTTATGCGTTCAATGACCCACAAGTTGGACATATGTTTATGCTTCTACATACTAGAATGCAATGTCCATAAGTTATTTCTAAATGCAAGTCCTTAACATTTAGTGAAGAGTAGATATTAGGAAATCAGATAACATAAGTTGACAATATAGTAGATCAAGACTACTCCTAAAATATTAGGTCCACATCATGCAAAATCATTTCAAATTCATGGAATCAACCCATAGAGATTCATAGGTCTACGCAAAATTTTAAATTTTTAGCATGTAAGAAGGATACCTATCTTCATATACTATGATGCCTAGGTTCTCTTTTGCATCGATCTAACCTTCACATCATTATTCTAGAATACCTAACTATACACATCTTGGATTCATATTTAAGTTTTAAATCATCACACATATACACACTTATTATTATTCCTTTTTATTGCAATTATAGCATATTAATGTCTATGTTTTTGTGCTTGCATTTTTTTAGTTGGCCTATATTTACATCTTAGGAAAGTAATTTTCCATAAAAATTTAGTATACTTCATCACCTAGCTTCAATTTTTTTCTATATATATATAAGCATTTAGAATATCTACAATTGAATTTTTTTTCTTGTATAACTTTTTTCATTTAATATTATATCTATATAAGCTTCTATAACTTGTAAAATTTTACTCATTATTAACATGAAAAATTATTTTACAAATTTTTTATATAAAAATATAAATGTGCAAAGGTCTGACATAGGGGGCTCCCCTTAATACCATAAACTCATTATAGAAACAACAGAAAATGTGAGAACAAAATATGGACTTCTTATTTGCATCACAAATGCAAAATTATAGAATTACATGGGTGCTTTCAATACAATAATTTGCAAGACAAGTTACGAACTATCACCCAGAGTTATCCAAGATAATCTTCAGGCCTTTCTTAAATAAGTAGTTTTATGTCACTCAAGAAGGTTCTAGATGCTCAAACTTAATACCTAGGGTCGACAGACCCTAACAATACACATAGAGTCAGCCAAATACGTCTTTGACAAATTATTTTAGAAATTTCGATAGCTCAACTTTCAAAGGCCATAACTCACATACTGTTGCTCTGATTGGCTATTATAGCCACTTTTTAGAAATGCTAGCTCCTGATCTATAGGCTCAAAATTGTGCTAGTGCCCTTCTGTTGAATTTTCAAACCTCATCCAGACACTCTAATGCCTCCAATGGTGAGCTTGAAGATTTTTCTGTAAATTTTTCCACAAAAAATCTGCAATAACTTCTTTGATACTAATGCTTGAGCAATGAGACTCTTATGGTAGGCTTACAACTCTAAAATGAACCTTCCTAAAGAAAATGAGAAGATTTTGAGCTCGTATGATAAACTTACTAAAAATAGTAAGTTCCCATAAATTGTAACCACCCTGTCTACTAGTCCTTATTAAAATGGAAAAAGACTAAAAATAAAATATTTTTAGGTGATGCAAGATTACCCTTGCACCCAGGTGTTGGAAATAATCAAGACTAGCTAGGTTACTGAGAGGGGAGGGGTGAATTAGTAACCTCAAAAATTTAAATTAATTAAGCACTTAATCCATTCATCATTCATTCATTCATCTAATCTACTGTATGCATGAGAAAGATAAACATTCATAACACATGAACACAATATTTTAGTGACCTAGAAACCTTGCAAATAGAAAATAAAATTGGGGTGGGGATGGTACCCACAAAACTTCACTGCTATAGTATAAAGTTGGCTTGTTAGGGCTTACATTGACCAGTTCTGATGATCTACCTTGTTAAGAGAAATTTGGACTGCTAGATCCACATTGTCAGAGGTTTTACAAACATACAATGAAGTATGCACTCTGTTAAGAGATTTAAACAAAGACTGTTAAGTCTACCCTGTTAAAGGACTTAGAAAACTGATTCACCTGTCAGGATGAAATAGTAGATCTGACTTACAACTTGATTGCTGATTAGATCCTTGAAGTACATATCACCTCTTGTGATTGATATATCTTTACTACTCCTTGTAGACCTTACTGAATATTCTGCTCTACTGCTGATTCACATTCACTCTTCTCAAAACATTACATATTCATTTCTTGATTCTCACATCCATTCATTGCAAATGATACAATACATTACATATATACCATTCCAATATTTACAATTACAAGGTCAACTAAAGCAAAAGTAAATAAAATATTACTAAGTTGGCCAAACAATAGCAACTTAGGTTCTAAATAGCTAACTTAGTGACCTTCTAATACTCGGCATCCACTACATTACTCAACATCATCATGCACTTGGTAGAAGTAGAAGCTCAATTCATACTAACCACACAATGTAGCTTCAAACTCGGTAACCATTAGAGACTTGGTAGATATAGTGTCACTCGATAGATACTAAATCCTTCATTTACCTTGCTTTCACTTGGTAAACACTATACATCCATCACTCGGTAGACATTGGCTTCTCATCACACAAAATGATGACTTGGCAGATGAAGCTCGGTGAACATTGCTAGATTGCACACTCACTTGGTAGCTTCAGGAATGCTTGGTGTGAATTGCTTAACTATTAAACTTACTTGACAACCACTGAATGCTCAGTGTAAACTGTAGATTGAGTGATGAGCTTGGTAATCATTCAGAATCGAATAATTGTTGTCAATAATGAAAAATACAACATAATGCCAACAATCTTCCCCTTTGGCATTAGTGACAAGAATACTTATAAGCCTAATGTACATTGACATACTGAATTTGATTCTTCAAAATTGATCTTTGTAAAGCTTCTGTATATACATTTTTCACATATTTCACATATCTCCCCCATACATATGGCATAGTATATACATAGTCTCTTTGTACATATATCAATCTATTTTCTCCCTTATTGTCTCCACAAGTCTCTTATCATCTCTTACTCCCCCTTTTTGACAATAATGCCAAAGAATTGTGTAATACATTTAAACAGAGACATTAAAATGTGAGAGAAATTCAGAATGTACCTTGAGAATAAGAGCTAAAGTCTTATCCCAGTTGTCTTGCAAAATTTTGTAGGTGGAGAGTGCCACTTGAACTTCTACTGAGAGTTCAATCATATGATCTGCAATAGAAAAATTTTTATCCTGGACCAATATTTTTGAATATGCAATATGTTTTTGCATTGTGTCCATAACTCAAAGGATCATATTCTGGATATCTATCAGTGTGGATCTAATCCTGGCTTCCTCTCTTAACAATTCTACCTACATTTCTGACAGAAATCTCACCTTAATGTGATGTGTTGAGCTTGAGCTGGGGTTAAGCTATAGCCTTTGAGCACTTGCCTTCAAATCTACATCAATCTTATTCAATTTTTCTTTGATCTCCTTGGTATACAAAGTAACATCACAAAGCTTAGCAAAAAGTGATGTCACATTGGAAAAAGATTGTTCAAGATTGCTCAAAATTGAACAACTTGGTTTATTGCAATGTACTGAGCAATGTGCTCAAGCACCTTATTATCAAACTTCTTCTCTGCCTTTTCAATTCACTTTTCTTGGCCAGAGGTATCCTCATTAAACTTATTTATTGCTTCTTCCAATTTTAGAAAAATGTGTTGAGATGAATGCATATCAACACCAATAGCCTCTGTTATTATATTCTTAGCATTCTTAATAATTGTGAACTCTCTATCTCTTTTTTCTCTTAGTTATTTCTACCTTGCTTTTTGCTCCAAAAGTTGACTGACCAATCTCATTTCATCAACTGTAGCAGTATCTAGATCCAACTTAGGAATGAAAATTTCCTTGTCTTCATCAATTTCCTTGCTAGTAAGAAAAAGTTTTAGTGGTGTCCTTGGTTCTACTTCTAACCTTATTGCCTTGGACTTAGGAATAGAAAAAATTGTAGAGATAGCTAGAATTGCAGTAAAAACTTGAATAGGTCCAACTGAAGGAAAACTGAAAGAAGTGCTAATTGAATCCAAAATTGATGTGCTACCCAAAATTGAAGTAACAATAGGTGGAGAAAAAATTGGAGTACTTACAACTGAAGAACTAACTGGAACAAAAGTTGATGCTATCAAAGCTAAAGTAGAGAAAACTGTAGAACATGATGGTAAACTTGTTGTACATGTTGCAACAGAAGTTGACAAAATTGTGGAACTGGATGTTGAACACACTATTGAAGTAGATGACTTAGGAGTTGATGAAGAGGGTTGTAGCTTAGTAGATGAAGTGGTAGACACTTCCATTGTAGATATCTGGAACTATGAGGTAGCAAATAATGACTGAACAGATGATGTGTCTGTTGTAGTTGTGGTCAAATTTGCTGAAGTTGTCTCCAACCTTGATGATGTAGTAGTCTTAGGTGGAGAATGAGGAAGCTATGACTTGTGCTACAATTCTTACTGGATCACTTTCTTCATTTCCTTCCTCTTTCTCTTCATCATCCTTTATTAATTCTTGATATTCCTTAGCATCAATGGTAACACATGGAGTGTTATCTTCTTCATCATCATCATCCTTGATTTCTATTGGGCCTTCACTGGGCTTGTATAGATGATAGATGTTATTCCACATGTTTGTTGCATCTATAACAACACGCTCAATGAAATGTCCCTTTTCTGATTTTTCATGACATTTCCAACCTCTAATCAGATCTTTAAAATCAAACAGCTAATATCCCAAAGATCCACCAAATTCCTCAAGAAACCCCAAATCGGGTATGTTGAAAATAGTGCTAAAAGCTTCACAACTTCACAAATTATTAATGAATCTGAAAATGGAAATTTTTACAGAACTTTCAGCAGCATAACAGCCTACAAATTGACATTTCCAGATCCGTATAGCCTTTACACAACAGCTCGAAAATGTAGGACCAAAACTATGCTCATCGGGCTCTCGAAATAGCACAAAATATGCCCGGAAACACCACAAGAACACTAATAATCTATCTCAAAAGTTTAATCACGTCCCAATATATATATTCAGATCTATTTTAACAGCTTAAAGTATAAAATACAGCAGCAACCAAAACTGATATGAAATACTCAACCGGAAACACCAAACTCTTACAAAAATACACCCGGAAACTCACAAATCTGCACTGTTCAGCACAAAGGCAAACTCTGTATGAGCATGCACATGGAATGGCTTCAAACTCCCGTCCTTAGCCTTCCTGGAAACCTGCAAACTCCCATTCTTGGGTCTCCCTGGAAACCTGCAAACTCCCGTTCTTGGGTCTCCTTCTCCACAGGTTTGGCAGCCTCTGAAGAATAACAAAGAATGAGTGAAAATCAAGTCTGGAATCCCCCCAAAATGCCTCCAAACCTCTTTAAAAAGGGCATAACTATAACTCACGTCCAAGAGAGGTTAATGAAACATATTTTAATAATAATTATCATTTATTAGTCCAACGGTTTCCAAAGATTAACTCCCTTTTTCCGAAACTTCACTTTCTTGGGCCTGCCTGTCTTAGCAAAGATTATTATTTTTTAATTATTTAAAAAGGGGACATGACAAGTCCTCCCCTCCCAAACATTGCTTGTCCTCAAGCAATGGCTGAACAATAAACCAATCAATCCTCCTGGATCCCAAATGTAGTCATGAACTATACTACTACCAATTAACACAGACTCCTGCAAGATCCTCTGCAATATGACCAAGAGGAATCCATAATCAAACTGGCAATTATAGCTCAACCAAACTCCAAAATCACCATTACCACAGTCAAAAACCCATGAGACACAAACTCTTAGAATATCAAAACCCAAGTAAAGTGGACTACCAACATAGTAAATACCATCAATGCATTCCACTGGCCTATATGGAATGTACAATCCAACTCTGCAACAATGGTGAATGCTCTCAAATGAAACTATACCAAGTATGGAGAATCCACACACTATACAACTCCTGCAGTCAACACAACTCTATAGATCATTGGCCACTGTCTCATAACCATAACTCCCATGCACCCCTGATGGTGAAAAGCCATCACAAGATAAACAACAAGAAATGGAACCCAAACCAAATTTTCCTGCCATCAACTCCTCAGCATAAGGATCAATTGTTAACTGATGTACATACCTTGCAATATAATGTTGATTAAAAAAACCAACCTCAGTCAACAACTCACCATGAACAAGTGATACAACCCACTGTGACTGATCACTAGCTAAGTCAGGAGATGTCATAGCCAAAGGAGTAGAATCAATAACAACACTTGCTGAAGCATCACTCCAAAACTCCTGCTCTAAGTCATGTATTATCAAGCTATCAACTACAAAACCTGTCGCCATGTCGTGCCCATCACAACTCTCATCTCGAGGCATCAAACTATTCCATAATTGATGATAAGCACTAGGAACCAAAGTACATCTCTGTATCATAATCTCATCAACATGGTCATCAAAGGTAAATTGATGAGCGTACCTCACAGTGTAATGCCGATAGAATGTGCCAATCTCAGTCAGTGGCTCAGACTGTAATCCAGATGAAACTAACTGCAATTGATCATCAACCATGTTGGAACTGACTACTACCTCCAAAGATATCACCAAGGGAGTAGTATTACTATCAGGAACCATGCCAACTGTCGACTCACCAACATCACACATGACCTTTGATACATCTCTAGTCTCTGTGCCTTCAGTACTAGAGGCCACCACCCTGTCAGGCATACAATAATCTGCTACAATACCCAACTCAACTAAACCTGACTCTAGTGGGAATGAACCTGATATGCCAATGTTAGTATCAAGGATGGATGCATCCCCATCTCCATTGTCTCTGACAATCTCAGTCATGGACATCCTCGAATCACCAAACACCATAGCTTGTGACTGTATAGAATCAGATAAAGACTGTAGTCGCTCTAACTCCATGGTCACCTTAGCCAAATGAAACTGTGACTCCTTGAAAGCCAACTGTGTACTCTCAAGAATCTCAAAAGTCACCTCAAGCTGCTCAGTAAGCTCACTCACCTCATCTTCCTTGGCCAACAATGCATCATATGTTGTACTACCCCACTCCATAAGATAATCTCTATTAGCTATCAACTGCATATAATTCTGTCTCAAAATCTGAATAGCCTCCCATAAAGAGTGGATCTCTGTCAAGGAAAGATAACTTCCTTCCTGCTCATCACTAGTAGGAGAACCCCATCCATAAACTGCTAATAATTGACGAGCAGCATCAAAATGTTGGCAAGTGATAGCAATGTCTTGGTCACTAACTCTCAACTGATTAGACACATGATGGCATTGGCTTGACTGTCTCCTACAAACCTCCTTTGATGCACTGTCTAAAGGAGTATCCTCAAAGTTACTAGTCTCTACAGTATTACCATCCATGTCCTGTGAATCAACTCTAAAGCTCATATCAACATACAGAGTATCAAAATTTGTAGCACTGCTGTCCAACTCCTCTGTACCCAAAGAAACTAAGTCTTCAAAATTGCCCACTACATCCTCCTGGATGTCATCGATGCCAATATGATCCTGGGACTCATCTGTACACACTGCCAAATATGAAAGATCATCAACACATTCCAGCAAGTATGGTCGACTGGATATATGAACAAAGCCCAACACCGGTGTATAAAAACTAATACCAACATCAGACAAGATACTGGCACAAGAAAAGACAACACCGTGTAATCTGCTAATCAAATCCATGATAGCACCCAAACAAACACTGCGACCAAAAAGTGTTAAAGATCTCCAGTCAACTGAATCCCAAACACCAATATAACAATCTCGTGTCCATATCCGTAAACTAGAATCAACTGGTAACTCAAGAAAACTCCTCACCTGAGTAATATGACCAATACCAACTAACTCCACATACCTGTCATGATAAGGTAATGAAGTCACAATACTATCTTCACTCACCTTCAGCTGGCGGGATAAATCATGTGAAGTACTACCTGCCTCAACCTCATGTGATGAAGCATCTAACTGCGCCTGGTACTCTTTCTCAGCAAATTCATGAATGCTCAATGTCTGCTCATCTCTACTAGGTATCTCACCATCCTGCACAACAACATCCTCATAATCATCATCTGAACCCACTACACTGTAGTCACTGCCTGTTGTAACTATACCATCCTGAATACCTGTGGCATCACCCTTTGACAACCTGTAAACAATTGTCTCAATTTGAGTATCAAGTTGACTGTTACTATCAATCTGTGTAATATCCTTTCCCACCACCTCCTGTGGCAAAGTAGAATCTGAGACCACTACCTGGCTATCAGCTAGTTTCTCAAACTCCTCATGCAAGTTCTTGGGAATTGTGTCATCTGTCCTGTGAGAAAATCTGCCAAATAGAAATCCAGTCAACTTATCCACCTTAGCTGGGTCAGATAACATGTCATTTATATGGTGGTGCTCAACCAACTGTTTAGACATGTCATGGCTTATTTTCATAAGTTTATCTCGAATGTCTAAATAACCATCCTTTCTACTATTTTGACTCTGGCTATCAATTGTCCAAGATCGTTCCCTCTGAGACTCTGTACTATACCTGTCCATTCTGGATAAAGTAGAGTGTAACCCCAATAGGATATAACTTCTTCAAGCACCAAGAACTAACATGCAAATGATTAGAAGTAGCATGCAACCATAGATTTGGACATGCAACTGATTAGAAGCAACATGCAACCACCAAATTATGACATGCAAGATCTGGGTAGTTGTCAAAACTGACATGCAAACTTCTACAACCACCAAATTCACCAAGAACTAACATGAAAATGATTAGAAGTAGCATGCAACCATAAATTTTTACATGCAGCTGATTAGAAGCAACATGCAATCATAAATTATGACATGCAAGATTTGGGTAGTTCTTCAAAACTGAAATGCAATATCTGGGTAGTTGTCAAAACTGACCTGCAACTTCTACAAACCCTCAGGCTGGCAAGATCATGGCTCTGATACCACTGAAATGTCCCTTTTCTGATTTTTCATGACATTTCCAACCTCTAATCATATCTTTAAAATCAAACAGCTAATATCCCAAAGATCCACCAAATTCCTCAAGAAACCCCAAATCGGGTATGTTGAAAATAGTGCTAAAAGCTTCACAACTTCACAAATTATTAATGAATCTGAAAATGGAAATTTTTACAGAACTTTCAGCAGCATAACAGCCTACAAATTGACATTTCCAGATCCGTATAGCCTTTACACAACAGCTCGAAAATGTAGGACCAAAACTATGCTCATCGGGCTCCCGAAATAGCACAAAATATGTCCGAAAACACCACAAGAACACTAATAATCTATCTCAAAAGTTTAATCACGTCCCAATATATATATTCAGATCTATTTTAACAGCTTAAAGTATAAAATACAGCAGCAACCAAAACTGATATGAAATACTCAACCGGAAACACCAAACTCTTACAAAAATACACCCGGAAACTCACAAATCTGCACTGTTCAGCACAAAGGCAAACTCTGTATGAGCATGCACATGGAATGGCTTCAAACTCCCATCCTTAGCCTTCCTAGAAACCTGCAAACTCCCGTTCTTGGGTCTCCCTGGAAACCTGCAAACTCCCGTTCTTGGGTCTCCTTCTCCACAGGTTTGGCAGCCTCTGAAGAATAACAAAGAATGAGTGAAAATCAAGTCTGGAATCCCCCCAAAATGCCTCCAAACCTCTTTAAAAAGGGCATAACTGTAACTCACGTCCAAGAGAGGTTAATGAAACATATTTTAATAATAATTATCATTTATTAGTCCAACGGTTTCCAAAGATTAACTCCCTTTTTCCGAAACTTCACTTTCTTGGGCCTGCCTGTCTTAGCAAAGATTATTATTTTTTAATTATTTAAAAAGGGGACATGACACTCAATGTCTTTGATCAAAATCAAACATGCATGGAATCTAATCATCATTTTACCTTCATTATTTTTCATTACTACCTTAACTTTTGCATCTATAAGATTAGGTAGTAACTTCCTCAATGATTGCTAATATATATCTTTTGCTGTTTGTATAGCTGATTCCCACCTTGGCTTCAATATTGCCAACAATTCATTAGAAATTTGAGGGACAATTTGATCAGGGGAATATTTCCATTTTCCCATTTTGTTGAGTAATAACTCCTCAATTTGCATCTTCTTAGCATTAGTTCTTGTTTCAAACTTTAGTGCCTTGAAGTTTGTGATGCCTGCTCCTTCTTCCATCTATTTCAACCTTTCTTGAAAGGTGAGTGGGGGCTTGCTCAATACAACTTCACTACCACCTTTCTTCTTGGATCTCCTTGTGAAAATAGCTATGGAAGCCTTGGGTGGCTTTATAATGATTACTCTGCACTTTTTCTTCACTGGCTCTACCTCCTTTTTAGATTCCTATTCTTCTTCTTCTTCTTCATCCTCTCCTTTTCCCTCGATAAGCATGAGAGGGGCACTTGCAGTTTTCATCTTGGAAATATTCCTCTTGCCTTTGCTTATAGCCTAGGGTAGCTTGATTTCAATCTCAATTCCGGCTTTGGCCTTATCATAGGTTCCAAAAGTAGGTAACTTAGGATCTACTGGCTCATTCACTAGTGCTTCAATGATATCTTTTGTTTCATCAATGTTAACCTCATATGGAAGAGGTTTCACCCATGCAATTCTAGGCCTAACTGCCTGAATGTACACTCTATCACAATCAACCATAAAACATACATCATCTCTGTAGTCTTCAACAAGCTTGGGAGGAATCTTGAACCCGTTGTTCATCTTCTCCTTGAAATCTTCAGAGCAGTTATCCATAATGCTATAAAAAATTATACCCATTTCTACAATGAAATCATTAATCTGATACATAATATGAGTGTCTTTCTTCCATACTACTATACCTTTTGATGGGAAAAACTTTTGAACATAAAAGAAAAGACATGTTAACTGTTGGTCTGATTTTTCACACTTGCAAAAATTTTTTTGAAAATTATGGCGAGAAATCATTTGAGTTTTTTAGGATTGCCCTAGTCTTGCCCTGTTTCATGTGTTATCAGAGTCTATTGATTTCTCCAGATTGATCTTTTAAAATAGCCATGAAATTGCCACAGGTCTAAAATTGATGGCATCCCTTTTGAATTTCTCATCAGGAGTTGTAAAATGTTTTTAGTTAGTCCTTTACGGTCTTACGGTGTGAGGTTTTACGTAACAACGAAATGCCTTTTTCTTTTGGTTTTTGTGGCCATGCTTTTTGATACAGTGAAGAGGCATAAATGATTTATCGCATCTTGAAAAGCTCTTTCTACAAGCTTACGACTAAATACCTTGAGCGAAGGAGCAGGGAAGCCTGCAATGTGATCTACGCGTATATGCCTCAATCGGTAGCGTAAAGGCATAAAGTATGATCTGAAGGGCATGTGAGGGTATTAAGGTGTTATGAGTAAAGTTTTTTTCCGTAAGCACGGAGGCAAGGTTTCATGGTGTTTACGTGTCTACGATTCTTGGGTTTGCAGACAACCGTAAAGATTTGTTCTTAGCGGTAAAGGAATCATGTGGGACCTATTGAAGTGTCAGAAGGGCCCAGTTGATGCAAATCAGATGGAGACACGACATTTATGTCAAATGTGCCCATCCCTCATGGCATATGACTTAAGCTTTTGATATTACGCCTTTACTCTTGTAGGTTAAGCGTATGAACGAAGAGCTATTTTTTCTTTTTTCCATGGTTACGGATCCAGTCTCAGCGTGTAAGCGTAAAGAGGTGAGAAGGAAGATTAGTAAAAGGGGTTTACACTCATACGATAAAAGGAAGACGTGAGACCGCAATAGCAGTTGAGAGGGCTCTCCAATGATACGAATAAAGCTAAGTCGCAAGAGCAGGAGATAAGTTTTGAAGCTTTATGCTGCCCCGAGAAATGAAATAAGCGGAACAACATAGAGGGAATTTCCAAGGTCTCCGCAGATACGTGCACATAGGAGCATAAAGGCTACAAGGATGGCTTGAATAAGGGTTTTATGCTCACACAAGGAATGTTGAATCGTAAGAACGGAGATGTTAGTAAAAAGGTTTTCAATGTTCTAGTGTAAAGGGTTACATATAAGCGTAAAAGGTAATAAGACAGAGTTAAGGATCTTTATGCTTATACGGAAGAAGCTTAAATTGTAAAGGCGAAAACACACAGTAGAAGGGCTCGAGATCCTACAGGGTAAAAGATTTCATAGGAACGTAAAAGGGATTTGCAAAAAAGTGTAAGAGCATCATTACGTTCCTACGATTAGGGCATTTTAAAGCTTCTTCGAGTGAGCGTAGAGATCCATCGAGAGCATTTCTGGCATCACGAAGATTGAAGATTTGACTCATCGTAAAAATGGAAGATAGTCATATAAGAGAGAACCTTTGATGTGTCACGATAGATAAGCAAAAAAGGACAAAATTACTGTAGCCAAGCAAAGTAAGGCTTTGAAAAGTACAATCAGAATCCAATTTTGCGGCTAATATACCCTGATGGCGACCTACGATCATAAGTTTTAAAGCTCATGCATGCTAAATTTATTAAAAAGGTTGGTAGATATATAATTAAAACATCAAGGATTTAATTGAATTACTAGCCTCAAGAAGCTTGTTCCTGTGCTGTTCTGAAGTTTTGAAACCTACAGAGCTCTGTGTATCTTGTGAAATTGCAGAAGAATTCAAAGTCAAAAAAATGGCCAACCAAGAAGTTGAAGAGGTGCACGCAGAAGAATTCAAAGTCAAAGATGAGGGTGATGATGTGGTAGAAGTCACACCAGAAAGGAAAAAGGAAGAAATTTGTTGTCAAAATAGAAAAGAAGACAAGGGTCAGAAAATCGAACAAGCATGCAGAAGACTAGTTAAAACTCCTTCCAGGGTCGTCAAATGCAATTTCTGCAAACAATCATATATTCAGAGACCCTTATGATTTTGTTCGAGATGCTGAATGCCCTAGAATTACTGGCTATGATCTTTTTATGTACTTTTATCAGAACAGAATAGAGAATGTGCCAGTATGTAACCCTTGGAATAGAAATATGGCAAAATTAATTTTTCCAAAAGTGTTCGTTGATGTTGACCTATTGAAGGCCCTAATAAATTCATACAATCCAGTAACTAGGACTTTTCATAGGCATAATGGGAGTGTATTATGTACATTGGACAAAACTTCTTTTATTGAGGCTTTTGGATTGATGGGACAAATGGATGTACCTATTGACATTGCAGACTTACAAGGAAAATTCGCTAGGAATAAAACCTACTTTGTAAACAATGTCATGCTGCCACACATTCCTTACAAAGTTAAGAAGGAAGGGTTAATCCCAAAAAAGGTGGGAGACTTCTTACCTTTGAGTAGGTTCAAAAATTATTTCAAAAACACTGTATGGGTTGCACAAAGTATTGGGAAGTGATGGTGCAAAGGATTGTGTATATGGTTCTCTTTTTTTGATGGCATGCGACATACGGGATCCTTTTCATCATAAGGAGTATGATTATGTGGCCTTTATCATTGACAGTATGCACATGCAGATTTGTGATGCTAAGAAAGGAAAACTGAAAGACTTCAAGTTCCACCATTATTCATTATTGATGCACCTTATCCTGTATAGCAACATTGGGTACATCAGTGGGACTTCATTGATCAAACTTCTGATGAATTTGGTGAGTTACCTGTGCAACTCTGGACTCATATTTGGCATAAAGATTTCTTCTATTCAAATGCTCTAGTTTTTTTCAATTTGTTCAGTTCTGTTATTATGAGGCAGCTAGATCATACTTTCTTTAGGGCACCCAATGTTTTGAAGACTCTGCTTAGGCCCTTTTTCTTAGATGAAAAAATAAAATTAGATCATAACTAGAGAAGCATATTTTTGTTTAAAGAATGTACTTTAATCAGAGTCTTTGCATGCCCACAGCCTCCTCATCTATTGCCTAAATATCTACCCCTTAGATTGGCCATTATTGAATTCTTTTGGCAATTCTTATTGATGAATAAAGAAATGATCCCTCCCTCTCTGCATAAGCCTACTTTTGTATGTAGAACCTTTAAGGTAGGAGACTTTGAAATAGGAAAGAATGCTTTTGAGGAATTGAGTGACTATTTAGGTCAGTATAAATTTGCTACTAGTGTAGTGCACCAATATTACAGTCAAAGGAACCAGCAAATATAAATATATTTTTCTTTTTCAATGATAGCATTTTTATTTTATTTTATTTGTTTATATTTATTTTCCTTGATCTACAATATTGATGTACATTACTACAATACATTTAACTAACTTCACTAACCACTTTAGTTCCTTCCAACCAGAACATTATTTGAAATTCTAACAAAATGTCTTTATAACCAAATGTATCAATTTCAAATGGAGACACACATTTTCTCTTAGAATCATTTTAGAAACAAAAACATAACAACTTTACTCATTTCTATATACTATAGGATAGTGCATGATATATAAATTTCTTTAATCACTGAATGTAGCAACATATCAACAAGTACAGTCCACTTATACAATTTTCCAGCTTACAAGTTGTCATAAAACACAAGATTCGGAGTTACCCAAGGGTGACTCTCCCTAATACAATAAGAATTCACTTGGAAGTATGTTTTTTCTGCACATGAAAATAAGACAACATCCTTCTTCTCTTCAAGTCTTCAATCCATAGATCACAACCTGCAGTACAACACACACAAACAAGCCCATGGTACTCTCCTCCCAACCTTAGGCCTTTTAAAGGCCACCCCCGAGCAGGGAGAACCTTGACTAGGTGGACATACATTACTAACAACCATTTACAACACAATGCTCACATTACAAAACTGTTCACACATTTTATAGTTGACAAATAAAACCACAAAAATTCCCAACCAAGGTAGACCACTCAGGATCACATGTAGATCCATCTCAAGGGGTAAGGGTGGAAAATGAATGTTGAGGAGACTCCACCTGCAACTATGCCTTCATTAGGCTATACACTTTATACACATGCCTTCACAAGGCAACCCAACACCACATACATGCCCTCACATGGCATCTTTACAATACTTATAACTCTAGCAAGGTGGCATATGGGGCCCATAACACCCATATGGCATCCCTCTCCTACTCTAGGAGAGACTCTCACCCAACACATTCCCTATGCACCCCTTACTCTCACAAGGCTCTCTTTCCCTCCCAAGAGATGAGACTCACCTTGTCACACCCAAAACAAAAAACTACAACAACAACATATGAATTCACAACACAAAGTAAATCACAATACACACATACACCAAAACTGAAACATGATCCCTCAACCTTACACAACACAACATTACAACACACCATATTACAACTACATTACAGAAAACTCACATGCATAACACAATAAAAATAATCTACTTAACAACAAACTTTCATAGCAAGGGTACATAAGGTTACCAACCTGGTTTCCAAGCAAATTTGAGCTCCCTCTCTTTTTTACCAGTAATCCTCCTCCTAAGCTATCTTCTTCTCCTTGTTTTTTTTTCTTTTCCAAAATTTACCCCACTTAGATTCTTTTTCCAGATCTATCCAAAAATTCTCCCCCCCAAGAACTCTCCAAACAACTCTCTCTAAAGAATGTTTTCTTTTGATGCTTAAGTTTTCAAATTCGGCCAACTTGGGAATCCACAATTTTTGGGTGCTCTTTTCAATGCCTAGGGAAGCTTATAATACTTAAAAATGCCCCTACCCCCTAGGTATATCACATGGGCTTTAAAATAAGACCTCAAACTACCCCTAGGGATGGTGTAAACCTCCTAGAAATTCACAAAAGGTGTGCATTCGACCTAGCATGGAAAGAATCCCTCTTGGACCCATAAATACACCTAGGGAAAAGAAATCCTACCAAACCACTCCTTGGTTCACTCAACCACCTACCATCCCACTAAGCATGCTACAAAGGAGAACATGTGTCAAGTGACACCACAATACACACAACACACTTGGCAATCCATCAAGAAAAACAAATTTACTTTTATAGAATCACAATAATACACACAAATTGGTTTTACAAATAAAATACAAGGGCAAAAAGGTTATACCTTCCTTAGGGTTAAGCTTGGTTTTTCTAAACACCTAGCAAGGTTCTCCATAAATCCATGGGCTTCTTTCTTGCACACTTATTGCAAATATCAGTAGTCCAAGAATAAAATGATAAAATGATAACATAAATATAAATCACATAGATTCTATCATCAATGAATAACATAACTAATATGAAATATGTATTTCCATTCATATCACATTACACACTTTACATTTGTAGCAATTCTCTAATCTAGATAGTAAAACATTATGATCATTTATTCTTACAGAAAATTATGGAATTAATCTACCTTAAGCAATGCATCAAATATAATATAAGTATACAATTCTAGTTTATTCAAATGATACATTAATTCTTAATGTTACTCTAAATATGCTAAGACATGATAATCTAGCACCATATGGAGACCACAATTCAAAAATCAAACATTCACTTGAGTATAACATAAGCTTTAATCATGACATATGGATCATCAAGAAGGTAAGTAAGCATATCTAAATAACATGATAAAAACTACTTAGAATATTAGTGTCCTAGTAACATCATAAGGAATCATCATATAGCCTAATGATATAGGTATCAATGTCCCAATAACATAACATAAAATCAAATAGTCTAAGGATCAAAATATCAATGTCCATAGGGGTAATAATGTGTCATCTAGATTCTAACTATCAAAGTCCTAAAGAAATAAAATGTCAATAGTGCTATGATGGTTGGGGCGGGACATGACAACTAGGCCCTATAGGATGTATGATCCTGACAGTTATATTGCAAATGAGGTTAAGACCATTATGGGTTTTGTTCTACCTCCAAGTAAGCCTATCCCTATAGAGGACCTAATTGCCAACATAGTAGCAACAGGGGAGGCAGATGAGTTATTGAGGAAGTATGAAGAAATAAGGAAAGTGGAAAATGCTTTGAACAGGACCAACCCTGATTTTAAGGGTTTTTATACAGAAGTTCCATATCCAAATAATCTGAGGAAAATGATTGATAATTTTGATCATATTATGTTACAAATGCCTCATGAGCCAGAAGGAGAAGAAGCCATTGTAAATAGAGAATCACCTGAACCAAATACACAATTAGAAATTGATTTGGAAGAAGAGCAGCCATCAACATCAGCCTGGATGCCACAAGGAAATAAAAGACAAAAGACAATGCACATCCTTGAAAAGGTGGTAAGCAGAGCTGTACAAGTCATGTCTGGAAGTAGTGAGCATTTTGCTAATATTAGGCAAAATTATTTTCATCAAAGGGCTACTGAAGCAGGAAAACCTTCTACTGACATACAAATTGTAGCATCAAGGTTGGATGACAAGCTCATTCAATTTGAGAAATTCATGGAAGATGATGATTTTATTAAATCATCTGAATTAAAAAGTTTTCTCTATAAAATCAAACAAAATGAACTCACATTGAGTCTCATGCCGGGAGAAGATCCAGAGAAAAATAAAGAGTTAGTTGAAAATCTATTGGCTTATGACCCTGAAAGTGAAACAATGACTACCGCAGAAGCTAGGGAATTAGTACATAAGAGTGGCATGATTCTAATACCACATTGGGACATTGAGAAAGCTTTTGTATTGGACCAAATGAGAAGACAAGATAAGGCCATCAGTTATGAAGCCACTAGCAGTGAAGGTTTTAAAAGAGGGTCAGGTTTTAATGTGGACACTAAAACCCTAGCAGTATGGAGTATGGCCCCTGACACCAAGAAGCCTAAGATGATGGATATAGAAGAAACTGCTCAGGGCAATATGATTGTGTGGACATTGGAGAGCACTACTGGGAAGGAAATCTCCAGTTTGGTAAAACATTTTGCTCTTATGAATGAGGAAAAGGTTGATGAAATTGAGGATACGTTAGCTGCAATGTTTAATGAATGCCTTGATATCAGGAGAACATATGAAGAAGAGCTCAAAATGAGCCATGTACAGAAACAAAGAATAGAGGAGTTGGAGGAAAAAATTAAGATTCTGGAAACAGAAATAAAATCCCTCAAAGAATAGCTCAAGATAGCAACAGAGGCAGAACATGCACCAAGGCAAGAGGAAGAAAGAAGGCACAAAGTAGAAGCAGAGGCCCAAATAGAAGAAATGCTTATGGGAACAACAGTGCCAGCGCCTGTGATTAATGTGGAAACATAAGTTTCCCAGGTCGACAATAATACCAAGAAAAATGTTTTGATGAATATATTAAATCATAGAATCAACATTCTGAAAAGAATATCTCAGGATACTTATAATACATTCATTAGTCTACAATCTGCAGAACAAGTATGCATGGGTGCAGTTAGATGGCTTGAGCCTATTTTTCAACAGCGGGGACCCTATATGCAATTTTTTGACAGGTTGATACCCTTGTTAGCCAAGAAGCCAGATCTCCCAGATAAAGTTATTACTGTGAAGGAAGGTATGGACAAAGTGAAAGAATTATTGCAAATCTTCACAGGGAAGCTGGCAGTAATTCAAAGTAAATTAAAAATGCTAACAAATGGTTTCTATTCTTTGATTCCTTCTGTTATCGATTCTAATGATAAGTTAAAAGATTTTGATGAGTGGTCTAATTCTTTTGATCACATTATAGACTTGCCACAAGTGGTGTCCATCCTCCAAGATGGTATTGATGAATGTCTTTTGAATGAAATAATTGATACCCTTTTCAAGATTGAAGCTGAAGTGAATAGGTTTATCATAGAAGGAAGGGTGATTACTGATACCACGTGGGAAAAAATGGTGGATGAATTAACAATAGTTAAAGAATGTGATTGGCCCGCTAAAAGAGAAATATTTGTCTGGGAAGCAATTGCAGAAATCAAAGCACTACCAACTGGGAGCAGTTAGAGAAAAGGACAAAATTGAATATTTTATGCTCCAGCTGTCATTTTCCTTTTGTTTTATTTGTTTTGTTTTGTTTGTTCAGTTTTCTTCTGAAAAGGGGTAATTTACCCAATTTTTGAAAAAGGACACGTGTCACTTTCTTTAGCCCGAAGCTTGTTGCATCTCACACTATTTAAGTGAGATCCCAAGGCTAAAGAATGGTCCGAATTCTATTTCTTCTAAGTATTGTGCTTAGTCTAGTTTTTGGTCCAAATTTTGAAAGCAAGTTTGTAATGTATTTTGCTGTCATATTCTTTGAGAATACATGAATATAGAATGACCTGTGTTTCTTTCTAAAGGCCATTCTAAGTCTACTGTAAAGGATATACCATTTTCAAAGGAAATGAATACAATTTATGAACTATCTCCATATCAGTTCTTTCTAAATTTTGTCTCTTTTTAAACACTTAGCTACCTTGATGTTGTATGAGTAAAAGCTTGTGCAATTGAATGCAATCAAATTAGGTTGTATATCCATTTATCATTGCTATTAATTCAATGGATTAAATAAAGGCTTTGATGAATGTGATAAGATTCCTTAAGTATTGAAAAGGATTTTTGAATGATAAGTTCTGATAAGAATTGCTGATAGAATTTGTTGTAAGGCAACAAATTAGATCTAAGAATTTTCTATAGACTCTGAACCCCAATGGATTAGGCACTGATCAAGTTATTTCAGCTGAAGGAGAAATATCTTACAAATGGTTTTTCAAATGCATCATCAAATCAAATTTTACTTTTATTCCCTGTAGATCTTCAAAGTTGGCCAACACTTTTCTGCATGGAATGTTTTAGCTTCACTTAGCCATTGTTGTTGAGAACATCTGCAGATCTATAGAAGATTTCTTGGCCATATCTGTTAATGGGATGTGTTTTATCAAGTTAGTAAGAATTATGTATATGTTCAAGGATCTTGAAATGAGAATCAGAATGAAACTAAGAACAATCCTCATACATTTGTTTCAATTTTGAACCATCCCTGGGTACACCCACCCTGATTTTACAGAGCCAGAAGAGTAGAAAACCATCTATGGTTTTGTTGAAGTTGGGTCCAAATACCTTACATATGCAATTGTTAATAAGAATAGGCTAGTCTTTAGATTGTGTATGTACTCTCATTTTGGTATTAAGCATTTTGTCGCTTAGTACTTTTAGCACTTTTTAAAACACCAACAAAATGACAACTCTGCTGGGGAGTTGTCCAACACCTCTGTGAAAAGTACTGCAGTTTCTTTGGTCCTGCTATGTACGTGTGTGTCATGTGATCTATGTTTTTCCTATGGTTATAAGGGAATATTTTAGTGTCAAACCTTGAGAATTTAAAGAAGATAGAGCCCATGTACCATTGTTACACACTGACATACCCAACCTATCCAAGTGTCTTATCTAACAAGCAAGAGCTTTAGTCTTACGACATCAGTGATTGGTCTGTCTGTGCCATTTATTTTTGTTCCTACTTCTCAATGTATCAATGTATACTGATTTACCCTAAGGTGGTAGGAAGAACCAAAATAAGAAAAAGAATCCAAATCCCACTTGGAAACCCAGAGGTAATGCATCCATAAATTCCCATTATCAACTAGTAATAGGAAGAGAGTCTTCTTCGCTTAACTCTGAATCCGAAACTACAAGACTCTTAGGAGGCATTTTCAGTACCCCATTACTAGATGAGAGAGTTTTTCAAGACAAGAATGTGTCTACTATGGGAATTGCTTCATTAAGACCAGATCTTGTAGCAGATATGAATTATAGGCTAAGATTTAGGAGTTCATCTAATAATCCTTTTAATCCTAGAGTAGCCCCATATGTAGAACCAAACCTTATAGATCTGGATGACCCTGCTGATTTCGAGGCAACTTCTGCAGATCCTAAAGAAGTGCACTCTGAGATAGAATTTTTGAAGAAATGGATTGCTGAGGAAGAAGCTAAACGCATTCGTCTTGAAAAAGAGAAGGAGCAAGCCACCTTAGATGCCATAATAGAAAAAGATGCTCTGCTAAGAAGGATGGCTGCTTTAAAAGAGAAAAATAAAAAAATAGAAGAGAATACCACAACTCTCCATAAGGATGTTTTTGGAGATGTTGATAATCAGAGAGCTAAAGTGCAAGAACAGGAGAAACACCTAAATCAAAGGCAAGAACCAGTTATTGCTCAAGTTCAAGCCTATAAACTTGTTTAAGTTGATCCTGTAGAGCCCACTACAAAAGCTCCAGATAAAGGGAAAGGCAAGGCTATAGGAATCCAAATAAATGAGCCTCAAGCTATACCAAGCAAACCTATACAACCCTCCATGTCGAAGTTAGATCTAGATCTTGAGAAGGCTCGAAAAGAGAGGGAAGATCTTGCAAAAGAGCTTGAGAAGGTTGAGAATGAAGCTTAAGATGCAAAAACTAGAAGGAAAATCCAATTCATAAAGTCTAATTCTGCATTGGCTTCATAGCCCAATTTGTCTATCCCACCTACAAATACTGCACTAGTTAGTGCTCCCACAATTTCAACTCAGGGAATACCCCAATCTGCCCCTACCTCATCCTCCAATATTGGCACCCAAGTCCCATTTGTCCCACCACAACAGTCCCAAGCCACTCCACTGAGTCAAGCTAATATAGCTAGTACCTCAAATGTTCTTGGTTTCCAGAAGAAACCTATATACCTGGAAAAGTATAGACAGATATCATTTGCTGGTATTCCTAGTCCCCCCCATCCCATATCTTTTGATTTAAGGGATAAAGTGGTTAAGTTTTTTGGAAATAATGTTGTTACTGGTGAAGAGCATTTGAGGATTTTCATTGACATGTTGAATGATTATGAAGTTGAACACGAAGACATGGTAATGAAATTGTTTGTGCATTCACTAACAGAGGATGCAAGGGATTGGTTCAGGAGGTTGCTTGATGACAGTATTACCTCATGGAGTGATCTGGAGAAGTTGTTCAAAGAGCAGTATGGGGACAATACCAATGTAGGATTCATGTTGAATGAGTTCAACAATATCAAGAAGAATCCAAATGAGTCCACATTTGATTTCAATGTGAGATTCCAAAAAGGTATGTACAAATTTTTTTAATTCATTAGGTTAAATGAAGATGCCTATCTCACAACCTATTTCAATGCTTTTGATAGCAAAATGGCTTATCAATTGAGGGATAAAGATCCTAAAACTTTGAGAGATGCCTATAGAGTTGCAGTGAATATAGAGAATAATAGAAAGGCATCTGGCAAACTAGGTAGGAGGGATGATCCTAAGCTTTTTAATTCTAAAAACAATAATAAAAGGGAGGGTGACAAAACTCCTATAGAAAAAAAGCCTGAAGAACCTACTATAGGCCAAGTTTTAGAAATGCTCAAAAAGATGAATCCCACTAGTTTCAATAAGCCAAATGTTGCTGAAAGACCCCCTGTGAATAACAACAACTTCAATAGGCAGCCTAGGATGCAGAATTACCCTTATACCACTCAGTGGAAAGATGGTAAAGCAGTTCCCAACCAGACCCAAAATGTGAAGGATAAGGGTACTCCAGACCCCCTGCAAAGGAACACTATAAATATGAATGATGATGTACCATGGTGCATTATATGCCAATCACCTCATTCTGTTGATTATTGTGTTGTTGCTCAGTCATTTTCCCAAGCCCAAGGAGTGCAAGCTGAAGAAGAAACTAAAGAGAAAAGCCATGACGATATAAGCTGTAATATGGTGAGCATGTGTGATGATTTGATAGATTCTGATTCAGAAGAGCCTGAAAATGATGTTACTAACCAGAGAATTGCTTACTAGCTACATCATCAGCAAGTACTTTTAGATGATGAAGGGTATGATACAGATAAGGTATGCAGTACATTTTTTGATGTAGGTCTCACAAGTTTAAGAATGCCCTCCAAGGAGGAGATTGACAGAATTATGGCCGAAATGATTTCACAAGTCCATAGTAATTATAATTTGAGAAATAGAGCAATAAATAATGATGCAGGAAGGCCATCTAGTGTCTTCATTAAGGACATCACTCATAAGATGAATGATCAAGACAAGAAAGTCAGTGTAGATGTGCCTAAAATCAAGGAGAGCAAGGGTAAGAAATGGGAACCAAAGAAGAAGGTTCAATTTCAGATAAGTGAAGCAACAAAACCAGTTGTGCAACCAAAGAAGTTAGAACCGGATGTTATCAAGCAAAGTGTGGTGCCTACTACTCAAAAGACTCCAATTCCAGGTACTATTGTAAAACCTACTGTGGTTGAACCTATTGATATGATATCCATGTTATCTCAAATTACTGTAAAAGTGCCCTTGTCTAAAATTTTTAGAATTGAAGAGCATAAGAATAAGGCTTTGTCATGGTTGGGTGGAATAGCAAACAATAATATTATTATAGATCAAACTATGTCCCAATAGACCCCATTAGTAATAGAGGATAGTGGTATCATATCCCAGATTCCTCAAATGTTTCTAGATGATTCCTCAGTGGCATTCATAGAAGATATTGATCCTTTTTTCCTCAGTCTAATCATAAAGGGGAAGACCTTAAAAATTGCATGATAGACTCAGGAGCTTCCAACACTATAATGCCTTTCAAGGTAATGGAAGCCTTAGGATTGAAGGTAGATACCAAGCAAGGCAGATGTAGAGGGATGGATGCTAGAGAAGTCCCAGTCATAGGTACTATAAATGCCCTACCATTCAAACTGGCTGCATATCCTGAAGTAGAATTGACCATGTCTTTCTTTGTGGTAGATATACCTCCACACTACGGAATGTTACTCTCTAGAAAATGGAGTGCTACCATGGGGGGAAGCCTACAATGTGATCTTACTTATGTCACTTTTCATATAGGGGACAAAGCTGTCAGGGTAAATAGGGAACCAAGGGTTAACAACATCTTAGGTGAAGAAATTGAAAAAGATACCACTTGTTTCCTAGATACTGGGATTAATGCTTTCAGGGCTGAATTAATTATTCAGGAAGTTGAAAATTTACCTGCTATCATCGAAAATGAAGTTGAATGTTGCATGAATTCACCAAAATTATGGACAATGTTCTTTGATGGGGCTAGTTCTAAAGAGGGTGCAGGGGCAGGTGTAGTCTTTGTGTCCCCTAAGAATAACACTTTTAGGTATTCATTCACCTTGAAGTTTGCCTGCACTAATAATATTGCAGAGTATGAAGCATTGCTGCTAGGGCTCAAAGTTGCCATACATCATAAAATTAAGAAATTATATGTCATAGGGGATTCTAAACTAATTATCTCTCAAATAAAAGGAACCTACTCATCCAAAAATAGGAGATTGAAACAGTATAGAAATGTAGTATGGGATCAGATAGAATTCTTTGATGCATTTGGGATCTCATGGAGAGATAGGACCCAAAATAAGATGGTTGATCTATTGGCAAATGTAGCCATCAAGCCAAAAGAAATATCATTTACAGAAATCTCCCAGATTGAGGTGCAAAACAGGCCTTCCATACCTGACAACATTGAAAATTGGTAGGTTTTTGAAGATGACAAAGATATTACAAATTTTTTGTTAAATGAAGACAAGTATCATGGACAGGAGATGGATTGTAGTGGACTGACTGAAACCATAAATGGGAAGGAAACCATTTTTGGTCAAGAAATAATGCAATTGAAAACAAATAAGATGCCGAAGGCGTTAGTAGTCTTAGAAAATATTTTTGATAGCCAAGACAGAGTAAAATCAAGAGTTAACGACCCCAAACCCTAGGAGTTAGAAGAAATAAACTTGGGTACTGATGAAGTTCCTAAAAGGGTTTATATTGGCCAACATCTGCCTGTTGAAATCAAGAAAACATTGATTGACCTACTTAGAAAATACAGACATGTTTTTGCTTGGTCATATGATGACCTTAAGGCTTATAGGGAGGATCTTTTCCAGCATGTCATACCATTGAAGGAAAATGTAAGACCTTTTAGGCAAAAACAGAGACCAATCAATCCTACCCTTGCCCCAAAAATGCAAGAAGAACTGACAAAACAGAGAGATGGTGGGATAATCAAACCAATCAGGCATTCCACCTGGGTTTCAAACCTAGTTCTTGTTAGGAAGAAGAATGGAGATATTAGGCTTTGTGTTGATTTTAGAAATTTAAACATTGCATCTCTGAAAGAAAATTATGGCTTACCTAATATGGAAGCCTTGTTACAACAAGTGACTGGCTCTGAATTGATGTCAATGATGGATGGTTTTTTTTGGATATAATCAAGTTCTAGTAAAAGAAAATGAACAGTTCAAGATAGCCTTCACAACCCCTTGGGGAACATATGTGTGTGTGAGGATTCCTTTTGGCTTGATTAATGCAGGAGCTACCTTCCAAAGAGCCATAGATGTAGCACTTCATGAGTATATTGATAAATTTATGGTTGTGTATCAGGATGATCTCACAGCATATTCTAATAAGACTGAAGATCACTGCAAACATTTGGAAAAAATATTTATAAAAGCCTTGGAATATGGAGTATCTTTAAACCCAAAGAAATGCACATTCAAGGTCACAGAAGGAAAATTATTAGGACACATAGTGTCTAAGGATGGGGTAAAAATAGACCCTGAAAGGGTAGTAGCTATTGACAAAGTCCCCAAACCAAAAAATGTGAAAGGAATTCAGTCCTTTTTTGGCTAGGTCAATTTTCTGAGGAGATTTGTTACCAATTTTGCTGAAATCAGTAGACCCATCTCAAAGATGCTCAAGAAAGGAGCCGTTATAGATTGGAATGGTGAACATTCACAAGCATTCCAAGATATAAAAACTTCAATAAAGAATGCTCTAGTATTGAGGACCTCAGATTATGCAAAGCCCATGCATATTTTCTCTTTTGCATCATTCCATACTGTAGCTGCAGTCTTATTACAGAAAAATCAAGAAGGATATGAGCAGCCTATTGCCTTTTGTAGCAAGTCACTATAGCTTGTTGAATTGATGTATGAAATAAATGAAAAGTAAGCATATGCTTTGGTAAAAGCTGTAAAAGCTTTCAAAAGTTACTTGGTAGGTGCTACTGTTATCGCTTTTGTACCTAGTGCTGCAGTCAAGGATATATTCTCTCAGCAGGAAGTTTCAGGCAAGAGGTGTAGGTGGATCAATAGAATCCAGGAATTTAAGATTGATATACAAATAACAAAATTAGTAAGAGGTCAAGGTTTGGCCAAACTCATGGCTAAAACTAATCTAGAGGCTAATCAGATAAATCTGGTAAATGACGATCTCAGAACTGACTTATGTGACATTGACCAATGTGATTGGTACACCAATGTCGTATATTATTTGCAACATATGGAAGCTCCTCCCCATCTGCCTGACAATGAAAAGAGGAATACTAAATTGCAAGCCATTAGGTATGTAATTGTCCAAAATAGCCTATGGTGGAGAAATTTTGAGGGAATTCTGTTGAAGTGTGTTGATAAAGAAAACGCAAAAGAGGTTTTGAAAGAAATGCATGCTTGAGTATGTGGGGGACACTACATGGCCAAAACTACTACACATAAGATAATGAGAGCTGGATTCTGGTGGCCTTCTTTGTTCAAGGATGCTCAAGTTATGGTTAGGAAATGTGATCCTTGTCAGAGGTTTGCTGGAAAGCTGAAATTCTCAGGAAATACTCCATTGAAGCCAGTTGAGATTCAAGCACCTTTTCAACAATGGGGTCTGGACTTCATAGGAGAGATTTTCTCCAAGTCTAGCACTGGCTATTCTTGGATTTTGGTTGCCACTGACTACTTTACAAAATGGGTAGAGGCTATCCCCACAAGAAATGCAACAAGTAAAGTGGTAAATAATTTCCTGTTGAATAATATTATTTCTAGATTTGGATGTCCACAGAGAATTGTAACAGATAATGCTATGTGTTTCGAATCTAAGGAGTTTATCAAGTTTTGTGATAAATATGGAGTGACAAGGTCATCATTTTCTCCATATCATCCACAAGGGAATGGACAAACTGAGTCCACAAATAAGAGCCCGTTGAAGGTCATTAAAAGAACCTTGGATGATAATAAAAAGGTATGGCATTCCAAATTACAGTTGGCAATATGGGCTGACAGAGTAACTGTAAAGAAAGCAATTGGTGTAGCTCCATTTGATTTAGTGTATGGGATTCAAGCCAGAATGCCTCAGAATAACTTGATGGGACTATACAATTACATCCAGTTATATGATGAAGATACTACAGATGAAATGCAAGAAAGAATGGATGAATTGGTAGGACTGACCGAAACCAGAAGAGAAGCATCTTTAAGGAACCAAAAGTTGCAATTACAAGTCAAGACACTCTATGACAAAAGAGCTGTAAGCAGAAATTTTGAAAATGGAGATTTAGTCCTGATGTGGAATGCCAGAATTGAGGATAAAGGAAAACATGAAAAATTTGATCCTATTTGGTTAGGCCCATATCTCATTGAAAATACTTGGGGTGAATATTCTTATATACTCAAAGATATATTTGACAATATTCTTGAATTGCCAGTTCATGGACAGTTCTTGAAGAGCTATTTTTCTTGAAAAATACTTATTTTTCTTCCATGAACAATAGTTTTAGGGTTTCCTATTGTTTTGTGCATTTTTTGCTTTCTGTAAATCCTTGTAAATACCCTTGTGCAGTCTGGTCCCTTGTTTTTGTGTGTTGCTTTATGCTCTCTGAAGAAGTTTTCATCTTACCAAATATGTGGTCTGCTCTCCCAGAGATTCTGAATTCTTGCATAGACTCAAGTAGTCTATCATCCCCAGACAGAGCCATTGTTGGTCTGATTTTTCACACTTGCAATTTTTTTTTTGAAAATTATGACGAGAAATCATTTGAGCTTTTAAGGATTGCCCTAGTCTTTCCCTGTTTCATGTGTTATCAGAGTCTATTGATCTCTCCAGATTGATCTTTTAAACCAACCATGAAATTGCCCCAGGTCTGAAATTGATGGCATCCCTTTTGAATTTCTCTGAAGGAGTTGTAAAATGTTTTTAGTTAGTCCTTTACGTTCTTATGGTGTGAGGTTTCACATAAAAACAGAATGCCTTTTGCTTTTGGTTTTTGTGGCCACGCTTTCTGATATAGCGAAGAGGCATAAAGGATTTATCGCATCTTGAGAAGCTCTTTTATGGGCTTACGACTAAATACCTTGAGTGAAGGAGTGGGGAAGCCTGCAATGTGATCTACGCATATACGCCTCAATGGGTAGTGTAAAGGTGTAAAGCATGATCTAAAGGGCATGCGAGGGTATTACGGTGTTATGAGTAAAGGTTTTTTTTGTAAGCACGGAGGCAAGGTTTCATGGTGTTTATGTCTCTACGATTCTTGTGTTTGTGGACAACCGTAAAGATTTGTTCTTAGAGGTAAAGGAATCATGTGGGACCTATTGAAGTTTCAAAAGGTCCCAGTTGCATCAAATCAGATGGAGACACGACATTTATGTTAGATGTGCCCATCCCTCATGGCATATGACTTAAGCTTTTGATATTATGCCCTTACGCTTGTAGGTTAAGCGTATGAACGAAGAGCTATTTTTCATTTTTTCATGGTTACGGATCCAGTCTCAGTGTGTAAGCGTAAAGAGGTGAGAAGGAAGATCAGTAAAAGGGGTTTATGCTCATACGATAAAAGGAAGACATGAGACCGCAATAGCAGTTGAGAGGGCTCTCTGGTGATATGAATAAAGCTAAGTCGCAAGAGCGGGAGATAAGTTTTGAAGCCTTACACTGCCTCGGGAAATGAAATAAGCGGAACAACATAGAGGGAATTTCCAAGGTCTCTACAGATACGTGCACGTAGGAGCGTAAAGGCTACAAGGATAGCTTGAATAAGGGTTTTATGCTCACACGAGGAATGTTGAATCGTAAGAACAGAGATGTTAGTAAAAAGGTTTTCGATGTTCTGGTGTAAAGGGTTACGTATAAGCGTAAAAGGTAATAAGACAGAGTTAAGGATCTTTAAGCTTATACGAAAGAAGCTTAAATCGTAAAGGAGGAAACACACAGTAGAAGGGCTTGAGATCCTACGGGGTAAAAGGTTTCATAGGAACGTAAAAGGGATTTTCAAAATAGTGTAAGAGCATCATTACGTTCCTACGATTAGGGCATTTTGAAGCTTCTTTGAGTGAGCATAGAGATCCATCGAGAGCATTTTTGGCATCACGAAGATTGAAGATTTGACTCATCATAAAAATGGAAGATAGTCATATAAGAGAGAACCTTTGATGTGTCATGACAGATAAGCAAAAAAGGAAAAAATTACTATAGCCAAGCAAAGTAAGGCTTTGAAAAGTACAATTAGAATCCAATTTTGTGGCTGATATACCCTGATGGCGACCTGCGATCATAAGTTTTAAAGCTCATGCATGCTAAATTTATTAAAAAGGTTGGTAGATATATAATTAAAACATCAAGGATTTAATTCAATTACCAGCCTCAAGAAGCTTGTTCCTGTGTTGTTCTGAAGTTTTGAAAACTATAGAGCTCTGTGTATCCTGTGAAATTGCAGAAGAATTTGAAGTAAAAAAACATGGCCGACCAATAAGTTGAAGAGGTGCACACAGAAGAATTCGAAGTTGAAGATGAGGGTGATGATGTGGTAGAAGTCACACCAGAAGGCAAAAGGAAGAAATCTACTGTCAAAACAGAAAAGAAGACAAGGGTCAGAAAATCGAACAAGCATGCAGAAGACTAGTTAAAACTCCTTCCAGGGTTGTCAAATGCAATTTCTACAGACGATCATATATTCAGAGACCCTTATGCTTTTGTTCAAGATGGTGAATGCCCTAGAATTATTGGCTATGATCTTTTTATGTACTTTTATCAGAACAGAATAGAGAATGTGCCAGTATGTAACCCTTGGAATAGAAATATGGCAAAATTAATTTTTCCAGAAGTGTTCATTGATGTTGACCTGTTGAAGGCCCTAATAAATTCATACAATCCAATAACTAGGACTTTTCACAGGCATAATGGGAGCGTATTATGTACATTGGACAGAACTTCTTTTATTGAGGCTTTTGGATTGATGGGACAAATGGATGTACCTATTGACATTGCAGAATTACAAGGAAAATTCGCTAGGAATAAAACCTACTTTGTAAACAATGTCATGCTGCCACACATTCCTTACAAAGTTAAGAAGGCAAGGTTAATCCCAAAAAAGGTGGGAGACTTCTTACATTTGAGTAGGTTCAAAAATTATTTCAAAAACATAGTGTATGGGTTGCGCAAAGTATTGGGAAGTGATGGTGCAGATGATTGTGTATATGGTTCTCTTTTTCTGATGGCATGCGACATACAAGATCCTTTTCATCATAAGGAGTATGATTATGTGGCCTTTATCATTGACAATATGCACATGCCGATTTGTGATGTGAAGAAAGGAGAATTGAAAGACTTCAAGTTCCACCATTATGCATTATTGATGCACCTTATCCTATATAGCAACATTGGGTACATCAGTGGAGACTTCATTGATCAAATTTTTGATGAATTTGGTGAGTTACCTGTGCAACTCTGGACTCGTATTTGGCATAAAGATTTCTTCTATTCAAATGCTCTAGTTTTTTTCAATTTGTTCAGTTCTGTTATTATGAGGCAACTAGATCATACTTTATTTAGGGCACCAATGTTTTGAAGACTCTGCTTAGGCCCTCTTTCTTAGATGAAAAAATAAAATTAGATCATAATTGGGGAAGCATATTTTTGTTTAAAGAATATACTTTAATCCGAGTCTTTGCATGCCCACAGCCTCCTCATCTATTGCCTAAATATCTACCCCCTAGATTGGCCATTATTGAATTCTTTTGGCAATTCTTATTGATGAATAAAGAAATGATCCCTCCCTCTCTGCATAAGCCTACTTTTGTATGTAGAACCTTTAAGGTTGGAGACTTTGAAATAGGCAAGAATGCTTTTGAGGAATTGAGTGACTATTTAGGTCAGTATAAATTTGCTAGTGGGCCCTATAGGATGTATGATCCTGACAGTTATATTGCAAATGAGGTTAAGACCATTACGGGTTTTGTTCTGCCTCCAAGTAAGCCTATCCCTGTAGAGGACCTAATTGCCAACATAGTAGCAACAGGGGAGGCAGATGAGTTATTGAGGAAGTATGAAGAAATAAGGAAAGTGGAAAATGCTTTGAAGAGGACCAACCCTGATTTTAAGGGTTTTTATACAGAAGTTCCATATTCAAATAATCTGAGAAAAATGATTGAGAATTTTGATCATATTATGTTATGCATGCCTCATGAGCCAGAAGGAGAAGAAGCCATTGTAAATAGAGAATCCCTTGAACTAGATACACAATTAGAAATTGATTTGGAAGAAGAGCAGCCATCAACATCAGGCTGGATGCCACAAGGAAATAAAAGACAAAAGACAATGCACATCCCTAAAAGGGTGGTAAGCAGAGCTGTACAAGTCATGTCTAGAAGTAGTGAGTATTTTGCTGATATTAGGCAAAATTATTTTCATCAAAGGGCTATTGAAGCAGGAAAAGCTTCTACTAACATACAAATTGCAGCATCAAGGTTGGATGACAGGCTCATTCAATCTGAGAAATTCATGGAAGATGATGATTTTATTAAATCATTTGAATTTAAAAGTTTTCTCTATAAAATCAAACAAAATGAACTCACATTGAGTCTCATGCTGGGAGAAGATCCAGAGAAAAATAAAGAGTCAGTTGAAAAACTATTGGCTTATGACCCTGAAAGTGAAACAATGACTGTCGCAGAAGCTAGGGAATTAGTACATAGGAGTGGCATGATTCTAATACCACATTAGGACATTGAGAAAGCTTTTGTATTGGACCAAATGAGAAGACAAGATAAGGCCATCAGTTATGAAGCCACTAGCAGTGAAGGTTTTAAAAGAGGGTCAGGTTTTAATGTGGACACTAAAACCCTAGCAGTATGGAGTGGCGCCCCTGACACCAAGAAGTCTAAGATGATGGATATAGAAGAAACTGCTCAAGGCAATATGATTGTGTGGACATTGGAGAGCACTTCTTTGAAGGAAATCTCCAGTTTGGTAAAACATTTTGCTCTTATGAATGAGGAAAAGGTTGATGAAATTGAGGATAAGTTAGCTGCAATGTTTAATGAATGCCTTGATATCAGGAGAACATATGAAGAAGAGCTCAAAATGAGCCATGTACAGAAACAAAGAATAGAGGAGTTGGAGGAAAAAAATAAGATTCTGGAAACAGAAATAAAATCCCTCGAAGAACAGCTCAAGATAGCAACAAAGGTAGAACATGCACCAAGGCAAGAGGAAGAAAGAAGGCACAAAGTAGAAGCAGAGGCCCAAATAGAAGAAATGCTTATGGGAACAACAGTGTCAGTGCCTGTGATTAATGTGGAAACAGAAGTTTCCCAGGTCAACAATAATACCAAGAAAAATGTTTTGATGAGTATATTAAATCATAGAATCAGCATTCTGAAAAGAATATCTTAGGATACTTATAATACATTCATTAGTCTACAATCTGTAGAACAAGTATGCATGGGTGCAGTTAGATGGCTTGAGCCTATTTTTCAATAGTGGGGACCCTATATGCAATTTTTTGACAGGTTGATACCCTTGTTAGCCAAGAAGCTAGATCTCCTAGATAAAGTTATTACTGTGAAGGAAGGTATGGACAAAGTGAAAGAATTATTGCAAATCTTCACAGGGAAGCTGGCAGTAATTCAAAGTAAATTAAAAATGCTAACAAATGGTTTCTGTTCTTTGATTCCTTCTGTTATTGATTCTAATGATAAGTTAAAAGATTTTGATGAGTGGTCTAATTCTTTTGATCACATTATAGACTTGCCACAAGTGGTGTCCATCCTCCAAGATGGTATTGATGAATGTCTTTTGAATGAACTAATTGATACCCTTTTCAAGATTGAAGCTGAAGTGAATAGGTTTATCATAGAAGGAAGGGCGATTACTAATGCCAGGTGGCAGAAAATGGTGGATGAATTAACAGTAGTTAAAGAATGTGATTGGCCCGCTAAAAGAGAAATATTTGTCTGGGAAGCAATTGCAGAAATCAAAGCACTACCAACCGGGAGCAGTTAGATAAAAGGACAAAATTGAAGAATTTATGCTCCAACTGTCATTTGCCTTCTATTTTATTTGTTTTGTTTTGTTTGTTCAATTTTCTTCTGAAAAGGGGTAATTTACCCAATTTTTGAAAAAGGACATGTGTCACTTTCTTTAGCCCGAAGCTTGTTGCATCTCACACTATTTAAGTGAGATCCCAATGCTAAAGAATGTTTCGAATTCTATTTCTTCTAAGTATTATGCTTAGTCTAGTTTTTAGTCCAAATTTTGAAAGCAAGTTTGTAATGTATTTTGCTGTCACATTCTCTGAGAATACATGAATATAGAATGACCTGTGTTTCTTTCTGAAGGCCATTCCAAGTCTACTGTAAAGGATATACCATTTTCAAAGGAAATGAATACAAATTATGAACTATCTCCATATCAGTTCTTACTGAATTTTGTCTCTTTTTAAATACTTAGCTACCTTGATGTGGTATGAGTAAAAGCTTGTGCAATTGAATGCAATTAAATTAGGTTGTATATCCATTTATCATTGCTGTTAATTCAATGGATTAAATAAAGGCTTTGATGAATGTGATAAGATTCCTTAAGTATTGAAAAGGATTTTTGAATGATAAGTTCTGATAAGAATTGCTGATAGAATTTGTTGTAAGGCAACAAATTAGATATAAGAATTTGCTATAGACTCTGAACCCCAATGGATTAGGCACTGATCAAGTTATTTCAGCTGAAGGAGAAATATCTTACAAATGGTTTTTCAAATGCATCATCAAATCAAATTTTACTTTTATTCCCTGTAGATCTTCAAAGTTGGCCAGCACTTGTCTGCATGGAATGTTTTAGCTTCAGTTAGCCATTGTTGTTGAAAACATCTGCAGATCTATAGAAGATTTGTTGGCCATATCTGTTTATGGGATGTGTTTTATCAAGTTAGTAAGAATTATGTATATTTTCAAGGATCTTGAAATGAGAATCAGAATGAAACTAAGAACAATCCTCATACATTTGTTTCAATTTTGAACCATCCCTGGGTACACCCACCCTGGTTTTGCAGAGCCAGAAGAGTAGAAAACCATCTATGGTTTTGTTGAAGTTGGGTCCAAATACCTTACATATGCAATTGTTAATAAGAATAGGCTAGTCTTTAGATTGTGTATGTACTGTCATTTTGGTATTAAGCTTTTTGTCGCTTAGTAGTTTTAGCACTTTTTAAAACAACAACATTAACAAAGAACCAAATTTGTATGGGTTGTTCTTTGAAGTCTTGATGCTGTCCATATTTTTATTTAACCACTTCAACAATAATTCAGATAAGTCAAATTCCAAATTTTTCTTCACAACCTTATATGCCAAATCCACTACCTCACACAACACACTATTCAAACGACTGGAGCTATAAATCTTATGAGCAATTATATGAATACCAAACCTTAATTCCACATCAAAAACAATGCTAATCTTCAAACCTCTACCATCCCACTTGGCTAGGGTTTTCTTTTGAAGTTCATCCCGACCTAGGGTTTTGGTAGTTTTGGCTTTGCTCAACATGGGGAGACCCGCAATCTTATGAATCATTTTCTTTGTGATCAATACTAGCTATTCTAAGCACAATTGTCCATTATGTACATGACTGAGAATATACCTAATCCACTTAATCTAAAAGCTCCTTGGCATGTGTAGAATATGGGTTAATCCTTTGGTTTCTAAATTCTCATACTCAGGTTTCAATGAACCATCAACACACATTTCTTCTAGGAAACTATCCATCTCTAGGTTACCAATCTCTTAAATAGAACACTTAAAATGAGTGCATCTATCATTAATTAGGAGTACCTTGGGAGAAATTTGTGATTGAGCTCCATTAGGGTCCAATGACTCCACAACTGCTGGTACAAGCTTGAAGTTTGGCACCTTCCATTCGACACCTTTTACCAACATCTCAGATCCTCTTTTTGCCTTACTGTTACTGTGCTTCTAAATGCCATCATTGCTCAATAAATGAGAGAACTTTGTTGAACAAATTATTCGCTACAAATTCTCTTGAAATTTCCTAGATGCACCTGAAATTTCTCTGCTCTGTGTATTCTAAAATCGTGGTGAAAAATGAAGTTGAAATCTGCCCTTTTTGATGAAAAATTCTCCATTAATTCTTGGTACCATGATGACGTAGTGTGTGATAGATTGTCATCCACTCACTTTCTTGGTGAAGCTTGTGACTCAGCAACTGAAGAAAAATCTTATTACTCCAGACCTAGCTTGATTGAGTCCAAGACCAAACTTGTTCGGTGAATGCTGAATTCATGTGATCCCTCTGTATCTGCAATACTAATTTGAATTTTTTACTTTCTTTCATTTGGAACTACTTGAGATTTGGTTTGAAGATGTAGTTCTAGTCCTTCCTTTGAGAATCTAATTGGAAATGGTGGAGTCATCCACTTCTTGAGTGACATGACCATCATTTGTATTGTTCTACTTGGTAGATTTGGGAATCCACTGTTGTCTCATCTACTTCCTGATATTATCAGCTTTATCTTTCTTTTCATCTTCAACCTTTCCTATGTTCATGCAGTTCTTGGCTATATGACCAAGTTCAGTGCATTTATAACATCTTACTATTGTATCCCTCTTTCTCAAGTGATGCCTTTCACAATTTATGCCAATGTGTTCATATCCTCCACAATAGTGACATCTACACCAAGTATTGTAGTCCCAACCAAATATTTCCTTTACAAGTTGTTCAGCTAGATTGAATATTTTGGATCCACATTTAGATGCCTTATGACCTTGCTTCTTGCATTTGTGACATTTACCTTCAAATTTTGGTTTCTCCTTGCATTCATTAGCTTTATGACCTTGCTGACTACAATTGTAGCATTTTCCATTGAGTTTTGCCTTTCCATTGCTCTAACATTTGTTTGATGTATGACCTAACTTACCACAATTATTGCAAGTAGGTCTTTGATTCCTTTGGGCACCTTGCTTGGAAGATTCACATTCATCTTTGTATCCAAGTCCTACTTTACCTTTTTTCCTATGAAGATTCTGCTTACTTTCTTGATTCAATTGATCCATGTTTGCTTGAGATTTCATTATCCTCTTATTGAGTTTCTTTTTAAAAATTAGATCAGCTTTCACTCTTTCATTGATTTGTCTTTCAGTGATTAAATCATTCCTTAAACTTTCATTTTCAGATCTCAAATTCATGTTTTCCTCATTTGCATTAGAGAGCTGATTGATAAGACTTTCTTGCTGAAGGGATTGATTTTGATTTGCATTGTTCCTTGATTCCAAGTCTTCACTTGCCTTATTTCTTTGTTCCAAGATTTCACACATTCTTATTGACTGAATTTCCTGTTCTCTTTTCAATTTTCTTACCTCTTCTTGCAGAGAGACATTCTTTTCTAGGAGTTCTTTGATTGCCTCATTTGCTTCATCTGAACTGCTTGAAGGGAAAAAATCTTCAATTTTTTCTTCAACATACTAGTGGTCATTCATTTGTTTTGCAAGTTCCTTCCTTCTTTTTAGGGATTGGAAAAGATTTTCTTTTGCTTCCTTGAGTTGGGCTATGGCCATCTCCAAATCTAGCTTCTCATTATTAATAGCTTTATTAAGTTTGAATATCTCCATTGTCCTTGATCTTTGCTCAAGATGTCAAACTTTATCTTGAGAACCACAAAGCTCTGATACCAATTGTTGGAAATAATCAAGACTAGCTAGGTTATTGAGAGGGGAGGGGTGAATCTGTAACCTTAAAACTTTAAATTAATTGAGGACTTAATCCATTCATCATTCATTCATCTAATCTACTATATGCATGAGAAAGACAAACATTCATAACACATGAACACAGTATTTTGGTGACCCAAAAACCTTCCAAATAGAAAGTAAAATTGGGGTGGGGATGATACCTATAAAACTTCACTACTAGAGTATAAAGTTGGCATATTAGGGCTTACATTGACCACTTATGATGATCTGCCCTATTAAGAGAAATTTGGACTACTAGATCCACCTTGTTAGAGGTTTTTCAAACATACAATGAAGTATGCACTCTGTTAAGAGATTTAAACAGATACTGTTAAGTCTACCCTATTAAAGGATTTAGAAAATTGATTCACCTATTAGGATGAAATAGTAGATCTAACTTACAACTTGATTGTTGAATAGATCCTTGAAGTATAGATCACCTCTTGTGATTGATATATCTTTACTGCTCCTTGTAGACCTTGCTGAATACTCTGCTCTACTACTGATTTGCATTCACTCTTCTCAAAACATTACATATTCATTTCTTGACTCTCACATCCATTAAATATAAATGATCTAATACATTACATATATACCATTCCAATATTTACAATTACAAGGTCGGCTAAAACAAAAGTAAACAAAATATTACTGAGTCGGCCAAACAGTAGTAACTCGAGTTCTGAATAGCTAACTTGGTGACCTTTTGATACTCATCATCCACTACATTACTTAGCATCATCATGCACTCAATAGAAGTAGAAGCTTAGTCCATACTAATCACACAACATAGCTTTGAACTCGGTAACCATTGGAGACTTGGTAGTAATAGTGTCACTTGATAGATACTGAATCCTTCATTTACCTTGCTTTCACTTAGTTGACACTATACATCCATCACTCGGTAGATATTGGTTTCTCATCACACAAATTGATGAATCAGTAGATATTGTGAAGCTTGGTGACCACTATCTACATGGAAAACACTGCTAGACTACACACTCACTCGATAGCTTCAGGAATGCTTGGTGTGAACTGTTTAACTGCTAAACTTACTTGGCAACCACTAAATTCTCAGTGTAAACTGTAGACTAAGTGATGACCTCATTAATCATTCAAAATTAAATAAGTGTTATCACTAGTGAAAAATACAACATAATTCCAACACCGAGATGCTCCTGCATCAGACACCCAGGGTAATTTGAGAAGTGACTTCATCATGTCTTAGGTGTTCAGAGAAAAACTAAGATGGTTAACCTCCTCCATCGCTAGACATGATGAATCCTCAACCGGTCCCTTTCCATTTGACCAGATATTCTTCATAGGTTCTATTTCTAGTACTTTTTCCAACACGACTGTCTAGTATCTCCTCAATCTCCTTTATAACCAAACTAGCTATTGGAATGCTCCACTGTGCTTTTGCAACTTCATTTCCATCACCTCCATAATACTATGTCAAATCTAAGATATTAAATACTGGTGAAATATTCAATTCAGCAGGCAACTTCACTTCATACGCATTGCCAAAATCATGCCTCTTCACTATCTTGCACGTTCCAAACTTCTTCATCTTCAACTTATTATATGTATCCACTAGGAAATGCTCCTTTCTCAAATGAACAATGACTTCATCTCCAATTTGAAATTCCTTATATCTCCTTTTCACATTTGCCTTAGCCTTATATTGTGTATTCATCTTTATGATGTGCTTCCTTACTTCCTCATGGATGTTCTTCAAATGTTTAGTAAAATCTTTTGCTTCAAGACTACTTATCTCTCCTTTATCCAACTACCTCAGTTCAGAAGCATTTATGGGACTACTTCCATATACAATCTGGAATGGTGATTTACTAGTACTCCTATTGATAGAATTATTATATGCAAATTCTGCCTATGATAAAATCATATCCCATCCTTTTGGTTTATCTCCAACCAAACATCTTAGCAAGTTTCCCAAACTGCAATTCACAACTTCTATCTATCCATCAGTCTGTGGATTATGTGATGCACTAAACTTCAAATTTCTCTTTAACTAGACAATTTACAGTAGAAATACCCAACAAATTTGCTATCTCGATCTAAAACTATACTCTTTGGTAGACCATGCAATCTCACCACTTCTCTGACAAATAACTTTGCTACATGAACAACATCACTAGTATTCTTGCAATGAATAAAATGTGCCATCTTTGTAAACCTATAAACTACCACAAAAATAGAATCATGCTTGCATTGTGTCCTCAGTAATCCAAGAATAAAATCCATGCTGATATCCTCCCACTATTCTAGTATAGGTAATCACTGATACAACCTTGTACTCTACTTCACTCCTGTTGCCATTTGACATACTCTACAACTTTGTACAAACTTCATCACATCTTTCTACAATTATGGCTAGTAGTAATTTTTAGCAACCAAAGCTATAGTTTTATCTTTGCCAAAATGTCTAGCCAATCCTCCAGTATGCTTCTCCTTTGATGGATACACAAACAAATACTAGTATGAACACACATGAAAAGAGAAATATTATTATCAATGAAAAATGCCCAATGGGCTTATAGTAGTATGACTCTAGAGAAAGAAATCCTCCACATAGTACCTTCTCTCTAACTCCACTAAGAACTACTTTTATAATGCTAGAAATGTTCTTAAATAGACCCCAATTGATTTAGGGTTAGGAATACATTCTAGAATATGCTAGTTGGCATCCACTGCCAAAATAGAAGGTTCTAGAAGTCACGTTAGAAGTAGTTGTAATATTAGAAGAATCCAAAAATGGTAGTCCAACTTCTGGGAGGCATAACTTTTGAACTGATACTCCAATTTATGAACCGTTTACATTTATGGAAAGTTCTTGAAGTGCTCTATAACCATATGAACTAGATTTTTCCATCTCTCATTTTTCAGCCCCGTACAAGGCCATTTAGTGCCCCATATTTGACTTTGAAGTACTCTTAGGAGGTCTCTAGAAAAATTAAAACTGCAATAACTTTCTAACCATAAAGCCTTTTGACTTGATTCTTTTTCTAGTGTGTTTTAAATTACAAGTATAATCATCCCTCCAAATTAAACCCTCTAACTCATCACAATTTTGGCTCTATTACAAAATAACCCATTTTCTACATTTACATGTATCCCAAGGTGCTTAAAAACTCTAACCCAAAAAACTAATAGTGGAATTGTGAGAGTTAGAACCTTTATTTGACCCAAATGGGTATCCAAAAATAAAACACATTAAATAGAAACTATCTCTAAGCATATTTTTTGGGTGATACAAGATTTCCCTTACACCACTGGATGCTCTTGCATTAGACACCCATGGTAGATTGAAAAGTGACTGTGTCACTTTATGGTAGAGGAAAACTCAAATGGGCAACCTCTACTGCTGGTATCCTAGTTGAGTCCTCTACTGGTTATCCTTTCCACTTCACAAGGTACTCTTCATATTGACTATTTCTGGTACTCCTACTCACATGACTATCCAGAATCTCTTCTATCTCCTCCTTCTTAGAAGTAGGAATTGGACATGGCTCCAGCATCAACCCCTCATCTGCACCATCATCATGATATTCTGTTAAGTTTGCAATGTTCAAGATAGGAGAAATGTGAATCCCATCTAGCAACTCCACCTCATATGCATTTCTCGAGTCATGTTTCTTCAAAATTTTGTAGGGGCCAAATTTCTTCATCTTCAGCTTGTTGTAAGTACCCACTGGAAACCATTCCTTTCATAAGTGTACCATAACCAGATCCCCTACTTGGAACTCCTTATGTCTCCTCCTTTGATCTACCTTGGCTTTATACTATTGACTCATCTTGGTGATGTGTGCATGGACCTCCTCATGTAGGCTCTTGATATGTTTAGCAAATTCTTCTACCTCGACACTTGCCCTCTCCCCTTGCTCCATTTTCCTCAATTCTGGTGTAGTCCTTGGACTACTTCCATACACAATTTGGAATGGTGATCTACTAGTACTCCTATTTACAAAATTATTATAAGCAAATTCTGCTTGTGGTAGAATTAAATCCCATCCCTTGGGCTTATCTCCCACTAAACACCTCAAAAAATTGCCCAGACTTCTATTTACCACTTCGGTCTATCCATCAAATTGTAGATGATGTGTAGAATTGAACCTCAATTCTATCCTTAACTTCTTCCATAAAGTCTTCCAGAAATACCCCACAAATTTAGTATCTCTATCAAAAACAATACTCTTTGGGAGACCATGTAGTCTCACCACCTTTATGAAAAACAAATTTGCAATATGTACAACATCATGAGTCTTGTGGCATGGAATGAAATGTGCCATCTTGGAGAACCTATCAACCAGTACAAATATTGAGTCATTACCCCTTTGTCTCCTTGGCAATCCAAGAACAAAATCCATACCTTTGATGGAATAGGCAATGGCTGATAAAGTCTAGTATTGTGACTAAATCCTTTCGTTGCTTGACATACTTGACAACTCTACACAAATTTATTCACATCTTGTGACATTTGAGGCCAAAAATAATGATCTCTAAGAATGGATATGGTCTTATCTCAACCAAAGTGTCCTGCCATTCCCCCACTATGTTTCTCTTTGATCAAGTTTTCCCTCATGGAACTCCTTGGAATGCATAATTGATTGCCTTTAAACAACATACCATCCTAAATCAAATAATCTAGCCACTTGGTTCTATCTATAGTAACAGGTTGTTTACAAGCCTTCCACAGTTCAACAAAATTAGGATCCTCCAGGTACAAATTCTTGAGTTCATCAAAACCAACCACTTCAACCTGCATTACTGTAAGCAACAACTGTCTCCTACTCAATGCATCTACAACCCTATTAGACCTTCCACTTCTATGTTTCAACACAAATGTATAGCTTTTCATGAACTCTACCCACTTCATATGTCTTTGGTTCAATTTACCTTGGCTATTTAGGTACTACAATGCCTGGTGATCAGTGTACAAGAAAAATTCTTTTGGCAATAAATAATATCTCCTTTTCTTTAAGGCTTGAATGATTGCATAGAACTCCTAATCATAAACAGAATAATTTTTCTTTGCATCATTCAATTTTTCACTAAAATATGCAATAGGCTTACCTTCTTGCTCAATATAGCCCTAATAGCACTGCCAGTAGCATCACAATCTACCTGGAACACTTTATTAAAATTAGGAAGTGCCAACATAGGTTATTCTATCACCTTCTTCTTCAACAATTCAAAACTCCTTGTAGCTACTGTAGTCCACTTGAACTCTTTCCTACCCCCCCTTATTATTTCGGTCAGGGGCGCACATATGCCATTGAAATTCTTAATGAACTTCCTATAAAAACTAACAAGACTATGAAATGATCTCACCTTAGTAGTAGACCTTGGTGTAGGCCATTCCAAGATGTCCTTTACCTTCTTTGGGTCCATTTTGAGACCTTCAGATGATACAACAAACCCCAAGTAGACTAACTCTTTTTTTACAAAGCTACATTTCTTCAAATTAATCAACATTTTCTCTTCCCTCAACCTTTTAAGGACACTACAAATGTGCAATAAATTTTCATCCAAAGTCTTACTAAAAATTAAAATATCATCCAAATAGACAATAACAAATTTTCTCAAGAATTTATTTAGTACCTCATTCATAAGCCACATGAAGGTGCTTAGCGCATTGGTCAGTCGAAAGGGCATGACTAACCACTCATATAGACCCTCCTTGGTCTTGAATGTAGTCTTCCACTCATCTCCCTCTCATATCTTTATTTGACAATAGCCACTCTTGAGATCTATCTTTGTAAAGTACCGAGCTCCACTCAAGCAATCCATAAGATCATCCATTCTTGGCAAAGGAAATCAATACTTGATGGTTATTCTATTTATAGCTCGAGAGTTTGTGCACATTCTCCACTCTCCATCCTTCTTTAGTGCTAGTACTATAGGTGCTACACATGGACTCAGACTCTCTCGAATCAAACCCTTCCTCAATAGCTCTTAAACTTATCTATTTAGCTCCTCAATTTCAATAGGATTCATCTTGTGAGCAGCCTTGTTAGGCAAACTAGCTCCAAGGATTAAATCTATCCAATGACTGGTCTGCCTTACTGGTGGTAGCCCTTCTAGAACATTATTAGAGATGACATCTCCATACTCACTTAATAGGCTTGAAACTTCATGTGGAATTTCACTACTACCTTCCTTATCTCTTCTAGGAATCAAATCATAACATATATGTTGATTTTTTATACCATCCAAAAAATTTCTTCCATCAACAAGACATATCCTAGTACTACTGCATACCTTTTCACCTTCCTTTATTAAGGGCTTCAATTTGTGGTGAACTCCATCCTTTATCAAAGTGTATGTATTTGCACAACCATCATGTACAACATGTCTATCAAATTGCCATAGCCTTCCCAACAATAAATGGCAAACATCCATTGGAATAATGTCATAGAGAACTTTATCATGGTAACTCCCAATCTTGAACTTCACCAAACATTATTCATTAACTAGGACCTTATGATCATCCTTCACCCAAGAAATCTGATAGGGTTGGGGGTGTTTCTCCCTCTTGAGCTTTAGCTTAGAGACCATCTCCTCAGACACCAAGTTGTTAGTGCTGTCACCATCAACAATCACATCACAACACTTATCCTCACACTTGCACTTGGTAAGAAACAAAATCCTCCTTTGTCCAAGTTTAGTCTCACTACTTGGTAAGACCCTTTCATTTATGCGAATCTCTCCTCTTTCTGCATCCTCAAAATGTGATGACTATGCATCGTCATCCACATAAGCAACCCTTGCTTGAGCATCAGCTCTCCTATCTATCCTTCCTTGTCATTGAGGGCATTCAAATGCATGATGACATTCTTCATTATAATGAAAATAGGTACCACAAAAGCTTCCTCTTCCTAAACCTTGTCCACGTCCTTTGCCTCTTTCTCTTTGATCTCCAAAGTTTTGATCATGGGAGTGGTTGAAACCCTTGTTCCTCTGGTTCTTGCTAGTACCCACATCTTCATTTTTCTTTTGGGTCTCATTTCAGCCTCCAAATGACCTACCACCACCCCTTCCTCCTTGACCACACCCTCTTTGCCTTCTATCAAACTTTTTGTTTAGCTTCTCTTCAACTCATAGGGAAAACTAGTATGTTTCTTCAATGCTAGTCATTCTAACTAGACTTAACTCCTCCTGAATGCTAGGTCATAAGCCACTGAGGTAATGGGAAACCTTCTCCTTATTAGCTGTTGCATGCCCTGCCTTAGTAAGAAGTCAATAAAATTCCTCTGTATATTCCTGGATTGATTTTCCTACTTACTTTAACCCTTGCATTTTCTTGAACAAATCAAGCTCATAATCAATAGGAATAAACTGTTTCTTTAGTTTGTCCACCATGCGATCCCACCTTGTGATTTTCTCCTTTCCTCTTCTATTCCTTTCTAGCTGAATCTCTTGCCACCAAATTTTGGCATGGCCTTTCATTTTGGCCTTCACAAACTTAATATTCTCTGGGTCTCTGATATCCTCATACTTAAAATATTCCTCTAGTTCATTGATCCAATCGATCAACTCATCCAAGTTTAGAGTTCCCAAAAACATACCCACATCAATTTTAGGTCTTTTTTCAAGCTTAGAATTGGCCCTAAAAAGCCTCTCCTCTGCTTGATTTAGGACTTCCTCTTCACCTTCCCCTTCCTATCCAATATTTTCTTCTTCTTCATTTTCTTCCTCACTTTTGTTTCCTACAACAACGTTTAGTCCTCTATGGATCTCCTCCTACAATGCTTGAACTTGTCTCTGGAGGGCTCTAACCTCAAGAGTAACAACTCTGGCCCTTCCACCCCATTCCCTTCATGGATTCATCTTCTTGTCTCAAACTCACAACTACACAGTCCTGGTGCAAACTACCTCATAGTCGACGCTCTGTCTACACACTCAGGAAAACTTGCTCTGATACCACTTAATGGAGACACAAACAAAGACTAGTATGAATACATAAGAAAAGAGAAATATTATTATCAATGAAAAATTCCCAATGGGCTTACAATATTATGAATCTGGAGAAAGAAATGCTCCACACAATACCTTCTCTCTAACTCCACCAAGAACTACTTTTACAATGCCAAAAATGTTCTTAAATAGACCCCAATTTGTTTAGGGTTTGGAATACATTCTAGAATATGTCAGTTGGCATCCACCACCAAAATAGGAGGTTCCAAAAGTCACGTTAGAAGTCGGTTTAAAATTAGAAGAATCCAGAAATGGTAGTCCAACTTCTAGGAGGCATAACTTTTGAACCGAGACTCCGATTGATGAACCGTTTACATTTCTAAAAAGCTCTTGAAGCATTCTATAGCCCTATGGACCAATTTTGCTTGTCCCCCATTTTTGGCCTTATACAAGGCTGTTTAGCACCCCACATTTGACTTTGAAGTGCTCTTAGGAGGTTTGTAGGAAAATTAAAACTATAATAACTTTATAACTGTAAAGCCTTTTGACTTGATTCTTTTTCTAGAATGTTTTAAATTACAAGTATAATCATCCCTCATCATTACACCCTCTAACTCATCATAATTTGGGCTCTATTACAAAATAACCCATTTTCTACATTTACATGTATCCCAAGGTGCTTAAAAACTCTAACCCAAAAAACTAATAGTGGAACTGTGAGAGTTGGAACCCTTATTTGACCCAAATGGGTATCAAAAAATAAAACACATTAAACAAAAACTATCTCTAAGCATATTTTTTGGGTGATATAGGATTGCCCTTACACCACTGGATGCTCTTGCATCATCCTTGATGAGATTCTCTCTCATTGAACTTCTGGGAACGTATAACTGGCTTCCTTTGAACAACATATTATCTTGGATCATGAAATCTAACCACTTTTTCCTATCAAGTGTAATAGGTTCTGTACAAGCCTTTGACACTTCACCAAAATCAGGATCATCTGGATATAATATACTGAGTTCCTTGAACCCAACCACCTCTATCTACATTTATGTCAGCAAATGTTGTCTTCTACTAAGAGCATCTACAACTTTTTTAGACTTCCCACTCCTGTGTTTCAAAAAAAATGTATAACTCTACAAAAACTCAACCCACTTTAAAGCCTTTAGTTCAATTTTTCTTGACTATTCAAATATTGCAAGGCTTAATAATCAGTATACAAAACAAACTCCTTAGGAAGAAGATAGTGTCTCCACTTCTTCAATGCTTGAACTATAGCATAAAATTCTTGATCATAAACAAAATATTTTCTTTTTGCATCATTCAACTTCTTACTGAAATAAGCAACAGGTCTACCTTCCTAGCTCAAACCAGCTCTTATTGTAGTACCACTAGCATCATAGTCTACTTGAAACACCTTGTTAAAATTAGGAAGTGCTAAAATAGGTTGCTTAGAAACTTTCTATTTCAATAGATTAAAACTCTTATCTACTCCTACAGTCCACTTAAACTCTTTCCTATCCCCTCTCATTGTTTCAGTCAAGGGTCCACAAATATTGCAAAAAATTCTAATGAACTTTCTATAAAATGTAGCTAGTCCATGAAAAAATCTTACCTTTGTTGCACTCCTTGGAGTAGGCCATTCAAGGATAGCCTTCACTTTCTCTAGGTCCATTTTTAGACCTTTTCATGAGACTATAAATCCTAGGAACACAAACTCTTTCTTTACAAAACTACACTTCTTCAAGTTTATTAGTGACTTTTCTTCCCTCAACTTATCAAACACCTTGTGAATATGAATCAAATGCTTCACTAATGTCTTACTAAAGATAAATATATCATCTAGGTAAACAATGAAAAACTTACTCAAAAACTCCTTTAGTACCTCATACATGAGCCTCACAAAAATGCTTGGTGCATTGGTTAGCCCAAAACGCATGACTAACCACTTGTACAATCCTTATTTTTTCTTGAAAGCAGTCTTCCAATCATTACCTTCTCTGATACAAATTGAATGGTACCCGCTCTTCAGATCTATCTTTGTGAAATGCTTAGCTCCACTCGAATAGTCCATAATATCATCCATCCTTAGCAATTGAAATCTATACTTTATTGTGATCTTGTTGATAGCACAAGAATCTGTACACATCCTCCATTCTCCATTCTTCTTTGGTGCTAATACTATTGGTAGAACACATGGACTTAGACTCTCTTGAATCAACCCCTTCTTCAACAACTCATGAACTTGCCTATTCAACTTTTCATTTTTTGTTGGTGTCATCCTATGTACTACCTTGTTTGGAAAACTAGTTCTTAGAATCAAATCCATCTAGTGACCAATCTTCTTCATTGGGGGCAATCCATTAGGTACATTATCTGATACAATATCAAAAAAATCTTCCGACATATCTTCAAATTCTATAGATACCTCCTCTACTTCTTCTTTGCTATCTTTAGGAATTATAGAAAAACACATATACTCATGTTTCATACCTTTAAGAAACTCTTTTCCATCAAGAAAAAATATTCTAGCAGCACTACATACCTTTTCTTCTTTATCCTTCAATGGCTTCAACTTATGTTTCACTCCATCCTTAGTTAGAGTGTAGGTATTTTGTCGCCCATCATGTACAACATGCCTGCCAAACTACCACAACCTACCCAACAAAACATGACATATGTCCATAGGTATGATATGGCATAGTACCTCATCTTGGTAGCTTCCAATCTTGAACTTCACTGAGCATTACTCATTGATCATGACCTTGTGGTCATCTTGCACCCAAGCAATATAGTATGGACGCGGTGTTTTTGTCTCTTCAGCTTCAACTTGATGACCATCATTTATGACACCAAATTGTTAGTACTTACATCATAAATGATCACATGACAACACTTATCTTCACATATGCACCTTGTGTGAAACAAGCTCCTTTTTTGCTTAGGTTCATTCTCACCACTTATTAGGACTCTTTGGTTAACTAGGACTTCTCCTCTTTCAACATCTTCAGAATGTGAGGATTTGGCATCTTCATCAACATGTGCAACTCTTGCCTGACCTTTTGTTCTTTGATCTATCTTTCCTTGGCATTGGGTACATTAAAATTCTTTATGACCTTCTTCTCCAGAGTGAAAACATTTTTTGTGGAAGCCTCATCTTCCAAATCCTTGTCCTCTACCTCTTCCTCTTTGATCTCTATTGTTCTAATCATGGAAATGATTGAAATTGTTTCCCCTCTACTTCTAACTACTACTTCCAACCTCATCCTTGTTCTTTTGATCATCATTATGACCACCATAAGATCATCCATCGTGACCTCTTCCACTATTCTTATTCTCAAACTTCTTGCTTAGTTTCTCCTCAACTCTTAGGAAAAATTGGTATGCCTCCTCAATACTACTCATTCAAACCAGACTTAGTTCATCTTGAATGATGGGCCTTAACCCATTAAGATATTAGGTAACTTTCTCCTTATTAGCTTGTGCATGGCCAGTTCTAATGAGAACTCGATAGAACTCTTCCATGTATTCTTGAATAGATTTTCCTACTTGCTTCAACCCTTGAATCTTCTTCAATAGATCAAGCTCATAATCCATGGGAATGAATCATTAGTTTAGTTTATCTTCCATCTAATCCCATCTGGTGATTTTGTGCTTTCCCTTTCTATTTCACTCCAACTGAACCTCCTACCACCATATCTTCACATGTCCCTTTAGTTTTTCCTTTGCAAACTTGACCCTATCAAGATCATCAATATCTTCATACTCAAATTACTCCTGTAGTTCATTGATCCAATCAATCAGCTCCTATGGATTAAGATTTCCTCAAAAATTTGGGAACCTCAAACTTAGGTATTTTTCCAATCTTGGTGATGGACCTAGAAAGCCTCTCTTCCTCTAGATTTAGAACTGCCTCTACTTTGACATTTTCTTCTACTTTATCATCATCCTCACTTTCATCTCTTATGGGAAGATTCATCCCTCTACATATTTTCTCTTCTAATGCTTGCATTTGTCTTTGGAGGGCTCAAAAACCCTTAGGTGTAACACCTATAGCTCTTTTGCCATGCTCTCTATGTGGAGGCATTTTTGTGCTTTTGCTGAAAACCTAGTGTAAATTGCCTCACAATCGGTGATCTATCTACACACTCAGCCCAAACCATGATCTTGGTACAAACTACCTCACAATAAATGATCTATCCACACACTCAAGAACTCTAGCTCTGATACCACTTGATGTAGTGGGCTCGCCTTAATACCATAAACTCATAATAGAAACAACAGAAAATGTGCGAACAAAATATGGACTTCTTATTTGCACCACAGATGCAGAATTATAGAATTCATAAGTACAATATGCTAACCCACATGGGTGCCCTTAGTACAATAACTTGTAAGACAAGCTATGAACTATCACCCAGACCTATCCTAGACAATGTTCGGGCCTTTCTTAAATAGGTAGTTTTATGTCACCTAGGAAGGTTCTAGATGCTCAAACTTAATACCTAGGGCCAATAGACCCTAACAATACACATAGAGTCAGCCAAATACATTTTTAAAAAATTATTTTAGAAATTTTGGTAGCCCAACTTTTGAAGGCCATAACTCATAAACCATTGCTCTGATTGGCTATTATAACCACTTTTCAGAAATGCCAGCTCTTGATCTACAGGCTTAGAATTATGCTAGCACCATTCTGTCAAGTTTTTGGACCTCATCTAGTAACTCTAATGCCTCCAACGATGAGCTTGAAGATTTTTCTACAAATTTTTTCACCAAAAACCTGCAATAAATTCTCTGATACTAATGCTTGAGCAATGGGATTTTTATGGTAGGCTTACAACTCTAAAATGAACCTTGCTATAGAAAATGAGAACATTCCAAACTCGTGTGATAAACTTACTAAAAATAGTATGTTCCCATAAGTAGTAACCACCCTTTCTACTAGTCCTTGCTAAAATGGAAAAGATTGAAAATAAAATATGATTGGGTGATGCAAAATTGCCCTTGCACCTAGGGTGCTGCTACATCAAGGTCACTCTTAAAGGATATATCAACATATGTTGATAGATTAAAAAAATGTGATTTGTTCTTAAGATATTTATAGGAATATATATTTTTTATCAGAACAAACAATATATATATTATGATCTAACTAACAAAAATAATAATGATTTTTAACATTTTAAGTGCTAATCATGTATAAAAGTTGATCAAACTTGAACAATAGCAAAGGTATGATTAAGTGACTTACATTATAATTAGCAATTGAACTTTAGGAGAGAGGATGGATTTGTGATGAGAAGGCAACAAGAAAAATGTACACATCCATCATTTTCTCTCAAATGATTTGAAAAAATTTCTCTCTAATCATTTAGAAGACATCCAACATAATTTAAAGAAATAATATTTACCTTCAATACAATAAACACATAATAAATCATTCAATGGAAAAAAGACTAAAATTAATTTTATGTGAATAATGCTTCACTTCCTATATTCAGGAGTTGACTAGTTCATGCCTATAAATTTGAATTTGTCAAATGTAGTGTAATTGTTGGTGAGGTCTAAAGCACCTAGATTTGATAATTATCCCTTAAATGTATATCATTTTCTAAAATATATTTTATGTGAAGGTGTTTGAAATGAGTTTTTCTATCATAATAATCTATGCAATTATGAAGGTGATTAATTAAAAAATTTAAGCACATGTACGGATTTATTTGGTAATTCACTAATGCTTGTAAAATTTCACTATGTATGTGTACACATTTTTCTATACCATTAAAATTTCAATACATGTGAAGAAAATTTTAACTAATACTATAAAACATGCATGCTAATCCTAGGCCCAAAATTGATATGATAATTACAATGTATGTTTTCTTATCAAGGTTCAAGATTTTCTAGCATAGATGAGACAAGTCTTTTATCATGTATACACTCTTGCATTCCAAAATCTTGTAGGTAATTTATCCTTGTTTGATTAATTCTTTAGGCTATTTCCACTTATGTTTTTGACTAGTGTTTTACCCTTACATGATTAAATAGTGTTGTTGGTGTTACTTGTGCAAATTAATGTGTCATATATATGTTCAACTAACACATATTTTTCCCTTCTTTTTCTCCATCTAATCATAATTTGAGTAGTGTACTTAGGGGCAGTCATGTATATTGTTTTCTTCATGATCCTAATCATCATAATTCTTAGAAGAAGTTATTCATTCAATTACTAATAGTAGTTACCATTTGATAGTTGTCCACTACTTCCTTGTGCTTTGAGGATATTCTCCATGTTCCTATTCAATTTGGGTCCACATTTTCTTGGAGTGTTCTTAGTCCTTTCTTCTACATTTTATGATTTTGTTATATAGATTTTCTCTCACTTTTAGGGAGGACTTTTTATATATATTTCTTTTTCTCTATTTTCTCCACTTAAAGAGGGTTTCATTGTATATCAATACCTCATCATACCTTTTATTGTTGTGACCCATTCATGTATTTCATTCTTAGAGCTTTTCTCTCCATAAATATCACTTAAAGGGGTTTTAATGCATGTATTAACGTTGATCATACATATTTTTTAAAATTTTCAATGTGTTTGCATAGGTATTGTTACATAGTTAATTGTGCACATGCTCAAAGAATATTCACAAGAATACTTGAATACATTTTTCTTACCTACATAGCTAACGTAAGACCACTTAATTATTCTTTTTTTGAGCCCAATTTTCCTTAGTTCAATTTATTTGCATGCTTCAGTTTGACATTTTAGCTCTAGTTTTATTTTCATGCATATCATATACACCTTTAGTTTGCATATGTATTCACTATGTTGAATAAGTATTCCCAAATTCCCCATGAGGACATCACAAAGAGGCTCAAAGTTAGTATGATGCTCTAGGGAAGCATGATAAGGAGATGTTCTTGGATGCAACATGTTTCTTTATTGGAGAAAGAATAAGTGTGGCCATGGCAACATGGGATGCTGAGTTTTATGGAATACATGGTTGGGGAACTCTTTTCAACATATGTATTATTGAGGAGGACGAAGATGACCTCAGATAAGAATGCACAATCACTTGAGGGACATGGAGAGGGACATTACAAATGGATAGCCACCATACCACCTTTGGTCTCTGAAGTAGGTTATCGAGGTGAAGTCAATGCCTTCTTGTGTGGATTTATTAGTCATGGCATGGTTTTGCCTTTGGTATTGAGATATTCATCCTGAACAGGTGAAGTCAATATCTTCTTTTTATGGCTTTAATAATCATGGATATGGCACCCAACTTCTCTAGTTATAATGAGCTCTTAAATATTTCTTATGTTTACTTTGATAATTCAGGAGGCAATACAAGTCCAAGGAATAACAATAGATTCACATAGTTAGTTATCATGCAATCATAGGTTAATGTTGAGCTTCACTTGATTTTGAAAATAGTTTAATATTCTCTACTAGAATCAGGGAAAACCATGTGAAGGTGGAAGATCATTTGGCCCCATCCCTCCCTAACATCTATATTCCCCATTAACATCTAAAATTCATTCATTCATTAATAACATTCATTCATTCCATTAATAAATTCCTTGTTAACATAATACTATTGATTTGATAAACTTGTGAATGCCACTCTAAATTGAGAATGTATGTGCAGCTATGTTTTATATGCATGGACAATAGGGGGAGCTGAAAAACCCACCATGTTTACATTTATTTAATAGGTCTACGCAAAATTATAACAAAAAATGTAAACCTATTGGGTTTTTTGAGCTCCACCTAATGTCTTATGCATATGAATTGAGACTTCATATTGAACTATTGTGTCCTTCTGCGTTACCTAAAACCAAGAGATTCACATAGTTAGTTATTATGCAATAATAGGTACATGTTGAGATTGACTTGGTTTTGAGAATAATTTAAGATTCTATACCAATCAGGGGCAACCATAAAGGTAGAAGCTCATCTATCACCATCCCCCCCCCCCCCCCCCCCCCCCACCCAACTTCTAGATTCCCTATTAACATCGAAAATATTTTAAAAAGGATCAATCTTTAAAGTATGTAGAATGTCCTCATCACCTCCTATTGCCATCTAGAAAAGTCCATTTTCATTTCTCACAAGAAATTCATAATAATTCTTTAGTGATTCCCATACACCTAACATGGGTACATCCAAGAATGTCCTCATCACGTCCTACATAAAATGAATCCATTATTATAGAATGCCCCCTAAGAAATAATAATTCAAGTGAAATAAACACATTAAAAATAAGAGAGAAAAAGAGGAATCTAATTACCAACAGGAGTTTCCATTGCATCTGTGGCCATGCTATGTGTTGAGTAAGTTTTATTGTTTTGTTGTTGTACCAAGATCTCTTTGTTTATATACATACATACATACATTGACACACACACACACACACACACACACATCATGTATATGTACACACACATATATACATATACATATACATATATATATGTATAATATATGTATGTATATATATACATAAATATATATATAATACATATATACATACATACATACATACATATATATATATATATATATATATACATACATATATGTATACATATGCATACATACATACATACATATGCAAAGATCACAAGAGCATGACAACGAGATGCAAAGATCACAAGGGCATGACAATGAAATGTATTCATCACAAGGGCATGATAATGAAATCCTTGATATCCACTGATCTCCATAATCCACAAGATCTCTCTAAATATATATATACATATATATACATACATACATATATACATATATACATACATACATATGTACATACATATACACAAACATATATGCATACATACATACATACATACATACATACATTTGTGAATGCAATTTTATCACCTTGGAAAATTGCATTTGATCTTGCTAGCTAGGAACAACTGATTGTTCCTTCTATGATATCATTTTGTAAATTTTCTTGCGAACTCTTCCCATTTTTCCTGATTTGCATTATTTTTGTATAGGATCTTGAGGTAAATCACTTAACACGGGTTGAGTGAGTTTTATTATTTTATTATTTGGATTCTAGAATATGTATGTAGCTAGATCAATTTTTTTGTTGTGCCAAGATCTCTCTATATTTATACATTCATAGGCGCACACATATGTGTGTGTATGTATGTATAGCTACACACACATATACATACATACATACATATACATAAATAATAGTAATATATGTATTGCATCTACATTGTTTTGCTATTGCTTGTAAGAGTGTTTCAAGGTTGGAAACAACTTCAACATCCTTTTCATGGTTTATAGGTAATGTCATTGTGGTAGTGAGAAGAATTTCAATGAAGAGTTGAGTGTAAGGAATTATTACCCTAGACCTATTCTAAAAATTCCTTGGAGCCAAGGGACTCTAAACGTATGCTTCATTTTTTGGAGACTTGGGAGAAGTTACAACCGGCTTCAATACTTCATAACATTCTAGATCGTATAGTGATGTTCAAATTAACAACATCAGTAGATACTTGGGATCCTCACAAGGAGATTATGCCAATACATGCATGGTTACATCCTTGGCTTCCATTGTAAGGTCAGCATATAGAGCCTTTGCATCCAACCATTTAATATAAATTGGGGAATGTGCTTCATGCCTGCCATACAAGTGATGCATTTGCACACGAAATTTTATCACCTTGGAAAACTTTATTTGATCTTTCTAGCTGGGAACAACTGATTGTTCATTTTATTCAGCCTAATTTAACAATAATTATATAGGAATTTGTAATCAACCTAGCTAATCAAAAACTAAACTAATTTAACTAGGTTATTGCTTGGGCATGTGCTATTCCCATTTATCAAATGGTTGCAATTTTAGAGGGAACATTTTTTACAAAGTGGTTTTTAGGGTGGAAAGGACTAGTATTTCACCCCAAGCTTCTTGCTAATGAGAGGATAATGTAGGGCCCATTTGTCGTTGCACCAAAAGCCATGACTGTTAGTGAACATGGAACACCACATAATTAACCACTTGTGGGCAAGGGAGCGCATTGCATCACCCAACAATCTCCCCCTCGATGCGCATACCAGGCACTTACGCTGGTCGAGAAGGCACCGGGGAGATTTGAACCCATGACCAGGCCAAAACCAGGCTCTGATACCAATTATTGGGCCCATTTTTTGTTGCACCAAAAGCCATGACTGTTAGTGGACATGGAACACCACATAATTAACCACCTATGGATAGGGAAGCACGTTGCATCACCCAACAATCTCCCCCTTGATGCGCATACCAGGTGCTTACGCGGGTCAGGAAGGCACCAGGGAGATTTGAACCCATGACCAGGCCAAAACCAGGCTCTGATACCAATTGTAAGGCCCATTTTCCATTGCACCAAAAGCCATGACTGTTAGTGAACATGGAACACCACATAATTAACCACTTGTGGGTAGGGGAGCGCATCGCATCATCCAACAATCTCCCCCTCGACGTGCATACCAGGTGCTTACGCGGGTCGAGAAGGCACCAGGCAAATTTGAACCCATGACCAAGCCAAAACCAGGCTCTGATACCAATTGTTGGGCCCATTTTCCATTGCACCAAAAGCCATGACTGTTAGTGAACATGAAACACCACATAATTAACCACCTGTGGGTAGGGGAGCGCGTTGCATCACCCAACAGATAAGAAGTCAGTTAAATGTAGCTCTTGAAATGATAAATCAAGTTGTAGAGGGTACAACATAGGGCTAGAGAGAATGTAAGCTATCTTAAGGTGAAAAAGTAGCACCAATTTGAGGCACCTCAACAAAAACAAGCAACAACATATGCTCAACAACAAGCCTCAGCTCCCATGGGAAGTGGGATTCACCTAAATAATTACATTGGTGCACCTCAATTGAGCTTGGAGGAAGTAATTGAAATATACATGCAGAAGAACATGACATTTAATTTTTCCCTAAAGTGGGATGCACACATGATGGTCTTTAGGTTTATGGCTTTGGAACTCTTAGTATCTATATAGATTCTATAAAATAACAATTTGCTTGCATAATTTGGAGATAGATGGGTGATTGCATCACTAGAGTACCTAATTGAAATGCACAGTAATTGAACTAGAGGAAATTATTGATAAACCAAACATATAATAAAGAGAAAACTTGAAAACTTGAGTGCTAAAATGTTGAGACAAAAGCTATCGAGGATCAAACACCTATGCTAGAGTTACAACACAATGTGGAGTTGATTTTAGATATAAAAAAAGAAAAAGAAAACATGAAATAAATCATTCCCCTTTTGTTTTAATTATGGAGAGCTACATGTGAAAGAGGATGGAAAGCTCTAAACAAGGGAGGAGATCTCTAAATCTTGGTGGAGATTTCATTGCCATGCCCTTGTGATTACTATATTTTGTTGTCATTCCCTTAGTGGAGATTATTGGAGATCTAGGATTTCATTGTCGTGCCCTTGTGATCATTGTATTTCATTGCTGTGCATTTGTGATCTTTGCATTTCATTATCATGCCCTTGTGATCTTTGTGTCCTTACTTTGTGATTTCATTGTTGTGGAGTGCCCTTGTGACCTTTGTGCCCTTGCTCTATGATTTTCTTCAAGGCAAGAAGAGGTACACATGTAAATGTTCTTTTCTTTTCCTTCTAACATGTATCTCTTTATATTTTTCCTAGTAGGTGATTAGAGAAGATTCTTTTTATGTATATCTATGTGTACACACACACACATATGTGTGTTTGTCTATGTATGTATGTATTTATATAAAAAGAAGCTTCTATTTATCTATATGCATGTATATATACATACACACATGTATATGTGTGTCTATATATGCATGTATGTATACACACACACACACACACACACACACACACACACATAAATCTCTCTATTTATATATGGCCGGTCAGCTAAATAACTTAGTAATAAAGGATTGGGAATCCTTCTACATTAACTCCATGGTTAAATAAAATCATTTTTTTTTTCAATCTGGGAGCATAAGCTTGAGAAGGTGGCTGCAAAGTATATGCTTTTATTCCTCTTTAAGTCATTAAAACTACAATAGGACATAAATGCTAAAGGAAACTAAGCTATGAACTAAAATGAAATTTTCCTTAAATCTTAGAGGAATGTTGCAAATAGTAAACCTATTTATGCACCTATACTATAGGAATAGTTTAATGATTATGCTATCAATGGTTGTAGGAACAACAAAAGTCTACTTTGCAAAGAAAAAAACAAAGAAAGAAAATCTATTCTAACAAAGTAGTTCACTCACCAAGTTGCCTCCCTTGGATGAATGAATAGAAAAAAAATCTTGTCTGAAGGCAAAAACCTGAACTCTATATTCTATTTGTTCATAATAAGAGATTGCATTTGAAAACCAAATTTTACATTGCTGAATAGAACAATCTATTCTATCTTCCTTCCGATTAAAATAGGGAAAAATAAAAAATCTCTTTTCAAGGTTACAATAGAAATTATTTAAAGGAAAGCTTCAACAACTTCCTACTCCTATGATCACTCCATCAATGAGGATTAATTACATATCAAAAAATTTACAACAAAACAATATTAACTATATTTTAACTCCTTCAAGAATATAGCAGGTTGAGGAAGCTATCTTCATGCACTACCATAACAAAATTCACATCGTAATCTTCTCACACTATGATTCATCAATCATCTAGATGGCTTTGACTCAACATTGAAATATTTTCTTCATTATGCACAAAAAACACCTACAAAACATTAAATGCAACAAATTCTATATACACACATTCATTTCATCATCAATGTTAGAAAAGGTATAATGTTCAAATTATCAATATTGCAAATCCTATGGCTACAGGAAGGAACCTACCCAAATATAGCATGGATGAGGAAATATTTATCAACATTTAATATTCCTTCATTAAACCATAGAAAGCAATAGATTCAAGAAAACATAGCATATCTAAACAATCTATACCTCAATCTTCATGTCTTAACACATAGTAGTATATTCATAAAACATAAGTTCTTTTTCTTGTAAAACCATAGAGTCATAAAATGTTTCTTGCAAGATAATTGTTTAAAAACAAGATAAAAGTTTCTCAAAATAATGTCTTTTAAGAGGCTCATCATTCTCCTCAACTAAACTATTGCTAGCTCCTAGCAATCATGAAGTTCCTAAATCAAGCCCACACTCTCTAGCCACTAGGTGCCCTTTCTCTTGGCTCATCCTTCACATAATCAAAGTAACCATAATTTTTCTTGAGCCTCTTATAGCATCAAACTTTAGCAATCATGTCACAATCTTTTACATTTTCATTTACTGCTAATAGTGGCTGCAGGAGAATTGGGGGTTGATACCTTAATGGTAACCAATGTTTTCATTGATTTCTCCCCAAGTTGATATGCCAAGGAATCCTTATTATAATAGGAGTCAGATTTTTTGGAGAGTGAGGTTCTCTTATTTTTAGATCATGTGGCATTCTAAGCCATTGCTACCTTGAGGCAATGATTTCTATTTCAACACTCTAAGATAAGTTTTGTTCCCAGTCTATAAAAGCCTTTTCTCTGACTATACTCACCTTACCATGTCCTTTAGGATTGCCCAAAATAGAAATCCAATCTAGATATGTTCATCTAGAATGTTCAACTTCCAACCTCATGAACAAGGGTGTTGTCATCTAATTCTCCCTCTAGGGTGTAGCTTGATATTCTCTGCTTATTTAATTTTGTATCCATGGCATTGCTTCCCTTAACTACACGTCCCCTACATACAAGATTATGTTCCATTCAGTGTCATTAGGCACTACCACATTGTGAAGATATAATTCACATAGTAAATTTTTCAAGGCCATAAGAACATATCAAAATGCATCATAAAAATCATGTGGGGTTGAGATGGAGGGGTTAAGGCCTTCCACAATTCTAGTTAATTAATAATTGAAAATTGTTATTTAATAAATAGGACATATACTAATGATGGTGACCTACATTCCATTAACTTAGGAATCAATCCTATAATCTACTCAATTATTCTCTTTAGAACTTCATTCTTATCTAAACTTTGTTTCAACTGGCAGCTCTATTCATCTATAACATGCTTTAATTTTTCTTTCTCCAAGTTCTATTAAGCTCTTTCCCATAACAGTTGTTGAAACAAATTAATTCCTGTAGAGAAAGGTGTGGATAGATATAGGAGTGACAATGTCTCATGATTAAGAGGTCTATCCATTTAGGCACTAGATGATGAGTTTTATTGATACTCTGTAGTGTGGAGTACCCTCTTTTTCTTATGACAATAGTTGTTTCCCTTTTTTCTTCCTTACTAGATTTTGTGGCTGTTGCAGCTAATATGTCCAACCCTTCTTGATCTAGTTTTTCTAATACTTCTTTAAAAATTTTAGGTCTAAATTCTAGATAATCCTCTAAAGGGAGTTTTGCAAAGTTTTCACTAATGTCTTACATAGTAGTGCTTTCTTTAAATTCCTTAGGCATTTCAATCTGATCAAATTCCTTATCATTATTGATAAACACATAATCAATACTACACTTAGCTTTAGGTGGTAGATTCTGAGTTTTTCTCTTAGTTTCAGTTGCTTTAGTTTGCAACAGTTATTCCCTTGGAGAGGACTTCTTTTCACTTTCAAACACTCCAAAGGTAATAATGGGAAAAAAGGCCTTTGGAATGCTACTCTTAGAGAGTCTTGCACTTCACCTCATGGGTGGTGTTGAGAAGCATGGGGAACTCTTTCATTTCCTCATGCTTACAGATGCTTCTACCACAGGTGCTTCAGGTTTTTCTAAGTCTTCCTCCTCTTGAGGGTGCAAGGTTCATTAAGGTTACTCTCCTCATTTGGTTATTCTATCCTTTTTGCTTCAGGTTCCAAAATCTTACCTTTATCTTTCTTAGCAGAAGACCTATTCTTAATAGATGATGGGGTTTTAGGAGCACTAGCAACTTCTACCTCTTTGCTTTTCTTTTTGTCAACAATGGATGGTTCAACCTTGTAAATCCCTTTCTTAGTTGGTTTAAAACTAGTGCAAGAGGCTTTAGAAGCATTTTCAGCTCTAGGGACAACTTTACATAATCCTATGGATGTTCTTTCCATTCATCCTACACCCTGGCCTCTAAGGCCAACCAACCTAGGTTCTACCTCCTTTAACTACAAGAATTCCTCCCATGACCCAATTTCTTTCTTATTTAATTCTCTTTCTACAATTAATTTTATCAAACCATGGTGAGAGACCAATTGATCATGGTTTGACTATACTAAAGAAGCTTGCTTCTTAATAATGTTAAACAAGAAGTTGGGAAGGTTTACTAGTCTATAATCATGTTGTAGGTGAGCCAATATTTTGAAATGCAGGGCATGCAAGTATTTGTAACATCCCTCACATGTGAAATACTAGATGATAAACATAGAAGGTTGGATAAACTCCATTGGCAAGGATAGCCTTGAATTTCCTTATTTCTTGTCAATGTCTAATGGTGGGTCTTAGTGTATACTGAATTGTGCCCTAGCCATGTTCAAGTCAAGCTCTTTCTCCCAATTTTTTCCTTCTTGGGGCAACTCAGTGACCTCAGCTATCACCTCCTCTAAGAACTCAATTCTCAAAACTTTAACCACTGCAACACCATCCCTTGAGGTGGTTATAAATTGAAGAGCTACTTTTTCATTAAATCTGTTCAAACTAAGGCAATACTCCAACCACCCCTTCTCCTAAACATTTCACAGCTGGCTACATCTCCCAAAAGAACTCGATGATCAACAAGCTCATTCCTCTATATACCTCCACCCATGGTTGATTATAGCTGAATTATGGAAAAACTCTGATGTTCAAAGCTTATAGATCAAGGTTTACAACACTAGTTCTAATTTTTCAAAAAAAAAAAGGCATGCACTTGAGAAGTTAAATGCACCATATCTCATAATATCCTTTTTGCATCAAATTTCATGATTTTTGTGCATGTACAATTATATCACCTGAAAACATCATAAATCATCATTAAAATTTAAATAACTACTTTTAATGTCCTTATTTGCATAATGCCACAATTGTAGAAGGACAAGTCACCAACATGTGATTATTAAATATGCACTTATTTCCAGTCATCTCAATGCACTTTGAAAGTACATGCGATTTGAAATTTTTTTTTAAAAAAAATTTGTTTAAATATTTCCCTCCTCGCAACTAAATGAAGGTATGGGTCCCACCAGGCCAAGACAAACAAGAATGAACAAATATAAACAATACCAAATCATAACAAAGCATGAATAAAATAAAATGCATGCAAAGTTATGTGGGAGGTACCTAGTAATTGTTGTAGAAAAGATGTTCTAAAAAGATCATTAGAATTGATAGAGTGATGGGATGGAATGGTAAGATGGAAGAGAGAAAAGTTGAAGTGGAATAGATACAAAGAAAGTACTTCAAAAAAGGAAGTGTTTATTATGAATGTCTTGATCAGAGTCAAGAACTAGCAAGAGTTAGGGTACAAGACCTAGAATCACTAGCTATAGGAATGAAAATATCCTCATTGTGCTAGAATTGATGCAAGAACTTGTTTATGGTAAAGCTTGAGATGATGCCCATTGATAAGTAGTTTGAAGCAAATAGGATCAATGGTAGACAATTGAACTGCACCATTTGGAAATATGGCAATGATCTCATATGGTCCTAGCCAACATGTTTGGAACTTCTCTAGATTATGTTGGTATCTTGAGTCATAAAGGAGTTCCCAATCACCTATAACAAACATTTTCTATTTGATAAACTTATCATGCCACTATTTCCTTTGGTGTTGAATGAGCTTAGTATTGTCCAATGCAGATTTCCTCCATTCATCAAGACTATTTAAACTTAGGATTTTGTCTTGTTGGGCAATATTGAGTTCTATCCTGAGCTCCAAGGTATTCTTCAATGTTTTATATTCAAATTCAATAGGCATTACTATTGACTTACCATAAACAAGCTCAAAGGGAGTAAAATGAGTTGTGGACTTCCAGGTGGTTCTATAAGCCTAGAGAGCTTTAGAAAGATGTGTGGCCCAATCCTTCCTATAAAATGCTACAGTCTTGGTGAGAATAGATTTTGGCTCCCTATTAGTAACTTCTACTTGACCATTAGCCTAAGGATGATACGATGATGATATACCATGCCTGATAGTATACTCCTTCATTAGAGTATTTATCAAATTTGATGTATCATGAGTCCCTTGATTAGATGTCAATTGCCTAGGAATGCCAAACTATGTAAAGATGGATTCATACAAAAAAATTTCCACATTGATATCCCTTTGGTGTTTCATGGGTTTAGCTTTTGCCCATTTAGTGATGTAGTCAGTGCACACTAGAATGTAGGATTTTCCTTGTGAATTAGATTCAATGGGTCCTACAAAGTCAATCCCCCATTTTTTGAAGGGTGTGACAACTACTTGAGGCTATAGGGGCATTTCATCTGACTTAGTGGGTCTTCCCATTCATTGACACTTGTCACATTTCTTTGTATATCTAGCTGCATCCTTGTGTAAGCTTGGCCAATAATACCTAATTGTTAAGAATTTGAAGGCTATTCTTTTGGCTATAAAGTGACCTCCACAGGGCTCATCATGATAGGCCTTCAAGACATCATATGTTTCATCTTCTCTTGGACACCTACACATGACTTGATTAGGGTTGGTATAGAACATAAATCCAACAATCCATGAATAATTAAAGCTCTTCTCTACTAGTAGCTTTCTGGCTTGGGTAGAGAAGTATATTGGCATTTTTCCTATGGTGAGGTAGTTATGAATATCTACATACCATGGGGTTTGTCCAGTCAATAGAAAAACATTCTCATTTGGAAGACTATCATCAATGGCTATAGGATCATCAAGGATATGCAATTGAGAAAGAAAGTTGACTACCACATTGGCCTTATCAGATTTATCAACTATGGTGATGTTAAATTCTTGCATTAGCAATAAACATTGAGCCAATCTTCCTAGAATTGTAGGTTTATTCACCAAATATTTTATGGTAGAATGGTTAGTGTGAACAAATATCTCATATCTAGTAATGTAATGCCTAAAATTATTGAGGGCATAGATGACTTCAAGTAATTCCTTTTTAGTGACTGTGTAATTAAATTTTTCACCTTGCAAATTCTTACTAATGAAATAAATGGCATGTTCAATAGAGTCTACTTTCTATCCTAGCATAACACCAGTAGCATGGTCTGAGGCACTTGCATGAATGTAGAAAGGTAGGCCCCAATTGGGTTCTCTCAAAATAGGAGCTATGGTAAGAAATTCCTTAAGCTACAGGAAGGATACAACATAGTCAGAGTCCCAAATAAATTCATGATCCTTTTTTAGTAGGTTGTAGAGAGGTAATACTAAATAGGCAAACCTTCCCCATGGGCAGGTAAAATTTTTTTTTTCTTGATCTTTTGGGGCTATTTTAATTTGATTGTAACCACTAAAACCATCAACAAAAGAAAAATACTTTTTACCATCTAGGTTATCGAGGGCTTGGTCTATAAATGGCAATGGAAAATGGTCCTTCTTAGTGGCTAAATTGAGCTCCTTATAATCTACAAAAACTTTTCATTTTCCTCCCTTCTTGGGTAATATGACCAAGGGTGTGACCCATTGACTATTAAAGATGGGGAATATAAAACCAACACTTAATAGTTTCTGCAATTCATTCTTAACAATGTCTTTTAAGATAGGATTAACTCTTCTCTGAGGTTGTCTAATAGGTATGAAGTTAGGGCTAATATAAATTTTTTGAGTGTAGAGCATAGGATCTAATCCTTTCATGTCCATGTAGGCCCAAGAAAATGTGCTTTGATTCTCCTATAGTAACTGCAACATACCATCTTGTTGGGAGAGTAATAAGGAATTGTTTACATTTGGTTCCTTGCCTAGACCAATGTCCATCTTAATAACCTTACTTGCCATGAATAACTGAGCAATAGGAGAAGAATCAATCTCATGAGGTAATAATGAATGGAGAAACTATGAAGCTTCTGAATGATGTAGTGAATTCAAATATGGTACAATGGTTTCTAAGATACATTCAGCTTAAGGATGCATTGGAGATTGTGTTCCATATTCATTCAAAATAATGGATGAAATTATTTCATCTTCTTCTTGAGTAGCTATGAATGATTCTCTACCTATCATCATCAATTGATGGATGAAATTGGCTTCTAGATCATCATCACCCAAGTCTGGCTAGACTACTTGGTCATCTAGTAACAATAGTTGAGCAGGAGAGTATAAAATTAGGTTCTTGGTATGAATTCCATTGGATGTTGTCATCTTCCCAAATTGATAAGCTATATAAGCATCTATAGTGGCTAACCATGGTCTCCCTAAGATTAAAGGATATCCTCCCATATTATCCTTTGGGGAGAGAACAACAAAATCAACTAGATATTCCTAAGAATTTAGGGTGAGTATAACATATTCTATCATCCCATCTGGTTTAGTGTTAGAGCTATTAGCAAGTTGAAGGATGGTGGCCGTCTCTCTGAGGCCAACAATATGCAACTGGGGAAATACATCCTTTGTCATGACATTAATAGATGATCCTAGGTCAACTAAAGAATTTTTAACTTAGATACCATGAATAGTAACTGTAACTATAGGACTCCCAGGGTTAGAGTATTTGGGTACAACTAATTTCTCCAAAATTAAGTCAGACAACTATCCTAGGACATGAAAGGTTTTTAGATCTTTCCTCTTCCTTCCTACCTACTTACTACATGCTTCCTTAATAGCTTTAGTATAGGAAGGGGCTTCTTTAATAACATCCAGCAATGACATTTTTATTGTCATATTTTTCAGTTGATTAAGAAAATCAATGACTACATGGTTCTCCTTGGCTTGGCCTTGTTCTATCAACCTGTGGGGAATTGAATCATGTATATTCTTAGTTAGAGGATCCTCAACTTTAGTTATTATAGGTTTTTGGGGTGCAGGAAGAGTGTTTCCTAACCTCAAGTGAATATCATTCAATGAGATGGCATAGCTTTGCTATTGAGTCTACTATTTAGTATTGTTTAGATTTGGATTAGGTTGAACTAGTAGTTGGGTCTTATTGGAAGGAGTATTAGTGGCTATAGGAGGAGGCATTAGGGCTTGCTGCTGATTTTGTGGCAATAGGGTTAGTTTACTAGATTGGGTACTCCAACTCTAAGGTTGTTACCAACCCTACTGGGGTTGTTGCCAACCCTACTGAGGTTGTGGCCAACTATGATTTCTATTAAAACTAATATTTTGAATTTTTTTCCATTGATTATAATTATGATAAATTTGAAGAGGATCTTGTGGCATACCTCGTCTTTGAGCCCATGGCCTTCTTGAGGCAACATAGAGTACCTCTTCATTTTTATCAATTTCTTTGAACTTGGTTGGCATTTGTTGCGCCTCCATACTTGCAAAAAACTTACATCTAAAATACCTTTTCTTTTCTCTATAATGTGGACAATATTTAGTCAACATGACATCAACTTCATCTTTCTTTCTTTGGGCTTGTATGGTGTCTAGCTAAGTGGCTACATCGTTAATGATGTCTTGCTTGAAGTCTAATAGAAAATTAGATAACTCCATCTTGGATAATCTTAAACTACCATTGGACTTATGTGGTAGGTCTCTAAGTCCCTTACCTTTCTTCACAATAGCTCTGGAATAATTTTGGAATATACTCTATATTTCAATCTAAGTATTTTGAGTAATGTCCCCTCCTCCCATAAGTTCTAGAGCTCTAATGCTTCCTTCATTTACACCTCTTAGAAAAAGATGTTTCTTTGATTCCTCATTCAATTGATGCTACATATTACGCTGCAGATTAAACATGAACTGGGAAACATAATTTTCCAAGGTTTCATCATCCTATTGGGATAATTTTGAAAATGTCATCCCCTTTTAAATTTTAACCCTTGCAATATTCCTTATACTTTGTGAGAAATAGATTGCTCATTGTAGGCCAATCTAGTACAACATTGGCACCCAACCCCATGAACCATCTCAAAGCAACTTCTTTGAGGGTAGAAGGAAATAACTTCAATTTGTGGGCATTAGTTGTATAGTCATAACTTCTACATAGTTTATCAAACTCAAAGAGAAAGGTTTCAAGGTCTTCAATGATCAAGCCATAAAACTTGGTAAGTGTAGCATCAGGTATGTTTTTCAAATTTTGGTTACCTTGTTGAGGAGGGAATAGGAAAGGGAAACATTGGTTGAGGATGAGGTTGAGCCATTCATGGAGGAGGTACTATTAATGGTGCTTGATATATGACAGAAGCAAGTGGATTATCTTGGCATTTAGGTTCGACAAATAGGTCATTAGATGCAAGGATTCATCAGAGGATGAGGTATTCATTCTTGAGCACCAGCAAATGGATTCTACATCCTTCTACATTGACTCCATGATTAGATAGCATCATGTATTTTCCTACAAATAACATACTAACTTCATTTTATTTGTCAACCTAGGAGCATAAGCTTGAGAGGGTGGCTACAAAGTATATGCTTTGATTCCTCTTTAAGTCATTAGAACTACAATAGGACAAAAGTACCAAAGGAAACTAAGCTAGGAACTGAAATGATATTTTCCTTAAAGATTAGACTAATGCTACAAATAGTAAATCTATTTATGTACCTATGCTATAGGAATAGTTCAATGATTTTGTTATCAATGCCTGCAGGAACAACATAAGTCTACTTTGCAAAGAAGCAAACAAAGAAAGAAAATCTATTCCAACAAAGCAGTTCACTCACCAAGTGGGCCCCCTTAGATGAGTGAATAGAAAACAATCAAGTTTGAAGGTGGAAACTTAAACTCTATATTCTATTCATTCATAATAAGAGATTACATTTGAAAACAATATTTTACACTACTAAACAAAACAATCTATTCTATCTTCCTTCAGGTCAAAACCAGGAAAAATCTAAAATCTCTTTTCAAGATTATAGTGGAAATTATTTAAAGGAAAGCTTCAACAACTTTCTAGTCCTATGATCACTCCATCAATGAGGATCAATTACATATCATAAAGTTTGCAATATAAACACTATTAATTGTGTTTTAACTCCTCCAAGAATATAGTAGGTTAAGGAAGTTATCTTTGTGCACTGCCATAACAAAATTTGCACCATAATTTGCTCATGCAATGATTCATCAATCATCTAGTCATCTTTGACTCACTGCTAAAATGTTATTTTTAATATTTGCAGAAAACACCTACAAAACATTAAGCAAAACAACTTCTACATACATGCATTTATTTCATCATCAATGTTAGGAAAGGTATAATGTTCAAATTATCACTCTTGCAAATCCTACGGTTGCAGGAAGGAACCTACCCAAACATAGTATGGATGAGGAAATATTTATCAGCATGTAATATTCCTTCATTAAACCATAGATAGCCATAGATTCAATAAAACACAACATATCTGAATAATCTATACTTCAATCTTCATGTCTTAACATATAGATAGTATATTTATAAAACATAAATTATTTTGCTTAAACCATAGAGACATAAAATGTTTCTTGCAAGATAATTGTTTAAAAACAAGATAAAAGGTTCTCAAAATAATGGCCTTTTAGAGTCTCATCAATATACATACATACATAGACACACACATATAATATGTGTGTATGTGTGTGTACACACACACACACACACACATATATACATATGTATATATGTATATACATACATATATAGAGATCACAAGGGCACGATAATGAGATACAGAGATCACAAGGGCATGACAATGAAATGTAGAGATGCAAAGATACATACATAAATACATACATACATACATACATCTGCATATGCAATTTTATCACCTTGGAAAATTGTATTTGATCTTTACTCAATTGCCAAGAGACAATATAATCTGTAAGTAGATATTTTTGGATACTTAGTTTTGTATGAATATTTTCAATTGAATTCATCTAATGAGAGTGAGTCTACTCATGATGATAATGGCTCCGTATATTGGGTCTTTAGAGGAGAGTGACTTATAGAAGATTAGATATTTTTTCTAGCTCAAATGTTCCCAATTTTATGTTCACAACTGAAGTGTTCTCCCATGGTGTGAGCTAAAACCCTCATTATTGCATCCAAAATTAAGAAATAAAATATGATTATGTCCCCAATGGAGAATTGAAATACAATTCTTTTGGATTCCACTTAGCATTGTGTCGATAAATTCAAGAAATTATACTACCATGCAAATTAAATTACATTGATGCTAAAGCTTAGGCACTAACAACAATCGAAAGGTAAATTATCATCAAAGAATGTGGTGAAAAAAACAAGAGTACATATTTAGAATGAACATGTAGATATTGTCAAAAATGAAGAAACTTATAATCTCTTATGCATAATCAGAATTATGTCAAAGATGAACTCAAGAAATTGAGCAATTGTAATCCAAATCTGACCTTTCAATTACCACACTTTGTCCATCATTATCATTTCATAAATTTTCATAGAAGTTCTAGAGATTTATCCAAATAATAAATTATACTCATATAGAAAGCTCATACTGGGATTAAATAAAATAATTTATAGCCTAATTTTAAGAAAAATAATAGTCTTAAATGTATATGATAAAATAAAATAAAAAAGAGCACTAGTTGCAGTTGTATAATTCTAGTATTACTGATCATATTAAATAAAATGTTTAATAAAACAAATATGAAGTAACATAAATGGATCATTTGCTCGATCCTATTATGACTTAATGTGAATGCATCCAATCATTACCTGGATGATATCATGCACAAGATCTTTACTCAATCACCAAGAGATAACATAATCTATAAGTACAAGATTTTTGCATACTTAGTTTGGCATGAATAGTTTTGATTGAATGCAAGGATAATTTATTTTGTGAATTTAAGACATGAATGATTAATTTAATTTAGTACAAGTACTATGCAAGTGTGTATGTATGCATGTAAATTAGTTCACATAGTGAACTGATATACATACATGCACATATGAATACAATCATCATAATCAGTTATCCTTGAATCTAACCAAAGCTATTATATATGAACAAGAAATACATGTTTAGAAGGAAAAAAAAGAAAATTTACATATGTACCTCTTCTCCCCTTGAAGAAAATCATAGAGCAAGGGCACAAAGATCACAAGGGAATGCCAATAAAATACTAGATCTCCATTGATCTCCACCAATGTTTAGAGCTCTCCACCCTCATTCAAATATCTCCACCCTCTTTCATATACAACTCTTCACAATCAATAAAAACAAATGGGTGATTAATTTTGTGTTTTCTTTTCTTTTTGATTTATAATCCATAATCCACAATCCACAAGATCTCTCTATATATACATACATACATCCATAGACACACATATATGTGTGTAAGTATGTACACATATACATATACATATACATATACATATACATATATGTGTGTATATATATAAACATACATATATACACATATACATGATGTATATATATACATATACATACATATATACATACATACATGAAAACAACAATGCACTTTCTAAGAGTTTACAATTGTTCAAAAAAATTAATGTTTTACAAAAAAATGCACCTAAAAAACTATTATCTCAAAAGCAAGAACATGGTGTTGAAACAGTACAGAAAATGCTTGACATGAGAGGTTCGCAAGTGAGGGTGTTAACCAATCTTAAAAATTTGAATCCTGAAATAAAATCTTTCGATGTTCAAACACCTATGCTAGAGTTACAACACAATGTGAAATTGGTTTTAAATATGGCAGAGGAAGATATTAAGAAGTTTGATAATCAAAATTTAAGGCACAAAAGTGAAGGAGAAGGAACATCTTTAGAAAGAGACTACAGGACAGATACAATAGCTAGACAACATAGAGGATATTATGGGAGCCATTGGATAGAAGCCATGAAAGTGTTGTGGTAGGTACTATGACATTGGAATCACTTGCAATTATATTTGAGAATTTATAGTCCAAATATTGGGAGCACTACAAGTTACACAATTTATCATGTATTGCATTTGCATTTGCTTATAAGAGTGTTTCAAGTATTCGTACATTTTCCCAATGATCACAAGTATCAAATTCTTATATGAGTGTTTCAAGGTTGGGAACCACTTCAACATCCTTTACATGGTTTAGAGGTAATGTCATTGTGGTAGAGGCTTCTACAAGGGAATGAGCCTTGTGGTTATGACATTTACATAGAAGAAGAACTTGCTTCTTCAACTCCTTACACTCAACTCTTCATTGAAGTTATTTTTAAATTCTTTGCATATGCAATTTCATCACCTTGGAAAATTGTATTTGATCCTACTAGCTAGGAACAACTAATTGTTCATTTTATGGTACCTAATCTGATGACAATTGTATAGGAATTTGTCATTAACCCAACTAATCAACAACTAGACCCATTTAAATGGGTTATGGCTAGTTTCTTTCTAAAATATTTTCTATAATATGTTTTTCTAAAATTTCTTGTGAAATCTATCCATTTTTTTTTGGTATGCATTATTTTTGTGTAGGATCTTGAGGTAAGTCACTTAGCATGGTTTGAGTGAGTTTTATATTGTTTTTTTAATTTGGATTCTGAAATAAGTATGCAACAAGATAAATTTTTCTATTGTGCTAAGATGTAATAAGCACCTTAAGAAAGATCTCTAATATATAAATGTTTAGAAGGAAATATAAAGAGATATGTATTTAGAAGGAAAAGAAATGAACATTTATATAGCCCTTGACGACAATCACAAAGCAAGGACACGATAACAAAATCATAGAGCAAGGGCACAAAAATGATATCATAGAGCAAGGGTATGATAATGAAATGCATATATCATAAGGGAAGGACAAAAAAATCATAGAGCAAGGGCATGAAAATGAAATTTAGAGATCACAATAATGAAATCAGAGAGCAAGGACATGAAAATAAAATGTATAGATCACAACAACAAAATGCACCAATCAAAAGGGTGCAACATTTTTCAGAGCTCTTTACCCTCATCCAGAGCTCTCCACCCTCTTTTGTGTGTAGGTCTCTAAAATCAAAACAAATAGAGAGTGATTTATGTCATATTTTTTTTGTTTATACTCACATGGGTGTTGTAGTTACAATGCCAATTTTGGTATTGCAACAATGTCAAGGACAATTGAAAAAGAACCATGACAATCACCACAAATTGCATCGTCATCACAAATTACTATTGTAAGTTGACCCCAAATGTTGTAGTGTGTAATGTTGAATTTTGTAACACTCTTGCTAAGTGTATCTCTCCCCTTTGACATCAACTAAAAGGTATTCCTAGTACCTTTACAATGAACATAACTTTATATGCTACAATTCATCTTTCTTTAGATGTCTTTTTTGTAATACACTAGGTGATATTTTATTGATTGTAATTCTATAGGCCTGAGAGATATAATAGTTATTAGCTTCTCCCAAAATTTACTTCTCCATACTCCTCGCTTGATAAATGTTTATTTTAATACTATTATCTCATAGTATAAAAGCCACAAGATTATGTTGGAAATATGATTGAAAAGATCATTGTTGAAGGTCAAAGAGGGAAATTGGTTGATAAAGAATGTTTTTAATCATTTTTTTATCATTGATGTCAAACCTACAATTTTTAGGAATGAGAATTTATTATAAGATCCAAGTATTAACACTTAGTTGATTAATGAAGAGGATTTGATCAACAAGATGTAACAAAAGTACCTAAGGGAAATGTTGAGTTATGATATTGTAATGAAGTGCAAGGATCAGCTAAGAAAATGGTTAAATGATGTATTGATAACATACTTGAAGATACAGAGGTTGGTCACACTTAGAAACATTGAAGGAATAAGTTGTAACAAGGTTAACAACAAAGGTTAAACTAAGTTCATTACTAGGTGCCAAGCAAGCTAGTTGAAGCTGAGTAAATTCTTAGTTGGAGTCAAGCAAATGCAAAATCTAGTGTGTGCCAAGTGAAGTTCAAGTGCTACACAAAGTAATAGGTGCTAAGCATCAGCAAATCCTAGTTGGTGTTGAGTGAACCTTAGGCACCGAGCATTAGTAAAAACATAGTTCATGCTAAGTAACATAGTATGTGTCAAGCATCAATATTTCAATAGTGCCGAGCTGCTACATTATTGGAAATGACAAAGATTTTCCAAATCTAATCTAATAAAGAGGTTACCTTGAATTTTTTGAACCAGTTGGAGGATAAGGATGATGAGCTAGTGTCACAAAATTTTATGTAATTTTTTTTTTAGCCAATTCAAGTGGATTCTTCATGATGTTTCTAGAATAAACATAATATGGGTTAGATTCAATGTATCCTACCTAATCCATACAAATTGAAATTAAAGGAGGGAAGAATTGAGTAGGAAAGGAACTCCAAAATTTCTATTTAAGCAGTCATAGACCAAGAAGCAAGAGCTGCTAGAGTTCCAAATTGTGAAGTGGTTAGAAGGGTGTCAAGGAGAAGGCATCTAGGAGAAGGAAGAACATAACACAAAGTCTCTACTTCTACAATTGGTTAAGAGGAGAGGATTGCACTGGTACATTGAGCATGGAGACTCAAGGAGACTAAGTTTGAAAGGAGGGCAAGCTATCAAGAGTTGCAGAGATTGAATGCAAGGCAATGTTATGAGCTAAATGGTGATCTAAGATCTGCAAGTTGAGTTGTATGCTATAATCAAGTTAAAACCCCTAATTATTACTCTTTATCAATTGTATCAGTTAGGATAAAAGAAAATCCTATGAACTTAGGTTGGTTTAATAGCCATTTGTAAATCCTTTAATAGGGTGACATTCCAAGTGAATGTTCTAAAGTCTTTTAACCAAGCCCACTTTTAATGGGGTGGTTAAATCCTTTAACCAGGTCACATTTAATAGTGTGTTGTAAGCCTTTAATAGGGTAGGCCTTTCATAGGGCATCAATTTAGAAGAGTGAGAATTGAGTAGCATGTTATTGGTGGATTTTCTCAAATTGTGTTTCCACATAAATCACTATGTTATGTGTTGATCTTTACATGTGTTATACTTGCATGATTGATTTATAGTAACTTGCTAAATAGGAAAGTTAAAGCTTGGATGATGAATGGTTGAATGGGCTCGCTAATCTTAGTTAAAAGTTTGAATTGGACATGTTGGACCTTGAATAAATGATTCACCCCCCCTCTCAATTATTCTAAAGCATTTCTAACAATTGGTATCAGAGCTTTCTACTAATTTAGTTTCAAGGTACTAGAAGCAGGAAGATCAAGATATCCAAGAGAAAGTTCCCAAGCTCAACAAAGAAAACTTCATCGCATGGAAAAGTTTGATGAAATTACATCTTGGATAAATAGGTGATCATGCAAAAAATTCAATTGGAATAAAACATGTAGACCTAGCTAGACCTCTTACTTCAGATGATTTGAACAAAAGAAAGGAGTATAATCAGACAATGCTAGAGATAGCCTCTGCACTTAGTTATGTTGAATTTGATGACATCAAAGAATGTGAAATTTCATTAAAGATGTAGAAAGCCATAATATATATCTATCGAGGAGATCAAAATCTTCAAAGAGCAAAGAGAGAAAGCCTCAAAGGAAAGTTTGATGACATGAAAATGGAGGAAGGAGAAAATGTTGCTCAATATGAATCCAAAATGAAAGAAGTGGTAAGTGAAATAAGGAGTCTAGGTGGTCAATTGGAAGAAGATACTATCAACAACAAATAATTGAGAACTCTACTCCCTATCTATGCCATTAGAGTTTTAGTGATTCAAGTGCTAAGGTGTGTACAAGGAAACACACTAACCTTTGAAGGAATTGTAGGAAGACTTACTGCATTTGAATTGTCCAACTTTGACAACTAAAGACTTGAGAACCTTGAATCTACTTTCAAGGCCAAGCTAACATTGAAAGACACTGAGGAGGTGACATCAAGAAAGAAGAGAAGAAAAGGAAAGCATGCATCCATTGATAACAACACATATGAAGAAAATGTGGAACAATTGGAAGCATTATTAGCCAAGAGATTCTGTAGAGGTAAAGGTAAATTCAAAGGTAAGCTCCCTATCATTTATTTTAATTTTAGTGAAGTAGGTCACATTGTTTCAAGGTGTACATAGAAGAAGAACTATAAAGAATTAAACAAGTATCAGAACAAGAGAGAAGATGATAGCAGAGATTACAAGGACAAAGGAAAAAGATGTTACATTGTTGAAGAAGATTCTGATGAGAATGATGATGAAGTAGTCTATGTAGCTATGAAGGATGAATTAGATGAAGATGTAGCCACAACATTGGTGACTTATGTGAATAAGAATGATAAGTGGATCATAGACAGTGGTTGCTCACATCACATGACAGGAGGCAAAAGTAAGTTCATTACCTTCACTCATTATGATGGAAATAGTGTTAGATTTGGTAATGATGCTCCATGTCAAATCAAAGGAAAAGGTTCCATTAAAATTATAGAAAAAAATTCATGCGATAATGCATACTATGTTGAAGGATTGAACTATAACCTGTTGAGTGTGGCACAGTTAGGCAGTGTAGAATGCAAAGTAGAATTTGGAAACAAAATTGCCAAGATCTATGACACTAATGGAAATATGACAAGAAAAGGTGAACAAAAAAGGAGTAATTTGTTCTACCTAGATATGGAAGATGCAACTTGTCTTGTTATTAGACTTGATGATGTGTGGTTATGGCACAAAAGGTTCTGTCATGTCAACTTTGATAATCTGGTTAGCATTAGCAAGAAAAAGAAAGTCAGAGGTTTGCCTAAACTGAAGAAGCCTAAAAATACAATGTGCAAACAATGTCAACTAGGGAAAATGACTAAGTCTAGTTTCAAAAGAAAAACATATACTTCCAAAGAAGTGCTAGTGTTAGTCCATACAGACTTATGTGGTCCAATAGAAGTACAAAGTTACCTAGGAGATAGATACATAATGCTATTTGTAGATGACTATTCTAGGATGATGGCTACCATGTTCTTGAAGAAAAAATATGATGCATTTTAAATGTTTAAGTGGTATTTGGCGAGAGTTGAGAAGGAAATAGGTAAGAGTCTAAAATGCCTAAGATCAGATAGAGGAGGAGAGTTTACATCAAAGGAATTTGAGATATTTTGCAATGACAAGGGTATCAAAAGGAAAACATCAACACCAAGAACTCCACCTCAAAATGGTATTGCTTAAAGAAGGAATGGATTAGTAATTGACTATGAAAGAACCTTGATGATGGAAAAGAATGTTCCTCTAAAGTATTGGAGAGAAGTTATAAGTACTATTATCTACACCTTGAATAGAGTCCAAGTCAATAAAGGTAGAAATGCAACACCTTTTGAACTATGGTATGGTCACTCACCTAATGAAAAACATTTTAAAGTCTTTGGTTGTAAATGCTATATTCTTAAAGATACTATAAATGGCAAGTTGGATGCAAAAAGTGATGAAGGCATATTCCTTGGATACTCCACTAGAAGCAAAGCATATAAGTGTTTAAATACTAACACTAACAAGATTGTGAAGAGTGCAAATGTAAATTTTAATGAGCATGTAGAAGTCCAGGTTGATGAGTCCAAGCAATCAGAGGATTATAGATCCTTTGTATACTTCTATGAAGAAATGACTGTTGAAGATAATACTACTAATCAAGTTGGAAATCAACTAGAAATATCAGTATTAGCCAAGTCATAGCTAGTGAATGTCAGTCTACATTTAGAAGCTGAGTTACATGATGAAGAAAATGCACATTCTAACTCTAAAATTAGTGCACATGAAAGAAATGATGAAGTACAAGATGAAGAAGAGAAAAATGATTCTGAAGCTAAGGGTTCAAACATGGAAAGAAGGACATAACCAAGGTTAGCCAAGTATGTGAGAAGACATCACCTTGCAGATCAAATCATTTGAGACAAGGATGCTAGACCAATGACAAGGAATAGACTGAGGAATGAATCATGTCTATTGAGCAAGGTTGAGCCCAAAATAGTGAAAGATGCACTATAAGATGATGATTGGTTTAAAGCTATGGAAGAAGAGATAGATTGGATTGAGAAGAATAAAACTTGGACCCTAGTTCCTAGACCAGTTGATAAGAATGTAATTGGTACCAAATGGGTGTTTAGGAACAAACTTGATGAGAATGGTGATATAACAAGAAACAAAGCTAGACTAGTTTGCAAAGGCTATGCATAAGAAAAATGACTGGATTATGGGGAAACATTTGCCCCTATTGCAAGAATGGAAGGAGTAAGAACATTACTTGCATATGCTGCTTACAAAGGTTTCAAAGTCTACCAAATGTATGTGAAGTTTTCCTTTCTGAATGGAATACTAGAAGAGGAAGTCTATATAGAATAACCTGAGGGATTTATTGATAACAACAAGAAGGATATGGTTTACAAACTACACAAGGCACTTTATGGTTTGAAGCAAGCACCTAGAGCATGGTATGAAAGGTTGCAAAAATATCTTGTGAAGATTGGATTTGAGAGAATAGATGACAACAACAACTTTTACATCAAAGCTAAAAAAGGTAAAGATATTTTGATATCTAAAATCTTTTTTGATGACATAATATTTGGAGGGAAAGATGCTCTATGTAAAGATTTTGCTAATCAGATGAAGCATGAGTTTGAGATGTCAATGTTTGGAGAAATCATTTTTTTTGTTGGATTGCAAGTACATCAATTGAAGTATGGCATATCTATGACCCAATCAAAATACATCAAAGAGATACTCAAAACATTTGGATTGGAAGACTCAAAACTAGTTAGCACACCAATGGCAACAAGACATAAGTTATCCAAGAATAATGAGTCAACTGAAGTGAATTAGACAATGTATAGATTAATGATTGGAAAGCTACAATATGTTGTACATAGTAGACCAAACATTGCATTAGCTATTGGAATACTGGCAAGATTTTCTAAAAATCCAAGAGAAAATCACTTGATGGTAGTACAAATAATATTGAGGTACCTAAAAGGAATTGATGATTTTGGTTTGTACTACAAGAGAAGTGAAAAGTTTGAGCTAAGAGCCTACACTAATGTAGATTGCGGAGGTAACATTTATGAAAGAAAAAGTACCAGTGGAGGAGCACTTTTCTTGGGGAAAAATTGATTACATGGACTAACAAAAAGCAAAGTTGTACCTCATAGTCTACTGCAGAAGCTAAATATGTTGTAGCTGCTATAAATTGCACCAATATTGTATGGATCAAACATTTGTTGTAAGGTATAAAGGAAGAGGTAAATGAGCCTATGATACTTTATTGTGATAATACAAGTGCTATAACATATCAAAGAACCCTATAATGCATGCTAAAACCAAGCACATTGCAATCAAGTATCACTATGTAAGAGAATTGGTGGAAGAAAAACAAGTGAAGATGGAATATGTTAGCTCAAAAGAATAGATTGCTGAAATCTTCACAAAAGCATTACCTAAAGATTCTTTTGAGTATCTTAGAGGTAAGTTAGGGGTAATACCCCTAGCCAAGGCTACTTAAGAAAAGGTGAGATTGCCCTGCATCAAATGAGCTGATTGTTGAGATATTACATATTGATGCAGAGGATCTTTACTTTAGGATCATGGCCAAAGTAATTGAAGTGATGAAGTTAAAAATTAGTCACAAGCAAGGTGACAAAGGGAGAAATTGAATGAACTTACAAATGCTACACTTGCATAATGAGATGCTAAAATAATATCTCTTTGGCATTGTTGTCAAAGAGGGAGAAATGTCAAGAAACTGATCAACAACTATTGAGAAGATAAAGAATGAAGAAAGAGGGAGAAAATAAAGAAACTAATCTAATGAAGATTAAGGCAGAAATAGATAGAAAATATCAGCGATTGAGGGAGAAGATGAAGAAGCTGATCAAAATAGAGAATGGTAGAAGATGAGCAATGTATATAGAAGGAGAGAAGAAAAAAAAGGATACAATAGCTAAGAGGGAGAAGTAGGTAAATCGAGAAAAGGAGATGAGAAAATTGATGGTAACACAATTACTTATTGGCATTTCACTTACTATTCTAACCAAGTCAGCATGTTGATAATGTGGTTGTTGTATAGTTTAGTCTAATGATTGATCAATTTGGTTTACCATCAATGCCAAAGAGGGAGATTGTTGGAAATTTGATTGAAAAGATCATTGTTGAAGGTCAAAGAGGGAGATTGGTTGATAAAGAATGTTTTCAATCATTTTTTTGTCATTGATGTCAAACCTACAATTTGTAGGAATGAGATTTTCTTATAAGATTCAAGTACTATCACTTAGTTGATTAATGAAGAGGATTTGATCAACAAGATGTAACAAGAGTACCTAAGGGAAAGGTTGAGTTATGATATTGTAATGAAGTGCAAGGATCAGCTAAGACAATGGTTAAATGATGTATTGATAACATACTTGAACATATAGAGGTTGGTCACACTTAGAAACATTGGAGGAATAAGTTGTAACAAGGTTGACGACAAAGCTTAAACTAAGTTCATTAGTGGGTGCCAAGCAAGTTAGTTGAAGTCGAGAAAATGCAAATAGTGTGTGCCAAGTGAAGTTGAAGTTCCAAAAAAGTAATAGGTGTTGAGCATCAAAAAATCCTAGTTGGTGCCAAGTGAACTTTAGGTGTCAAGCATCAATAAAAACACAATTGATGCCCAGTAAAATAGTATGTTTCAAGCATTAGTATTTCAATAGTGCCGAGCTACTGCATTATTGGAAATGACAAAGATTCACCAAATCTGAGCTGACAAAGAGGTTACCTTGAATTTTGTGAACTAGTTGGAGGATAAGGATGATGAGCTGGTGGCACAAAATTTTATGTAAATCATTTTTGAGTGAATTCAAGTGGATTCTTCATGATGTTTCTAGAAGAAACATAATATGGGTTAGATTCAATGTATCCTACTTGATCCGTACGAATTGAAATTAAAGGAGGGAAGAATCAAGCGAGAAAGGAACTCAAAGATTTCTATTTAAGAAGTCATAGAACAAGAAGAAATATCTGTTGGAGTGCCAAATTGTGAAGTGGTTAGAAGGGTGTCAAGGAGAAGACATCTAGGAGAAGGAAGAATAGAGCATAGAGTCTCTACTTCTACAAGTGGTCAAGAGGAGAGGATTGTATTGGTACATTGAGCATGGAGACTTAAGGAGACTAAGATTGAAAGGAGGGTAAGCTGTCAAGAGTTGTAGAGATTGAATGACAGGCAATGTTATGAGTTGAATGGTGATCTGAGATCTACTAGTTGAGTTGTATGTTGTAATCAGGTCAAAACCTGTAATTGTTACTCTCTAGCAATTGTATCATTTAGGAAAGAAGAAAATCCTATGGACTTAGGTTGGTTTAATAGCCATTTGTAAATCTTTTAACATGGTGGCATTCCAAGTGAATGTTCTAAAGTCTTTTAACTAGGCCCACTTTTAATAGGGTGGTAAAATCCTTTAACCAGGTCACATATAATAGTGTGTTGTAAGCCTTTAATAGGGTAGGCCTTTCATAGGCCATCATTTTAGAAGAGTGAGAATGGAGTAGCATGTTACTAGTGGTTTTTCCCAAATTGGGTTTCCACATAAATCACTGTGTTATGTGTTGATCTTTTCATGTGTTATGCTTGCATGATTGATCTACAGTAACTTACTGAATAGGAAAGTTAAAGCTTGGATGAATGAATGGTTGAATGGGCTCACTACTCTTAGTAAAAAGTTTGAATTGGATATGTTGGATCTTGAACAACTAATTCATCCCCCCTCTCAATTATTCTAAAGCATTTCTAATAGATTATACTCTACCTTGACACCCTTCAATGTCCACTTCACCCAAAGAATCTATTTACAACATGACTCTTCTACTATCTACTCTAACTCTTTTCATTAAGATGTCATTTGCATAAACTCTCTACACATTTTACCACACCATATCAAAAAATAATATTTTTCAAGTATTAAGTATCAAGCTCTAGGGGCTTTATTTATCCCACAAAGTGCTCTAGTCTTCAACTTGCAGACATAATTCTAAAATTTTTAACTATAGAAACACTTCTAGTTCTTCAATGTAAATTTATTTCTCTAAATTTCCATTTCAAAATACATGTTTGATAAACATTTGATAGAATTTCTAATTATTAAAATTTAAAAATGCCAAAAATATTTTTTATGGCCTCTGATCTCACAACATGAGAATTTAGTTATCTTCAAATGTGATTCCTTCAACTTGACCATAACCTTTATAGACTAAATTTTCATTTTTTATTGATTTTCCTTTATCCACTCATCTTTTTTCTAAATCTACCCACTTGTTACCAATTACAATATTTTCCTTTTTTCATGGAATAAGTTTCCATGCCTCATTTATCTTAATTTGGTTCATATATTTTTCCATGTGAGCAATACAATTATCATTTTGTTTAGTTTGTACAATGTTATTAGGCTCTATTTTAAATACAATGGATAAATTTACATGGTATTGATGTAATTACTAATATTATTCTATTATATATCAGACAGATGGTGGGTGAATCATCATGAACCAAAATGTTAGTACTCATTAGCTTTTGAAACCATTAAATTAGATTAGTAGAAGTGAAGAAATAAGACATAACATGCCTCACATAGGAATATCAATATTTCTCTATGGTAAATTCAAGGAGGAGAAAAACATAGTGATGATCAATTAACAATATATGAAACAAGTATTACAAAAGGTTCACTACTAGACTTAAAGACAAAGCTCCCTATCTTAGGGTTAGATGTATAATAGAATTAGTACAAGTAAAAGATCACTACTTAAACAAAAGATACAATTATATTATAATGAAATAAATGATATGAACTATTGTAGAAGAAGCACAATTAGATTATAATAAAATGCATGATCTATGACCTATTGCAAAAGATCAGTTAATGTTTCTAGTGCAATCCTCTTTATAACCCTACTCTTTTGTTAAATATAGAATCAACATACTCCATTAGCTAATTAGTAATTAATTTTGAATATTATAGGACTTTATATTATCTCTCTCAATTTTGCATGTGATTTATTCTACCTCATATATCCTCCATAATATTTTAAATATTGTTTAGGTAAGATAAAAAAGGACTCGATCAATAAAACATAAAATATAACATATGTTAACCTTAGTAAAATGCAAAATTATAAAAAATAGCTAATAGACCAATAAATAATTCTTTTTACTTCATCAAACTCTTTGTATTCAAAACATTAGTTTTGGTTAGTCATATAAAAGATTTCACACATGTCAATTAATTGCATCATCGCACATATATGAATGAAAAAAGTTGAGATGAACGCATCACCATTTTCCTTCTTAGAGTTAAAATTAGTACCATTTCTTCTTCTTATTTGTAGTCCTTGTGAATGTGTCCAAGATTATTATAATTATAACAAACAAATTTGGAATTTTTAGGAGATTTTTATTTCCCTATATTTTTATTTACATTCTTCTTTCATTTTTTTTGAAGTCTTCCATGAAAAACTAGGTCCTCCTTGGTAATGATGGATACATTTCCCCTAGTCTCTTTATAAAGAAAGGAACTTGCCACATATTCAATCATCAAATTAAAGTAACAATATTGAAGGCCTTAATAAGAGAGTCTCATAAATTATACAAAGAATAAATAAATATTTGGAATTTATCTTCATCATCTATCTTGACACTAATTAATGCAAATTGAGCCACCAAAATATTGAATCCTCCAAGGTGATCTATAACTTTTTTACCCTCCTCCATTCTCAAGTAATAAAGTTTCTTCCTCAAGAAAACATTTCACTAAATATCTGGTAGTGAGCCAATTGGATCAATTGCAAGATAAAACAATAAGAAAACTATCCAAATGAATATAAAACAAATAAACTGAAAATATATATTTGGACTATGCAAGATTTCAATAACCCAAGGATGATCTTGTATTACTTAAACCATTTGGTCACATGATCAATATTTACTAGGATATATAAATTCCATTTTATGGTGGATCAATGGATCCAACCAAATCTAGATCCCACTTATCAATATATGTGACTAAAACTTGTGGGTATAGTCGCATCTAATCAAAAATTATAGGCTAACCCATTCTTTGGAATCTGTCACATTTTCTAGTGTAGTGGATTTCATATTTGTATAGATTAGGCTAATAATAGCTTGTGTTTGGGACTTTTATAACTTCTATTTTAGTTGCAAGGTCTAGTGTAAAATAGATAGTCTTCTATCCAAGAAAAGTTAAAATGATTTTCAAATAGAAACTTATTTTCTTTGGGTGAAAAGTAGGGAAGAATCTTGTTTACAACAATATAGTTTTCACTATATGTATACTAAGGTGTCCTAAAAGATATAGAAAATAAAATTTAGTCAAGGAAAAATTCATCAATAACTTTTGAGTTAATATATGTTTGAGGCCTAGATAAGAAATATGCTACTACCTTAGCTTTTCCTAGCTTATCTATTATTGTTGTGTCAAATCATTACTTGATTAATAGTCATATTTTTGATCTTCTTGTGATTGTAAGCTTGTTTATTAGGTACTTAATTTTTACATGATCTATAACAACAAAGATTTAATATCCAATAATGTAATGGTGGAACTTTTTTAACACATAGATTACTATTGTGATTTGTTTTCTGGATTTGATTGTGTGAACAATTTTTACATCAACATTTTGGATCACACTCCTTGATCCATCATCAGGATGCATGCAAGAGAAAAAAAGGAGCAAGGAAACATTGATGTAAAAGATTGTTCACACAATCAAATCTAGAAAACAAATCACAACACTAATGGATTGTGGAAATCTGATAGCTCACATAGATGACTACCAATAGTTTCTTTACTAGGACAATTTAATTCAACTAAGGTCCTTCCAAATTTATTATGATGAAATAAATGATATTTTCAACTTCTTTAACCTTATGGCCTAACACTTCCCCTATAGGATAGTTGAATACATATGTATGGATATAAAAAGGAAATGATTAGCTAGGTCTCCTATGTATAGGTGTTTGAGTAAGGAAAATTTTCTTTAGCAAGAAATCTTCAACATGAGATTTTATCTTGTTGAATTTTTCATACTTTGTTAGAAGGTTGTACAATGGCCTTTCCATCTTACTAAAATCTTATTTTAATCTTCTATAATATCTAGCATTTTCTAGGAAGATTCTAGTGTCCTTTTTCTTTGTAGGAATACAAAGACTAAGGTTTGCTTCAATCTTAGTAGGATTTGATGGTATTCCAAATTTTGTTTCTCAAGATTGAACTATTTTTCATCTTTAGATTCTAAGATTGAGCATGTCTACATAATGATTTTTTTTTCTATTTTAGAAGCATATCATCACCTTGGCGTCGAAGATCCAAAACATCAAAATATCTGACAAGCAATAATCAAAGGGTTTCAATATTCTAATTTTGTACCAACAAAGATCATAGGGTTTTGATATCATGACTTCATAGCACAAAAATTCATATCCTTCCAATTTCATGATTTGATAGTTAATGAGTTCACATCAGCCTGATTTTTCCATTTCTTGAGCAATGAAGTATTGTTATCTCAATTTTTTATTTTTTGCAGAAGGGAGATCATTTCTAGATCACATATGCAAAAGTCAATGACAAAGGTACAAATGCATTTCATATTTTCACAATAGGGAAAGTACACAAATTATTAAATACATTTTTTGTTCTTAAAATCACACTAAATCAGATGTGATAGTAAATTTATGATGACACATGCAGAATGATCAAGAAGGGATGTTCAAAATTAATGCATTAAATTTTTCTATTGTTAAAAGGACAATATGAGGTTCTCTTTCATGAACATTCATAAAGATCTATATTTGTGTTTTGTTTGCAGGGTTAGAGACACACAACCATGGGATTATTAGTGCAAGATTATAATATAGAGGGCAATCCAAAGCCTATTATGCAACCAGACATGAGTCTAGAGAAGGAGGATCAATTGGATATTCTTAATAGTATATATGGTTCTTGTTGGGAACTATAGACCAATTACATAATCTTTTCCAGTGATTGTCATGACTTAGAGCTCGAGGAAGATAAGGACAAGGTTCAATAGATTCTTGTAGAGTTTCAAAATCTTCAAGGGCATAGACATTTTGATGAAATTCTAGATATGATAAGATAACTATAATTCTCTTGATTTTTATATTTTTATTATTATTAATTTTGATGAATGGTTAAAATTAGTTATTAGTTAGTTTCTCAAAGGTCTGAATCTTCTTCCTTCCTTTCATTTTCTATAAGAAAAGGTACCAGGACCTTAGGATAGATATAGTGATAGATAGAAAAAAGATATAGATGAAAAAAGTAAACAAAATACATGTATGCAGTATAGGATAGGTATTACAACCATTCACAATCCAATTGTACCTTTCTTTTTTAATTAATAAAGATTCACCATTTCTACTCCAAAGTCTAGGAATTGATCATCAATATTGGTATCTATAAATTGTCCTCTTGGGTTAACATTGTTGTTGATAGATTAGAATTGGTGCAAACCCTAGAATAAGAAAAATCCATATGCTTATATATATTTTGTTTAATTGGCCTTCATTATTTGAAGTTAAATTCAATTACATAGGGTTTCTATACTCCAAGCTTTTTATCCAATGATTGATAGTATCACACCCATCTCCATGCAATTTGATTTTCATAGTTGATATTGAAATTGACTCTATTCTCCCAACAAAAAAGGATTGGTCTTCTTTTATTTTTGAAGATAACTACAATTTTTTGGAAGGTGATATTCATTATCATATCTTTTTATGTACATCATACCATATACTTTATTTTGTTACATTTCATACTTAAAATTTCTACTACACTCTGAACCATTCAAATATCTGATTTCTCCTTGAGATGATACTTTCCAACTCAAGAATATCAGTCATAAAATATGTAATACTAAGCCTCAAACTATTTTAGGGGTTGAGATAAAGGTACACCCACCTAGGTTCACAAATCCTAAAGTGTGGAGATTTAATAATTAAGTTTCAATTTTAGATGTTGACCAAGATTGTGTTGTGATTTCAAAAACATCAAGTGGGCAAGACTTGTAGGAATTCAACAATTTTTTTTTTAGAACCAACAAATTGGTGACTCTAGTGGGGAGAGTTTTTCATAATTCAAATTAAGAGTTACCCAAGAATTTTAATTTTATAGACTAGAAAATAAAGTTTTGCACTTTTCTAGAGGGAAGGAACCTAGAAGATCTAGTGAATATTCCTCTAAAAAGAGGTGGTGACTCTACTCATAATTTATGGATATGTGTTCATGAATGATCAACTATTTGTAGTTGACAAGAAGAAAATTAATAAACATTTATCCCTAAAATTTATGTGGTGAAGAAGGTTGGTAAATTTTGAGAAAGAATATCTTGAATACACTTTGAAGAAGAGTTCAACATAAAGGGTAAATAATCTATTGATATGTCATTCCCTAGATACAAGAAGTTTGCTAACAGATAAAGAGATTTCTATATTGGTGATTAAGAAAATAATGGTGAGCAAGGGGGGGGGGGAAATCAATTTCATAATATGGATTTGTTCCTTAACTAGGGACAACCTAAAGCTCATCAAGAGGATGATGAGACTGATGTGGAGGACATGACAATGATGATTAGATTAATGAGAACTCATAAAAAATCATAGAATCTCTTTAAAAAAATATCATTATGCCCAAGAAAACCACCAAAAGCCTTGGGAAAGGTTCGAGGTGAGTAATTTATAAAAAGAAGACCTCAAAAAGAATGCAATCACTGCTCCAAAAAGAACTAGAGAAAAGAAAAGAAAAAGGTGAGTCATCTAAATATACTCCTCATAAAAACATAAATTCTTTAGTTAATACTATACATAAAAATGCTTTGTATAATAAAAGTGAAGAAGTGAATCATGAGAGAAATAATCAAATTAATGGATTTAATCAAAATAGAAATAAAAAAGATGGGGTTAAAGGTCATTAGAGAAATATTTGTATTAATAATCAAAATAATATGGGAAATAATCAAAGAAGCCAAGAATTTCATCACACAAACCAAAGGACAAGGGTCCCAATGACAATAGAAATGTATAAGCAATTAGTCTTCACAGGGGTTGTTGGTTATCCAAACCCCATATGAAATTTCTTGAGAACACCAATAACCAAATTCTCTGGAGAGGGAAATCATTCTGCAGAAAAATATGTGACAAACCTCAAAAATATTGTTGAAGAATTCAAAGAATATAATGAGAATTTTTTTTATGAAACTATTTGTCCAATCATTGACTAATGATATCGCATAATGGTACAGAGGACTTCTTGATAAATCTATATAAAGTTGACAATAATTTATTGACTTATTTCTTGAACAATTTTAAAATCATACTAATACATCCTTTGATTCACATGAATGAACTAATATCAAGAAAAATGTCAATTAGTTAGCTTTTGAATTCAATAAAAGGTTTAATAAAGTATTAGATAGAATACATTAAGATATTAGACCTATTGATTCCTTCCTTATAAAATTTTACTTGAGTGCTTTTGAAGGTAGAAAAATACTATGAGATAAAGTCTCATAGACCAAGATAATTACAAGAAACCTTCAAATTTTCTATGACAATTGAGAATGAATTAAAAGGATATAGGTAAACTTGGAAAGAGAGAACACCTAGACTATTTGATCCAAAATGCCCTAAGCAAAATAAAGATGAAGACAAAGTTGAAAAATTTTTTGGGTTTGATTAAGGATCTTCATATCAAATATAATAAGAATGAACGAATGAGGACTAGGAATGATAAACCATACTACAACACAAATAGATATAGATTGTAGGACATGCCTTGTAACACATCCTAGAAAGATGGAAAACTAATAAGGAACAATGAAACTCTTGAACCATTCATACACACATGCATATATTCTGCATACATGCATTCATCCATACCCAGATCCATCCATACACACATGTATATACATTTGTGCATGCATATATATTACATACATGCACTTATCCATACACATGCATATATTCTACGTACATGCATTCATCCATACCCATCCATCCATACACACATCTCTAAAGAAAAGAAGCCATTATATTGAAATCAATCCCTAATGTGAAGGTTTAAAGCTACCTCATATGCCAAAGTAATGTTTAGTGGTAAGAAGCATGATGTAAGAAGAAAATCACCCAGGAGATGAGCAATAAACAATGAATACATTATCATTTGAAACCTTTTGAGGAGAGGATGACTATTCAGAAGAAGAATACATTCTTGATATCCATGCAATGAGAATAAGACAATAGTACTCTGAGAAAGTTTTTTTTGATAATGATAAAAATACTACGATGAGACTATCAATTGATTAAGAAAGAAGATCTCTTACAATTGTAGCAGTTGAACAAGCAAGGAGAAATTACAAATTGAGAAACATAACCATAAATTCTAAGATGAGAAAGACTATAGAAATGCCCACTCTATATAAGAAGGATAAATAGAAGGTGACACACAATGATTATTGAGAATAGATTGAAAATAGTAAAAGAGGGAGATTATTGAATAGATTGAAGAAGTTTGTTGAAGAAGTATGATCAATATGTTTCAATTATTATTTTGTCACTAATGTTAAAATTGCTATTTGTTGATAAGACAACTACTTATATGATTTAAATACTATCACTTATTTGATTGATGAAGAGGATTTGATCAATAGATGTAACAATAGCAACTAGAGGAAAGGTTGAGTTATGATTATGTAAAGAAGTACAAGAATTAGTTGAAATAGTGCTAACATGATGTATTGGTAACTACTTAAGGTTACAAAGGCTAGTTACACTAAGAAAGTTTAGAAGAACAAGTTAAACAAAGTTTGTCTTCCAAGTTTGATCAAGTGGATAGTAGAAGTCAAGAAAAGTCAGTGCAAGTGGAAAAGAAAATTAGTTGGAGCCAAGTAAAATTTTATTCTAATGTATGTCAAGAAAAATAGTGGATGCAAAGATAAGTTTAGTTGATATTGAGCACTATAAACTTTAGTTCATGTCAAGTAATTTCATAGAGGATGTCGAGCAACATAGTATGTGCCAAGCATTAGAAGAAAGATAATATCAAGTGGTTGCATTATTTAAAAGATCATTAATTTGATGGATCTAAGCTAACAAGTTTGTTTTCATGGATTGCGTGAACTAGATGGAAGTTGAGATTGATGAGCTAGTGGAATAGAATTCAAGGTAAATCATTCTTAGGAAAATTCAAAGAGGATTCAAGGATAATTTTCTAGAAGAGATATTAGATATGGGTAGATTCATTGTATCCTACTTAATTTGTCCTAACCCTAAATTGGATGATGAAAAATGAGTAGCAAAATATCTTAATTTCCTATTTATAGGAATAGCTAGTCAAAAGTGAGGGTTATCATGTATGAGAACCTAAGGAAGATAAGGAGTTAAGGGTTTTGCTTCATCAAGTGACCTAAGAGAAGAGTTTGCATTGGCATTTTAAGAAAGAAGGCTTAAGTGTATGAATTCTTGAAAGGTGAACCATCTCTCAGAGCTGAAATGTGTGACAACTGCTTGACCAAAGAAAGGGACCAAAATCCTACAAAAATGGACTACTTAACCCAAGATTGGACATCTAAAGTGGTTCTTATCCAACTCATTTGGACTCACTTAATTTATCAACCAGGGATGTAAACTTGAAATGGTGTTCACAAAATATAAGCTTCAAACTTATCTCAACTTAAGAAATACTCTATGTAAATTCAAGTGCTTAAACCATAGGAAATTTATGCTAAAGCTGAGAACCAAATATATTTTTAATAAAGAATGAAAATATAGCTAAGAATTACTTCAACTACTTATGCTATAGAAATAGTCCACTAATTCTATTTTTAGTGGCTGCATGAACAACATAGTCTACTTGGGTTCCACGAACTGAATATAAATGCTATGCTAACTAATTAGTGTTGGAAATGATTGAAATAATTATAAGAAAAGTTGAGGGAGATTGTTGGAATAAAATATGGAACTAGTAAAGAATGTCCTCAATCATTGTTTTCTCATTGATGTCAAACTTGCTACTTGCAGGAATGACAATTGCTTTAGTGATCCAAATACTATCAATTAGTTGATTGTCAAGGTGGAAGCAATTAATAAGATGTAACTAAAATACCTAGAGAAAGGTTGAAGTTATGATATTGTAATGAAGTACAAGGATCAGCTAAGCCATTGATGAAAGAATGTATTTGATGACATACTACAAAGAATGGGCACACTAAAACATATCAAATATTTAAGGTTTTAGCTAAGTCTTTTGTAAAGCTCAAACTAATTTCATTAGAGATAAGGAGCCGAGCAAGCTAGTAAGAGCCGAGCAAGTTCTAGTTAATGTCGAGTAAACTTCAAATGCTGAGTGGTGCTAAGTAAGTTCAAGTGCCGAGTAAGTTCAAGTGTCGAGAAAGTTCAAGTGCCAAGTAAGTTCAAGTGCCAAGCAAGTTCAAGTGTCGAGCACCAGTAACTCAATAATGCCGAGTTGCTACATTATTTAGGAAATCAAAGATTCGCCAGATCTAAGCCGACAAGGTTGTTATCTAGAAATTTGTGAATTAAAAGGAAGATAAGAATGATGAGTTGGTGGCACAGAACACCATGTAGAACATTTTTAAGATACAACTGGTGAAGTTTTAAGAAGAAAACAAGATATGGGGTAAATACATTGTATCCTACCTAATCCATTTTGAAACCCTAAAATTGAAGAGGGAGAATTGAGCGGTAAAGGAAAATTAGACTTCTATACAAGAAGACATAAGTTAAAGAGAGCGTGAGGGAATAGAAAAAAAGAGAGACAGTGGTCAAGCATAAAAGCATGAAATGCTGAAGAATGTGCCTAGGAGAAGATAGCACAAAAATTCTATTTGTATTGACGACCACAAAGATAATTGCATTGGCAGAATGAGTTAGAAGACTCAAGGAGACGAAGCTTGAGAGGAAGACAAGTAGTCAAAGCTAAAGAGATTAAAGCCAAGCATAAGGATTGAACTGAAAGTGTGATTTGAAATCTACAAAGTATGTTGTAAGTTATATCAGATCAAAAGACCATTATTGTTACTTTCTAGCAATTGTAACTGTAAGTCTAAATCCTATGGACTTAGGTTGGTTTAACAGCCATTAGATAAATCCTTTAACAAGGTGACATTCTAAGTGAATGTTCTAAAGACCTTTAACCAGGCCCATTCCTAACAGTTTGGTAAAATCCTCTAACAAGGTCACATTTAACAGTGTGTTGTAAGCCTTTAACAGGGTAGGCTTTTAACAGGGCATCACTTCAGAAGAGTGAGAATCAAGTAGCATGTTACTGGTGGTTTTTCCCAAATTGGGTTTCCACGTAAATCATTGTGTCATGTGTTGATCTTGAATGTTTTATAGTTGCATGTTGATTTACAGTAATTTGCTTTATGATTGATTTAAGTTCAAATAGATGTAAAGTTAAAGGTAGTAAAAAGGTATTAATAGGGCATTTGGACCTTGAATAATTGATTCACCCCCCCCCCCCCCCCCCCACTCCTCTTAGTTATTCTAAAGAATTCTAACAATTAGTTCACTCCTTGTGTGGGCCCGCATAGAGAAGAGAAGTATAAAAACTCAAAGATGGAAACCTAGAATAATATTTTTATTCATAACAACAAAATGTACATACTAATGAACAACAATATTATATTCAGTGCTCAAAAACTTAACAACTTCTTCTTTCTATTGAAAAATGACTGACTAATACCTAGTACTCTAGAACACAGACTTCCAGTTATTTAAAACACAAATTGGGAATAGAATTCCTAAATTCAAAACTCATCAACTACCAAAACAAATGACAACATTGATTATTACAATATGCACATTAATTCTAGCACCAAATAGAATAGTATTTTAGGAGCTCACGACCCCTTAATTTCCTCTGCTCGGGACTGGTTTATTAATGCAAGCAATCACTTTGGCTCTCACTTGGTTGAACTAGCTGTGCATTTATTTTTGTGAAATATTAGAATCTCCAAAATAATAAAATAGATCAAGAATTATTCAAAACATGTTATCTAAATTAGTTTACCCTATGTCACATTGCTGCAGGAGAATTACCCAACCTAGCTAAACAAGAAAAAAACATTATTCTCACTATTTTTTAATTAAGTGACATATCTTTTCATAGCTTATTCATTTTAATCCTAAAGAGTAATAATGCACACATTTTTCTAAATCAACATAAACATCATGTTCTTAAACATCAAATTCTTTTAGAGAGTTTGCAAATTAAACTGAAAATACAATGACAAAACATACCATATTTTGGTCTCATCATTCCCCTCAACTAAAACTTTGACTTGTCCTCAAGAAAACATGAAATTTTTCATCCTCACAACCATCCTGAAGTCTAAGGCAACACTTTTTCCTTTACCCTCTATACCAATGTTCTAATAAAAATCTTTACTCTCCCTATACCTTTCCCATCCATAGAGCTCTTCTATCATATCAAATTTCTCTAAATCCTATTGATTAGCAAGAAATGGGGACAACAACAATGGAGGGTGAAAAGTTAAAGGAATTCAATCATTTTTCTTTTCTTCCCCTAGCTTGATATACCAAGGTGCCCATTGAGTGTCCATGATAAAATTCAGTGAAGAATGAGGTTCCCTCTTCTGCAAGTCTTCACTCAACCCTATCCAGCACCATTGATTCACCTGCTTTACTGTAGGAAGATTTGTTTCTACCATAGCTTTATATTCTTGATAGATTATTTCTCTTAAAGGAGGAATAATTTGAATTTTGGGTTTTGAGTAAGTAATTTTCAACCATTCATAGTACAAAGTTTTGGTATCCTTGGTCTCAGGCCTACGAAAATGTGGCATCTCATACTCTAATTCCTTGTACTGATGGGCCTAGTTTTCCTTGCTAATTTCATTTTGAATCCAAAACGTCAATGCCATGAGTTGAATATCACCCACATAAGGAAGAGGGTTCCAATCTTTTTTATCAATGACTAGTAAATTATGTTAAAAGAGTTCATAGAGAAAATTTTTGATGGGTATAGGAGGAACATGAAAAGCTTGGAAGAATTCATGAGGGGTATTCAATGTTAAAATTTTACCTTGCATTACACAAGTCATCTAGTAATTGACAAACTATTCCTTCAAAAAGAGAGCATAAATAGGAGAAGGAGAGCGACAAGACATTAGTTTAGGAATCATGGTAGTGACTTTGTAAGTTTACCACTTAATTACTCAATCTCCTCATCCTTCTTAGTCATTTCTAGAGTTTGATTAAAGATGGTTTTCTCTAGGCTCTCTCTCTCTCTCTCTCTCTCTCTCTCTCTCTCTCTCTCTCTCTCTCTCTCTCTCTCTCTCTCTCTCTCTCTCTCTCTCTCTCTCTCTCTCTCTCTCTATTTTCCATTCTTCCCTCTCCTGAATTAACTGGTTAGATAATTGTGAAATAATGCTTAACAATGAAATAGTGGAACCAAGACAAAAAGTAACATGTGTCTCAGGTCAATAGGATCAATTTTCTAGGCTGTAGTTGCTAAAGCACCAAGTCCTTGAGAAAGAATCTATTCAGCAACAGTATTAACTACATCAAAATTTATTCCAACATCTTCATGAAATTTTTCTCTTTGAGGTGGAGGAGAATTTGAAACTCCAACATATACACTATCATCATTGTCTAAATCTATGGAAATGATAGGTGGCTATATAGAGGATGTTCTTGCTAATGTAGGTACACATTCTACACTTTCACCCTCTTCAATGATGATCTTATCTTTGTTAGAAAAAGAGGATTGCTCTTTTTCACTAACTACATTTTTGGACACAAGGATTGAAAAGACACACCCTTGTTAGGTTTTAATGTCGATTGGCTTCTTTGAGTTTTATGCCTAAAGGGTACTTTTGTTGCCTTTGATGCTACATGAGGTTTTGGAGATGTTTCCTATACATTCCCTATTTTCTTTTTATAAACCCTAGGAACTATAGGAGAGAAAGTGTTTGGGAAATTTTAACTTTCCTTTTACCCTTATCATATAGTCCCGACCCAAAGGCAGAAGCTACAAGAGTGGAAATTGAGGTTCTTTGTGACCTCCTAGGTCTAGTTGAGGAAGAGCTAGGGTTTACAGGGTTCTCCTGAGGTTCTCTTTCCTCTTCAACTTGCTTTGTAGGTTACCTAATAGGATTTTGTACTTTGTTTTCAATAAAATCATTCCAAGATATCCCAAGTTTTTCCCTAAGGGCTTTTTTTATGATGAGCTTAATAAAATAGTGATGTGAAACATCCTTTGGGGTTCCTTTTTGTACTATAGCTATTCTTTTTAACAAAATATGATACATAAAATGAGGAACATTCAAAGGGCAGTCATCACATCTTAGGTAGCTCAAAAATTTGAAATGTGTGGCATGCAAATATGAATGTCTCCCCTCACAAGCAAAATATCTCACAATATAACTAGCACCCTTGTTTCCTATCTATTTGAAGTTGTGGGTCTATATGCAATGTAAATTGGGCTTTGGCCAAAACTATGTCTAATGTGTCTAAAAACTATTATCCTTCTAGTGACAATTCCATTATATCTACTACAATTTTAGGTGAAAACAAAACCCTTACTCTACTGATTATAGCAAAACCATCCCTCAACATTCGCAAGAATTCTAAGACAAACTCCTCATTCCATGTAGATAGTTTGAACATGTAATTTGTCCACCCCCTGGCTTGAAATATAGGCAAGAAAACCGGATCTCCCAAAAATTATGTATGGTCAACTGGTTCTCTTCTTAACAAACCACCCCCCATTGTTCCTCCAGAGTAATTATAGGAGTTTTTTTCAAAAATGGAAAAAGTTGCAACAGACAAGAAGATAAGTGATAGTACTTTTTTTAAGCAACTGACACTTTTAGCATTTAAGATTAATTAATTGGTTATTAATTACCATAGCTAGAACTCATACTTACCAACTTGCGAAAGATGTGTGACATAAAGGTGGCTGTCACATCAAATTATTCTCTTATGATGATTTATGGAAAGGACACAATATATGGTAGCACATAAAGAATAGCATAAACATTAACATTTAATTATTAAAAAAAATGAAATATAATACCCCTCCCCCAACTAAATTAGGCAATAGCTCCTACAATTGCTATTGACAAAGGTAACTAAAAATAGAATAACATATTAAGAAAAAGTTTAAACTTGAGTATACATATGGACCTGTGAAGCCATATTGTCATTTGATACCATCATGCAAGTTGATGAAAGGTGAGGTGAGGTGGAAGACAAGAAAATGTGGAGTAAGGTGGAATTATTATAGAGAAAATACTTTCACAAAGAAAGTAGTTTATTATGACGAGTGAAATGTTTTTAGAGAGAGGATGAAAAATGAGCAGGAAACTCATCTACAGTTGCTACAAGAATTGTGGGATCAGTAGATGAGTGGAATTGTTGTAGGAACTCTTTTTGACTAGATGGCTTATGGTAGAATTTTAAATGGTGTCCATTAAGAAGGAGTTTGAACAGGGATTACTTTAGCAACGAATCTTTGCCTTTTGGCGATCCCGTCTGATGGGTCAATTGTCATTTGGTGAATATTTATCATATTTGGGTCCAACTGCATCGCCGAATATTTATCATATTTGGGTCCAACGCCCGGGGTGGTCGCCCATTAGTTATCACATGATTGGTCAAAAATATCAGTGCAATTGCCAATGTGATATATAGTTTGGATACATTTACTTTAAACAATTTGCTAGCCTTTGCATGTTGTTTCTTATTGGCCGATGTTATTTCACCATTACTATAACCATATTAATTTTTCCTTGGGCTGGGTGTGGCCAACCATTTTACTGACGTGTGTCGATCACCCGCCCCATTTAGCCAACTGTTTCCTACTATAGGCTTGCATCAAAAGGTGCATTTCACCTACATTTGACATTCCCGCTTGTTAATCCTGCCTAATTTGCCAACCTAGATTGGACTATAAGAAATTATTATTCTACACAATTCGCTATTTTCTGGTCTAGAGACTCGCATTTCTTATTGCTGTCAAACTTTCAGAGTGCTGAGTGCATTGGCCATTGGCTCGTGGACCTGGTTTTTGTAAAAGGTAAGTGATTTTTAAATTATTTTGTAAGTGGTACTAATTTTTTTTTAGTTTCACTGTCCAGTGTCCGCTGGTGACTGGACATCTCACATGCTAAGATAGCCTATAGGTATTAGATTTGCAAATTATATTGGGTAGTACCGTAGACTATAGTACTGTAGTAGTAGTACCATTTTTTTGAAATTAATCATATTATTTTTATTATATGTAGTCTAAGTAGTTAAGTCTTTTGTTCAACAACTAAGTTGATATTTTTTTGTAGCCTTTATCGGTTTTCCATGTCAAACAAGAGGGGTCTAATCTCTAAAATCCAAGAGAGGCCACCATTACCAAAATGCAGAATCATAGTGACATATTTTGGTGGTGGAAATGTTGGCAACCTACAAGATTCACAAGTTAGATCTCTAGTGGTTACTGATAAAGGAGATTCATCACAAGTCAAACCCTCAGACAGTATTGGAGTTCAAGTTGGTGAACCTGATATCTCAGTCGAGGATGAACTTGAACAAGATCTGGAGGAACTTCCCCTGAGTAGGGAGTCACAAATTGAGATTATAGAGTTGGAGTCAGTCCCGCACCAGTTGGTTGAGAAAACCAAAAATGATTCTATAAATTAGATTAATGCACAAAAGGGGAAAAGAAAACTGGAATCAAAGAAAGTTTGATCTCGCTGGGATCTGTCCAAAAAGAATTTTTAGTTAGAATGGGTGGAAAAGTACTAGTTCATTGAACTAGTGCCCAATCCAAATGATGGTGAGCCTCCTACAGAATGCAGATATAAGATTTGCACAGAGATAACAAAGAAGAAGAAGAGGCTAAAGCTTAAAATTGATACCATAGAAAAGCATGTCGGTAAAGTTTACAAGAAGGAAATTATAGATGGATTCAAAAAATCTGTGCTAACTTAGAAAACAAAGGAGAACTTTCTGCATATCAGGAATGCTGAAATATACGAGTTACACCAGCAAATACGAGAGAAGCATTCTGCAATAAAAGGTTCCATTGAGAAAGCAACGGAAGTGCAAAATATGGGAAAAGTAGTTCAATTAGGTTTGGTCTATTATATATTGAGTAGAGGATTCCCTATGATGGACTACCCTACAATGACTGCATTATTGCATTTTTTGAAAACTTGAAACTATCATAACAGTCACTGGTCAGTAAACAGCAGGTGGGAATGGGCTAAATGTCTTGCACAGGTTGGAATAGAAGATATGAAGGAATCTATAAAAAACTTAGATTTCATTACATTGTCTCTAGATGAAGTTACAGCAATTGATAATACTTCCTGGGTGTGCATGCATGTTTATACTATGAACAATCTTTGTCATCAACCATTTCTACTATCTATTGCTAAATTGAATCGTAGTGTGATAGCTGAAAACTTATATGAATTATTAAAGACTACTCTAATTGAATCTAGAGGTTTGGATAGCATGGAGATTGCCAAAAAGTTGGTGTGTGTTGGAGCGGATGGTGCTTCGATTATGCAAGGTCATAAAGTCAGTCTTTGCAAAAAGATCAAGAATGATTTGGCACCCTACGCTATTCCCATTCATTGCATGGCCCATCGAATGAATCTAGCTTTTGGAATTGTCAGCAATTTTGGTTGTATAAGTAAAGTGGAATCTTTGATCAAAGAGATTTACCAATACTTCTATCGAAGTCCAAAAAAAGTCTGAGAATTTCAACACTTTATTGCAGGACTTACTGATGGGAGGAAGCTTCTTAAAGACAATGATACCAAATGGATCTCTTTGGATGGACCAGCACATCAAGTAATGTCTGAATACCCTTCATTGCTTGGACTAATCCACTCTGTGTGAGACAGATTCTCTCAGCTATATTCAAGCCTAACTAATGTTAAGGTACTCTTAACTTTAGCAGCTATTCTCCCCATGCTAGAGGACATGAGAAATATTATAAAAAAGGTTCAACAAAGAGCTATGTACATTGCAGAATATAATAAGCTATGTCAAATGACATGTAGTAGCTTGGATACTCTGTATCGATTATTACCATTAGATGAAACAAAGTTTGCAAAGTGGTTAGAAATCTCAGATTTGAACAATCGTGGGAACTTTTTACATATTGGTGCAAATGATGAGGTATATGCCAGGGTATGTGAAGTTGACATACCAATGCAATACTATGCTCACATCAACCCCAACGAAGTAGGAAACAAAGTTGAATCAAAATCAGAGAAGGTACTTTCAGGTGTTACAAGTGAAGCCTTCAAGAAGATCAAAGACTCTGTGCTTGACTCTGTCAAGTGAGTTTGCTACAATCTGTTGTTAGAAATCAGATTCAGAGTCCCTCCAGAGGAACTGCTGGAAGCAACGTCAATTGTTTTTCCACAATATTGGTCTCTAAATAGTCCAACTAATTTTTGAAGAAGGATGACGATTCTAATTCAGCATTTTTGCACACCTAAAGTAATCAATGGAGTCACCATAAATGAAATTTTAGATGAAACTCAACTGAGAGATCAATCATACTCTTTTGCAAACATAATGAGGGAACAATATGCTATTATGGAGAACCCAAATTAAGAGGGCATGGTAACAAAGCTTTGGAAAAACCTTGGTGAGAGAAATCAGTTGAGAGAGGCAATATCAGAATATTTCAACCTTACCAATTTATGTTTGACAATGATATTGGGTTCAGTGGAGGATGAGAGAGTTTTCAGTACTTTGGGCTTCCTTAAGTCAAAGGTTAGAAACAAATTAGACAAATATTTGGATAATTGTTTGAGGCTCTATAATTCTAGGTATGAGGTAGAAAGTTTCCCTTATGATAGGGCTGTCAGCATTTGGAGAAAGCGATGTCAAAGAAGAGGGATTGCCAAAATTTCAAACACAAGTGGCAGTGGTAGTGGCGGTGGCAGTGGTTCATATCGTGATATTGAAAGTCAAAGAAATGAAGATGATGTTGAATTTGACATGCATAGTGAGTCTTACACTAATAGTGAATCTAAAGAAAACACAACAAAGAATGAAATGTTATATACAATAAATGAGGAGGATTCTAATGATAGTGATGTTGAGCCGGTCCAGGCAAAATGGCAACTATAGCAGCTTCTCAACCTTCTGCGTGAGTCAAGTAGTAGGCTAGTAGCTCTGATCTAAGACTCTACCTACTAATTATTATGTAACATGTTTATAGAAGTTAATTTATAGCCTTCATTCACCATCCCTTTATAGATGCTTAATTTTATTTATTTATTTTTGAACATGTTGATGTTACAAACTTAGTACTTACATGTGGAGATTTTCATTGATTATATTTTTTTTAAATGTTGAGATTTTCATTGATTCTAGTTTTTTCTTTAAGAAATTGTAACATAATACATTTAACAGAATAAGCTCCATTTAAAAAAAATTGTATTATAATTTATAATTACAAATCAGCCTGTAACATAATACATTTAACGATTGTCAATTACAAACAATTACAACCCTTTGCAAATGACTCAATGTCAAATTGCAATGACCATGAATTACCTTTTGCAAATACAAGAGAGCAACAATAGTTGTAGGTCAGTTTGTAATTGTATATATTATCAGATATGTTGGCTCTTGATTCCTGATATGCCATAGTATGCTACTATGCTAGTGCCTGGATGCCCAACTATCCTGATATGCTGGCTTTTGATTCTTGTAACAATTAACATTAAACAAAGTTGAAATTAAATCCAAATTTTGAAATTAAAGAGCAACAAGTAACAAAATGATTATAGTTCTATCACTTACTAAGTTGTCACAGTGTTACTACTTACTGCTATCAGCTATGACTGCCACTGATAGCAACAGTAATAGTTTGAGAAGATGACCCAACTTCACTAAATTTCTTTAGGGCGCTCCATTCTTTTTTTTTTTTTTTTTAAGACTGTAGGAATCGATGCAACACGACCCCCTATAAACTGTAGTGCACCTGGTAAAATTTTTAACTTGATCGGTAGTTCTGGCACGACATGCCCACCGGTACCATGAGGATGAGGGAGACTAGAACCCGTGACCAACCCCCTGCAACAGGGAAGATTTAGCCAACCGAGCTAGGGCCCCCACCCTATTAGAGCGCTCCATTCTACATCATTTGTAAGCCCCATTTTTTTGAGGTTGTAGCTAATTAGTTATAGTCTTTTCAACAAAAAATACTTCTGAGAGATAGAATCATATGATAGGAGGAATCTATCTATAGCATCACTCATTATTAACAGTGGTTTGATGCAACTTGCAATTCCCTCTGAAGTGAATTCCTCAGGCAATTCCCCTAAATGAGAATTCATCCTACCCTACAACTTTTTCATGTAATTTTTGTTTCCAATGAATGTGCTTTCTGAGTTAGTAGGATTTGGTAATCCAACATTCAGCAAGTTCACTATGGTGTTATTCATCTTCATCAACTGTTTGGAAGTAGAATTGAGCGATTCACCAATTCACATTACTTCTTCACAATGTTGAGAGACATTAATGGCCATTACACAGGCATCCAGGCAGTTGTTTATTCCATGGTTTTGCAAATCCCCGTCATTGGATCTCTTTAGTTTATTGAGAACTTGGTCAGAAAGATCTTTTAAGGAACTGGTGAAGATTTATCTTTTACCCTGAAAGTCAATTTTTACATTTTCAAAGACAACTCTAAGATTGCTATTTAAATCAAGCCATTCAACCAAACCATCACTGAGCGTCATTATTTTGTCCCAAATTTCTTGTTTCATAAGCTTAACTGTGTTTATTATAGTATCCTTCACATGATGGTCTTTGGAAGAGGTCGTTCTATTTTTTGCCATTACATTCTCCACCTTTTTCTTCATTTCAGACATCTCTTTTTCACTCTTTTTTTGCATTTCCTCTAGTTTCCTTTGCCAATCAGTTGCTCTCTTCCTCTCATCATCCAATTTGTTCTTCAAATCTTGGATTTTATTTGCAGTATTTATCTCTTTTTTCTTGTTTTCCTTGAGTTCCCTTTTCAAATCATGGATTGTCTTTGAAGTGGACTCCTCCTTTTTCTTCGCACTGTCCAATTCCTTCTTCAAATCATGGAGACTTTAAGTAAACTCCTCTTTCTTTGTGTTCTCCAATTCCTTTCTCAAATCAAGGTTTTGCTTTGCAATTGACTCCTCTTTTTTCTTTGCATTCTCCAATTCCTTCCTCAATTTGTGGATTGTGTTAGTGCTTGCAGTAACACTAGACTCCATTTTCTTTGCATTCTCCAATTCCTCCTTCAAATCACTGATTTTTTTTGTAATTGACAACTCTTTTTGTTTTATATTCTCCAATTGGTTATTCAAATTGTGGATTGTGTCTATAGTAGACTCCTCTTTTTTCTTCTCATTCCCCAATTCCTTTTGCAAATTAAAAATCATACTTGCCTTAGACTCCATTTTTTTCTTTTCCTTCTCCCATTCATCCTTCAAAATTTTATTTTCCTTGGCAGCAGATTCTATCTTAGTTTTCAATTGATTCATGACCTTTGCACTACTCTCTACAGACTTGAACAATTGTGCAGTAGACACTTGTTCATTCTCAAGTCTTTTTGGAACTCATCCAATTCTTTAGTCAAATGTTGCACTTGTTCATTCATCTTTTCTTGTTGGACAATTGCCTCTATAGGAGAAGATTTCTTTATCTTGTTTTGCAATTCTTTGAACCTATTGTCTGCTGCTTTCTCCTTCGCCTTCACATTATCAAAGTCTGCCTGTAACTTTTCTATTTGCTTTGTAAGCCTTTTGTTTTCCCTCTCTACTTTCAAAAGTGTAGAGTAGACCATTTTGTTGCTCTCTTTTGATATATTGATTTTGTCAATATTTTTTACTTTTGACAAATCCATTTGAACACTGGTAACTTGTTTATTGTTATGATTTATTACATTTTGTGGTAGATTATTATCTCTACCCAGGGGCATAACAGCCATGAAGTTCATCATTTCATTATTTGGATCATATGTTGAAAATATTCTGTTGGTAGATCCCTGACATTCAGCAACTGCGTCACTTTTTAAATTCTTCATAATTTTCCTATTTCTTTTGCTTGTCTGTTCAAACTTTGATGCAAACTCGTTCAAACTAAAATCTGGGTTTTTTGACACAATTGAGTGTTTGAAAGGTGAATTATCAGCTGTATCATTGAATGTTGATGCTCCTCCATCTCTAGCTAAACTTACTCCACCTACAACTATATTTTGAGGATTTCCAACATACTAAAGATGGCCCATTCCAAATCTTGGTGTTTTAGGACTATTTTCAAGGTTTTGTACAGAAGCCACTAGTGCATACATTGCTGAAGTAACCACTGACATTTCTTGCAGTGTAATTGTCATAAGTTTTTTCTTTTTTGCACAAGGTTCATCCATGCTAGTGCCAGTGTCAGTACCAGTGCCAGTGGGATCAACTACAACTAGATTTAGAGATTTAACAAATAATGTGTTGGGATGACCTTCAGAAGCAGAAGTATAATGTTTTCTGCCCTTTTTAGATGAATCATCTTAAATCTCAGAGCTTCCAATGATTGGTTTACTTCCTCTTTTGGGTGGGTCTAGTACTAGAACTAGATTCCAAATCCCATCACCACTTGCACCAATGGGCCCTATACCTGCATAACCCATTTTTTGTATCATAGTTGCTCCTTTACCATATGTTTGTTTAATAGAATCACTCATTTGAAGTTTAATAATATCTCTGCCCCTAGTTGACCCAGAATCCTCAATACCTTGAATGTCAGCATTAGACTAGAGGTCCTCCTGTCTTTGAATATCACTATCACTACAACTCTCAAGTTGATATAGTACAGTTGGATGCTCTTTATCCCAATAAGTGCTGAAAAGGTCATCCTCATCAATTTCCTCAAAATTTTCTAATGTCTTTGGTTCACCCAAATTTTGCCTCATTTTCTAAAACTCAATTATCTTGGTTTGACACCACATTTTAGATATGCATGCCTTTTTAATTGCTTTTGGCATAGACTTCTTAGAAGCTTCAGGTGTTTTCTCATAGAAATTTAAGTATGTCAGAGGCCCTAATTTGTGTGACTCTGATATGTGCAATGTCATAATTTGGGATGACAGTTGTTGCATTGAAATATTATTCTCTTCTGCATGTTTCTCCATCTCTTTCTTAACCTCATCCCACAAATCCTTGTTTTTTAACTTTTCTATCCATGGCATCTCCTGGTGTTGATATTTGCTTGCGGAGTTCCCATTGGCAATAAGTCTTGTTTTTATTATGTTCAGTGGATCATAATTCCAGTAACTAACAAAAAGAAAGCCAAAAAAGATTACCAATTCATTTGCCACTTTGAAAGCCTTTCTCTCAAATGTGAGGCCTCCAATTGCGAAAGGCAAGGAAGGAAATATCATTTTCTTTTGTTGTCCACTGAAAAGTTCATCTGCACTCTCCATCTGCCTTACATATTCTAGTACAAAAACCCTTTTTGTAACATGCATTGGAAGTTTGCAGGGTTCAACCGCTGAACCGTAAAACCTTAAGATGGTGTACTCTTCCATGAAGAACCAGTCAGCCAATTGAATCTGACTTCCTAATTGAATGCAATCTTTACAATACACAGGTAATCTAGGCATTGTAGTGCCTATGATTTTTTGGTAAATAAGTGCCAAAAAAAAGTCTACAAAATGGTTGTAGTTTTTATTGTTATCAATCATCCTCATCTTATGTGTCCACTCATATACTAGACTTGGTGTCTCTGATTTCTTCTAGGTTTTTTCATCAAACTTATAGACCTCAATATCAAGCTTATTGTTCTCTATCTCAAATATTGGGTGATGCTTTGCTCAAAGAAGGTAGCACAAGTAACTTGTGAACCTAAATGTCTTCGTCTTTCCTATAGCTGTACTTTGTTTACTCATTACTAATTGTTGTTGCATAGATTCAACAATGTACCGAACAAAATCATATCTTATTGCTACACAGTCAATTGACTAACCTAGAAAATGGATATTATAAATCATTTCAATAACACTGGCCCCCACTTCCTTGTTACTATCCAATCCCAAGCAAAATGATAACAAATAAATAATATTTTGAACCCATGACACAAAAATATCATACTCATAAGGAGGCTTGTGGTCTTTGTCTAGTGTAATAGTAACACTACTAGTGGACGCTGAGGGTATTAAACCCTTAATATATGAATCTTGAAAACTTCTTTCCAGCTTGTCATAAGCTTGAGCTAGTTTATCCAAGTCAATGCACTCATTAGAGCTTTCTGTTCTAAACCCTAACCTAGGTCTAACAGAGTGAAAAATTCACTCTCAGTTATTGATAAAATTTCCTCCTGAGTGTTTTGGTTTACAATTTCCTTTCTATTTTCATCATAATTTTGAGTGCATAGCATTACAATTTCAGGGCAAGGGAATACTTTAGGTAGAGCGAGGTTTGCTAATCCAGTAACCATAGTAGCTAGTTTATTTGTATATGCACCAATACTACTGTTATATTTGTAATAAATTCTCTCCTTCTGGGGATCTTTCCACTTACTAAACAATGAATTTCTAATTGCCATGATTCCAGAATCTCCATGATAACATGATTCATCGATGAAACCTAGGTTTTGTAGCACTTGTCTGAGTTGTATAATGGTGTTCTTTTCCTTTATGGGTGCACTTGTTTGGGAGGTTTTTGACTTTGTTTTGCCCATGCCCTATTCAAAAAATTGTAGAGTGTAAACCTAAGACAATTAAAATCAAGATTTCTATTGCTGCAAATTGCAATGGAATTTAATTTTGATAATTGGTGTTGTCGTCTGATACCCAAGTTTCACACTTTCAGTGTTCAGAAACCAAAACACAAAATGGAATTCTGCCAGTCTTTGAAAATTTAAAATTTGAAAACCCTATGGCTATTCTATCGAACTCTCATCTTACAGTTCCAGAACTCTTAACTTCATACTCTAAAAACGTAATACTTGAAGTTTAATAGTTAAAACAAAAGTAATAAGAAATTAATGGTTTTAACTTTTATGTACAATGTACATCTAATTGTAATAAATTGTCAAGACTCAAAATCAATATTAAATAATGTACTAAATCACTGATTTACATAAGTTACACGTGTCACGATTTCAGAAGCATCTTGGCAGATGGGAAAGCATTCTCCAAATCGGCCCGAAATTCATCTCGGGCCGTCGATCTATAGACTATCAAATGGTTATTAAATTTATTATTTTTATTATATTATATTATTTAATATAATATTATATATAATATTATTTATATTATATTAAATAATATAATATAATGATAATAATAATGACCATCTCAATCTGATAGATCGAGATTCATCCCGGGCCATTGATGACTCCAGAATTATTATTATTATTATTATATTATTTATATAATATAACATAATAATAATAATAATGACTCGAGTCATTGACGAAATTATTATTATTATAATAATATTATGACCATATAATATTTATATAATATAATAATAATAATAATGACTCGAGTCATCGACAGCCCAGGAGGAATTTCGAGCCAATTTGAAGAATCTTTTTCGATCTGCCCAGATTCATCCGGAATCGTGACACATGTCACGATTCTGGATGAATCTGGGCAAATGGGAAAAAATTCCCCAAATCGGCCTGAAATTCCTCCCGGGCCATCGATGACTTGATGGTTCTTCTTCTTCTTATTATTATTATTATTATATTATACCATATAATATTTATATAATGTAATAATAATAATAATAATGACTCGAGTCATCGATGAAATTATTATTATTTATATAATATTATGTGAAATTATTATTATTATTAATATTATTAATATTTATATAATATTATGTCCACATAATATTATATAAATAATAATAATAATAATTTCGTTGATGACTTGAGTCATTATTATTATTATTATTACATTATATAAATATTATATGGTATAATAATAAAAAATATTATTATTATTAATAATATAATATTATATAAATATTAATAATAATGATTTCGTCAATGACTTGAGTCATTATTATTATTATTATTATTGCATTATATAAATATTATATGGTATAATATTATATTAATAATAAAATATTATTATTATATTATATAAATATTAATAATAATAATAATAACCATCGAGTCATTGACGGTTCGGGAGGAATTTCGGGCTGATTTGGGAAATCTTTTCCCATCTACCCAGATTCATCCGAAATTGTGACACATGTCATGGAATCCACGATTATCTTAATCTGAGATGGTCATACTCATTGTTATTATTATTATATTATATAAATATTATATGGTTATAAATTATAATTATATTATATTATATAATATAATAATAATAATGACTCGAGTCATTGACGGCCCGGGATGAATTTTGGGCCAATTTGGAGAATCTTTTCCCATCTGCCCAGATTCATCCAGAATCATGACACGTGTCTCAATATCCATGATTATCTTAATATGAGATGGTCATACTCATTGTTATTATTATTATATTATATAAATATTATATGGTTATAAATTATAATTATGTTATATTATATTATAGTATGATTAATTATATTATATGTATATGATATGGTTATAATTACAATTTAAAAATATAATTGCAAATTTTCTATTTTTATTCATATTTATTATTTAGTTTCAAAATTAAAATATAATATGGTTATAATATCTATAAATTACTAAAATTTAAATATATTGAAAATTTTGATAATTGTTTATAAACTATTCTTCATCATTTAAAAGATTTCATAATGAAAAAAAAAGTTAGGAATAGGTGTCAAGATAGGTATGAAATAAAAATTTGACACATAAATTATAAAAAATTGACACAAATTTGAAACAAACTTACAAAGTCATAGACTAAGAAGAACAATGATTTGAGAAGCCAAAAACTATTATTTTCATTGATAATATTTTAGACTATACAATGTACATAATACTAATTCATAGCATACATATTCAAAATAGCTGATTAAATCACTAATCAGCTTGGTTTTACTATTTCATAATTTACAAAAAATGGCAAGGCCCAATCCAAAGAAAAATATAGATATCTTGAAAACATTTTTTTGGCAAACTTTTGCCCTAATCAAAATATTTTTTTGCCCTAAAGGGCCAAGGGAACAGGGCACTAGGGAACCAAGGAGGCTGGAAGCATGAGCGGGCTGAGCATCCGAGGGATTGAAGCCTTTAATCAGAAAGGTCTTCAATTTCGTCTGCGAGGAATCTATTGGAGAAGATGATGTCATTGAACTCATCCAACCATGTGAAGTCCGTCTCGTTGACATCATCATCCAACAACAACCATTTTCATAGAAAATCCCTTCCAAGCCACACCCACTTCCAATGGCGAGTTAGTTGTCGTTCGTTCATGCCGAGCAAGAAAGGATGCTTATGTATAATGCACCCTATGCCTTCCTCCCAGCACTTGTCTACTACATCTGCAAAAGTGATACCAATACCTAGCCTCGGTACCTGCTCGACCAATGCAATAATTTTGATATCATCTTCTAAAAATGTTTCCTTTAAAATGTTACGTAGAAGCATCAACATGTCTATTTTCCCACCTCCAAGGTCAAGAAGAGACGCGAGGAAGCGGGAGGTAATATTCATGGACACACGGTACCTCTTATCATTTCTCAAGAATTCATGGCTGAGTACCATGCATATATCATGGCAGATAAAAGGACTTCGGCCATCTACCTTGCAAACCATGGCAAGGACATCATCAAGAATTTTGTCCAAAAAGGGCTTTTGCAAAACCATATTAGTGCATTTTAGGCAAATTGGCGTATCCATGACTACAATTCAAGAAATTGAAAACTTTGCAAAGTGAAACTACAAACCAAATTCAGATTGAAGAAATTAGAATATGAAAAATGATATTGAAAGAGGAATTGAAGAGCCTATTTAATGGCAGACTGCAGTTGCATCTAATTCTCTGGTGACATGGCATTCACGATCTTCCATATCTTATTTTTTCGTATTTTTATTAATTTTCAAGTGTGTTGAATGCCAAAATGTGCTAACATTAATGTCGGATAGTCAATAGTGCCTGACATGATTAATGATTTCTATGTAAACTTTTCCATGTGTCTCCATTCTAGAAAATTATGTGTGACTCCAAGTCTTTTCAAGTGAGTGGCCCTGAGATGCATCTACTATTGTTGATCTCTAACTAATCAACAGTCAATAAAACTATTGTATTTACTATTAACGTAACAAAAGTGATGATAGTCAACTTGGTAATTGTGACACTGATGTAACGATGTTACGACATTATTAATAACACACCTAAGACAGTACACAAGTTGAAACTTGAAAGTGACTACTCAGCAGTCAGTACAGTCACTAACTAATACATGTGCAAATTTCGCTTTCAGATTAAACAATTTTTCAGTTTATCATTGAAGATTAGCCAAGACCATTATTATTCATTTTCCTACAAAACAAGTAATTTGCCTCTGACATTATTAATTAATTTTTGGCAAGGGAAAAAATAGCCTTCATTTATATATCCATCAGTGAAAAACAATATTAATTCACCACATTTAAAATGACTTTTGCTAGGGCAAGAAACAAATCGCCAACATATAATATTTTATTTCCCTATATGGAACAAAAAAATCACCCTCGATATTAAAATTTTCCTGCCCCCAAGATGTTGGATTTGCCAGCATTTTAGGCTTTTTTTCAGGAGGGGTTTCTTAAAGTTATCCATGAGTTTGAAGTGAACAAGATCAACGGTAGAGAGCTACACTGCACCATTCTCAAACACAGAAATGATTTCACATGGTCCAAGTCAACAGGTTTGGAATTTTCCTAGATTTTATTGATAATGAGAATCATATAGGAGGGCCCAGTCTCCAACAGAAAACTTCTTGTCATGGACGAACTTATCGTGCCACTTCTTCTGCTACTATTGGATTATCTTTGTATTGTGTAGGGAAGATTTATGGTATCCATCAAGGGCATTGAGCTATAGTAACTTGTCTTCTTGAGCCTTTGAAAGATCAACATCTAGCTCTAAAGAAATTTTTAGAGTCTTGTGTTCAAATTCTATAGGTATAGAAGTAGATTTACCATAAGTTAATTCAAATGGAGTAAATCCAGTGGTGCTCTTCCATGTAGTTTGGTAAGCCCAAATTGCTTTAGGAAGCTTGGTAACCCAATCCCATTTGTGAATAGAAACTATTTTAGTGAGGATTTCTTTGATTTCTCTATTTATGATTTATACCAAACCATTATCTTAAGGATGGTATGGGGAAGATGTACCATGATGGATTTTGTACTTCTTCATGAGTTTTGCAATCAGGTTTGATGTGAATTAAGCTCCTTGATCTATGAAAATTTCCCTAGGTACTCCAAATCTAGTGAATATGCATTCATATAGAAAATTGGCTACTTTGTGATCTTGTGCATGTGTCATAGTTTGTGCTTCAACCCACTTAGTTGCATAATTGGTACATACTAAAATGTATGATTTTCCATGAGAAGAGGGTTCTATTCAATCAACAAAATTGATACCCCATTTTTCAAAAGGTGTGACTAATACCTATGGCTATAGGGGCATTTCATTAGTTTTAGTGGGCCTTCTAATGCATTGGCATTGATCACATCACCTTGTATACTTTGTTGCATCTTTGTGGAGAGTAGGATAGTAGTATCTAGTTGTTAAAATCTTATAAGTTGTTCTTTTTTTTGCAAAATGACATGCCCTTAGGATGTCACAAGTTTCATCTTCCCTTACACACCAATGAGTTACTTGATATGGTCCAATGTAGAACATCAATTCATCTATCCATGAGAAATTGAAACTATTTTCCACCAAGAGACAGTGTTGCTTAGGTGAAAAGTTTGTAGGTGTTTTTTCCATAGCAAGGTAATTTTCTATATCTGCAAACCATGGGTTATAAATTTATATTGAGAATAGATGCTCATCAGGAAAACTATCATCTATGGCTATAGGATCATCAAGTACTTGAAGTCATAATAGAAAATCTGCTACTACATTGGCTTGGCCTGGTTTATCTATTATCTTTAGATTAAACTCCTGCATGAGAAGTAGCCAACATCCTAATCTACCAAAGATGGAAGGTTTATTCATCAAGTATTTTGTAGCATAGTGGTTAGTGTATACAAAAACCTCATAGCTTGTGATATGATGCCAAAATCTATTAAGTGCATACAAAACGACAAGCAATTATTTTTTAGTGATAGCATAATTCATCTCAGCACCCTGTAAATTCTTACTAATATAATAGATGGCATGCTCAATGGTACCTTCTTTTTATCCAAGAATTGCCCTAATGATGCAAGAGCATCTAGAGGTATAAGGGAAATCTTGTGTCACCCAAAAAAATGTACTTAGACTTAGTTTCTATTTCATGTGTTTTCATTTTTGGATACCCATTTGGGTCAAATAGAGTTTCCAACTCTCATAGTTCCACTATTAGTGTTCTAGGTTAGAGTATTTGAACAACTTGGGATATGTGTAAATGCCAAAAAAATAGGAGTATGTAATTGAGCCATAATTTTGGTAAATTAGAGGGTGTAAATTGGCCAGATGAATGTAATTATAATTTAGAGCATTCCAAAAAAAGAATCAGGTCAAAAGGCCCCACGGTTTGAATGTTATTGCAATTTTTCAGTTTCTGGAGACCTCCTAAGAATGCTTCAAAGTTAGGTTAGGGGCATTAAATGACATCAAAAAAGGCTAAAAAATGGGGGATGAGTGAATCTATCCATAGGGCTATTGAGCACTTCAAGAGCTTTTCAAAAATGTAAATGGTTCATCAATCAGAGCTATGGTTCAAAAGTTATGCCTCCCGAAAGTTTGGTTACTGTTTCTTTATTCTTCTAATTTTGTGCCAACTTCTAATGCGACTTCTGGAGCCTTCTATTTGGTCGGTGGATGCCAACTAGCACTTTGTAGAATGTATTCATAATCCTTAACCCTTTGAGGTCTATTTAAGAACATTTCTAGCATTGTAAAAGGCAGTTCGGAGTGGAGTTTGAGAGAAGGTATTGGGAGAAGAATTTATCTCCAGATTTATGCTATTGTAAGGCCATAGGGCATGTTTTGGAGTCTGTTTCTTTGCACTAAGTGTACTAGAATATTTTCACCATTAATAAAATTTTCCCTTTCCTATTGTGTCCATTTTGTGCTTGGGCTGTGTCCCCGTCAAGTGGTATCAGAGAAAGTTTCCCTAAGTGTGTAGATAGCGCCAACTATGTGGTTGTGGGTTTGAATTAAGAAGATGCCTCCATGAAGAGAGCATGGTGGAAGGGCCAGAGCTATTAATCCTGAGGAGGTTAGAGCCCTCCAAAGGTAGGTAGAAGCATTACAGGAGAAGCTCTGTAGAGGAACAAATGTTACTGCAGGTGACGAAAGTGAGGACGATAATGAAGAAGAAGAAATTGGACTAGAAGGGGAAGTTGACAGGGAAGTTCTAAATCAGGCAGAGGAGAGGCTTTTTAGGGCCATTACTAAGTTTGGGAAAATACCTACAATTGATGTGGGTGTATTTTCAAGAAATTTTAAACTAGATGAGTTGATTGACTGGATCAATGAACTAGAAGAGTACTTTGAGTATGAGGATATCAGGGATCTAGATAGGGTTAAGTTTGCAAAGGCCAAACTGAAAGCACATGCCAAAATCTAGTGGCAAGAGGTTCAATTGGAAAGAAATAGAAGAGGAAAGGAGAAGATCACAAGGTGGGATTGCATGGTGGACAAACTAAAGAAGCAATTCATTCCTGTTGACTACGAGCTTGATTTGTTTAAGAAGATGCGTGGGTTAAAACAAGCAGGAAAATTAGTCCAACAATATACAGAGGAGTTTTACTGACTTTTGATTAGAGTAGGGCATGTAGAAGCAAATAAGGAGAAGGTTGCTCGTTATATTAGTGGGTTGTGACCTAGCATCTAGGAGGAATTAAGTCAAGTAAGAACGACCAGTGTTGAAGAGGCATACCAGTTTTCCCTATGAGTTGAAGAGAAGCTAAATAAAAGGTTTGAAGGGAGACAAAGAGGGTGTGGTTAAGGAGTAAGCGGTAGTGGTAGGTCATCTAGAGGCTGAAATGAAACCCAAAAGAAAAATGAAGATGTGGGTACTAGCAGGAACCAGAAGAACAAGGGTTTCAATCACTCCCATGATCAAGACTTTGGAAATCAGAGAGAAAGAGGTAGAGGATGTGGAAAAGGAAGAGGAGGCTTCTGTGGTACCTATTTCTATTGTAATGAAGAAGGTCATTGTCCCTTTGAATGCCCTCAATGACAAGGAAGGACAAATAGGAGAGCTAAGGGTCAAGCTAGGTTTGCTCATGTGGATGAGGATGTAGAAAGAGGAGAGACTTTAGTAAATGAAAGAGTCCTACTAAGTGGTGAGATTGAACTAGGACAAAGGAGGAGTTTATTCCGTACCAGGTGCAAGTGTGAGGATAAATGTTGTGATGTGATAATTGATGGTGGTAGCACTAATAACTTGGTATCAGAGGAGATGGTCTCTAAGCTAAAGCTCAAGAGGTAGAAACAACCCCAACCCTATCAGATTGCTTGGGTGAAGGATGATCATAAGGTCCTAGTAAGTGAACAATGTTTAGTGAAGTTCAAAATTGGTCGTTACCATGATGAAGTTCTCTGTGATGTTATTCCAATGGATGTTTTCCATCTATTGTTGGGTAGACTATGGTAGTTTGATAGGCATGCAGTACATGATGGTCATGAAAACACATACTCTCTAACAAAGGATGGAGTTCACCACAAACTGAAGCCCATGAAAAAGGAAGGCAAAAAGGTATGTAGCAGTGCTAGGATTTGTCTTGTTGATGGAAGGAAGTTTTTAGATGGCATGAAACATAATTGTATGTGCTATGCTTTGATCCCTAGGAAAGATAAATAAGGTAGTAGTGAAATACCACTTGAAGTTTCAAATTTACTAGGTGAGTTTGGAGATATCATCTCTGATAATGTTCTAGAAGGATTGCCACCAATAAGGCAAATCAGTCATCAGATAGATTTAATCCTAGGAGCTAGTTTTCCTAACAAGGCTGCTCACAGGATGACTCCTACTGAAACTAAGGAGCTAAATAGATAGGTTTAGGAGCTATTGAGGAAGGGCTTGATTCAGGAGAGCCTCAGTCCATGTGCAGTACCTGCAGTACTGGCACCAAAGAAGGATGGAGAGTGGAGGATGTGTATAGACTCTCGAGCTATAAATAGGATAACCATCAAGTATCAATTTCCTTTGCCAAGAATGGATGATCTTATGGACTGCTTGAGTGGAGCTTAGTACTTCATAAAGATAGATTTGAAGAGTGGCTATCATCAGATACAGATTCAAGAAGGAGATGAGTTGAAAATAGCCTTCAAGACCAAGGAGGGTCTTTATGAGTGGCTAGTTATGCCCTTTGGATTGACGAATGCCCCAAGCACTTTCATGCGGCTGATGAATGAGGTACTTAAGAAGTTCTTGGGAAAATTCATTATTGTTTATTTGGATGATATTTTAATTTTCATCAAGACTTTGGAAGAACATTTATTGCATATCCATAGTGTTCTTGAGAGGTTGAGGGAAGAGAAACTGTTAATTAATCTAAAGAAGTGTTCCTTTGCTAAAAAGGAATTAGTGTACTTGGGGTTTGTTATATCACCTGAAGGTCTCAAAATGGATCCAAAGAAGGTAAAAGCCATCTTGGAATAGCCTACTCCAAGGTTTGCTACTGAGGTAAGATCATTTCATGGTCTGGTTAGTTTTTACAGGAAGTTCATTAAGAAATTCAGTGGCATATGTGCACCCCTGACTGACACAATAAGAGGGGATAGAAAAGAGTTCAAATGGACTGCGGCAGCTATGAGAAGTTTTGAAATGCTAAAGAAGAAGGTGATAGAACAACCTATGTTGGCACTTCCAAATTTTAGAAAGGTATTCCAGGTGGATTGTGATGCTAGTGGTAGCACTATTGGGGCTGTATTAAGCCAAGAAGTTAAGCCTATTGTATATTTTACTGAAAATTTGAATGATGCAAAAAAGAAGTATTATGTTTATGATCAAGAGTTCTATGCAATAGTTTAGGCCTTAAAGAAATGGAGGCATCATTTATTTCCAAAAGAATTTGTTTTATATACTGATCACCAGGGATTACAGTACCTAAATACCTAATTAGTTTTTCTACACTAAGTGTACTAGCACATTTTCACCATTAATAAAATTTTCCCTTTCCTGTTGTGTCCATTTTGTGCTTGGGTTGTGTCCCCATCAAGTGGTATCAGAGCAGGTTTTCCTAAGTGTGTACATAGAGTGCCGACTGTGAGGCAGTTTGCACTAGGACTGTGTGGTTGTTGGTTTGAATTAAGAAGATGCCTCCATGAAGAGAGTGTGGTGGAAGGGCTAGAGCTATTAATTTTGAGGAGGTTAGAGCCCTCCAAAGATAGGTCCAAGCATTGTAGGAGAAGCTCAGTAGAGGAACAAATGTTACTGCAAGTGACGAAAGTGAGGACGATAATGAAGAAGAAGAAATTGGACCAGAAGGGGAAGTTGATAGGGAAGTTCTAAATCAAGCAGAGGAGAGGCTTTTTAGGGCCATTACTAAGTTTGGTAAAATACCTACAATTGATGTGGGTGTATTTTTAGGAAATTTGAAACCAGATGAGTTGATCGACTGGATCAATGAACTAGAAGAGTACTTTGAGTATGAGGATATCAAGGATCTAGATAGGGTTAAGTTTGCAAAGGCCAAATTGAAAGGACATGCCAAAATATGGTGGCAAGAGGTTCAATTGGAAATAAATACAAGAGGAAAAGAGAAGATCACAAGGTGGGATTGCATGGTAGACAAACTAAAGAAGCAGTTCATTCTTGTTGACTAGGAGCTTGATTTGTTTAAGAAGATGCATGGGTTAAAACAAGTAGGAAAATGAGTCCAACAATATACAAAGGAGTTTTATCGACTTCTAATTAGAGTGGGGCATGCAAAAGAAAATAAGGAGAAGGTTGTTCATTATATCACTAGGTTGCGACCTAGCATCCAGGAGAAATTAAGTCTGGTAAGAATGACCAGTGTTGAAGAGGCATACTAGTTTGCACTATGAGTTGAACAGAAGCTAAATAAAAGGTTTGAAGGGAGAAAAAGAGGGCATGGTTAAGGAGGAATGGGTAGTGTTAGGTCATCTAGAGGCCTAAATGAAACTCAAAACAAAAATGAAGATGTGGGTACTAGCAGGAACTAGAGGAACGAGGGTTTCAATCGCTCCCATGATCAAGACTTTGGAAATAAGAGAGGAAGAGGTAGAGGACATGGACAAGGAAGAGGAGGCTTTTGTGGTACCTATTTCCATTGCAATAAAGAAGTTCATCATCCCTTTGAATGCTCTCAATGACAAAGAAGGACAGATAGGAGAGCTGAGGGTCAAGCTAGGGTTGCTCATGTGGATGAGGATGCACAATCATCACATTCAAAGGATGCAAAAAGAGGAGAGACTTTAGTAAATGAAAGGGTCCTACTAAGTGGTGAGATTGAACTAGGACAAAGGAGGATTTTATTCCGTACCAAGTGCAAGTGTGAGGATAAATGTTGTGATGTGATCATTGATGGTGGTAGCACTAATAACTTGGTATCAGAGGAGATGGTCTCTAAGCTAAAGCTCAAGAGGGAGAAACATCCTCAGCCCTATTAGATTGCTTGGGTGAAGGATGATCATAAGGTCCTGGTAAGTGAACAATGTTTAGTGAAGTGCAAAATTGGGAGTTACCATGATGAAGTTCTCTGTGATGTTATTCCAATGGATGTTTGCCATCTATTGTTGGGTAGACTGTGGCAGTTTGATAGGCATGTAGTACATGATGGTCATGCAAACACATATTCTCTAACAAAGGATGGAGTTCACCACAAATTGAAGCCCATGAAAAAGGAAGGCAAAAAGGTATGTAGCAATGCTAGGATTTGTCTTGTTGATGGAAGGAAGTTTTTAGGTGGCATGAAACATTAGCGTATGTACTATGCTTTGATCCCTAGGAAAAATAAAGAAGGTAGTAGTGAAATATCACTTGAAGTTTTAGATTTACTAGGTGAGTTTTGAGATATCATTTTTTATAATGTTCCAGAAGTATTGCCACCAGTAAGGCAAACCAGTCATCAAATAGATTTAATCCCAGGAGCTAGTTAGCCTAACAAGGCTGCTCACAGGATCACTCCTACTGAAACTGAGGAGCTAAATAGACAAGTTCAGGAGCTATTGAGGAAGGGCTTGATTCAGGAGAGCCTGAGTCCATGTGTAGTACCTATAGTACTAGTACCAAAGAAGGATGGAGAGTGGAGGATGTGTACAGACTCTCGAGCTATAAATAGAATAACCATCAACTATCGATTTCCTTTGCCAAGAATGGATGATCATATGGACTGCTTGAGTGGAGCTCAGTACTTCACAAAGATAGATCTCAGGAGTGGCTATCATCAGATATGGATTCGAGAAGGAGATCAGTGGAAACTAGCCTTCAAGACCAAGGAGGGTCTTTATGAGTGGCTAGTTATGCCCTTTGGATTAACGAATGCCCCAAGCACCTTCATGCAGCTTATGAATGAGGTACTTAAGAAGTTCTTGGGAAAATTTGTTATTGTTTATTTGAATGATATTTTAATTTTCAACAAGACTTTGGAAGAACATTTATTGCATATTCATAGTGTTCTTGAGAGGTTGAGGGAAGAGAAACTGTTAATTAATCTGAAGAAGTATACCTTTGCTAAAAAGGAATTAGTCTACTTAGGGTTTGTTATATCACCTGAAGGTCTTGAAATGGATCCAGAGAAGGTAAAAGCCATCTTGGAATAGCCTACTCCAAGGTCTTCTACTGAGGTAAGATCATTTCATGGTCTGGTTAGTTTTTATAGAAAGTTCATTAAGAAATTCAGTGGCATATGTGCACCCCTGACTGACACAATAAGAGGGGATAGAAAAGAGTTCAAATGGACTATGGTAGCTGCAAGAAGTTTTGAAATGCTGAAGAAGAAGGTGACAGAACAACCTCTGTTGGCACTACCAAATTTTAGAAAGGTGTTCCAAGTGGATTGTGATGCTAGTGGCAACACTATTGGGGCTATATTAAGCCAAGAAGGTAAGCCTATTGCATATTTTAGTAAAAAATTGAATGATGCAAAAAAGAAGTATTATGTTTATGATCAAGAGTTCTATGCAATAGTTCAGGCCTTAAATAAATGGAGGCATTATTTATTGCCCCAAGGAATTTTTTTTATATACTGATCACCAGGCATTACAGTACCTAAATAGCCAAGGTAAATTGAATCAGAGGCATATGAAGTGGGTAGAGTTCTTGCAAAGCTATACATTTGTGTTGAAGCATAGAAGTGGAAAATATAATAGGGTTGCAGATGCACTAAGTAGGAGATAGTTGTTGCTTACAGTAATGCAGGTTGAAGTAGTTGGGTTTGATGAACTCAAGAATCTATACCCTGAGGATCCTAATTTTTCTGAAGCATGGAAAGCTTGTAAAGAACTTGTTGTTGTAGACAGAACTAAGTGGTTAGACTATCTTATTCAGGATGGTACATTGTTCAAGGGTAGTCAATTGTGTATTCCAAGGATTTCCATGAGGGAAAATCTGATTAAAGAGAAACACAGTGGAGGGATGGTAGGACATTTTGGTCAAGATAAGACCATTTTCATACTTAGGGAACATTATTTTTGGCCTCAGATTTCACATGATGTGAAGAAGTTTGTACAGAATTGCTAGGTTTGTCAAGTGGCCAAGGGATTTAGTCACAATACTGGACTATATCAGCCATTGCCTATTCCATCAAAGCCATGGGAGGACATAAGAATGGATTTTGTTCTTGGATTGCCAAGGACACAAAGGGGTAATGACTCGGTATTTGTGGTGGTTGATAGGTTCTCCAAAATGGCACATTTCATTCCATGCCACAAAACTCATGATGTTGTCCATATTGTAGACTTGTTTTTCAAAGAGGTGGTAAGACTACATGGTCTCCCAAGGAGTATAGTTTCTAATAGAGATACTAAATTTGTGGGATATTTTTGGAGAACATTGTGGAAGAAGATGCTATCCATATTGCAGAATTGTTTTTCAGAGAGGTGGTAAGACTACATGGTCTCCCAATGAGTATAGCTTTTGACAGAGATACTAAATTTGTGCGGTATTTCTGGAGAACATTGTGGAAGAAGTTGAGAATAGACTTGAAGTTCAATTCTACAGATCACCCACAAATTGATAGACAAACTGAAGTGGTAGATAGAAGTCTGGGCAATTTACTGAGATGTTTAGTTGGGGATAATCCCAAGGGGTGAGATTTGATTCTACCACAAGAAGAGTTTTCTTACAATAACTCTATAAACAAGAGTACTGGTAGATCACCATTCCAAATTGTATATGGAAGTAGCCCAAGGACTGCACCAAAATTGAGGAAGATAGAGCAAGGGGAGAGGACAAGTGCTAAAGTTGAAGAATTTGCTGAACATATCAAGCATCTACATGAGGAGGTTCAAGCACATCTTACAAAGATGAACCAATAGTATAAAGCTAAGGATGATCAAAGGAGAAGACATAAGGAGTTCCAAGTAGGGGATTTAGTCATGGTACACTTAAGAAAAGAAATATTTCTAGCCAGGACTTACAACAAGCTGAAGATGAAGAAATTTGGTCCCTGCAAAATTTTGAGGAAACATGACTCAAGAAATGCATATGAAGTAGAGTTGCCAGATGGAATTCACATTTCTCCTATTTTCAGTATTGTAGACTTAATAGAGTATCATGATGATGGTTTAGATGAGGAGTTATTCCTACTTCTAAGAAGGAGGAGATAGAGGAGATTTTGGATAGTTGTGTGGGTAGGAGTACCAGAAATAGGCAGTATGAAGAGTATTTGGTCAAGTGGAAAGGATGGCCGATAGAGGACTCAACTTGGATATTAGCAGCTAAGGTTTCCCATTTGGGATTTCCTCTACCATTCATAAAGTGATAAGGTCACTTTTCAATCTACCCTAGGTGTCTGATGCAGGAGCATCCAAATGTATAAGGGCAATCCTGTGTCACCCAAAAAAATGTAGTTAGACTTAGTTTTTGTTTCATGTGTTTCCATTTTTGGATACCCATTTTGGGTCAAATAAAGGTTCCAATTCTCACAGTTCCACTATTAGTGTTCTAGGTTAGAGTTTTTAATCACCTTGGGATATGTGTAAATGCAAAAAAAATAGGAGTATTTAATTGAGCCATCATTTTGGTGAACTAGGTGTAAATTGTTTGGATGATTGTCATTGTAATTTAGACCATTCCAGAAAAAGAATCAGGTCAAAAGGCCCCACGGTTTGAAAGTTATCACAATTTTTTAGTTTTTGGAGACATCCTACGAATGCTTCAAAGTTAGGTTAGGGGCATTAAATGAACTTGAATAGGGCCAAAAAATGGGGGATGAGTGAGGGCTATCGAGTGCTTCGAGAGCTTTCCAGAAATGTAAACAGTTCATCAATAGGATCTACAGTTCAAAAGTTATGCCTTCCGAAAGTTCGGTTACCATTTCTGGATTGTTCTAATTTTGTGCCGACTTCTAATGCAACTTTTGGAGCCTTCTATTTGGTCAGTGGATGCCAACTAGCACTTTTTAGAATGTATTCCTAATCCTTAACCCTTCAAGGTCTATTTAAGAACATTTTTGGCATTGTAAAAGGCAGTTCGGAGTGGAGTTTGGGAGAAGGTACTGGGAGAAGAATTTATCTCTAGATTTATGCTATTGTAAGCCCATAGGGCATGTTTTGGAGTCTATTTCTCTACACTAAGTGTACTAACATATTTTCACCGTTAATAAAATTTTACCTTTCCTATTGTGTCCATTCTATGCTTAGGTTGTGTCCCCATCACAAATGGTGACAATATTTAAGAAAGGTGGCTAAATTTGCTAGACATATTGGTTAGACTAAAATATGTAGGGGATGTCTACATATTTGTGATGCAGAGTAAGCATCTTGACCAAGCTATTTAGTCATAGGTGAGGGCCCATATGAAGGTTTACTTGGTTACATGAGAAGTTAGTGTCATTTATTTTGAGAACTCACACTGTGACATTTTCACAGGGTGTGCACATTAGTTTGATAAAAGCACAATAAAAAGATTGATGCTAAGATGAAAAGGCTAATACATTGGATTTAAATGAAGAAGATTGGATGGCTAGGATAGGTTATGTATGCTAAGAAAGGGTCCTCCATCAAAAGTGTTGAACCAAGCTAATTTCATGTAGGGAAAGGTTACAGCTATGTGATTTTCTATGCTGCTCAATCAACAAATTAGCATCCAAGATCCTAGAAGCGGTATGTGAGATGTGAAGATGCCTTGATTTGTAGAAGATTTTTGAAATAGTTTGATCTTTCCAATTTCTACCACAGCCTTTAAAAGTTAAAATGAATATTGCAAGATTGGGTCGAATATCTTGATGTGCTTGCAATGAGGAATGGAGAATAATAGATGGTTTGATCTCTCTATATATGCTAAATCATGTAAACTCATGAGTAGAAGCTAGGGGTGACATGGCGCAAATTGGGGAAAAACATTGGTTTTTTCTCATATATTATTCTGTGTGGTTGCAAAGAGGCAATTGGGGTGTTTTGGCTATCAGTCATGCTAAAAATGTTAAACATTTATTTGTATGAACTTCCCTAAAGTCTCAGTGGAAAAAAGGTTTTTGTTCAAATGTTCATGGTCATAGACAAATGTAGATGATAGAATTGCATCATGGTCATCCATCTTTTTCCTCTTTTTTGGTACTAGATCAATGGTGATGCTCTTTCCAATGTGTAACAACAACCATGTCTTATTTGGTGAATGCTCATGTAGATTTTGGCAAGGATTGAAAAGGTGATTAGTGAGAGTAGTGCTGATTTCTTATTGAAATAAATATGGAGGACACACATTCTTAGCCTAGGTGAGAAAAAAGTTGAGAAAATAGGGGATTTTTTATGCATCTTATGTTACAACCAATAAGGCATATGGAGAGACAAAAGATTAGAGATAGTTTTCTTGGTTGATTAGACATGCAAACAAACAGATGTCTTCAAAGGCCTATCACACTAAATGGAAAAGAAGCAATAAAGAGGAATATGTTTCCATTATCCCACATGTGTCATGTCCTAGATTTCAAAGTTGTTTTTAAGTGGGAAGAAGCAATACTTAAGTATCTACAAGGTGTAAGCCTTTTGAGATACATGGATTGTGTGTGGACCCTAGTAGTAGATGCATAGGGAAATTTTGATCAACACAAAGGATAAGAGAGTGGTGAGATTATGCACACTGAGAATAGATGACATCAAAAGTGAAGTAGACCCTAAGTGACCAACCAAATGTTGACATGTGGTATCAAGTGGACCAATAGCAGAGTGATACATGGTAAATATTTCCAAGCCTAGCACAGATTTTGAGGAGATGATGTGGCAACATGTAGATGGATGCACCAAATTGCACCACATGGTAAAAATTACTAGTCATCACATTGTTGCAAAATGAAGTTTCTCACTAGTTAAGGAATGTGATAATGTGACAATGAATAAGATAGTGACATGTGGCACTACATTAAAGGTGAGATGGTGATCAGTGGATCAATCAGGTGACACCATGTGGTGATGACATGGTGAGGTTTCTAGAGGATGTTGACTGGATATGTGATTGTGCAAGGATGGACCAATCACATTGTGACACATGTCAAAGCTTGGTCAACTCAAGTTTGACCCAAATGCAAGATTAGAGGGAAATTTCAAAGTGCAAAAAAAATAAAATTCATTCTTCTTCTAGGTTTGAGCATGAGTACATTTTAAAATTGGACTAGTTATGTTCTAAAGTTTTGACTTTAGCATAAATGGAAAATATTTGCATAAATCAAGACTAGGAACCATTCTAAACATGGAGGTTCTGTTGGTTGCCCTGGGCATGTCCTTGAGGCTAGTATATGAATATCATATACTAATAGAAAGATCTTAGAATGAAATTTACAAATATGGTATTTATTTTTATATAGGAAGTTGTCTGTCAAAATTATACTCAATTTTGTCTGAGGTACTCAAATTCTAGCAACATTCTAGTATGGGCAGTTCACTTTTAGTTTTTGGTCTAGTGGCGAAGTGAGTAGCTACCAGATTTGGAGAGGACCTTAGCAGAAATTTTTGTTTACCTCTAAATTAGTTGGTTAAGGATTTTGATAGCACTTTATACCAAATCTGATGTTTTATCAAAAAGGGACTTTTCTCCTCTCTATTGAAAGATGTTTTTAGTTTGATGAAGGCAATGATGGGATTTGATTCATTTTTCAATTATGGCATCAATAGTTGGAGATTCAAGTGGACAAGTGTTGATTCTATATCAGATATAGGATTTCCCCTCTTCTTCTATATCTTTCTTTATTCTCTCATTCTCTAGGGTTGATGGTTGGTTTTTTTTAGACTATTCAGCTGAGCCCTAGCTGTGATACCACCATTTTTCCTCAGCATATTCTCTTGCATGAACACCATTTAATAGAATTTTATATACAATTATGATCTATTCAATTGTTTTATGAGCTATTTACATACATCTTGAATGTATTGTTTCAAAAAATTGAATACAAAGAATAACAAACTCTTTAGTTTCATTCTGACTCTCATCTCATATCTTTGTTGTCTACAATATTTTGTGGTTTAGGAACAAAGAGATTAAACCCATTTTCATCCCCTTAAATTTGTATGTCTTGGTAGGCTTTTCTATCAGAACAAAGAGCCAACTAAATTCTTCCTTATCTTGATAGGGTTGTAGGTTTCATGAGAAGGATATTTCATGAGTATGAGGTTTTTATGAACACTGATATCTAATTCACAAAGTGATAGGATAGATCTAATATCTTGATGTATGAGATATGTCTCCTACAACCTTTAAAAGGAAAATGAATATTGCATGATTGGGTTAAATTGCTCAATGTGCTTGCAATGATGAATGGAGAATAATAGATGATTTAATCTCTATGTATATGTTAAATCTTATCAACTCATGAATAGAAGCCAGGGATGACATGGTACAGAATAGGGAAGAGCATTAGTTTTTTCTCATATATTAGTCTATCTGGTTGTAAAGAGGCAATTAGGGTGTTTTGGCTATCAGCCATGCTAAAAATATTAAACATCTATTTCTATGAACTTCCCTAAAGTTGCAGTGGTAGGAAGGTATTTGTTCAAATGCTCATGGTCATAGGCAATTGCAAATGATATAAATTTATCATGGGCATCCATGTTTTTCCTCTTTGTTGGTACTAGATCAATGGTGATGGTCTTTCCAATGTGTAATGGTAACCATGTCTTATTTGGAAAATGCTCATCTAGATTTTGGCAAGGATTGAAAAGGTGATTAGTGAGAGTTGTGTTTATTTCTTATTGAAATAAACATGGAGGACACATAGTCTTAGCCTAGGTGAGCAAAAATTTGAGAAAATAGGGAATTGTTTATGCATCTTATGTTACACTAGTAAGGCATATGGAAGACAAAAGATTAGAGATAGTTTTCCTGGTTGATTAGACACACAAACAAAAAGATATCCTCAAAGGCCTATCACACTAAATGGAAAAGAAGTAATAAAGAGGAATAAGTTTCCATTATCCCACATGCATCATGTCCTAGATTTTACATTTTTTTTTAAGTAGGAAGATGCAATACCTAAGTATCTACAAGGTGTGAGCTTTTTGAGATACATAGATTGTGTGTGGACCCTAGTGGTAGATGCATAGGGAAATTTTGATCAACACAAAGGATGAGAGAGTGGTGATATTGTGCACACTGAGAATAGATGACATCAACAGTGAAGTGGACCCTGAGCAATGAACTAGATGTTGACATGTGGCACCAAGTGGAACAACAGTAGAGTGACACATGGTAGATATTTCCAAGCCTAGCACAAATTGTGAGGAGATGATGTGGCAACATGCAGATGGATGCACCAAATCGCACCACATGGAAAAAATTAGTATTCATCACATTGTCACAAAATGAAGTTTCACACTGGTTAAGGAATGTGATAATGTGACAATGAATTAGATGATGGCACGTGGCACTACGTTAGAGGTGAGATGGTAATTAGTCGATCAATCAAGTGACACCATGTGGTGATGACATGTTGAGGTCTCTAGAGGATGTTGACTGGATATGTGACTGTGCAAGGATGGACCAATCACATTGTGACACATGTCAAAGCTCGATCAACTAATGTTTGACCCAAATGCAAGATTAGAGGTAAATTTCAAAAGTGCAGAAAAAATAATATTTTATTCTTTTTCTAGGTTTGAGTGTGCATATATTTTAAAATTAGATTGTTTATGTTCTAAAGTTTTGACTTTAGCATAAATGGAAAATATTTGCATAAATCAAGACTGGGAATCATTCTAAACATGGAGTTTCTTTTGGTCACCTTGGACATGTCCTTGAGGCTAGTATATGAATATCATATACTGAAGGAAAGGTCTTAGAATGAAATTTCCAAATATGGCATTTATTTTTATATAGGTAGCCATTGGTCATAATTATTTTAGGTTTTGTCTAAGGTACTCAAATTCTAGCAATATTCTAGTATGGGTAGTTCACTTTCAGTTTGTGGTCTAAAGGTGAAGTGAGTACCTACCAAATTTGGAGAGGACCTTAGTAGAAATGGTTGTTTACCTCTAAATTAGTTGGTTAAGGATTTTGGCATCATTTTATACCAGATCTAATGTTTTATTAGAAAGGGGCTTTTCTCATCTTTGTTGAAAGATTCTTTTAGTTTGTTGAAGGCAATGATGGGATTTGATTCATTTTTTAGTTCTAGAGAGAAGGAGATTTTATAGCATCAATGGTTGGAGATTCAAGTGGAAAAGTGTCAATTCCATATCAGATCTAGGATTTCCCTTCTTCTTCTATATCTTTCTTTCTTCTCTCATTCTCTAGGGTTGATGGTTGGTTTTTTTTAGGCTATTGAGCAGAGCCCTAGCTGTGATACCACCATTTTTCCTTAGCATATTCTCTTGTTTGAACAACATTTAATGGAATTTTTTATACAGTTCTAATCTATTCAATAATTCTATGATCTATTTATATGCATCTTGAATGTATTCTTTCAAACAAATGAATACAAAGAACAACAAACTCTTTAGTTTCATTCTAACTCCTGTCTCGTATCTTTGTTGTCTGCAATGTTTTGTACTTTAGAAACAAAGAGATTAAACCCATTTGCATCCCCTTAAATTTTTATGTCTTGGTAAGCTTTTCTATTGGAACAAAGAGCCAAGTAAATGCTTACTTATTTTGGTAGGGTTGCAAGTTTCATGAGAAGGATATTTCATGAGTATGAAGTTTTTATGAACATCAATGTCTGATTCACAAAGTGATAGGATAGATCCAATATCTTGATGTATGAGATATTTCATTGATATCATGGATGTATGTTTGTAATTTATGGAATTTCCCAATAGATAAGGCACTAGTCAGTTATAGGATCAATATGTTCTTATTGTTGCATATTTGGATTTTGTTGATATCAATATTTAATCAATTATCTTTTTCCCTTTTTGTTTAGGGGATAAAAGGATTCCCTCAATCATCTTGTGGATTTCATAGGTTTTACAATTTTCTACTACATGCTTTTTTCATTACATAAGTATAGGAGAAATAAGGGTTTTATCTTCTTTGTATGGATTTAGACCTATGTTTTAGCTACTGGTACCATATAAATGAATCTAAGGTCTACCCGCCTAGGTCTTGCAAAACCTAAAGTAGAAGGAGTTTTCCTTATAGTTGGCCCTAGTGTCTAAATAGATATTTTGAACATTGGATTGAGCTACCCCCAAATTTATTTGTTCTTATCATTGGGTTATTCAAAAATTATTAATTCAAGAGTAACACACATCATAATCTATAACCAATGTACTTAGAATATAATAAGTAGTGTATAATAGGATGTATATATATATACACATATATATATGCTTAGATGTTAGTGAGGATTTGTACATACAATTCATTATGAAATTTTTAATATGTTTCCACATTCAAAACTTACATTATTAGAATGTAAGGAATCCTATGGTGGTAGCAAACCATATGGAATTCAATAATGTTCCTCTTATTATTGGGAAACCTACCAAGTATTGTCACTATGTCTTAAGAACACATTGAAGTTATCTATCAAATGTTAGATTCCATGCTAGTAGGTCATCTATTATCTCACCTATATAGTTTTGAATGGCATTCATTAGATTCCACATAGAATGTTACAAGGAATTCAAAACCTATTGGGAATAACTTCCATCATCCAAAAAGTTGTACATACGATCACCATTATTGAATCTAGATGCATATGCAATATCAATTTGACTTAGACCTGATGTGCCCTAGTAAGTGGGATATCAATCTTGACTAAAGTATGAATACCCTTGTGGTAACATTTATTACCATAATAGGATCTAGTCAAGATTTTGTTACTAAGTATGCTAGTGCTAGCATTACTGTGTCAAGTAAGGCATGTGAAATAATGTTACTGATTATAATTTAACCTTTAAGGTATCACCTCCAATATGGATAATGATATTAAGTGTGTTGAGCTATACTAAAATTTTAAAACTGGTATGACCATGAATAGATAAATTGTGTTAGCCTTTTAATCCATAAACCCTAATCAAAACTTGACTTGTGTGTAACAAACTATTTACCCTACAAAAAAAGATTATAGTTGTTTTTTTTCTCTAAAATTTTGGGCATGACATATTTTGTAAAAAAAGAAAATTCCTCAACCCAAAATACCCATTCCCTTATCATGCTTTGTTTTGCCTATACACTATGATAACTAGTAAATTCATCATAACTTTGTATGTATTGGTCATACAAGTCTTCACTCTTAGATGTAGAATCCTCATACTCTGTAGTATCCATCCTCAGGTGTGTACATGCTAATATGATTTCTGTGAACCACATTGATCAAGACTCTAATTGTTCTTATATGTGAATTGCATAACACTTAGACAATTTTCTAAGTATGCATTCCAAAACTTCATCCTTGTAATTTGTTGACTTCACATGATTGAAATGTTTCCATAAATGTAAAAATCAAAAATAATATCCCCTTTTGGCATTTATGGAAATATATGGAAAAATTGGCTAAGTCCCAAAACAACACTTCCAAAAAAATATTTCAAAATCTACAAAATTGTGGCCTTTACATAATTTCAAAAACTATGGATCATCATATAATATACCATCTTTCTTTATTTCTCCTAATTATATTTCTCCCTTTAATTACAATTTTCTACACTACTTCCCTATATATATTCATGTAATATTCCTTACCTTTCCCCCTTTGACATCAATGACAAAGGTATCAAAACTTATTTACATGTCAAAATTGTATTACCTCTTTATTTATGTTGAGTTTTTTGTCCTTGAGATACAATCTACAAAGTTTGACTTCAAGCATTCAAACTCTTTTTTCCATGTGTCCATGATTGCTTTTGATACACTAATTAAAGTGCACAATCCATAGGATACCACTTTTATTGCATTAAGATTAGAGTAAACTAATTTCTTATATGATGTCATGGATGTAAGACATTCATCCAACTTCTTTTGCATATTATTGGTCTTTAAGATAAGGTTTTATCTTGATAATGAGAACTTCTTTATAATTTTCTCCTTTTTTAGCTCAATGATCCTTATGTTATCATGAACTTGTGTAAAGATCGCTTCTAGTTTCTCAATCTGTGTCTGGATGCTAAAGTCTATTCACCTAATTCTACAACTCACTCACCAATCCATTTAGCTCACAAATTCATATCCTTAACATGATTTTATGACATGGTACATTGTCCATACAATGTTCTTCTTTCTATCAAGCATCTTCTTAGTTCCTTGATGCAAGCATCAAGTGTTGCCAAGTCATTCTTAATATTGGTGCACAATACACTGAATAGTTGTGCATCGTACTTGATATGTGCTTGTACTACTGCCACTTTTGATAAATGAGTAAAATCATTATCAAAATCTTTTACCAATTCCTTATCTTTTAGTTGTGGATATTTCTTTGTTACTTTGATTGATATGGCATTCTATAGTTTCTCTAAAACTGTAGGAGTTGATGAAATCCAACTCCGCAAAAGCCAACTCCAAAGACGCCCAAGATCACGTGCATGTGAGAACCTGTCAAAGAGAAGCCAAGGAGAGGAAGAGCTTGGAGCAAGGGTAAAACCCTAAATGGACATGAGATACCACATATGTGCAAACACAAGAGAAAATGTATTTACAATATGTACAATGCCTTATGATGTGATAATACAATGACAGAGAGGTCACTTATAAAGACCTCATGGAAGCTTGTAGAACAAGCTAGAAGGTGGTAAAAGACAAGGATGACAACTCAGCACACATCCACAAAAGGTGGAACATGCTAGAAAGGAACAAACTCTCGTGTTGTCAATAACTAACCACTACATGAATTAAATACTAAGTATTAAATAAATGCATTTACCTAAGTAAGCTTAAGTAAATAGAATAAATAATTAATAATTAATTAATTATTTACTCTAAAAAATAATGATTCACAATAGGAAAAATTAAATTGCTATGTGAATGGATGAATTTGCAATGAGTGAGAGACCACTTATAAAGGCCTCATGGAAGCTTGTACAACAAGCTGGAAGGAGGTAGAAGATAAGGATAACAACTCAGCACATATCCACAAAAAGGTGGAACATGCTAGAAGGGAACAAACTCCCGTGTTGTCAACAACTAACCTCAACATGCATTAAGTACAAAGTATTAAATAAATGCATGAACCTAAGTAAGCTTAAGTAAATAGAATAAATAATTAACAATTAATTAATTATTTACTCTAACAAAAACTTCCTCCAAAATCTTTTCTAGAATTTTCACCTTTCTATTCCTCTCAAATACTTTACTCAAAGATGCTATTAGACCTAATTGATCATCATCATCTACAGTCAAGTTTTTCAATGGAGATTTAGCCTTTTTAGTGGTCTATAATAGAATATCTACTTCATGCTAAAATTCAACTTTGTCAAACTCTATCTTAGTGGGCCTTATTTGAGGTAAGAATGTGGATTCATGCACTATTACCTTCCAATTATTCTTAATTAGGTCTTCTTTCCTTTTCTTCTCTTTCTCTTATTTTATTTTCTTCTCCTCTTCTTATTTTCTCTTGTTCTCTTCTACTTTCCTCTTCTCCTCTTCCTCTTTCCTCTTTTCCTCTTCCACTCTTCACTTTTCCTTTTCTACTCTTCTCTTATCTTCTTCTATTTTCCTCTCCTCCTCTTCTTCTTTCCTTTTCTTTTCTTCTTCTCTATTGTTTCTTTCTTCTAACCTCTTCTTCTTCTCTGCTTCTTTATTTCTTTCCTCCTCTTCTTTTTTCCTCTTTTCCTCTTCCTTGTCCTCAAAACTAGTATAACCTACCAAATTGTCAACAATGGATGGTCTATAATCCTTGAATTTTTCCTTTATTGTATCTATGATAATTTGCATATTGCCCACTTGCATGGTATTAGTAACAATAGTTACCTATGGAGTAGAATTTTTTTCCACAAATGCTAGTGTTAATACTATTGTTGTAGATGGTTCCATTTTATCCTTTTTATCTATTTGTGTTGTGACTATAGGGATTTCTCCCCCTAAGTCCTTATTTTCTTCTTCTTGGATGGGTATTGTTCACCATTTTTTCCCTCCTTCCAAAATCCAATTTTTAGGGTGGCAACCATGTTCACGACCTTTGGATTATTCATTACTTACCATGCAAGCCAATAATAATTTGACAAGAGGCTTTGACTTTTCCCTTTATAGTCCTAACTTTTTAAAGACTTCATCAAATGAAGGTTTTTGGCTATGACAACATGACTATCTATATTCACTTAGTCATAGGTAGTTAAGGCTTAACTGGTGTGAGGGTCACAAATGCACAAATTGGTCAGATTCAATGCCATCATGGTTTCATAGATCAAAGGGTAGGATTTCAATTTTAGGTTATAGTTGCATTATCATAGGCATCTTCAAGATCAACCAATTTTAGGTAGCGACCATGTGAATATTAATTCTAGCAATCAGGATTCCATTATTTTGCACAGTTGCAAGAGGTTAAGGGTTAACCAGAGTTTAGGCTATGATGTAGAGATCACTTTGATCACTCACTCACAAGGATAAAAATCAATGTTAATGGTTAGGTTGTGAAGTTGTAAAAAGGTCAGTAGCTCATATAAGGTCAAATGTCATCACATGGTCATGGGTGATTAAGCCTAACCCATGGTGAAGGTTATGATGTAGTGATTCCCTTTATTTCTCATTCACAGGGTTAGCATCTGAGTTAACATTTCAAATTGTGATGTTGCAATTTTCCTCCTATTCACATAGTCATTAATGGTTAAGGTCTACCCTAGATCAAGGTTTTGATTGGGAAATCATGGTTAGGGTTAGTATTTTGCATAGTCATGGGTGCTCAAGATATAGTCAAGATTTAGGTTACAATCATGTGAAAAGAAACACAAGTAGTGAGGTTAACATTGATCGCAAGTTCAAGAGCATTTGATATCAATCAAGAAATGGGATGTGAAGTAGTGACAAGGGATAATAATTATTTTTGTTTCATCGCACAATTAGAAGGTTGTTAGGTCTAAATCATAGTGATGGTGTGAAGAGCTAAATTGCATGTTGTCATAGGGTCACTACAGTTAAGGAAAATAAATAATTTTAAGCTGTAACATAATAATCAGGTATAAAAAAGGACAATCATGGTTTTGTAAGGCTAGATGGTTAAGTTGAAAAGTAATTTGTGAAGCTATGAATGAAGGTAGACCTAGGTTAACAAACAAAAAGAAAAAAAAGATGGCAAGATATATTTGATGGGCATTGGGTCACATGGTAGGATTTGGTGATTGACTTCAGTTGACTAATGATATGGTTGATTTGGCATAAAATACACTATTTGATGTAGTTTTATAATAGAAAACTAATTTTTGAAGCATCTGCAACTACCCTTTGATGTTCTCCATGCTTGTTTGATGTAAAGGACATCTAGTCATTGTTCTGGGTTATCTATTTATCTAACCATGCAGTCATGAGTGTTGTTTCTATCCCTTTGAGGTCAAAAATTGTATGAAAGATATGAATTTTTGCATATTGGCAGCACTTGATCAAATCTACTTTGGATCAGTAGTGATTGTTCTCTAGGAATTTAATGGCAATAGTTGAGCTTTGGCTTAATGCAGAAGTTTCTCAATTATGCTTGAACTATAAAGGCAAGTTTTGTAAACCCTCCAAGGGTCAATCTTTTCTTTCATTCTATAGCATTGTATTCTATGCTCTGCTATTTTAATTTCCCTTTTTCCTATGAATGAACATTTTTTGTATCTCCTTTTGTCATTAATATATCATGCAATATCTTATTGCCTTATATTGATGTATTTCTTTTCATTCTTTGGTTATACATTGCGTCTATTTGTCTTTGAATGATATAGAGTGAAGTCCCTTCCCTATTCTATTATCATTGATTTTTTATCTGTGCATGATTGTTGAGTCAAAGCTAAGATAGAATCTATATATCTGAGGATTATATTGATGAACTATGCTTCCTTGGATAGGGATAAGATTTAACAATACTATTTGGTGTATCACCCCTCTTAGATTAGAATAGGTAGTTCGCTTTCATGCATTCCTTCTCCCTTTTCTTATTAAGAAATAGTTAGGTGCACCCTAATAGAAAGGAAGTTGGCCTTCTTTGGAGACTCAATCTCTAATTACAAAGTCCCACACTTTTGAGATTGTGTCCATGTTACATGAGGTTTCCTTTAGGTAAAAATTTTAGGCAAGGGTACAAACTTTCATGTCAACAAGTACTAAGGTCATGTATTTCACAATTTTCTCTTTGGTTTCCTCATTAACTTCTTCATAGTTTCCTCCCATTATTAAAATTGTTCTTCTTTTATGCCTTAATAAGGGATCAATTCCCTTCATCTTGTGCTAAATTTGTTCAACATTCCTAACTTCACATAGTTTCCTTATTTTATATTCTCTTATTTTCCTACCCTCATCAACTACTCTCATTTTTCTATTTATCAATCTATCATACACATCTTTAGTTATTTTCTTAGGGATGTCTTCAAATCTCTTATTTGAAAAAATCATATGTTTCACTACAACATTTTCTAACTATAATCTATCTATATCACCATTTAAATAATAAAATTTATTTAGTTGTACAAAATTGCCATTATTGAGGATTGTGCTATTGAGTGTCTCTAATTATGATGAGGAGGAAATAAGAATAAAAATAATAAAAGTCATACTTATGAGATGGAAGGAAGAAGCTAGAGAATTCTATAGTAAAGTCATAAGAAAAAATGCAAAAACTTCAATATGAACAACACCTTACAGTTTGCATCCATTCATTCATGGCAAGCACATAGAGATGCTGCCTCACCACATGCATGATCCCTCAACTCTCAACCTATTCCTGCAAATGGCCATGAAATAAATACTGTACATTCCTCCTACCCACTTTCCACCATGTTTAGGCCACATTACATGGTGTTTCGATAAGCAAGAGGCATATCTATTTAGATTGACTTTCAAAACCTTTTGTGAGTCTGTTTCTTGCAACAATGACTTCTACACATAGAATAAATACCACTACTATTTTATTTAGAAGAAACCAATAGAGATGATGTGCATCAATTTGCAATATTAAAATATTGAGACTTGCTGGAAATAATAGAGCATAAAGCTAAATAACAAGAAACCACCACAATATTTTATTTCATCTGTTTAGGGCACAACAAAAATAATTTCACAATCCACTCAATGTTCTTAGCCTTCTTCTTAGGAAAAGAAGTATAAAATCATACCCTCCCAAAAGATTTCAGAGAGAATTTATAAACAAAGCCAAACAGATAAGAACTGGTTTTGGCAACCACCAGACCCGTAAAGGTTTTGTTTAAACCTTTACTAAAGTTATAATACAATATTAAATTAAGCCCTAAAATTAAACACCACCCCAAATGCAATGCAAACCCTAAAATTTAATAATAACCAAATATTTAAACACCATCACAAATGCAATCCAAAAATTTATTCATGTGCCCAACACTTGCTCCTGTAGTAGGATTCCAAGGCTTCCTTTGAGTAGGTACCTTCACTTCTATCTTCACTTATTCTTCTTATTTTACCTCCATTTCCTTCTCATCTAGTTCTTCAAATTCAAACTCAACTATTTGAACCTTTCTTCTATGTGTACCATGGATAGTTTTTCTCTCCTTCATAGGTCCACTATCCATTTTCTTAGTTCTTTTGTGTTCAAGAGATTCTATTTTCTCCTATTTTAGTTTAGTTAACCTCGCAAGCCTTCTAGTGCTAGGTGGGGTAATTTTTTGCTCTATGATCACATATTTTTCCTCATTTTGCCTCTAAATTGGTAGCATAAATTGTGAAACTACTGTAAAAGGTGTACTTGTTGAGGGTCTAGCTATTGTGACTCCTTGTGCTAATCCTATCTCCATTTTTAAAGGTTTTTTGTTTAAGATTTTAGATTGTTTGCTTGCTCTCATCTCTAAAGAAATTCTCATATACTCCTTGTACTCTTCTTTACTCATCCTTGTTTCATTGAATATGGTCCCAATCTTCTTATTTACTCTCTTCTTATTATCTTTTCTATCAATTTCATTGTGAAACTCCTTTACTTTTACCTCATATGTGCCCCTATAGGACACTCCATGTCTCTTTCTCACTCAAGGATTATCTTAGCATAACCCTCTATTAATTTTTTTTTCATCTTATATCACATATGATCAATGAATTTGACCCTTGGTTCCATTTCTTCCATGCATGACATGTTAGTTTCAACCATGAAGTAGGTCTCATATTTATACTTCTCTACCAATTATGCTAGGATTCTATATCTTTACTTCATTATTTCTTCAAAATTCTTCATCATTCTAGAAATGTCTCTAATATTCTATCCTCTGATTTCTTCTTGTAGTTAAAGGTGATCATACTTGTTGTACAATTTTTAGTATACCATTCATGATCAAGCATTCTTGTAAATCTTCTATTTACTTGGAAAAACAAATGTGTTAACAAGGATTCAGATCTGAATACTATATTCTTGGTTTTCTTAATTCTGTCAATGTTGTCTGATGAGTACTATCTCGATATTTCACACATATTCAATTTCTCCTTCTTTACTATCATTAGGTAGGTTGCATAGATAAATCCAATAGTTACTAAGTTCAATCTAGAACTAAAGTTTATTTTGTAACCAATTATCCTACTTATCAATCTCACTTCAGCCTTAGCTATAATGTCCAATCTCATATTTCTCCCATCAAACTTCATTTTTAGGTTTATCTCAACTAATTTCTTCATATTTTTCTCATTTACAAGGTTGCTTCCCTCATTTCTTGGACTAGTAAGCTTATGAATTAATTCATTTTCAATCATAATAGGTATATCACCTACATAGAACATGTCTTTGTGAGTTATTCTTAGTATAATTTTGGTCCATTCATGGTTATCAAACTCGGTGTAAAACATGTTCATAATAATGTTTAACTCATTGAAGTGCTCAAACCCTTTCTTTAGTAATAGGTCATTATTGCAAACTAAATCTAGATCATTTTGGATATCACTAAAACCAAAAGTTTCAAATTTACATTGAATGTACACCCTAACATCCTCGACATGTAAAACATTTTGGGGTACTTGTGAAAATTTTTGTGGGGGATCATATTCCATAGAGATATATGGGTGCCTCTTAAACTTGTACCTAGGCCTCTCACTTACATCAGTTACTATGGGATTTTTCATTTTTCAAATTCTGCATTAATTCTGCATTAATTGCACAAGTACACAATCAACAAAAGTTGTTTCTATTTACCAAGAGACTTTTTTTTTTGGTGCACTTACATATGAACTCCATATATTCTATGCACTTAACCATAGCCTCAACTAATCATGTTATACTTCACATTGACTGTGCATACCTTAATTCTTCCTCTAACACTTCTTTTACCTTTCTAATCCTAGTTCTTTTATAAAAGTGATCAGTTCAAGTAGGATGAATCGATCACTACAACTGACTTCAATCTTCTTTCAGGTGCTTCACTTGACTCTTCCTCCAAAACCACATATGAACTTGATGGATCTTTGGCTTTGAAAAAAACTTCTTTAAATTCTTTTACTTGTTCTTTCATGTTGTCTTCCTAGTTTTCATTGGTGTTATCATTCATACTAGCATTCATGTTCATGTTTCTTCTAAAGTTTGGATTCCTTAAGTTGTTCCTCATGTCCATTCTATGTAATCTTGCTACATGACCAAAAAAATTTACATAACTATCATACTAGTGCATTATTTCCAAATCTAGGTCCAAGTTTGTTAACAATTTCTCTATAATTTCTAGAAATATGCCCAAAGTTGTAGCACTTATAACACACAATGTTGTCTCTTATTCCATTGTTTCCTTCATTATAACTTCTTCCTAAAAGGTTAGTACCTCTAAAAAATCTACTATTGCTATTATTATTATTGAATTTAGACTTCTAATAATTAACTGCTTCTTGACCAAAACCATGGCAATTATAATAATAAAAATCAATAACAGGTTTAAATTACTAAATCGTACAATCCCTTTTCAAATAACCAATTTCATTGCATGAATAGAATCTATCTTTGAATTCATATCTCAGTATTTAGGTGATTCAACTTTCTCAGGTTATTTAGATTCATCAATGTGCAAATATTCTTAGGTAGATTATCAAATTGATTTGACTCAATCTTGTTTAGATCAAATTTTTCTTGCATAAATTGATGACTCTCAGATTCTAGTTCCTTTCTTGCTTTAGACTTCTTGGTTGACTTTTCTCCAATGAAATATCCAGGACCAGTCTTATCATAAGGTGGTCTCTATATAAATACTTTTTCATCAAGCTTCTTTTTGAATTTGATGAAAGATCAACCCCACAACTCCCAAGAATCGTCTGCATGCAAACACTTGTCATAGAAAGAGAGAAACAAAAAGCTATGAAGGTTGGAGTTCCCAAATTCATAGATGAGACATTCTTGATGAGCAAAGAGAAAAAAACTATTATTAAAAGTGAATGAATTTCAATGAATGTTTACAATGAGAGATCATCCTTATAAAGGAGATCAAAACCCTAAAAGGGTCTAACCTAGGTTGAATAATAATAATTAATAAAAGAATTAATTATTTTATGCCTAAAATTTAGCCTAAGTAGACTAGAGTTAATTAGAAAATGTCTAATTACTCTAACACCCCCCCCCTCCTTAAGATAAACTTGGGGAGTAGCAAAAAACCTAGAAACTACTACTGCAAGTAGATTTGGGTCCCAACAAAAAAGGCTCGATGAGATACCCAAGCATAACCAAATCCTTGAAAAGAATATAAATAGATAAAACCACATGGGAAAAACCCTATTTGAAAAAGAGATGGCAATTTCAGCCTCCATACTCTTTTGTGCATCTTGATTGTGGTTCCTTGACATGTAGTTCTTTTGGCCCACTTTTCTAGTTACCTATCACCTCACCCTTGTTTGCATTAGGGAGGTTCCTTTTTTGTTTCTCATGCTTACTTGGTTTGATTGATCAACTCTTCAGGCTTTGGTGTTTCATGCTATTTGTATCTTTGAGTTCAATTGTTTTCCTTTGTGTGCCTCCTAATTTGATGTAGATACAATCTTCTCTACTTGGTTAGGTTTTGCTTCAGTGGACATTCTTCGAGATCATATATCTCAAATTCTCAATAAATGTTTACAATGAGAGATCATCCTTATAAAGGAGATCAAAACCCAAAAAGATTCTAAATTAGGTTGCATAGTGATAATTAATAAAAGAATTAATTATTATATGCCTAAATTTTAGCTTAAGTAGACTAGAGTTAATTAGGAAATATTTGATTACTCTAACACCCACCCTTAAGATAAACTTAGGGAGTGGCTAAAAACCTAGAAACTACTACTGAAAGTAGATTTAGGTCCTGAAAAACAAGACCTGATGAGGTTCCCAAGCATAACCAAATCTTTGAAAAGAGAATAAATAGAGAAAACCACATCAAAAAAATCCTATTCCAAAAATAGATGGAAATAATGTCAAAAAAAACTAGTGAAAGACTAAAGAAGCCTCCAAACTAGGGAATGTCCTAGAAGATAGGAAAAAAAGATGATTATGAAGAACATCACTAAAGTATGTAGATGTTGCAAAGATGTATCAAAAGTAACTATTGATCTTGAAGAACCTCCATTGAAGTAGAACCTGACCAGGTAGAGAAGATTATAATCTGCATTGAATCAGGAGGCACACAAAGGAAAACAATTGAATTTGAAGATACAAATGGCATGAAATACCAAAGCTTGAAAAGTTGATCAATTGAACCAAGTAAGCATGAGAAACAATAAAAGAATTTTTTTAATTTTTTTTTATTTAGCAAAAAGAGATATTGATATATCAAAAGTGAATGAATATATTTAGCTTAAACAACTAGTGTTAATTAGGAAATATCTAATTATTCTAACACTTCTTATTTCTAGAATATACTTTTTCAAGTTGTTGCATAGACTGAGTTAACTCTTCTTTCACAATAGTGTTCTACTTCTCAAGTTTTTCATATTGCGACATGGTAGACTCAAGCTCATATGTCACTTTGATAAGGATGGATGGAAAATCTGCATTTTTTGACTTCAAATCCAATTCATCTTTAACTGCATCATCCCTCAAGCTTAATTTTAGATCTGTAATCTTAAGATGGTGCTTCAAAATCATTTTCTTTCTTCAATATTGAAACTTCATCACCATCCTTATTCTAATTTTTAGGATCTCTCTTGGACTTGAGATGATCTATCTTATCTTTCAATTTTCCAATGTAGTCTTTAGCATCTTCATATCTTTCCTTTAGAGTATCCCTTTCTATAGTAAGATTATCAATCTTCTCAAGAGCTTCTTCTAGAATCTTTTGTAATTGTTCCATGTCCATAGGGATATTACTCAAGTTGTTAAGCCTTCTCTAAGTAACTATTCTCTACTACCAAATGTTAGAAATAGGAAATATTGAGGGGGGAGTGAATCAGTATTTCAATTTTTTTTTCCCAAAACTAGATATCTATAATAACTTTATAACTCGCATAAGAAAGTAAACTAACTATGATGAATAGTAAACATAACCATGCAATAAAGTAACTCATAACCCCATTTTTTTTTAAATTAGGAAAATCATAGCCAAGTCAAACCCCACTAGGGATGGTACTCACATAATGATACACTAATCAAAAGTATTTGGTTAAAGATATTAACCCTTTTAAGAGTCTATTACATTTGTATAGTGTCTTGATCATTGTTAGAGGACTAGATCTTGTTAGAAACCTCAACCCTATTAGGAGTTTATATATACAATTATAAAATGTATGTAAGATGAGCCCACTATCCAAACATGTAATGCACAATAAAGTGTTAGAATATATAGTCCACTAATATAACTAAGAGGGGGGTGAATTAATTATCTAACTAATAGAAAAATTATCAACCTTAAACAATCTTTAACCATATGAATAATATAAACTGAAACCACAACAAGATACTCATAAATAATAACACTAGATATGTTAACTAGTGCAACCCTTGATTAGAGGGGAAATTCTGTTGGAGATGGTACCCATAGGATGATGTACTAAAATAAATATTCCTTGTTAGAGGATAGACCCTGTTAGAAGTTGGCTATAATATTCAGTACATGTGACTCTCTATTAAGAGACTTTGAATCCCTATTAGGAGATTCCAATCTTGTTAGGAGTTGTGCCAACCCTATTAAGAGTTGTGGAAGACATCTAAACCCACTACCCAAATAGCTTCAATGGAAAGACCAATGAACCCACTATCCAAATGATCTTTCCTCTTTCTCTATCCTATCAACTAGACCTCTACTCCTTTTGATCTTGTAACTAGGTCATGAATCTCACATCTAATAATCCCTTGAATTTCTTATATGAATTTAGTAAGCACTCTACTCCATTTCACACTTTGCACTTCTTACAACAATAGATACACTTTATAATCAAGGAAAACATCTTTCCTTTATACCATATCTTCATAATAATTCATTGAGTTGGGCTTGAGGCTTTCCCAATCAATTATAATAAGATAACTAATTAAATACAATTACAATAGCACTGTCGGCTCACATTCTATACAAAACTTCACACATGTGATACTAAGGCTTTCGTACTCACTGACATCATCAACAAACTATCCTTTGTCACTAATTGACTGTGCATATATTCACTATATATCAAATTGAAGATGGCCAACAACCATCAAGAACTACTTTCACAATATTATGGCAAAGGCTTCATAAAGATATCTATAATATGATCTTTAGTACTTACATACTCTAATCTGATCTTCTTTTCTATTGCTTTCTCTCTTAGCACATGATTTTTAATAGATATATGCTTAGTTTTAGATTGCAATATAGTATTATTAGGCATACACATTGTACTTGTGTTATCACAGTAAATGATAATAGGTTCTTCAAACTCAATTCTGATATCCATCAGCATCTACTTCATCCACATAACTTGATTACATTTTTTTTTTGCTGCAACATGCTCTACCTTAGCAGTGCTCTGTGAAATAAAATCTTGCTTCTTGCTTAACCAAGAAACTAATCTTCCTCCAAGAAAGAATGCTCCACCACTAGTGCTCTTTCTTTCATCCATATTTTGCACCCAATCTATATTAGTATATGCACATAGAGTGAAATCACTCTATCTATCATACCAAATTCCATAGTTAGATTACCCTTTTAGATATTTGAATATTCTCTTTACTACTACAAAGCAATATTCTTTATGGTCAACTTGAAATAATGAATCTGTACTTCTTCTTCTCTACTACTGGTGTCTCATCTTTCTTGGATAACTTGTGACTAGTTATCATTGGTGTACCAATAGTTTTACAACTTTCTAAACCAAATTTTTTCAATAAGCCTTTCAAGTACTTACCTTGTGAAATGAAAATACCATCACTATTCTATACAATCTTCAATCTTAGAAAAAACTTTGTTTCTCCTACCATACTCATTTCAAAAAAATTCTTCATCTCTTTGGAAAATTTATCACTTGCTTCATCATTACCTCCAAAAATGATGTCATTAACAAATATTACAATAATCAAAAAACTATTTTCAACTTCTTTCAAATACAAGTTACTATTTTTCATACCTTTAGCAAATCCAAGTTTTTCCAAATAATTGTCCAACCTTGCATACCAAGTTCTAGGTGCTTTCTTAAAACCATATAAATCTTTCTTTAATCTGTATTCTATGTCTTTTTCTTCTAATAAAGGAAAATCTTTAGGCTTCTCAATATATACCTCTTCTTCAAGTTCTCCATTCAAAAAAGTTGATTTAGCATCCATTTGATAAACCTTAAACTTCTTATTTGATGCATAAGCCAAGAATATCATTATTTCTTCCATTATGGCTACAAGTGCATATGTCTCCTCATAGTCTATTCCTTCTTGCTATGAATATCCCTTGCATACAAGTCTAGCCTTGTTCCTCACAACTTCACCTTGTTCATTCATCTTGTTCCTGAATACCCATTTGGTTCCTATCACATTCTTATCTTTAGGTCTAGGAACTAACTCCCATGTATCATTCTTCACTATCTAATCCAATTCTTCCTTTATTTCTTGAATCTAATGATTGTCTTTAAATTTTTCACCTATGCTCTTAGGTTCACCTTGAGATATCATACATATCTCCTCATTTACTATGTTCCTTGTCATCATTCTTTTGACTCTACTCCTAATTATCTTCTCAGGAGGGTGATTCTTTGTTAGATTCCTATTAGGGGTAGGAGTTGACATCTCAACTCTTATCTCTTCTCTAGGTTTAGATCTATATCCTCCTCTTTGCTCAACAATTATTACATCATTCTACAAATCATTTTTAGTCTCAATGAAAACTTCAACATTCAATCTAACAATTTCAAGATTATCTTCTTCTCCATCTGAATTATAGTCTACTATCTTTTCCTTAGTTCCAAAATTTTCATCAATCCTTACATTTGTGCATTTAACCATTGTCTTAGTTCTATGGTTGAAACATCTATAAGCCTTAATTTTCAATGAATAGCCAAGAAATATAACTTCATCACTTCTTGGATCAAACTTACCAACGTCATCATCTCTCTTAATATAACATTTCCTCCCAAATATTCTAAAATACTTAATTGATGGTGAATGTCCAAACCATAGTTCATAAGGTGTCCTGTTAGTACCTTTTTTATATGTACTCTATTCAAAATATATACTATTGTATTGACTACTTATCTCCAAAATGGCTTAGAAACATCATTCTCAATTAGCATCACTCTTGCTACTTTTGCTACTAACTTCTTCCTTCTCTTAGCAATCCCATTTTGCTTAGGTGTTCTAGGTGCAAATGGTTGCCTTTTGATTCCATTCTCTTCACAAAATATGTTAAACTCTTTAGAGGTGAATTCTCCTCCTCTATTAAATCTCAAACACTAATCTAACACCAAATTCATTCTCAACTCTATTCTTATATCTTAAACTTCTCAAAAGCTTTAGATTTCTCTTTAAGAAATGCTACCCACATCATTCTAGTGAAATCATCAACAAAAATCATAAAATACCTTTCACCATAGAATCCTCTTGTTCTAGAGGGACCACTCATATCTGTGTGAATGATCTCTAGCTTCTCTATGGTAGTGAACTTCTTTCTAGGAAATGATACTTTCTTCTACTTGGCCAAAATACATTCCTTACACACAACATTAGTAGGCTTTTTAATCTTAGGAAAGTCTCTAACTTAAAAAGTGCTACTAACTTTCACAATATTATCAAAGTTTATATGACAGAATCTTCTATGTCACAACCAATCATTATCCACTTTAGCTACCAAGCATTTTTTCTTAGTAGGATTCAATTGAAATATATTACCTATGGATTTAGTGCTAGCTCCAATCATCTTACTATCTCTATCTTTGATAGTGCAAGTTTTCTCACTAAACTACAATAGATAATCTTTATCCACCAACTGTCCAACACTCAACAAGTTATGCTTCAATCCATCAATAAAATAGACATCATTAGTGTTAGTTTTACCATCAAGAGTAATGGATCCAATTCTTGTTATATGACAGGTTGCATTGTTACCAACTCTAACAATAGCTCCATCATGATTCTTGAACTTAACAAACTTATTCATATCATCAATCATGTGATGTGAACAACTACTATCAATTATTCAATCAGGTTTCTTTTCCACTTGGGTAAATAGAGCTTTTTCTTCTCTAATTTCTCTATCAAGAGAATCTTCCTTGATAGCCACAAATCCTAATTCATCATCACTTTTACTTTGACCTTTCTCATCAAATTCTTCATCTTCATTTGCATACAAACAATTTTTATCTCTATCTCTTCTAGGGCTAAACTTCCCCCGATAATTTTTCTCTCTTTTAGGACATTTAGATGCATAATGACCAATTTCATTACAAGTCCAATGTTTAAATATTTTCTTACCATCTTTCTCTCTTCTCGCTAGAAGGGCTATTCCTTGCTCAATCTTCTTATCTTCATCAGCTCTATTGCTACCAGTGAAATCTCCACTAGTGCTTGCACTCCTTGTCAAATTAGGTTGAATGTTCAGGACACTAAATGTTGTTTTGACTCTTGTAAGTTTGCTAGACTGTCTTAGATCTTCTTCTATTGATTATAATCTTCCAAGAAACATTTCCTTTATGAAATCCTTAGTGTAGGGCATTACTAGTTGAATCATCTAAGCTATCAGCTTGAAAGGTGGTGTCAAACTTTTCAAGATCTTCCATATGACTTCATCATATTCCTTAGTTCCACAATGTGACTAGATTCCTATAACCATTTTTGATATTCTACCAATATAACTTCTTATAGATTCATTATCCATCATTCAAGCATCTTGAAATGCACATATCTAATTTTGTAATCTCATTCTTTTTGCATGATTGTCACCTTCAAAGGTAAATTCTAAAGCTTTCCAAGGTAGATGTTTCAAGTGACTTTACCTGATTGTACTTATTCTATGGAAGAGTTGTTAATAGACCTTCTCTTGTTCTCTCATTACACATGAATAGATCTCTCTCATCTTTACTACAACCTTCTAGCTTTTCTTCTTCAACAATTGTCTTTTTTATCTTTGTCAAGATCCAATTTCCTAGACCCATGCACAACAAATGTGTCTCCATCTTCTCCTTCCAACTATCATAGTTGGCCCCATAAAATCTAGGAATATCCTTTATGAAAAGATTCACCATTGATCTCCCAAATTTGTTAAGCTTATTCTTCAAGGACTTGAGGCTTTGATAAGAATTTTTAGAATATATAGTCCACTAATATAATTGAGAGGGGGGTGAATCAGTTTTCCAACTAATAGCACAATTATCAACTGTAAATAATTTTAACAATATGAGTAATATAAATTGAAACCACAACAAGATACTCATATATAATAACATCAAATATGTTAACTACGAAAAACCTTGAATAAAGGGAAAACCCTCGTGGGGATGGTACCCACAAGATTATGTACTAATATAAATATTCTTTGTTAGAGGATAGACCCTATTAGGATTCTATTACAACATTCAATACATATGATTCCATGTTAGGAGACTTTGAATCCCTATTAGAAGATTACAACCATATTAGGATTTGTGCCAACCTTGTTAGGAGTTGTACCAACCCTATTAGGAGTTTTGGAAGATAATTAGACCCACTACTGAACTAGCTTCAAGAGAAAGACCAATGAACCTACTAGCCAAACGATCTTTATACCATTCCTTGTATAATAATAGAATAGTACTATACTATTCCTTCCTCTTTCTCTATATTATCAACCAAACCTCTTCTCCTTCTAATCTTGTAGCTAGATCATGAATTTTGCATCCAATAATTGCTTGGATTGCTTACACACATTTAGTAAGAACTATGCTCCTTTTCAAACTTCGCATTTCTTGCAACAATAGATACACTTTACAATCAAGGAAAACATCTTTCCTCTATACCATATATTCATAATAATTCCTTGAGTTGGCCTTGAGGCTTTCCCAATTAATTATAATAAGATAATTAATTAAATATAATTACAATATCACTTTCAGCTCACAATCTATACAAAAGTTCACACGTGTGATACTAAGGCTTGTGCACTCACTAGCATCATCAGTGGACTATCCTCTATCACTGCCTAACTATGCATCTCTTCATTACATTTCAGATGTAAGATATCCAACAACCATCAAGAACTACTTTCCCAATACTTTGTCTCTAAACTACTCTATGTAAAATAGGTACATCTTCTATATGTCTTCAACTTAGACTCTATGTACTTGACCATGTCATCAGAACACTCTGTTGAACATGTCCATAATTGTGCATCACCAAAAAATCAAACCATTGTGTACACCATCAAGATCTATGTCTATTGCTCAACTAATCTTTATAGAAACTATTCTATGTTGACATCAATGACAAATACAATCATGAATGGAAAATCTCAACACTCTCCAATGCTCAAGATACTCTACAAAGTAGTATCATCAACATTCATGCTAACATAAAGTTCTTCAATACAAAGAGATATATATAAAAACCTTTGTATTGTTGTTGATATCTGATGGGGACACAACCCAAGAACAGAATGGACACAACAGAAAAGGGAAATTATATTAACTGAGAAAATAAGCTAGTACAAATAGTACAGAGAAAATAAACTTCAGAACATGCCCTAAGGGCTTACAATAGCATAAATCTGGAGAATATTTCTCCTTTTAGCACCTCCTCTCAAACTCCACTCTAAACTACCTTTTACAATGCCAGAAATCTCCTTAAATAGACCCCAGAGGGTTAAGGACTAGGAGTACATTCTAGAAAGTGCTAGTAGGCATCCACCGACCAAATAGAAGGTTTCAGAAGCTGCGTTAGAAGTCGATGCAATTCTAGAAGAATCCAAAAATGGTAACCGAACTTCTGAGAGGCATAACTTTTGAACCGTAGCTCCAATTGACAAACTGTTTACATTTTCAGAAAGCTCTCGAAGCACTCTATAGCCCTATGGACTAGATTCGCTCGTCCCCCATTTTTTGGCCCTTTTCAAGGTCATTTAATGCCCCTAACCTGACTTCGAAGCATTCTTAGGGGGTCTCCAAAACCCAAAAAATTGCAATAACTTTCAAACCGTGGGGCCTTTTGACCTGATTCTTTTTCCGGAATGCTCTAAATCACAATTACATTCATCTGGTCAATTCACACCTTCTAGGTCACCAAAATGATGGCCAAATTGCATGCTCCTATTCTTTCAAGATTTTCAAACGCACTGATAGTGGAACTGTGAGAGTTGGAACCTTTATTTGACCCAAATGGGTATCCAAAAATGTAAAGACATGAAACAAAAACTAAGTCTAAGTACATTTTTTTGGGTGACACAGGATTGCCCTTATACCTCTGGATGCTCCTGCATCAATATCTTGAATGTCTAATATTTCCTTTGTTGCTCTTCAAAAATTTATCACATTTTGATTTATTCTAATCATACATCATAATTTGCATCATAAAAGATTACATCAATATCACATAACTCATACATAACTTTGCATTTAGAAATCTTCCTTGATACCTTGCTAATTAATGAATATTTTCTTAGTCGATCTTCATGCCTTTATAGATTTATCAAGATACAAAATTAACTTTTTTACTAACTTAGGTTCAACATCTAGGATTTCATCCCTAATTAATTTAGTTATTGTTTTGTAAACAAAATAATTTTTAAACACAAAATACCCATTTCCTTATCATGTTTTGTTTTGCCTATACACTACTGTAATTAGTAAATCAATAAAAGCATTGTTTGTACTAACCATGCATGTCTACACTCTCATGTAAAGAGTCATGCCATACTCTATATTATCCATACTCAAGTGTGCATGTGCCAATATGATTTATGTGAACCATGCTAGCCAAGACTCTAAGTATTTTGATAGGAGAACTACATAACACTTAAAGAATTTTCTAAGTATGTATTCCAAAGCTCCATCCTTGTAATCTATTGACTTCGCATAATTGATATGTTTCCATAAATGATGGAATCAAAATGTCTATCCTAGAAAATTTCCAACACCTAGGGCAATGCCAAAAATGAATTTAGTATTATAAAAGTCATCAAGAGCTATTATTTTCTATTGGTTGGCTTATTCGAGCCCTAATTTTTTAAGTCACAAAAAGCTTGTATAAAATGTCTTACGGTTAGGGATTTTATCGTAATGATAGATTGTATCTTCCTATGGGTGTATTAAGTTATAAGGGATTGCAAATTGTAATTAGGTTGTAATCACTAGATAATAAGAATATTATATTCATTGTTGGTGGATGTAACCTAGGAATTGGCTGAACTACATTAAATCTTTGTGTCGTGTGTTCTCTTATGTGTGGTTTATTATTTTTTAATATTAGTTATATTTGCATGTAAATATTATTTCTGTCTCTTTTAATCCTAACACCAGAAATCCAAAAATTTCATTCTTCTAAAGTGAGCTCTATAAGGAGCCAACCTTGTTAAAGGTTACATATAAATTATTAATGTGACCTTGTTAGAGAATTTTCACCAAATTTCATCTAGACCTTATCACTCTTTGAAATATCTAAAGAGTGGCCTACTCTGAAAGACTTCCAAAATATTTAGCACAATGTCACCATATAATGAGGTTACAAATAAGATTTTTAGGTCAACTAAGATATTTTTTGCTACAATACTTAGAGATTTAGAGTGAAATTATATGTTAGGTTTTAGCACTACCTTGCTTGTCCAGATCTCTACTCACTTAATGTCTTTCCTCTTCTAGTCATCTGATCCTTTTTGGTTGATCCACTTACTCATACATCAACTTATCACTTTTCTTTGTTGATCTTCACAATGAAGTTTTTCTCAATAATCCTTTTGGCTATCACTTTCTTCTTCAACTTGATTAGAAATAATGAAAATTGTGTTTATCCCTTAAATTGAAAATTTTTCCACTCGACCTCCAAAATCGTCCAAGTTTTCTTGTTTAATCATAATCACCATATCTTTATCAAGTTAGATTCATTAAATCTGGACACTTGAGAAATATACTTCCACATTGAACTCTATGCTCCAATTCTAATTTTTAAATCTCCTTCATCATATCTTCTTTGAATTTCTACAATTGTTGATCTCATAACTAACTTCATCCATATCTTCAAAACTTGTCAAAAAATCTTTATTTTCATCAAATGTCAACATCAAATTAAATCTTTTATAATTTTTTCTTCCTTTTCATGCTTGGTTAATATTATATCTTGCTCATTCAATACTATACATGGTTAATACTTTAATTGTTTGGTTACCACTACACATTCTTCACTTCTTCATCAGGTGCTCAATGAAAGCTCTTGGTTAATATTGTGGTTATTCATTCATCAACCAAACTATTTTACTTATATATGATCTCAATAGTTAATCAAATCATCACTGCTATATTTGGCCCTAAATTCAGACGTTAAGTTCTGACAGAGGGGAATATTTTGTGAAATGGGTTTTTAATTTCACTCAACATCCTTAGGTATCTAACTACTTATTTCATGAACCATCAAAATTTAGACAATAATGGGCTATCATTAAAAAAAAGGTAAAAACCAAATCATTTTCACCTAAGACCACACACAAAAGGAAGGATTCTTCATTGAGCATGAAAATCTAAGTACCACTTAATGTTGAAAACCCACCAGCGTCATTACCTAGGTAAGGACATGCATTACTTCAAGTCTATGTGATTTGAAAATGGAATTTCTTGAAATGTGATTTATGTGATTCAAAAATGAAATTTTTTGAAACCTAATTAATATGATTTTAAAATGAAATATCTTAGCTTGAAACTTGATTTTACTTGAAAGTAAAATTTCTTGGAATGGAAAAAAAAAATTACAAAAACACCATCAATTATGCCCTAAGAGCACTATAACCCTTATCACAATTGAGTAGCACAATTTATGGCACCAATATTTTTGGGATAACTTTCTAACAACACTAAGTTACAACACAAATACAACTTGATGTAGAACCCCTATTGGAGGTAAATTGGATCCCTACAAATAACCACACAATGGAAACACAACACAAGATACACAATCTAGTACCAAATGCAACTATGTATTCATAAATAACTAATTATATGTGTAGACACCTAAAATCTTTTAGAAAATAATATTTTTATTTTCTGAAAAAAATCCCTGATGACATCATCATTTATTAATTAATTATTTAATTAATTAATTAATTAATTTTTATGCCATTAAATCCCTTTATCTTAATTAAAAATATTTAATTAAGGAATCCCTCCCAAAAATGTTTAAATCTTATTTAAACATTTTTTTCTTATTTATTAATTATTTAATTAATAAATTGACCAAAAAACCCAAAATAAATAAAAAATTTATTTTTTGCCCAAAACTTGGCCAATTTCCTTAAGACCACTAACCTCTTCCAAAATCTTCTAATCCTTCTTTAATTTTGATTAAAGGCTAATCCCACCATTTCCTACCCCTAATCCCAACTCAAAATATTTACCCAAAATAGCTCACCGTTCACCCCCTTCACTATTGTTGCTGTTGCTCCCCAACCCAGCCTTCCAAATCCACCCATCTCCCAAATCAGTGCTAGCATCTTTGGCCAACCTCAGCAATATACAACAGGGATGCCACCCATGGGGCCAAGTAATCAACCTTTCATCACCCCCAGCTTGTTCACTACAGCCCAAAGCACAATCCCATCATTTCCATTAGGTCTTGGGAGCTCAATACCATTAGCCACAAATCTACAAGCTACTAACCTCACTCCACAAAGCTATCAAATCCCACAAGCTACTACCAATTTTCTACCAAGCTCCCAAGTGACCCCAGCCCCTGCCACCACTCTACCAAGCTTCCAAATCCAACCACAAAGCTATCAAACCCCATCAGTTCCATTCCCAAGCTTTCAATTCCCACCACCTCCACCACCAACTAATCCATTACCTCCAATTACCAACTACTTTTCAATGCCACTTCTAGGAGGTAATCCACCACCCCAGCTAACCACCAATTATTTGCAAATACCATCCCAAATGGGGGCACAACCCACATATATTGGTCAAACCCCACAAGCCCCCCGATCCTTTCCCCAAGCCTCTCAACCATCTTATACCTTACCTCCACAAAGCAATCCATTTATCCCATAGCCAGCTTATGCTCCTCAATCCCAACCTCAAATCCCATATCAACAGCAAGCCTCGCAGCACATGCAGCAATATGTGCCACCTCCCCCTCAGCAACCTGTCATCCACCATGCAGCTGCCCAAACAATGTACAATCCCTATCAGCAAATCCCTCACAGCCATCCATATTCAGTGGCCCCATCCAGCACATACCTACCTCAAGGAACTCCTACATTGGGGGCACCCCAGCCATCACCTACCAATTTAGAATGGGAGCAAATAAAGATAGCTCTGAAATCCATCCAAGAAGGGAATGATCCGAAGACATTCAAGTTTGAGAATGTGTGTCCTTACCCATTTGACAGAGCCATTACCATGACACCATTTCCCAAACACTTTGAGGTACCCAAATTTGACAAATTCAGAGGAAAAGGAGACCCTGTCACACATATCAAAGAATTTTACATGCACCGCCAAGACGTAGCATACAATGATGTCTTCCTCTTGCGCCTTTTTCCCAAAAGCTTGGCTAGACCAGCTCTTGAATGGTTTTATAGAATCCCCTATGGCACAATTAAAAACTTTGCTGAATTATCTGAGGCATTCGTAGCCCAATATGCCCATCTTGTTGAAACAGAGCTATCAATAGTTGACCTTGTCCACACTAAGCAAAAAGGTGGAGAAAGCCTTGCTGAATACCTGCAAAGATGGCAAACCCTTACCACCCGCATATCTTGCACCTTGCCAGAGCGCCATGTGGTGAAAATGTTTATTGATAATGCCCATCCTAGCTTGGCTCACCACATGACCATGAACTGTTTGTAGACCTACAAAGATATCAAAGAGAAAGGAATGATCCTTGAGAAAGGACTCATTAAAGATGGTGTGGTCAAGATTTACAAGGAAGCCAACCAAAATCAATCACATTCCAATGACAAGTCTAGGTATTGGAACAAAAACAAGCATGTTGCAACAGATGGCGTCACTGACACCAGACATGTGAATATTGTTGGTCCTTCTCAAAACCTGTCCAACCCACCATATCAACCAAACAATCAACAATCTATCAATTACCAATAGCATAATCACCAGAGCTATCAAAACCACAATCCAAGACCCAACTTTCAAGGGTCTAGCAATCAAGCTAATGCCATCAATGTAGCTGCAGGACAAAAGCCTAGATTCCAACCTACACCTAGAAACTATACACCCCTTGGTGAGCCATTGGATGTCATTTTTGAGAAATTAGTCAAGGAAAACCTCATCAAATTTCCTCCTACCCAGCAAATTGACCCAAGCCAATCCAAAGCTGCATGGTACAAAGATAATGAGTACTACAAATTTCATAGGGTAAAAGGTCACACTACCCTCAGATGCATGAAACTAAAAGACTATGTGCAAGACCTCATTGATCGGAAGGAAATCACTGTTGGTGCCCAAACCTCTCCCAATGCAGGCTTACAGATCTATCAAAATGCTTTTCCTCCACACCACAACCAAAATCTTGGAAAAGCACCTATCCAAACCAACAACAACAACACCAACAACCGTCAGCCAAACCAACAGCATGGGAAGAACAATGACCACACTTCATCCTATATAGACTATGGTAGCCTTATAGGTTGTATATTTGAGAAAGAGCCTTCTATCAATGTTATCAATATCCAAGGACCAAACAATGAGTGTGCAGTCACCACTCGAAGAGCGCGATTTAACATCGCAGGTCCACCCATTCCACCAGCACCATCAGCTCCATCAAAAAGCCAGTACAATATCTTGGAACACCTTGGGAACATGCCAGCCCAAATCTCCATTTTAGACCTTCTTCGCACTAGTCCTGTGTACAAGAACATCCTTGACAGTGCTCTCATAGAATCCCGTGTCCCTTCTGATATCAATGCTACTAATTTTCATAATCTTGTTGGACACCTCTCATCCTCATGTGCCCTATCGTTCAAACCCACCAACATACCCGTGGTCGAGCCAGATCACACCCTTCCGCTTCGCATAGCCATCATGGTATCCAACTTTTTTGTGAAAAGAGTAATGATAGATAATGGATCATCCTTGAATATTTGCACCCTAAAATTCATAAAACAAGCTGGGTATACTGAGGCAGATATCATCAGTGAGGTTATCACCATCAAAGCTTATGACAACTTGGAAAGAACCACAGAAGGAACTATTTTGCTGCCAATCAAGGTTGGGCCAATCATCCAAGAGACACTCTACCATGTTATTGATCTAAACCTACCATTTAACATCCTCCTTGGTTTCCCATGGATTCATGCCATGAAATTCGTTCCATCCACTTACCATCAGTGCGTCAAATTTCTGCATCAAGGCACTAAGGTAACCATCCATGCCGATCCAGAACCCTTTGCTTACTGCAATGCAGTTGAAGCTTCATATACAAACCATTGCCCTAGAATTGATATCGGCACATCCATCGCCAGCTCATCCCACACTTATAATGACCCAGAAACCATCCTCGCCTCTACCCTGTCTACCGTGAAGATCAATAACAAAGGTTGTGGAGAGTATAGTCTGTCAGATGCATTTGCTGTCGAGGCACTCCCACTTGATCCACATGCCCATGGACGACTGACATATCACAAAGCTAAGGAGATTCCACCTCCTCGATACAAATAGTTTGGCCCAACAACCTTTATATCCTCAAAAATCCCTCTTCATGAGGAGCTCACTCCAGATATCAACAAATGGTTACATAAGGATGCCTTGATTACTTCAGCCAAAAGTATCCCCAAGAACATAAGCTCATCACTTACAAATGGAACTATCAAGGTGGTGGTCTAGGACCAGAAGAAAGAGGCATGCAGTGCCCCATCAACGCACATAAGTGGGAATCGAAGTCAGGTCTTGGCTTTGGCATACCCACAACTGGGGGCACCAATGAGAACGGTCATGCTTTTTCGAACATTCACCACAACCTTGTTGAAATTGAAGACATTCCTGAGGAAGTTGAAAAGAGAGCCTATGACAATATCCTAGACCAAATCTCCCCTGGAGACTCTGTTCTCCAAGAACTATCCATCCACCTCATTGACCTACCACTCGCCCATCCACAACTCATAGATTGGGACCAACCAAGTGTCATAGGCATCGATGAGTTCACATCAGAGGAGGCACTTCTAAGATTCATGGGAGCTGAAACTCCTCACAAGAAAACAAAGCCAGATTCGGCCTATATCTACAAGCTAGATTCCAAGGGGTATTTTGGAGAAAATCCCCAACCTAGTTCCGATACACCCAAAACTGAAACTAAGGTGAATCTGAGACTAGCTAAGGCAACAAAGAGAACCCCTCAGCAAGAAAATCCAGAGCCACAAGAAGAACATGAGGATTTAGCATTGCCTCCTCAAGATAATCAACCAGAGGTGTCTTCTATTCTAATTGAGGATACTCGAGAAGTCAACATTGGTTCTTCAGAGATCCCCAGACTTGTTCACATTGCTGCATCCCTATCACAAGACCAAGCTAACCTCCTCTTTGAGGTCTTAAGAGAGAACATTGGCCAATTTGCATGGTCATATCAGGACATGCCAGGACTTGATCCAAAGCTTGTAGTTCATCATCTTGCAGTTGATCCAAAGATCAAGCCCGTCAGACAAAAGCTTAGAAAAATGCACCCCAAGGTGGCATTATTGGTCAAAGCTGAATTAGAAAGAATGTTAGCTGCTAAGGTTATCCGACCTATCGACTACTCAGAGTGGATCTCCAACATGGTCCCTGTCACTAAACCTTCCGGTGACATCAGAATCTGCACTGATTTTAGAGATCTTAACAAAGCTTGTCCAAAAGATGATTTTCCCTTGCCCAACATAGATATGATTGTAGATCTTACAGTTGGACATGAAATTTTATCCCTCATGGATGGATTTTCTGGGTATAATCAAATCAAGATTGCAAAAGAGGATCAACATAAGACAGCATTCACTACCCCTTGGGGAACCTTTTGCTACAACATGATGCCTTTTGGCCTAAAGAATGTTGGGGCTACCTATCAAAGAGCTATGACAGCCATTTTTCATGATCTCATCCATTGCATTTTGGAGGATTATGTGGATGATATCTTGGTCAAGTCTCATACCTTCATGGATCATCTTGCTGACCTAGAGAAAGTCTTTGATAGGTTAGCCAAATATCATCTCATGTTGAATCCCAAGAAATGTGTCTTTGGGGTCACATCTGGCAAGCTTCTAGGCTTCATAGTTTCTAAACGAGGTATAGAGATCGGCCCCAAGAAGGTCAAGGCTATCTTAGACATGCCTCCTCCCCAGACACTATGACAGCTTCGCTCTCTTCAAGGAAAGCTCCAATCTGTTCGGTGCTTCATCTCCCAGCTTGCAGATAAGTGTACACCATTTTCACATTTACTAAAGAAGGATGAGAACTTCAAGTGGGATCCTTTATGTTAGCACAGCTTCGACCATCTCAAGAAGTATCTCATCAATCCCCCTATCTTGGTTCCACCAATTCCTGGTCATCCCCTAATTTTGTACATATCAGCAACACCTACTGCTCTAGGGGCACTTCTAGCACAGCTTGATGACTACAATAGAGAAAGAGCCATCTACTACATCAGTAGAACCCTAGTTGGTTATGAACTCAATTACACTCCTATGGAAAAAGCTTGTTTGGCAATTGTTTTCTCAACTCAAAAGCTTCGCCATTACATGCTAAGTCATACCATCCAACTAGTCTCCAAGATTGACCCTCTCAAGTATATGCTCTCTAGAACAGCACTTACAGGCCGTTTGGCCAAATGGGTTATGCTCCTTAGTGAATTTGACATCCAGTATGTGGATAGAAAGGCAATCAAAGGGCAAGCTATAGTAGATCACCTAGCTGATGCACCTCTAATAGATGCTTATCCGTTGATCACAGAATTTCCAGATGAGCATATCTGTCTAATTGAAGAACAACCCCCATGGAAACTTTATTTTGATGGCTCATACACATCTCATGGATCAGGGGCAAGAATATTGTTGGTCACACCTCAAGGAGATTACATTCCAAAAGCCTTCAAGCTACAATTCCCTAGCACCAACAATATAGCTGAATATGAGGCCCTCATAGCAAGATTAAAGATAGCTGCAGAATGGAACATTGTTGAGCTACAAATCTTTGGCGATTCTCAGCTCATCATCAAGCAAGCCCTAAATGAATATCAAACCAAAGATGAAAAGCTATTACCCTACAAAGAGCTAGTTGATTAGCTAACCCAACATTTTACAAAGCTTCAGTTTACACAAGTGCCTCGAATACAGAACAAAGCAGCAGATGCTATGGCTACTATAGGCTCGCTCTTGGAAATTCCCCAAGCAGCTACACAGTATGAGTTTTTAGTGGAGCAACTCCTCACACCCGCCTATGCGAATGAGGATTCAAACCGTGTTTGTATCTTGGTTGGTCCCCAATCCCCTTGGTACCATGAGATTCATGATTACCTTAACGATGGTATCATATCCCCTCACCTCACACGTACCTAATGCCAGAACCTCATCCAAAAATCATCCTGCTATGTTATCATAGCCAATACCCTATATCGTCAAGGTTATCACGATACTCTCTCTCGATGTTTAGACCAAAATGAGGCCGCGATGGTGTTAAAGGAAGTACACTCTGGACTTTGTGGTGCCCACACAAGTGGTATTGTCCTAGCGCGACAAATCCTTAGAGCAGGCTACTATTGGCCTACCATTGAAGAAGACTCATGTGACTTTGTCAGAAAGTGTCTCCCATGTCAGCAGCATGCAAATCTTGTGCATGCTCCAGCACAGGATCTACAGCCTATTGCACCACCTTGGCCTTTCGCTTGTTGGGGCCTTGATCTAGTTGGAATTATCACACCCCTCTCATCTGATGGACATCAATGGATAATAACAGCTACAGACTATTTCACTAAATGGGTGGAAGCAGTCCCCCTAGTCTCAGCTATAGGAGTTCAGGTCTCCAAGTTCATCTTGTACCACATTGTTTGCCGCTTCGGCATCCCATCCACCATCTTCACCGACCACGGAGGTAACTTTGAAAATCTCAACATGGAAGAATTATGCATAGCTTGTAAAATCTTGTACCAAAGCTTGTATTATACCTTATAAATCTTGTACCATACCTTGTATATCCAAATCTTGTCCAAAGCTTGTACCATACTCCAGCTTGTAGATAATCTTATATCCTAGATTGTATCCTATCACATGCACCCAAAGAATTCCATTTTCCTTAAGCTTTTTGCAAACCATCTACCTATCCACCTATCAACTATTATAGACATCCCATCCTTCACAAACATTTCCATCTCACAAAAAACTAAAACATGAACAAACTTGTACATTTGTAACATATCTTGGTCGGTCAACCTGTACATACTCTTTAACTTAGTACCATTGTATCTATCCAGCTTTCGTGTCATTTCATCCTTGATCAGCATCTTGTACACACCGCACAGCTTGTTTAGCTATTTCAATGCATCCTTTAGCTAGATCTCCTATCACCAAAGTGTTATCCTTCTTAGTTCAGCTTGCCAGACACACCACTCATCCTGATCCACCAACTTAGGTGCTCTCTGATAGGTCCTTGCAGGATATAGCTTTCCTCAAGTCTAATCTTGGTCCGTTAGTACCTCGTCCTACCCATCTCGTTGGCAAACGGCTCTCTTTTGGATTTTCACTTTCTTTTGATTTGGAATCTCCCCTTTTGGGTCTTGAAGTATCTTTTCCAAGCAATCTCCTTGTTCCCTCCTCAAGGTTGCCATGATCTTCCATATCATGGTATGCTACGAATGGGGCAATTAGAGCGTAAGGTCTTGATCAAGTCTTTCTTTTGTTTTTCTTTTCTGCTTGTGGGTTACCCAGTGTCGGTTCTGCACTGCTTCCTCTGGGATTCATGTGTGATGCTCGGGCAACCCTTGCGTGTTTGTTTCGAGTCAGTTTGTCAATCCTCTGGACAGTTGGTGAATAGGCCTTGATGTTCTTGGTAACCTTGGCAATTAACCAATAGTCCTATAGCAAATCTAGTGCTCAACTACATGGTGGTACTTCTCTTTGAAGTATCCCCCCACTCAAAAAGCTTCAATAGTTTTCTTTCATCTCCATTATCCCCCATCCATATCCAGCATCCGTCTCTCCTACCCCAGCTTATGCATTAGTATCTCTTTGAATCACTCATCACTCTTAGCTTTAGGGATCCACAATCCTAGTCTTAGGGATCCACCACTCCAAATCAATCCACCAAGCCTCATCTTTCGAGATCCACAATCCTAGTCCTAGGGATCTCCGAAACCCATCTTCCACCAATCTGACTCTTTGAAATCGTGTTGCATCAGCTTTTTAATCCCCTCATCCATCTCCCTATCCTGGACTCCTTTTTATAGTGCTCCGCTCCTTCATCCTCTGCTATCCCTGAGATCTTAAGCTTGCTTCCTCTTGTGCCTCTGAGTCTCCCTTTATCATTCTCCCGTAGTGAGAGTTTGAGCTAACTAAACCTCTTCTCTTAAGCCAATCTGAGTCTTCTTGCTCATCTTGAATTCTTGTACTTTTCAAGAAGTCGTCGAGCCTCGCTTTCTCTCCCCGCCGCCTTCTTGAGGGGGCATCTTGCAGTCCATTCTCTCCTCTTCTGCTCTAGCCTTGGGCATCTTATTTTCTTATCTTTGATGCCATGCCACTTGCGGCATCACATCAAAGAGGGGCAAAATGTAGACACCTAAAATCTTTTAGAAAATAATATTTTTATTTTCTGAAAAAAAATCCCTGATGACATCATCATTTATTAATTAATTAATTATTTAATTAATTAATTAATTTTTATGCCATTAAATCCCTTTATCTTAATTAAAAATATTTAATTAAGGAATCCCTCCCAAAAATGTTTAAATCTTATTTAAACATTTTTTTCTTATTTATTAATTATTTAATTAATAAATTGACCAAAAAACCCAAAATAAATAAAAAATTTATTTTTTGCCCAAAACTTGGCCAATTTCCTTAAGACCACTAACCTCTTCCAAAATCTTCTAATCCTTCTTTAATTTTGATTAAAGGCTAATCCCACCATTTCCTACCCCTAATCCCAACTCAAAATATTTAATTAAGATTAAATATTAATCCTCATGTTTATTAAAAAACTTTTAATAAATATCTCCTCAACCCAAATCTTTGAAATAAATAAAACTTTATTTATTTCCTAAAAATCTAATTTATCCTCACCTTAAGAAGTTCTAGACTCTTTTAGAAAGTCTTCATCCTCATCCTAGGAAATTCTAGACTATTCTAGAAAGTCTTTATCCTCATCCAAAGTCTAGACTCTTCTAGAAGATGTCTTTAAAACTAATCCTAATCCCCTCCTAACCTTGTCACATTCCCTAAACATGAGTTAAAACTTCCTAACCCAAGCCAAAGTTAACAAATATCTCCTCCTTCACCCACCCTCATTAAATGCCATCCACTTGCCTATCCCTAAGCTAATCCTAAACCATCCTAATCCATCCTCTAATCATTTGCACAAGCCTAAGCAAGCTTAAAACCTTCCTAATCAAGTCCAAGTCAAAATTGCTCTCATCACCCTCAAAATATCTCAACCATAAAACTTTATGAAGTCCACTAGGCCATAAATGACTCTTACAAGCCCTTTTATGGCTCTTACAAGTCATTATGAGGGTCTTTATGAAGATTTTATCCCTTGAGCCTCCTTTGTTGACTCATCCTTCCCCTTTCCTCCATCCTCTCACCATGTGACATGTGTCACTCCTTGATTGGCTATAAGGAAGCACAATCCATGTGCTCTCTTCTCATGCAATCTGAGCCCTCCATGAGCTTTTTCCCATCCTTGCATCTTAGCCCTCAATCCCTCAAGCCTCTTGCCTATAAATTGGATCCTTCCCCTTTGAAAAATAACACAATCCATGAAGTAAAGTTATAATGCTATTTTGAGAGCCAAATCCATACTAAAGCCATCTATCCACACCAAAAATCCACAATCATCCATTGACGCCTTTGGAAGCATATTGAGCATACATCCTATCCATTTAGATAAAGCTACTCAACAAGAGAGCTTCTTATTGAGAGAGTCCATTAATGGCTCATATTCTCAATTGAGAGCTCATCTTAGTCTATCTTGAAGTTTATGAATTTTGTTTAGTTTGTAGAAGCTTTATTTAAATTTGGTTTCTATTAGCATACTAACATTGCTCATATACAATATGCACAATATGATCGGTTGTAAGGCCTTCCAGGTTAGGGCCAAATACAATAACAATTACAATAACAATTCTACATGATCCAACAAAATCCAATCCAAACACTACTCACAGCTAGCCTAGATCTACACTCTGGAAGAAAACCACCAATGAAATCTTAACTTGTGCTCGCAAGCCCACCAAGCAATCTCTTAGTTTTCAAGCCTTAGCCACTAGCACTTCAAATTTCTCATCCTCTTCTCCATGACTAATGATAATAAATCTAAAGAATCTACAAGACCCCTTACTTATACCCAACTAAGCCACAAGTCAGCCCAATTCAATACAAATTAAATTAAATCTATTACATTAAATATATGTTGAGCCACAAGTCGGCTACAACACATATTAAATGTTGGAATTCTTTAGAATAACTAAGGGGGGGTGAATCAGTTATCCAAGGTCTAGATTTACAAATAAAAATTTTCAATGCTTTGTAGACCCATATCCATAAAACTTTATTATGCATGCATCCATTAGATCATACAAATCTTAAACTTTGTAAGTTACTATCCTAGGTCAAATCAACTTTGCAAAAATGTAGACATAAAACATAACACATTTGACACAAGGACTTTACATGGAAATCCAATTTGGAAAAAACCACTAGTAACATGCTACTAATTCTCACTTTTCTAAAGCAATGCCTTGTGAAAGCCCAATCTTGTTAAAAGTTACAATACACACTATTAAATGTGACCTAGTTAGAGGAATTCAATCACCCTATTAGGAGTGAGCCTTGTTAGAGGATTTTAGATCATTCACCTGGAATGTCACCCAATTAAAGGATTTGCAAATGACTAGTCAGTTAACCTTAATCCAAAGGATTTATTCTAGACTAATACAATGATTAGAAAGTAATAGCAAGGCTTGATCTGATAAAAAATTACAACTCACTTGCAAATTACAAATCTTTGTTTCAGTCTCCATTCTTCTTGGCTTTCACACACTTCAGCTTTGATAACTTGTTCACAATTCAAGCATTCATACTCTTAAGACTTCTTTCTTTTCTTGCCAACTATAGTCTCTTTTGTTCGGCCACTAACTGAAGTAATATTGTTGAGCTATTTTTTTGCATGATGCTTAATGATAGGAATCCTTTCTAACTCCTCTCTTGAAAAGCTTATTTGGGATCAACTCAAAGGTTTTCGGTGATCTTGCGACCTATTGAAAGTCACTTAGTAGAAGATAAATGTGAGTGTTCATGAGGAGGCCTTTGTTGGTTCGACCAATTTTGGATAAGATATTGAATTTTCTTGCTATCTCAAAAAGTAACCACACAAAAAGAAATATATTTTTGTATTTTATATTTATAATGAATGCAGTTTTAACTATGCAACTATATGAATTCCTAAATTAACCAAGTATTTGTAAAAGAAAATAATGAAGATAGAGTAACAATAAGTTTAAGAAAATGACTTGAAAAGTAAATCCCTAATGGACATAAGCCATGGAAATAGCATGTTTATGAGTTAATCCTTTGAAAATATTAGTAGGTAACCAATGAAAATAGGAGCAACACTTCCTTTATTCCCCTATTGCAATTGTCGATGGAAATTTAGTAACTGTAAGATGTTTCACTTTTCATTAGATTGCAAGGCCACAAAAAGTACACTTATGCAAGACAAAAAGCTATGTATGAATAGTAGGTGATCTCTTCTCCAACTAAGTACATCAGTAGAATTTGTAAACAAGTGGAAAACACCTAAATTAAAAGATCATTCAATCAAAATAACACAACAAAACCATTGGCTCCATTACACTCCATGAATATACATCCACAAAATATAACACACTCTAGCAAGAATCACTACACTCAGAATGAGAGCACCAATAGCATTTATTATTGCATCAAAATAATGGTCTAGAATACATGTTACATTCCTAAATTTATAAGAAATTATCTTCTCAATTTGTTTTGAGAGTGAGAGATTTCTTTGTGCAAATATATGCTTCTAAACTAATAAAACAAATCTATTTATGTACAAACTGACTCTCTAAATGGTGCTAAGTAGGACTCCACCCTTGTTTATATCATTAAATGGGTGCATGAGCCTTTACATATCTTAAAAAAAAAGAAAAAAAAAGTAGATGAGAAGTAAGAAACTATCAGATGATGTAGGAGTCTCTAGAGATGCCAAAAAATAGAAGCTCAACCTTCTCTAGATATTTGTAGGAGTTAAACTATCATCAGAATGCATTTTTGATGCATGGAAAGCTCTAAATTTGGAACTGGTAGCTAATTGTTTATGCACCTCTAACTTCTTCAAAAAAATTTGGCAAACTTTTATAGAGGTGCACCTTGCAAACCTTTGGAGAGGCACACCTTAGTGATAGGTCCAAAAAAATCCAAAAAATTTCAAGTGTCAAAACTAAAATTCTAGCTTCTAGGTTTTCCTCCTCTTTGTACCATAGCTATGTCTAGATGTTTTCTCTTGAATTTCTCTGTGATCTCCATCACTTGGGTTGCATCTACAAAATCCAAAGCATAATACATATCATTTACTATCTGCCTGTAGTTTCCCACTTCTATCTGAGTCTCTGCAAATTTTTCCAACTTTACATCCAATTCTAGCAATGTGTTCATTAGTTGAAGCTTCTTCAAAGGTCTTTTAAAAAATTTTGATAATTATTTGCATAGATAGGAATTTATCCCTTAACTCATCTTCAAAAATTTCAATGAAAACATCATTGTAATACCTCTTAGATTCCCAAGATTTGCTCTTGGATTTGATCCTTGAGCTTATGAATATCCACATGTAATATCTCCATTACTTTATTACTAGCAGCAATCTTCTAAATCCAATCATCTATATTATCCAATTCATCCCCTATATATACATCCATGAGCATACGATACCTCTATCCCTTTATTGATTGTAATGCTTGAACATTTTTACCCTAGGTATGTACCTTGTCCATCAATCCAAAATCCTAGTTTAGTATAGCAACCAGCCTGTCTACATTATTCTGCATATGATGCAATAATTTAAAGTTTCCTTGTGTTATTTGCCTTCCTTTTTCCTTAAAAATTTCCCTCCATTTCTAACACACCTTCAAAAATGGATCCAATTATAGAACTGCATTCTCCTTCCTATCAAGTGCCACACCTAGAATTGCCTTAGGATTATCAGATTCCAAAGGACTAACGACTTCATGCAAATACCTTCTTAGAAGATCATTCTATTTTTGGAGCCTAAAAAATTTAGACTCATCTTTTTCCAAGTGGTTAAACATTTCTTTAATTCTTGTGGTGACCATCTATTTAGCTGTGTCCATAGTTGGCTTTCCCAATAAGAACTGTTTAATCTAATAATCTTTTGTGGTTAGATCTTTAGTATCTACATGTAGAGGAAGGATGGAAATGTGAGTGAAAAAGTGTTGATTTTGGATCCTCGTAATAAAGTCCAATGTACATGCATCACCCTTAGGTAACTTAGGTTTCTTGAAGGCTTCAACTAATTCTCTTGTTCCCTCATCCTCACTACAATACAGCTATGTTTTATGCCTAACCATCACCTCTTTACTCAACCATCTTGGAATAGTTTTCATTGGAGACATATACTTAGATGAAGAGTGGGTTTGTTCTGCTAGACCCTTTCCCTTATCGCTCCTCTCTAGAGTCCTTTCTTTCTATGAGGGATCTACATTAGGCATCCCTATGTTTTTTGAGTCCATACTTCTTACCTTTATATCTTGAGAAGTTTGTGGAGGTTCTTCATATACTTTCCCCTCTTCTGATACTTCATTAGCAGGTCTTTATTGTGGCTCCTCTTCCTACATAATTTGTACTTGCTCTTCATTAACAAGAAGGAGAGCAGTGGTTGAACCTTTATCCAAGAAAGATATATCTTGACCTAGTGATGGTGGGGCACCTAGAGGTCCTTTTCAAGTTGGCAATTGACTCCAATCTTCTCCCAAAGGCTAATTTGTTGGTGTATCCCTTATCTTATCACCTATAACATCAATACCTTCATGCATGAAGTCAAAATCTAAGATTTTAAATACATTAGTCCCTTGGTCCTCTTGTTCATCAATCCATTATTGTAGCTCATTCTCTAAAGTTGTAACCTGAATAGGTTGTGTAGGAACAGGTACTAGCATTACAATGGAACTCCTTTGTTCTACCTTAGTAGTCTTGGCTAGACAAGTCCTCTAACTTAAGGGAAGGTTATTTTCTTCATCTTCTTCATCCTATTTAGCTTCTTCAGAAATGAATTCTGGGACTAAAGGAATAGAAATAACCTTACTTTGCACTTTTTATCTTCTAGTCCTTTTAATAAGAGTCTTAGCCTTTTTTCACTTAGGAGTTGATGGAGAGGCTTCTTCTTCTTAAACCTATGGAGATACCTCTTATGCTTCCTCTTTAGGTCCCTATCCCTATTATGGTGGTGGCACTTGTGGATTATCTTGAGCTTTAGTGGCTTCTTGGACTTGAGTTGCCTCCTACACTTGAGTCCCTTCAACTTCAATCTCAACTCACTATGGAGAAACTTTTTTCCTTTTATTCTTTCCTTTCTATTCCTTGAAGTATCCAACTTCCCTATCATGTTGATGCATCATTTCTGGCCTAACTAGAGATTGGACTATGAATGTTGGTACTATAACTTTTTCCCCTCTTCCCTTTAATGGGTGGGTTGTGGCCTGTAAGACTATTGTTTTGAGAACTAGGTCCAACTTGAATGGCTTCTTAATCTATTCCTTTAACAACTAGATGATATGCATCAACCTATGATTGATATTCTCATTTTCTTCTCTATCAATTTTTGCATTCATGATCAGCCAATCATATTTCTTATCTCAATTATACAAGGGATCTAAGACCTCTTCAATGTCTTGTTGAATAATCTTCAATGGTACTTTTATTTTCAAGGCACTACCTACCAAATAAAGAGGCATCCTACAATATCCCTTAAGCAGATATCATAGTTGTCTACTACATTCATCCAATGATCCTCTATGGTATCTTTATGTTCAAATTATTTTCTTTCCAAGTATTTAACTCTACCAATATCATCAAAACATGTATGGAAGGATTTATAATCCTACAAGGGATACTTATCTCATTTTGACTCAAAAGTCATGATATCCTACTTTTGCTTGACACCAAATAGACCTATGGTGATGTACCATACCCAGGTCCTCTTATGTTGTTTCCTTACTCTATGGTTCAATAGAACCTACTCTAGACTCATCAAATAAGACATCTAAGAGTCTTAAACATTCTACTTAAGTTAGTTAGGCACATTGATCCAATTGTAAGGCCTAGTTCTAGGATTAGGCATAATTATGAGCCCCTAGCTAACTAAGGTCAAAAATGGTCAATAAGCCCAAAAATTATAGGATTCTAGGTTTTTTCATGTTTTTAATATTTAGATCCATATTGGATCACTTTCATAATGTTTGGACCAAGTTTGGTCACTAGATTTGCAATTTTGCAAACTTTGCAAAAGTTGCTTAAAAAGTTGTCAACAACTTTTGAGAAAATTTCTTAAAAAGTTGTCAAAACATGTAATTGCTTCTCCCAATTTCTAATACAATTTTAACTGGTCATTTAACCATTGGGAATTCCCTGCAAAGCCCTCATAGGCAAGTGGTAGGAAGAATAATGTATTATTGCATTTCAAATCAATAAAAAAAAATATTTCTCTACAAAACCTATGTTTTTGGCCATTTTATATATTGGTACAGATGTGAGGGCACGTTTTAGTGATTCCAAGAGTTGGAGCATTAATTCTATATCATTTTGCAACAAGTCTCATGCTTTGATCTATCATAGTTTGGAAGATATCAAAATTTTACTCTCACTGCCTAGAATTCAGCCTTAAAATCAGCATTCTCCTAGGGTTGGGTTGTTTTGGCACATTCCACCATGGGAAATTGATGCGCCTTGGTGTAATACAATTTTTATCAATGCACTTTAATATTTTTTAGGTTAGGTGCTATCAAATGTAGAGGGCTAGATTTTCCACCATACCCTAGGTGTGCATCTCTATGTGTACACCATACAAGATTTAAGGACAGCCCTTCTTAGATTTTGATTGGGGATTCACCAAAGTTTGAAACCTTGGATTTTAGAATATTTTTCATGACCACACATGTCTCCATAATTTTTTTGAGTTTTTCCATAGGATAAAGATTACTTTTAGTATAAATGGATCCCTAATTAGGCCTATCAACCTAGTCTAATGTTGCAACAGCAACAACCTCTACACATTTCTATCCTTTGGTGCTTTGGAATGTTTCATAAAACCCAAATGGGTATCAAAATCTCTGGTAAAGTTATCATCTTGTTTGGAAACATTTAAACCTATGTTCCATTTGCATTCTAGGAAGGGCTACAAGCCAAATCCTTGGGTTGTGATAACGAAGGAAAGAACCATTGGATCCTTGTGAATAAGACCTAAATAGGCTAGAAAAGTGATTGTAGGCCACCTCTTGTCTTTGTATACACCTTTTGGGGTATGATCCCTCTTTTTGTTAAGGGAATCCAATAGTGCATTTATGAGTTTGGTGCTTAGGACCTTGGTAAGCCTAGTGATTAGTTACCTTGTCTTGTGTGGTTGTGATAACCTTCCTTTAAGCCCTCTTCCATACCTATGATAGGTATTTGGCACTTGGACTCTTCACCTTGGGTGTTGAGGGATTTGAAAACATCACCATTTTCTTGTTGTTTGAATCCTTTTGTTGTCCACTACTACATCACTCTGTCATATGCAGATGAGAATTATCGTGCAACCTCTAGCAAAATGAATCTATCACATGGATACCTAGGTAGCTTCTTAGGATTTACAATTGTACCTGCTACCCTTACATAGGTGAATGTCTTGATTTGGATGTAGTAGGCACCTATTTCTACAATTCTTGTTGCTTCCTCTACTAACATCCTTTTTGCATAATCACCTTCAATGAATTGGATGATTGCAAAAATGAAAGCATCATTCACTATCCTATATTCTTTACTCTAATCTAACAACTTCTTCTTTAGTAGCTGGGAGTATACCACATAAGTTCATGCATCAACATATTTCATGCTTCCCCTTTTAAAAAAACCTAGGTAGTTTATAGTCCTTGTTGCTAACAAATATAACAAAGATGAAGTTATGTAGAATCTAGGGTCAATTTTAACCACCACCAGCTATTCATCTAGATTCTCACCAAGTATTGTGACCTAGTCGATTGGCATCTTAGCCATTCTAATGGTCTCAAGGAAATGTACCATCCAAATGTTCAAGTGCCCTACTACTAGTAGACCCATAATCCTACTCAACAATGCAATGGAATATTCAATATTATCCTTCATATACCTTCTAGTCATGTCAAATTTTCCATCTTTTCTTCCCACAAGTGTCCTATCAATTAAATTTGATGATTCAATAATCTCTATAGCTTCTTGGTCATGATCCATGTACCACCTTTCTACTTTATGATAACTCAATCTAATGTGTTGATCTACCCTTGGAAGATGGAATACTTTCTCGATGTTCTTTGGTCTTAGATCTAGGATGATCTCTCTTGTTATGCTTTTCACCACTCTCTCTTCTGATATATAATTCTCTACTAAGGCCATAATCAATTTTGAAGATTGTACTGATATAGGGTGTCAAGCTATGTTTACCAATCTTGATCTAATAAGTGTAGAAATCATTAGGGATCTCTAATTTGGTTTGTTGTAGAGTACTAAGAACACATTCCATTCAATATGACCTAACTCAATGTCTTGAATCTCTAAATGTGCATCTTGGAAGCATGATTTCATTTGTACACCCTAAAACTTGAAGACAACTAGTTTTGGAGCAATCTTTGTTGTGAGTGAGGATGAGGAAAAAGCCATTTTATCTACTCAAAATATAAACAAATTAGTCTAGAAAGTGGAAATTTAAGTCCTAAGAAAACCCTACTTACTTGAAAATTTGACCCAAAACCCTAAAACTCATTAAAACACCTTAAAAAATCTCAATTTAGCCTCTAATAGGCATTCTAACACACCTAGGACACCTTAAAGGTGTGCTAGGTGTGCTCAGGGACTAAGTCATCTCTAAAAGTCTAAGGGTGTGCATGTGTGTACCCTAACCCTATGCAAAAGAATTTGAGTATCAACAATGGTGTGCATGTCCACACCATTTTCAAAGAGTTCTTTGTTTAGTTCTTTGAAAGGTGTGCATATGCACACCTTTCACTTAGGTGAAGGTTTGTTATTTTTTTTAAGTTTTTAGAGAGTAAAGGTCTGCACCTTGGATAGGTGTGCACCTTTAAACTTAAGGTGTTAAGTGTATTGGTAGGCAGGAAGATGGCACACCTCAAAGGGTGTAGAGGTGCACTTTATGTGGGATGAAGGAGAAAATGAAATAGAGAGAATGATGAATCCCAAGCTTTTATAGCCCCAAATGGAGTGCACCCTTTGGGGGTGTGCAAATTTGCATGTGTGCACTTCCAAAGGGAAGTGTTCTTGCACTAAGGTACCTAGCATATGTGTGCACCTTTGGTAGGTGTGCTAGTGCACACTTTTCCCTTATCAAATCACCTTTACACTTAAAATCTTTAGTTTCTGACAACTGGGTTTTTTAGGTAAAGGACTAGCCTAGACTTAAAATATTAATAGAACCATAAAAAAGACTCATAACCTAGACTAGGGGGTCCCCATTTCTAAGGAGAAATGGGGCATACATTGTAAAACCACAAAAAATACCCTAGACTCCTTATCTTCCTTAGGTTCTTGCACATTAAAATCAAGGTAACACAAGATGAAGAATGTGAATCAAGGTTATCTCAGTCACAGTTAGAAGAACAAAATGTTGAAGGTGATCATACAAATGAGAATTATGAGGACACTGATGGTGAGATGTCTTCATATGACTCGGATGCAACAGGAGAAAAGGAAAGCAATGATGGCAGTGAAGTGTCATATGAAAGTAAAGATATGATTTATTTTTTTGAATCTGAAAGTGAATATGCATCTCAGTCTTTATATTTTAGAAATCAGTTAGTCAATGAAGATTTTGAGAGTGATTTGTCCTCCAGCTATGAAAATAAAGAAATGGTGAATCCAATTGATGATAATGAATTTGAGTATGAAGACTTCAAGGAAGGATTGTCAAATGTTTTTACATTAGACAATAAAGTTGCAGCATGTAGCGAAGGGTTTAGGAATGAATCATGGTCTCTTTGTAATGGTTATCCTAAACAAGATACTGAAGAGAACGTATTTATGGATACTATATGCATGGTAGAAGAAATGGAAAGTGAGTCTTCATCTAATTCTGATTTTTCTTCATATGTTGAGAATCACCATGAAGATGAAATGGGTGATGAATTTAAGGTTTTTACTAATGCCTTATATGATCAAGATTTTGATGATAATCAGTCCATCTTTTGTCAGAATGTTCAAAAAGGATCCCTACATGGAGTTATCAATCCATTGTTTGAAGAGGACATGAAGGTTTCAAATTTATTAAAGGATGAGTTTAATGGTGACACACTATCATATTGCTGTAACAAATCAAATTGTTCTCTTTCCGAGTGTGACAATGAAAATTCTAATGATGCTAGATTTTGTGAGTTTGAGGATGAGATGCTTGATGGAACTGTCTTTGAAAATAAACCAACACTTCATATGGAGTTTCATAATGATTCATATGAGGTAAGAGCTAATTAGCATTTCAATTGTGATGATGATGGTGAGGTGTTAGATGAAATGGTTATTGAAAATTTGCCTACACCTTGCATGAAGTTTTATGATGAATGCTTTGATCTAACTAATCCATTTGTTGATTTTCAAGAATCAATGGAGAGCCCTAGATTATTTTTATTCATTGACATGGAAGACATTGGCGAGTATAAATGTGGATACTCATTTGATTGTCAACTAGTTGTACATGGAGATACACAATTTCAAGGTGTGTCTAATCTTTTTCCCTAATTTGAGAGCATGCATAATTCATCTGCTAAAGATAGTTATTAGTTTGATCCTGGTATATTTGAGCATGTTGATCCATGTTTTCATAGTAAGCTTTATATTAAAGAAGTCCCTAGTATGCACTATGAAAGTTAGGAAAGTTATTTTGTTTTGCCAGCTGAGCCAATTGAAAAAATTTATGTGTTGGGTGAAACAAAGGATAATCAAAGTTTTAGCTTAGCCCAAGGAAAATTAAATGAGAATCAAGTATTTGATAGAGGTAAGAGGCTTGAAGAAGTTTCAGTGGCCTGGGGTCACCATCTTGTATAGTTAGAATAGTTTTCCTTGTTTTCAAAGTTTTGTTCGAGAAGTTTTTTGAGTGGTCTTCTTCAGCTAGAAATCTGATTTCTTGCCATTCCTTCAAGGGGCATGCATCCCTAAACAGAGCCACTATTGGTGCTCAAAATTGCATTCCCATTTTGAGTTCCTATTCTAAATTTTGAGTTGCTTTGAGCCCCTATGAACATTTTTCATGCATATATACCCGGCTATTGTTCTAATGCCTAAGTGGTGTTTTATGTTTCTAACACCCTTCATTCAGCCTATCCATATGTTATGTAATGATAGATTGTCATTTCGAACCATTATGCGAAGTCCCATTTTGAGTTATTTTCAATTTTGCATTTTTTGCCTGTGTCAAATAGTGATCAGAGGGCATGTTTGCATTTAAATATCTTTCACCCAGTTATGTTTCATGACCCACCACTTTGAGAATGTTTAGTATGTATTTCAAAGAACCTATGTTCCAAGTTTCAAGTCATTTTGAATCTGTTTGACTAGGTTTCAAACCCCTCAAAGTTGATCAGTTACCTCTGTTGCAAATTTGCATATTGTTCATAATTATGGGTAGCCCTATTTGGTAGAATATAACTTTTGACCAGTTGATCCAAATAATAAAATTCATTTTGCATCATATTCTAGGGGTTAGATACTTTGTATGCTCCAGATTTGAGCTTATGATAAATCCATTTGATCAGTTTTCAAATGTGATTCCATTTGCAATTTTTAAAGTCTCACTGGTAATCAGAGGTGCAGATTGATTGGGAGCCCTATTCGAGATGTCATATCTTTGATCCTATGATTGGTGGGATTGAATGATTTATTCCTCTACGTTCTATACCAAAAATGCTACAAGTGTGCTAGTTTTCAAGTCTTGACAAATCCGTCTGTATAGTTTTCCAGGGTCATTCCATTTGCAAAAAATTATATTTTACTAATGATCATTGTCCTACAAATCTAGGTATCCAACTTTAGACACTTTCCAAATGTTTCCTATGATTCATCATGAGCCTAAATCATGGAATCATTTTCTCCTCATGACAATGAACCAGTGCCCCAGTTTTCAGAACCTCAAGTGCCCATTTACCTAGTTTTCAAAGCTTAAACTAAATGCAATTTCCAGCTTCCTGACATGTTTATCTACAGGTGATTTTAAGTAGGCATGTTCAGAGGTCAATATCTTTTGACCCTGATGCCGTCATGCGACTAGTTTTTGCAAGCCTATTGAATGTGTTAGAGAGATAATATATCCAGAGTTTCAAGGCTCAACCAAATATTTGAATTAGTTTTTAAGACTAGCCGATGGGCCCTATTAACAAAAAATCATAGTTGCAGATAAGTAAAAAAATTAGTTCTAAATAATGGTTCAGTGGACAAATTTGAATCCAGTCAACACCTGGTGTTCATCAGATTAGTTTGAGGGGTTGGCTTTGTCAGGTTGAATTTTTATTTAAGCGAACCCACTTTGGGGTCCGACTAATTTCTCCAAGATGACAAGAGTTGACTAAAGTTTGAAGCAGTTTTAAGAACTATTTTAAATGTTTCTAATCATTAAAATTTTTGAAATTGGTGCATGTCATTCCTCTTTTGCAAGAAATATTGAAAACTCGAGGAAATGTTAGGAAGCTTTGATCACCAAGGCCCGTGCCTGAGAGTTTTTAAGATTCTCAAATATTATGTTGTGAATGTGTTGAGTAGGAGGGTCCCTTCAAATCTTTGGCAGCTCATGGGAAGGAAATCTACAAGATCATATTCAAAGGAGGTGTAAATAACCCAAGGCGCCAATGTCAATTTTGAAGGACACGTTGCTTGGGAAGCTACCGCTCATGTGGAAGGGGGCCTAGCCTGTCGCAGGTCAATGTTGTTTGACCGCCTAGTCACATGGTTGGGAGGCAAATTTTGTGGAGCCTTAACCTTACGATCTTTTCATGTGGTCAGAGTATGGGATTTGAACTTGTGCGATGATACGATGGTGTCAAGTTGTCGTAGGTGGCAATAAAAAGTCCCCGATCCTACAACTTCGTTGTATGATCGGGGCAAAAAAAATTCATGCCTAATGATGTTGCAATTTCATCATGAGATCAATGCCTCGGGAGGAAAGCCTTGCGACGTCATGATCTTTTCATATGGTCGGGGGTTGAATTTGAGTGCTTGAGATATTATGAAGGGGATTTTGAAGAATAAATTAATAATATATTAATATGTTTATAGTGTCATTGGGTAAATGAAAGTCAAGGCTTGTCATGACATCGGGAAGATGATCTAAATGAGCTACGATATTATGATATGGTCATAATATCATAGGTGAAATTTTAAAATATTTCAAATGCATAAATTATAAAAGGGTTGCCCAGGTACATTCCAACAAATGAAAAATTGACACATCTCATATATGGACAAGTTGCAAAGGGAAAAAAGAAAAATGTTTTAAAAATTCCAAAATCCTAAGTGATCCAATGCAGAGAGTTTTCAATGTTCATAGATTTGAAACATTTGATTTATTTTTAAGTTTATATAGTTTATACTATGTGAATCTTTTAAATTTTTCAATTTGTATATACTTTGTTCAGTCATGGAGGCCAGATTTTCAAAATGCTCTCAAAGGGGCTATTTTTGTCCAAAATGTGGAGTGTAATATACTGTTGAAATCAAGAAAGAGCAAATTTTCCATTTTTGCAGTCAGATTTTGAGCAGCTCTTAGCCGGTAGCAGCTACAGGAGGTTTTCTAATTTCAAGGGCTTCACAGTGAATTGTGCAAATTTAATGTTGTCAATGAAATTGTAATCAGATATAGAGATATTTTCATCTGATTTGACTTCTCTAGCAATTTGAAGGATGAATTGAATGCTTTTGGAGGTGGTTGAAGTAATTGGTTTTTTGGCAACAACACAAGTGAATTTCATGGCAAAGAAGATATAACATGTTGAAATTATATTTTTGGAGCCTCACTATAGATTATGATGATTTCTTGATATTCCTCCATGAGGTACTTTACAAATTATGTAGGTGAGATATATCAGATATTTTGGCATCATTTATGATTTTCAATTGCAAGTAGATGAGGAAGTTCAGTTTCAACAACTTCAAATTGAAGACTCTTTCAGTAGGACACACGTCAAATTCATATTCTAGATTTTGAAATATCTTCTCTCTTATATATCTTCCCTCTTGGCTCTGTGTAAGGGTTCCAATTTTTAGAACTTGTGAGACCACCAGGTTTGCTCCAGTTTTCAGAGTTGTGATACCAGTTTTCTTAGTGTTTTTCCTATTATGAACAGCATATTGTATCTCTTTTGAAGCATTGTTATATTACATAGTTATCTCTTGGTATTCTTTACTAAATTTTGATATACAGATGATGTATTATTTTCAATGAAATTAATGCAAAGATTTTCACCTTTCTTAGTTTCATTCTGATTCTCATCTCCTACTTCTATTACTTGCAATGTTTTGTGTTTGAGAACTAAGGTTTTGAACTCAGTTGCAACCCATTAAGGTTGTATGTTAGAATGAATTTTTTGTTGGAACAAAGAAGCCAAGTAAATGCTTGTTTATACTAATAGGGTTGCAGGTTACATCAGAAGGACTTTATAATAAGTATGAGAGTTGTTATGAATACTGATGTCTATTTGCAAGTCAAATAGATAGATCATATGCCTGAATATATAAGTATACTTTAGGTATCCATCTGCATGTTAAAGTTTAGTTGATGCCCAATGGATAAGGGACTGGTCAGCTTCAAGGATGCATGTTCTCTGTTGTTGCATACCCATGTTATGCTGAGATACAAATCTTAATCAAATATCTATCCTTTTGTGTTTAAGAATTAAAAGAACTTTCCCTCACTTAGTTTATTAGGTTCATGTGCTCTATTATTAGCTATTTCATCCATGAATTCTTGCATAAACATAGAAGATTAAGGGATTTTATCTATTTTCCAGATTCAGTTGTATACTTTTACACTAGTGCCATATAAAGAGTCTGAGGTCCACCCGCCTAGGTCTAAAAGAGCCTGAAGAAGAAGAAGGATCTATCCTTATAGTTGGCCCAACACTGTAGTCAAGTGCATCCACCATAGGAATTTGCTAACCTTAGATTTATTGGTCTGGTTTCTTGGTTATTTCCAAACTATTAAATCAGGAACCAACAGGATCATCATTTGATCAATCCCACTAGGCTCCATTAAATCATATAGAGATTTAAGATATTTTTTTGGTTAACCATAGTCATCCATTTTAGGGTTAGGACAGATTAGGTAGGATAAAATGAATCTACCCACTTTTCCATTTGGTTCCTCTAGAAACTTCTTCCTAAATATTCCTTGAATTCACTATAAAATAGTTTACCTTGAATTCTATGCCACCAGCTCATCATAGTTATCTTCCACACTCTTCACATAATTCAAGAAAATAAAATAGTCAACTTAGATTTGTCAAATCTATTATTTAACATGAATATTGGCACTTCAATATGTTGTGACTCAACTTCCATACTTCCACTTGGTCAACACCAGGTTACTCAAAAAATACTAAACTTTTTCGAGGCTTGGCACCAACTAAATTTTATTTAGCATATACTAACAATCACAAAGCTTGCACTAATTTTCATCTTTTCTAGACAAGGCTTTTTTTTCACTTAGCATTGACTAATTTGTGTTCATCTTGCAGTGACTACTTAGCAAGGCTCGAGCAAACACTTTTCATACTTGATCTTCTTCCTATCTTATCTTGAGTAATCTTTCATTTTAGACTATAAGTAGAAAAAAAATTCACTATAGTATCAATGTCTTACTTGGTCTTAGTGCTTCTTTTACATACCAAATAACTCAACCTTTCTCTAGGTGTTATGGATATCTCTTCTTCTCAAATCATCTTCATAAATCAACTAAATGATAGCTTTCAAACCAAAAAGCTATTGTCCCACTAGCAAGTAGAAGGTTTGACATCATTGACAAAATAATGATTGTTCCATTATATCTTCTTTACATCAAAAGAATCTTATATCAACAATCTCCCTCTTTGGCATTGATGGCAAACCAATACCAACAACAATACCAAAAAGAAAATAAATCTTTGAAATTTCTCCCTTTATCAGTGTAGTATATGTCCTTCCTTTGTGTAGGGTAATGTGAGCTTTGTCAAGTTCCTTTTACTATTTACTAAATCTTATCCTTCTAAATTATATCTCCCTCTTTTAGATTATTCAGGTATCTTTCTTTGTCTACTCTATTCTTATATATCCCTCATTAATTTCTCCCTCTAACTAGGTAGATGTATTTCTTCCTTAATAGGGCATATACCTCCCTCTTTAGTAAACATCAAGCACATTATCTCCCTTTTTTACAATAATTCCAAAGACTTGTCATCTATGTAGGTAGATATAATCAATTTTAGATTCTCCCTCTATCACCTTTCATTGTGACTATAAATCTTCTAATTTAACTGCATCATTACTTTAGGCAGCTCCTAAAGTAATATCCACTCCATCAAGTTGTAAGATACATCCTTCAACTTGGTTGATGTAGGGAACTATGCATGCTTCTTAAGTATCTTTTGATAGGGGTATCAGCCCTAGTTTATCTCTTAGATACTCATCAGTATCCTTAGGTAAAGATTTTGTGAAGATATCAGCTATCTACTCTTTTCTATTCACATATTCCATTCTTACTTCTTTCTCTTGAACTAACTCTCTCAAGTAATGATACTTGATTGCAATGTGCTTAGTCTTGTGTGCATCTTAGGGTTCTTTGATATATTTATTGCACTTGTATTATCTCAATAAAGTACCATAGGTTCAATGATTTCCTCATTCACACCTTAAAGTAGTTGTTTGATCCATACAATGTTTCTACAATTTACTACATCAACCACATATTTAGCTTTAGCAGTAGATTGAGATATGCAATTTTGTTTCTTGCTGGTCAAGGTGACCAACCTCTTTCCTAAGAAAAATGCTCCTCCACTTGTGCACATTTTATCATCAATATTTTCAGCCTAATCAGCATCAGTGTAGGCTCTCAACTCAACTTTTTTATTTTTCTTGTAGTATAGACCATAGTCTTCTGTTCCTTTTAGATATCTCATAATTCTTTTAGCAGCCATCAAATGATTCTCCTTGGGATTAGCATAAAATATTTTAATAATCCCAACAAATAGTGTAATGCTAGGTCTACTAGGTACTACATATTGCAATTTTCCAATCATAGACCTATACAATGTTTGATTTACATCAATTGAATCATCATTCTTTGGCAACTTGTGTCCTATTACCATAAGTGTGCTAACTAGTTTAGAATCTTCCAATCAAAAGGTTTTCAATATCTCCTACACATACTTACACTAAGTGATGCATATACCATATTTCATCTTATATACTTGCAAACCAACAAAGAACTTGATCTCTCCAAATATAGAAATCTCAAATTTTTTCTTTATTTCATTTGAAAATGCCTTAATCCATCTTGATCTCCAAATATGATATCATCAACAAAAATTCCAGCTAGTAAAATACCTTTACTTCCTTTTGTCTTCAAGTACGAAGTGTCTTTTTCATTAGTCCTCTCAAATCCAATCTTCACAAAATAATTGTGAAGCCTTTCATACCATGCTCTTGGGGCTTGCTTTAAACCATATAAAGCTTTGTGTACTCTATATACCATGTTCTTGTTGTTAGGATCAACAAATCCTTCTAGTTGTTCTATGTAAACCTCTTCTTCTAATATATGATTTAGAAATGTTGACTTCACATCCATCTAATAAACTTTGAATCCTTTGTATGCAAAGTAAGCAAGCATAGTTCTTACTCCTTCCAATCTTGCAATAGGGGAAAATATTTCTCCATAGTCTCTTCCTTCTTCTTGTGCATTACCCTTGTAAACTAATCTTGCCTTATTCCTTGTGACTTCACCATTTCATCTAACTTGTTTCTATACACCCACTTGGTTCCAATCACATTCTTGTCCTCTATTCTAGGGGCTAGAGTCCATGTCTTGATCTTCTTAATCTGCTCAATCTCTTCTTTCATGACTTTACTTCAATCCTTATTTTCTAAGGCATCTTTCACTATCTTAGGTTCATGCATTCTTAGCAAACATGTATCACTTCTCAACTTGTTTTTTATCATTTTTCTAGCATATTTTTCTCCAAAAATGTGTCTAGTAAGGTGGTTTCTTTTGACATAAATTGACAATCTTGGTTCTACTCTACCTTCTATATTAGGTCTATTAACTTATGAATCACTATTCACTTCTCTATTAGGTAATTCAACATCTCTTTCATTTACACTAGTCTTAGAATCAAAATGTGCCTCATCTTTTGTCTACATGAAATATCTCTTTACTAGTTTTGTATGATATTTCCAACCTCTAATAAGATCTTTAAGATCAAACAACCAATATTTCAAAGATCCACCAATTTCTCAATAAACCCCAAATCGGGTATGCCAGAAATAGTGCCAAAAGCTTCACAACTTCACCTATTATTAATAAATATGAAAGTGGAAATTTTTACAGAAATTTGAAAATAATAACAGCCTATAAAATGACATTTCCAGATCTGTATAACATGCACACAATAGCTCCAAAATGGAGGACAAAAACAATGCTCATCAGGCTCCTGAAAATAGCACAAAATAGCTCGGAATCACCACAAAACTTAATAATCTATCACAGAAGTATAATCATATCCAAAAACATATTTTCAGCTCTATTTTAACATTTAAAAGTCTAATATACAGCAGCAACCCAAACTCATATGAAATACTCAACCGAAAACACCAAACTCTTACAAAAAAATACACCCGAAAACTCACAAATTTGCACTGTTCAGCACAAAGGAAAACTTTGCATGAGCATGCACATGGAAAGGCTTCAAACTCCAGTCCTTAGCCTTCCAAACCTAAAAACTCCCATTCTTGGGTCTCCCTGGAAACCTGCAAACTCCCGTTCTTGGGTCTCCTTCTCCACAGGTTTGGCAACCTCTGAAGAATAACAAAGAAATGAGAAAAAATCAAGTTCTGGAATTAGCCCAAAATGCCTCCAAACCCCTTAAAAGAGGGCATAACCCTAACTCACATCCAAGAGGGGTTAATAAAACATATTTTAATAATAATCTTTATTTATTAGTGCATTAGCTTCCAAAGATTATCCCCTTTTTCCAAAACTTCACCTTTTTGGACCTGCCTACCTTAGCAAAGATTATTATTTTTAATTATTTGAATAGGGGATATGACAAGTCCTCCCCTCCCAAACATTTCTTGTCCTCAAGCAATGGCTAAAAAATAAACCAATCAATCCACCTGGATCCCAAATGTAGTCATGAACTATACTACTACCAATTAACACAGGCTCTTGCAATATCCTCTACAATATGACCAAGAGGAATCCATAATCAAACTGACAATTATAGCTCAACCAAACTCCAAAATCACAACTTCCACAATCAGAAATCCATGAGAAACAAACTCTTAGAACATCAAAACCCAAGTAAAGTGGACTACCAACACAGTAAATGCCATCAATGCATTCCACTGGCCTATGCGGAATGTACAATCCAACTCTACAACAATGGTGAATGCTCCCGAATGAAACTGTACCAAGTATGGAGAATCCACACACTATACAACGCCTGTAGTCAACACAACTCTGTAGATCATTGACCACTGTCTCATAACCATAACTACCATGCACCCTTGATGGTGAAAATCCATCATAAGATAAACAGCAAGAATTGGAACCCAAACCAAATTTTCCTGCCATCAACTCCTCAACACAAGGATCAAATGCTAACTGATGTACATACCTTTCAATATAATGTTGATAAAAAAACCAACCTCGGTCAACAGCTCACCATGAACAAGTGATACAACCCACTATGACTGATCACCAACTAAGTTAGGAGATTTCATAGCCAAAGGAGTAGAATCAATAACAACACCCGCTAAAGAATCACTCTAAAACTCCTGCTCTAAGTCATGTATTATCAAGCTATCAACTGTAGAACCTATCGCCATGTTGTGCACATCACAACTCTCATCTTGATGCATTAAACTATCGCATAATTGATGATAAGCACTAGGAACCAAAGTACATCTCGGTATCATCATCTCATCAACATGGTCACCAAAGTAAAATTGATGAGCATACCTTACAATGTAATGCTGATAGAATGCACCAATCTCAATTAGTGGCTCAGACTACAATCCAGATGTAACTAACTACAATCGATCACTAACCAAGTTGGAACTGACTACTACCTCCAAAGACATTGCCAAGGGAGTAGTATTACTAGCAGGAACCATGCCAACTATCAGCTCACCAACATCACACATGGTCTTTGATACAAAATCTCTAGTCTTCATGCCATTAGTGCTAGAGGTCACCACCATGTCAGGCATACCACAATAATCTACTGTAGCACCCAACTCAACTGAACCTGACTCTAGTGGGGATGAACCTGATATGCCAATGTTAGTATCAAGGATGGATGCATCCCCATCTCCACTATCTTTGACAATCTTGACCATGGACATCCTTAGATCATCAAACACCATAGCTTGTGACTGTACAGAATCTAGTAAAGATTGTAGTTGCTCTAACTCCATGGTCACCTTAACCAAATGAAACTAAAATTTCCAAAAAGTGTTAAATATTTCCAGTCAACTGAATCCCAAATGCCAATATAACAATCTCGAGTCCATATCCATAAACTAGAATCAGCTAGTAACTCAAGCAAACTCCTCACCTGAGTAATATGACCAATACCAACTAACTCCACATACCTGTCATGATGAGATAATGTAGTCACAATACTGTCTTCACTCACCTTCAGCTGGTGGGATAAATCATGTGAAGTACTACTAGCCTCAACCTCATGTGACGAAGCATCTAACTATGCCTGGTACTCTCTCTCAGAAAAGTCATGAATGCTCAATGTCTGCTCATCTCTACCAGGTATCTCACCATCATGCACAACAACATCCTCATAATCATCATCCTTGAGGTCAAATATATCTATCACTCTTTGACTAAAATCATCAAATGTAGTTACTTTATCATGACCTTGAGTAGTCATTCCATGATACCACCAATCATAGGCTGCATCTTCCAAGTGTAGACTTGCAATTTGAACAGCATCACTCTCCTTCATGGGGTTAAGTGTGAAGAAGGTCTGTAATTTTTGTAGCCATGCTCTAGCTGAAATTTTATTTGTTCCATCAAAAGTAGGTGCTATAAACTTGCTTATTTTATTTTTGATCTCTCTTCCACTTATGTCATGCTCCCTTCTGTACTCTTTCTTGGGCATCAAAGTGTTCATCATATCCACATATTCTCTAAAAGGAACCAAACTATGAAAGTCATCATCTAAGCCATTGTAAGTAGCTCTTAATGTAATCAAGTTACTTGTAACCTCTTCCACAAGATTAATGGTTGAATTTGGTACTGGTGGCTCATCTGCAGGCAAGAAAATAGTTTTGGTTGATTTAGATGGTGTGGATTTCAGATTTCTCGGCTCCTTTGAAGTGCTCCCTTTCTCATTAATAGATGCAATTCCTTGTAGTTTTTCTGTCAATATTCGCAAAGCCTCTCTAGTTTCTGCCAAACCATCCACTATTTGCTTTTGAGTATTTTGGATGTCTTGGAAGAATTTCTTTGCCATCTCATCTGGATCAGCCATACTTTTCCCTTCCTTGGATTTTGTACTTTTACTTTCAACTGGAGGTTTGATCAAAATTTCCTTATTCTTTTCTTGCTGCAAATATCTTTTTTCTCTTTTACTTAGTTGCATGTGACCATAAATTTTGACATGCAACTGATTAGAAGCAACATGCAACCATAAATTATGACATGCAAGATCTAGGTAGTTGTCAAAACTGTCATGCAAGATATAAGTAGTTGTCAAAACTGACATGCAAGATCTAGGTAGTTGTCAAAACTGACATGCAAGATCTGGGTAGTTGTCAAAACTGACATGCAAACTTCTACAAACCCTCAGGCTGGCAAGATCATGGCTCTGATACCACTGAAATCTCCCTTTATTGGTTTTTTATAATATTTCCAACCTCTAATCAGATCTTTAAGATCAAACAACCAATATTTCAAAGATCCACCAATTTCTCAATAAACCCCAAATCGGGTATGCCAGAAATAGTGCCAAAAGCTTCACAGCTTCACCTATTATTAATAAATCTGAAAGTGGAAATTTTTACAAAAATTTGAGCAGCATAACAGCCTATAAAATGACATTTCTAGATCTATATAACATGCACACAATAGCTCTCAAACAAAGGACAAAAATAATGCTCATCGGGCTCTCGAAAATAGCACAAAATAGCCCAGAATCACCACAAAACTTAATAATCTATCACAAAAGTATAATCATATCCAAATACATATTTTCAGCTCTATTTTAACATTTAAAAGTCTGATATACAGCAAAAACCCAAACTGATATGAAATACTCAACCGGAAACACCAAACTCTTACAAAAAAATACACCCAAAAACTCACAAATTTGCACTGTTCAGCACAAAGGCAAACTCTACATGAGCATGCACATGGAATGGCTTCAAACTCCCATCCTTAGAATTCCTAAAAACCTACATACTCCCATTCTTGGGTCTCCCTAGAAACCTGCAAACTCCCGTTCTTGGGTCTCCTTCTCCACAAGTTTGGCAGCCTCTGAAGAATAACAAAGAAATGAGAAAAAATCAAGTTTTGGAATCAGCCCAAAATGCCTCCAAACCCCTTAAAAGAGGGCATAACCCTAACTCACGTCCAAGAGGAGTTAATAAAACATATTTTAATAATAATCTTTATTTATTAGTCCATTAGCTTCCAAAGATTATCCCCTTTTTCCAAAACTTCACCTTTTTGGACCTGCCTGCCTTAGCAAAGATTATTATTTTTAATTATTTGAAAAGGGGACATGACACTACAACTCAATTCTTGACTATAGCTTAGTTCCTAGATGCAACTCTACATTCATTGTATGTGACTCAATAGTCACTGAAACTTGCTATTGATTTGCAACTTGATTGATAGCATCTTCATTAGCAGGCATACTTTCATTGAAGTATACAAATATTTATATTCCTATGTTTCCTTCATAGGTTCAACCTCATGAACCTCTGTATATTCATCAAACTTCACATTTGCACTTTCCACAAGTTTTTTAGTGTTAGTATTTAAACACATATAAGCTTTATTTCTTGTGGGATAGCCAAGAAATATACCTTCTTCACTTTTATCATCTAATTTACCATTCTTGAAATCCTTAAGAATGTAGCACTTTCTTCGAAATACCTTAAAATATTTTACATTAGGTGTGTATCCATACCATAATTCAAAAGGTGTTGAATGAGTACCTTTCTTGACTTGCACATAGTTCAAAGTATAGATGGCTATACTTACAGCCTCTCTCTAGTATTTCAAAGCAATATTCTTCTCCATCATGAGTGTCCTAGCATAGTCCATTATAGATCTATTCCTCCTTTCAGTAATTCCATTTTGTGGAGAGGTCCTAGGTGCAAATGTTTATCTTTTTATTCCTCTATCATTATAGAACATCTCAAACTCATTTGATGTAAATTCTTTGCCTTTTTCAAATCTTAGACATTTTAGAATTTTACCTATCTCCTTCTCAACTCTAGCTAAGTATGACTTAAACATTTGGAAAGTATTAGATTTCTATTTCAAAAACATAATTGTCATCATCCTAGAATAATCATCAACAAATAGGATAATGTACTTGTCACCTTTGTAGCTTTATGTACTTGTCACCTTTGTAGCTTTGCACATTAATTGGTCCACACAAGTCAATATGAACGATCTCTAGAATTCCTTTAGAGGTGTGAGTCTTACTTTTAAAACTATATTTTGTCATCTTGCCTAATTGATATTGTTTGCAAATTATATTATCAAATTTCTTTGATTTAGCAAAGCCTCTTACTCTTTTCATGTTATTAATACTAACCAAGTTATCAAAGTTAACATGACATAACCTCTTGTGTCATAACCACACATCATCAAATTCTACAACAAGACAAGTAGCATCATTCATATCAAGATAAAATAGATTACCTCTAGTTTGATCACCTTTTCCAATTAGTTTCCCATCAATATCATAGATCTTGGCTATTTTTTTCTCAAACTCAACTTTGCAACGTAAACTATTTAGTTGTGACACACTTAAAAAATTATAGTTAAGTCATTCAACATAATAAACATTTTCACACAAGATCTTTTGTATGAGTTTGATATATCCTTTTCCTTTTATCAGACAAGGTCCATCATTACCAAACTGTACACTATCTCCATCATAACAATTCAGGGTAATGAACTTACTTTTATCTCTGGTCATGTGATGTGAGCACCCACTATCAATGATCCATCTTTTATTCTTGTTCACATAAGATGCCAGTGTAATTGCCTCATCCTCATCAGAATCATCCTTTATTGCAACATACATCAGATCCATCTCTGGTTTCTTCTTCTACAATGTAGCAAGACTTCTTGTCTTTGTCTTTGTAATCTTTTTTGTCTTCATCTCTTTTACCTCTATATTTGTCTCCACTTCTATTATTCTTCTTTGATGGACATCTAGAAGCAATACGACCGACCTCATTGCTATTAAAATATATGATAGGTAACTTACCTTTGAATTTGTCTTTGCCTTTGTGAAATCTCCATGCTAGCAATGCTTCAATTTGTTCTACATCCTCCTCATCTATGTCACTATCGCTAGAAACATATTTTACCTTTTTCTTCTTCTATTTAAGTTCCTATAATGACAATTCATCTTTGAAAGCAAATTCAACATTATTACATTTGAAGTTATCAAAATTAGAGAGCTCAAAGGCAATGAGCCTACCCACCAAACCTTTTAGAGTCAGATTAGAACCTGGTATACATCTTAATTATTGTATGGAAGAAACTCTAATAACATAGATGGACAGAAATGTTCTCAATACTTTTCTTAATACAATATCATCATGTATCTTACCATTATCTCATCTTATAGAATTAACAGCATCTTTTATTCTAGAGCAATATTGAGCAACATTCTCACCATCTTACATCCTCATATCATCAAACTTACCTCAACGACTTTTAGATTTGGCTCTCAAAATATTTGCATCTCCTCCATAAATGGTGTGAAGAGCAACCCACACTTCTTTGTACTATCACAACCCTTGATGTCATTGAACTCAACATAACTTAGGGCAGAGGCAATATCCAACATTGCTTGATTGTGTTCTTTCTTCATTTTTAGATCATCAGCACTTAAGGCTCCAAAAAGATTGACATGATCAATGTAGATGGTAGATTTTGCATGGTCTTCAAGACCTCCTAAGTGTAGCCTCATCAGACTTTTCCATGTAGGGAAGTTCTCCTTGTTAAGCTTGGGTACCTCTTTTTTTGACATCTTCATCTTTTGCTTCTAGTACCTTCAAACTAGTCCTCTTAAGCATTATGGCTCCAATACCAATTTTTGGAATTTGTAGAATAACTAAGAGAGGGGGTGAATCAGTTATCCAAGATCTAGATATACAAATAAAAAAATTCAATTTTTAGTAGACCCATATCCGTAAAACTTTATTATGCATGCATCCATTAGATCATACAAATCATAAACTTTGTAGGTTATTATCCTAGGTCAAATCAATTTTGCAAAAATGTAAACATCAAACATGTTGTAATACTTTAGAATAACTGAGAAGAGGGGGGTGTGGGGGGGGGTGAATCAGTTATCTAAGGTCCAGATATATAAATAAAATTTTTCACAACTTAGTGAACCCATAAAACATTTATCATCATGCATGCATCCATATGATTATGCAATCACCTAAAAACTTGTAGTTTACTGTCAAATCAATGTGCAGCAATGTAAACATGAAACATAACAAGTTCATCAGCACACTTGACATAATGATTTACCTAGAAACCTAATTTAGGAAAAACCACTAGTAACATGCTACCCTTTTTTACTCTTCTGAAGTGATGCCCTATGAAAGGCCAACCCTATTAAAGGTTACAATGTGCATTGTTAAATGTGACCCTATTAAAGGATTTCAATCACCATGTTAGGAGTGAACCTTGTTAGAGGACTTTAGACCATTCACTTGGAATGTCACGCAGTTAAAGGATTTACAAATGACTATTAGGTCAACATTAATTGAAAGAATTTTACCCTAGACTGATACAATTATTAGAGAGTAATAGTAAGGCTTGATATGATAACAACTTACAACTCCATTTTTAGATTATAAATCTCTATTTTAGTCCTCCATTATGCTTGGGCTTCACACATTTCAGCTCTAATAACTTGTTCACCCTTCAAGAATTCATACCCTTAAGTCTTCTTACTTAACATGCCAATGTAGACTCTTCTCTTAGGTCACTTGATGAAGCAAAACCCTTGACTCCTTATCTTCCTTAGGTTTGTGCACATGACAACCCTTGCTTCTGACCAACCATTCCTATAAATAGGAAATTAAGACCTTTTGTCACTTATTCTCCATCATCTAATTTGGGGTTAGGATAGAGTAGGTAGGATTCAATGAATCTACCCCATATTTTATATCTCTTCTAGAAACTTCTCCTTCTATCCTCTTTGAATTCACCTCAAAATAGTTTACCTTGAATTCTATGCCACTAACTCATCAATTTTATCTTCCACTAGGTTCACACAATTCAAGAAAATAAACTTGTCGACTTAGATTCATCAAATTCATGATCTTTCAAATAATGTATCCACTTGGCATTAACTTATTTCTAATGCTTGGCACATACTATTTTTCTCAACATCCTCTATGAAATCACTTGGCATGAACTAAAGTTTACTAGTGCTTAGCATTAACTAATCTTTACTTGGAATCCACTATTTTGCTTGGCATACACTAGAATTAGACTTTTACTCAGCTCAAACTAATTTTCTCCTTGGATTGCACTAACTTTTCTCAACACCTACTATCCACTTAGTCAAGCTTGGCAGACAAACTTTGTTTAACTTGTTCTTCTACACTCAATTAGTATAACCAGCCTTTGTAACCTTAAGTAGATTATGAATACATCATGTTATCATTGTCTTAGCATATTCTTGTATTCCTTTACATATCATAATTCAACCTTTCCTCTAGGTTTTATTGTTACATCTTTTGACCAAATCATCTTCGTCAATCAAATAGGTGATAGTACTTAAATCATATAAGTAGTTGTCTTACCAACAAATGGTAAGTTTAACATTATTGATAAAACAATGATTGAAACATATAAATTGATCATACTTATATCAATCTATTGTCAACAATCTCTCTCTTTAATAATATTCCTCAATCTATTCTCAACAATCTCCCTCTTTGGCATTGATGGCAAACCAAACTGATCAACCAAACTAACTAGGTTAAAACAATAAGACTTACTAAATACCAAAAAGAAATAAGTCCTTATATTGAAATCTCTCCCTCTATCAACAACTTCCATCTTTTGAATAGGTTATAAAACTCCTTTGTGTCATCCTTATAACTCCCTCTAAATTTCTTCTTGTATGTCCCTCTTACTAGGTATATGTTAGGATATCTCTCCCTCTTTGTTAAATCTCCAAGCTCTTATATATCTCCTAATCAATAACTATCTCCCTATTTCTTGTATTTTCCTTGATCAATAACTATCTCCCTCTTTGATAAAAATGCCAAAGACTTGTCATCTTAATATGTAGATATGAACTTCTTTCAGTTTCTCCCTCTATCACCTTGCTTGTGACTTATTTGTAGTTTCAGCCCTTTGATTACTTTAGGCAGCTCCTAAAGTAAGATCCTTTGCATCAATATGTAATATATGAAAATCATCTTGTTTGATGTAGGGCACTTTTGTTACTTAGATAGCTTTTGATAGGGGTATCACCCCTAGTTTACCTCTTAGATACTCATGAGCATACTTATATCTACAATTTTCTCTTTTGTGTTAACATATTCCATCTTCATCTCTTTATCTTGAACTAATTCTCTCAAGTAATGATACTTGATTGCAATGTGCTTAGTCTTTGTGTGCATCATAGGATTCTTTGATATGTTTATAACACTTGTATTATCACAATAAAGTGTGACTAGTTCTGTGATCTTTTCCTTCATACCTTTGAGTAATGGTGTGAGAGCACCTTAGAAAATAATAGAAAATTAACAAACACAACAAACTCAACATTCACAACATATTTGGTATAGCTCTAGAGGGATAGGAAGTCATATTTAATCATTATTTATGATTAACTATAACTATGTAATAGGACAAAAATGAAAATGTGTAATTGGGAAAGTATTCAAAATGAAAAGAAATGAGAAATACATTCCCAAAAAGAATGGAAAGAGATAGTTGGTTTTTAGGTTTAGTAGTTTGGATAACAAGCAAAACTAATTTTATATTCTTAATTAAAAAGATTTTGGAGTGATAGTTTTTTGGGTGTGTGGAGGAGAAATTGATCTCTCCATCATGAGAATCAATATGTAAATAAAAGACTTGGAATAATAAAAAGTATTAGCATTCTATTTGTTATATTTGGAATGTTGAAGATAACTCCAAAACTGATTTTAATTTGATCATAGTGCAATATGGATTGAGAAAGTGTTTGTTTGGTTTTCAAATCTAAACTCATTATAATGATGTCCACTGAACCAATGTTTAGTTGGAAAAATATGATTTTAATATGAGAAATGGAATTGATGGTCTTAAAATAGATTTGAGTTTAGAAAATCTGAAAATGTTTCTTGGAATTTGGTTGTACTTATTTGGGATTTCCAATTTTGAAAGTGGTTTATAGCAGCACATAGTGGGCTGCATATTATCAACATGAGTAGACATTTAATTGCCAAATAAAGACTCTATTTTAGTGCTAAAATTAATTTTGGAAAATTTGGAAAAAGTCCCATGATTTTTTGTTTTTTTGGGCTTCATAGTTTATGCCATTTGTGAGTAACTGGCTACCTATTCTTGGACATGTATTGATAGCCTAAGTCATTATTTGGGTTGCATATTATCAAATGGTATTAGATTTTTTTTGGTATATTAAAAACTAAAGTTCTTTCTGCAAGAATAAGTTTAAACTATAACAGAATTTTTTGCACTATATCAGTTATGGAATAAGGCTTAGATTGTAAGTTTTAATCTAGGGATAGAATTCCATTAAAGAAGTAAGTTTTGATTTTTAAGTGGAAGCTGAGTGTCATTTCTTTTTTTGATATTTTAATTCAAGGATCTTGTGAGAGCAACATAGAATAGAAGGCACTGAATGTGTTGTAGGAATTTGGTTATATGCAAACCATTTGACAAAATGCCATAGAGAGAAATGTGAATTGTAGAGAGAAGAAAGGCCTCTTATGAGTAGAAATTATGCTAAAAAAATAGTAGCATACCAAAAGTATTGCTATTTTTTGATTTCCTTTGCATCAAGTAACTATTTGATCCATACAATGTTTGTACAATTTATAGTAGCAACAACATATTCAGCTTTAGCAGTAGATTATGAAGTGTAGTTTTGTTTCTTGCTAGTCCATGTAACCAGCCTTTAGCCTTAAAAAAATGCTCCTCCACTGGTGCTCTTTCTATCATCAATGTTTCTAGCCCAATCAACATCATTATAGGCTCTTAATTAAAATTTCTCATTTTTCTTATAGTATAGACCATACTCCTATGTTCCTCTCAGATATCTCATTATTCTCTTTATACCCATCAGATGTTTCTCCCTTGGATTAGCAAAGAATCTTGCAACTATCACTATAGATAATGCAATGTTAGGTCTACTATGTACTATATATTGTAATTTTCCAATCATAGACCTATACAATGTTTGATTCGCCTTAGCTAAATCATCATTCTTTGACAACTTGTGTCTTGTTACCATAGGTGTACTTATTAGTTTGGAATCCTCCAATTCAAAAGTTTTTAATATTTCTTTGACATATTTTGATTGGGTGATGTATATACCATATTTCATCTTATATACTTGAAAACCTACAAAGAACTTGATCTCTCCAAACATAGACATCTCAAATTCTTGCTTCATTTCATTTGCAAAAGTCTTACATAAAGCATCTTGACCTCCAAATATGATATAATAAAAAAAATTAAATAACAAAATACCTTTACCTTTTTCTATCTTCATGTACAGATTGTTGTTATCATCAGTCCTTTCAAATCCAATCTTCACAAGATAATTATGAAGTCTCTCATACCATGCTCATGGTGCTTGTTTTAAACCATATAGAGCTTTGTGTAATCTACATACCATGTTCTTATTGTTAACATCAACAAATCCTTTTGGTTATTCTATGTAAACTTTTTCCTCTAATATGCCATTCAAAAATGGAGATTTAACATCTATTTGATAAACTTTGAAACCTTTGTATGTAGAATAAGCAAGTAAATTTCTTACTCCTTCCAATCTAGCAAAAGGATAAAATGTCTCTCCATAGTCAATTCTTTCTTCTTGTGCATATCCTTTACAAAGTAATCTTGTCTTGTTCCTTGTGACTTCACCATTTTCATGTAGCTTATTTCTAAATACCCACTTGGTGCCAATCACATTTTTGTCTTCTGGTCTAGGAACTAGAGTCCATGTTTTATTTTTCTCAATTTGTTCAATCTTTTCTTCCATGGATTTACTCTAGTCCACATCTTCTAATGCATCTTTCACTAATTTAGGTTATTTCATGCTCAGTAAACATGTATCATTTCTCAATATATTTCTTGTCATTGGTCTACCATCTTTATCTCCAATAATTTGTGCAGTGGGATGATGTCTTTTGACATATTTAGACAATCTTGTTTCATCTTTAGTTTTTTAATTTTGTCTTTCAATTTCAGAGTCACTATGTACATCTCTTTTAGGTAGCTTAGCATCTCTTTCATGTATACTAATCTCAGAATCAAAATGTGCTTCAACTTCATTCTATAACTTGGAATCTGAATGTACCTTGGTTCTTAAATGGAAATTAGAATTCATAGTATGAGATTGGCAGTCACTGAAACTTATTGTTGGTTTGTAGCTTGATTTGTAACATCTTCTTCAGCAAGCATACCTTCATAAAAGTATATAAATAATTTTTATTCTTTGGGTTCTTTCATAGGTTCAACCTCATATACTTCTGTATATTTATCAAAAGTTACATTTGCACTTTCCACAACTTTTTCAGTGTTAGTATTTAAACACTTATAAGCTTTACTTCTTGTGGAATATCCTAGGAATATACCTTCTTCACTCTTTGCATCTAGTTTACCATTCTTGAAGTATTTAAGAATATAGAATTTGCTTCCAAATACCTTAAAATATTTTACATTGGGTGAATATCTATACTATAGTTCAAAAGGTGTTGAATGAGTACCTTTCTTTACTTGTACATGGTTCAAGGTATAGACAATTGTACTCACATCTTCTCTCCAATATTTCAAAGCAAAATTTTTCTCCATCATGAGTTCCCTAGCATAGTCCATTATATATATGTTCCTCCTTTCAACAATTCCATTTTGTGGAGGGGTCCTAGGGGTAGATGTCTATCTTTTGATTTCTCTCTCATTATAGAACATCTGGAACTCATTGGATATAAATTCTCCTCCTCTATCATATCTCAAACACTTCATACTTTTACCTATTTCCTTCTTAACTCTTGCTAAATACCACTTAAACATTTGGAAAGCATTAGATTTCTATTTCAAAAATATAACTGTCACTATTCTAGAATAATCATCAACAAGCAACATAATGTACTTATCTCCTTTGTAGCTTTTCACATTAATTGGTCCACACAAGTCAGTATGAATAATCTCTAGTATTTCTTTAGAGTATGAGTTTTACTCTTAAAACTTGACTTTGTCATTTTGCCTAACTGATATTGTTTGCACATTATATTATTAGGCTTCTTCAACTTAGGAAAACCTCTAACTTTTCTAATGTTACTAATATTAACCAATTTATCAAAATTAACATGGCATAACCCTTTGTCCTATAGCCATACATCATCAAATTTTATAACAAAACAAGTACCATCCTCAATATCAAGATAGAATAGATTACTCCTAGTTTGATCACCCTTTTCAATCAGTTTTCCATTAGTATCATATATCTTAGCAATCTTGTTTTCAAACTCAACCTTACATCCTCAATTATTCAATTGTGACACACACAAGAGATTATAGTTAGGTCCTTCAACATAGTAAGCATTATTTGTGATTTTCCCTTTATCAAACATAGTGCATCATTACCAAATCTTACACTATTTCCATCATAACAATTCAAGGTAATGAACTTACTTTTGTCTCTAGTCAAGTGATGTGAACACCCACTATCAATTATCCATTTGTCATTCTTGTTTACACAAGTTACAAGTGCAGTTGCCTCATCTTCATAAAATTCATCCTTTATTGCAACATACACCACTTACTCATCATGTTCATTTGATTCATCTTTTGTTTCATCTTCAGCAATATAGCACGACTTCCTACCTTTATCTTTGTATTCCTTGATGTCTTCATCTCTCCTACTTTTGTACTTGTCACCACCTCTGTAGTTCTTCTTCTCTAGACATCTAGTAGCAATATGACCAACCTAATTGCAATTGAAACAAATAATAGGTAATTTACCTTTGAACTTTCCTTTAACTCTATGGAATCTTCTTGCTAGTAGTGCTTCAAGTTGTTCTACATCCTCCTCATCTTTATCACTATTAATGGACACATACTTTATATTTTTCTTCTTCTTCTTCTTCTCATAAAGTTCCTTCAATGACACCTTAACTTTGAAAGTAGATTCAATATTTTTATGTTTGTAATCATCAAAGTTAGATAGCTCAAAAGTAGTGAGCCTACCTACTAGACCTTCAAGTGATAGATTGTTCCCTAGTATACATCTTAGTTCTTGAATTATAGAAACTCTAATAGCATATATGGGTAGTATTTTTCTTAAAACTTTTCTTAGAACAGTATCATCATCTATATTGCCAATAGCTCCTCTTATTGCATTAGCAACTTCTTTTACCCTTGCAACATATTGAGCCATATTTATGGTGAGTTAGGAGGTGTAAATTTGAGGGATGATTAAAATTGTAATTTAAAACATTCTAGAAAAAGAATCAAGTCAAAAGGCTGCATGGTTTGAAAGTTATCGCAATTTTTCAATTTCTGGAGATCTCCTAAGAATGCTTCAAAGTCAGGTTTGAGGAATTAAATGACCTCTTAAAGGTTTGAAAAATGTGAGATGAGTGAAGAGGCATCCATAGGGCTATAGAGTACTCCAAGATCTTTCTGAAAATGTAAATGATTCATCAATTGGAGCTATGGTTCAAAAAGTATGCCTCCTGGAAGATTAGCTACCATTTATGGATTCTTCTAATTTTGCACCGACTTCTAAAGCAACTTCTAGAGCCTTCCATTTTGGCAGTGGATGCCAACTAGCACTTTTTAGAATGCATTCCTAATCCTTAACCCTTTGGGGTCTATTTAAGAATATTTTTGGCATTGTAAAAGGCAGTTTAGAGTGGAGTTTGAGAAAAGGTACTAGAAGAAGAAATTATCTCCAGATTTATACTATTGTAAGCCCATAGGGCATGTTTTGGAGTCTATTCTCTTTGCACGGAGTGTATTAGTATATTTTCATAGTTAATAAATTTTTTCCTTTCCTATTGTGTCCATTATATTCTTGGGTCATGTTTCCATCAAGTGGTATCAGAGCTAATTTTCCTAAGTGTGTAGATAGAGCGCTGACTGTGAGGAAGTTTGCACCAGGACTGTGTGGTTGTGGGTTTGAGTTAAGAAGATTCCTCCATAAAGTGATCATGTTGGAAGGGCCAGAGCTATTAATCTTGAGGAGGTTAGGGCCCTCCAAAGGCAGCTTCAAGCATTGCAAGAGGAGCTCCATAGAGGAACAAATGTTGTCGTAGGCGACAAAAGTGAGGATGACAATAAGGAAGAAGAAATTGGATCAGGAGGGGGAGTTGAAGGGGAAGTTCTGAATCAAGTAGAAGAGAGGCTTTTTAGGCCCATTACTAAGTTTGGAAAAACACCTACAATTGATGTCGGTGTATTTTCAAGAAATTTGAAACTGGATGAGTTGATCGACTAGATCGATGAACTGGAGGAGTACTTTGAGTATGAGGATATCAAGAATCTAGATAGGGTTAAGTTTGCAAAGGCCAAACTATAAGGCCATTCCAAAATCTAGTGGCAAGAGGTTCAATTGGAAAGAAATAGAAGAGGAAAGGAGAAGATCACAAGGTGGGATCACATGGTGGACAAACTAAAGAAGCAGTTCATTCTTGTTGACTACGAGCTTGATTTGTTTAAGAAGATGCATGGGTTAAAGCAAGTAGGAAAATTAGTCCAAAAATATATGGAGGAGTTTTATTGACTTTTGATTAGAGTAGGGCATGCAGAAGAAAATAAGGAGAAGGTTGCTCATTATATCAATGGGTTGCGACCTAGCATCTAGGAGGAATTAAGTCTGGTAAGAATGATCAGTGTTGAAGAGGCATAACAATTTTCCCTACGAGTCGAAGAGAAGCTAAATAAATGGTTTGAAGGGATAGAAAGAGGGAATGATCAAGGAGGAAGGGGCAGTGGTAGGTCATCTTGAGGCTGAAATGAGACCCAAAAGAAAAATGAAGATGTGGGTACTAGTAGGAACTAGAGGAATGATGATTTCAATAGCTTCCATGATCAAAACTTTGAAGATCATAGAGGAAGAGGTAGAGGATGTGGACAAGGTTTAGGAAGAGGAGGTTTCTGTGATACCTATTTCCATTGCAATGAACAAGGTCATAGTGCCTTTGAATGCCCTCAATAACAAGGAAGGATAGATAGGAGAGCTGAGGACCAAGCTAGGGTTGCTCATGTGGATGAGGATGCATAGTCATCACATTCAGAGGATGCAAAAAGAGGAGAGACTTTAGTAAATGAAAGGGTCCTACTAAGTAGTGAGATTGAACCAAGATAAAGGAGGAGTCTATTTTGTACCAGGTGCAAGTGTGAGGATAAATGTTGCGATGTGATCATTGATGGTGGTAGCACTAACAACTTGGTGTCAAAGGAGATGGTCTCTAAGGTAAAGCTCAAGAGGGAGAAACACCCTTAGCCCAATCGGATTGCTTCGGTGAAGGATGATCATAAGGTCTTGGTAAGTGAACAATGTTTAGCAAAGTTCAAAATTGGGAGTTACCATGATGAAGTTCTCTGTGATATCATTCCAATGGATGTCTGCCATCTATTGTTGGGAAGACCATAGCAGTTTGATAGGCATGCAGTACATGATGGTCATGCAAACACATACTCTCTAACAAAAGATGGAGTTCACCACAAACTAAAGCAGTATGCAGTAGTGCTAGGATCTATCTTGTTGATGGAAGAAAGTTTTTGGATGGCATGAAGCATCAATGTATGTGTTATGCTTTGATTCCTAGAAAATATAAGGAAGGTAGTAGTGAAATACCACTTGAAGTTTTAGATTTATTAAGTAAGTTTGGAGATATCATCTTTGATAATGTTCCAAAAAGATTGCCACTAGTATAGCAAATCAGTCATCAGATAGATTTAATCCCTGGAGCTAGTTTTCCTAACAAGGCTTCTCATAGGATGACTCCTACTAAAACTGAGAAGCTAAACAGACAGGTTCAGGAGCTATTGAGGAAGGGTTTGATTCAAGAGAGCCTTATTCCATGTGCAGTACTTGTAGTACTAGAACCAAAGAAGGATGGAGAGTGGAGAATATGTACAGACTCTCAAGCTATAAATAGGATAACCATCAAGTATCAGTTTCCTTTGTCAAGAATGGATGATCTTATGGACTGCTTGAGTGGAGCTTAGTACTTTACATAGATAGATCTCAAGAGTGACTATCACCAAATATGGATATGAGAAGGAGATGAGTAGAAAACTACCTTCAAGACCAAGGAGGGTTTTTATGAGTGGCTAGTCATGCCCCTTGGATCGTCGAATTCCCCAAGCACCTTCATGCGGCTTATGAATGAAGTACTTAAGAAGTTCTTGGGAAAAAATTTTATTGTCTATTTGGATGATATTTTTATTTTGAGAAAGACTTTGGAAGAACATTTATTGCATATTCTTAGTTTCCTTGAAAGGTTGATGGAAGAGAAACTATTAACTAATCTAAAGAAGTTTAGCTTTGCAAAAAAAGAGTTAGTCTACTTGGGGTTTCTTGTATCACCTGAAGGTCTCAAAATGGATCCAAAGAAGGTAAAAGCCATCTTGGAATGGCCTAATCCAAGGTTTGCTACTGAGGTGAGATCATTTCATGGTCTAGTTAGTTTTTATAAAAATTTCATTAAGAATTTCAGTGGCATATGTGCACCCCTGACTAACACAATAAGAGGGGATAGGAAAGAGTTCAAATAGACTACAGCAGCTACGAGAAGTTTTGAATTTCTAAAGAAGAAGGTGATAGAACAACCTATGTTGGCACTGCCTAATTTTATTAAAGTGTTCTAGGTGGATTGTGATGCTAGTGGCAGTGCTATTGGGGTTGTATTGAGTCAAGAAGGTAAGCCTATTGCATATTTTAGTGAAAAATTGAATGATGCGAAGAAGAAGTATTATGTTTATGATCAAGAGTTCTATGCAATAGTTCAAGCCTTAAAGAAATGGAGGCATTATTTATTGCCAAAGGAATTTTTTTATATACTAATCATCAGGAATTATTGTACCTAAATGGCCAAGGTAAATTGAACCAGAGGCATATGAAGTGGGTAGAGTTCTTGCAGAGCTATACATTTGTGTTGAAGCATAGAAGTGGAAAGTCTGATAAGGTTTTAGATGCATTGAGTAGGAGGCAATTGTTGCTTACAGTAATGCAAGTTGAAGTAGTTGGGTTTGATGAACTAAAGAATTTATACCCTAAGGATCCCCATTTTTCTAAAGCATGGAAAGCTTGTAAAGAACCTGTTGTTGTAGACAGAACCAAGTGGCTAGACTATTTGATTTAGGATGGTATGTTGTTCAAGGGCAATCAATTGTGCATTCCGAGTTCCATGAGGGAAAATCTGATTAAGGAGAAACATAGTAGAGGGATGGAAAGAAATTTTGGTCGAGATAAGACCATTTCCATTCTTAGAGAACATTATTTTTGGCCTCAAATTTCACAGGATATGAAGAAATTTGTATAGAGTTGTCAGGTTTTTCAAGCGGCCAAGGGATTTAGTCACAATACTAGACTATATCAGCCATTGCCTATTCCATCAAAGCCATGGGAGGACATAAGTATGGATTTTGTTCTTGAATTATTGAGGACACAAAGGGGTAATGACTTAGTATTTTTCGTGGTTGATAGGTTCTCCAAAATGGCACATTTCATTCCATGCCACAAAACTCATGATGTCGTCCATATTGCAGACTTGTTTTTCAGAGAGGTGGTGAGACTACATGGTCTCTCAAGGAGTATAGTTTCTAACAGAGATACTAAATTCGTGGGGTATTTTTGGAGAACATTGTGGAAGAAGTTGAGGATGGAATTGAAATTTAGTTCCACACATCACTCGTAGACTAACGACTAGACAGAAGTGGTAAACAGAAGTCTGGGCATTTTGTTGAGATGTTTAGTTGGGGATAAGCCCAAGGGATGGGATTTGATTCTACCACAAGTGGAATTTTCTTATAATAACTCTATAGATAGGAGTACTATTAGATCACCACTCCAAATTGTATATGGAAGTAGCCCAAGGGCTGCACTAGAATTAAGGAAGATGGAGCAAGGGGAGAGGACAAGTGCTGAAGCAAAAAAAATTGTTGAACATATCAAGCACCTACATAGGAGGTCTAGGCACACATTATCAAGATGAATCAACAGTATAAAGCTAGGGCTGATCAAAGGAGAAGATATAAGGAGTTCCAAGTAGGTGATCTATTCATGGTACACTTGAGAAAGGAAAGATTTCTAGTAGGTACTTACAACAAGCTGAAGATGAAGAAATTTGGCCCCTGCAAAATTTTGAAGAAACATGACTCAGGAAATGCATATGAGGTGGAGTTTCCAAATGGAATTCACATTTCTCCTATCTTCAACATTGCAGACTTAACAAAGTATCATGATGATGGTGAAGATGAGGAGTTGATGCTAGAGCCATGTCCAATTCCTACTTCTAAGAAAGAGGACATAGAAGAGATTCTAGATAGTTGTGTACACAGGAGTACCAAAAATAGGAAGTATGAAGAGTGCATGGTTAAGTGGAAAGTACGATCGATAGAGGACTCAACTTGGATATCAGCAGCTAAGGTTTCCCATTTGGAATTTCTTCTACCATCCATAAAGTGACAGGGTCACTTTTCAATCTACCCTGGGTGTCTAATGCAAGAGCATCCAGAGCTATAAGGGCAATTCTGTGTCACCCAAAAAAAATATACCTAGAAATAGTTTGTGTTTTATGTGTTTTCATTTCTAGATACCCATTTGGGTCAAATAAAGGTTCCAACTCTCACAGTTCCACTATTAGTGTTTTGGGTTAGAGTTTTTAAGCACCTTGGGATAAGTATAAATGCCAAAAAAATAGGACTATGTATTTGAGCCATAATTGTGGTTAGTTAGAAGGTATAAATTGGAGGGATGATTAAAATTGTAATTTAGAACATTCCAAAAAAAGAATCAGGTCAAAAGGCTGCACAGTTTGAAAGTTATCACAATTTTTTAGTTTCTGGAGACCTCCTAAGAATGCTTCAAAGTTAGGTTTGAGGCACTAAATGACCTCATATAGGCCTAAAAAATGGGGGATGAGTGAAGAGGCATCCATAGGTCTATAGAGCACTCCAAGAGCTTTTTGAAAATGTAAAAAATTCTTCAATCGGAGCTACAGTTCAAAAGTTATGCCTCCTGGAAGTTCAGCTACCATTTTTGGATTCTTCTAATTTTGCACCAACTTCTAAAGCGACTTCTAGAGCCTTCCATTTTGGCGGTGGATGCCAACTAGCACTTTCTAGAGTTTATTCCTAATCCTTAACCCTTTGGGGTCTATTTAAGAACATTTATGGCATTGTAAAAGGTAGTTCAGAGTGGAGTTTGAGAGAAGGTACCGGAAGAAGAAATTATCTCTAGATTTATACTATTGTAAGCCCATAGGGCATGTTTTAGAGTCTATTCTCTCTGCACTGAGTGTATTAGCATATTTTCATAGTTAATAAAGTTTTCCCTTTCCTATTGTGTCCATTCTATTCTTGGGTCATGTTTCCATCATACTGATACAATTATTAGAGAGTAGTAGAAAGGCTTGATTTGGTAATAACTTACAACTCTATATGCAGATTATAGATCTCAATTTTAATCCTCCATTCTTCTTGTTCTTCACACATGTTAGCTCTGATAGCTTGTTCACCCTTCAAGCATTCATACCCTTAAGCCTTCTTGCTTAATATATCAATGTAGACTCTTCTCTTAGGTCACTTGATGAAGTAAAACCCTTCACTCCTTCTCTTCCTTAGGTTCTCAAAAATGAAAACCCTTGCTTCTGACTAGGCATTCTTATAAATAGGAAATTAAGATCTTTTGTTGCTCATTCTCCATCATCCAATTTAGGGTTATGACATATTAGGTAGGATTCAATGAATCTACCCCATATTTCATATCTCTTCCAGAAACTTCTCCTTTTATCCTATTTGAATTCACCTCAAAATGGTTTACCTTGAATTTTGTGCCACCAGCTCATCAATATTATCTTCCACCAGGTTCACACAATCCAAGAAAACAAACTTGTCAGCTCAAATTTATCAAAGTCATGATCTTTCAAATAATGTAGCCACTCAGTGTTAACTTGCTTCTGATGCTTGGCACATACTATGTTGCTTAGTGACCTCTATGAAATCACTTAGCATGAAATAAAGTTTACTAGTGCTTGGCATCAACTAAACTTTACTCAGCATCCATTTTTTTTCTTGACATACACTAGAATTAGACTTTAACTCAGCTCAAACTAATTTTTTACTTGGCTTGCACTGACTTTGCTCGGCATCTACTATCCACTCAGTTAAGCTTGGCAAAAAAACTTTTTTAGCTTTCTCTTCTATACTCGCTTAGTGTAACCAGCCTTTGTAACCTTAAGTAGATTATCAATACATCATGTTATCACTATCTTAGCTGATTCTTGTACTCCTTTACATATCATAACTCAACCTTTCCTCTAGGTGCTATCATTACATCATTTGATCAAATCCTCTTCATCAATAAAATAGGTGATAGTACTTAAATCATATAAGTAGTTGTCTCGCCAGAAAATAGCAAGTTTTCTATTAGTGAAAAACAATAATTGAAAAATATATATTGATCATACTTATATCAATCTATTCTCAACAATATCCCTCTTTAATAATCTTCCTCAATCTATTCTTAATAGAAACTTAATAGATTCAATAACACATTTGACACAAGGATTTCATGTGGAAACCCAATTTGGGAAAAACACCAGTAGCATGCTACTAATTCTCTCTCTTCTGAAGTAATGCCCTATGAAAGGCCAACCCTATTAAAGGTTATAATATAGACTATTAAATGTCACCATGTTAGAGGATTTCAATCACCCTATTAGGAGTGAGCCTTGTTAGAGGACTTTAAATCATTCACTTGGAATGTTACCCAATTAAAGGATTTACAAATAACTGTTAGGTAAACTTTAATCCAAAGGATTTACCCTAGACTAATACAATGATTAGAAAGTAAGAGTAGAGCTTGATCTAATAAAAAATTATAACTCACTTGCAAATTACAGATCTTTATTTCAGTCCTCCATTATGCTTGGCTTTCACACACTTCAGATCTGATAGCTCTTTCACCCATCAAGAATTCATACTCTTAAGCCTTATTTTTTGCTTGCCAATTATAGTCTCTTCTATTCAACCACTGACTAAAGAAATGTCCTAGACTCCTTGTCATCCTTAGGTTCTCACACATGGTAACCTTTTCTTCTAACTAGCTCTCTCCATGTATAGAGATTTAAGATCTTTTTTTGCTTAACCACAATCACCTATTTTAAGATTAGGTCAGATTAGGTAGGATATAATGAATCTAACCACTTTTCCATTTGGTTCCTCTAGAAACTTCTTCCTCAATCTTCCTTGAATTCACCATAAAATGGTTTACCTTGAGCTCTATGCCACCAGCTCATCATAGTTATCTTCACCACTCTTCACACAATTCAAGAAAATAAAATAGTTGTCTTAGATTTTTCAAATCTATGATTTAACATGAATGCTAGCACTTGGCATCAATATGTTATCACTCAACTTCCATACTATTCTTCCACTCAGTAAACACTAGTTTACTCGGTGAGCACTAAACTTTACTGATGCTCGACACCAACTAAACTTTACTCAACATATACTAACAATCACTCGACTTGCACTAATTTTTATCTTTTCTTGGCAAGGGTTATTTTTCACTCAACATCCATTGATTTTTGCATGGCTTTCACTAACTACTTGGAAAGGATTGGTAGATACTTTTCATACTTGACCTTCTTCTAGTCTTATCTTGAGTAATCGTTCATTTCAAAATTTAAGTAGAAAAGTAATTCACTATAGTAGCAATGTCTTATTTGGTCTTAGTGATTTATTTACATACCAAATAACTCAACCTTTATCTAGGTGCTATTTTTATCTCCTTTTCTCAAATCCTTTTAATCAATCAACTAAATGATAGCTTTTAGACCAAATAGAAATTGTCTCACCAACAGGTTGCAGATTTGACATCATTGATAAAATAATGATTTTTTCATTACAAGTTCTTTACTTCAAAAAAAATCTTATATGAACAATTAAATACTAAAATTTGATTCATATAAAACTTGACACCTATAGGAACCAAGACTAGAATGAGCATCAGAGAAACTAAGTTGAGCATCAGCAAACTCCCAAACACTATCGAGCTCCTAGTGCATGTTGAACAACTAGTGTACACCGAGCATAGTATCTACCAAGGAACCAATACATGTCAAGCACATAGAAGATGCTAAGATCCAACAATGACTAAGACTCCTTTAATGAATGCACACCTCAGCCAAAATGAGACCCTTCAATGACTAAGCACCACTATTTGGTGACCAAGTCCACAACACTTAGCCAAATATCTCCAATCATGTAGAATTGCAAGCAAGCCCAGGATGCTCCTACATCAAACACCCCAAGTTCAAAAAGATGTTCTCAGTAGCTAGAAGAACATGTTCTAAGATTCAATAGAAAATCCCAAATTGATTCTTCACATACATATCCTCCAAGTCTTCAACTAGCACATTTTTTCCCTTATTCTTCTTCTACTTCTTCACATCCATCCTAGGTGTGTTATATATCTTCTTTCCATGTTAATCTCCAACCTTCTCAAAATCTTCCAACTCAACTTGGCTACCAATACTTAGATTCCTCCTATCAAGCTCTTCATTCTACAAAGGAATTAGGGAATGTGTCCTACCACCTTTCACAATATTAAACACATTCTTGACACAATCATGCACATCCATACAATCATACTCCCAAGGTTTACCAAGCAACACATGGAAATTATTCATGTCCATAATATCACACAATACTTGATCATTATACTACCTAATCTTGAAATCAATAAGGCATTTTTCTCTCACCTTCAAAGAATACTCACCATGAAATAGCCAATCCTATAAGGATAAGGATGTCTCACTCTCTTCAAACCAAGTTTCTGAACCATCTCCTTGGCATCAGGGTTATCAATACTACCACCATCCACAATCACCTTGAAGACTTTACCCCAAAAGATACAATGAGTCCTAAACAAATTAGTCCTCTAACAAGTTTCCATTGTCATCTAACTAATTAGTACTTTTCTAGCTAGCAAACTCTCCCCTTTCTTAGGCTGACTATTCTAGACTACAACCTCATTCACAATAGCATCTTTCCTACCATGAGGATATTAAAAATATATATTCCATTATTCACCACTTTTTAAAAAATTACCTCTAAACTCACCTCCACCTATCCTTCTAACATATTTTTGTTTACCTTCTACACTTGATTTGCCAAGCTATCTTGCTACTCGTTTCCTCTAGCATTACCTTGATTTTTCCTCTTTAACTTATCATCTACCTCCATAGCATATTGATAAGCATCCTCAACTAAAGAAATATTCACCATACCAACCCCATCCTAAATATTGTATCTAAAAGCATTAATGTACTGAGCTACCTTCTCTTTTGACAATTCTCTATAATTAGTCTGATTGTCAACTTGTAGAACTCATCGGTATAATATTTCATAGACATATCCTTCTATTTTAGATTATGTAATTTTTAAAAAACTCAAGTTCATAATTAGTAGGAATAAAATTTTTCTTCAACTTAGTTACCATCAATCTCCATCTAGTGATCTTCATTTCACCTTCGTCCTCTCTATATCTTTGTAGTTCTTTCCACTAAAGAGCAACATGTCCTTTCAACTTAGTTTGTCTCAACCTCACTTTGAGTGGATCTTCAATATCCTCAAGCTCAAAATATTATTCCAATTCACCAATCCAATCAATCAGGTCTTCAAGAGTCAAAGTACTTAGAAATTAGAAACCTCCATCTTATGCTTCAACTTCAACTGAGATCTAGGCCTAGAAATCTAACTAGCCCTAGTTCCAATGGGTCTCTCCACACAATCAGCTTTTTCCTCACCACTAGATCTAGTGATTTCAAATTCTTCAAAAACTTCCTAATAGACATTATTAGTACCAACATGCCTAGGTATACTACCTAAAGCACTCACAATTTCAGCAATCATGTCACTCTTTATCAATGCAATCTCTTATCTAAATTTTGTCGTAATATCCTCTGAGATCCTTTCCTCCATAGCATCACTAAGATCATCAATTGCACTAGGTTCCAATCTTCTTGGAGGCATCTTCCAAAATTTTCATAAACCCTAAGTAATAGATTCACAAATCTGAAAGATCACTCCACTAGATCAACCTAGATCAACCTTCTCTTCTAGCCTTCACCCAAGTCTAGTGCAAACTACCACAACTTTGAAACTCAGTCTACACACTCAGGAACACCTTTTCTTTGATACCATCTGATGCAAAGAGAATTTGAAGGTACCCCTATTGGAGGTAAACTAGATCCCTATAAATAACCACACAATAGAAACACAACACAAGATACATAATCTGATACCAAATGCAACCCTTTATTCATAAATAATTGATTGCATGCAATATGCCTGACTATAAGACCTTCCAAGTTAGGGCCAAATATAATAGAAATGATAATAATAGTTTTACAAGATCCAACAAGATCTAATCCAACTACTCCAAGCTAGCTCAGATTTGCACTCTAGAAGAAAACCACCAAGGAAATCTTAACTTTTTCTCGCAAGCCCACCAAGAAATCTCCTAGTTTTTAAGCCTCAACCACTAGCCTTCAAATTTTGCATCCTCTTCTCCAAGACCAATGATAATCAATTTAAAGACTCTACAAGACCCCATACTTATACCCAACTAAGATACAAGTCAGCCTAGTTTAATACAAATTAAATTAAATCCCTTACATTAAATATATGTTGAGCCACAAGTCAGCTACAACACATATTAAATACCCAAAGTTGGATACAACATGAATTAAATACCTAGAGTTGCCTCAAAAACAACTTGGCACCTACAGGAACCAAGACTAGACTAAGTGTTAGAGAAACCAAGCTAAACATCAGCAAACTCCCAAGAATTTTCAAGCTCCCAATGCATGCCAAGAAACTAGTGTACACTGAGCACAATATCTACTAAGAAACCAACATATGTCGAGTAGCCAATACATGTTGAGCACACAAAAGACACCAAGCTCCAACAATAGTTGAGCCTCCTTCAATGACCAAGCACCTTGGCCAAAACTAGACACTTAAGTGACCAATAACCTTTATTTGGTGACTAAGTTCACAACAATTAACCAAACACCTCCAATCATGCAGGATTGCAAGCAAGCCCAAGATGCTCCTCCATCACAACCCCCTAGCCCAACTATACATAATATGGTCTTTCTGATGACATTCATATATTCCTTTATTATATTAATTTCTTGACCCTAATTTTTTGTTTAAATTATGGCTTGTGGGGTTTTGACTTCTAAATCTAGGTGGGATTTGATGAGAAATAGTTGGAATTTTTTCAAGGTGGGTAAGAATATAAACCAAAACCTCCCCTCCCCCTCTTGCAATGATAATGATATATACACATATTCTTCTGAGACCAAGAAAGTCTATCTATATTGATGCTTTTCTTACACGTTTACACACTAGGCTAATGGAATCCATTTCAAACTAACAATAGGATTCATTCATAGTCATCTTTGATATGTGCCTCTCCACACATCCCTTCCCATCTCATTTTCCCACCTATATAATGGAGGAAACTAAAATAATATGTTAGTTTTTCTTGTGTTTCTCTAACTACATTGAGAAAAGAATTCAATAATGGAGGCTCTAAACTTTGGTTATATTTGTGATAAGGGTGTTGCACACCTGCCTCCTAGATTTAGGTTTCATACCACATATGAAGAGCTCATAACACATTATCTCATTAGAAATATTTTATACAATAGTTTCACAGTTTTGTTTTGAGTTTTTCAATAATATGTATATGCATATGCATATGTATATGTACATGTATATGTATATGTATGAGTGATTCAATGTTGTGAATCGACATAACATTGACACTACTTTCATAAGAACGTGTGTTGCTTCAATTTATGTGATTTGGAAATGAAATTGTGTGAAACCTGATTTATTTGATTTGAAAATGAAAGTGTTTGAAACATGATTTATGTGATTTGAAAATGAAATTCTCTAGCTTGAAACTTTATTTTATTTAAAAATGAAATTTATTTAAAATAGAAGAAAGCTATGCAAAAGCACCATCATGGGCCCTTGAGTTCTTTTCTGCCTATGTTCTACTTTTCAACTTTTTGAAATCAAATGCAAACATCTAAGAATGAATATACAACACAAACGTGTTGACCATTATTAATGAATTTTCCATGCATTTCCTTTTGTTATTCTAACTATATTGGAACACTGTAAAATCTATGAGCTAATTATCCTAGAATCATTTGTCTACAAAGAAATGGCATCTCAAACATGCATCAATATTTCATTTGGTTATTCTTCCTTACATCAATTCAATTCCTTGTAATTAGGGAATACCATAAAATTTATGAGCTACTTTTCCTATATTGATCAATGGCTTGTAACAAATTTAGATTCTATGTTGCAGGTTTGATGGCTTTCATGAATGTGCCAAAATTTTGGTTTGGTGTTGGCCCATGTTTATTGAAGACCTTGAATACACAAGCTAATTTCGGGCATCAATTTTTGTGTTTCCTAAATATGAAAAGGGTTGTTAATACAATTATTAATTTTGTTAAAATTAGTGTAATAACTAAATATTATAGTAAGAACTAATGAAGATTGGATATTGTAGGTATATAATGGATGTGGATACTTTAGTTGGGTCGATAGTGATGTACAATCAAAAACTATAGCACATGAAAAAGGAACAAAGTGCAAGTGTTGTAAGGCTCGAGAGGCTGAAAATTTCATTTTATGATGTCTTATTTGTGTTATAATTGCACTTATTTTAAAATGTGCATAGTTAGAAATTGTATAAGAATTGATTCTTTGTTTGGACCATAGCTGACCACAATTAGATCATAAATGTTTAAATTTCTATATATCTAGACATTTGAATTCTTAATTTAAAAGGATGCATTTCATCATCAAGATACATGTGTAAATAGGCACACATTATCTCATGAGAAAGGTTTTATTTAGCAGTTTCATAACATTATTCATTAACTATGTACATCATGAAATTTAAATGCCTTATTTTTAATGGTTTTTCAGTACTAAATATTCCCAAGGATCTAGGCATGGAGATTACCTCATCAAAACAATATCTGCCCACAACCCACATATCATATTTTGCAAAGGCAAAGTAGAGATATTCCTTGCTTCCTTCTATAATTTTTGCAAAGGTGAAGTAGAGATATACCTTTCTTCCCTCTATACATAGCATATTATATAGTCCTCCCTTAAATTACATAAAAAAATTAATGTGAATTGAAGTCATTTAAATAAAATCTATCAAAAGGACATATACTAGTAAAAATACTACACAAATATCAATTTCACAAGTAGCATGAATATATTCTTTTGAGAAAATTAAGAAGACGAGCTCTTGTGCAACTAGAAACTATGATCAGTGCAATATTTTTTGGATTTTTATTACTAATTTAAAAACTACAAATGGTATGCATAGTGTGGTAGTTGATTGAATGATGTAGAGACATACATCTAAATCCTGGTGTAATACCCCAAAATTGGCTCATTGCCATGTTAACTAATTCTGGTCTATTTCGAGCAACTCCTAAGTCCTATTTTACTCAATAATTCTTATTCTAATTTTTGCTATTTAAGTGTCAAATGTAGAAAACGCTAAATCTACATTAATTAGGCTACCTATTTAATTCCTAAGTATTGAATCGAATTAGTCACATTAAACCTATTGATTAAGATTTAATTTAAATTAAAGTTTTTATACTTGAATTAAATTAAATTATATCCTAAGGCTAATGTACTAAGGAATTAAAACTATTTAATTTAATAATTATGCTCACTTTAATTAATTGAAGGAGATTATGCAATTAAATGAAAAAATCATTTATGAGGTCATATCTCACTTTATTAAATTAAAAAATATCTTCAAAATCTTCTCTTTAGTTCCAAAATGAAAACTCTGAGTGAACTATCCCTCAAATTGGAATTAATTTAGTTAACTTGTTCTCACACTCATGAAAAGCTCAGTTAACTACTCATCACACTCAGATTTGAAATTGTCAACTTCACTTGCACAAGGAAGTTTCCATTTTAACTGAATCTTCTCTCTAATCTTAACTGTCCATTCAAATTGATCTCGACCATTGATCAATTCTCAGATTCTATTTAAACGACCCCCAATCCCTCATTACAAAGGTGAGAATTTGATTGTATTGAATTTTTGTTGAAATAATCACGCATTCTAGCTTTCACATTTGCTTAAATATTTTAATATCATTTTAGATTAAAGATGCATACATTTAGCTTAATTTCTTTTGTTTCTTAGATTCATGCTTACACTTCATATAGACTAATTGTATAATCATACTTTGTATAAAATCCTTCATTCTAGAAAGGTATGGTTGCCTGCATCTTGATCTGAGAGCACAATAGGCAAAATCCTTCTAGTTAGAAGGCAACAAGTAGCATTGTCAGGCTTCTTGGATAAATGACTCCATGTTTATTCTAGGATGAATTCACATCTAATGACCATGTTGAAGTGTAGTTGAAAGATCTGAGGTCACATTTTCATGTATACATTTCTGGCACCCATTGTGGGGTTGAGAAAAATAATTTTTTTTCCCTCATCTATCTAGTTTTCCAATATTTTCATCATTATATTGTACTTGTCTGTACAGTCCTCTAGATTTTTGTGCAAAAAATCTCATTTTTGTTCAAAAATTTGAGGGTTTTGCTGGTTTTTGTCCACTTTCTTGAGCAAAAAAGTGTCTTATTGCATAGATTCTCATGCAGCACCTCATTTTCTCATGTGCATAAGTGCAAGAGTTTGCATGAACCTATGCAACATTTCACACGAAATCTTGAAATAGTATAGTTAACATGCAATTTTTTTTAGTAGGTTGCTTATCATTTTTTACTAACATGTTTTCTCTCATCTTTATTTTGGTTTTTCTATTTTTCTATAGCCTAATAATTGTTTGCAGGATATTTGACAAAGACTCCTTTATAAAAACTTTCCCAAACATGAACTAGTTGTGTGTTGCAAGACATTGTCAAAGATACAATTGTCAAAGACCAATCTTAAAACCCACTAAAACAATGTGTCTTTTTCTTCCTTTCCAAACATAGTCTAGTTAGGGCTTGTGAACTTCATAGGGTGCAAGATAGAAGAATAGGGGACTATACTCTTCAACACTTCGAGCTCATGACCAAGGGTGAATCAAAAACCTAGAAGACTCTGAAAGATAGCATCCAAGGGAGGCAAGCAACTTAGTGGTTCTCTAGTGCTAATCCTTTTCTATGATGAGATGATGATTTCCTTTTAGGGGATCAAAATCTTTAGAAAGGATGAGTCTAGATTGATTAAGATAAGTTGGTGATTAACATGTTTTGTGTGTTTGGGTGAGAAAATAAGGTAGATGATTATGCTCTTTCCCTTTAAGGGAAATTAGAAACTTTGACCCTTATGTTCGAACCACCAGTCTAAGTCAATCCTTTAGAGGTCCTGCCGGAGTGATCCAACCAATAGGAATAACCCAAGTGAGCACACTCCTTTTGTCAAAGATTCCAATTCACTATAATAAAGAATCTTTTTGGAGTGAAAGACTCCAAAACCATATTAATTTCCTCACCTTCATTCTTGATATTGTATATCAAGGGGAGGCTCTATCTATTGCACTGGCTAGCGTCGGACCCAATCTTGCTAAGCAAGTGTGTACACTTTCAAATACTGGTGTGGGCTATCAGTCTGAACTCCACAAGTAGAGTCATTAGGGATTAATACAAATGGAAGCCAAGTAAAACCCTTTAGTTAGAGGCTACCTGATTCACCTCTAAAAGGAGGCATAATCTTTGTGCAAGGAGGAGGAAGAATCTCTCCTATAGAATTCACCATAGGCATGCTACTGGGCATTGGAAGGTGGTATACATGTTTGACCCCTGCCACAAGGGTACTCATTTAGTGTATATGTTATTGATCCTTTTGAATACACCAAAAACATGGGTGCCCTCTAGGGGGTGACACTGCTGTGTGAGGTGCACGCATGCACATAAGTTGTGGGACAAAGGTTTTTCCTTCTCTACCATTTTTGGTTTTGTAAGAATTTTTCTAAGGAAAAAATTCACCCAAGAACTAAGAACTCAAACACAAGCACAACTGTAGACCAAAAATGGAGAGAGTATGATCAGAATAACTATGTATTCAATACTTGATGCTTAGAGTACACTAGGAGTGCCTGATTATAAAGGCTATAGGAGAGCTTCTAGAATGCAGAGAAGTTAGCATCATGATGTGTCATACAACCAAGCACATGTCCACCAGATATGGATTATCCTCCATTAAGCATGGAAGTAAGTGCAGTGATGAGAGGATAAGCCTAGACGGGTGGGACACGCAAAATAGTGTTGTAGACACCATGTGCTCAAATAAAGGTGCATACTCCTGTGTTGTCAACATGACAACTCACAAGGTTGCACAAACTCCTAAGTGTCTCACAAATAAAATAATAAAATAATGCAATGTAATTAAATAATGCATTAACCTAAGTAAAATTAAGTAAGTGTAAATAGTAAAGTACTAATTTACACCAACTCCCCCCTTAAGTGCAAGTTAGGGGAATGCACTTAAGCTTACAAGCTAGGATGAAGATGCAGAATGGGTCCCGGCTACTAGGCCATGTTAGGTACCCATGTACATAATGAAATGCAATCTCCCATAAAGTGGGGAAAGAGGGAAAACCTCATGGGAAAAACCCTCCCCCAAAAAGAGAGATAGAAGAGGATGCATCAATGGATGGAGTAATCAATACCCCCCCATTACAACATACATCTAGTATATACAAAAGAGAATAAGAGAAGGAAGAGAGACAAAAGAGGCTCCCCCCCCCCCAAAAGAAGAATGCCAATAGGTAAAAGCTCCTTCGATGAAGAAGTTGGTCCAAGAATGCAGAATGGTGTTCCTCCCCTTAGGAAGAAACAATGCCCAAGGTACTATCCTAAAGATGTGTACTGGCCCTGAAACCTGCTCAAGTATCCCTGTACTAATGTTGAAGTTCACCCTATCCAACTGTGCTGAAAAGAATGAATGCAGATCTGTTAAGGATGTCTGTTGAACCTGTTCCATTGAACCATCTGTCTCCTCTACTAGCAAAGAGACCTCCACTAATTTATGTTCATAAGGATCCACAATCATGCCAACTTGGGAAGATTGATCATGTAGAGAATGGACATGAGGGTCAGAGTGAGCCCTCGCAACAACTGTAGAAGTATCATCATCAATGAGAAGATGTGTGTCCTCAAGTCTATCTCCCAAGTCAAATGAAGCTAGAGCTAGAAGACCAGATGTACCATCCTGAGATGGACCTTTCACTATTGCAATGTAAGCATGTGGACTGGACTGATGTGACCTCTCACTGCAACTGTCGATAGAACCCCACATATCTGAACCTGTTGAAGCACTATCGCTGGTGTCACTATAAGTTTCCACTATGTATGAAGTGCGAAGAGGAGTAGAGGACAAGCTCGGTAAACTTTCCTCAAAGTGAACATCCTTCTCCACAAAAATCTCGTGTGTCTCTGGATCAAGAAGTTTGTAAGCCTTCACATTGTCTTCATAACCAATAAAGGTACAAGGCCTAGGTGTCTGTTCCTTGCAACTCCTGGAAGAAAGGTTTGCCCATGCTGGACAACCAAAGACTCTAAGGTGACTCACAACTAGTTTTCTACCGCACCATGGCTCAAAAGGAGTCTTACCATCTAAGGCTGGATGAGGAGATCTGTTAAGTATGTGAGTAGCACTGCTAATGGCTTCAACTTCAAGTGTAAGATTGAGAGACTTGGCCTTAATCATGCAACTTGCCATGGTATTGAGATTCCTAATCCTCATAGTTGCAACATCTATCTTGTGTGGACTGAATGCTGGTGAGTTCTGAAGATCAATTCCCTCAATATTGCAAAAGTTCTTAAGTCTCCTGTCAACATATCTATTCTCATTGTCCACTCTTAATACTTTGATGGCTTTCCTTGACTTGTGTTCATCATGAGCCTTGAAGTCTTGAAGTTTGTGAACTACTTCATTCTTATGATGAAGGAAGAAGACCCAAGTGAATCTGGAAAAGTCATCAACAAATGTGAGTATGTAGCAACCTTGGCTGACTGAAGTCACTGCAAACGATCCTGCCAATACCATGTGAACTAGCTGAAGAACAACTGGAGCTCGAGAAGACTTCCCTTTATCATATTTCTCCTTGAGATTCATATCCACTAAACAAGATGAACACTCTCCCTTAGAAAAGTCGATGTTGGATAGACCTTTGACCATGTGTTTTGAGAAAAGTTTCTGAAGAGAGCGGAAGTCAAGGTGACCAAACCGCTCATGCCATAAGTTGATGTTTGAATGTGAGTGAGTTAACAAGGCTTGAGAAGAACTCTTAGGCACAAAGTGGGAGAAGGAATAAAGCCTAATGTCATCATTGACTTTCCCAACTGCTACCACTGAATCATCTTTGAGACTTCGCACCATCACTGAATCTAGAAGGAACTCAACCTTATGACCATCTCCAAGGTGAGCGATTTGGTAAATTGATAGGAGATTGGAGCTTAGATTTGGAACATAGATTACATTTTTGAATTCCCCATCTTCCATTTCTACATGTCCTTTCCCTTCAACGTCCATCTTAGCATCATCTCCCATGAAGATGTGTGGTACCTTTGACTGCTTCAATGAAGAAAAGTCTTCCCTTGAAGAACCCATATGGTAAGAGGCACCTGAGTCAAGTATCCATTCTGAAGAAGAAGTTGTGTTTGCCATAAGTGCTTGACCTTTACCCTTCGAAGAGGTAGGAGTAGAATCCTTGGAAGTACCTGGCACTTGAATCTTGTTCTTCTTGAGTAGAATTTCTAACTCATCGATTCTTTTTGTTTTACAATGATGCTCGTCATGATTTGGCTTTTTGTAGTATGCACAAAAGAGTTTTTCCTTCTTATCATTAGTTCCTTTCTTGTTTGAAGAAGAACCACCTTGTTGAGAGGAGTCATGTTGTGTCTCAGATTATGTTTTTTGCTTCTACTACTTCTTCTTCTTGTTGCTTTTTCCCCCTTGACTAGATTTGGAATCATCACTATCCACCAAGGCTTTGGCCTTAGATAACTTGAGAAGTCCAAAATCCACCAAGTGAGATTGTTCAACAATCAACATGTCTACAAATCCATCAAAGGAAGGCTTCTGGTAAGCATATCCCATGGTCAACTTGTGAGTATTAAAACTCGAAACAAAGTTAGCATACTCAGTAGGTAGCTTTTTCAGGATGTGATGTATCAACCTATCATCCTTCATGGGATTTCCACAATCATTTAGAAGTGCCCTATACTCATTGAATTTGATGATATAATCTTGAATTGTGTCATAATTCTTAGGATCTAAGAGAAGTAGATCATCTTCAATCTAAAATCCCTTTTCTTCATCCACTTTACCATACAACTGTTCAAGGTTTTCCCAAGCTTCCTTAGATTCTGAACAATTTTTAATGTGAAAGAGAAGATCCCCATGTACACAACTCCTAATTACACCTAAAGCTTGTCAATCTTGACTTGTCTAATCAATGAGTTCTTTAGCATCAGTAGGTTTGGTAATTGTACCATCTACATATAAACTATATCCTTTTTCCATTAATCTACTCCATGCAATATCTTTCCAAGTAGCATAGTTGCGTGAAGTTAGAGGAGGACATTTAAAACCCATGATGCAAAAATGAAAGAGCACAAAATAGAGACACAAAAAACATAGTACACACCCCCCCTTTTCACTCAATCAAAAGACCCCCCCCAAAAGAGATGCTTTGGCACTCTATAAGTAGTGTGTTTACAATGAGCCACTTGTCAAAATGACCAAAGTGGACTTTCTAATTTTTCTTTTACAACTACCTTATAAGGCTGAAATCTATCACTTAAGCACTGTAGCTTACTTTTACAATAATTTTGAAAAAGAATGAAAGCTTACAATGCCAAAGAAGGCCTAATTCTAAAAGTGAGAAATTTGTCCACACAACCCTAGAATCTGACTTTAGATCTAGAAAGTAGACAAAAAAATATGCATTTTCAAAAAAAATAGAACCTGAAAAGGTGACCAAATGTGCCCATACAGAGCTTCTAAAGTTGTAAAAGACAAGATTATGCAGGTACAGTCACCAAAAAATGCAAACTCTACAAAATTTGTACACCAAAACCAAAAAACAACACTACCACTAGAAAACTCAAGAAATTCTACCTGATTTCAAAAAACATTGTACCTGAATCGGAGTTCAGATGTCCAAGTTAGGAGCTCACAAAGTCAGGCTGCCAAATTAAAAAGCAAATTCGAGAGGGGTCTGGAGGAGAAACTATGAGTCTAAATTTGATGGTCAAATTGCCATCACATTAGTTGTAAAACGCTTGGAAAAGATGTACAAACAGGCATCAAATTTAACAATGTGAAATGATTACGTCAGCAAAAAACTGCCTGTGCTGACATAGCAATCTGAGTAGTGGATTCGTACCATACAGAATGATGACATGGAAAACTGGCCAATTTCCATGGGTGACATGGCAATACCAGTGATGTGGCATTGTCTAGCATGTACAGGTGACTGGCGTAGAGGTGACTGGGTTCCACGTCTGCAGGATGCTGATGTAAGCTGACGCGGGTTTGCTGTCTGAGGGATGCAGATTGGTCCGTGTGGCACCAGTGGATTCAGCGGCATGGCAGAGTCTGCACACTGAGCTGCCCTACTGACGATTTGAGATGTCGCTGAAATGTGCAAAGTCACTACCGAAACTGTCAGCAACGGTGGATCTCGCAAAAATAAGCCAAAAAATGCTGAAACCCTCATTGAAAATAGACGCGAAAACCTCCGCAATGCTGAAAAAGAGTAGCAGCCATGCTAAAAATGGTAGAGCGTGGGACTTTGTTGAATGCCGACATTGGTGAACGCCAACGTGGGTCGGAGGTTACAAATAATCCCACATTTAGTGTGGGTTTTTGTGAGGAGTGGTTTTAAAGTGAAATGCCGCAAAAGGCAAAACAAAGAGGTCGTCGCCGGTTGGAATGCACCTGATTTGCCTCCTCCATTTTTTGAAATCACGTCATATTTAAATAATGAAGCCTGCAGATTAAAAGTAAACCTACAAATTAAAATGCATCCAACAAAAATGTGCAGTACGGGATCTGACAGCCCGTATTGCATAAGAAAATTTCTCTGATGTGTGCCCAAAGGGCCAAAAATTTTGCAAATAAAATTGACAAAAAATACAAGGAAAATATGACAGATCCGAAAATGAATTAACAAGATCTACAAGAGATCATACCCATACCACAAATCGGTGCCTTCGAGTGTCGATTTGCAAAAAAAATGTTGCCTCACGATCGACTATGAGCCAAGGTAGGCGTGCTTATAGTCAATTTTCACCGAATCAACATTTCGGACAAAATGGAGAGGTCAGATCTGGTGCTAGACCCTCCCAATTTTTGCGGCAATCTGAATTTAGGCTAAGGTGATGCAGCAAGAGGTCTCGAACAACTTGTGATGAGAAAATATCCAAGCTCTGATACCATGTAAGAATTTTCCTAAGGGCAAAATTCACCCAAGAACAAAGAAATCAAACACAAGCACAACTGTAGACCAAAAATGGAGAGAGTATGATCAGAATAACTATGTATTCAATACTTGATGCTTAGAGTACACTAGGAGTGCCTAATTATAAAGGCTACAGGAGAGCTTCTAGAATGCATAGAAGTTAGCATCATGATGTGTCATACAACCAAGCACATGTCCACCAGATATGGATTATCCTCCATTAAGCACAGAAGTAAGTGTGGTGATGAGAGGATAAGCCTAGAAGGGTGGGACACACAAAATAGTGTTGTAGACACCATGTGCTCAAATAAAGGTGTGTACTCCTGTGTTGTCAACATGACAACTCACAAGGTTACACAAACTCCTAAGTGTCTCACAAATAAAATAATAAAATAATGCAATATAATTAAATAATGCATTAACCTAAGTAAACTTAAGTGTAAATAGTAAAGTACTAATTTACACCAACAGGTTTCTAGGGATAAAGCATGTTTGCTATTGAGTCTTAAACATTTCCAAACCTGCTAAAATAAACTAAATGTGAAGACTCCCCCTATCCCTCTGAGTTTCTTTTTCCTCAGCTGGATTGTATTCGACTATTACTTACTTTTCGTGTCTTATTGAAAATGCTTTGTCTTGTTTGAAACCCAACGTTACCTCACAACTTGAAAGTCAACCTAGCAATTTGTCTGACATATGTCACATGAACCAACAATCTATTTGGAATAGTCTAAAATTTTCAAAATCTCTTCAAAATCTAGTTTAGTTGTTAGTCTGGTCTCAATTTTTGTGCACAATTTGCAACATTTCATATGAGTACTTCTTCCCTATCACTTCTTCATGCAATTCTGTCTAGGTCCTCATGCGAGTACTTGCACATCACCACATGATATCTTGCTATTAACATTCTATTTCACTTGCCAAACCCTAGCACTTCTTCACACAGCCTGTAGCACATCTTTGCATGAGTTTAAATTGCTATTTTTAGATTTTGCATGTGTTTGTGTACTTTCTCATGTGCCTCCTAGAGGATCTTTGTGCAAGATCTTGAGTCAAAGCTATCAGATCAACCTATTTGAGCAATATGCATTCTAATTCTAGTCTATTTCCTACATTGGGTTACCTCTTCTCTGTCTGTGAACAATCCCAAGCAGTGGCATATTGACTTGTGGTCTATACTTTAACTAGTCTCATCTCTTAGTTGTCTTATTTTCATCCTCTAGTGTTCATTATACTCTGTATCATGATAGGCATAATCCTTGGTTGTTCTAGCCTTCACTCAGACTACTCGTACCTTAGTATATAGTACTCTTTCTTTACTTTTTGAGACTAAATTTTAGTGTGATTCCTATCTTGGTTTTTTATTCTTTTCCTTGTCCATGACTATCACAACAAGAAGTGGAAATGTGTTTTATCCCCTTAGACATAGGCAAGGTTGAGCTAGGGCTCATAATCACAATAGAGGTCACCTTCCATTTTATACACAGTCTATGTCCACTTTGTCTAGTGAGGAATCTTCATGATTCCCCTCACCTGCCAGATCACCGCAAGTCTAGTGAGCATTCTCCATAAACTTATAACAAACTAGGAATCCCTTGTAGCAAGAGAATCTTGAGACTAGCAAAGGTCCCCCATTTTCGAACAAAACTTTTGAATTCCTTTTCAAAGGACCTTTCCAATCACAACATATTGAAACTAAACATGTTCCTACAATGGTTAATTATGAACTTGAACATGGTAGTCACAGCAAACACCAAGACCAACCTAGGAATGACAAAGAAATAGGCCATGACACTAATGAGGAATAGGAAGAGGTGGAAATACTTCCTAAACACATAGCAAACTATTGTAAAGACAAAAACTTTCAAAAATTCATGGAAATCCTACTCAATGAGGAGAAAGAAAAATGCTTTCTCAAACTCACCCAAGAGTGAGCTAAGTTACCCCATTATTCCAATGTGGAAACGATCATCACGCCTGAAGAGGAAACTGAGACTTCCAAACTCCAAAAACAACTAAAAATCATGCAAGACCAATTGGCTCAAATGATGTGTGAGAAAGAAAAACCCACAAAAACATACACCTTAGATGCTCTTTGTTCATTTCCATTTGACAAGAGCATAGACATGCCTCCTTTTCCAAGAGGATTAGAGCTACCTAAGTATGATAAGTACTTCAGAACCACTAATCCCCAAGATCATTTGTGGGAATTTGGTGCCTTGTCTATGGAATTTATGCATAATCAAACATATCTCATGCATTTATTCCCAAGAAGTCTAGGTGGTCAGGCTATGGAGTGGCTTTCACACTTGCCTCTTGGTATCAAGACATTTGATGAAATTGCCAACTTGTTTGTCCAATAGTATTCTCATAACATTCAACACCCTATTAATATTTGAGATTTATGTAACCTTAAGCAAAAGGCTAGGGAACCTTTTCTCACATTCCTTTAGAGGTGGAGACAACTTTACACTAAATATTCACGCAAGATTCCTGAAGTGGAAAAGCTTGACATCTTCACTAACAATCTCCTACCCAATTTTGGGTATAGATTCCAACTTCAAGGTCCACGCACCTTTGAAGACATGGTCACGCAATCTATTCACATAGAGGAATTCATGGTCAAGAAGGGCAAACTTACCCTTTAGAAAGACATAAAACAAGGATCCACCTCTAACAATGACAAACCAAGGTATGTCAACAAGAACTGAGAAATTGCACATGATGGGATTGTTAACAATGTCACTCCTAAACCTACTAAGATAGCCTTTAATCTCATAGATGGTCTCAATGCGACAAAGAATATTGAGAAACCTCCTCCTGACGACAAGACATCTGGGAATAGACCAAGAAACTCATGGGCTTCATGCTCTAAATGAGCGTATACACCTCTAGGTGAACCTTTGGATGTGGTTTACAAGACCTTGTTACAAAACAAGCTTATTTAACCATTGGAAAACTCTTGCCCTTCTGATCTACAATCATGCCCACCATGGTGGAACAAAACCACATTTTGCAAGTACTACCAAAATAAGGGTTACAAAAATAGTAATTATATAAACTTGCATCACAAATTCTAAGACATGATTGATAATTGTGACATTGTTGTAGAGAAACATAATAAGAACTCAGATCACAAGGCTTTCAAAGAGCCCTTCCCAGTATATGAAAAAGGAGAGAGCTCAAAACCAAAACCTAACAACAAGGTCAACTATGCATACTCTAATGATAACAACGTGATCAACATGGTTGAACCTATGGATTTTGAGTACTTTGATGTCATTACCATTAAGGGCAAGTGAGATAACAATAAACCCAAGATACCATTTGTCTTGAGGAGCCCTACTTCCCATACAATGGACAATGCATCTTCACAATACTATGCCAATGCTATTACACGCTCTCTCACCAAGTTGGTGCTCAAAGGCCCTACACCTTCTACTCTTGATCTTGAGAAACATAAAGATAAAACCTTGCTAGTCCATCTGGTAGAGGTGCAAAACTTGTAACAAATTCAGCAGCAACTAGCTACATTGTTCTCGATCAATTAAAATGAACTAATCCTCAAATCACGATCTTCGAGCTATTTAAAATCTCACCTACTTATAGGAAAATTTTGGACAAAGCCTTTACTGAGGTAAATGTTCCTCATGATCTTGATCTTGAGTGATTTCAATCTATGGTAGGTCACTTGAGCTCACCTTACTTTATGTCCTTCTCTAAGCAGGATGATAACTCATTGATTCAACCATACAATCAACCTCTACATATTGTGGTCATGATACATCAGACACGTATCTGTCAAGTCCTCATCAATAATGGCATTGGGCTGAACATTGTCTCTGCTACTCTACTTAGACAATTAAATTATTCTAAGGACTCTACTAATCCTTACCACAAGATCATAATCAAAGCATATGATGAAGTCAAACGAAAGTCTCTAGGTCTTGTGGTATTACCCCTTCACGTCGGTCCTATAGAAAGGGATGTCACTTCTCAAGTCCTCAACATTCCCTTGGCTTATAACATTCTGCTAGGAAGTTCATGGATACATGAGATGCATGTTGTGCCATCCACATACCATCAATGCATCAAATTCCCATTTCATGGCTCTAAAGTGACTATTCCTACTAGTACTAGCTACAAGTGCAATATGTTCAAAGCTATTGAGAACTTTGTCCCTGCTAATAGGGAATCTGTTGATTATCATGATAGCAAGCTAAAACAAATTTTGTAGTCATTCAAGCTAAAAGAAACTAGCATGGGTGAATACCATATTGAACTAGTGTTGTCATTAACATCTCTTCTTAAGTCCCCTCAGCATTATGGGAGACCATCTAAGTTAAAGAAACCATTTGTGTTGATGCTTCAAACCAAGTATAATGGCACTTTTGTCAAGGCAATGGTCCCCTTAGATGATGAAATTGAAAATAGAGCCATTTTTGCATGGCTTTACAAAGAAGACTCTCCAGTAGATCTAATAGAACAAGCTTGTGAGATCACTCCAGAGAAATATGGCCCTGGTCTTAGACTCATGAAGTGTTTTGGCTATAAGGGAATTGGTCCTATTGGATGCATTAACAATGGTCTAGTTGATCCTATCAAATCAATAGCTCAAAGAAATAGAGATACATCTGGTCTAGGCTTTAAAAAGGTTCCCTTCCATTTAGGGGCTTACAAATTCATACCAAAGCCTAAGGGTTCATCTAGAAATGAGTCACAAGCTGAGTTAGATACTCAAGAAGATAATTCAAAAAATGAGGATCCTTATCCTTATCCTATTCCTCATGATATTTCTAAATTCTTTGCTAAATCAAATGACTTTGTGCCACGTGTCAGCACTATGGATGGTACTAATGATTCTTCTCAGGAAAATATTGATCCACACTGTGCTCATTCAGAACAAGGAGATTCTAGTGAGGCATTACGTGTTGAGTACCTATGTAAAAATCCAAATGATGAAGGCAAGTATGTCCCTATTACTATTGGGGAATTCTACATCTTATCACCATGTAGCATTGATTCTAAGGAATATGAATTTGACTCCCTTTCAGAAATGACTACAGATAGAGACATTGAACAAGTTTGTGTCTATGAAAACTTACTCAAAGTGGGTTAAATGTCTAGGGTTAGGTCAGATGAGTCTAATCCAACTAGTGTCCACAAGTCTTCAGTTGCTGATGCTAGTGCTCAAAGGCATTCAAACACACTTATGGACAAAGCCACTTTAGGTCTCAAATTATTGGTCCAAGCATTTAATGACTATACCATGAATGCAATCAAACCCACCACTACTCTTTCACTCACATATCTTGAGCTTATAGACTGGAATCCTAATACATCTAGTGAAGTCACCACATTCCAAAATGACTATGCTCTCACCTGCTACTTGAACATTTTCAAACCAGTAACGTCTTCCACTAGTGAACAAAGTGTCAACATGACTGAAGTTGACATCAAATATCTCAGTCATACAATTTATAAAAAAAAACATAAAAGGTCTGACAGTGAAAACCACAATGTGGTAGTGTTAGAACCCAAAAAAGTAAAAACAAAAGATGTATCCAAGGGTGAAAACCTCTCTAAGGTGCTTGTGGATGAGATATTTGATGCACTTCCAAGTAACTTTCCAGAGAGATCATCGATGTTGACAGAGCTAACATAGCAGATCAACCTAGGCACAAAAGAACATCCTCATATTATACACCTGGCATAGTCACTATCTCCAAAAGAAAAGGAGGAATTCATTGCCTTCTTCCAAAAGAAGAAGATAGATTTTTCTTGGACATATTCTGACATGCTAGGACTAAATCATGATCTCATTATGCATCATTTTTCCATCACACCATGCATTAAACCAATTAAACAAAAAAGTAAGCTGAATTGGAGAAGCTTCTGAAAGCTAGTTTCATATGTGTTATCAATTATGCGGAATGGATATCCAACATTGTTCCAATCTCCAAGCATGATAAATCTATTAGAGTTTGTACTGACTTCTACAATCTCAACTTAGCATTTCGTAAGGATGATTTTCCACTTCCTAACATCGATATGATAGTGCACATGACAGAAGAATATGAGATGTACTCACTCATGGACCAATTTTCTGGTTATAATCAAATCAAAATTGTGCCAAAGGATCAAGAAAAGATTTCTTTTACATGTGCATGGGGAACCTTCTGTTAGAATGTAATTCCATTTGGTTTGAAAAATATGGGTGCTACCTATCAGAGAGCAATCACTACAATTTTCCATGACATGATGCATAAGACCATCAAGGACTATGTGGATGATACCTTGGTCAAAAGTACAAAATTCCATAGTCATCTGCAAGATTTGGGACCTATCCTAGATTGTATGGAAAAGTTCAATCTCAAGCTCAATCCTAAGAAATGTGCATTTGGCATCACATCAAGAAAAATATTGGGATACATTATGTCTATGAAAGGAATCAAGGTAGATCTAGAGAAAATTCAAGCAATTATGGATATGCCTCCACCACATAACATTAGTCAAATGAGAGGTTGATGGGTGGCCCCTTGAACTTGGTGAATCGTGGCAGAAGTCTTCAATATTGTAATAATGGAGAAATTTTGAATCTCTGGGAACCATGGGTTAGGCATGGTTTAGAAAATTGAAGTATATGTTTGAATGGTTATGTATAGCATTAAGATGTATTTTAAAAGCATTTCCATTAGAATAGGAAAGCGATCTCCATGAGGAGACAATGTGGGAAACATAGGGCTTAAAAAGTGGAAAGATGGTTTTAATAACCATTAGTATGTAACTAAAAGCATCTCTTTAAAGGATAATGGAACCAAATAGAAAGGTAGAAAAAGTGTGAAGAGAAATTGATAAGAAGTTAGAATATATTTTTGAGAGTTTTTTAGGAAGAATTCCCAAGGGCTCTCTGGCGATCATGTGTGAGTTTCAGTTAGTATGAAGCTGTAAGAAGTTGATAGTTAATATAAGTGCAGTTTTTTGGTATCTTATCATTTTCTTCTTATTATTTTCTTTATGCATTCAGTTTTGTTTTAGATCTCTATTGAATGACCATAGAAAAGTGTGATCATTGTTTGCTGGCAAAGAATATTGGTTTCAAAACTATTATTGGAACCATGAACCAGCTTGGAAAAGTTGAGGGAAGTTGAGCATGAGCGACATCTTCACATTGATTGGAGAAATATTTTGTCACAAAAATTTGGGTCCTCTTGCAGGGGTCATATCTCACAAACCCATTGTTGGATTTCTCTCCATTTTTGATATGTTTGATAGAACCTAATTTCACCCATGCTCACTAGAGCAATCAAAGAGTTTTTATTATTTTCAAAAGTTATACCCCTCTGAGTACGGGTCTATCTAGAGGACAGAAAGGAGGATTATTATTATAAAGGTGGTGAACAATATAGATTCACATGCTATGATAATTAGAGTTTGCTATCTATAAGGATAAGAACAATGGTCAGTATGGTATTATCATAGCCCAATAATGGCCATTGATAGACTGATAGTGGGTATGACAACCTGAGAGCAATGCCAAGATTGAAGAATAAGTTATGAAATTGATTTAAGTTTGAAGATTGAAGCACTGGATAGATACCCAGGCAGTCTTTTCAACGAGCATAGGGTGGCAACTCATGTTGTTTACATCAGATTGGTATCAGAGCTAGTGAATGGTCTGGTGATATTGTAGTGGGAAGAATTCTAAATGGTTGCATTAATCCATCAAGCTGCAAGAAGAACAAAGAGAGTTATTGGGAAGATCTCAGGTGAAGATCTTCATGTTGTCCCCATCAAGATGAAGCTGGGTAGAAGGTGCAAGAAGCAACCACTGATCGAGAGTGGGAAGCATCTTCCAGAATCTTCGATGGGTATGATGACTGTATAGTAGCAGTATGAAGAATGGTGGATAACAACAACAATGCAAAGACATCATCAAGTGATGCAGCAAAAGCTAAGGAGTGAAAGACCACGAAGAAGAAGCAAGCGCATTTCCTTGGGATAAGGAAATTTGTTAGTCTGGCAGTTTGATGGGTGACCCCTCAAACTTGGAAAATCACAAAAAAAGTCTTCAATATTGTAATAATGGAGAAATTTTGAATCTCTAGGAACCATGGGTTAGACATGGTTTAGAAAATTGAAGTATATATTTTAATGGTTATTTATAGCATTAAGATGTATTTTAAAAGCATTTCCATTAGAATAGGAAAGTGATCTCCATGAAAAGACAATGTGGGAAACATAGGGCTTAAAAAGTGGAAAGATGGTCTCAATAACCATCAGTATGTAACTAAAAGCATCTCTTTAAAAGAGAATGGAACCGAATAGAAAGGTACAAAAAGTGTGGAGAGAAATTGATAAGAAGTTAGAATATATTTTTGAGAGTTTTTTAGGAAGAATTCCCAAGGGCTTTCTAGCGATATGTGTGAGTTTTAGTTAGTATGAGGCTGTAAGAAGTTGATTGTTAATATAAGTGCAATTTTTTGGTATCTTATCATTTTCTTGTTGTTATTTTATTTATGCATTCAGTTTTGTTTTAGATCTCTATTGAATGACCATAGAAAAGTGTGATCATTGTTTGTTGGCAAAGAATATTGGTTTCAAAACTGTTATTGGAACCATGAACTAGCTTGGAAAAGTTGAGGGAAGCTGAGCATGAGTGACATCTTCACATTGATTGGAGAAATATTTTTTCACAAATATTTGGGTCCTCTTGCGGGGGTCATATCTCACAAACCCATTGTTGGATTTCTCTCCATTTTTGATATGTTTGAGAGAACCTAATTTCACCCATCCTCACAAGAGTGATCAAAGATTTTTTATTTTGTTCAAAAGTTATACCCCTCTGAGTATGGGTCTATCCAGAGGACAGCAAGGAGGATTATTATTATAAAGGTGGTGAACAATATAGATTCACATGCTGTGATAATCAGAGTTTGCTATCTATAAGGATAAGAACAATGGTGAGTATGGTATTATCATAGCCTGATAATGGCCATCGATAGACTGATAGTGGGTATGACAACCTGAGAGCAATTCCAAGATTGAAGAATCAGTTATGAAATTGATTTGAGTTTGAAGATTGAAGCATCGGATAGATACCTAGGCAGTCTTTTCAATGAGCATACGATGGAAACTCATGTTGTTTACATCAGAGGTCTACAAGGAAGACTCCAATCTATTTGCAAGTTCATCTCATAGTTGGTGGATAGATCACAACCTTTTATAAACACTCTACATAAGGGTGTGAAATTCAACCAAAGTCAAGATTGCGAGCAAAGCTTCACATAGATAAAATAATACTTGCTAATTTTCCAATCTTGATGCCTCCTATCAATGGGATGCCTTTGATTTCATATATCTTAGCAACTAAAACATCTCTAGGAATCCTATTAGCTCAAAAGGATGACAATAACAAGCAAAGAGCTATTTACTATTTGAGTCACATACTAATCTCTTATGAGATGAATTATAGCATTATTGAGAAAGCTTTCTTGGCAGTTGTCTTTGCTTCCCAAAAGTTGAGTTACTACATGCTTGTCCACACTACATGGCTGGTGGCTAAAATAGATCCACTAAAGTACTTGCTCAACAAGGCATCTCTAATAAGAAGATTGGCCAAATGGGTCATGATACTCAGTGAGTTTGTCATGCAGTATGTCAAACAAAAGGCTATCAAGGGACAAGAAATTGCAGATCAGCTAGCAAATGCACCTATGCAGAGTCTTCTCTTCATGAACATTGATTTCCTTGATGAGTCAATTCTGACACTTACACATCAAACGTGGGTGATGTTCTTCGATGAGTCCTTCACACAAGAGGGATCTGGTGTTGGGTTACTATTCATAATTCCACAAAGATATTCATTTCCCAAAGCATATAAGATTATGTTTCCATGTACAAACAACATTGCTGAATATGAGTCTCTAATTAATGGCATGGAGATTGTAGCTGAATGGAGATTGGATCAGTTAGATATCTTTGAGGATTCTCATCTCATCATCAACCAAGTTAATGATGTGTATCAGAAAAAGGATGAAAAATTAATCCCTTACAAATGCATAGTTGATGACATGAAGAAATATTTTGCTCACATCACCTTCCAGATAATTCCTCGAGCAGATAATAAAGTGGCTAATGCTATGGCTACTCTGGCCTCCCTATTACAGATGCCTAAAAATGATCTCCAACATGAGTTCCTAGTGGAAATGTTACTCCACCCTACCTATGATACTCCTAATTCTAGAATGATTTTTTCCATCTACTTCTATCTCCATAACCAAACCATTCCAGATTGTCTAAACCAGAATGAAAAATGTTACCTTATTTGTAATGCTTCATCGTATGTCATTATTGCTAATGACCTATTTAGGAGAGGTCTCGACAGAATGCTCCTTAGGTGTCTAGAACCCAAAGAGTTCAAATGCACATTAATTGATGTTCACAAGGGCATCTATAGATCTCACTCAAATGGCTTGACACTAGCTCGCAAACTCATCAGAGTTGGTTACTATTGGCCAAAAATGGAGCAAGAGGCAATCAAGTATGCCAAGTCTTGTAAATAGTGCCAACTCCATGGGAATCTAATTTTTGCTCTAGCTAGGGAGTTGATTCCATCTACCACACTATGGCCATTTCAACAATGGGCTTTCAATCTTGTGGGTTAGATTCATCCATCTTCTTCTAATGGACATAAGTTCATTATTATAGCTATAGACTACTTCACAAAGTGGGTATAGGTAGTACCTCTCACAACAGAGAATAGTAAAATTGTAGCTCTTTTTATCATAAACTACATCATCTATAGGTATGGTGTACCATCCTTCATCATTACTGACAATGGAGGACAATTTAAAAACAAATACCTTAAGGAGATCTACGAGAAATTAAAAATCACACAACATTGGTCTTCTATCTATTACCCCCAGGGAAATGGCCAAGTAGAGGCATGCAACAAGGCAATCCTCAATATCCTCCATCACACAGTTAGCAAATTTGGGAGGGACTAGTACCTCTAGATTAATCTTGTTTTGTGGGCATACAAGACAAGCATCAGGACTCCAATGGGTACAATGCCCTTTGCTTTGGTTTATGAAGTAGATGTTATGCTTCCAATAGAGGTGGAGATTCCTACTCTGAGAATCTCTATGAAAGGCCTCATTACCAATGAAGATTATAGAATAGCTTAGCTTCAAGAGCTAGCACTACTAGATGAACATTGACAAGTGGCATGTGATCATCTATGAGCTTATCAACAGTGAATGTCCAAAAGCTACAATAAGAAAGTTAAGCCACATGACTTCCAATTAGGTGATCTTGTCTTGAGAGAGAATCCTAAGAATCAGCAACAACGGGTCCAAAAAGGGAAGTTCAAACCAAACTGGCTTGGTCCTTACATAATCCTACAATTTATGGATCTAGTGCTTACCAGCTTTCTACAGCCAAGGGAGAAGTGCTCAAGGAGCCTGTCAACACTCTCCACCTGAAGTGGTTTTACAGCTGATCTAATCTTAGAAGCTCTCTGTACATATTTAAATGTCCTAAAAAAAATCTAAAATTTGCAAAAAGTCCTAAAAAAAATCATTACCCTAGTGAAAACGTAGCAATAGGTGCCTTGGTAATACGAAAAAAATGCAAAATTTCCAAAACTACAAAAAAATCAAAAAGAGAAAAATACAAAAAAAATAAATAACTAAAAAAGTGCCATTCGTGAAAACCTGGAAACAAGCATCATGGTAGCAAAAAAATAAAAAGCTCTACCAAGAAGGTGAAAACGTGGCAAATAGGCACCTCTTGTTCCCAATGCTTCATCTTGCAACGCATCTTCTAGCTTCCTGTATAGTTGCTTTCTTGCTTTAGTTTCCTGCTTTGTCACTCATGTATCCATGGATTGACTCTTGTCACAACTCGAGGGCACTGCCCTTCAGTGTCATAGAATCTCTTTCATGACAACTAGTTGTTTCAATTGTGTCTGCCTACTATCACTAGTGTCACTCTTTTCAAGATTCAACTCATAGAATCTCTTTCACAATATTCACCAGTTGTCTCAACTGTGTTTTCCTATTGTAACTAGTGTAACTCTTTTTTAGATTCCTCTCATAGAATCTCTTTCATAATAGTCACAATTTGTCTCAACTAGGTCTACCTACTATCGCTCATGTCACTTTTCAAGATTCCTTTATGGAATACCTCTCTTGCTTTAGTCACTAGTCATTTTGGCTATGTCTGTCTAGTATCGCTCAATTCTACTTAGATTCTTCATCTTGAATATTCCTCTTTGACCTCAGTCACTAGTTGTCCTAATTGCATCTATCTACTATCATCACCTTACTAAAGATATTTCTTTCATCCATGTTCTAGACATTGACACTTGACATCAATCCTATTACACAAAACACAAAAACTCCAAATAATATACTTGTCTAGATATCTTGAGCTTTTCTTTGTTTGTTTCACTTTTTCTTTATCATGTCTCTTTGAGCAACTTGATGATGTCCTTTTTTACTAGAAAAGCAAGGACTAGGGGCATGATCTTTTCTTTGCTTTCTATTTATGGTTTAGTTCCAATAATTTGAAACATTTCTATCAGAGGGGTGTGTCCACTATAAGATCCTCCATCTCGTATTGGATGGTTGGGTGTACCTTGACTCCTTCTATATGGATACAACAATAACATTGGTTCTTCTCCTTACTTGTTGGAGTGACCTCTTCATGTTATAGTAAATATTGATACTTGTCCTCTTAAGTGAATGTATGGGTCACTGCGAGTATATCTCACACACTTCTGTCTTAGGTTACGAATGCAAGGGTCATTGCAAACAGAATACTTAGCATAAGACAGATCTCTTATGTGTCTGGTGTGTCTACCATGCAAGAAACATTCTATTCATCCTAACATTTATGTTTTGATGCTTATGTTAACTTGCTATATCAAAAGGGATAATTGTTCTGGTCATTATGGCTTCTAGTGCCTCGAATGCTTACATTTCATCCTAACAAAACTAAAACAAATGTCCTATTCATATTCCTATGATTGCAATGTCAGTGGGGATTGTATGACATCTAGGGTTTTGCTATATGCTCAGTGATGACAATTGTCGAGACTTGGTAACTAGACCTAGGGTTGCATCTAGTTTAGGGTTGCAGCTAGTTTAAGGTTGCATCTAGCATAGGATTGCATTACTTGGTTCAGCATATAGTTTGATTGCAAATCTACTTTCACCTTCTATGATGAGGGATTGTTGACTACTCACCAAAGGTCCATAATCTATCGACTAGTTGTGTCATTGGGAGCACTTGAAATGGTGTGTATGAACTGGAACTACCATCTTCCTCTTAGAGATCTCTTCTTCACTAAAGACAAAATGCACAAATGATTTGAAAATGACCCTTTGGGCCCTTATATAGGTTTTGACCTAATTTTTCAAAGTGCTCTAATTTGCGCAAAAATCACCCCTGGCTGATTTGACCATTTTGAATCCATTTTTGAGATTGAATTCAAAATCTAACATACATAAATAACTCAAAAATGCATTTAAAAATTTTGGGACCGATGTGATTGAACGCTTGTGCAGTCCAAATTTTAGCTGATACTTTGTGACTCTTAAATCTTTTTAGCTCAATATTCTTCAAAGTTTCAAAGTTTATTCTAGAAAAAGTCAACTCAAGTCAATTATGGTCAACTCTAGTCAAATTTTGGTCAAACTTGGTCTTTTGGACCTCAAACTCATGTTGAATTGACTCTAAATTTTCTTTTGATCATTCTGATCTCTCCTATATTTTGTTGCCTCCTACATTTCTTCTGTGTCTCTCAACATACTACTCTATATCATATTTCTGGTGTGTCATCTTTCGATTTCACTCCCAAGGGGGCAGGATGATTACATCATTGAATCTAAATTTTGAATTCAATCTAAATCTTCATTGCTCAGGGCATCTTGTTCCCATCTTATGTATTCATCACTTGGGGCATCTCATCACTAGGGGCATCTTGTTCTCCTCTATCTAGAATCATTTTTTTTAGCTATCTTATCTTCTCATTAGTTGATCACATCTTATAGCATTCCTTGTCAAAGTTCAATGGATAGGTATCAGGACAGTCTAAACCCCAACTCCTAAGGATCAAGCCTCATTCTAAGGATGATTCTATGACTCATGATTGGATCTTGTTATCTTTTATGCTTAGGTATCTAGGTGTTCTATCTTGATCCCTTAAGGTTAAGCTTGATTCTGGATATGATCTTTAAAAGCTTATTCAACTTAGGTATCTAGGTGTTCTATCTGGATCTCTTAAGGTTAGGCTCATTCTTGATATGATATTTAAAAGCTTATTCAACTTAGGTATCTAGGTTTTCTATCTAGATTCCTTAATATTAAGCTCTATTCTAGAGATAATCTGTAAAAGCTTGTCAATCCAAGTATCTAGGTGTTCTATCTAGATCCCTTAAGGTTAAGCTTCATTCTAGAGATAATCTTTAAAAGCTTATTCATCTTAGATATCTAGGTGTTTTATCTAGATCCCTTAAGGTTAAGCTCCATTCTGGAGATGATCTTTAAAAGCTTGTCAATTTAGGTATCTAGGTGTTACATCTGGATTCCTTAAGATTAAGCTCCATTTTGGAGATAATCTTTAAAAGCTTATTAATTGGTTTTTGTGTTGTCAAACTGCAAAATCAATCTCATTTCTTGATCTTCACATCATGCTTTATGATTTTCTTTGAATTGAATGTGTTGCTCACACATTCATTCAAAGAGGGGCAAAATGCAATACCCCAAAATTGGCTCATTGCCATGTTAACCAATTCTGGTCTATTTCAAGCAACTCCTAAGTCCTATTTTATTAGGCAATTCTTATTCTAATTTTCACTACTTGACTTAGGTGTCAAATGTAGAAAACCCTAAATCTACATTTATCAGGCTACCTATTTAATTCCTAAGTATTGACTCAAATTAGTCACATTAAACCTATTGATTAAGATTTAATTTAAATTAAAGTGTTTATACTTTAATTAAATTATATTATATCCTAAGGCTAATGTAATAAGGAATTAAAAATATTTAATTTAATAATTATGCTCACTTTAATTAATTGAATGAGATTATTCAATTAAATGGAAAAGGCATTTATAACGTCATTTCTCACTTTATTAAATTAAATAGTATCTTCAAAATATTCTCTTTAGTTCCAAAATGGAAACTTTGAGTGAACTATCCCTCAAATTGGAATTAATTTAGTTAACTTGTTCTCACACTCATGAAAAGCTCAGCTAACTACTCATCACATTCAGATTTGAAACAATCAACTTCACTTGCACAAGGAAGTTTTAATTTTAACTAAATCTTCTCTCTAATCTTAACTATCCTTTCAAATTGATCTCGACCATTGATCAATTCCTGGATTCTATTTAAGGGACCCCCAATCCCTCATTACAGAGGTGAGAATTTGATTGTATTGAATTGCTATCGAAATAATCACGCATTCTAGCTTTCACATTTGCTTAAATATTTCAATGTCATTTTAGATTAAAGATGCATACATTTAGCTTAATGTCTTTTTTTTCTTAGATTAATGCTCATATTTCATATAGACTAATTGCATAATCATACTCTGCATAAAATCCTTCATTCTAGAAAGGTTTGGTCGGCTACATCTTGGTTTGATAGCACAATAGGAAAAATCCTTCTAGTTAGAAGGCAACAGGTCGCATTGTCAGGTTTCTTGGATAAATGACTCCATGTTTATTCAAAGATGAATTTTCATCTAATGACCATGTTGAAGTGTAGGTGAAAGATCCCAGGTCCCATTTTCAAGTATACACCTGGTAGTAGCATACTTTCTATCAAAACCCTAGTATGTCTTGATACATCATTGAATCAACTAGCACACTATACATAACATTTTTAATTTTTTAAATTAGTAGTGAAAATTTATAAAAAAATCCTACATTGATCATAGGTTCTAGTTGCACAAGAGCTCATCTTCTTAATTTTCTCAAAAGAATTTAGTTATACTACTTGTGACATTGATATTTGTGTAATATGTTTTCCATGTTGTATCCTTTTGATTGATTTTATTTAATTAACTTTAATTCACACTTGAAATTCTATGTAATTGTAATTTCTAAATTTATATATTTAAAGGAAGAACTATATAATATGGTTAGAATTTTTCTTAGGATTATGATTTTCATCATGGTTCAAAAGTTAAGCCTAGGACGCACTAGATCTCACAAGATTAGGGTTATGGCTCTTAACTTTGGCTATAGTCATGATAAGGTTGATGTACACACATACACACACACACACACACACACATATATGTAAATGTACTATTCTTATGTGTTTTCAAATAAAATCAGGTTTTATGCTAAGCAATTTCATTTTCAAATCACATAAATTAGGTTTCAAAAAATCCTTTTCAAATCATATGAATCTTGTTTCAATAAATTTCACTTTCAAATCACATAAACTTGAAGCAATACACCTTCTCATCATGGCTCTTAACTTTTGTTATAGTCATGATAAGGTTGATGCACAACAACCTCCTAGATTTAGGTTCAATCCCATTGATGAAGAGCTCATAACACATTATCTCATGTGTATGTGTATGTGTATGTGTATGTGTATGTGTATGTGTATGTGTATGTGTATGTGTATGTGTATGTGTATGTGTATGTGTATGTGTATGTGTATGTGTATGTGTATGTGTATGTGTATGTGTATGTGTATGCATATGCATATATGTATATGTATGTGTATGCATATGTGTATGCGTATGTCTATGTCTATGTGTATGCATATGTGTATATCTATATAATGTGTATGTGTTTGTGCATGTGTATGCATATGTGTATAAATATGTGTATGTGTATGCTTATGTGTATGCTTATGAGTATGCATATGTGAATGTGTATGTGTATGTAGATTGTGTATGTGTATGCGTATGCATATGTATATGTACATGTATTGCTTCAATTTTAAGTGATTTCAAGCAATTTCATTTTCAAATAAAATCAAGTTTCAAGCTAAACAATTTCATTTTCAAATCACATAAACTTGAAGCAATACACATTCTCATCATGGCTCTTAACTTTGGTTATAGTCATGATAAGGTTGATGCACAACTACCTCCTAGATTCAATTTCCATACTCGACTAATGAAAAGCTTATAACACATTATCTCATGTGTATGTGTATGCATATGTATATTTATGTGCATGTACATGTGCATGCATATGCATAACCATATGTATATGTACATGTACTACTTCAAGTCTATGTGGTTTTAAGAAATTTCATTTTCAAATAAAATTTGGTTTCAGGCTAGGCAATTTCATTTTCAAATCAAATAAATTAGGTTTCAAAAAATTTCATTTTCAAATCAAAATCAGATTTAAAGAAGTTTCATTTTCAAATTACATAAACTTAAAATCAATACACATCCTTACCTATGTAGTGTCACCGGTTAGTTTGCAACAACTAGTGGTTCTCACTTTTTGTGCTAAAATGGGAATCTTACTATTCACGTGTGGTCTCGAGTGAAAATGATTTTGTGTTTGTCTTTTTATTTTTTAATGATAGCCTATAATATGTATATGTATATGTATCTATGTTTATATGCATATGTATTTGTATAGGTATATGTATATGCATATTAATTTGTATATGTATGCCTGATATAAATTAGGTTTCAAAAAATACATATGTATATGTGTATGCATATGTATATGTTTCAAGCAATTTTATTTTCAAGTAAAATCAGATTTCAAGCTAGGAAATTTCATTTTCAAATTGCATAAATTGGGTTTCAAAAAATGCATATGTATGTGTATATGCATATGTATATGTTTCAAGCAATTTTATTTTCAATTAAAATCACTTTTCAAGATAGGCAATTTCATTTTCAAATCACATAAATTTGAAGTTATAGTCATTGGTGGGTTTTGCAACATTCAATGGTTCTCGTATTATGTATATGTATATGTGTATGTGTATGTATATGTGTATGTATATGTGTATGTATATGTGTATGTGTGTGTATATGTGTGTATATGTATGTGTATATGTATATGTATATGCATATGTATATGTATATGTATATGTATATGCATATGTATATGTATATGTATATGTATATGTATATGTATATGTATATGTATATGTATATTTATATGTTTAAGTTTACGTTTATGTTTTTGTATATTTATATGTGTATGTGTATGTGCATGTGCATGTGCATGTGAATGTTTTGAGAAATTTCATTTTCAAATAAAATTAGGTTTCAAGCTAGGCAAGTTCATTTTCAAATCACATAAATTAGGTTTGAAACAATTTCATTTTCCCACCTCTCCTAAAACCCATATAAGAAGTCAACACATCTCCCCATAACCCACATATTAGATTTTGTAAAAGGCTAAATGGGCATCCCACACATAATTTCACTATGTCTATAATCTCACACACCCATTTGATCTCAAATGATGATATGTGCATACTGAATGTTGAGTGTCTATTTTGAGTACTCCAAAATCATCCATTTTAGACCACCATCTATACGTAGTATATTTCTAGTTTCTTTGTACTCACACACACATTTTATTTCATATGATCATCTAAAAATTGTGTCAATCTAATTAAGATCTCAACTATTTCCTCTCATTTGATCATCTCATAATTGCTAAATCGTGACACACTAGTAGATACGTATGCAAAATACAAAAGGATTGACAAGGCACATTATTCTTTTACACAACTCTTTAAAGAGATGCCATCTCATGGAAATCCATGATTATGGAATATGAAATAAACATATAGATTAAATATAGGTTCTTGGAACTTGTAAATAAATGAAACTATGCATCTCTATATGCACAATTCCATATTACATAAGATTATGTTAGTTGGAAAGGAAGACTTTCACCATTAACCACTATGCACAATTCCATTTGTGTGAAAGTTTGAACAATCTATATTTAATATATCCATGTACATATGGGCATAGGGGTTGTATTTTTGTTGTAACTTAGTACTATCAAGGAATCATTTTGAAAAGGTTGGTGCCACAAATTGCGCTAGAGAGGAAAACTTACACCATTTGATAGGGAAAAATACAATATAACTTCTTATTGGTCACTCGTTACAATATTGGATATAAATGACTCATTCAGTGATCAAAATTATAATAGTTCATAATGATCTAAATTATACATGAGGCTGAACTTTTATAATTCGAATAGTTCATAACAAAATTGGGTTGAACTTGTATAATTAGAATAGTTTTTAATAATTGAACTATTCTAAGTATAATTGTGAGCCTTTAACTATTCTAACTATAAACTAATAGTTCATAACACAATTATAATGTAAGATTTGAAGTATGATTGTCAGTCATTAACTATTTGAATTATGAACAAATAGTTAATAAAAATATTTTTTTGTGATGTTTTATAGACATAATATGATTGGGTTGAACTTTATTATGAACTATTGTAAAAGTCATCTTAATATGGTTGGGTTGAACTTTATTATGAACTATTCTAATCATACTTTAGTTCATACATTACAATATTGTTATGGACTATTCTAATAGTCATCCTAATGTAATTGAGATTATATTTTCTTAAAATTGAACTGCAAAGCCTTGATAATTTTTGAAGAACTTCTATTACACAAGTATCTTCTTTACTTTTTTGTTTCTTACATAAATTGAAAGAAATCTTTAATTTAGATTACACAAGGATATAAAGAGGCTTCAAAATGGATTATGATGTTATTATCACAGAATCCACTGACCCAGAATGTAATAATGAAATCTTTAATTATAAATAAAGTTCAATAATGGTTTTTTTTTTATACTCTTTTATGCCATTCAATAAAATATGGACATGTTATTTTTACAAATTCTTTTGTGTATCATGAGCCTTGTCACCTTGATCAGGATATTTTAGGTGGATCATGTGATGCCCATGTTCCATCCCCCACTTGTTTTTTACACTAAATATATAGTAATGAGTGTTAGATGTTAATGGGGAATTTAGAGTTACATTATGGGATGGGGGTGGCAAGTGAGCTTCCACCTTCACGTGTTGGCCCTGTTAAGTAGAGATTATTAAACTATTCTCAAAACAAAGTGAATCTCAATATTCAGTCAACTTCTCAAACTATGATTGTGCCAAAATTCTACTCCTTATGACACTTACACCCTCTCCTTCCCCCTTGTTGTTTTGGACAGAACCCTCAATTAGGCTATTGTACTAGTTCTCAAGCCCAAAATAGATGAATCATGATTTAAAATGGGAACTTCTATTAAAGACTTAATTTCCATTGTTTGTGTACCTAGATTCAATTTAAGGTATGTTTCTCTCCTCACTATTTATGTTTTACATCTCTTTATTATGCATTTCACACTTTCTTGGTTTATGTTATATTTTATTAATGGATAAAATAATGAATGAATGTTAGATGTTAATGGGGAATTTAGAGTTAAATTATGGGGGAAGGGATTGGTGAGGGGAGATCAACATACATATTTGTTCATAAGTATTATAAAATATTTTTGTTCTTATCAAATTAGATTACATATGTTGCTTTACTTGACACATTGCTCCAAATGAAATAGGTCTATGTATAGCACGAGATAATAACTTAGTAATTTAAATGGAAAGAAATTATTTGAAGAACATCACCTTAACATTATGTTTATATTAGAAACCCATTGTGGGAGAAAACATCCATGAGTTAGTTTAGTAAGTATAGTTCAAACTCTACAATGCCTTATTACAAGGCAAGAAAGCTTAAAAGTCTATTGGTGAAAAGATACAATGAAGTAAAATATGAATGCTTCCATAAGGACCCAAGCTCACTATTTTGTTTTGAATTGATTTTGATTCCACATTCTAAAAATTTCATATCACTTATTAGGGGAAGTTTTTTTTTTATTGTATTGGTGTAGCATAGTTATAGTAACTCTGACGAGTAGTATATTTTAAGCCCAAGAAAAATACTTGTTTCAAAGGTTCTTTGTAACTTTTGGAAACTGACTAATTCTTGCATTAGATTTCTCTAAGGAAACCATTTACATACCTCATTGTACTTGGTAATACTTGATGCACATGCTATTATGTCTCATGGAAGCATCCATGCACCTACCCTTGTCAAAATCATAATAGCAACACTTTTTTGGTATATATAAATGAAACATAATTAACATGGACCTCCTTTTCTATGATGAAAATGTTCATAAATTCATAATGTGCTTTCATATTTCTTATTATTCTACTTTTTTGAACTTATAGATCATGACATTTCTCTTTGTTCGAAGTTTGACAAACTTGCATAGTATAATTGTGTTTAGAAAAATATTTGTTAGTTAATGATTTCCATGTTGGTAGTGGTCTAATATTCTCCCGCCACAAGACTTTTTTTTAATTAGACTTAAAAATTGCAAAATATTCTAAAAATATGTGCAAATAGTTATATGAGGAGTTTTGATTGTACATTTAGAAAAGATCAAGCTTAAGGTCCCATTATTGGAATGAGAAACAACATAAAGATATTTATTTAAGAGATTGATAGAATTGTGTCAATATCTTGTGTAAATGTCTGTAAGTTGATTTTTATTCCAATACTATGACTTTAATCTTGATATATGCCACTTGTATAATGAACAATTCTTATTTAATCATTTGTTCATTATTTAGAACATTTTCTACAATTTTTAAGTTGATCTTTGAAAAATGGTTTATGGCAGAAGAATAATATATCACTACCAAAATGGAACTCATTAATTGGAATTTTTTTTGTCTTATTTAATCATACAATCAGCATATCATTGGATTTTCAATGAAAATAAGGAAATTTTTGACATAATGTATCACGAGAATGCCATATATTTTATGGAATCCTCGTCAAAAAATGCAACTCGATATCATCTCACAACCGATGATATAACATCCTAAGATTGACAATAACATTAATGGTCACATTGCATTCACTATCTACTTGAACATGACCTAATGACAAAACTTGGTGCCAGTATTGTGATGACTTTTGAGTTTATTGCAAAGTTCAATGCTCATTCAATGATTACTTGTTTACTCATGCATTCGATGATTTTATGTCACCTAGTGTAACAAAATACCCTCAAAAAATGGGCCCAAATGTAGTAGTTCATGTAAAATAATCAAACCAACATTATACTATTAGAGTCTAATTCATTCAAGTGGCCATTGAATACCATATACTTATCAACACTTACACATCACTATAGTTTCTTCAAATCCTCTTCATTAATCAAATGATATGGCACTCTACTAAATTAGCATAATGTCTAATCACCTAAGGCTTGACATCAATGACAACATAACAATTGATATGACTCTTTCACATACATTAACAACAATATTAGTTGGGGATAATACAATTACTATGGGGAGAAGCTAGTTTTGACAAAATGAAAATGTCTATGCATAGCACCAAATATACATTATTTCTCAATGCTTATTCCATCATTATTTTTCTTACACATACCTTTGCAAGGAAACAAAGATTTTCCTTACTATTACATCACAACATATCCCTTATGCACCTCAAAATGCTCTGCTAGCCATAACTCTCATTATGACCAAAAATATAACAAATACCAACCAGTTACATGGACCCCATAATCCATGTCTTCTTCCTTCTCTTGTTCAAGAAGAGAGAGTCTACACCCATGGCTATCATACTCCCTTCACCCCTAGACTAATATTTCCTCCAAAGGGTGAGTTTATCCTTGCATACCCATAACACATACAAAAGAAAGAGCACAAAGGAAAAGAGATCGAAGTGTATGAAATAACATGACACAACTAACATCTAAGAAACACAATATTAGATCTACATTATTCTTCAAACTCATGATACAAAACAACAACAAGAAATGATTACCAACCTAGATCAAAACTTATGGCAAGAAAGTTATAGGAGAGATTTCTTCTCCCCAAATGTCTCCCAAAATATGTAAAGACTTGGTCATCTCCCTAGTTGAAGAGTAAGGTGAACACCTGTCCAATAATAGAGGAACCTCCCAAAAAGGCTCTACACACTTCCACAAAATCACTTGAGAAGAGAAGTACTCATTGGTTGATCTTCCCAATCTCTTACAAAATAATGAAACTAAAAACTAAAAAGGTGGATTTGATAAGAGAAAAGGGTATACAACCAAAAGAAATAGACTAGAATCCCTTGTGTTGTGTGGGTAACATTCATATCAGTGCTTTGATCTCTTGAATTCAAAATGAGATCACCAGTGGTGAACGGTTTGATTCATATAAGTATGTAGACGCCACCTAACTTCTTCTAGTTAGAAAGGAATTAAAGAATGAGAAAAGAATATATTTTGATTGGAAGAATTTGTAGGTTGATCATAGGTTCAAGCCATACATATAACCCCATAGGAGACAAGTATTTGATTAGTATAATAGAATTGTTAATAATGGTCTTTGTGTTGTTGTCATTCATAGCCATGCCAGATGGGGAGATATGTCAATATAATGTAGGACAATCCTAGGTTGTCTTATTATCTTGCTCATTTTTGTTCATTTTGCATGTTGATACTGACTTACTATAACTCTAGTGGATGTTGAATTACTATAGCTCTAATGTATGCCAAGTTACTATAGCTCTAATAGATGTTGAGTTACTATAGCTCTAATGGATGCTGAGTTACTATAGCAATCTAGTGTTGACTGAGTGTTTCTTCATGTTCCAAGTTACCTAGTGTATGCAGAGTGACTCTCCATGTGTTGAGTTACCTAGTGTATGCTAGTGACCCTTCATGTGCCATGTTGTCCTGTTTATGCTGAGTGTTAGCATTTGGACGTGATTTCTGTGAGCCAACTTGTGGGATTTATTTCAATTGTGACATTTATGTTAAGATATTTTCTTGGGATGTGTCTAGATTGTTGTTGGGTCAGCCTTCCTCTAATGTAATGTTCTAGAATAATCTATAAGCCATTTTTCCAAGTATATATAGAGTGTTTAGGCTTAGAGTTAAGGTAGTTCTTTTAGGGATTCTAGAGTAGAACGTGAAAGTTTGGAAAGTTTGTTGCATATGTATCTGAAGCTACAAATTTGATGTTGGATCTTTGATCTAGAATATATTTTGTATCTGGTCGTAACCTAGAAGGCCTTATAGTTGGGCATGTATGTTGATTATTTGATGACTCAATAAGTGTTTTCTCTTCTTCCTCCTTTGGTTGTTGTTCAATGTGTTGTGTTTCTATTGTATTAACTCTTGCAAGGTAGTTCGGATAGTTGGATGTGCCTTTTTCCTTAGTTATTCATCCCTCCTTGTGTCAGGTGGTATGAAATCTTGAAGTTTATCCTTGTGGTGATTAGATCATGTAGAACCCTGAGTGAATTAGGTTGTAAGGTTTTAGATCTATAGATTTGACGTATAACTTGTAGAGGGTTACAATCTTGCAAGAACCTAATTTGTAAAGATGGTTCGAGGCAAAGAAAATGCCAATAATGCAATATTAAATACATTGAGACAAATTGTAGCCAAATTAGATGTTGTGGAGATAGCCAAGAGGAGAGGAGCATATCTAGATGATGTAAGTGATGATGAAGCAGTAGCACCAAACACTAATCTAGAACCTAAAGAAGACCAAGATGAAGAAAGGTTGTTGAGAGTGTTGTCTAGGGAAAATTCAAAGCTTGTTGTAGAAGTTTTTCCTTATGATAGAAAATTGGATACCAATGTTGTGTTGGATTGGATCTATGATATGGAGAATTTATTTGAGTATGAAAACACTCCTAATAATAGGATGGTGAAAATTTTTGTTACAAGGTTAAACAATCATGCCTCCTTATGGTGGGAGCATTTACAAACTAATAGATAGAGGAGAGGAAAGGAAAAGATTAGAACTTGGGTGAAGATGCTGAGCAAGGTAAAAAAAAAAAATTCCTCTCTGTTCATTACCAAGTTAGCTTGCTAAGAAAAATAAAAAATTTGAGACAAAGAGACATAAGTGTGAAGGAGTATACTGAGAAATTCTATAGATTGGACATTGGATCTAGACATGTGGATGATGATGTTGAGAAAATTGCAAGGTACATAAATGGATTGAGATATAGAATACAAGATGAAATAATTTTTGTGAAGTTGGAAAGTGTGGAAAAAGCATACCAATATTCCTTGAAGGCTAAAGAGATCTAGAGGAAGAAGCATGAACAAAGACAAAGAGGTAGAGGTGGTAGATTCCAGAGAGGCAGAGGTAGATCTTATGGTGAAACTGGCAAATTTGACAATTTTGTACAAGATAAAGGCAAATCTAAGTGGAAGAATGATGACAAAGGAAAGATCAAATGGAAAAGTGGTAATTCTTACCCATGAGGTGCTAATTCTTACCAAGGAAGAGGTAATTCTTATTCTAAAGGTGGATTTCATGGTAATTGTTTTAGATGTGGTAAAGAGGGACATAGATCTTTTGAATGTAGATCCTTTGAAAGCAGGCAAGGTAACAGAAATGTTGTGATTCAAGGAGATGATGAGGGTTCACAAAGTGGACCTAAGGCTAGAGAAAATGTGATGGTGAGAAGAACCTTATGTAATAAGGGAAGTGATGAGGAACCTATTTTAAGGAGAAGTCTTTTCAAGACAAGATGTAAGATGGCTAGAAAATGTTGCAAAGTGATCATTGACAGTGGAAGTTCTACAAATTTGGCATTAGAAGAGTTGGTTACAAAGTTACAATTAAAAAGGCTGAAGCATCCTAAACCCTATCATGTTTCATGGATCAAAGATGAGCATAAGATATTGGTAAGTGAGCAATGCCTTGTGTAGTTCAAGATTGGACATTACTTTGATGAAGTTTTGTGTGATATTATGCCTATTTATTGTTGTCATATTCTGTTGCATAGACCTTATCAATATGATAGATATGTTATGCATGATGGAAGATTGAATCAATATATTCTTTGGGTGAATGGGAAGAAATGAATATTGTTGCCTTTAATTGAAAGTCCAGATGAGGTTAATTATACTACTATAAAAATTTGCATGGTTAGTGGGAAACAATTTGAAAAGGAAATGAAAAAGAATCAAGTTTTTTTTTGCTATAATTCCAAAGAAACTAAGTTGTGTCAATAGTAACCAAGTGCTAGAAAATAGTGTTAACCGAGTGCCAGTCAATGATGACTGAGTGACAGCTGGTAGTATTGACCAAGTACAAAAAGAAATTATTGAATTGCTAAATGAGTATAAAGAAATTGTTATAGAGGATATACCTAATGATTTACCTCCAGTGAGAAGTATAAGTTGTTGTATGGATCTGATTCCTAGAACTAGTTTTCCAAACAAAGAGCCATAAAGATTGACACCTACAGAGAATGAAGAACTTAATAGACAAGTGCATGAGTTGTTGTAGAAAGCTTTGATCAAAGAAAGCTTGAGTCCATGTGTTATACCTGCTATATTAGCACCTAAAAAGAATGGAGAATGGAGAATGTGTACTGATTCCAAAGCTATTAATAAGATCATAGTGAAATATAGGTTTCCTATTCTGAGGATGGATGAAATAATAGATTATTTGAGTTGGGAAAAGTATTTTACAAAGATTGATTTGAAGAGTGGCTATCATCATATTAGAATTAGAGAAGGTGATGAACGGAAGACTACTTTCAAGACAAGAGATGGTTTGTAAGAATGGTTGGTTATTCCTTTTGGTTTGACTAATGCACCTAGTACTTTCATGAGGTTGATGAATGAAGTTATGAAAAGATTCTTGGGTAAGTTTTTGATTGTTTATTTGGATGATATTTTGATGTTCAATAAGACTAAGGAAGAACATCTTGAGCATATTAGACAAGTATTGCAGAGGCTAAAAGAGGAAAAGTTGTTGATTAATCTAAAAAAGTGTTCTTTTTATGCAAGAGGAGATTGTGTATTTGAGATTTGTGATTTTAGTTGATGGATTGAAGATGGTTCCTAAGAAGGTTAAAGAAATTTTGGAATGGCCTACACCTATGAATTTGGGTGGAGGTAAGATCATTTCATGGTTTGGAGAGTTTTTATAGAAAGTTTATAAAGAATTTTAGTATTATTTGTAATGCTATGACTGAGACAATGAGGGGAGATAAAAAGGAATTCAAGTGGACACATGGAGCTAATAAGAGTTTTGAGACTTTGAAACAAAAGGTTGTTGAATTACTTGTATTGGATTTGCCTGATCTCAACAAAGTATTTCAAGTTGAATGTGATGAAAGTGGTAATGCAATATATGCTATATTAAGCCAAGAAGGTAAAAGGAAGTTTGTATATGATCAATAATTTTATGCTATTATTCAAGTAATTAAGAAGTGGAGACATTATTTGATTCCTAAGGAGTTTGTGTTATATATTGATCATAAAGCTTTACAATACTTGGGAAGTCAACATAAATTAAACCAAAGACATATGAAGTGGGTTGAGTACTTGCAGAGTTTCATATTTGTTATTAGGCATAAGAGTGGAGTTACTAATAGAGTTTTTGATGCATTGAGTAGAAGACATTCTTTTTTGACCCAAATGAAGGTTGAAGTTCTTAGTTTTGATGAAATGAAAGAGTTGTATGACATTGATCCTAATTTTTCTAAGGTGCAAAGAGAGTGTAGAGCATCAAATCTAACGTATCACATAAGTATGATGAGTATTTTATTCAAGAAGGTATGTTGTTCAAAGGCATTTAGTTGTGTATTCCTAAAATTTCTATGAATTGAATCTGATTAAAGAAAAGCATAGTGGTGGATTAGCTGGACATTTTGGAATTGATAAGACATTGAGTTTGTTGAAAGAGAAGTATTATTGGCCACAAATGTATAAGGATGTTTAAAAATTTGTAAAGAGTTGTGAGGTTTGTCAAGTTGCAAAAGAAGTCAAAATATTGGTTTCTATACACCTATTACTATTCCTGAGAAACCTTGGAGTGACATCATTATGGATTTTGTTCTTGGATTACCTAAGACAATGAAGGGGTATGGTTCTATATTTGTTGTGATGGATAGATTTTCTAAGATGGCTTATTTCATACCATGTAAGAAGACATCAGATGCTAAGCATGTTGTTGAACTTTTCTTTAAAGAGATTGTGAGATTGCATGGATTACCAAGAATTATTATTTTTGATAGAGATAGTAAGTTTGTTGGTTATTTTTGGAAGACTTTGTGGAAGAAGATGGGTACTGAGTTAAAGTTTAGCTCTACATTCCATCCACATATAGATGGACAAACAAAGGTTGTGAATAGAAACTTGTGATTTTCTAAGATGTTTAGTTGGAGATAAGCCAAGTAATTGGGAAGTAGTGTTGGCATAAGCTAAGTTGGCACATAAAAATTCTACGAATAGGAGTATAGGGAAAACATATTTTGAGATTATTACTAGAATGCAGCTTAGAGGTATATTAGATTTGAGAGATGTTGTTGGTGAAGAAAAGAGAAGCATTGCAAGAGAAGAATTCGTTGATTCTATGGAGTCTTTGCATAAGGAAGTGAAGTTGAGGTTGGAACAAAGTAATTAGAAGTATAAGAAGAATGTTGATAAGTCTAGAAGACATCATAATTTTGAAGTTGGTTATGAGGTGATGGTTTATTTAAAGAAAGGAAGATTTCCTATTGGAACATACAGTAAGTTGAAGATGAAGTAATTTGGACCTTGTAAGATCTTGAAGAAGTTTGATAGTGGTAATGCTTATGAAGTTGATTTACCTGATGACATGGATATATCTCCTATACTCAATATTGTTGATTTTTATAAGTATCATGAGTCAAATGATGAATTTGTTGTATTAGAAGATTATCCTAAGAAATGAATTGAAGAATTTGAATAGATATTGGATTAGAGAGTTGGTAAGAGCACAAGAGGAAAAGATTACTATGAATATTTGGTGAAGTGGAAGAATGGGCCTATTGAAGATGCTTCATGGATTTCTTAATCTGAGTTGGATTCAACTCAAATTCTAACATCTCAATGATTTAAGAGAATCATTTCTTTCAACCCCAGTTGTCTGATGCAAGAGCATCTTGGGTTGCCTTATTATCCTACTCATTTTTGTTCATTGTGCATGTTGATGCTAAGTTACTGTAGCTCTAGTGGATGTTGAGTTACTATATCCCTAATGGATACCAAGTTACTAGAGCTCTAATGGATGTTGAGTTACTATAGCTCTAGTGGATGTTGAGTTACTATAGCTCTAATGGATGTCGAGTTACTATAGCAATCTAGTGTTGACCAAGTGCTCCTTCATGTGCTGAGTTACCCAGTGTATGTAGAGTGACTGTTCATGTGACAAGTTACCTAGTGCATGCTAAGTGACCCTTCATGTGTTGAGTTTTCCTATTTATGTTGAGTGTGAACATTTGAACATGATTTCTGTGAGCTAACTTGTGGGATTTATTTTGATCATGATATTTATGTTAAGATCATTTCTTGGGATGTGTCCAGATTGTTGTTGGGTCATCCTTCCTCTTATGTAATGTTCTAGAATGATTTGTAATCCATTTTGGAAAGTATATATATAGTGTTTAGGCTTAGGGTTAGGGAATTTTTTTTAGGGATTCTAGAGCAGAATGCAAAAGTTTGGAAATTTTTTTGCATATGTATCTAGAGCTGTGAATTTGATGTTGGATCTTTGATCTGGAATATATTTTGTATCTGGTCATAACCCTGAAGGCCTTATAGCTAGGCATGTGTGCTAATTATTTGATGAATCAATAAGTGTTTTCTCTTCTTCCTCCTTTGGTTGTTGTTTAGTGTGTTGTGTTTCTCTTGTGTTAACTCTTGCAAGGTGGTTTAGATAGTTGTATGTGCCTTTGGCCTTAGTTATTCATCCCTTCTTGTGTCACAATACATCAAAAAAAGAAAGAATCTTATTACTCTAGCATCCTTCAAGCTTCTACCATTAGAGCTAAATGATACATACATAATGGGTTAGAAAGGAATGAGAATTGGCTTCCATTGAAAATGAAACCCCCTTTTCTTCTTTTTCTATTGCTTTCTATGCAAAGTGAAGAAAACATCTATACAATAAGGATTCAGAGGAAATACACTGGTGTGATCTAGAGGCAATGAAAAGTCACTTTTGGAGCTTCATTAAAAAAAGAATGTGGACAATAGCTAAATGCAAATCTGAGGGATTTTTCCAAGAGAAATAATTCAAACTACTGAAGGGACTAGTAATAGATTAGGTTGAGGAGAATAATGAGCCCAATTTTTGGCATAGTTAGGCTCATATTTAGAATAATTTTCTCATATTTTTGGACATTTATTTATGAAATTTATACTCTTGAACAAACTTTAAGTGTAATTATGGATAGTATGTAGACCTTTTATAATCAATATTATATACTATTATGATATGTCTTTATACTATTTCATGGTTAATTACTTACTATTTTGAAATTGGTATGAAAGATGTTTTAATTTATGAGTTCATGATGAAGTGTTTTTTTGAGAGTCATTATTATCAAGAGTCATACAATCAGTATATGAACTATTTCTTTAACTCTATTTAATGTTTGATGAACATATATTTGAAATGATGAGTCATATGTGAGCTTTTTTCTCAGGCTAACCGATTGTTGTAGGACTATTCATTAGAATCTACAGATTCCAATCATTGAGGAGAATATGTAGCTATCTTCAAGTTATTGTAGGACAATGTTGAACAAGGAGTCTTAAACAACAAAAAGGAAGTAGTTGGAAGAACACATGATATTAAGTAGAGTGCATTAAATTGTAGAAGAAGTCTTGTAAAGCTCCAGAAGTCCAGAAGAAGATGTCTTTTATGATCCAATAATCTAGAATAATGACTTAGTAACTTCTTCAACTGATTCAACTCGATCTTTCTTCTCATGTTTTTTTCTCATTATAAAGAGATAAAATTTGTAATAATTTATTCCTTATTCTTTGGAAATAATTGGATAATTAGTTAAAATTTAGAATGTTTAAATAAGTCTTTTGATCTCTCTCAAATGGACAAAGACAAGGAATTGTTCATAGTTTACTATTAGCAAGCAAGTTTTGTGTATTGTGCAAGTCTTTATCTATAAAATTCATGAAGATGTTCTCTTAATATGGTGTATTAAATTAGACACTACCTAAGGGGAGACCTCTTACATTTTCAACAAATAGATTATCTTATAATTTTTCCATTCATGATTTTAGTTATTGTTTTCATAGGAAGCTCATCGTGACTTTCCCTGTAGCAAATAGAAGTATAGAGCTATCTATTATTCTTGTAGCCACTAGGAATAAAGTGATATTTATTCTAAAATTTGAGTATAGGTTTTGTTTCCTATAGAAGGATTTAGAGTAATTTAATTTCCAGCATTTACATTCCATCATGATAGTCTTTAAGCTAGATTTCATATCTGAGAGAGGAGTTTAGTGCATATATTGTGCTAATCTATTTCAAGTTCAACATTCTTGGGCTAATAATTAAATGATGTATTGGGTTGTGATATGGCTTTGAGTTGAGATTTTTTAATCCTTGAGTAGAGTAATATTTGTTCCTATTTATTATCCATATCTTGGACACTACAAGTCCCTTAGATGGCCTCTCTTCTTTGTCATATGCTTTAATGGTGATTTTCTTGTGAGGTTCAATGGAATTTTTAGATCAGCCAAGTTGTATTATCAAATTATAATAACAAAAGTAATTCCATCTCCTTTGTCTATCAATACACATTTGATGTGTGCCTCATGGATCAAAACTTCAATATGCAGTGGTTGATTACATAGATAACTCAAAGATTTATCATCTTCTTTAAAAAAGATATGTAATGTGAAGAGATAAAATGGCCTACCATGGATTGAAGCTAATATAATTCAAATTTTTTAGGTGCATTTTCTTCAACAAGGGATTTGTCTAAGATTTCCTTGTGAGTAGGTGATATTTTCAGTAGTTCAAATATTGTGATTTGAGTATTTGTATATAGTAGTTGTTCTAGAATATTATAGTTGGTTGCATTAGATGAAGACATATATTTCAAAGTCTTATTTGCAGTCACAGTACTCCTTTTTTTCTTTGGATTATTTTTTATCAGATGAGAAAGGTCCTTCTCCCTTAAGAATAATCTTCACTCAGGGTCTAGTTATGATGTAAATTATGATCCAGGATATTTATCTTTCTATCTCATAATGATTATGTTATAATATTATATTTCCATAGGTTCTATCATGCCAAGCATATTCTCATCATTGGATTAAATGTTATTTACTTTGGTTTTGTTCTTGGTTTTGGATCCCTTACCTTTGTCATCCTTGAAAAAGGGTTCTTTAGAAACATTATGATCAGAGTTTGCATTGTGTATGTTTACAACCATATCTCTAGAATCTATAAGATTGTGGATTGTGTGCTTAAGTTTTATATAGTTGCTCATTTTATAACCTTTTTTTTTATGGAAATTATATTAATTGTCATCATTCCACCATTTGGCTATGACTTCCTGATTTTAGGGTCTACAATTATCTGGAAAAGTAATGATGTCATTTTGCAACAAAGTCTTAAAAACTGCTTCAAGAGGTTCTCCCAAAGGTTTGAAGTTGGGTTTAGGTCTTAGTATCCAAGTATTATATTTGAAGATGTTTCCAATGGTTTTAGAGGTTGATGCACTCTTCTCCACAATTTTTCTTTCTTGAAAATTACTTGTTACATTGAAAAAAAAAAAAATTCCATAGGAGTCACATTGTCTATCACTCTATCATTTATACCATCATGGTTCTTTTTCCAATACTTGCCTTTGTCTTTGCTTAGATTGAATCCCTATTAGTCTCTTTTTAAAAGGATATGTATCCTGTAGTGTTCATAAAATCTTCTATATGTATGACATTTTTTATCATGTCATCAAATGAAGAAGGTTCTTGTAATTACAAATTATAGCTTAACTTAGGTACAAGGTTATCATGAAGATTTCCAATTTCTCATCTTTAGGGATTTTCTAAGAGTATTTAAAATATATCCCACTCCTCCTCTTAAGGAAGGTCGAGAAGGGTTCTCTTTATCTTTGTTTAAGGTTGAAAAGGTCTTTCATAGTAAACAAATGTTGTATGTTGTATGAGTATTGTTGTATGACTGTCTTTGTAATTTCACCAAAGACCTTAATCCTAGTATTTAATTTTAAAAACCAGTCCATAGTCTATCCACCTAAGCTTCATGAAAATTAGTGCATAAGGTGATTATGATCATGCATTAACTCCATGGATAGGGCAAAAAACTCTCTCAAATGATCCTAGCAGTTAGATGTACCCACATACTTGTCATATTTTGGTATTTCCACTCCTTTAGGGAAAGGCAGCATAGACATGTTCTTGTCAAAAGGGAATTGGCATATGACATCTAAAGAGTATTTCATAGTTGGCATCCTTGTCTCTTCTCATTTGTTTTGTTTGTATTTACATATCTTGCATCTATTTGGTGAGAATGGACATAGAAGTGTCTTCTTCCTTAGTAATGATAGTTTTGATGTCAAAGATTTTAGGTATTTTAGCTCCTTCCAGTGCAAGTTTAGGGAAGTGTCATTCTTTTTCTTCCTTCATCAATAAGTCCATCATTCTTTGGAATTATTTGTCATTCTAAAACTCCTCAATGTCTTCAAGATCAAGTTAATTTTGACTCAAACCTCCAAGGATAGCATTGTCATTTTGATCCCTATTGTTCCTCTGATGTTCCTCATTTTCCCAATCTTGATTACACATAGTTTTAGTAAATTATTGTTCAATGTTTGGTCTCATAATTGTTGATTTTTTACTCCTAGTTATAAACTTGGGTTTAGGTGATGAGTCATCAAAAATATTGTCTATAGATTGTTCTTTGAAAAGTGGGTTATGACCTTGTTAGTACTTTTGGTTAAAAGAGAATTTTATGTAAGAATGTTTCCCTTGTAATGGAGACTATGATGACTCATCACTAGTATAAAAGTACATCAAAACCTAAGTAGGGGTCTTTCTTTCTAAATCTCTATGTGGAATTTTTTATTGTACTTCTGCTTTGAACACTCATGAAGGTGTATAACAAAGATGTGATAGGGTATGATCAAGATTGTCTTCCAATTTGTCTCTATTTGATGGTGATGTAAAAATAGAAAGGTGAAGCACAACTAGGCATGAACAGTCTAAGTAAAGGCTAAATAGCTAAGATAGTGACTCATAAAATGATAAGTGTGATGAAACAATAGATAAGAGTAGATGAATGACAAATCTAAGACTAGTCTTCCTGCATATTCAGATTTTGACTAGTTTCCAATTAACTGTTTCATTTTTAGATGTGACTATGTAGGATGATAGAGGACACAAATAGTACCCAATAAGTGATCATATTTAGTAGAGGACCAAACTAGTGAATTTTTTTTCTCTATTTTAAACTTTTCCTATAGGCTCATGTGAGAGAATACTTTCTTAGACAAAAAAATACTAGACTCATATGAGGGAATGTTCTGTTAGATGATGTAATGCATTTTTGATAGTTTTGACAGTGGTTTTACTCATATGACTAAATGTAATCCCAGATGACACAATGTTCAATTCATACAATAGAATGTAATTTTGATAGATTTTGATAGTAAATAGGAAGACTTATACAAAACAAGGGTGGTTGCCCATACAATAGAATGAAAGTCGTTAGATGATAAAACATAGATAGCAAGATCTAAAATAATCACTCACACAAAATTTCTTGACAAACAAGATGACAATTCAATAAAATATTAGATTTTTCATTTTTTAAGGAAGATTTCTTAGTTTCCAAATTGTATGGTTTATTTTCTTAAAGTGTTCAACAATAGATAGTGATGGTACATAAATTAGTCTCAAATAATACAACCAAGGATGAAGAAACTTGGAAGGAAGTGTAAGGTTTGACCAGTTTAAACTCATTCAGGGACATTTTTTAGCCTCAAAAATAAAATCTTATCCCTAGAAAGACAATGGATGAGAAGGAAAAACCTTTGTCTAACATCTTATGCATATATGTTCACCTCACATAGTTGTGTCACCTCCTAAAGGGTGCTCATTTTTTGGTGTTTCTAGGGACTCAATAGAAACATGTTCAAAGGTTACCCTACAATAGAGGTCAATGTCATGCCTACCTTCAAACATTTGGGTGTATACCAATGGTGAGATTATTTAGAAGAGATTCTTCCCCCTTTTTGTACAAATACTATGCCCCTTTTGGAGGTGAATTGGGTAACAATTATCTAGAAAGTGTTTATTAAGGTTCTATCCACATTAACCCTTGATGTTGTTGCAAGAAACATTGAGGCCCCTTAGTTACACTAGCAAGTGTACAACCTTGGAAAGAAAGGATTGGAGTTATGTCACTCAATATAATAAATATGGCATCCCCAAGATATGTGATGATCTTGAATCAAGAGAATGAAATTAACATGGTTTTGTAGTATTTGGACTCTAAAAAATTCTTTATTATAGTAGGGTGGAATCACTAGAAAAAATTGTGTACCCACTTGGGTTTTTCTTGAAGGTTGAGAACTCTAGAAGGCCCTCTAAATGTGACTCAAGGACTTACTAGTTTAGACCAGGGGGTCTAATTTTATAATTCTCCTAAAAGGATAAGAGCGTACTCATCTATACTCTTCAATTCACCTAAGCACACCAAACATATTTATCACTAAGATAGTTTCGCTAGTAAAAAATCCAAGAGCTTCTAGGTTTTTTATTTTCTCTCAAAGAGAAAAGAGTATACTTCCCTCACTAATAGACAAGCTAAGTGATTCACTACCTTTCCTTGCCTCCCAAAGTATCAATCTCTTAAAACATCTAGGTTTTTAAATTTTTTCGTGGTCATCACCTCCATGTGACAAAGAGCACAATCCTCTATTTTGCTATCAAGATCCTTATAGAAGTCTTCACAAGGCCCTATTTAGACTATGTTCTTAAGAAAGAAACTAAAGAAAACAAGATGTGTTGAGCTCCCCAGGGAAACCTACACATAATCATCAGTAGTCTCAAAAATTTTCAAATGATATTCTTGCTAGAACCTACAATTGGAACAATTATTATGATTTCATTGATATCAAACCTTACTAGAGAGACATTTACTAACACTGTAGAGTGCCATATCTATTGATTGATGAAGAGGATTTGAAAAGAGAGTTAACTAGATGAACTAGTGGAGTTGTTGAGTAAAGAGGAGCAATTATGTTGAAATTACAATGGGCACTTGATTAGTTAGTCCTTGATAAGATAATATGTTGTTTAATCATTATATGAAGTGAAGAATATAGTTGAGTTGATGTTTAAAAGAGAAGACAAGATGTTGAGTAAAATACAAGTATAGCTTAGTAAACTAGGGTCGGTCAATGAAGGTTGATGAAATAGTAGATTAAGGAACTTAAAGATAGTCAAGAAAATAGTATCAGCCAAGTGATAGTTATGGTCGAGAAAGATGAAGAAGGAAAATGTAGTAGCAACTGAGTGTAGTGAAGATCGAGCAAGCGAGTGAAAGCTGAGCGAGACATAAGAGTAGTGACAAGCTACACAATGTTGACTGAGTATAAGAACTCATGATGACTGAGTGTCAGTAAAATAATAGTTTTTGTTAGAATCAAGTTTGAGGCTAACATAATTGAATTTTTGGATTAGTCAGAATGCATATATGATAAGGATTGATGAGATGGTGTATTTATTGCACAAATTGAATTTGTTATGCGATCAAAGGCAAGGATTGAAAGAGAATTTTCTTGAAGTATCAAATAAGGAGTAGAAGAAAAAAATGATGGATAGATTTAATGAATCTAATCAAACCCTAAGACCTATGATGATGTTTAAGCAGCAAAAGATAAAATCTACTTATTTAAGAAGGTGTAAGAGATGTTTTCTAAGGTTGGTTTGTTGTTGATTGGAAATTTTGTGGATAACCTATGAAGAACATAGTAGTAGAGAAAAAGTGAGAAGATTTTTGAAGAGTGATTGCTTGAAGGGTTGCCAAGTAGACTAGAAATTGAGATTATAATGCAATCTACTCAATGAACCAACAAATGAGTTGAATGGAGAGCTGAATTCATAAAGTGAGTTGTTTCTAAACATATCAAACCTAGTTGTTACTTTCTAACCATTGTGGTAGTCAAAATCCTTAAATCAAGGTTTACCTAACTATCATTTTGTAAATCCTTTAATCAAGGTGACATTCTAATGGAATGATCCAAAGTTCTCTAACCAGGCCACTCCTAACAAGGTGATTAAATCCTTTAATAGGGGAACACCTAATAGTGTGTTTTGTAATCTCTAATAGGGTTGGCTCTTAATTGAGCTCACTTTAGAAGAGTGAAAAGTGTGTTGGTGTAAATATATATTTACTATTTACACTTACTTAAGTTTACTTAGGTTAATGCATTATTTTATTATTTATTTTGTGAGACACTTTAGAGTTTGCATACCTTTACGAGTTTTCATGTTGACAACATAGAATTACGCAACTCTAATTCAACACATGATGTCTACAACACTGGAGTTTACATCATTCATTGAGCTGTCATGTTGACAACACAATTTTTCACACTCCCATTTTAACACATGTTGTCTACAACATAAATTTTCATATTAAACCCTTGTAGGCTTACCCTCTCATCATCATACTTACTTCTGTGCTTAGTGGAGGATAACCCATATCTGGTGGACATGTGCCTAGTTGTATGACTTATCATGTAGTTGATTCTTAGGCATTCTAGATGCATCTCAGAGGCCTTTATAGACAAGCACTCGAAGTGTACTTTTATTCATATTGAATCAAATACATATCGATATTTTGATCATACTCTTTCTAGTCTACAGTTGTGCTTGTGTTTGAGTTCCTAGTTCTTGGGTGAATTTTTCCCCAAGGAAAATTCTTACATGGTATCATAGCTTGGAGACTCTTTCTTCACATAGTCATTCAAGACCATTGTTGCTTCATCACCTCAATCAGATCTTGAGTACCACAAGAATTGGGAGCATCTTGAGCCAAAATAGACCTTGCAATGCATCTAGAACATCGATTCAGTGCAAATTGGCTATAAATTTGGCTACCCTAGAACAAAGTTGAACGTGAGGCAAAAAAATTTGCAAATTGGCACTCGGAGGCCCCGATTTGCAACTTGGGTATGATATTTTAGATCTACAATTTTATTCAATTTGGATCTATTAATTTCTCTGCAGGTATTTTTGAAGTCTGTATTTTTTTGAAATTTGTTTTGCCCAGTTGGGCTAGCAAAGATCATTTTTTTGTAGAACTGGGAAATGACAGATTTGCTCTACAATTTGGGAGAATATCCCTTATTATATTTTCAGGCAATTTATCAAATCAACTGAGTCGGCCACACTACATAATCTGGCAAATAGAGCAAGGCTCGGCAACCACATAACCAGTGAAGGCAACAAACTTGACACATGGCAAGTAACCTAGACTGGCCTATCCAACACACCAGCGGCCTACTTTTTTAATTTTCTCCTACTATGAGTTTCATTTTAAACCCCACACACTACAAGCTCCCCTTGAATTTGGGATTTTAGATTGGAAATCTCAGCCACTGCACAATGACCTTGACACTATTGTATCAGTCTTTGCATTGGATTTTTTATCCCTATCAGCACCACAAAACCTCTTAATCTGGGAATCAGCTTCTCAACTAACAATTTTATTCCTCCCAGCAATCATTGCTTGTCCTCGACATGTATCACATGGATAGTGACCCTCCCAACACATCTCACAGCTCCATGCCACATAATCTACAATAGTTGTGATGCATTTTCCATGTGTGCCAATCAAATCACACCATGTGGACATCCTACCATTGATTTGCCTATCTAGTCATCAAGTACAATCAACACCCACATTAGCACCACAATGCAGTTTCACATGTCCAGAATCTAACATATACGTGCTACATAGCAGTCAACTAGGACATTTTGTATAGCCACAGATACACTTTTGTACTACATATGTCTTGTCCTTCTATACAATTGTATGCCTACTTGGTTTCCATGTCACTAGTGAGGTTGTTTTTTGCTGATGTCAACATTTCTTGAGGTTAAATTTGACGGCTATCTGACCCTCATTTCTAGGCATTTTATAACTACTACGACAACTATTTGACCGTCAAATTTAAGCTAGCAGTTTCCTACTTAGACCTATCTTCAGATGCATTTTTGATTTGGCAGCCTGACTTTAAGAGCCCATAACTCAATCATCTGGACTCCAAATCAAGTGCAATTTTTTTGATTTTGGGTAGAATTTCCTGAACTTTCCAATGGTGGTGTTCTTTTCTAGTTTTGCTGCAAGGATTTTTTAAAAATTATGTCTTTTGGTGACTTTACCGATTCAATCCTACATTTTTCAACCTCAAACACTCTGTACAGGCTCATCTAAACACTTTTTTAGATTTCTTTTTTTTAAAGGTATCTTATTCTTTGTCTACTTTCTAGATCTGTAGTCAGATTTTAGGGTTGTGTGGACAAAAACCTCACTTTCAGATCTAGAGTTTTTCTACATTGCAATACTTTGATTACTTTTCAAAATATTTGTACATCTAAACTACAGTGTTTAGTGACAGATTTGGGCCTCAAAAGGTAGTTGTAAAAGGAAAAATCAAATGTCCACTTTGTACTTTTTAACAAGTGGCCTATTGTACACGCACTACTTATAAAGTGCCAAAAGCATTTTTTTTGGGGGGGGTCTTTTGATTGGGTGAAAAGTGGGGGGGGGGGGGGGGGGGAGGGTGTACTATATTTTTGTGTCTCTCTTGTTCATTTTCTGCATCATGGGTTCACCTAAATGTCCACTTCTAACTTCACACAATTATTCTATATGGAAAGATATTGTATGGAGTAGATTAATGGCAAAAGGTATAAATCTTTATGTTGATGGTACAATACCAAAACCCAATTATGCTAAAGAACTCATTAATTGGAAAATTATTGACAATAGAGCTTTAGGAATTATCACAAGTTGTGTACATAGAGATCTCTTCTTCCACTTTGCCAATTTCACAAAATCCAAACTTGCATGGGAAAACTTGAATCATTGTATAGTAAGGTGGATGAGAAAAATGGATTTCAAATTGAGGATGATCTACTTCTTTTGGATCCAAAGAACTTTGATAGAATTCAAGAATACATCAAGAAAGCCAATGAGTATAGGGAACTACTTAATGATTGTGGAAATCCCATGAAGGATGACAAGTTGATTCATTACATCTTGAAGAGGCTACCTTCAGAGTATGCTTCCTTTGTTTCAAGTTATAATACTCATAGGTTGACCATGAGAAATGCTTTCTAGAAGCCTACATTTGATGCATTTACAAATTTGTTGATTATTGAACAATCTCACTTGATAAATTTGGGACTTCTCATGACATCAAAGACCAAAGCATTGGTGGCTAGTCATGAGCACCAATCAAGTCAAGGAGGGAAAAGTTCTAGCAACAACAAGAAGAAGTATTGGAAGGAGAAATCACAATCTGAGACACAACAATCCTCCTCATAGCAAGGCAATTCTTCTTCCAATAAGAAGGGAAGTAATGAAAAGAAGGACAAACATTTTTGTGCATATAACAAGAAGCCAAATCATGATGAGCATCATTGCAAGACTAAAAGAATCGATGAGTTGGAAAAGCTACTTCGAAAGAACAAAATTCAAGTGCTAGGTACTTCCAAGGATTCAACTCCACCCAATTCAAAGGGAAAAGGGCAAGCACTTATGGAAAATACAAGTTCTTCTTCAAAATGGATACTTGAAAAAGGTGCTTCCTATCATATGGGTTCTTCAAAGGGAGACTTTTCTTCATTGAAGCAGTCAAAGGTACCACACATCTTCGTGGGAGATGATACCAAAATGGAATTTGAAGGGAAAGGACATGTGGAAATGGAAAATGGGGAATTCAAAGATGTTTTCTACATTCCAAAACTTAGCTTCAATCTCCTCTCAGTTTTCCAAATCACTCACCTTGGAGATGGTCATAAAGTTGAGTTCCTTCTAGATTTAGTAATGGTGCACAGTCTTAGAGATGATTCATTGGTTGTGCCTAAGTCTCCTTCTCAAGCCTTCTTGACTCACTCACATTCACAAATCAAATTATGGCATAAGAAGTTTGGTCATCTTGCCTTCCATTCTCTTAAGAAACTTTTCTCCAAACACATGGTCAAAGGTCTACCTAGCATCAAATTTTCTAAGGATAAGTGTTCATCATGTTTAGTGGATATGCATCTTGAGGAGAAGTATGATAAATTGAAGTCTTCTAGAGCACCAGTTGTTCTCTAGTTGGTTCACATGGTTTTAGCAAGACCTTTTGCAATGACATCAGTCAGCTAGGTTGCTAAATCCTTACTTTTGTTGATGACTTTCCACACTTCACTTGGGTCTACTTCCTTCATCTTAAGAATGAAGTAGTTGATAAGCTTGAAGCCTTCAAGACTCATGTTGAAAAGAAATCACTCCAGGTTCTATGGATGGACAAAAAAAGTAGATATGTGGATAGAAGACTTAAGGACTTTTACAAACTTGAGGGAATTGATCTTCAGAATCCACCAACATTTAGTCTGCACAAGACAGATGTTATAGCTATGAGGATTAGAACTCTTAATTCCATGGAAAGTTACATGATAAAAGCCAAGTCTCTTAATCCAACACTTGAAGTTGAAGCCATTAACAGTGCTACTCACATACTTAACAGGTCTCCACATAATGCCCTAGATGGAAAAACTCCTTTTGAGGAATGGTGCGGTAGAAAACTAGTTGTTAGTCACTTCAAAGTCTTCAATGGTCCATCATGGGCTAACCTATCTTCCAAGGGATGCAAGGTACCACCACCTTGACCTTGTACTTTCATCAGATATGAAGATAGTATTAAGGCTTGTAGACTTATGGATCTAGAGACTAATGAGATTTTTTTGGAGAAGGATGTTCACTTTGAGGAAAGTTCACCCAGCTTAGCCTCTACTCCTCTCAGTACTTCATATACTATGGAAACTACTAGTGACACCAGCGATAGTGCTTCAATAGATTCAGACATGTGAGGTTCTATTGATAGTTGTAGCAAGAGGTCACAACATTAGTATAGTCCACATGCATACATTGCCACAATGATAGGTCCAACATAGTAGGGTACAACTCATATTCCAACTCCAACTTTAGTTGATGACTATATGACAGACATTGTAGCTTTATTTGTAGAGCCATACATCATAGATTTGGGAGACAACCTTGATGATTTACATCTTCTCTTTGATGAAGATGATCCTTCAACAATTTTTATGAGGGCTCACTCTGACCCTCATATCCATTCTCTACATGATCAATCTTCACAAGTTGGCCTGATTGTGGATCCTTATGAACAGCACTTGGAGGAGGTCTCTTTATCAATTGAGGAGACAGTTCTAGAATAGGCTCTACTAACACTTGAGAAAGTTTCAAGGCCACCATACATCTTTAGGATTGTACCTTTCCCTTTGTTTCTTCCAAAGGGGAGGAACATCATTTTGCACTCTTGGACTAGATTCTTCCTTGGAGCAACCATCACTAGTTGGGATTCTTCATTTTGGGGGGAACTACCTTGTCTCTCTTCCTCTTCTTTCTTATGAGGAGGACTTTTTCCTCTTATGAGGTATTGTTCTTTGCATTCTTCACTTATGTATATACTTGATGTATGTTGTAATGGGGGGTTCTTGATTACTCCATCCATCCATGCATCTTGCTTTTCATCTCTCTTTTTAGGGGAGGGTTTTTCCCATGAGGTTTTCCCTCTTTCTCTACTTTATGAGAGATTACATTCCATTATGTACATGGGTACCTAACATGGCCTTGTAGCTAGGACCCATCTTGCATTTCATCCTAGTTTTTGTAAGCTTAAGGGCATTCCCCTAAGTTTCACTTGAGGAGGGGTGTTAATGTAAATACATATTTACTATTTACACTTACTTAAGTTTACTTAGGTTAATTCATTATTATATTGCATTAGATTATTATTTATTTTGTGAGACACTTAGGATTTTGCAAACCTTTATGAGTTGTCATGTTGACAATACAAAAGTATGCAACTCTAATTCAGCACATGTTGTCTACAACACTAGAGTTTGCATCATTCATTGAGTTGTCATGTTGACAACATAGTTATTGACACTCCATTTTTAGCACATGTTTTCTACAACATAAATTTGTGTATTACACCCTTGTAGGCTTATCCTCTCATCATCACACTTACTTTTGTGCTTAATGGAGGATAACCCATATCCGGTGGACATGTTCCTACTTGTATGACTTATCATGTAGCTGATTCTTAGGTAGTCTAGATGCATCTTAGAGGCCTTTATATACATGAATTGTTAGTGTACTTTTATTCATATTCAATCAAATACACATCGATATTCTAATCATACTCTTTTTGGACTATAGTTGTGCTTGTGTTTGAGTTCTTAGTTCTTGGGTGAATTTTTCCCTAAGGCAAATTCTTACATGGTATTGGAGCTTGGAGAATCTCTCTTCACATAGTCGTTCAAGACTATTATTCCTTCATCACCTCAGCCAAATCTAGAGTACCACAGAAATTAGGAACATCTTGAGCTAGAACAGACCTCGTCATTGCATCCCAAATGTATATTCGATCCAAATTAGTTATAAATTTTACTACCCTGGGCCAAAGTTGATTGTGAGGCAAAAAAATTGCAAATTAGTACCCAAAGGCCCTAATTGGAAACTCATGTATGATATTTTAGATCTACAATTTTATTCAATTCGTATCTGTTAATTCCTCTCCAAGTATTTTTGAAATCTGTATTTTTTTGAAAAATATTTTTCCTATTCAAGCTAGTAGAGAAAAAAAAAATTAGAAACAGGCAGTGACACCCCAACTCTACAATTTGGGAGAATATTCCTTATTATATTTTCAAGTAGTTTACCAAATGCACTAGGTTGGCCACACTACATAATTTGGTGAATAGAGTAAGACCTCACAACCACTTAATTGACAAAGGCAACAAACTCGGCACATGACAAGAAACCCAGACCGGCCCACCCAACACATTGGTGGCCTACTTTTTTATTTGCTCCTACCATGGGTTTCATTTTAAACCCCACACACTACGGTCTCCCCACAAATGTGGGATTTTACATTGGAAATCTTGACCACTGCACTTTGATCCTGGTGCTACTATATCAATCTTTGCATCAGTGTTTTTATCCCCATTGGTGCCCCAAAACCTCTTAATCTAGCAATCAGCTTCTGTTCCAACAATTTTATTCCTCCTAGCAACTGTTGCTCATCCTCAACATGCATCACATGGATAGTGACCCTCCCAACACCTCCATGCAACTCCATGCCACACAATCTACAATAGCACATGCGTCCTCCATGTGTGCCAATCAAATCATGCCATGTAGACATCTTGCTATAGATCTACCTATTTAGTCATCAAGTACAGTCAGCACCCATGTCAGTGCCACAGTGCAATTCTACGTGTCTAGAATCTAACATGTAGGTGCCATGTAGTAGCCAACTAGGATGTTTTGTATAGCCATGTAGACACTTTTGTACTACACGCGTGTCATCCTTCCATACGACAGTATGCCTACTCAACTACCATGTCACTAGGGAGGTTTTTTTAGTTGATGTTAGTATTTCCTAAGGTTAAGTTTAATGATCATTTGATACTCATTTCCAGGCATTTTGTAACTATTGTGATGACCATTTGACCATTAAATTTAAGCTAGTAGTTTCCTGTTCAGACCCCTCTTCAGATGCATTTTTGATTTGGTAGCCCAACTTTGAGAGCTTGTAACTTAGTCATCTAGACTCCAAATCAGGTGTAATTTGTTTTTTATTTTGGGTAGAATTTCCTAAAATTTCCAATTATGGTATTCTTTTCTAGTTTTGGTGCAAGGATTTTTTAGAAATTACATCTTTTGGTGACTGTACCTATTCAATCCTAGATTTTGCAACTTCAAACACTTTGTATGGGCTCATCTGTATACTTTTTTAGGTTTCATTTTTTTTTAAAGTGTGTTATTTTTCATCTACTTTCCAAATCTATAGTTAGATTCTAGTGTTGTGTGGACAAAAATCTCACTTTTAGAACTAGGTCATTTTCTGCATTGTAATGCTTTGATTACTTTTTGGAATTGTTGTACATCTGAGCTACAATGCTTAGTGACAAATTTGGGCTTCAAAAGGTAGTTGTAAAAGGAAAAACTAGAAGTCCACTTTGTACCTTTTGACAAGTGGCCTATTGTACACGCACTACTTATAAAGTCCAAAAGCATCTTTTTTGGGAGGGTCTTTTGATTGAGTGAAAAGGGGAGGTGTGTACTGTATTTTTGTGTCTCTCTTATGTGCTCTTTTCATTTTCTACATCATGGGTTCACCTAAATGTCCACTGCTAACTTCACACAATTATTCTACATGGAAAGATATTGTATGGAGTATATTAATGGCAAAAGGTCTAAATCTTTATGTTGATGGTACAATACCAAAACCCAATGATGCTAAAGAACTCATCGATTGGAAAATTATTGGCAATTGGGCTTTAGGAATTATCAGAAGTTGTGTACATAGAGATCTCTTCTTCCATATTGCTAGTTTCACAGAATCCAAACCTGCATGGGAAAAACTTGAATCATTGTATGGTAAAGTGGATAAGGAAAAGGGATTTCAAATTGAGGATGATCTACTTCTCTTGCATCCAAAGAACTTTGACACAATTCAAGAATACATCAACAAAGCCAATGAGTATAGGGCACTACTTAACAATTGTGGAAATTCCATGAAGAATGACAAGTTGACTCATCACATTTTGAAGAGGTTACCTTCAGAGTATGCTTTCTTTGTTTCAAGTTATAATACTCATAGCTTGACCATGGGAAGTGCTTTCCAGAAGCCTACATTTGATGCATTTGCAGAGTTGTTGATTGTTGAACAATCTCACTTGATAGATTTGGGACTTCTCACAACATTGAAGACCAAATAATTAGTGGCTACTGATGAGCACCAATTAACTCAAGGAGGGAAAATTTCTAGCAATAACAAGAAGAAGCAATGGAAGTAGAAATCACAATCTAAGACACAAAAATCCTCCTCACAGCAAGGCAATTCTTCTTCCAACAAGAAGGTAAGTAATGAAAAGAAGGACAAACTTTTGTGTGCATACTACAAGAAGCCAAATCATGATGAGCACCATTGCAAGACTAAAAGAATTGATGAGTTGGAAAACCTACTCTGGAAGAACAAAATTCAATTGCCAGGTACTTCCAAGGATTTAACTCAACCCAATTCAAAGGGAAAAGGGCAAGCAATTATGGAAAATACAAGTTCTTTGTCAGAATAGATACTTGACTCAAGTGCCTCCTATCATATGGGTTCTTCAAAGGGAGACTTTTCTTCATAGGAGCAGTCATAGGTACCACACAACTTTGTGGGAGATGATACCAAAATGGAAGTTGAAGGGAAAGGACATGTGGAAATGGAAAATAGGGAATTCAAAGATGTTCTCTACATTCCAAACCTTAGCTCCAATCTCCTCTTAGTTTACCAAATCACTCACCTTGGAGATGATCATAACATTGAGTTCCTTCTAGATTTAGTAACGGTGCACAGTCTTAGAGATGATTCATTAGTTGTAGTGGGCAAAGTCAATCATGACAAGAGGCTTTATTCCTTCTCCCACTTTGTGCCTAAGTCTTCTTCTCAAGTCTTGTTGACTCACTCACATTCACAAATCAAATTATGGCATGAGCGATTTGGTCATCTTGCCTTGCACTCTCTTTAGGAACTTTTCTTCAAATACATGGTTGAAGGTCTACCTAACATCAACTTTTTTAAGGATAAGTGTTCATCATGTTCAATGGATATGCATCTCAAGGAGAAGTATGATAAAGTGAAGTCTTCTAGAGCACCAGTTGTTCTCTAGTTAGTTCACATAGTTTTACCAAGACCTTTTGCAATTACATCAGTCTACCAGGGTCACTAAATCCTTACTTTTGTTGATGACTTTTCATGCTTCACATGGGTCTACTTCCTTCATCACAAGAATGAAGTGGTTGATAAGCTTCAAGCCTTCAAGAGTCATGTTGAAAAGAAATCAAGGAAAGCCATCCATGTTCTATGGATGGACAATAAAAGTAGATATGTGGACAAAGGACTTAAGGACTTTTGCAAACTTGAGGGAATTGATCTTCAGAATCCACCAGCATTTAGTTCGCACAAGACAGATGTTGTAGCTATGAGGATTAGAACTCTTAAGTCCATGGCAAGTTGCATGATAAAAGCCAAGTCTCTTGATCCAACACTTGAAGTTGATTCCATTAGCAGTGTTACTCGCATAGTTAATAGGTCTCCACATAATGCCCTAGATGGGAAGACTCTTTTTGAGGCATGGTGTGGTAGAAAACTAGGTGTGAGTCACTTTAGAGTCTTCAGTAGTCTAGCATGGGCTAACCTATCTTCCAAGGTATGCAAGGTACGACCACCTCAACCTTGTACTTTCATCAGATATGAAGATAGTATTAAGGCTTACAAACTTATGGATCCAGAGACTCGTGATATTTTTGTGGATAAATATGTTCATTTTGAGGAAAGTTCACCCAGCTTATCCTCTACTCCTCTCTGCACTTCAAATACTATGGAAATTGATAGTAACACTAGTGATAGTGCTTCAACAAATTCAGACACATAGGGTTCTATTAACAGTTGCAGCAAGAGATCATAGCATTAGTATAGTCCACATGCATACGTTTCCATAGTGATAGGTCCAGCACATCAGGGTACAACTCGTCTTCCAGCTCCAGTGATTATCCATTTGTGTCCTTCTAAAGAAAGTGGTGCAATAAGACCAAAAAGATTGAACCCCTAGTAGACAAAAGGCCATGGTGGCACTATAGGTTATAGATCCTAAGTTGGAGCTTGGATTAGATTAGCATGTTGTTGACAAGGTAAACATTATTTCACAAGCTCATATGCATCATGCTCTAGAGTAGGCCAATAATACCCAGTCCAAAGTATTTTCCTAGCTAGCACTATCCCACTCGTGTGAGCACCACAAAGTCTAGCATGTACCTCTTTGAGAGCCATTATAGCCTCATTTTGGTCTAAACATCGAGAGAGAGTATCATGATAACCATGATGATATAGGGTTTGGGCGATGATAGTATAACGAGAAACTTTGTGAATAAGGTTCTAGCGTTGGGTTCATGTGAGATAGGGAGATATGATACAATTTAGTAGGTAAGCATGAATTTCATGGTACCATGGGGATTGGGGACCAACCAAGATGCATACCCATGTTGACTTATCATTCTCATGTGTGGGTTCATGTAGCTACTCAACCAAGAATTTATACTATGTAGCCTCTCATGGTATTTCCAAAAGGAAACCAATAGTAGCCATGGCATTTGCTACTCTATTTTGTAGTCTAGGTATCTGTATGAACTAGAGTTGAGTAAAATGTTCCTTTAATTGATCCACCAATTCCTTGTATGGTAATAGCTTGTCATCCTTGGTTTGATATTCATTCAAGGCTTGTTTGATGATAAGCTGAGAATCATCATAGACCTGTAGCTCCTTGATATTCTATTCAATGGCAATCTTGAGCCCTACAACAAGGGCTTCATATTTTGAAATGTTATTGGTACACTAAAACTATAGTTTGAAAGATTTAGGAAAGTAATCTCCTTGAGGTGTGACCAAGAGTATGTCCACACCAAATCCATGAGATGTGTAGGAGCCATCAAATTATAGCTTCTAGAATGGTTATTCTTCTATCAAATAGAGGTGTTCATCTGGGAACTCCATAATGAGGGGGTGGACTACAACCAAGGTTGCATCTACCAAGTGATCTTCAATAGCCTAGCCTTTTATGGCTTTTCTATCAATATATTGGATGTCAAACTCACTGAGAAGCATAACCCATTTTGCCAGGCGTCCCATGAGTACTGTGCAGGATAACATATATTTCAATGGATCAATCTTTGAGATTAGCTACACAGTGTGACTCAACATGTAGTGATGCAACTTCTAGGTAGAAAATATCATGGCTAAGCAAGCATTCTCCATCGGCATGTAATTGAGCTCATATCCCACTAAGGTATGACTAGTGTATTAAATAGCTCTTTCTTTTCCTATATCATCAAGTTGTGCTAATACAGCACCTAATGCTATGGGAGTAGCTATGATGTATAAGATGAGTGGATGTCCTACAATCGGAGGAACCAAAATAGGTAGATTAGCCAAGTATTTCTCGATGAGCTCAAAGTTGTGCTAGCAAGTAGGGTCTCATCTGAAGTTCTTATCCTTCTTGAGTAGATGTGTAAACAGTTGGCATTTATCAGTGAGCTAGGAGATGAACCATCTAACTGATTGAAGTTTGTCCTGAAGAGAACAAAGATTCCTGAGTGTCTTAGGAGGAGCCATATACATGATGGCTTTGACCTATTTAGGATCAATCTCAATACCTTGTCATGATACAATGAATTCCAAGAGCTTTCCCGAGGTGACACCGAAGACAGATTTCTTAAGATTGAGCATGAGACGATATTGAGCCAATTAATCAAACAGTTCCTCGAGATGAGAAAAGTGATCAAGAGCATTAAGGGACTTGACTAAAATATCATCTACATAATCCTCAAGAGTCTTATGGATTAGGTCATTGAAGATGACCATCATGGCATGCTTATATGTTGCCCTGATGTTCTTTAGCCCAAATGGCATCATGTTATAGTAGAATGTTCCCTAAGGTGTAGTAAATGTTGTTTTATGTTGGTCTTCCTCTGCTATCTAAATCTGGTTGTATCTAGAGAAACCATCCATTAGTGACAAGAGCTCATGACCTACGATGAGATCAACAATCATGTCGATATTTGGTAATGGGAAGTCATCCTTCGGACAAGCTTTGTTGAGATCTCTGAAGTCTATGCAGATTTTGATATCACCAGAAGGCTTGGTAATAGTAACCATGTTGGAAATCCATTCAGAATAATCTATTGGGCAAATGATTTTTTCCTCCAGCAACTTTTCTAGCTCAGCCTTAACTAATAAAGCAACTTTGGGGTGTATCTTACAGAGCTTTTTCTTAACAAGTTTGGCCTTCGGGTCCATGGCCATATGGTGCACAACTAACTTGGCGTCCAACCCTGGCATGTCTTGATAGGACCATGCAAAGTGCCCAACATTTTTGTGAAGGACTTCAATGAGAAGATCTGCCTACTCAGGTGGTAGAGATGTTGCAATGTATGTGATGTGTGGTATCTCTGTCAAACTGATATTGACTGGTCGAGTTTCTTCTATCAAGACTAAAGATATGGGCAACCTATGCTCCTATAGGGGAAGGATGAAATCTCCATCTTCAAGTGCCTCTGAGAGGTTTTCACTATTAGATAAGTCCTTTATTTTTATTTCATTTTGTGACTCATCCAATGGTGCTCCAGAGGAGTTTTCACCAAAGGATGTTTTTCTTTCACTTTTTTGCTTTTTCAATTCTTTTTTCATTTCAATTTTGCGACTAGAAATTTCCTCCTCCCCAAAGTAACCTATTAGATCCAGTTTGTAGGCATATGTTGAAGTTGGAGGTGGCCATTTATGTGTTTTTTCTACCCCCATGAATTTAAGGAGAGTGTGCTCGATAGAGAATTTGTCAACATGAACAACACTTGGTTGGTCCCAATAAATGAGTTCGGGGTGAGTGAGGGGTAGGTCTGTGAGATTCAAGGATAGTTGGCAGAGCACAGAGGCTCCTAGGATAATTTTGTCAAGGAAAATATCATTGTAAACTTTCTTTTCTACTTCCTCAGGAATGTCTTCGACCTTAACAAGGTTGTTTTGGATGTTTGTGAAGGCATGGCCTTCCTTCATAGTGCCCCCAGTTGTAGGGAGTCCATAGCCTAAGCCTTTTTTTTTCTCTTCTTTGCATGCTTCCACAAGCTGCCTAATGCCTAAATCTAGGTGTCCTAGACCACCTCCTTGATAATCCCATTGTTCAATAGCAAGGCAATGAGACCATGGGTTTTTTTTTTTTGAAGTGATCAAGAAGTTCTTTACTTTTTGGAGGTGGTTCTTTGTACAACCATGTACTAATGTCAGGAGCATTTTCCTCTCCATTGAGGATACCTTTGGTAAGAAATGTGGGAGGTCCAAGTTGTTTGATTTGAGGGGTAGCATCTGGTCTTGGTATCTGATCGGTTGGGTGCCCTCGAGCATGTGGATCAATTGGTAGAGTGCCAACAACAAAAGCATCTGGAAGACTATACTTGACACAACCTTGGTAGTTGATCTTAACTATGGAAAGAGTGGAGGCTAAAATGGTGTCTAGATCATGGTAGGTGCCAGAGGAACTGGCTATGGTGTGGCCAATTTTGATTCCAGGATAATGGTTTGTGTATGAAGCTACAACCGCATTGTAATAAGCAAAGGTTTCAAGATCTGTGTGGATGGTTACCTTAGTGCCATTATGCAGATATTTGACACACTGATGATATGTGGATGGAACAGCCTTCATGGCATGAATCCATGGGTGGCCAAGGAGGATGTTTTATGGAAGGTTAAGATCAACTACATGAAAAACCATTTCTTGAGTGGCTAGGCCGACTCTGAGAGGGAGCAAGATGTTTCCTTTAGTGGTGCACTCCAAGTTGTCATATGCCTTGATAGTGATTACTTCATTGATGATATTTGCCTCAGTGTATCCTGCCTATTTGATGAACTTTAAAGTACATATATTCAAAGCTGATCCATTATCTATCATGACCTATTTGATTGCAAAGTTAGAAACTATGAAAGTTATGCAAAGTGGAAGGATATGATTGGGTTCAACTATTGGGATATCAGTGGTTTTGAAGGATAAAGCACAAGATGCGGAAAGATGGCCAACCAAGTTGCAGAACTCGATGGTATTTATGTTAGAGGGGATGCGTGACTCATGTAGAGTACTATCAAGGATCTCTTGATAAAGTGGGCTTGTTTGTAAGATATCCAGAATGGAAATCTAAGCCAGTGTGTTTCCAAGGTGTTCCAAGATGTTATACTATGGTCCTAATGAGGATGATCCTAATGGACATGCTCTAGATGGAGGTGGTCTTGATGGTGGAGACACAAGTGAGCCAACTATATCGAGTCCAGTTCGGCGAGTAGTAACTGCACATTGGGTATCTGGGCCTTTAATGTTTATAACATTGATAGAAGACTCCACTTGTGATATGCACCCAATAAGGCTCCCATAATCCAAGTATGCTAAAGTGTAGTTTTGAGACCTATCTCAATTATCTCCTTGTTTGCCTTGAGTATTATTTAGTTTGTTGACAGGAGGGTTTACAGCTGCTTTTCCTAGGTTTGTGTTATGAGGAGGGAAAGCATTTTGATACATCATTAATCCTACATTAGGTGAAGCTTGCACCCCCACTTTGATTTCCTTCTAGTCAATGAGGTCCCAGACATAATCTTTGAGTTGCATGCATTTAAGGATAGTGTGTCCTTTGACACAATGGAATTTACAAAACTCATTATCCTTATACTAGAATGCTCTAGACTAATTGGGCTCCAAAGGTTGTGTTTTTGGATATTGAACAAGGTTATCCTTGGCTAGTTTGTCAAATATTACATCACCCCCAATGGGGTGTATACTTGTGGTTGTCTCTGAACACGGGGTTTAGCACCTGTTGAAAGCATGATGGCATTGGTTTGATTATGATGAGTAGGTACTTGCTGATTGGTCTGCATAGGTGGTTTTTGATATATAGGGGTTGTTGTTGATGAGGTTGTGGTTGAAAAAATGTGGTGGGAATATTGGTTTCTGCCCCAATGGTATGAACTTATCAGGTGTCGGTGGCGCCATCTGTCATTGTATTTTTGTTTTTATTCCAATATTGGGTTTTTTCATTACTGGGACCTCAGTATTAGGTGTTTTCTTTGTAAATCCTAATACCACCATCCTTAATGAGGCCTTGTTCATGTCCCATCCCCTTTTCCTTAATGTCTTTGTATGTTTGCAGACAGTTCATAACCATGTGATGGGCAAGACTAGGGTGTGCATTATTTATGAAAATTTTGGCAAGATGATGTTCGGGGATGGTACATGAGATCCTAGTTGTGAGGATTTGCCAACATTGTAGGTATTATGTAGGGCTTTCTCCCCCTTTCTGCTTAGTATGAACTAAGTCCAGTATAGATAATTCAGTTTCAACAAGATGGGTGTATTGAGCCGCAAAGGCTTTAGAAAGATCAGCAAAAGTTTTAATAGTGCCTTGAGGGATAAGATAGAACCATTCTAGGGCTGGTCCTCCTAAGCTTTTTGGAAAGAGCCACATGAGAAACATATCATTATAGGCCACCTCTTGATAATGCATATAGAATTTCTTAACACATGTGACTAGATCACTTTTCCCTCTAAATTTGTCAAACTTGGGGATCTCAAAATTTCTAGGAAATGGTGTCATTGTTATGGTTTTGTCAAATGGATATGGGCAATCATTTTCAAACTTAAAAGTTTTGGAGTCTATCCTATCTTTGAGGGCTTTAAGAGCATTTTTCATCTCTTCCCATTCAAAGTCTACAGGTGGGGGAGCAGATGCCCCTAGTCTAGGTGCCCCCAATGTAGCGTACATGATAGGTGCTGAAGATTGATAAGAAAAACCCTAATTGCCATATGGCATCTGTGGAAAAATAGGTTGCACAGTTGGTAGGATGGATGCTATGGGTTGCTGGAATGTGATTTGTGCATATTGTTGCATCTACTAAGAAGTTTGTTGGTGGGGAGGATAAGTATTAGGTTGTTTCCCTATGAGATAGTTCTGCATGGATACCTGAGCATACTGTTGGCATGAAGACTGCAGCTAAAAGGGTAGTAACGTTGGTAATGTATGAGCCATGCTTTGGGAATATATACCATGCCCAATATGTAGGGCCCATTTGTCGTTGCACCAAAAGCCATGACTGTTAGTGAACATGGAACACCACATAATTAACCACCTGTGGGTAGGGGAGCGCATCACATCACCCAACAATCTCCCCCTCGATGAGCATACCAGGTGCTTACGCGGGTCGGGAAGGCACCGAGGAGATTTGAACCCATGACCAAGCCAAAACTAGGCTCTGATACCAATTGTTGGGCCAATTAGCCATTGCACCAAAAGCCATGACTGTTAGTGAACATGGAACACCACATAATTAACCACCTGTGGGTAGGGGAGTGCATCGCATCACCCAACACAATATATGTAGGTTGTGCTCCTACTTGAGAAAATGACTGATTATGAACAGGTGCAAGGTAATTAATCTATAGTAGAACATTCACAATAGGGAATTGCAATGATGAGGTGTTTTGGCTATTGCCTAAAGGTGGCATAGAAAAGTAGTTGGTAAGGGGTGGTAGTGAATGATTGTGTGAAGCAATAGACAAAAGTGTCTGAGGTGCAAACATGTCTATGGTGCTAGGGGGAAGGCTAGTGGTAGGACCCTATGTCATAGAAACATTCCAAGGTCCCAAAGGAAATGAGGCTTAAGAGCTTTGGCTAGCTACAAAGGGGTTCATAGTAATGTTGGGTGGGATGGAAGATGAGGTATTTGACCCTAGTGGTGGCATTTGTGTAGTAGATGGACTAGATGTGATGTGAGGTGGAAGTGAAAAGGTAGTGCTACTAGATGTAAATGGAGCATTTGATGGAGTAGGAAAATGAGTGGTGGAAGCAGATGTAGATGGTACACTTGGGGTTGGTTGGGAAGTAGTATGTACTATTAGTTGAGTGAGAATGGGATGGGTATTTTGTGGAATGGGAACATGCACCTATGTTGAGGGTATATTGGGGTCTACTGGTTCCATCTGAGGTGGTTTCCACCCAAAAAAAAAGGTGTGTAGGATCTGATATATTGATAGGTGGTCGACACCCAAACTCAAAAGCACCAACATTGTCCCTTAAGAAATTCGCCATGATGGTTCTTTGTTTTAGTCTATGATGGCATTCATAATGGTGGTGTGACTAGGTTGGTTCATGAAAGCCTCAATATTTAGGGAGGAACCTAGCTCTTCTAGGATTTGTGGTGGTGGATCTGATGGCATCATGAAAACTACAGGGTACGATTGAGCTCGAGATGTGTTACTACTATGACTAGGATCCATGTCCTTCTTTTTTCATGTGTTCCTACCAAAGCGTGTGGTCGATGGCATGAAAGGATGATTTTCCTATGGATGAAATTGAAAAGAGGGATGATGCTAGGTATATACAATACTTTAGGAGTCTGGATGATATGGTGCTAAGTGAAGGAGACTATGTTTCCCTAAAACATGCATGGAAATGTGATGGTGATATGAAATGTGTGGTCCTAACCTTTGGCTCAAGGTGACGTGGGACACAAATGACAACCTATTTCTAGAAAATGTTGAGTTTTAAGGATACCTATGATGGTGGGATAGATTATGCTAAATGCTTCTAAATAAATGAGGAAATGGTGGGAGATACTAGGTTTCAATAATGCATGTGGAGGATTCTTCTTTGAAAACCTAAGATGGGAGGAGGTGATCCTATTTTGAAATGTTTGTGTGTGGTAGTGAGGTTTCTAAATGAGAGACTAAACCTATAAGTGCACAAGTGTATGTGGAAAGAAGGAGGACCTAATCAGAATGAGTAACACTAGAATTGTTGATAAAGCTCTAATTAACACCACATTGGAGAGTTAGGTTCTAGATTTTGTAGTCCCACTCAGTTTTTGTATTGCTACCTCTACACCATCTTTCTCAATTTGATCTAGTTTGGAAATCCTCGGGTTGGGGATGTATTTCTTTTGTTCTACTTCTATTTTCTTGTAAACTAGTATTTGTGGAAGTTTAGCCTTTTTGAACTTAGTCTTGGGATGGCATGACATGGGATATTTCCAAGGGATTTTGATCACAATTGTGGGGTTTTAGAGGTAGTGACTATGCTAAGTATACCTTTTAGACCTGGGTTGGAAACACAAATCAATTGAGAAATAGCTAAGGCTTCTTCAACAATGGAAAATTTTGTGTGAAGTGGGCCAAGCTTTGACTTTAGGTTTTTTTGCAAATAAACTTGCTAACAAACTTTTCATTAAATGAAAAATGTGATATTTTTGGTAAAGTAGGACAGATAACAAGGATAGTTTGGAAAGAGCAACTTTTTTGGATAAATGGCAAAAGGGTTGTTTGTAACTAGATTTTGTTGGGCATTTTTGTGGGTTTTGTTGGTCATTTTTTCCTTCCCGCCAGAATCACCACATTTGAATTCAACGTAGTAATGTCCATAATTTTTAAACATTCAAATATTCAAAAGGGACACAAAATACTTTATGCTATCTTGATATATTTCTTTCCCTGCGCATTTTTATGTTTCTGCGGGCTCACAGGTCCCCATCATCGGATCGAGATAGATCAACAATTGGTGCTATCTCGCTATGGGAAGTTGCACATTGTTTTGCAATAGTGACATAACACCTTTTGGCTGTATGGCCAGTGGGTCCTCCTTTTCCTTGATTGTTTCTCTGGCACCGAGTTTTGCTAGATCCATGGTGGGTGCTATGGCGCTATTGAAAAATCTGTGTTCCTCACCGTTATGACATAGTGCCTAGATGAAAAGTGTTACTATGACGAGATCAGAAGGAAGGTGGGTCCCAAGTATGCCCCATCAAATATCAATGATGAAATTTGGAAAACATGATGGGACCCCAGGCAACATGGAAGGATGACTATGCTTGAAACGAGGCTTTGATTTGTCACTAGCTGGGCAGTTCGTTGATGTCAGCAGTTACCTGGACCCATGCCCCTTTCGAATGCATGAAGATTTCCTCAGCCTCAGATCAATTTGGATCAACGGTTGGTGCTATCTTGTTATGAGAAGCTGTGAGGACATTATCCATAGCGACATAGCGCCTCAACGACGCATGGCATAGATGACGTAATGGGCCTGCCCTTCTCTAATGTAATATTATAGCTTGTCCTCGATGGCAGTTATCAGGTGGGTCATACTACAGTGGTGATATTTCATTGGTCCATTTGGCCAGCTTGATGTGCAATTGTACAATTTTGTTGATCACCATAGATCTAAGGAAATTGACGGTAGCCGCTATCTTACTATGGAAAGCTGCCAGGATATTACCCATAGCGACATAGTGCCATTGTGCCACATGGATTAGTAGGGCCGGGTCTCACCATGATGAAGATGCCAGATCATGCCAGGAGGTTGCCAAGTGTTTCATGGGCCCAAAATTTTGAGGAGGCAAGCGCAGTATTATGAGGATCTTCCACAATCGTTGATCTCATGGAGATCAACGATTGCCACTTTCCCGTAAGATGAAACTATGAGGACTTGTCAGATAGGTTGGCACGTGGCCAATTTCTTATTGGTTGGTACATTGATAGGTTGGATCCATTTTTCTCATCGCTAGATCTCGAAAAATCAACGGTGGGCGCTATCTCACTATGGAAAGCTATGAGGATATTGCCCATAGCAACATAGCACCTCGACGACACGTAGCAAGGTTGGGCCGAGTGTTATGAAACCATAGGGATGGTACCAGTTTGGGCTGAGTTGGATGCCAAGTGTGCTGAGTTGGTTCATGGGCCCAAAAGTTTTAAGGAGATAGCACAGTAATACGGCAAGTCTTCATGATCGTCAGATCAGTTTGGATCTACGGTGCATGATATCTTGCTATGAGAAATTTCTTGGAGGATACGCATAGCGACATAGTGCCTCGATGACACGTGTCTCAGTGGGTCTGATGGAGGTAGTAACGGTTAGATGCACTAGTAGTTAATGTGACCATCACAGTTAGAGTTTGAGGGTTGGCGGAGTTAGTAATGAAAAGAGATGGTCAACCACGTTGGACTCTTGCAAGATGGCAACATAAAAAGAGATTATTGGCCCACATAGCCCATTTTGGATCTAGAGTTTAGTTGACTTTCTAACCTTGCTGATTTAGGTGCTTAGGAATGAAGAGAGTCAGGATTTTTTATGCGATTTGATCTTAGTGATCAATGCCACCCACTCTAGAATGAATGTTGAATGCAAAAAAGCACTCCACCACCCCCAGTTGATCCATCTACCTGATTAGGATAATCAATGGTGTCATTTCCATCCTCTCAAGGCATTATTTGACACAGAAGATCAGATATCATTGCATCTGGATCCGTATCTAAATCAGATTTTCTCCATGATTGTTCTCTACAGGACTTAATGGTAGGTTGTTGTGAAGTAATTCCAGTTGGAGGACATCCCAGTTATGCCTGAGCTATAAAGGAAAAATTTTATAAATTTTGTAGGGTTGACCTTTCTCTATTTTCTCTGTTACTGCTCTACAGATTCTCAGTGTAAATTTCCCTATGCCTCTGAACTACAGGATTCTGTGTCTTATCTCTTTTAGCCATTGGTATGAAAGTGCAAGAACTCTTTGCCTATTACTAGTATTTTGTAGAGATCTATGATCAGCGTGACTGTATCTCCTTGGCCTATGAATGATAATATAAGTGAATCTCTCTTTCCTTGTGTCATTCATCTTGGTCTTCTGATTTGCATGAGATTATTAGATTAAAGCAAGTCTAAATGTGTATATCCTTAGTTTCATTCTAGTTCAATAGTGCATATATGGGCAGAGTTTGGTTCGAACACTATATTTTGGTGCATCGCCTCTTTAGATTAGATTAGGTAGATTTTCTTTCATGCTCTCCTTCTCCCTTTTCCTCTCCAAGAGTAGTTAGGCACATCCTAATAGTAAGAGGAAGCCGACTTTCTCTGGAGACTCAACCTCACAGTTCAAGTCCCACAGCTTGGAGGTTGTTTCCATGTTTCACTAGGTTGTCCTCATGCATAGGCTTTGGACAAGGGTGCAAACCTAATTGACAACAATTTTTGGCACGCCAGGTGGGACAAGATCTCAAAAAATTTCAAGCCTATTGGTGTCAAAAGGGAAGATTTCAAGATCAATACCGAGGAGATAGTACTAGCTTCGGTGTTCAAGCCTTCAAGAGGCTCATTCTTCAAAGTACTTGGCAACTCTGAGCTTCAAATACATATCTAGTTCCACACCAAAGTTGCAGTGATTTATGCCTAGAGCTAAAACAAGGGCATCTTCTAGAGGTAAGTTTCAATATCAAGAGCTTTCATTTTCAAACCCGAGAAGAAGGAAGACTAGAATATCTTTATCATCGGTTAGGAGTGCAATAGTAACAAATACACCTACAAGATCCATCTCTACTCCTCCTGCTGTTAGATCTCAGCCTAGGCTACCATCAATACATATCAATAGATCACTTGTCTATATGACGTTGCCTAGAGCTCATACTTTTTCCACCTTTAATGGTGGGAGCCCTCTCTTATTAGCCCAAAGACATGACATACGAGTAGCTGCCCTCAAACGTATACTAGAGTTTATTGGTGAAACTTCTATCTCTCCCTTAGAACACATTCAAGAGGTTGCAAATGTCTACAATATCCATGGTATTACAGAGGATGATGTTGCAGTTAGGCTCCTAGCCTCATCCTTGAAAGGAAAAGCACTACAATGGTATAGAGGTTTAACTCATGGTTCTATAACAGATTGGGATGGATTAGGAGCAGGATTGTGCAAACATTTTGAGGATAAAAGTGATTATTTGCCACTTTTAGAGTAGTTGACTACTATAAAAAGAGCCACCCATGAATGTATGACTGATTTTAATTATAAATTTCAAAAGACATAGGATAGAATACCTACTTCAGTGAAGCCTACCCCTGGTAATGCCTTCTTGCATTACCTTAGAGCTTTTAACAGTGATATTGCCACTACAATCCAAACTATGGGAGGAGATACCTTGCCTAATGCTTATGACATAGCAATAAAATCATAGAACATCCTAATACAAGGAGGTAAGCTAGCTCCAAGGCCTCCTATGCCTTTCTTCCCTGATGTTCCAAATCATCAACCAGCAATGGCCCCTCTTCCCACAACTTCTACATCAAAATCCCTTGTCCCAGTCCCTCAAGCTTCCACATCTTCAAATGGGATAGATGAAATCAAAGAGATGATGCAATCTCTGATGCAGAACATGGATAAAAGAGAAAAGAACCTAGAGAAAAGATTGCAAGATTATGGGAAGAAGCTAGAGGATAACTCCTCTATGATGCAAAAAGTAAGCAACAAGGTGGTGACTTTAGAAAGATAGCAAGCTCAAGGTAGTAAGCCTCATCAATTGCAATATCAAACCCAAAGCAGTGGTAGGCCTCCAAATCCTAATCATTGGAACAATTCTTTTGATTAGAGTAGGCAGGGTGGCCATGCTTCAACCTCAAATGTAAACCAAATTAGGGCCATAGTCCCTCAAAACAATATGGCTCAAGATCAAGATTTTTGTCCCTCCTGTAACTACTCCTATGCCTATTGTATGCGTCAGAAGGCTGAATCTTTTATGGCTTTGATAGTCCAAGAACCTACAAACAAAAAAATGATCATACAAGAGGGACCAATTTAAAGATGCCTCAAACGTACAAAGACAAGGCGATTGCTCTTTTATGAATCATCAAATGGAGCAGCATTGTAATGTAAACTAGGATTCCATTGCTCACAACACTAAAAGCAAAAGAAGAGCTATGGAAGATGTTGTCCCTCCTCCTCCCAAGTATGCCTCAACTTCAAATGCAACATCTCATGAGCAAGAAAAAAATAATCAATCAAGTACCTTTCAGTAGCAAAAGCAAAATCATGGTAGAAAGGATGCAAGTGATCCTCAGGTTATTCCATCTCAACCTCATACAATTGCAGCTCCCAAGGGTTCTACCAAAACACCTACTATGCCTTTCAGTGTGATGGGGCAAATGAAGAAGACAAATGTGAATATCTCCATGTGGGATGCTGTTGCTACTATACCCATGCAAAAGAGGTTGCTGCAGCAAGAATTGGAAAAAATTGAACCAAAGGATTAGACACTCAGCATGGAAAGTGCCACAAGACTATTACAACCATCAAGGGAGGTAGAAACAAGTAAAAAGGTTAGACCTCCTCCATTCTATGTTTCTTTAATTATAGGGGGAAAACTAGTCCATAATTGCATGATTTATTCAAGGCCTAGTAGTTCAGTGATGCCTAGGTGTGTTGCTGATACTTTGGGAATGAAATATGAGCTCATTGTTAGGGATGTATTACAATTGGATGGTAGTACTGTCAAGATCATAGGGATCCTTAGCAATGTGGAGATGGCCTTACATACATGCCCTAGTTGTACTATAACCCAAGATATCTCTGTTGCTAAGGTCAATCCATATTTTGTCATCTGTCTGTCAAGAGACTTTATTGCCCAAATAGGTGGTTACATATCTTCCAATTGGTCGTATATGTTTTTTAGAACAAGATATGGAGCCAAAGCTTCAATTAGAACAGAGCCTCAAGCCCTCCATCATACTGAATCTTACACCCCCAACACCATCAACATGAATTGCCCTATTCTAGAGATGGATGAGAATGACATAGTGAATGAGCCCACCACTTCCCTAGCAGAGATACCTAATTTTTTCTTGTATGAGTGGGCTAATGCGTATCAATTTGACCCTATGAAAAAAACCCTTGAGACAGGTCTCAGTACATACTGTATATTGGAGAAAGATGTTGTAGTTCCCAATCTTGTGGGTACTAAAGAAGATATGAGTGGGATATGGAGTATGTACTTTGATGGATCAAGGAATAAGGTTGGGTTAGGGGCTGGTGTGATGTTGATTTCTCCTGCACAAGTAAGGTACTACTTCTCCTTTAGGCTCCAATTCAGTTGCACTAATAATGTAGCCGAGTATGAATCCTTGATTCAAGGTCTCCTACTTTCTCAAAAAAGAGGAATCCAAGCCTTAAGGGTGTATGGAGACAGTGAGTTGGTGGTTAATCAAGTGAGAAATCAGAATACTACCAAGAATGGTTTGCTCAAGTCTTATTAAAATAGGGTATGGGATTTGCTTGAAGGTTTCAATGCATTTAATATTCAAAGCATCCCTAGAAAAGAAAATAGACATGTTGATAGACTTGCAGAAATAGGTGCATCTTATGATGTGCTAGGGAATCTTGAAGAGGAGAAGAAGCAACAAATCAGAGTGGTAGTAAGGCCTGTCATCCCTAATAACAACATCCATTGGCAAGTGTTTGAGTCTGATGAGAAAATTGTGAGCTTCTTGCAGAATGAGGCAGAATTTTCAGAGAGAAACTAGTTGAGACTGTAGGATCAGTATGGTGATCAGGTCATTCATCTCAGTTCTAACAAATTGCCTAAGGGTCTCATTACCTTATAGAGTGTTTTTAATCCTGATGATCAAGCAAGAGGCAGGGCCATGAACCTAGCTGTTGATGAAGATGACTACACTCCAATCATGATTGCCAATGGAAAGTCCTTAAACATGGGGAAGGTATGTTCTAAAATTGAACAAGGAAATTTTATTCATCTATGCCAAGAATTTAATGATGTATTTGCTTGGACATATGATGAATTAAAGGGCTTTGACCCAAGGTTGTTTCAGCATATCATAGATTTAATTAATGATGTAAAACCAGTAAGACAAAAGTAGAGGCCAGTGAATCCCAAAATCGAACCCTTAATGAGAAAGGAGATATCCAAGTTGATTGAGGCCAATATAATTTTTCCCATCAAACACTTATCATGGGTACCAAACCTTGTCCCTGTTAGGAAGAAGAATAGAGAAATTAGATTGTGTGTGGACTTTAGGGACCTTCACCAAGCTTCCCTTAAAGATCACCATCCTCTCCCTTCTATGGAGCAGATTTTGTCCAAGGTCAGTGGTTCAAAGAGATTTTCATTTCTTGATGGATTTTCTAGCTACAATCAAGTGTTGGTTAAAGAGTCTGATAGGTACAAGACTACATTTACCACTAAATGGGGTACCTATGCTTATTTTAAGATGCCATTTGGGCTAACCAATGTAGGTGCTACATTTCAGAAGGCAATGGAGATGGCCTTCAAAAGATTGATTAACAAGTTTGTCTTAGTTTACCTTGATGATATCATTGTGTATTCAAAGGATGTAGAAGATCATTTTGATCATCTAAGACAGGTATTCTTAAGATGTAGGGAGTTTGGGGTTTCCCTTAACCCAAGCAAGTGTGTCTTTGCTACTAACCAAGGAAAATTATTAGGACATATTGTATCTGAGGATGGCTTAACCATTGATCCAGAGAGGACAAAAGAAATACGTGCCCTTCCTCTTCCTAAACACAAGAAAGGGCTGCAAAGTTTCTTAGGTAGGATAAATTTTGTGAGAAGATTTATCCCTAATCTTGCTACCATGGTGAAACCTCTTATAGCTATGCTCAAGAAAGGTATGGTCTTTGCATGGACCAAGGAAGGGAAGGAAAGTTTTGAAGAGATCAAGACAGCCATAGCCTCAGTGCCTACTCTCATGAATCCAAATTTTGAGAAAGATTTCATCCTTTATACCCTAGGTGGTGAGTTAAGCATTTATGTTGTCCTAACTCAAAGAAATGATAAAGGTGACAAGCAACCCATAGCTTTCTTTAGTGAAGGGCTTAAAGAGTATGAAGATAAATACAGCTATGTAGAGAAGCAAGCCCTTGTAGTCATTAGAGCTTTAAAGAAATTTAGACACCTCTTGTCTCATAATAAGATTCATTTGTTAGTACCCCATGCCAGTGTGAAGAATTTCCTTTTGAGCAAAGATATTAGTGAGAAAAGAGCTAGTTGGATTACTAAAGTGATGGAATATGATATTGACATTCAGATTACCAAGCTTGTAAGAGGGAGGGAGTTGTGTAAAAAGATGTTATTATCTCAGGAACCTGATGAGGAAGCTACTATAATACTGACAAAGCAACAAGAGGTAAGAAATAGTGACCCAAGGAGTTGGATTGATGATATGATGAATTTCTTATTAGGCAATTGATACCCTCAAGGATTAGATAGAACTAAAAGGAGACAGTATAGATTACGGTCAATTCCTTATGTCATAGTTGATGGTGTCCTCTTTAGAAAAGATTTTAATGGAGCCCTATTAAGATGCCTTGATACAGACCAAGCTAAAAGAATGATCAAAGAACTTCATGATGGTCCTGATGGTGGCCACTTCTCAGCAAAGACAACTGCAATGAAGATCATGAGTGCTGGTTACTTTTGGCCATCCTTGCTCCATGACTGTCATAGGAATGTAAGGAAGTGTGAAAAATGTGCCTTTTTCTCTGGCAAACAAAGAATTGTAGCTCTTTCCCTTCATCCTATTTAGGTGGACCAGCCTTTTTCTCAATGGGGATTGGATTTCATAGGCCCTATCAGTCCTCTTTCTAATTCAGGTCACAAATAGATTTTAGCTGCTACAGATTACTTCACCAGATGGACAGAGGTAGTTGCATTGAAGGATGCCACTGAATCTTCAGTTGTTGAGTTCCTTGATGGAATTGTAACTGGGTTTGGTGCCCCTTCAACCATTATTTCAGATAATGCAAAGTCTTTTGTTGGAGCTCATATTTGTGCATGGGCAGTGGATTATAATATCTATTTGAGCACATCATCAAACTACTATCCTTAAGGTAATGGCCTGGCTGAGTCGTCCAATAAGAACCTGATCAGAATCATGAAAAGGACAATAGAAGATAACCAGAGGTGTTGGCATAAAAAATTGAAGATTGCACTATGGGCTGATAGAATAATGCCTAAAAGGTCAATAGGGAATTCACCATTTGTGTTAGTTTATGGCAAAGAAGCAAGGATTCCAATTTCATTGGAGTTCCCATCCCTAGAGCTAGCTCATTATCTAGAGTTGATTGAAGATTATGCCATGATTGTAAGAATGGTAGAGCTGATGAGCTAGAAGAGAAGAGAAATAAAGTTATGCAGACCCTAAAGACACACTAGCAGCAAGTAAAAAAGAGTTTTGACAGGAACGCTAGGGTCAGAATCTTCAGGGAGGGAGATTTGGTTCTGAAATGGGATGCAGATAGGGCAAAACCAGGAAGACACTCAAATTTTGATGCCTTATGGAGTGGCCCCTATCTGATTATCACTTGCAAATAGGCCAATGCCTTCCAGTTAAGCAAGCCTGATAGTGAAATTCTGCCTATCCCAATCAATGGGATCTATCTCAAGCCATGCTTCTGATGAAGGTTGAAGGTTTCATGTATATAAGTAGAGTAGTTCTTTTTCCATCTCTCCTATTTTCTAAGAAGTGCATGAGCACAAGCTATTTCTTTGTGAGATGGTAGGTTTCACAATTTTGAAGGATGCAGAGGAGGAGGTTTTGGTCTCTGGTTCCAGTTGTAGAGACAGCGATTTCAGGGTTTTCCTCTCAGAGGTAGGGTTAGGGTTTCACAATATACACAAGATCCACATCTTTTTAACTCTGTAGCCCAATGGATGCATGAGGTCACTGGTCTACGCATAGCTAGCTTGTGTCCCATTTGAGTCGCCAGATTTGTTGGTCATTTTTGCCTTCTTGCCAGAATCACCACATTTGAATTCAATGTAGTAACGTCCACAATTTTTAAACATTCAAATATTCAAAAGGGGCACAGAATACTTTATGCTAACCTCATATATTTCTTTCCTTACGCATTTTTATGTTTTTGGGGGCCCGCAGGTCCCCATCGTCAGATCGAGATAGATCAACAGTTGGCGCTATCTCGCTATGGGAAGTTGCACGTTGTTTTGCCATAGTGACATAGCACCTTTTGGCCGCTGGCCAGTGGGTCCTCCTTTTCCTTGATTGTTTCTTCAGTGCTGAGTTTTACTAGATCCATGGTGGGTGCTATGGCATTATCAAAAAATCTATGTTCCTTGCCATTAGCGACATAGCGCCCAGATGGAAAGTGATATTGCGGCGACATCAGAAGAAAGGTGGGTCCCAAGTATGCCTTGTCGAATATCAGTGATGAAATTTGGAAAACACGGTGGGACCCCAGGCAACGTGGAAGGATGACAATGCTTGAAATAAGGCTTTGATTCATCGCCAACTAGGCAATTTGTTGGTGTTAGTAGTTACCTGGACCCACGCCCCTTTCAAACGCATGAAGATTTCCTCACCCTCAGATCAGTCTGGATCAACGGTTGGCACTATCTCGCCATGGGAAGCTGCGAGGATATTATCCATAGTGACATAGTGCCTCGGTGACGCATGGCACAAATGACGTAATGGGCTCGCCCTTCTCCAAAGTGATATTACGGCTCATCCTCGATGGCAGTTATCAAGTGGGTCATAGTACAGTGGTAATATTTCATTAGTCCATTCAACCAACTCGATGTGTAGTTGTACAAGTTTGTTGATCACCATAGATCTAAGGAAATTGATGGTAGGTGCTATCTCGCTATGGAAAGCTGCGAGGATATTACCCATACTGACATAGTGTCATTGTGCCATGTGGATCAGTGGGGCTAGGTCTCGCCATGATGAAGATGCCAGATCACACCAAGAGGTTGCAAAGTGTTTCATGGGCCTAGAATTTTGAGGAGGCAAGCGCAGTATTATGAGGATCTTCCATGATTGTTGATCTTGTGGAGATTAACGATTGGCACTTTCCCGTAAGATGAAACTACAAGGACTTGTCAAAAAAGTGGGCATGTGGCCAATTTCTTATTGGTTGGTACACTGATAGGTCGGATCCATTTTGCTCACTGCTAGATCTTGGAAAATCAACGATGGGCGCTATCTTACTATGGAAAGCTGCGAGGATATTACCCATAGTGACATAGTGCCTTGGCAACACGTAACAGGGTGGGGCTGAGTGTTATGAAATTGCAGGGATGGTACCAGTTTAGGTCGAGTAGGATACCAGGTGTGCTAAGTTGGTTCGTGGGCCCAAAAGTTTTAAGGAGATAGCGCAGTAATACGGTGAGTCTTCACAATCATCATATCACTCTGGATCCATGGTGGGCGCTATCTCACTATGGAAAATTGGTTAGAGGATACACATAGTGACATAGTGCCTTGGTGACATGTGTGTTAGTGGGTCTGATGGAGGCAATAACAGTTAGATGCATTGGTAGTTAATGTGACCATCACAGTTGGAGTTTTAGGGTTGGCGCAATTAGTAATGAAAAGAGATGGTCAACCACATTGGACTCTTGCGAGGTGGCAAGATAAAAAGAGGTTATTAGCCCATGTAGCCCATTTTGGATGCAAAGTTTAGTTGACTTGCTGACCCTGCTGATTCAGGTGCTCAAGAATGAAGAGAGTTGAGATTTTTTATGCAATTTGATCTTTGTGATCAATGCCACCCACTCTAGAATGAATGTTGAATGCAGAAAAGCATTCCACCACCCCCAGTTGATCCATCTACCTGATTAGGACAATCAATGGCACCATTTCCATCCTCTCAAGGCATTGTTTGACACAGAAGATCAGATATCATTGCATCTGGATTTGTATCCAGATCAGATTTTTCTCAATGATTGTTCTCTACAGGACTTAATGGCAGGTTGTTGTGAAGTAATTATAGTTGGAGGACATCCCAATTATGCCTGAGCTATAAAGGCAAAATTTTATGAATTTTGTAGGGTCGACTTTTCTCTATTTTCTCTGTTACTGCTCTGCAGATTCTCAGTGTAAATTTCCCTGTGCCTCTGAACTACAGGATTCTGTGTCTTATCTCTTTCAGCCATTGGTATGAAAGTGCAAGAACTCTTTGCCTCTTACTGGCGTTTTGTAGAGATCTATGATCTACATGACTGTATCTCCTTGGCCTATGAAAGATAATATAAGTGAATCTCTCTTTCCTTGTGTTATTCATCTTGGTCTTCTGATCTGCATGTGATTATTAGATTAAAGCAAGTCTGAATTTGTATATCCTTAGTTTCATTCTAGTTCAATAGTGCATATATGGGCAGAGTTTGGTCTGAACACTCTATTTTGGTGCATCACCTCTTTAGATTAGATTAGGTAGATTTTCTTTCATGCTCTCCTTCTCCCTTTTCCTCTCCAAGAGTAGTTAGGTGTGCCCTGATAGTAAGAGGAAGCCGGCCTTCTTTGGAGACTCAACCTCACAGTTCAAGTCCCACAGCTTGGAGGTTGTTTCCATGTTTCACTAGGTTGTCCTCATGCATAGGCTTTGGAAAAGGGTGCAAACCTAAGTGATAACAAGTTTTTAGATAACAAGTATAGGTAAGGATAAACCAAGAAGGAAAAACATTGTTGTGAATGGACTTGCTAACAACTACTTTGTCTATGCAAAGATGGGATTTTTGAAAGGCAATATGTGTTATTTTCAGTCAAGTGGGATGGGTAATAAGGATATTTTGAAAAAGGAAAAACTTTGGACCAAGGAAAAAGGATTGGTAACTAGGATTTGCTTTAGTGATTTTGTTGTTTTTGAGGGAATAAGTAGAATTTTTTTGGCAAAGAGAAAATTTGGACCAACAAGATAAACAGTTGTTGCGCATGGACTTGCTAACAACTACTTTTTGAGATAACAAAGGTGGAATTTCTTTGATATGAGGGTTTTTGTGAAAAAATAATTTCTTAAAGGACAAAGCAACTTTGAGAAAGACAAAAAAATGATCTCTTTAACAAAAGGATTTTTTATAGTAACCACAGAATTGTGTATGTTTTATAAATGTTTTTCATGGGTCTTGAGCACAAATAAGACAGTTCAAACACATACTTTATCCCTAAGGTCAAATTTTTTACTGCAATATGCTATTCAATGACCCACAACTTGGTATCTTCTAATTCTAGTGCAATATGTCCCTCTCATCGAAGAGGTGAGTCGATACAAGAGTTGATTGACAAGTGATACACATCAAAAAATCTTCAAGGCATAGAAAATAGAAGTTCCCCTTCTGCGGGAACAACGACCCTTGGAGATGAAACCCAAGTGGCCTTATGCCTCTACTAGGGGATCACAATGGTGAGGAATCTTGAGGGATGGTGTTTCCCTTGGACCGTGAATGAACATACCATAGAAAAAAAGTGAGATACTTTTGACTAAAGGGTTGTAAATGGGTCTATGGCATCTCACCAAATGGTTTTTACATATGTGATCCACTTAAGAATCTATTCTAGACATGCTGAAATTGTGGGAAATTTTCCCACCTTAGGCTACCCCAAAAACACACCGCCCGAACTTGGGTGATAGAGCGAGAAAGTTTACATTTCCCCTCATTTATATATTGGCCAGACTTTTTACCGGTTTGAGCTTCTCACCAAAGGGGAAGCGCTTCCTAGAGGTGGATGAACTCACTAGAAGCACTCCTAGGTTATTGTCGATGGTCTTGCTAACAACTTTCGGTACATGCATCACATATTTTAAGGTCTTACTTTGCAAGAAAGAGAGAAGTCAAAGATGTGCTAAAAGGCACAATCTCAAAACACGCAAGACATGGGATTCATTATTATTTGGACACTTTAGTACTTTATTTTATGATTTGAAGACACATGTGATTAACATACAAAGGTTCATTTTAACTTCACAATGTCATTAACAAAAGGGAAATCGAGCGTGAAAGCTTTAAAGAGGAGGGAATAAGAACGTTTTGACTTTTAGAGCATTCAAGATTTGATGAAATTTATTTTAAGCACCAAAATCAAAGTGTTTGCACAAAATGTTCTTTAACACTTAAAATGAAATGTTCATCGCATTGATTAATTTTAATCTTTAATCATTCATTCCATGAAAAATAAAAAGCAAGATTTGTTCAATTTTAAGCTATTTGAAAGAAGATTATGATAATAAAACTGTAGAAAACCAGTCGGCATAAAAACCTGCACAAGGAAGTATCAAAAAATTCAACAGAGCAGTCAACACCACAAACTCATAGGTTTAGGTAGCGATCCTACAGGTGCAGGAACGTGGGCAATAGTCGCAGGAATGTTGCACAGGACTGGTGAAAAAAAGTAAGAAAATGAGGTCGCAGGATGAAAATCACAAAGCGATCCTACGAGCAAGCAATCCTGTAGGAGCTTTTAATAGCGTTCCCATAGACAAGTTTTTTAGCGAGTTTGACTGCTCAATAGTTAAAGCTAGTTTCAAAGGTTTGATTGACAGAAAGCCATGTTCTCATAGGTAGAAGCAATGATCTCACAGGTAGATTGTGGCGTTCGCGCTGAAAAAACTATGGCAGAGATGTAGAGCTAGTTTGGGACACATGCAAAAGATAGATGGTGGTAAATTGTGAACTCTAGTTGTGGGTTTGCATTCCCACTGGTTTATAGGTTCAATCCCGCAGTCATAGGATTGTATTCTTAGGAATGCAAGATCATGAACAAAAGTGGTTTTGAAGTAGTTAAAATTGAAAAATGTTTAGATGGTTGGGAGCACATTCCCCAAAGATTAACTTGTGTACCTATAGCAATGTTAGCAAACTTCCTATAAAAACCCACAAGCAAACAAGGTTATTTTGGTTAGTTCATCACAAAAAACTCAAAATTTGATTAGATTGACCCAAATGTGAGGTCCCACCGAGCAAGCCAAAATGTATTACCTATTATCTAGTAGTGCGAATTGAATACTAATCTATTAAAGCATTCACACAACTAAAAAATGAAAACACTTATGATAGGACGAATATGGTTATCACCACCAAAAGAAGCAAACCAAGAATGGTAGGCTCCTTGTGGCATAACCCATGGTGAATTAGATTTGTCCCTGATGAGTAGATAACGTGTGCTCACAATTGTTCTCAAGATTCAAGTGGATGGATGGTGTACATAAAGGATGGTTTCAACAATGGATTCATGGGGGTATTTCAGCATTATAATGGTATTTTGGTAGTTTTCAAGCTCTCAAAATAGCATTATAACATTGCATGAAAGGTGGATGTTTTTTGTGAAGGGATAGGGTTTCATTTATAGGCCAAGGGGTAGAGAGATGGATGGTCAGGATGCAAGGATGGTAAGATGGTGAGGGAGGGCTAGGATGCAAGGAGAAGAGAGCACATGGATTGTGCTTGTTTAGCACCAATAGGGAGGTGACACATGTCAGAGGGTGATTGGATGAAGGGAAGGCAAGGTGGATGGTCAACCAAGGAGGTTCAAGAGATAAGGCTCCATAAATGCTTTGTAAGAGTCATAAAGGGGGACGTAAGAGGTGTAAGAGATATTTAGGGAGGTGTAAGAGGTGTAAGAGATATTTTGACTTTAGCTTGGGTTACCAAGTCTTAACCCTTGCTTCAAGTTGTGCACATGCTTAAGAGAGGGATTAGGATTAGCTTAGAAAGGGGGTTAGGAGGGCAAGTAGCTTAGCTTTGATGGGATGGGTTAGTTAGGTGGGTAAGTGAGGTTAGTATGGGTGAATAGGTTGGATTAGGGGTTAGGATAGGGTTTAGGGAGGCTTTTAGGATTTTAGATATTTTATTAAATGATTTATTTAATAAAATGGGGGTATGGGATTAAATTGAATAGATTTGAGGATTTATTCAATTTAATAGAGGAATAGGGATTTAATTGATAAATTGATTTTGGGTGATCATTTGATTTTATCAATTGGAATATAGCTAATTAAATTAATTAATTAACTAGGGGATGATGATTAATTAATTAAATAGTAAATATTCAATCAATAATGTCCCAGGAGATGACTAAATATGAATACCTATTGATGTAATCAGATTTAGGTGTCTACACACTTAAGTGGGGGTGTTGGTGTAAATATGTATTTACTATGTACACTTACTTAAGTTTACTTAGGTTAATGCATTATTATATTGCATTATTTTATTATTTATTCTGTGAGACACTTTGGAGTTTGCATACCTTTATGATTTGTCATGTTGACAACATAGAAGTACGCAACTCTAATTTAGCACATGGTGTCTACAACACTGAAGTTTGCATCATTTACTGAGTTGTCATGTTGACAACACAGTTATTTGCACTCCTTTTTTAGAACATATTGTCTATAATATAAATTTGCATATTACACCCTTGTAGGCTTATCCTCTCATCATCATACTTACTTTTGTGCTTAATGGAGGATAACCCATATCTAGTGGACATGTGTCTGGTTGTATGACTTATCATGTAGCTGATTCTTAGGCATTATAGATGCATCTTAGAGGCCTTTATTTACAAGCACTCCTATTGTACTTTTATTCATATTGAATCAAATGCATATTGATATTCTGATCATACTCTTTCTAGTCTAAAATTGTGCTTGTGTTTGAGTTCTTATTTCTTGGGTGAATTTTTCCCTAAGGCAAATTCTTACAAAGTGGTAGCATGTTACTTGGCAATTTTTTCCAAATTGGGTTTCCACGTTAAATCCTAGTGTCAAACATGTGTGAATATTTTTGTAGACACATAAATCTAATTACACCACTAGGTAATCTTATTTAGTCATCTTCTAGGAAATTAGTGATTAAATATTTGATATTTAATTAAATCAAAATGTCACCCCATTGTTAATTAATTCATTTAATTAGCTATAGACCAATTGATAAAATAAAATGACAACCCAAAGTCAAATTATTAATTAAATCCATATTCCTCTATTAAATTAAATAAATGCAAAAAGCTATTTTATTTAATCCCACATCCCCATTTATTAAATAAAACATTTAACAAATCAATCCCAAAACCCTAAACCAACCCATTCAGCCACACTAACCTCACTTAGCCAACTAACTAACTCATCCCATCAATTCTAAGCCACTTACCTCCTAACCCCCCTCCTAAGCTAAGCCTAATCCCCCTCCTAAACATCTGTACAACTTTAAGCAAGGGTTAAGACTTTCTAACCCAAATCAAAATCAAAAGTCTTCCCTATCCTCTTACATTCCTGTCCAAGAGCATTAATGGCTCTTACATGCCATAAATGCCCTTAAATTCCTCTTACATTCATCTTCCACACTCCTCCCCCCTTATTACTCCCTTTGACCCTCCACTTTGACCATCCAATCCAATTGTGACACTTGTCACAAGGCTAGGGCTTTGAAGAAGGACAATCCATGTGTTCCCCCTTACTTGCATCCTAGCCCTTCCTCACCCCTTCTCCATCCTCACCTCCTAACCCTCCATCTCACCACCCCTTAGCCTATAAATTAAGCCCTTCCCCTCTCACAAATCATCAGCTTTTAACGCAAACTTATAATGGCCCATTAACCACCACATCATAGCCATTTACACTATTACTATGTCAAAATCCACACACACACACCACCATTGTTAAATATTTCACCCATCTCCACGCTTGATCACCAACCTACCACTTGATTCTTGAGAAAATTTGAGCATACATCGCTCATCGCTGGACATATCAAAGTTATCATAGGTTACACTCGAGGAGCTTACCATTCTTGGTTTGCCTTCCTCCATAGTGTTCCTTTCATCTTGTCATAAGTTTTTCTTATTATTTAGTTGTGAATGTTAGTTTAATTCTTAATGTTCCTTGCACGCTAGATTTCATAGCTCTATAGTTTTATGTGTGATGCATGTTATTTGCTATTTTTTATTTTCTATTAGTCATCATATACAGAACATAGCTCACTAAGTGATGAATTGATATGTTAAGTTGTTGATAATTTGTTATATGGAATAAGTTGTTTTATGAGTTTGAATAAGTTGTTCAAAGTTAGTATAATTTAAATTGGTACACCTAGACCTAAAGATAATTGATTCACCCCCCCTCCCTCTTAGTTATTTTGAATCTATCTTCTACAGATGTCCTACGAGAATATGTCAATAATTTGTGTATAGAGTAGCCTTTGACAATGCATCCCACAAAAATATGTTATGTTGTTCCAAAACCAAGGCAAATTAGAGAACCAAGCAAGGGTCAATATTGATAATAACCCTAAATGTAATTGAAAAACCCTTGAATTTTTATCTTTTTCTATCAAACAATAGAATAGACTAATGTTAAAACTTGTATGAGTGAATAGATTGCCAAATGATAGAGTAAATATTTGTACGGCTTGGAAAAGGCTCTTGCATGACAAATCAGAGAGATCACTCACTTGTATAAAATAATATCAATGACAAGACGATGAAGAAAATGGCTCGTATGAAAAAAGACTATTCTAGATGAGAGTCTATGATGATGTGCTAAAAATAAAGAATTAAAAAGATGAGAATGGATGCAAATGAGGCCAGAAATTAGATTTGCAACCCCATAGTGGGCACCAGAAATGTGTGTAAAATATGGTCCTACAACTACAACACCACTCTTCAACAAATCATTATATGTCAACTTAATCAGGTAAAATAATTTGATGAATACATATGATTAATTCCACAAATTAATTTATTACCTCCTATCTAATGTGAGTATGAATGCTCTTAGAATCAAAAGCTAATCAGTGACTCTAAACGCCATTAGAATGAAGGATTTTAAATTCAGATTAGTCCTTTTTTCTTTAGTTTTGTATGCAATAAGATAAATTAGATAAAATGATCTAATAGGGAAGATTAAACTATATAAAAATAATAAACAATGATCTTCAAATTCTCTTCAAAGTGATGCACAATCTCTAGAACAAATCCAACAAAGTCTTCTTGCTTCTTTAATTGCACATAAAAAGTAAGAGGTAAGGGGCCTCCTTTTATAGAAACCCTAGATTGAGTGAGAGTTGAGTTGAAGCTGAGTTAGATTGAGTCATAACTGAGTTGAAAAAACAATCAAGGAAGTTAATAGTGAAATGAAGGGAGTTAATAGAATAATCAGATCTATAAAAGGCATAGTTAACACTTTATCACATTTTTCATGATTGAGCATAATTTGAGTTAATTGCTTTTCTAATTTTGAGTTAACCAATATGTCTCCTTTTTTTATTGATTTATTTATTTAAACTTACATTTTTCCTCAAAATTGAGATTTTGTAGAACTTTTGAGAGGATAATTGAATATTTATTTCAAATAATTAGAATTTTTTCAATTTATAAATATTTAATCCAATAATTGGTTTTTTTAAGATATTTTAATTCAAATTAATCAAATTAATTTTTTTCTCATTTTTAATTGGGAAATGGGTTTAATTTTCTTAATATGTTAGGATACTTAATTAAACTAATTGATATAGAATGATTTTATTGTCAATTGATATCAATATATAGGAATTAAATGATTTTTTGAGATTATTGCAAATTAAGGATTTTTTACAATTTTTTATTCAAATCAAATAAATGATAGAATTTGATGTTCCTTTTTGGTTATGACTTTGATGATTTTTTATCAACAATTAAGATTAGGGACATCTAGTTTAGAAGACCATTTTTAGTTGATTACAAGTATCCTACAAGAAATGGCATTGCTAATTTTCAACAAGAGGTGTTGGTTTTGGTTCACTAGAAATTAACTTCCTATTTATTATTAGTTGAAGAAGTTCTAAATCCAAAACTTTTCACAACCATGCTATGAATTTCTAGGAAAAATCAAGCAAAGACCAGAGACAATATTGAAAAGCAAAAATCAACCACTTTGCTAGATTCCAGTCAATAAATTTGTAGAATCTTACAATTAGTTTCATGTAGGACAATAACTTGTAGATGATTTAGTATTTCCATTTAATAAAATTCAAAGTCATTCAACAACTTGGTCACTAAAAAGTATGGGCTCAATAACAATGAGATACTCAAAGCATGCTTCTCTAGGGATAGACTACTAATTAAATGAAATAGTTTTAATTGTGTGTTCAAAAATACCCAAATATCAATCATGGTATCCATTGTCATGACAAGTTTTTTGTAGACATAGATGCATCAAAAATAATTGCATATGGAAACTTGTATCTTGGTTCCCTTTTATCTGATCTTGTTAATGTGATGTTTAATGGAATAACCTAAAATGGTTATGAAAATCATTAGGATTTTATTATTCTTAAAGAAATATGACTTGTTATTATACCTTGCATTGTCATTTTCCTTGTCTTTATGGATGCTAAGAATGCCACTGTCTTTCTTTGAATATGAAATGTGGACACTATTGGCATGTTATGTAATATGTTTTTCTTTAGCAACAAGCAAACAATATGTAGTTTGTAACTTTGCACCTTGTTGTTTATTATATTCATTTATTTAAATTTTGTGTGTGCTATAGTTAACTTTGACAACCCCATTTATGATCCTTGTAGACTTCTCAAATCCCCAACACTAAGAAGCTTATCACCATCAAACTTCTCTATCGAGCCAATAGTTACATTTTAAAGTAGATATGAATGCATATATTTTCTACCATTGCAACACAACTAGATTGTTTATGTATGTCAGTTTTGTATAACCTTGGAAGATGTGTTAGGTGGTCAAATGTCACTAGCAGTTGAGTTTTTTTGCACTCTTGTGATTTGTGGAAAAGCATAATTCTTTATGAAGTGATAGATTTTTCTTGTTTGATTGACTAGGTTAGTTGTCGTTGCATGTGTATATTTTAAGGCTATAGACATTGTTAAATCCTTTTTTCTTAATTTATTGTTTTCATTTACTAGGCACACATTTTATGAATGGTTAAATTACTCTTGGTAACTACAACCTAAATCCCCAATGGTATGTCTTCATTTTATTTCTTAGCTTATTTATGCTAGCAGCAATTGCACAACTTTTTTAGGAAAAACTTGATGAGTTGGTGGCCCCATGCATGAAATATTTGCTTCTTATTTTTAAGAAATCTTCTTAAATATTATTTAAAATTAAATTTTTAGTTGTATTTCTTGCAAAAAAATATGAAGGTGAAATTGGAGGCAAATAAATAGGAGAATAAAAATCATGGTGAAGACAAATGTGCTTTCTTCAATAAGAAATTACTTCTTACTTTTAGCCCCACTCTTTTTCAAAGCTTATTTTCAAATTTTAAGCAATGTCTTCTCCACAAAAATAATGAGAGATTCTAAATTATTCTTTCTCTTTAATTGAATAATAGCATGGGAACACTTGAGTTACTTAAAATTAAGCAGAAATTACTCTTAAGAAGTTGCATGGGGACATGGGGTTAGTATGTCACATAAATATCATTCCATTTTAAATTCTCCTATTAACTTTCCCCTTCCACATGGGACTACATCCATTTCCTAACTCCAAATTAGGTTCTCATTTATATAAAATTAGCATTTCACTCTTCTTTTACCCCCTAATAGGATATTTTATATTTATAACTAAGTGGGGTGGGGATAAGACAATTCATGCACTTTTTTAAAAAAAAATTTTAAAAAAAAAACTCAAGTAAATATCTATTTTCTCTAACTATCACACATTAATATAAAATTATTTCTTTTTTAATATCCAAATATAATAGATAACCATTTTTCAATAATTTGTTAATTAATTTCAACTACCAATAAATATAATTGCAAAGCATTAAATGTACAAGGAAATCAAATATTTGAATCATTTGGCTAAAAACAAAATTTCAAGCACTTTCAAATTCATAACTTTCTTTTTTAATAAAACTCACGCAAATATTTACTCTAGAATTGTTTTGAAATTTGGGTTAGTATACCATATATCCATGCATAACTGGGTGGGGGGGTGGGGGTGGGGGTGAGTTAGATATATGACAATTTAAAAGATTTGTCCTCTTAAACAATCCTGACCATTCAACCAAAGTAAACAACAATCGTAAAGAGATGCACTTAAACAATTACACCAGATATGTTGACTAGGGAAACCCTTGATCAGAGGGAAAACACTAGTGGGAATGATGCCCACAAAATGATGTACTAATATGAATATTCCTTGTTAAAGGATGGACCCTGTTAGGAGTCTATTACAACATCTAGTACAAAGAGTCCTTGTTAGGAGACTTTGAATCCTTGTTAGGAGATTCCAACCCTGCTAGGAGTTGTGGAAGGCAGCTAAACCCACTGTCCAAATAGCTTCAGGATCAGATCAATGAACCCACTATCTAATTGACCTTAGTACTATTCCTTTCATAATAATAGATGTGTAACAAGCTTTTACTTCTTCCTTTGCCTAGTACATCAGACTCCTTCACCTTTAGATCATGTAATTAGATCTAGAATTTTGAACTAAGTAGTAATAACCCTTAAGGTCACTTACATGCATAGGTAGGTTACTTTGCTTTTGTATCACTTTGTTGCTTAGTAATTTGCAAGTCTTCTCTATTCTCTTTTGATAAAACATGAAAAACATCTTTCCTTTATACCATGTTCAATAATAAATCCTTGAGTTGGCTTTCCACATGTTAATTAAATGAAATACACATTTAATTAATGTTGTTGGCTCACAGTTATACACAAAATTTCACACGTGCGATTTCTGTACATGCATACTCTCTGACATCATCAATAGTCAATATACTATCTCCAATTAACTGTGCAACCCTTCACTACAATTGTAATGAACTGTAGCAATCCTACAATAGGAACTACTTTCCTAATACTCTGTTTCCATGTAGTTCTTTGTAGATCAACCATATCTTCCCTACATTGTTACATTAGGTTCTATGCACTTTCCCTTATAACAAATACACACCGTAGTATGTGTTGGTAATTGTGCATCATCAAATAAGTAATATAATGTTCTCAATACAAACATCTCAGTTTGCTACTTTGTCAGTCTTTTACAAACTTATTACTATGTTGTCATCAATGACAAATACAATCATGAAAATGTCACATCAATGTTTTGCAATGCTCCCTGATAGCCCCTTTTGGCATTGATGGCAACATAGATGAAAAACATCTAAGTTCCAAAAATACCATCATGTTCTACTTTCTTCTCAATTGAATATTTTTCATGTCACTATCTCCTCCATTGACATCAATGTCAAAGATAATATGGAAACGGTTCAACTACTTGAACCTACAATAATTTATCAGCATGACCACAAGCCAGTCTGTTGCTTTACAACTTTTGTATATAAATCTATAAACAACTCAAGTGTCTAAAGACACTTTTGCATACCAATTACCAATTATCAAGATTCCTTTGCTAACTTTGTTCATCACAGATACTCCCCCATTGAGGAAGCATCAACATTTAGTCCAATCTAACATGTTGCTATGTACCCTAGATTGATGCACTTTTGCATCTTCTATTCATAAGTAGGTAGGGGCATAACCCCAAGCGTACCTCTTAGATACTCAAATGTGTCCTTTGCTAAGGCCTTTGTGAAAATGTCTACAATATGTTCCCTTGTATTGATATATTGTAGTCTGATTTCTTTCTCTAGAATTTTCTCTCTCAACACATGATACTTTATAGAGATGTGCTTACTCTTAGAATGCAAAAAAGGATTCTTAGACATGCTTGTTGTACTTGAGTTATCACAGTAAATAATAATAAGTTCTTTGAATGCAATTCTAATGTCCTTCATCATCTGCTTCATCCATATAACTTGATTAAAGTTGTTTGTTGCTACAACATATTCTACCTCTACAATACTTTGTGAAGTGCAATCTTGTTTCTTGCAGAGCCAAGCAACTAGCCTTCCACCAAGAAAGAATGTTCCTCCATTGGTGCTTTTTCTATCATCCATATCTCCAACCCAATCAACATCAGTATAAGTGCAAAGGGTAAAATCATTAGTTCTATCATAACAAATGCCATAATCAGATGTCCCTTTTAGATATCTAAATATCCTTTTTATAGCTGTGTAGTGATATTCTTTAGGATCAGCTTGAAATCTTGCCACAATTCTAACCGCACTAGCTATATCTGGTCTACTATGAGTCAGATACTACAATTCTCCAATCATAGATATGTCCTTCTTTTGTTCAATAGTAGGTGTCTCATCCTTGCTTGATAACTTATGACCAGTTACCATAGGAGTTGCAACAGGTTTACAATTTTCTAGTCCAAATCTTTTTAGCAAATATTTCAAATACTTGGTTTGAGAAATAAAGATACCTTCTTTGTTTTGAACAATTTACAATCCTAAGAAAAAATTAATTTCTCCCATCGTGCTCATCTCAAATTCATTCTTCATATATTTTGAGAATTTGTTACTAGCTTCATCATTTCCTCCAAATAAGATATCATCAATAAATACAATGATTATCAACAAACTATTTTCTATTTCTTTCAAGTATAAGTTGCTATCTATTGTTCCTTTAGCAAATCCATGTTTTGCTAGGTATTTATCTGACCTTGCATACCAAGTTCTAGGTGCTTGCTTTAATCCATACAAGGCTTTCTTCAATCCACAAACCATATCCTTCTCTACTGTCAAAGGAAAACCTTCTGGTTACTCAATGTAAACTTCTTCTTCAAGATCTTCATTCAAGAATGTTGACTTAACATCCATCTGATATACCTTGAAATTTTTATTTGGTGCATATGCCAAGAACATTCTGATTGCTTCCATTCTTACTATAGGTGCATATGTTTCCTCATAGCCAATTCCTTCTTGCTGAGAGTAGCCTTTGCATACTAGTCTTGCTTTGTTTCTTATTACTTCTCCTTGTTCATTCATTTTATTTCTAAATACCCATTTGTTCCAATCACATTTTTGTCCTTGGGTCTAGGAACTAATTCCCATGTGTCATTTTTTATTATCTGTTGAAGTTCTTCCTCCATTGCTTTTATCCAATAATCATCCTTGTTTGCTTCATCTGCACTTTTTGGTTCTAGTTGAGATATTAGGCATAGTTTTTCATTGATTCTGCTTCTTTTCATTACTCCTTTTTCTTTACTTCCTATTATCTGATCAACTGGATGATTTCTTATTACATTCTGATTTGGGGTAGGAGTTGCTGCTTCAACTCTTATTTTAGGTATTGTGCTATATTCTTCTCTTACTTCTTTAGTTTGCACATTATTCTGCAATTCATTATTAGTCTTGAGAAATAATTCATTACATTTGTTGGTCATTCCAGAATAATTATCTTCATCAAAGTTATAATCTATCATCTTCTCTTTAGTGCCAAACTTTTCATCTATTCTCACATTTGTGCACTCTACTATAGTTTTTGTTCTATAGTTGAAACATTTGTAAGCTTTACTTTTTAATGAATAGCCAAGAAACATACCTTCATTTCTCCTTAGATCAAACTTACCAGTATCATCATCACTTTTGATGTAGCATTTGCTTCCAAATATTCTGAAATATTTGATTGATGGTGAGTCACCAAACCATAACTCATAAGGTATTTTCTCCATACCTTTTCTAATCTATACTCTATTTAGTGTGTACACTATTGTGTTGACTACTCTCCAAAACGTCTTTGGTACATCATTCTCGAATAACATAGCTCTTGTTGCTTCAGCAAATGATCTATTTCTTCTTTCAACAATCTCATTTCGCTCAGGTGAATAAGGTGAAGATAGTTGTCTCCTAATTCCATGTTCTTTGCAGTAGATATTGAATTCTTCATAAGTGAATTCTCCTCCTCTATCAGATCTTAAGCTCTTGATTTTAACTCCAAATTCATTCTCTACTTTATTCTTGAATATCCTAAATTTCTCAAATTCCTCTAATTTTTCTTTAAGAAAAGCTACCCACATCATTCTAGTAAAATCATAAAATACCTCTCTCCATAGAATCCTCTTGTTCTTATGGGACCACTCAAATATGTATGAACCAATTCTAGCTTTTGTGTAGTACCAAACTACTTGCTATGAAATGAAACTTTCTTCTGCTTAGCCAAGATACATTACTTACAAATAATGCCAGTGGGCTTAGTGATCTTAGGTAAATCTCTCATAACAAGTGTATTACTAGCTTTCACAATGTTATCAAAGTTTATGTGACAAAATCTTATGTGTCATAACCAACTATTGTCAATTTTAGCTACTAAACATGTTATTTCAATGTTGTTTAACTGAAATACATTACCTCTAGTTCTTGTGCCAGTACTAAGCAATTTTCCTTTCTTGTCCCTGATGATGCACATGTCATTACCAAATTGTAATTGGTAACCTTTGTCCATAAGTTTTCCAACACTTAACAAGTTATCTTTCAGTCCATCAACAAAATAAACATCATTAGTATTTGTTTTACCATCAAGTGAGATAGATCCAATTCCTGTAATGTAACAGGCTACATTATTCCTTAATCTGACAATTCCTCCATCATGGCTTCTAAATTTGACAAATTTGCTCATATCACTAGTCATGTGATGTGAACAATCACTATCAATGATCCAATATTTCCTTTCAACTTGTGAAATCAGTGCACTTTCTTCGCTGATCTCTCTGTCAAGATCATCCTCCTTTATAGCTACAAATCCTAATTCATCTTCACTTTTGTTTTGATCAGATTCTTCTTCTTCTTCTTCATTAGCATATAAACAATTTCTAGGTCTTCTAGATTTGAACCTTCCCTTATACTTCCTTTCTCTTTTAGGACACTTAGATGCGTAATGACCATATTCATTACATGTCCAACATTTAAAGATATTTTTACCATCTTTTTCTCTTTCCATAAGAAGAGCCACTCCTTCTTGGATATTTTCCTCAATAGACTCGTTGCTGCTAGCAATGTCTCCTTGCACTTTTGTGTTCCTTGCTAGACCAGGTTCAATATTTAATGCACTAAATTTTGTCTCAACTTTTGCTAATTCTCCAGATTGTTTCAGATCAAATTCTTCAACTTCCAATCTACCAAGCAATGTTTCTTTGGTGAAATTAGTAGTACAGGGTATCATCACCTGAATCATTTGTGTTATTATCTTGAAAGGTGGTGTCAGACTTTTCAAGATCTTCCATATTACTTCATCATTAGATTTCTTTCCACCAAGAGATGTGATTCCTACAAAAATCTTAGATATTCTGCCAATATGGCTTCTTACATATTCATCTTCCATCATTCTAGCATATTGGAATGTGAAATGGGGATTTTGTAATCTAACTCTTTTTGCATGTGTATCACCCTCATAATTAACTTCTAAGGTTTTCCAACTTTTATGAGATGTTTTGAGTTTTTTTACCTGGCTATACTCACTTTTAGGTAGAGTTGACAATATTGCTTCTCTTTCCCTTATGTTGCACATAAATACGTCTCTTTGTCCTTCAGTACAGCTTTAAAGATTGTCTTCTTCCACAATGTTTTTAGATGCCTTGGTTATAAGCCAATATCTTGGACCCATGCACAAAAGACGAGTCTTCATTTTCTCCTTCCAAGTGTTGTAATTTGTGCCATCAAATCTTGGACTTTCCTTTCTAAACATGTTTTCCATGGATCTCCCAGAGTTGTTAAGCTTTTTCTTCAAGGACCTAATGCTTTGATACCAATTGTTAGAAATAATAGTCCACCAATATAATTGAGAGGGCAGGGGGGGTGGGGAAGTGGGGGGGGTGAATCAATTATATGATAATTTAAAATATCTGTCCTCTTAAACAATCTTGACCATTCAACCAAAGTAAACAACAATCATAAAGAGATGAGCATAAACAATTACACCAAATATGTTGACTAGGAAAACCCTTGATCAGAGGGAAAACCCCGGTGGGAATGATGCCCACAAAATGATGTACACATATGAATATTCCTTGTTAGAGGATGGACCCTGTTAGGAGTCTATTACAACATTTAGTACAAAGAGTCCCTATTAGGAAACTTTGAATCCTTATTAGGAGATTCCAACCTTGTTAGGAGTTGTGGAAGGTAGTTGAACCCACTGTCCAAACAACTTCAGGATCAGATCAACAAACCCACTGTCCAATTGATCTCGGTACTATTCCTTTCAAAATAATAGATGTCTAACAAGCTTTTACTTCTTCCTCTATCCAGTACGTCAGAATCCTTCACCTTCAGATCATGCAATCAAATTTGGAACTCAAAACTCAGTAACAATAACCCTTAAGGTCACTTACATGCATAGGTAGGTTACTCTGCTTTTGTATCGCTTTGTTGCTTGGTAATTTGCAAGTCTTCTCTATTCTCATCCTATAAAACATGGAAAACATCTTTCATTTATACCATGCTCAATAATAAATCCTTGATTTAGCTTTCCACACATTAATTAAATGAAATACACATTTAATTAATGCTATTGACTCATAGTTATACACAAACTTTCACACGTGTGACTTCCATATATGCGGACTCTCTGACATCATCAATGGTCTGTTTACTATCTCCAGTTAACTACGCAACCCTTCACTAAAATTGTAATGAACTATATCAATCATACAATAGGAATTGCTTTCCTAATACTCTATAATTTCCATACGGTTCTATGTAGATCAACCATATCTTTCGTACATTGTTACATTAGGTTCTATGCACTTGCCCTTGTAACAAATACACATTGTAGTATACGCTGGTAACTACGCATCATCAAATAAGTAATATAATGTTCTCAATACAAAAATCATAGTCTGTTGCTTCGTCAGTCTTTTACAAACTTATTACTATGTTGTCATCAATAACAAACACAGTCATAAAAACATCACATCAATGTTCTGCAATGCTCCCCCATAGCATCAGCATTCATGCTAACATAACTATCATACTAAGTGAGTGTGTGAAAACCATAGCATCAAACCTACTACTTTTGAAACATTGGCCACCTCTATGTGGGAAAACTTCTCACCTTCAAACCTATCCACAACTTGCGACACTTAAAATTTTATTAGTCTATTAGTACATACATCATAATCCATAACTCATATTTTTTATTGTATTATGACATAATCATTTAAATATTTAAAATATTCATTATACTAACAACATGGTTATTAAAGAAAAATTTGGACTAGTTCATGACGACGAGGAGCAGCATGAGCGGACATGGAAATTTGAATCTTGCAAAGGAGGAAGGGGAAAACGTTGATGATCCGAGAGACCAAAGGCGGTTTGAGGTTGCTTGTCTTTGTTTTTTGTTTGATAATGGTATTGGAATATTTGGACAGGGATTTCTTGTCCCTTGGTCTTTATTGTTTAACTACCCTCCTAGTTTTGGGAAGTTTGCCCCTCCCTTGAATGTCACTTGTTGTATCTATGGTTGCATTTAAGGAGATACATCTGTTCGTGCATTTGTGGGGGTTTTTTTCCAGATCTAAGGCTATTCATTCAAGTTATTAGGATGGAGGTGGGGTTTTTCTTGCCTTGGTGTTGGATGAGGGATTTTTCTCTTAGATCCTTGTTAATCCTAGGCTGATTGTGGAAGACAAAAACAACCAACTTCTTGTTTGGGTAGATTCAACTACTAATGGCTCTTTGTTTGCTATCAAAGCTTTTGCTCTAGTGCTAGATTATGGGTTGAAATGTGGGTTGTTTATGCTTATAGAGGAGGCATCATTTCTCTTCTTTATGTCTTCTAGCCCCATTGTTGGTTTTCATGGGTTTGTGTTGTGTCCTATTTTTAATTACTTTGGGGCTTTTCTAGATTTAGCTTGTCTAATGGCTTTTCTCTGGATAGTTTCTAGAGAAGTTATGGTATAGAAATGCTTGGAGGAGATTTTTTCCATTTTCCTAGTCTGGACGGTTCTTCTGTTCTCGAATAGTATGTGAAGTAGGAAACTGGCTCAAATTGTTAGATGGATGGCTACTTTTATCATCTTAGCTTGGTATCACATTGTTGTTGTTTGTTGTTATAGTGGCATGGAAAGGATTTTGGAGATGACCTTTCCTTTTGTTGTTTGGTTTGGCCTTGATCCTACTTGGTGTAGGGGTGGGTTATAGGTATTTAGTGATGCTTCATCTTCCTTGCTTTGTCCCCACTCTTGACAGGAGCTTAGCATGGTGATTTATGGTATGATGTCAATGCTATTGCCTCTTGGTTCCCTTGTTTTGTTCCTCCAAACCCAAATAGGGATGAATAAGGAATGGTCATAGTGGGTTTGGTACAGTTGGATGGCTTCCTCTTTCATAGTTCTTATGGAGGTGGATGAGTCCCCTATTGAGGCAGTGACCCAATTTGTGAAGCTGGAGGTTGTCATCTCTTCTATTGAGGTGGAGATTTTTTGTGCAGGCCCTCTTGGGCTTCAGCCACTAGAGATTTGTTGGGCTCTTTGCTATGAGATGATTGATGGTTGGTGGTTTTATGGCCTCTCTATGGTGTTGTTTGGTTGGCTTGGTGTTCCTATTTAGGTGGACCCCTTTTCTGTTGAGGTGAGAAGGGAGACTGCAGTTGGCGCTCAGAACAACAATTAGGTTATTATTGTGTACAAGAAGATCTTTGTTAGGCATGCCCTCTCCAAAGGTTTTTTTTGAGATTTCTTTTGTGGGCACCTACCAATGTGTTGTCACTTTCCTCACTTTTAACTATAATGATAGTATTTTTTAGTACTTTTCCTCCCTGTGACCAGGTGATTGTTGGAAGTTTTAAAGGGCTCACTTTGGTCCATCATTTGTGTTTTTGGTTAAAGCTTGTAGCTTTTGAGGGGTTTTGTCCCATGATGATCTTTAAGAATGTTGACAATGTTTGGTGGCTTAGTCTTCTAGACATTTGTCTTTGATAGAGGTAGATATGAGTATTGTTTCATCTAGTCTTGTGGTACTAGTCACTGTTAACATGTTGATTAATGCACCATTTTGTGTTGTTAATGCATTGTTTAACTGTTTCTAGTATCGGCCCTCTAGGCATGTTCTCTTATTGTTCCATGGGGCAGCAACCTCTTGTTGTTGCTTTAATCAAAACATGGTTATTAAAAAATTTAAACATCCATAAAACATCATCAACAATGAATAATATTCATATGTCAAATCAGTTTATATATTGGTCAAAGTTTCTAAATAAATCCAAAATGGTTAAAAAAAGGTTACATGTCCCTTGAGAACTAGGACACACAAGGTTGAGATGTGAAAACTATAGGCTGGAAAGTAGTCAACCTTTGGTTAGATCCCAAAATTAATACCTAAGGATATTGAATAACTTATGAGTTTATTAGCCACAGGTGGAACATCCTCCACTACAAAACCATGGTGGTTGAATGTGCACTAAACCAAATGAAATTACATGTACTAGAGCTTCGTTGACCACTTTATTGTACACTCCTAGTTGTATGCATGTATATCTCATCCTTAAGACACTCTCCACTATAATGTCTTGAATGGTGATTGTATAAACCTTGACCATGAGGAGGACCTTAAGAATTACCCTAACTTTACCACTACCAACCTACCTAGAAGGTGTTGAATATGCCTTAGAGAATCTGGAGATTTGCGCCTAAGTACCTTGTGCACTCACCCATGAGGGAATTGTATGATACAATGTACTATGGTCCAACCTTAGAGGGCCTTGGCTATGTTATCCTCAACCAATCTCACCTTCTCCATGACAATATCTAGAGTCTTGGACTAACATTTAACCCAAACCTCACCACTGATAAGAGCATTAAGGTCCTAAATAAAATGTTACACTAACATAGGCTCATCATACTAGCATATTATTTCTCTCAAATAATCTATGCATATCATGGATATCTAACACAACTTCAAAGATCATAGGAGTAAATGTAGAGTGTTATAAAGGACGAGAGAATGAGAGTAATAGAAATATAAATGTGAGATACAATGATAAAAAGATATATAGATAAATGAAGAGAGGGAACAAGAAACAAAAAGACAAAGAAAAGAGAGAAGTTGATATATTTACTATCTACTCAAAAATTTGCATTTTACTATCTATTCCAAAAAAAGCTTAAAATGATTTTTTTTTTTTTAAGAAAAAGAAAACAAAAAACAAAAAAACACCATTACCATATTATGCGCTTTTTTCATTTAAAAAATATCGTCGTTACGCAACGGCACACAAATTTGATTTCTCATTCGACTATATTATGCATTTTTTTGCTTCCATTTTGAAAATAATTGTGCCTCATATTCTCGGCTTCAAATCTTGGCTCATATTCTGCAGACCTTTTGCAGTTGGCAGTGTTGAAAGATGGTTAAAACGTTGGCAGTGTTGGAAGCTGAAAATCCCTGTCCTGCGTAAAAGGTATTTACTGATTCAATTGACCTTTTATGTTGCTACCTGGATCATGTTTTTAAGTTTATCTAGATTCTCTGTTTCATAATTTTCCTTAGGTTTAATTCTCGTAACGTATTTTCTTGTGAGGATATTAGGTTCTTATCTCCTGCACACATTTCTTTGGGTGCCTGTTTCTAAGTTTATGTAGATTCTTTGTTTCATTATATTGCTTAGGCTTAATTCTCGTAAGGTATTTTCCTGTGAGATTTGTTTGTTGAGGTTTAATTCTCGTAAGGATATTAGCTCCATATGTTCCAGCTATGTTTCTGAGTTCCTGTAGATTCTTTGTTTCGTAGTTTTGCTTAGGTTTTAGGCGTGCGCATATGTTCCAGGGGAGACATATTTCTAGCGACAGGGTGGGGTAATTCTTCCTAAGATTAGATGTAAACCCTGGTGGGGTTTGGTGGGGACGATCTTTTCTGATGCATGGTTTTGTGGGTGGTCTTTTCTCTGTTAATGTTTTTTTCGCATGGGTTTGAGGGATGTCTTTTTTGGGTAGTGATTTTTGTTGCATAATGGTTTTGGGTTTTTCTTTGTTTTGGTAAATAGCTAAATGGTTTAAATTATTCCCACATTTTATTTTTGTTTTTCTGAGTATTTTCAATCTCAAGCTGAGCTGAGGTTTGAATCCTCTGGGCACAAACATAATAGGCCCAAATGTTGCAGAGCTTCCTATATATATTCATATATTTCTATTTTTGGATACTGACAAAGTGAAGCAAATTGGCAGGTTATACTTGACAGAATGAAGCAAATTACACTTGACAAAATAAAGCAAATTGGCCTAGGTACCTTGCAATTGGAGCGAATGGCTCTGCTTTTCACAATATTTAATGTGTGTTTCCTATCTGTAGATCAATCCAATATATCAAGAAGCTTGTATTTCTTGGAATGTAATTAGAGTGGTGTGTTTTCTTTAAAACTTTTGTTTCTTAAAATTCTCCATATATTTCTATTTTTTTCTACTATTTATATAATATGTCTATACTCTCTTGAATTTTTTAAATTTTGATTCATTTTTTGAATTAGATGAGTAAAATTATAAGGTTAGATTTGTATTAATGCCTTATAGGATGCAGGGTATCAAAATCTGGTTTCTGTAGCAAAAGTTACAGAAAACATAAAGCGATAGTTCAATGCTCTGCTGATTTTTTATCTAGTCATTGCCTAGCATTTCTCTTTAGCCAGATTTTATCTGGTCATCACCTCATTCACTAATATAGTTTAGGCCTTTCTGTACTTGGCATCATTTTAACTCAGTTACAGCTGGAAATTAGCAAGCTTTTCCCAATTTTTTTCATTGCGACTTTTACAACCAATGCATTCTTGTGACAGTGATGGGTAGATTCAAAGTAGAGGGATTTTACAACACTAGCAATGTGCTTTTTCTGGATGTAACGAGCCGATAGCAAAACAGGTATGCATGTCTACCTGTGTACTCATTTATTCATTCCACAATATTTTGTCATTCTATAGGTAGATTCCAATATTTGGATAGTAGTTGTTATTCACACATGTTATTTTTTACGTTGGATTGAAGATTTTTATTTCTTGAATATGAGCTCTGTTATTTCCAATATATGTCCAAAGATAGACTGTGTTAAATATTAATTTCCCTTTTTATGGTCAATTGTTTGTTGCAGCAAGCTCTTATTGCACAATAGGAAGATTAAAGAATATAGGAATAGTGCATTTTTCCCGTTAGGTGAGTCAATTTTTCCTAATAATAATAGGAAGAATGTGCATGGCTTTAGAGATGCTAGATTACTGTGTTTATAAGTTATTGAATCATAATCTTGCAAGTTAAATTTTAAATTATAGAGTAGTATTACAAGCTATCCTCTTAGTCTTGTATCGCATTCTTTTTCTCAATTATCAAACTTCTGTTTAGTGTACTGTTCTTTTTTGGCTTAGCTTCAAGAACAATTTGACATAATAATTATGTGTGTAATTTAGATCTATCCAACCTGCAAAATTGGCTAAAATTTACCAATGTGGTCAGTGTAGATATTCCATTGCCTCCAAGGATAAAGATTATCTTTCATAACCTTCTTGTTGTCCTAATCTCACAACTAGACTCAATGAAAGAAGCTTTGTAGAATCACAACTGAAACTATCATGAAAATTATGTAAATGTTTCACAAGAAGGTTTTTGTTTCAGTGTTAGCATGAAGGAAATCTAAATTTCACAATTTCAGACCACTTGCAGCAAAGTGGCACAACTTTAACAACATTTACATGAAACTTTTAGCTTAATTAATGCGTAAATGTGAAATATTCAGAGGTTTCTCAAAAGAAAAAAACACAGGAAATATAGCAAAATTTCAATCACAATTATAAACACTCGATAAAGCTTAGAAGGAAAGGTTGATCCTTTATTGATCTTGAGGGAAAAACTATTATAATCTGAATAATTCATGAAAATGGGCTCAACACGACCAAAACATAAAAAGCTATGAAGGTTACAAATTAGAAAAGGTCTTCAGCGAACTCCAAAGAGAATTGAAAGGTGAACTCCCTTTGAACTGAATCAATTTCCTTGACATGTGCTTTTGTTATTGGTCCAACTCAACCTTCTTTCTTGGTTCCTCCTTCAATCTTCATAAAATTCCTCCTTTCTTTATTGACTGAGAGAGACTATAGTGTGGTGGGCTTAAAGTCTTTCTCAGTCAATAAATAACACATGTGAGCTCCCAAATTGAAGCATAACTTTTGTAAACTTCCTAAAAAATCCCCTTTTAAAGGCCACAACTCAAATTTACCGTTGCTTGATCTTCAATCTTGGATTCCTTTTGCATATGTGTGTGTCCTTAAGCTTTGGATACAATTGCTAAAGAAAATTAAAGTGAAAATCACTGCCTTTCATCACTTCAACAGTGTTTTCTGCCCTCTTATTCTTCATGGCACTGATTCACTACTTGGTTTCCTCACTATGTGTAGTAGTTGTTGCTGGCCATCATCAGGTATTATTGTCTCATCACAACCATAGTCATTTTATGTTAATGTTGTTCATTGTTATTATTCCTTTTTTGAATCCTCTGTATTTCCATGTCATTCATGATGTACATATGCTTGATGATTGACTTCTGTTGATATTTGATACCAGTGCTTTTGATCTTACTCTCTTTATGCTCATTCATGGTAATGATGTGATCTGCTATCCACTATTTTTAACAAGACTTCCTCGTGGCTTTGACTTTCATAGTAGTTGTTGCAGGCTGTCATCAGGTATTATTGTCTCATCTCGACCATAGCCACTGTTATTTCAATGTTGTTCACTTTTATTGTTGCTTTTTTGAATCCTCTAGACTGCCATGTCATTAACAATGTACATATGCTTTTCTAATTGACTTGTTTTGATATTTGATATCAGTCCTATTTGATCTTGTTCTCTTTATGTTTATTCATGGTAGTGGTGTGATCTATTATCTACTATTTTTTACATCATTTCCTCGTGGCTTTGACTGTCATCAGATATTATTGTCTCATCTCTACCACAATCATTGTTATTTCAATGTTGTTCACTGTTATATTGTTTTGAATCCTCTGTATTGCTCCCTTTACTGTTTTATTTGGACATATTTTCAGCATACAAAATACTATGTTTTCAAGTATCTTGACTATCTCATAACCTTGGATTTTCTTTCGCTTGGACTATTTGTCATTCATCATTCCAACATGCCAGCATGGGAGATGCACGGCTTCTTTACAAAGAAAATGAAACCCTTTGTTCAATGTTGTTGGTCTCTATTCTTGATAATGGATACATCCTTTTCTCTTCTACTTTGAATATCAAAGATCTTTTCGTTAGCTAGAATAGTAACGCCATCCATATTTGATAAAGTTTGAACTCCTAGCCTCTAATCTCTGAGAATAATGCCTTTGAGAATATGAAACTATCTTATTTGACTACCAATTTTTACCTCTCACACTAAAACTTGTTGTCTTCTCATTAAACTCAAGCTTTTGATGCAAAAATCTGACCTTTCTTCTTTGCTTGTTCTGTCTTCACTTCATGATCTGTTGCGTACATGCACAGATCTGTCCTTTTTTACCATTTGTGCAGCCCTTTCTCACATGGATTTTCTCTTAATTCATTATAATGTTTTTCTATCTTGAATATACGCTGCTCCTCTTTTAAGAAAAGCTCACCGTGTCACCTTTGAAACTTGATGTTTACCTTAAACTTGTTGCTCATCTTGATGAAAACTTTCTGTTTATATACATAAGGAAGCACTCTCCATGATTAGTTGTTCTTACAATAAATCTGCCACTGCCTACGTAGAAAATATCATTTTTTGTTCTATCCTATTCATGGGCAAGCTACGCTTCTGCCTTAACTCTATTTGCCTGAGTTTTCTCAAAAGGTTTAGTCAAAAATATTTTGACTTAGTTCTTGTTTTGCATTTCCCTCTTATTTGATTTATTAACATGAAACCAAGGCTAAGCTTCAACATTACTGAAACCACTAATGAAACCTTGAACTCTTTGCAAGGTTATATTTGATCTGAAAGTGAAAATATAGACAACAATAAGCATGGTACTTGTTGATTTGTAGAGAATGGCAGAGAGTTTTATTTCTTGAAAACGAGCTGCAGTATATTTGCTACAGCGTGCTTTTATTTCCCAAAATATTGACTATGCCACACACTGCTGGTACACAACTCACTGAGTCCCATGACTTTGAGATTGGTCTGAAAAATCATGTGAAATTTATCTTGAAGCATTGTGAACTTGGACAACGGTTTTTTTAATTAATACTAGAAACTTAATTTTTCTTAACATTGTTTGAAAGTAAGTTCTATATAAATAATATACCTCTTGTTAACAACTAGTACGTTGTACTCAATTGGAAACCTTAAAACTTTTGAGTTTTGAGTTCTTTCTTAAACAACTAACCTGTGTTTTAACTATGATAGTCCAAATCTTCGGATACTTATATTACATCTTTGCTATACATAGATGCTGGTACTAATTGTTATCATGGACCCTCCATAATCATCTAATTTGTTTTTTATATGCAACAAAATTCTAAATTACTAGATACTTATATTACATATTTTCTATACATGGGTGATGATATATTTATTAGCTCCATAATCATCTCCAATTTTGAGTATCAATCCTCTCCAATTTTGTGATTAAATGATAAAGGAAACTTGATTGGGTTTAAGTGGCTGTTCATCTGAGTTGTTTCACGCTGATTAATCTAAAATTTCTTGAAACACATATGGTCATTTGGGTGCTTTAAATTAAAGGTATTTGAAATTTACATAAATCTCCGAACTTTTCATCTCTCCTGTCACTTACTGTAATTTTTGCAGTATTGATTGAGCTTTGATTGTCACCCGTTCTCAGAGATATCTTATTGCATTCATAGTAATGAAATTGGCCCTTAAATATTATTTCTATGGTTATAGAGTGCAAGTGTCTGCATTTGTTACCTTTTATTACCGTGCAAAACTGATACGCCATTATCCATTTTCTTTTGACATTTGTTTTCTATATGTTTTTTTTCTTATTATGTTTTTTTCCAGATGCACTCTTATGAAGAGGCATGTAGATAAGATAAGATAAGATAAAATTATTAATGTCCACGAAAAACCAAAACGGTTTATGGGACTGAGCATACAAACAGAAGAGCCAGCCAAGCAAAGGCACCAAATGGTGACTGAAAATGAAACAAAACAACAACAAGAAAGAAAGACAAGGTAAGGACTAAGGGTCCTTCAATGCCACAAAGAAATCTGTAATAGAGAGGTACATCCGTGGACCATCCATAGTCTTTGGATGCCATGAAGAACCCCTATAGGACTGATGCTGCTTGTAGAGATTGGTACAATGTCTGACAGATCTGGAATGTGAAGTAGTGGAAGGCCTTTTCAAACCCCGAGGAGGAGACAAGGGAGAGAAAAAGGTGGTAATGAGCTGATCAGAAGTCCGTCTCTGATGAAAGGATTGCAGGGTATTCTCTCGAAGATGGGTGGCCTCTTGAAGATAAAGTGCTAAACACCGCTGATCAATATAACTGAAGAACATCGAGAGAGAAGAACATTCTCTGAAAAGGCAATAGAATCTCCCTCTGATCTCATAGTAATGAGGACAACGAAATATGAAGTGAGTCTCGGTCTCAGCCTCCATCAGAGTGCATAACTGGCATAATCGATTAGCCTGATCCATATGGTGATCAGTCTGAGCCCTGAGACGATGAGAACCAACCCTAAAAGAGCCCAAAGAGAACCGTAATGCATGATTCCAACACCGGTAAAGATAGGCAGGGCGAACAACAATACCATCCTGAATAATAAGAAAATGCTCAGCATAGAAGGCCATCTTAGGTCGCAAACCACCCAGGGGATGACACCAAGTAGTGGTAATATACTGCCTATATCCTGTCTGACATGCTCATTCAACTCCTGACGGGAGGGAAGAAGATGAGCCAGGGCATCCAGCGAAAACTGATAGGGAGGAAGACGATCAATCTCAATCCCGATCGAACCCAACAAAGAGGTGGCCTGAGCGTACCAGCATTTTGATCTAGCAGAAGTGTCAAATCTCATAATCTCCACCGAAGAACAATATGCCAAAAAAGAGTATCTATGTCGGTCAGCACCTGTCTCCATAAAACCACGAAGCCGATGAAGAAACCAAATCAAGTGAAAAATAACAAGTTTGAGAGGATGAGCACCAAAGTCCGCTAAAACAATGCTGTGAGGGGTGAATCTGTGACACCTAATGATATGACGCAACAACAGTTTTTGGACCCGCTCAATAGAAGCCCAATCAGAAGCAATAAGAGAAGGTCCCCAAACCACAGAACCATAGAGGATTGTCGGACGAACCAAGGAGTCAAAAAGGGACAACTTGGATGAAATATCCTAAAAATGATGCCTGAAGCATTGTCTCTCCAACAAAGCCAGGGAGCCCATACCCTTACTGACTCGGGACTGAATAGCAGGTCTCAAACTGAAACGTGGTCCTGAGAACTTCACACCAAGATACATGTAAGAGGGAGTAATCTCAACCTCCTTCCCCTGGAAGAAGAAATGGAGATGAGAGGTCTTTAAATAGTTAAAGACCATAACCCGTGTCTTAGATAAATTGACCACAAGCTGTCTCTGAGTATAGAAAGAAGCAAGAGTATCAAGGAGTCTCTGTAAGCTATCGGGAGAAGAGGCCAAGAGAACGACATCATCAGCAAAGAGGAGAATAGAGATCAAAACCTGATGTAAATAACACCCATCACCTGGTTGAGAGGATTTCATAAGGAAATCCTCTAACTCATCAATATACAAGCCAAACAGTGTAGGGGAGAGAGGACAACCCTGCTTCATGCCAACAGTGTAGAATGAATTTCTATAATGCATTGCTAATGTAAGGCATGGCCATTCTTTCTTTTATTTGGAAAGCTTATTTAATGTCTGCTTATTTTTTAATGTCAGCTGTAGTATGACAAGATTGATCTAGCTTTCTCTTTCTATCGGCTCTCACATGTATGTTAATGTTTCAGATTTTGGTTTTTCAGAAAGAAGATATATCAAGCTAGTAATGAAATAGGTATTGTCATTTATTCATTTCATAGTTTCTTTAATTCATCTTTTACATTTGATAGGAGTTTTATCACTAAGGATTCAAACTTCTATATATGTTTTTATGATTGTATGTTTTAGACAGATTTTAATATTAATTTCAATTCATTACAGTCAATTATTTGCTTATGTTGTTGTAGAAAAGGTTCAAGACTTCAAGAAAGTGTTAGGTCTATGTAATTTCTCTAACTGGGACTGGACTTGATTTGCCCTAAATTTCGAAGTAGGTTTTGAATTGTGTTTGAAAATGGCAATTTTCGTAGTCTCCATAATTGTTCCCTACTCGGAAGAAATTGCTGCCAAGTTCCAATGGTCAACATACATTAGATTAAATTAAGAAGCAATTACTGATTCATGGTACGTTAGGCAGCTAACATAAGAAGGGTGGGGATTTACAAGTAGAATCCCTATCTCGGTATTTCTTCCTCAAGATTTTACTCTGCTTCTTCCTGACAAAACCAGTCTTTTGTCTTAATTTTATTAATGAGTGAGCTAAGAACATATTAATATCTCCTGTATTATGAAATAAATGATATATATAATACTAATTTTGACTATTAATAACTGATATGAATGTTATAACATATATGTTAGACAATATATTGTCCAGGCTAATTCGTAATATCACTCAGATATGATATTATGTAGATCAGAAATGATTCTTATAGATTATTACTTTGTTATCACATGATGCTTGCAAGGTTTTATTCTGCCTCTTCCTGACAAAACCAGTTTTTTGTCATTAATTTTATTAATGAGTGCACTAAGAACATACTAATATCTCCTGTATTATGAAATAAATGATATATAATACTAATCTTGACTATTAATAACTGATATAAATGTTATAACATTTATGTTAGACAATATATTGTCTGGGCTTGTTCATAATATCAGTCAAATACAATATTTTGTAGATCAGAAATGATTCATATAGATTATTACTTTGTTGTCACATGATGCTTGCAAGGTTTTATTCTGCCTCTTCCTGACAAAACCAGTCTATTCTCTTAATTTTCTTAGTGGAAAAGCTAAGAATAATACTAATATCTCCTGTATTATGAGATAAATGATATATATAATACAATTTTCTTAGTGAGTGAGCTAAGAATACACTAACATCACCTGTAATATGAAATAAATGATATATATAATACTGATTCTGACTATTAATAAATGTTATAAGACAGACAATATATTGGCCCCCTCATATATAATAGCACCCAGATATAATATTTTGTACATATATATTACGTTGTTGTCACATGATGCTTACCAGCATTAATATATTACGTTGTTGTCACATGATCTCTTCCTCAAATATTTCCCCTTCTGAATGAGTGTGTTTGGTCTCTCTTATATCTTTATTTTCCTCTCTTAACTATACAACCATTCCTAACTACACCTCCTCAATTAATTGCTATCTTTTATCTGTTATTTTCTGCTTCTAACTATTGTGTTATTCCAAATCTGGCTTCTAATCTTTTAGTTGCCAATCAAGCTTAACTGAGCTGAAATTTCAGGTTTTCATATAAATCATGCTTAGTGCAGCTGAAATCTCAGATGTTTTTATGAATTATGCTTACTACATTTGAAATTTTAGACTTTCATACCAATCAAGTTTAACTCAGTTGAAATTTTAGATCTTCATAGAAATTAAGTTTAACTCAGTTGAAATTTTAGATCTTCATAGAAATTATGCTTAGTGCAGCTGAAATTTTAGATTTTCATATAAATTACGCTTAATGCAGCTGGAATTTTAGATTTTCATATAAATTATGCTTACTGCGATTGAACTTTTAGGTTTTCTGTTTAAATTCTAGATTTTAGCTTGGGTGAAATTTTAGAGCTGAGCATAGCTAAAATTGTGATTGCTTTTAATTTTAACTAATACTCCTAGCAATGTCTTAAGACTTCTCATAATATTTATTTTTTCGTTTTGTTCTTAATCTTATTTATTGATATATGTTTGATATACATGTTGTTTTCTCCTAAATCTGAAGTTGACGAGGAGAATATAAATAACAACTGGATCAAAGCATTTGACGATGTCAATGTTGTAAAGTTCCTTAATATTAGTTGTAAAATATGCGCAAAAGGTTCATTAATTTGGAAGAAATAATATAAAAGTAAATGCGAGGGAGTACTTTAAAAGATGCCCATATCTTATTGTAAATAGATTTTGTGTTGGCATGAATGCCTAAATTTCTTGTAAATATTTCTTAACAATTATGATTAATAAAAAAAGATTATTTTTTAAGAGAGGTAGAAATACCTCTCCACAAACTCTTTCGTGTTCTCTTTTTATGATATTCTTTAGTTTTTAATGTCTGAATTTAATTTTTAAATAATTAATTTTGCTAATTGAATATATTTTTAAAAATAATTTTATGTGAATAGTATAATAAAAGATCATTAAGTTTACAATCATTCTTTTTATTTGACAGATGCATGAAGCTCATATCAATTTTATTGTGTTTGATGATTGCATGTATGCAACTTAACATATAAAATATGGAGTAAATTTGCTAATTGCATGTAATGTAAACAACTTAATAGATAGTTAAGTCGCAAGTTTTGTATAATATTATCATAGCCAATTTGTATCAAACCATTATGGAGTTTTTTCGTCTTATTTTGTATTGAGCTTGTAAGAACATTAATCAATTTCAAAGTATCTAATTGTGTAGGTATGCATTAGGCTAAATATTATGTGTGTTGTATGAATGAATGTCTGCATGGATAGGCGAGAATGAATGACCAAGTGTATGGATGGATGTATAAATTAATGAATGAATGTGTATAGATGGATGTTCACGTATGGATAAATAGATGAGTGAATGATATAGATGAATAAATAAATGTGTGAATGTATGGATGTATGTATGAATGAACATGTGTATACGTATAATTGTGTAGAGATATGTATTAGGCTAAATATCTTGATGTTATGTGTGTTATGTATGAATAAGTGTGGTTATGGATAGAAAAATTAGTGAATGCGTGTATGGATGGATGTATGAACTAATGCGCATATGACTAGATTTATGGATAAACATGGATGTATAAATGTATGAATGAATTTGTATAGATGGATGTTAATGTATGGATAAATAGATGGGTAAATGAATGTGTGAATGTATGGATGGATGTAAAGTGAATGTCCGTGTGTGTATAAATGTAGTGGACGAACAAATGCACCATATGAATGTGTGTACAAATTTTGCCATTGTTCGAATAAATAGACAGATGAATGGATGAATAGATGAATGCATATGTATGGAGATGTGTATGAATGCATGTTGGGGTTGTGAATGGATGGATGCATGAATGTTGTTTGTAGATAGATGTATAAATGAAATTTATGAATATTTGAGAACGCATGTATGGATGGATGGATGAACTAATGTGCATATGAATAGATTTAGGAATAAATGTGTTTATGAATGTAGTGTATGGATAGATGTTAATGTATGAGTAAATAGATGAGAGAATGTATGGATGGATGCATAAATGAATGTAGCGTATGAATATGTGTGTACAAATTGAGTTCAATGTTTGGATAAATAAATGGATGATAAATGATGGGTGAAAGAATGTAGTATGTAAATGCATGGATGGGGTTGTGAAGGGATGGTAAAATAGATGGGTGATTGGATGGATGCATGTGTGTAGTGTGTGGATAGATGAAAATGTGAGGGATATATAAAGTGTGAATGGATGGATGTATCAATGTTTGCATGACTGTAGTGTGTGGATAGATGTATGAATTTGTGACTATGAATGTAGATGAATGTGAATGTATGAAAAAGTAGATGGATGAAAGGATGGATGCATTAATGAATGTATAAATTTGTGGATGTGTGCATGAATGTAGCGTGTCGCAGATGTATAAATGAGTGTATGACTATATGAGTATGAATGTGAATGTATGGAAAAATAGATGGGTCAATGGATGGATGTATAAATTTGTGGATGTGTACATGAATGTAGTGTATGACAATCTAAGTATGAATGTGAATGTATGGAAAAATAGATGGGTGAATGGATGGAGGCATGAATGAATGTGTGTATGTGGATGGATATATGGATACGTGCATCAATGTAGAGTATGGCTATATAGATGTATAAATGAAGTTATATATGGATGTGAATGGATGGATGCATGAATGAATGTGTGTATGAGTAAATTTATAAAGTTGTGGATGTATGAGTGAATGTGTGTATGTGGATGGATGTATGCATGAATTTAGTGTGTGGCTATATACATGTATAAATAAATGTATGACTGTGTGAGTATGAATGTATGAAAAATTAGAAGGGTGAATGTATGGCTATATAGATGTATAAATAAATGTATTACTATGTGAGTATGAATTTATAGATGGATGTATAAAGTGTGAATGTATGAAAGAATGTATTTAAGAATATAGTGTTTGTATAGATGCATAGGTGGAGTATGAAATAATCTATGAATGTATGGAAAATTAAAAGGTTGAATAGATGGATGCATGAATGAATTTATGTAAGGATGGATGTACCACTGTGAATATGAACTTATAGATGGGATGTGGATGGATTTATGCATGAATGTAGAGTATGGCTATATAGATGTATAAATGAATGTATGGAAAAATAGATGGGTGAATGGATGTATGTAAGAATCAATGTTTGAATGAGTAAATGGGTAAATGGATGAATGTAGGAATCAATGTATGACTATGTGAGTATGAATGTATAGATGGATGTCAATGTATGGAAAAATAGATGGGTGGATGGATGGATGCATGAATGTAGTGTGTGGCTATATATATGTATAAATAAATGTATAGAAATATAGATGGGCAAATGGATGGATGCATGAGCGAATGTGTGACTATGAATATGATTGAATAGATGGGTGAATGGATGGATGCATGAATGTAGTGTGTGGCTATATATATGTATAAATAAATGTATAGAAATATAGATGGGCAAATGGATGGATGCATGAACGAATGTATGACTAAGTATGATTGAATAGATGGAAAAATAGATGGGTGAATGGATGGATGCATGCATCAATGTGATGAATGTGTGTATGAATGGATGTATAAATTTGAGGATGTGTACATGAATGTAGTGTATGACAATCTATCTTTGAATGTGAATGTATGGAAAAATATATAGGTGAATGGATGGATGCATGAATGAATGTGTGTATGTAGATGGATATATTGATGCATGCATCAATGTAGTGTGGCTATATTGATGTATAAATGAATTTATAGATGGATGTGAATGGATGGATGCATGAATGAATGTGTGTATGAGTAGATGTATAAAGTTGTGGATGTATGAATGAATGTGTGTATGTAGATGGATGTATGCACGAATATAGTGTGTGGCTATATAGATGTATAAATAAATGTATGACTGTGGGAGTATGAATGTATGGAAAATTAGAAGGGTGAATAGATGGATGCATGACTATGAGTAGGAACTTTTAGATGGGCCCTGGATGGATGAATGCATGAATGTATGGAAATTTTGATGGGTGAATGGATGTATGCAAGAATCAATGTTTGAATGAGTATGAATGTATTTGCGTATGGATGGATGTAAGAATCAATGTATGACTATGTGAGTATGAATGTATAGATGGATGTCAATGTATGGAAAAATAGATGGGTAAATGGATAGATGCATGAATGTAGTGTGTGGCTATATATATATATGAATGTATGGAAAAATAGATGGGCAAATGGATGGATGTGTGCATGAATGTAGTGTATGACAATCTGAGTGTGAATTTGAATGTGAAGGAATGTATGGGTGAATGAATGTGTGTATGTGGATGGATATATGGATGCATGCATCAATGTAGTGTGTGGCTATATAGAAGTATAAATGAATTTATAGATGGATGTGAATGGATGGATGCATGAATAAATGTAAAAAGTTGTGGATGTATGAATGAATGTGTGCGGCTATATAGATGTATAAATAAATGTATGACTGTGTGAGTATGAATGTATGAAAAATTAGAAGGCTGAATAGATGAATGAATGTGTGTGAGGATGGATGTAAAACTATGAGTATGAACTTATAGATGGGATGTAGATGGATGGATGCATGAATGTAAAGTGTAGCTATATAGATGTATAAATGAATGTATGGAAAAATTGATGGGTGAATGGATGTATGTAAGAATCAATGTTTGAATGAGTATGAATGTATCTGTATATGGATGGATAAATGGATGAATTCTTTTTTTGGATGGATGTAAGAATCAATGTATGACTATGTGAGCATGAATGTATAGATGTATGACTATGTGTGAATGAATGTAGTGTGTGGCTATATATATATGTATAAATAAATGTATGGGAAAATAGATGGATGCATGCATCAATGTGATGAATGTGTGTATGAATGGATGTATACAATTGTGGATGCACACATGAATGCAGTGTATGACAATTTGAGTTTGAATGTGAATGTATGGAAAAATATATGGGTGAATGGATGGATGCATGATTGAATGTGTGTATGTGGATGGATATATCGATGCATGCATCAATGTAGTGTGTGGCTATATAGATGTATAAATGAATTTATAGATGGATGTGAATGGATGGATGCATGAATGAATGTATAAGGTTGTGGATGTATGAATGAATGGGTGTATGTGGATGAATGTATGCACGAATATAGTGTGTGGCTATATAGATGTATAAATAAATGTATGACTGTGTGAGTATGAATGTATGAAAAATTAGAAGGGTGAATAGATGGATGCATGACTATGAGTAAGAACTTTTAGATGGGGCCTGCATGGAAATATGCATGAATGTAGAGTGTGGCTATATAGATGTATAAATGAATATATGGAAATTTTGTTGGGTGAATGGATGTATTTAAGAATCAATGTTTGAATGGGTATGAATGTATCTGCGTATGGATGGATAAATGGATGAATTTAATAATCAAACTATAACTATGTGAGTATGAATGTATACATGGATGTCAATGTATGGGAAAATAGATGGGTGAATGCATGAATTTAGTGTGTGGCTATATATGTATAAATAAATGTATAGAAATATAGATGGGCAAATGGATGGATGCATGAACGAATGTATGACTGAGTATGATTGAATAGATGGATGCATGATTGAATGTGTGCATGTGGATGTATATATGGATGCATGCATCAATGTGAAGAATGTGTGTATGACTGGATGTATAAATTTGTGGATGTGTGCATGAATGTAGTATATGACAATCTAAGTCTAAATGTGAATGTATGGAAAAATATGAGTGAATGGATAGATGCATGAATGAATGTGTGTATGTGGATGGATATATCGATGCATGCATCAATGTAGTGTGTGGCTATATAGATGTATAAATGAATTTATAGATGGATGTGAATGGATAGATATATGAATGAATGTATAAAGTTGTGGATGTATGAATCAATGTGTGTATGTGGATGGATGTATGCACAAATATAGTGTGTGGCTATATAGATGTATAAATAAATGTATGACTATGTGAGTATGAATGTATGGACAATTAGAAGGGTGTATAGATGGATGCATGACTATGAGTAGGAATTTTTAGATGGGGCTTGGATGGATGTATGCATGAATGTAGAGTGTGGCTATATAGATGTATAAATGAATGCATAGAAATTTTGATGGGTGAATGGATGTATGTAAAAATCAATGTTTGAATGAGTATGAATTTATCTATGTATGAATGGATAAATGGATGAATTCTTTTATGGATGGATGTAAGAATCAATGTATGGAAAGATAGATGGGTGAATAGATAGATGCATGAATTTAGTGTGTGGCTATATATATTTATAAATGAATGTATGGAAAAATAGATGGGTGAATGGATGTATGTAAGAATCAATGTTTGAATGAATGTGAATGTATGTGTGTATGGATGGATGTAAGAATCAATGTATGATTGTGTGAGTATGAATGCATAGATAGGTGAATGTAGTGTGTAGCTATATATATGTATAAATGAATGTATGGGAAAATAGATGGGCAAATGGATGGATGCATGACTATGAGTATGATTGAATAGATGGAAAACTAGATGAGTGAATGGATGGATGCATGATTGAATGTGTGTATGTGGATATATAAATTTGTGGATGTGTGCATGAATGTAGTGTATGATCATCTAAGTTTGAATATGAATGTATGGAAACATATATGGGTGAATGGATGGATGTATGAATGAATGTGTGTATGCGGATGGATATATTGATGCATGCATCAATGCAGTGTGTGGCTATATAGGTGTATGAATGAATTTATAGATGGATGTGAATGGATGGATGCATGAATGAATGTGTTTATGAGTAAATGTATAGAGTTGTGGATGTATGAATGAATGTGTGTATGTGGATGGATGTATGCATGAATATAGTGTGTGGCTATATAGATGTATAAATAAATGTATGACTGTGAGTATGAATTGATAGATGGGATGTCCATGGACATATGCATGAATGTAGAGTGTGGCTATATAGATGTATAAATGAATATATGGAAATATAGATGGGTGAATGGACGTATGTAAGAATCAATGTTTGAATGAGTAAATGGATAAATAGATGAATTTTTTAATGGATGGATGTAAGAATCAATGTATGACTATGTGAGTATGAGTATGTGTGCGGATGGATGTATGCATGAATATAGTGTGTGGCTATATAGATGTATAAATAAATGTATGGTTGTGTGAGTATGAATGTATGAAGAATTAGAAGGGTGAGTAGATGGATGCATAAATGGAACAAAAAAATTATGGATGGATCTAAGAATCAATGTATGATTGTGTGAGTATGAATGTATGGAAAATTAGAAGGGTGAGTAGATGGATGCATGAATGAATGCACGTAAGGATTGATGTATGATTGTGAGTATGAACTGATAGATGGGATGTGCATGAACGTAGAGTGTGGCTATATAGATTTATAAATGAATGTATGAAAAAATAGATGGGTGAATGGACATATGTAAGAATCAATGTATGACTATGTGAGTATGAATGTCAATGTATGGAAAAATAGATGGGTGAATGGATGGATGCATGAATGTAGTGTGTGGCTATATATATGTATAAATGAATTTATGGAAATATAGATGGGCAAATGGATGGATGCATGAACGAATGTATGAATGTGAGTATGATTGAATAGATGCAATAATAGATGGGTGAATCGACGGATGCATGAATGAATGTGTATGTGGATGTATGGAAATATAGATGGATGCATGAACTAATTTATGGTTGTGAGTATGATTGAATAGATGGAAAAATAGATGGGTGAATGGATCAATGTGTGTATGTGGATGTATATATAGATGCATGCATCATTGTGATGACTATGTGTATGAATGGATGTATAAATTTGTGGAAGTTGCATAAATGTAGTGTATGACAATCTGAGTATGTGATGGGAACACAACCCAAGAACAAAATGGACACAACAGAAAAGGGAAATTGTATTAACTGAGAAAATAAGCTAGTACAAACAGTACAAAGAAAATAAACTTCAAAACATGCCCTAAGGGCTTACAATAGCATAAATCTGGAGATAATTTCTCCTTTCAGTACCTCCTCTCAAACTCCACTCCGAACTGCCTTATACAATGCCAAAAATCTCCTTAAATAGACCTCGGAGGGTTAAAGACTAGGAGTACATTCTATAAAATGCTAGTAGGCATCCACCGACCAAATAGAAGGTTCCAGAAGCTACGTTAGAAGTCGGTGCAAATCTAGAAGAATCCAAAAACGGTAACCAAACTTTCGGGAGGCATAACTTTTGAACCGTAGCTCCGATTGACGAACCATTTTATTTTCGAAAAGCTCTCAAAGCGCTCTATAGCCCTATGGACCAGCTTCGCTCGTCCCCCATTTTTTGACCCTTTTCGAGGTCATTTAATGCCCCAAACCTGACTTTGAAGCATTCTTAGGAGGTCTCCAAAACTCGAAAAACTACAATAACTTTCAAACCGTGGGGCCTATTGACCTGATTCTTTTTTTGGAATGCTCTAAGTCATTATTACATTCATCTGGCCAATTCACACCTTCTAGTTTACCAAAATGATGGCCCAAATACATGCTCCTATTTTTTTGGGATTTTCAAACGCACTGATAGTGGAACTGTGAGAGTTGGAACCTTTATTTGACCCAAATGGGTATCCAAAAATGAAAACACATCAAATAGAAACTAAGTCTAAGTACATTTTTTTGGGTGACACAGGATTGCCCTTATACCTCTAGATGCTCCTGCATCAGACACCCAGGGTAGATTGAAAAGTGACCCTGTCACTTTATGGATGGTAGAGGAAATCCCAAATGGGAAACCTCAGCTGCTGAAATCCAAGTTGAGTCCTCGATCGGTCGTCCTTTCCATTTGACCAAATACTCTTCATACTACCTATTTCTGGTACTCCTACCCACATGATGATCTAGAATGTCTTTTATCTCCTCCTTCTTAGAAGCAGGAATTGGACATGGCTCTAACACCAGCTCCTCATCTGCACCATCATCATGATACTCTGTTAAATCTGCAATGTTGAAAATGGGAGAAATGTGAATACCATCTGGCAGCTCCACCTCATATGCATTTCCTAAGTCATGTTTCTTCAAAATTTTGCAGGGGCCAAATTTCTTCATTTTCAGCTTGTTGTAAGTACCGGCTGGAAATCTTTCTTTTCGTAAGTGCACCATGACTAGATCCCCTACTTGGAATTCCTTATGTCTTCTCCTTTGATCAGCCCTAGCTTTATATTCTTGATTCATCTTGGTAATGTGTGCTTGAACTTCCTAATGTAGATGCTTGATATGTTCAGCAAATTCTTCCGCTTCAGCACTTGTCCTCTCCCCTTGCTCTATCTTCCTCAATTCTGGTGCAGTCCTTGGGCTATTCCCATATACAATTTGGAATGGTGATTTTCCAGTACTCCTATTTATAGAGTTATTATAAGCAAACTCTGCTTGTGGTAGAATCAAATCCCATCCCTTGGGCTTATCCCCAACTAAACATCTCAGCAAATTGCCCAGACTTTTGTTCACCACTTCTGTTTGGCCGTCAGTTTGTGGGTGATGCGCAGAACTGAATTTCAAGTCTGTTCTCAACTTTTTCCATAATGTCCTCTAGAAATACCCCACAAATTTAGTGTTTCTGTCAGAAACTATACTCCTTGAAAGACCATGTAGTCTTACCACCTCTTTGAAAAACAAGTCTGCAATATGGACAGCATCATGAGTTTTGTGGCATGGAATGAAATGTGCCATTTTGGAGAACCTATCAACCACCACGAATACTGAGTCATTACCCCTTTGTGTCCTTGGCAATCCAAGAACAAAATCAATACTTATGTCCTCCCATGGCCTTGATGGAACAGGCAATGGCTGATATAGGCCAGTATTTTGACTAAACCCCTTGGCAACTTGACAAACCTGGCAACTCTGTACAAACTTCTTCACATCCTGTGTAATTTGAGGCCAAAAATAATGTTCTCTAAGAATGGCAATGGTCTTATCTCGACCAAAATGTCCTGCCATCCCTCCACTGTGTTTCTCCTTAATCATATTTTCCCTCATGGAACTCCTTGGAATGCACAATTGACTACCTTTGAACAACATGCCATCCTGAATCAAATAGTCTAACCACTTGGTTCTATCTACAGCAATAGGTTCTTTACAAGCTTTTCAGGCTTCAGCAAAATCAGGATCCTTAGGGTACAAATTCTTGAGTTCATCAAACCCAACTACATCAACCTGCATTACTGTAAGCAACAATTGTCTCCTACTTAGTGCATCTGCAACCCTGTTAGATTTTCCACTTCTATGCTTCAACACAAATGTATAACTCTGCAAGAACTCTACCCACTTCATATGCCTCTGATTCAATTTACCTTGACTATTTAGGTACTGTAATGCCTGATGATCAGTATACAAAACAAATTCCTTTGGCAATAAATAATGCCTCCATTTCTTTAAGGCCTGAACTATTGCATAGAACTCTTGATCATAAACATAATACTTCTTCTTTGCATCATTCAATTTTTCACTAAAATATGCAATAGGCTTACCTTCTTGGCTTAATACAGCCCCAATAGCACTGCCACTAGCATCACAATCCACCTGGAAAACCTTTCTAAAATCTGGAAGTGCCAACACAGGCTGTTCTATTACCTTCTTCTTTACCAATTCAAAACTTCTCACAGCTGCTGCAGTCCATTTGAACTCTTTTCTATCCCCTCTTATTGTATCAATTAGGGGTGCACATATGCCACTGAAATTCTTAATAAACTTCTTGTAAAAACTAACCAGACCATGAAATGATCTTACCTCAGTAGCAGACCTTGGAGTAGGCCATTCCAAGATGGCTTTTACCTTCTCCGGATCCATTTTGAGACCTTCAGGTGATATAACAAACCCCAAATAGACTAACTCCCTTTTTGCAAAGTTACACTTCTTCAGATTAATTAACAGTTTCTCTTCCCTTATCCTTTCAAAGACACTACGAATATGCAATAAATGTTCTTCCAAAGTCTTGCTGAAAATTAAAATATCATCCAAATAGACAATAACAAATTTTCCCAAGAACTTCTTAAGTACCTCATTCATGAGCCGCATGAAGGTGCTTGGGGCGTTTGTCAGTCCAAAGGGCATGACTAACCACTCATAAAGACCCTCCTTGGTCTTGAAGGTTGTTTTCCACTCATCTCCTTCTCGAATTCGTATCTGGTGATAACCACTCTTCAGATCTATCTTTGTGAAGTACTGAGCTCCACTCAAGCAGTCCATAATATCATCCATCCTTGGCAAAGGAAACTGGTACTTGATGGTGATCTTATTTATAGCTCAAGAATCTGTACACATCCTCCACTCTCCATCCTTCTTTGGTGCGAGTACTGCAGGTACTGCACATGGACTCAGGCTCTCTCGAATCAAGCCCTTCCTCAACAGCTCTTGAACCTGTCTATTTAGTTCCTCTGTTTCAGTAGGAGTCATCCTGTGAGCAGCCTTGTTAGGCAAACTAGCTCCTGGAATCAAATCTATCTGATGATTGATTTGCCTTACTGGTGGCAATCCATCTGGAACATTATCAGAGATAATATCTCCAAACTCCCCTAGTAAACCTGAAACTTCAAGTGGCATTTCACTACTACCTTCTTTATCTTTCCTAGGAATCAAAGCATAGCACATATGCTGATGTTTCATGCCATCTAAAAACTTCCTTTCATCAACAAGACAAATCCTAGCACTGCTACATACCTTTTCACCTTCCTTTTTCATGGGCTTCAATTTGTGGCGAACTCCATCCTTTGTTAGAGAGTATGTGTTTGCATGTCCATCATGTACTGCATGTCTATCAAACTGCCATGGTCTACCCAATAGTAGATGGAAAACATCCATCGAAATAACATCACAGAGAAATTCATCATGGTAACTTCCAATTTTTAATTTCACTAAACATTGTTCACTTACCAGGACCTTATGATCATCTTTTACCCAAGCAATCTGATAGGGTTGGGGATGTTTCTCCCTCTTGAGCTTCAGCTTAGAGACCATCTCTTTTGATACCAAGTTATTAGTGCTACCACCATCAATGATCATGTCACAACATTTATCCTCACACTTGCATCTGGTACGGAACAAACTCCTCCGTTGTCCTGGTTCAATCTCACCACTTAGTAGGACTTTCATTTACCAAGGTCTCTCCTCTTTCTGCATCCTCTGAATTTGATGATTTTGCATCCTCATCTACATGAGCAACCCTAGCTTGGCCCTCAGTTCTCCTATCTTTCCTTCCTTGTCATTGAGGGCATTCAAAGGCACGATGACCTTCTTCATTGCAATGGAAACAGGTACTGTGGAAGCCACCTCTTCCTTGTCCACGTCCTCTACCTCTTCCTCTTTGATTTCCAAAGTCTTGATCATGGGAGCGGTTGAAACACTCATTCCTCTGGTTCCTGCTAGTACCCACATCTTCATTTTTCTTTTGGGTTTCATTGAGGCCTCCAGATGATCTACCGCTTCCCCTTCCTCCTTGACCGCACCATCTTTATCTTCCTTCAAACCTTTTATTCAGCTTCTCTTCAACTCGTAGGGCAAACTGGTATGCCTCTTCAACGCTGGTCATTCTTACCAGACTTAATTCCTCCTGGATGCTAGGTCGCAACCCACTGATATAACGAGCAACCTTCTCCTTATTTGCTTTTGCATGTCCCGCTCTAATCAAGAGTCAGTAAAATTCCTCTGTATATTCTTGAACTGATCTTCCTGCTTGCTTTAACCCATGCATCTTCTTAAACAAATAAAGCTCATAGTCCACAGGAATGAACTGCTTCTTCAATTTGTCCACCATGCGATCCCACCTTGTGATCTTCTCCTTTCCTCTTCTGTTTCTTTCCAATTGAACCGCTTGCCACCAAATTTTGGCATGGCCTTTCAGTTTGGCCTTTGCAAACTTAACCCTATCTGGGTCCCTGATATCCTCATACTCAAAGTATTCCTCTAGTTCATTGATCCAATTGATCAACTCATCTGGTTTCAGATTTCCTGAAAATACACCCACTTCAATTGTAGGTCTTTTCCCAAACTTAGTAATGGCCCTAAAAAGCCTTTCCTCTACAGGATTCAGAACTTCCCTGTCAAATTCCCCTTCTAGTCCCATTACTTCTTCTTCATTGTCATCCTCACTGTTGTCACCTGTGGCAACATTTGCTCCTCTATGGAGCTCCTCTTGCAATGCCTGCACCTGCCTTTGGAGGGCTCTAACCTCCTCAGGATTAATAGCTCTGGCCCTTCTGCCACGCTCTCTTCATGGAGGCATCTTCTAACTCAAACCCACAACCACACAGTCCTAGTGCAAACTGCCTCACAGTCGGCGCTCTGTCTACACACTCAAGAAAACCTGCTCTGATACCAGTTGATGGGAACACAACCCAAGAAAAAAATGGATACAACAGAAAAGGGAAATTGTATTAACTGAGAAAATAAGCTAGTACAAACAGGACAGAGAAAATAAACTTCAAAACATGCCCTAAGGGCTTATAATAGCATAAATCTGGAGATAATTTCTCCTTTCAGTACCTCCTCTCAAACTCCACTCCGAACTGCCTTTTACAATGCCATAAATCTCCTTAAATAGACCCCGAAGGGTTAAGGACTAGGAGTACATTCTAGAAAATGCTAGTAGGCGTCCACCGACCAAATAGAAGGTTCCAGAAGCTGCGTTAGAAGTCGGTGCAAATCTAGAAGAATCCAGAAACGGTAACTGAACTTTCGGGAGGCATAACTTTTGAACCGTAGCTCCGATTGACGAACCGTTTACATTTTTGGAAAGCTCTCAAAGCGCTCTATAGCCCTATGGACAAGCTTTGCTTGTCCCCCATTTTCGACCCTTTTTGAGGTCATTTAATGCCCCAAACCTGACTTTGAAGCATTCTTAGGAGGTCTCCAAAACCCAAAAAATTGCAATAACTTTCAAATCATGGGGCCTATTGACCTGATTCTTTTTCTGGAATGATCTAAATCATGATTACATTCATTTGGCCAATTCACACCTTCTAGTTTACCAAAATGATGGCCCAAATACATGCTCCTATTTTTTCGAGATTTTCAAACGCACTAATAGTGGAACTGTGAGAGTTGGAACCTTTATTTGACCCAAATGGGTATCCAAAAATGAAAACACATCAAACAGAAACTAAGTCTAAGTACATTTTTTTGGGTGACACAGGATTGCCCTTATACCTCTGGATGCTCCTGCATCAGTATGAATGTGAATGTATAGGAAAATATATGGGTGAATGGATGGATGTATAAATTTGTGGATGTGTGCATAAATGTAGTGTATGACAATCTGAGTATGAATGTGAATGTATAGGAAAATATATGGGTGAATGGATGGATGCATGAATGAATGTGTGTATGTGGATGGATGTATGCATGAATATAGTGTATGGCTATATACATGTATAAATAAATGTAAGACTATGTGAGTATGAATGTATGGAAAATTAAAAGGGTGAATGTATGGCTATATAGATGTATAGATAAACGTATTACTATGTGAGTATGAATGTATAGATGGATGTATAAAATGTGAATGTATGAAAGAATGTATTTAAGAATATGGTGTTTGTATATATGCATAAATGAATGTGTGGGTATGAATGCGTAGATGGAGTATGAAATAATATATGGGTGAATGGATGGATACATGAATGTAGTGCATGGATTGATGTATAAAGTTTGAGCATATGAATGTAGTGTGTGGATAGATATATAATGGATACGAATGTAGCATACATAGATGGGTGTATGAAGTTGTGAATTTATGATTGTGTAATGTATGGCTATATAGACGTATAATTGAATGTATTACTATGTGAGTATGAATGTACAGATGGATGTGAGTGGATGGATGTATAAAGTGTGAATGTATGGAAGAATGCATTTAAAAATATATTGTGTGTATAGATGCATAAATGATTGTGTGAGTATGAATGCATAGATGGATTTGAATGTAAGAAAAAAACATATGGGTGAATGGATGGATGCGTGAATGAATTTGTGTATTGGTGGATGTATAAAGTTTGAGCATATGAATGAATGTGTATGAATGTAGTGTGTGGATAGATCTATAAATGAGTGCTATGAATATGTCAGTGTGAATGTGAGGAAAAATAGATGGGTGAAAGGATCGACATATGAATGAATGTGTGTATGGATGTAGTATATGGATAAATGTATAAATGAATGCATGGATGACATCTATAGATGAATGTTAATGTATGAAAAAAAAAAATTGGTGAAAGGATGGATGCATGAATGAATGTATGGATGGATGGATATGTGAAGTATGCAAGAATATAGTGTGTTGATAGATGTATAAATGAGTGCTATGAATATGTGAGTGTGAATGTAAGAAAAAATAGATGGGTGAAAGGATGGACATATGAATGAATGTGTGTGCGGATGTAGTATATGGATAAATGTATAAATTAATGCATGGATGACATCTATAGATGAATGTTAATGTATGAAAAAAAATTGGTGAAAGGATGGATGCATGAATGAATGTATGGATGGATGGATGTGTGAAGTATACAAAGAATATAGTGTGTTGATAGATGTATGAATGAATGTACGTGTGAATAGATTTATAAATGAATGTATGGATGACATCTATAGATGAATGTGAAGGTATGGAAAAAAAAATGGGTAAATGAATGGATGCACAAATGAATGTGCCTATGAATGGTTATATGAGTAAACATGTATGATTGTAGTTTATAGATGGATGTGTGAATGTAGTATATTGATAAATTCATAAATGTATGGATGGTGTCTAGAGATGAATGTGAATGTATGAAAAAATAGATGGGTGAAAGGATGGATACTTGAATGAATGTGTGTATAGATGCAGCATATAGATAAATGCATAAATGAATGAATGTATGAAAGAATATAGTGTTTGGATAGATGTACAAATGTGTGAATTTGAATGTATAGATGGTGAATGGATGGATGCATGAGTAAATGTGTATGAATGGATATAGCATATAGATAAATGCATAAATAAATAAATTTATGACCATATGAGTATGAACATATGGATGTATTGTATGGAAAAATAGATGGGTGCATGAATGTAGTATATGGATAAATGCATAAATGAATGTGTACGAGTGTAGTGTATAGATGGATGTATGCCTATGTGAGTATGAATGTATTGATAGATGTGAATGGATGGATTAAAAAGTTGGGTCAATGGATGGATGCATGAATGAATGTATGTATGGATGGATGGATGAGTAAATGTGTATGGACAAATGTATAAAATTGTGGGTGTATGAATGAATGTGTGTATGTGGATTGATGTGTGCATGAATATAGTGTGTGGCTATATAGATGTATAAATAATTTTATAACTATGTGAGTATGAGCGGATGTAAAATTGGAAGGGTGAATAGATGGATGCATGAATGAATGTGCATAAAGATGGATGTATGACTGTGAGTATGAACTTATAGATGGGACGTGGATGAATGTATGGAAAAATAGATTGGTGAATGGATGTATGTAAGAATCAATGTTTGAATGAGTGTGAATGTATGTGTGTATGGATGGATAAATGGATGAATTTTTTTATGAATGGATGTTAGAATCAATGTATAGATGGATGTCAATGTATGGAAAATAGATGGGTGAATGGATGGATGCATGAATGAATGTGTATGTGGACAGATGTATGCATGAATATAATGTGTGGCTATATATGTATAAATGAACATATGGAAAAATGGATGAATGAATGAACGAATGTATGACTATGAGTATGATTGTATAGATGGACGTGAATGTATGGATGCATGAATGGATAAATGGATGATTTTTTTAATGGATGCATGAATGAATGTGTATGTGGACGGATGTACGCATGAATATAGTGTGTGGCTATATATATATAAAGAATGTATGGAAAAATAGATGGGTAAATGGATGGATGCATGAAGGAATGTTTGATTGTATAGATGGATGTGAATGTATGGATGCATGAATGGATGTATGAATGTAGTATATGGCTATATAGATGTATAAATGAATGTATGAATGTAAGATGGATGTAAATGTATGGAAAAATAGATGGGTGAATGGATGAATGGATGTTTGTATGGATAGATGTATAAGTGTGAATGTATGAAAGAATGTATGCAAGAATATAGTGTGGTTAAACATGTATAAATAAATGTATGAATGCACAGATGGATGGATGTATAAATAAATGTGTTTATATGGATTGATGGATGTAAGAATGTAGGTGTGGCTATATAGATGTATAAATGAATGTATGACTATGTGAGCTTGAATGTAAGATAGACGTAAATAGATGGAAAAATAGATGGATGTATTAATAAATAAATGTGTTAATATGGATTGATGGATGTAATAATGTAGGTGTGGCTATATAGATGTATAAATGAATGTATGACTATGTGAGCTTGAATGTAATATAGACGTAAATACATGGAAAAATAGATGGATGTATTAATAAATAAATGTGTTTATATGGATTGATGGATGTAATAATGTAGGTGTGGCTATATAGATGTATAAATGAATGTATGACTATGTGAGCTTGAATGTAAGATAGATGTAAATACATGGAAAAATAGATGGATGTATCAAGTGTGAATGTATGCAAGAATATAGTTGGATAGATGTATGAATGTGTGAGTATGAATGCATAGATGGGTGGATGGACGCATGAATGAATGCTTGTATGGATGGATGTATGACTATATGAGTATGAATGCATAGATGGATGTGAATGTATGGAAAAATATATGGGTGAATGGATGGAAGCATAATTGAATGATTGTAGGGATGGATGTATGACTATATGACTATGAATGCATAGATGGGTGGATGGATGCATGAATGAATGCTTGTATGGATGGATGTATGACTATATGAGTATGAATGCATAGATGGATGTGAATGTCTAGAAAAATATATGGGTGAATTCATGATTGAATGATTGTGTGGATGAATGAGTTAAAGAAGGTGTGTATAAATGGATGTACGAGTAAATGGGTATGAATGAAGTCTAGAAAGAATTTATAATAAGTTATACAAACACGTCGTTCACTATAGATTAGAGTGCCTTTGATTTTGTATTCATAGTTTTCCTTGACTTTATTCTGTCATCAATCTCAAGACTTGATATATATGTGTACTTGATGCAGGAGCATCCAGAGGTATAAGGGCAATCCTGTGTCACCCAAAAAAATGTACTTAGACTTAGTTTCTGTTTCATGTCTTTACATTTTTGGATACCCATTTGGCTCAAATAAAGGTTCCAACTCTCATAGTTCAACTATCAGTGCATTTGAAAATCCCAAAAAAATAGGAGCATGTATTTGGGCCATCATTTCGGTAAACTAGAAGGTGTGAATTGGCCAGATGAATGTAATCATGATTTAGAGCATTCAAGAAAAAGAATCAGGTCAATAGGCCCCACGGTTTGAAAGTTATTGCAATTTTTCGAGTTTTGGAGACCTCCTAAGAATGCTTCAAAGTCAGGTTTGGGGCATTAAATGACCTCGAAAAGGGTCAAAAAATGGGGGATGAGCAAAGCTGGTCCATAGGGCTATAGAGCGCTTCGAGAGCTTTTCGAAAATGTAAATGGTTTGTCAATCGGAGCTACGGTTCAAAAGTTATGCCTCTCGAAAGTTCGGCTACCATTTCTGGATTCTTCTAGATTTGCACCGACTTCTAACGCAGCTTCTGGAACCTTCTATTTTGTCGGTGGATGCTTACTAGCACTTTCTAGAATGTACTCCTAGTCCTTAACCCTCTGGGGTCTATTTAAGGAGATTTTTGGCATTGTAAAAGGCAGTTTGGATTGGAGCTTGAGAGGAGGTGCTAAAAAGAGAAATATTCTCCAGATTTGTGCTATTGTAAGCCCTTAGGGCATGTTTTGAAGTTTATTTTCTCTGCACTGTTTGTACTAGCTTATTTTCTCAGTTAATATAATTTCCCTTTTCTATTGTGTCCATTCTGTTGTTGGGTTGTGTCCCCATCAAGTGGTATCAGAGCAGGTTTTCCTGAGTGTGTAGACAGAGCGCCGACTGTGAGGCAGTTTGCACCAGGACTGTGGTTGAGGGTTCGAGTTAGAAGATGCCTCCATGAAGAGAGCGTGGCGGAAGGGCCAGAGCTATTGATCTTGAGCAGGTTAGAGCCCTCCAGAGACAGGTACAAGCATTGCAAGAGGAGCTTCGTAGAGGAGCAAATGTTGCCACAGATGACAATAGTGAGATGACAATGAAGAGGAAGTAATGGAAGTTGACGGGGAAGTTTTGAATCCTGTAGAGGAAAGGCTTTTTAGGGCCATTACTAAGTTTGGGAAAAGACCTACAATTGAAGTGGGTATATTTTCAGGAAATTTGAAACCAGATGAGTTGATCGATTGGATCAATGAACTGGAAGAATACTTTGAGTATGAGGATATAAGGGACCCAGATAGGGTTAAGTTTGCAAAGGCCAAACTGAAAGGCCATGCCAAAATTTGGTGGCAAGAGGTTCAACTGGAAAGACTTAGAAGAGGAAAGGAGAAGATCACAAGATGGGATTGCATGGTGGACAAATTGAAGAAGCAGTTCATTCCTGTGGACTACGAGCTTGATCTGTTTAAGAAGATGCATGGGTTAAAGCAAGCAGGAAGATCAATCCAAGAATATACAGAGGAGTTTTACCGACTCCTGATTAGAGCGGGGCATGCAGAAGCAAATAAGGAGAAGGTTTCTTGTTATATCAATGGGCTGCAACCTAGCATCCAGGAGGAATTAAGTCTGGTAAGAATGACCAGCGTTGAAGAGGCATACCAGTTTTCCCTACGAGTTGAAGAGAAGCTGAATAAAAGGTTTGAAGGAAGATAAAGAGGGCGCGGTCAAGGAGGAAGGGGAAGCGATAGATCATCTGGAGGCCGCAATGAAACTCAAAAGAAAAATGAAGATGAGGGTACTAGCAGGAACCAGAGGAATGAGGGTTTCAACCGCTCCCATGATCAAGACTTTGGAAATCAAAGAGGAAGAGGTAGAGGACGTGGACAAGGAAGAGGAGGCTTCCATGGTACCTGTTTCCATTGCAATGAAGAATGTCATCGTGCCTTTGAATGCCATCAACGACAAGGAAGGACAGATAGGAGAGCTGAAGGCCAAACTAGGGTTGCTCATGTGGATGAGGATGCACAATCATCACATTCAGAGGATGCAGAAAGAGGAGAGACCTTGGTAAATGAAAGAGTCCTACTAAGTGGTGAGAATGAACAACGACAACGGAGGAGTTTGTTCCGTACCAGATGCAAGTGTGAGGATAAATGTTTTGATGTGATCATTGATGGTGGTAGCACTGATAACTTGGTATCAGAAGAGATGGTCTCTAAGCTGAAGCTCAAGAGGGAGAAACATCCCCAGCCCTATCGAATTTCTTGGGTAAAAGATGATCATAAGGTCCTGGTAAGTGAACAATGTTTAGTAAAATTCAAAATTGGGAGTTACCATGATGAAGTTCTCTGTGATGTTATTTCGATGGATGTTTTCCATCTATTGTTGGGTAGACCATGGCAGTTTGATAGACATGCAATACATGATGGACATGCAAAAACATACTCTCTGACAAAGGATGGAGTTCGCCACAAATTGAAGCCCATGAAAAAGGAAGGTGAAAAGGTATGTAGCAGTGCTAGGATTTGTCTTGTTGATGGAAGGAAGTTTTTAGATGGCATGAAACATCAGCATATGTGCTATGCTTTGATTCCTAGGAAAGATAAAGAAGGTAGTAGTGAAATACCATTTGAAGTTTCAGATTTACTAGGGGAATTTGGAGATATTATCTCTGATAATGTTCCAGATGGATTGCCACCAATAAGGCAAATCAGTCATCAGATAGATCTGATTCCAGGAGCTAGTTTTCCTAACAAGGCTACTCACAGGATGACTCCTACTGAAACAGAGGAGCTAAATAGACAGGTTCAGGAGCTATTGAGGAAGGGCTTGATTCAAGAGAGTCTGAGTCCATGTGCAGTACCTGCAGTACTTGCACCAAAGAAGGATGGAGAATGGAGGATGTGTACAGATTCTCAAGCTATAAATAGGATAACCATCAAGTACCGGTTTCCTTTACCAAGGATGGATGATCTTATGGACTGCTTGAGTGGAGCTCAGTACTTCACAAAGATAGATCTGAAGAGTGGCTATCATCAGATATGGATTCGAGAAGGAGATGAGTGGAAAACAGCCTTCAAGACCAAGGAGGGTCTTTATGAGTGGTTAGTCATGCCCTTTGGATTGACAAACACCCCAAGCACCTTCATGCGGCTCATGAATGAGGTACTTAAGAAGTTCTTGGAAAAATTTGTTATTGTCTATTTGGATGATATTTTAATTTTCAGCAGGACTTTGGAAGAACATTTACTGCATATTCGTAGTGTCCTTGAAAGGCTAAGGGAAGATAAACTGTTAATTAATCTAAAGAAGTGTGTCTTTGCAAAAAGGGAGTTAGTCTATTTGGGATTTGTTATATCACCTGAAGGTCTCAAAATGGATCCAGAGAAGGTAAAAGCCATCTTGGAATGGCCTACTCCAAGGTCTGCTACTGAGGTAAGATCATTTCATGGTCTGGTTAGTTTTTACAGGAAGTTTATTAAGAATTTCAGTGGCATATGTGCACCCCTAACTGATACAATAAGAGGGGATAGAAAAGAGTTCAAATGGACTGCAGTAGCTACAAGAAGTTTTGAATTGCTGAAGAAGAAGGTGACTGAACAGCCTGTGTTGGCACTTCCAGATTTTAGAAAAGTATTCCAGGTGGATTGTGATACTAGTGGTAGCGCTATTGGGGCTGTATTAAGCCAAGAAGGTAAGCCTATTGCATATTTTAGTGAAAAATTGAATGATGCAAAGAAGAAGTATTCTGTTTATGATCAAGAGTTCTATGCAATAGTTCAGGCCTTAAAGAAATGGAGACATTATTTATTGCCAAAGGAATTTGTTTTGTATACTGATTATCAGGCATTATTGTACCTAAATAGCCAAGGTAAATTGAATCAGAGGCATATGAAGTGGGTAGAATTCTTGCAGAGTTATACATTTGTGTTGAAGCATAGAAGTGGAAAATCTAACAGGGTTGCAGATGCATTAAGTAGGAGACAGTTGTTGCTTACAACAATGCAGGTTGAAGTAGTTGGGTTTGATGAACTCAAGAATTTGTACCCCAAGGATCCTGATTTTGTTGAAGCATGGAAAGCTTGTAAAGAACCTGTTGTTGTAGATAGAACCAAGTGGTTAGACTATTTGATTCAGGATGGCATGTTGTTCAAAGGTAGTCAATTGTGCATTCCAAGGAGTTCCATGAGGGAAAATCTGATTAAGGAGAAACACAGTGGAGGGATCGCAAGACATTTTGGTCGGGATAAGACCATTGCCATTCTTAGAGAACATTATTTTTGGCCTCAAATTACACAGGACGTGAAGAAGTTTGTACAGAATTGCCAGGTTTGTCAAGTTGCCAAGCGGTTTAGTCAAAATACTGGCCTATATCAGCCATTGCCTGTTCCATCAAGGCCATGGGAGGACATAAGTATTGATTTTGTTCTTGGATTGCCAAGGACACAAAGGGGTAATGACTCAGTATTCGTGGTGGTTGATAGGTTCTCCAAAATGGGACATTTCATTCCATGCCAAAAAACTCATGATGATGTCCATATTGCAGACTTGTTTTTCAAAGAGGTGGTAAGACTACATGGTCTTCCAAGGAGTATAGTTTCTGACAGAGATACTAAATTTGTGGGGTATTTCTGGAGGACATTGTGGAAGAAGTTGAGAACAGACTTGAAATTCAGTTCCACGCATCACCCACAGACTGATGGCCAAACAGAAGTGGTAAATAGAAGTCTGGGCAATTTGCTGAGATGTTTAGTTGGAGATAAGCCCAAGGGATGGGATTTGATTCTACCACAGGCAGAGTTTTCTTATAATAACTCTGTAAATAGGAGTACTGGAAAATCACCATTTCAAATTGTATATGGGAATAGCCCAAGGACTGCACCAGAATTGAGGAAGATAGAACAAGGGGAGAGAACAAGTGCTGAAGCTGAGGAATTTGCTGAACACATCAAGCGTCTACATGAGGAGGTTCAAGCACACATTATCAAGATGAATCAAGAGTATAAAGCTAGGGCTGATCAAAGGAGAAGACATAAGGAATTCCAAGTAGGGGATCTAGTCATGGTGCACTTACGAAAAGAAAGATTTCCAGTTGGTACTTACAACAAGCTGAAAATGAAGAAATTTGGCCCCTGCAAAGTTTTGAAGAAACATAACTCAGGAAATGCATATGAGGTGGAGCTGCTAGATGGTATTCACATTTCTCCCATTTTCAACATTGCAGATTTAACAGAGTATCATGATGATGGTGCAGATGAGGAGTTGGTTTTAGAGCCATGTCCAATTCCTGCTTCTAAGAAGGAGGAGATAGAAGACATTCTAGATCATCGTGTGGGTAGGAGTACCAGAAACAGGCAGTATGAAGAATATTTGGTCAAATGGAAAGGACAACCGATCGAGGACTCAACTTGGATTTTAGCAGCTGAGGTTTCCCATTTGGGATTTCCTCTACCATCCATAAAGTGACAGGGTCACTTTTCAATCTACCCTGGGTGTCTGATGCAGGAGCATCTAGAGGTATAAGGGCAATCCTGTGTCACCCAAAAAAATGCACTTAGACTTAGTTTTTGTTTCATGTCTTTACATTTTTGGATACCCATTTGGCTCAAATAAAGGTTCCAACTCTCATAGTTCAACTATCAGTGCATTTGAAAATCCCAAAAAAATAGGAGCATGTATTTGGGCCATCATTTCGATAAACTAGAAGGTGTGAATTGGCCAGATGAATGTAATCATGATTTAGAGCATTCCAAAAAAAGAATCAGGTCAATAGGCACCACGGTTTGAAAGTTATTGCAGTTTTTCAAGTTTTGGAGACCTCCTAAGAATGCTTCAAAGTCAGGTTTGGGGCATTAAATGACCTCGAAAAGGGTTGAAAATGGGGGACAAGAAAAGCTGGTCCATAGGGCTATAGAGCGCTTCGAGAGCTTTCCAAAAATGTAAATGGTTCATCAATCGGAGCTACGGTTCAAAAGTTATGCCTCTCGAAAGTTCGGCTACCGTTTCTGGATTCTTCTAGATTTGCACCGACTTCTAACGCAGCTTTTGGAACCTTCTATTTTGTCGATGGATTCTTACTAGCACTTTCTAGAATGTACTCCTAGTCCTTAACCCTCTGGGGTCTATTTAAGGAGATTTTTGACATTGTAAAAGGCAGTTCGGATTGGAGCTTGAGAGGAGGTGCTAAAAGGAGAAATATTCTCCAGATTTGTGCTATTGTAAGCCCTTAGGGCATGTTTTGAAGTTTATTTTCTCTGCACTGTTTGTACTAGCTTATTTTCTCAGTTAATATAATTTCCCTTTTCTATTGTGTCCATTCTATTGTTGGGTTGTGTCCCCATCAGTACTCATAAGAATATACGTGTTGTCAAGGACATAGCAATTCCTTTGATGTTCATTGGCCAATTTTAATTGTGGCAACAATCCTACTAAAACACAAGGGGCTTTGAATTGGGTCAAAAATTGTCATCTACCATGACAATCTTATAATCATATTAAATGGATTTCTCCAACTTGACAGATTAGAACAACACTCAGCCACTCTACTTGGCTCAACAACCTTATTGATTGCAGTGTTTTGTTATTTGCCTCTAACAATGAAAAGAACAACACTCCTAGCGTATGAAGTTGTGGATGTATGAATGTGTAATGTATGGCTATATAGATGTATAAATGAATGTACAGATGGATGCAGACGTATGGAAAATAGATGGGTGAATGAGTTTTTATATTGATAGATGTATTAAGTGTGAATGTATGAAAGAATTTATTTAAGAATTAAGTGTGTGTATGGATGCAAAATGAATGTGTGAGCATGAATGCATAAATAGATGTGAATGTATGAAAAAAACATATGGGTGAATGGATGGATACATGAATGCAGTGCGTGAATTGATACATAAAGTTTGAGCGTATGAATGAATGTGTATGAATGTAGTGTGTGGATAGATGTATAAATGAGTACTACAAATATGTGAGTGTGAATCTATAGATGAATGTGAATGTGTGAAAAAATAGATGGGTGAAAGGGGGGATGTGTGGATGGATAAATGAATGCATGGATGACATCTATAGATGAATGTTAATGTATGAAAGAATATACTAGTGAAAGGATGGATGCATGAATGAATGTTATAAAGTGTGAATGTATTTAAGAATATAGTGTGTGTGTAGATGCATAAATGAATATGTGAGTATGAATGCATAGATGGATGTGAATGTAGTGCATGAATTGATGTAAGTCTAAGCATATGAATAAATGTGTATGAATGTAGTGTGTGGATAGATGTATAAATGGGTGTTGTGTATATGTGAGTGTGAATCTATAGATGAATGTGAATGTGTGGAAAAATAGATGGGTGTGTGGATGGATGATTTTTATTAAGGAAAACAAGTTTTGAAGGGTGCGTGAAACCTTTTATACAAAAGATTTTCAATGGAGCCCTAACAAAGAGACTATAAACAAAAGAAGAAATAGGTCCCCAACCAAAAAAGGGGGACCAGGGCGGCCCTAGAAATAACACGGTGCATTTTTGCCACCAATTACAACTCAAAAACAATTAAGATCTCCTACCCCCAAAAGAGTGAGATCTAAGAAGTTGGTTCGAGGAATGTTGGGAATGTTTGTATTTTATGCCTTTAACCTTTGTCCAACCTTCCTCCACCCGAGAAGCCTCCTTCTCCCAAACCAAAGCCTCGCCAATGTTATATATGGATAAATGTATAAATGAATGTGTGGATGACATCTATATATGAATGTTAATGTATGAATAAAAATATTGGTGAAAGGATGGATGCATGAATGAATGTGTATGGTGTAGTATATATGGATAAATGTATGAATGAATATATGGATGGATGGATGTGTGAAGTATGCAAGAATATAGTGTGTGGATGGATGTATGAATGTGTGTTTTTTAATATATATATGGTGTAGTGCCTACCCCCAGTTTACTTTTCAGTTATTATTGTCAAACTCTTTTAGGCCAGCTTATGTTATGTTTGATGGTTAGTGGTGTTTGATTTTCAAATTATTGGATATTGTTTCATACGCAATTGGTTATATGATGAGATTACTTTGTTACTAGTTATTTCATGTATGCATGATTATACTTTGATGATGATTGTTTATAGTGATTGTAGTTATTTCACAATAATAGTTAGATGGATTATTTGCATTTTTTTGTGGATACTTACCCCATACTTGCATGTGTATGGTGTATGTGTATGTTTTCTTTATGGTTGACATATCTGATGTGGTTAATGAAGGGGGTCGTAGTCACTTGCTAGTTGAGATTTACATGATGCACCACTTTTTGCCATTGCATGTTTAGTTTAGAATATGTGTTTGTACATGCATGGTTTTTATGCAGATTGCAGGTACCGAGTATTGACTTCCCTAAATTGCTAAGATGAGCTTACCCTAGCACAGTATCTCAATGGGAAGAGAGGGGAGATAATCTTGAGTCTAAATCCTATCCTTAAACTATTTGTCCTAAAAACTAGGGCAAAAATATGAGTTGTCTACCTTTTGAATTCGTCAAGTGACGTAAATTCTTGATTACAACCCTTGAGTTTGATTTAGTTTTTTGTACTTTGTTATGAGTTTGTTTTCAGTCTTATGGGTCTGTGATTATTTTATGTTATATTAAATCAATTTAAAAGATTAATTAATGATTTAATTTAATAGAAAATTTTATTAAGAAAATTCAATATTTAAGTATATTTAATTAATTGAGAAATTAATTAAATAAAGGAATTAAATTTAAAAATAAAGTTATAAGTATAATTTTAGAGTGTAATAATATTTATTTGATTTAATAATAATATATTTAGGAAATCATTTTTAAATAAATGCTAAATATTATTATTACTTAATAAATATTTTTATTAAAAATACTTCAAAAATTAATTAAAGAGAGAAAGCTAATTATTTAAATAATGACATTTTGTATTAAATATCTAAAAGTTGGCACATGAAAATGTAAAAAGATAATAAAATAATAAAAGTTTATAATCATCAAGTTCCCTCATGTGATTGCATAATCAAAGCCCCAAATTTAGTAGAGAACTCTTTATCATAGATCAAGATCTCATTTTGCAGGCACCGGAATTTTGGAGAAGGGATTTTCAAAGAAGAGGCTTTTCAGAAGGAAGGGATTTTCTTGCATGTTTCATGCGTTTGTGTGTTTGCATGTTTGCATCAGATTCAGCTAGAATCTTGTGATTAATTTATGCAAAAGATTTCCATTTTCCAATCTTCTGTCTGCTTCGTGTATGCATAAATCTGTTCTCGAAAATTTATAGATTTGTTTGATATCATTGATAAATTCTTGTTGTGAAACTTGTTTTAATTTCATTTCAAAGATATCTATGTTTGAGGAATTAATTTTTTTGAAATCCTCGTTCTTTTAAACTTTAATCAGATGAGTTTTGGATTACAAATCGAATTCTAGAATGTAAATTCGAATGCTTTTTCTAGGTTTCCCTATCAAAATATTGTTCATAGTTTTATTATATATATATATATATATATATATATATATATATATATATATATATATATATATATATATATATTGGAGGGGGGCATTTGTTTTGGTTTTTGTTTATTAAAAAAAATTAAAAATTAAAAAATGATTTTGGTGGGCAGGGCCACCAACCCCCCGCCCACCCCTTTTTCTATTCTCCTCACACAACAACAAGAGTTGCCAACGGCCATTCATGGTTGCACACAACAAACCCTGTTGCTGTGACAAGAAAGGTATTGTTACAACAGTACTCTACCGTCACAATAGCAGAGCTGTCGCAACAGTGACCTAGCCTAAAGGCTTTAAAAGTTTTAATGGCAAGTTTGTTTTAGTTTTTTTGTTAAAATTTAAATTTATTAAATTAATTTAATTTAATAATATTTGTATTAAATGTTTAAATTATTTAAACATAAGATTTAAGATTTATAAATGTTTATAGTTATTAAATGATATAACATAACAATATTATTATTATTTTCTTTTAATACTTATTATTGTATTATTAGATCAATAATTACTTTATTAATGATTTAATTTATGTTATTTTATTAATAAATTAGTGATTATTATCTTTAATAATTTAATTACTATTGATTAAAAATTAATAATATTTAATTAATAGATTATGATATTGTATGTGAAAAGTAAATTCAAAAATTGTAAACTTTAGCAAATTGAATATTGGCAATGAAATATAAGACGCAAACCTTACTGTTAACTCAAATTGTGTGTTTTCAAAATCAAACAAAACTATGAAACTGTATTGTCTATTGTTTGCTTTCTTGTATGTCGGGTTTGGGCTTGACTTAGAGTGTTGACCAGTTTCAAGATGTCTACCAGAGGCCAAAAGTTATGGTTTTTGGTAATTACATATGATGTCATTATTTGGTTTATGTGTACTTTCTTAGATCAGTCCTGTTAGGATGATCGTATTAGTGATGCTTGTATTTTGACCAGTGATTTCGGTACTTGTCAGTTGCTTGTTTAAAGAACTAATGTATGGTATGTGGTCTTTTAAGATCTTTTTGCCTTATTGAGTTTAGGGTAGATTATATGTATGTTATGTTGGGAAATGGCTTGCAATGGAGACTAAGGCCCTAACGAGGCTAACGAGTGACCCATTGTAGGTTATTTTAATAAGTGATAGCACTACATTAAATGAGAGTAAAATGAATTAATAAGAGTCATCATTTTCCTCCCCCATGCCTCAAGTGCTAGTATAGGCTAGGATGGGAGTAGAGAGGATGCTTGTTTGCAAGAATGCATTATTAGTATGCCATGTCCGTATGAAAGGATACTAGTGCTGCATAGAGTCACTAGGGAGTCGAAGGATTTAAAGACTAGCCGACTAACCTTAGAGTTGGCTCATGCGATGACACTTGTCCACTAGCATAACAGATTCCCTACATGTCATTGTTGCCTCTGGGTTTAGATGTCATTTATATCTTGGTACCTTTGAGTTAGATTATTTTTGGGTTTTCCTTGACTTAGATGTTGGATTTGACTTTTGAGTTTGTTATCTTGTTTGGGACTTGAGACTATCTCCTTAGCGCTGTGTGAGTGGGCCTTTTTGGGTTACCACAAGGTCGAGTGGTAGTGCTATTTACTTTTACCATTGAAATTTGACTGTTCAATTGTCATGGTTGGAGTTCCCTTTTCTGCATCTCTTTCATTCTATGCTTATGTACTATGATGGATAGTTATACTTGTTGTATTGTATTTGATTTCATGGATCTTATGGGAGGTTGTTCTAATCTATTTTTATGATGTATATTCTTTCAGCTCTTCATCCCCTGTGACCTATACAATGGATGAAGGTGCATTATGATTATTGCCAAGTGGCATTCGAGATAACTATATATTATTTAAATGGAATCATACTTGTATATTATTATTTGATGTGGGTTTATATTATATTGGATTTAGTGTTAATTAAACTTAAATGTGATTCATCGTCATGGAACCCTTAAGAGTTGTAACATGTTTATGTGTTGTTGATGCATGAGTGTATGTTTTGATTAAGTAAAAATAGGTTTTAATGGACTCAAAACCTTCAACAAAGTATCAAAAAGTAAAAATAGTATAACAAGAGGATTCTATGATGAAACATATAAATTCAAACCACATAAAACACAAACTAACAGGCCTCATAGAGAACATAAACCAACAAAAAGTGAGAGGCCACCCTAAAACAAAGTTGAAAGAAACAACAAAATGACAGCAAAAAGCCAGCACCCGGACAACTATGTAGTTTGCAATAGGTCAATAGCCTGATCTGCTAGAATGTGCTTGTTCTTCACTATAGCCTTCATTTCCCCCACCCTGTTTGCATCCCCAACATGTTATTTCTTTTGCTATTCTATTATTATTGTGTATGTTATCATTAAAAAAAAATGTCAAACTTAGTAAAACTTAGGTTAACTTCTTTTGGTTTCCTTGGCGGGGCGTTACATATGGATGTGAATTAATAGATGAATGAATGCATGTGTGTATGGATGGATGTATGAATGAATGTGTGTGTGAATGGATTTATAAATGAATGTACGGATGGAATTTACAAATGAATGTGAAGGTATGGAAAAACACATGGGTAAAAAGATGGATGCATGAATGAATGTGCCTATGAATAGTTATATGTGTAAACGTGTATGAATGTAGTGAATGGATGGATGTGAATGTAGTATATTGATAAAACCATAAATGTATAAATGAATGTATGAACGGTATCTAGAGATGAATGTGAATGTATGTAGATGGGTGAAAGGATGGATGCTTGAATGAATATGTGCATGGATGGACATATGAATGAATATGTAGCATATAGATTTCTTGTATATGTTGTGAGAGAGAAGCTTAGAGTAGAGGTAGTTGATTTCCTCCATTCATGTTGACTAGATAAGTTTTAATTTATTCATCTATTGTTTATTGAGAGTGATTATATAACACAATTTCATCCTCAACAAGTGTTACACTTGCATCTCCAAATTGTATGTGTTGTTGATCATAGTTGACCAACTAATGATAATGTAGCCTAAGGCTATAACTTCCATGTCCAATTTGGAATCCATCATAAAGAACATTTTCCCTAATCATGTTGTTTCCTCCCCTATTGGATCTATTAACAAAAAGACATAAATTGTAGGCAAAAAATAATGTATTTAGTATTATTTGACTCTTGTTCATATACACCTCAAATGTCTACTAACTACTACTTATTGCCTAACCAAAACAAAGACTTGAAGATTGGTTATGAAAGGCAAGTGAAATAGGGGGAAGTTGACTTCTAGAATATGTTGCTCTATCTTAAAGTTATAAGGCATCTTAAACAAAACATTTCATTTTCAAAACAAGGAAAAGAATTGAGAACCTAGAATATGCTAACTATCAATTGATGAAGATAAGATAAGATAAAATTATTAATGTCAAAGAAAAACCAAAACAATTTATGGGACTGGGCATATAAACAGAAGAGCCAGCCAAGCAAAGGCACCAAACAATGACTGAAAAGGGACAAAACAACAAGAAGAAAGAAAGAAAAGGTAAGGACTAAGGGTCCTTCATTGTCACAAAAAAATCCGTAATAGAGAGGTACATCCGTGGACAATCCATAGTCTTTGGATGCCATGAAGAACCCCTATAGGACTGATGTTGCCTATAGAGACTGGTACAATGTTTGACAGATCTGGAATGTGAAGTAGTGAAAGGCCTTTTCAAACCCCGTAGAGAAGACAAGGGAGAGAAAAAGGTGGTAATGAGCTGATCAGAAGTTCATCTTTGATGAAAGGATTGCAGGTTATTCTCTTGAAGATGGGTGGCCTCCTGAAGATAAAGTGCTAAATATTGCTGATCAATATAGCTGAAGAACATCGAGAGAGAAGAATAGTCTCTGAAAAGGCAATAGAATCTCTCTCTAATCTCATAGTAATGAGGACAATGAAATATGAAGTGAGTTTCGATCTCAAGCTCCATCCGAGTGCATAACTAGCATAACCGATTAGCTTGATCCATATGGTGATCAGTCTGAGCCCTGAGATGATGAGAACCAACCCTAAAAGAGCCCAAAGAGAACCGTAATGCATGATTCCAATGTCAGTAAAGATAGGCAGGGCGAACAACAATACCATCCCAAATAACAAGAAAATGCTCAGCATAGAAGGCCATCTTAGGTCACAAACCACCCAGGGGATGACACCAAGTAGTGGTAATGTACTGCCTATAGATATCCTGTCTGACATGCTCATTCAACTCCTAATGAGAGGGAAGAAGATGAGCTGGGGCATCCAGCGAAAACTAATAGGGAGGAAGACGATCAATCTCAATCCTGATTGAACCCAACAAAGAGGTGGCCTGAGCATACTAGCATCTTGATCTAGCAGAAGTGTTGGATCTCATAATCTCCACTGAAGAACAATATGCCAAAAAAGAGTATCTATGTCGCTCAGCACCTGTCTCCATAAAACCATGAAGCTGATGAAGAAACCAAATCAAGTCAAAAATAATGGTAAGTTTGAGAGGATGAGCACCAAACTCCACTAAAACAATGTTGTGAGGGGTGAATCTGTGACACCTAATGATACGACGCAACAAAAGTGTCTGGACCCGCTCAATAGAAGCCCAATTAGAAGCAATAAGAGAAGGTCCCCAAACCACAGAACCATAGAGGATTGTCAGATGAACCAAGGAGTCAAAAAGGGACAACTTGGACAAAATATCTAGAAAATGATGCTTGAAGCATTGTCTCTCCAGCAAAGCCAAGGAGTCCATACCCTTACTGACTCCGGAATGAATAGCAGGTCTCAAAAACTAAAATGTGGTCCTGAGAACTTCACACCAAGATACATGTAAGAGGGAGTAATCTCAACCTCCTTCCCCTGGAAGAAGAAATGGAGATGAGAGGTCTTTAAACAGTTAAAGACCATAACCCGTGTCTTAGATAAATTGACCACAAGTTGTCGCTAAGTACAGAAAGAGGCAAGACTATCAAGGAGTCTTTGTAAGCTATCAGGAGAAGAGGCCAAGAGAACGACATCATCAGCAAAGAGGAGAATAGAGATCAAAACTTAATGTAAATTACATCCATCTCCTGGTTGAGAGGATTTCATAAGGAAATCCTCCAACTCATCAATATACAAGCCAAACAATGTAGGGGAAAGAGGACAACCCTGCTTCACGCCAACAGTGCTCTGAATCAGATCAGAAAAGCCCTCCGGAGTTGTGAGCCTACCAGTAACCTTCTCATAAAGTATCAAAATAGTAGTCTGTAACATATCTGAAATCCCAATCTCCTAAAGCCGCTGAAATAAAACCAACCTAGGAACAAAATCAAAAGCCTTAGGAAAGTCCACAAAACAACAATAGGCCTTCTGAGAGCACTGTCTAGCCTCCTCAATGTAGCCCGCAATGTAAAAAACATGATCCATAGTCTGGTAGTTTGCCCGAAAGCCAGCCTGGCCTCTCGCCCTACATCCTCGTCTATCAAGCTCATTGGATAACATGGTGTTCAGAGCAGTGGCATAAAGTTTGGCAAAAGTATGACCAATCATAATAGTTCTATAATTTCCTAGATCAAAAATAGACCTAGACTTGTGAATAGGGTAAACAACATGTCTAGACCAGGAATCGGGAAACCCAGTGCAAACCACTCTATTAAAGAGTGTAGGAAGGTAAGATCCAAGAACTGAAGCACCAAGTTTGAAAAGTTCTGCTTGAAAACCCTCTTCGTCAGCTACTCTTTTGCATTTCAAAGATCTGATGGCCTCCATAATGCTAGAATAGGTGAACAAATGGCACTGGGCAGGTGGAGTGGAGTGGAGAGGAGGTTGCCTAGGAATGTCATAAAGCTTCATGATATGAGAGGTCAAAGAATGATAGTCGAGAGTGGAGGATGGGGAGGAGCAACGAGGGAAAAGGGTACGCCAAAAGATCTAGGGATTCTGGATAAGCGTGGAGCAAAGGGTTCTGCACTGAAAAGAGACAAAGGAACATTTCTTATGACGAAGAAAATGCAGATAGAAATGCACATATGGGAAAAGGTAGGAGACTGAGCTCAAAGGCGAGGCAATGGAAAGCTTTGCAGTCAGCATCAAACCATTTATTCATAAGACAGGTATTACGACGATTAGCTGTGAGAGAGAGAGGGGACCGGTGGGGAATAGAAAGGAGAGCAGAATCCCATATGGCAGAGGCAAGCAAATCAAACATGTTTGAGGCAGCCAATGAGTCATCAAAACTAGCAGGTGATAAAAGACGCCTAAGGTGATAAGTAAAGAGCTCACCATCACTCTCAGGGTAATGGAAGCGAGTAGGAAGGGAGATGGTACTAGTCAGGCATAGCAAGGGCGGGGAAGGATGGGGTGAAATGCAAATAGAAATGCTAAGAAGAGCATGATCGGCTAGCGGAAGACGTGAAATGGTGAAACTGTGAATGGAAGAAATGAAAGGAGGAGAGGAAATGATATAGTCAACAACACTCACACCACCATAGTGCAGCCAGTAGGTAAAGAGGTATGATCCAGGAAGGAAGGATAAACCATTCAGGATCAACAACCCAGAAGACTCACAAAGTTGGAGGAAGTGGTGACCATAAACAGAGAACAGCCCAAGAACATCCTCTAAAGTGCGTCGTAGACCCATAGTAGTCGGATCTAACTCAAAAATGTAGTTCGAATTAGAGCCACGATCATGTAAAGGGATCTGACGATCCTTGGTATGAGCATTGAAATCACCAAGAATAACAATATCTCCTAAAGCCTCAAACTGTGAAATACTCTCTTGAAGGTCAAAATAGGGATCGCCATCCTCTGGGTCATGAATAGCATAGGGAGAAGAGGTCGGAGGAAAATAAAAAACAACAATAAAAATATCTCTCTGTCTATATTTTTGTCGACCAATCTGGACCCACATAAATCTAGCAAAGGCATCAGAGTGAACAACTGATGTAACCCTAAAAATATCATCTCAAACCAAACAAGCAACACCCCCAGACCCACAGACTCCACCAGAAGCCTGAACCTCATCCATACACACTGAAAACCACTGATAACCATGATAACCTGGAAGAGGACACATAGGGCTCTCGTGAGTCTCAGTAACAGCCAAAATATCTGAAGACCCCACCACATCCTGAAAAAGACCAGGTAATGACCATAAAGAGCCATTACTATTCCAGCAATTGAAGAGAAGAGAAGAAGTGATCAACAAAGCAGTCTGGCTAGTACACCCCCACCCTGTCCAGCTTCCTCTAAAATTTTTACATAAAACATGCAATCATACCTGCAAGAAAAAATACCATAGATTGAATAATCATGGCACTATTTGGCATAGCTTTAAAAAGAAAACTAAGCATATCATTGAGGAAATTAAAGTAATTATGAAGTGAACATTCTTGGTAAGTTAGACAAAAGAATTGATGGTATAAGACATTTCATGTGTATTTCATTATGCCTGACATAGAAAAAATCTTGTTAATTATAATCTCAAATAATTATATTTTTCCTTCATCTGGTTGTATATTTATAACATCATGTGCATTGTGTAAGGGCTCATTTCTTGTAGTATTTTATATATTAGATTATATGTAGTGGTAATCTTTTAATGTTGAGTCATTCACTTTAATTCCAAGACCAAAGTGTATACATGTAATCTAGCAGTAAGAATTTGGCTTAGGCCAGAATTCACCCAAGAACTAAAGAACTCAACACAAGCACGTAGTAGACCAAAATAGATAGAGTATGATCAGAATGATGATATTCATTCAATAACTGGATTGAGAGTACACTAGGAGTGCCTGAATATAAAGGCCTCAGGAGAGCTTCTAGAATGCATAGAAGTTAGCATTATGATATGTCATACAACCAGGCACATGTCCACCAGATATGGGTTATCCTCCATTAAGCATGAGATTAAGTGCGATGATGTGAGGATAAGCCTACAATGGTGTAGCACGCAAATTAGTGGTGTAGACAACATGTGCTAAATGAGGAGTGCGGATAACTGTGTTGTCATCATGACAACTCAATGAATGATGCATACTCCTGTGTTGTAGACACCATGTGCATAATTAGAGTTGCATAACTCAATGAGAGTTCACAAACTCCTAAGTGTCTCACCTAAAATAATAATAAAATAATGCAAAATAATTAAATAATGCATTAACCTAAGTAAAACTTAAGTAAGTGTAATAAGTAAATACTTATTTACACCAACACCCCTCCTTAAGTGCAACTTAGGGGAATGCCCTTAAGCTTATGAAATCTAGGATGAAATGCAATATGGGTCTCGGCTACGAGGCCATGTTAGGTACCCATGTACATAATGATATGAAATCTCCCATAAAGCGGGAAAAGAGGGAAAACCCTCCCCCAAAAAGAGAGATAAATAAGGATGCATGGAAGGAGTAATCAAGACCCCCCCATTGCGACATACATCCAGTATATACATAAGAGAATGATGAGAAGAGGAAGAGAGATAGGATAGGCTCCCCCCCCCAAAGAAGAATGTCAAACAGTGACTACTCCGATGAAGAAGCTGATCCACGACTGCAAAATGGTGTTCCTCCCCTTAGGAAGAAACAATGCCAAGGGTACAAATGAGACGCTTCCACTATGTGTAGAAAGAATCCCATGGATAAGCGATGTCTCTGAAACCTGCTCAACTGGCTGAAGAACCTGTCCCAAAGAACTGTCTGACTCTACAACTGATGAAGAACCTTGCTGCAACTGCTAATCATAAGTATCCACAATTACTTCAACCTGTGAGGATCGATCATGTAGAGAATGAACAAGAGAGTCTGATGGAACCCTCATGACAACTGAAGAAGGTAATTTTGCATGAAGAAGAAGAGGCAGATCATGAATACTGTCCCTCAAATCTATCACTGAACCTGTATCTGGAAGACTAGAAGTATCCTGCTATTCTGGACCTATCACTATGGAAATGTATGCATGTGGACTGAACTGATGAAGTTACCTCTTTCTGTAACTATCGATAGAACCCCACGTGTCTGAAGTTGTTGAAGTACTATCGATGGTGTCACTATCAGTTTCCACACTGTATGATGTGCGAAGAGGAGTAGAGGACAAGCTTGGAGAAATTTCCTCAAAATGTACATCCTTCTCCACAAAAATTTGATGTGTCTCAGGATCTAGAAGTCTGTATGCCTTCACACTGTCTTCATAACCAATGAAAGTACAAGGCCGAGATGGTTGTGCCTTGCATCCCTTGGAAGATATCTTTGCCCATGCAGGACAACCGAAGACTCTGAAGTGTGTCACAATAGGTTTTCTACCGCACCATGCCTCAAAAGGAGTTTTTCCATCTAAGGTTGGATGAGGAGAACGATTAAGAATGTGAGTGGCACTAGAGATTGCTTCGACTTCTAATGATGGATCTAGAGACTTGGCATGAATCATGCAACTTGCCATAGACTTAAGAGTGCAAATCCTCAAAGCTGCAACATCTGTCTTATGTAGACTAAATGTTGAAGGAGTCTGAAGATCAATTCCCTCATGTCTACAAAAGTCCTTAAGTCTTCTGTTCACATCCATGTTTCCATTGTCCATGCAGAGTACTTTGATGGCTTTCTTGGATTTTCATTCTTCATGAGTCTTGAAGGCTAGAAATTTGTCCAACACTTCACCCTTACTATGCAGAAAGTAGACCCAAGTGAACCTTGAAAAGTCATCAACTAAGGTGACTATGTAGTGACCTTGGCTGAATGCAAAGGGACTTGCTAATACCATGTGAACCATCTATAGAACACTTGTTGCTCTTGAAGACTTCCCTCTTTGTAACTTCCCCTCTGGATGCATATCCACTGAATCTGTTGAATATTCACCCTTAGAAAAGTTGATTTAAGGTAGACCTTTCACCATGTGGTATGTGCAAAGTTGTTGAAGGTAGCGATAGTCAAGATGACCATACCGCTCATGCCATAATTACATGTTTGAATTTGATTGTGATAACAAGGCTTTTGAAGAAGACTTGGGTACAAAATGCAAGAAAGAGTACAACCTCTTGTTATCATTCACTTTCCCCACTACAACCAAGGAATTATCTTTAAGATTTTACACTTTTACTGATTCTGGAAGGAACTCAACTCTATGTCCATCTCCAAAGTGAGTGATTTGGTAGATTGATAGGAGATTTGAACTTAGGTTTGGAACATCGAGAACCTCTTGAAACTCTCCATTTTCCATCTCCACGTTTCCTTTTCCTTCAACTTCCATTTTGCTAGAATTCCCCATGAAGATGTGCGGTATCTTTGAGTGATTCATTGAAGAGAAATCCTCCTTTGAAGAACCCATGTGATATGAGGCACCCATAATATCCATTCTTTTGAAGAGTTTGCATTTGCCATGAATGCTTGCCCTTTGCCCTTTGAATCTGAAGACGATCCTTTCTCCTTGTAAGCATTAGGCAATGGAACATTATGTTTCTTCATGATGTTGGTCAACAATCTTTTTGAGATAACACTCATGCTCTTCATGACCCGATTTCTTGCAATAAGCGCACTTCTTCTTTTCCTTATTGTTGTTGCCCCCTTTCTTGTTGGAATTCGAGGACTTGCCTTGTTGATTTGATTGAGGTGTTGTCTTTTCTGCATCCTTAGATTTGCTCTTCCATTTCTTCTTACTCTTTCCTTTATTTGATGACTGTCTAGCTGAATGTTGAGAACCCTCATTGGCCACCAATGCTTTGGACTGAGGTGATTTGAGAATCCCCATTGATTTCAACTTCTTTTCTTCATCATCCAACAGTTTAGCATATTCATCAAAAGTGACTTTCTTGTAGGCAAACCCTAAGGTAGTCTTTGAGGTGTTAAAAGAAGATACAAATGTGGAATATTCTGATGGCATCTCATTATGGATGAGATAGATCAGTCTGTCATCTTTGATAGAACTCCCACAATCAGTAAGCTTTGTCCTTAATTCATTCACCTTGATGATAAAGTCTTGTATGGAGTCATACAACTTAGGATCTAAGGATACAAGCTCATCTTCAATTTTGAACACATCCTCTTTAGACACTTTACCATAAAGGCTTTCGAGGGTATCCCAAGCTTCCTTGGATGTAGTACATTTTTTGATTTGATACATGATCTTATCATCTACCCACAAACATATATCACCTAGGGCTTTCCTATCCATGGCTACCCAATTTGAAATATCACTTGCAAACACATTATCACTTGTTGGTTAAGGAAGAGTACCATCTACATATTGTGAAACTCCATTATGCATTAAGTGATACAACATTTTGATTGACCACGAAGTATAGTTATGAGAAGTTAATTTAAGAAACTTAAAGTTGCCCATAATGCAAAAAATAAAATAAAAATTGCAGAAAAGAAAGAACACAACACCAAGAACACCCCCCCTTTTCACTAAATCAAGTAGCCACCCCAAAATAGATGTTTTGGGCACTTTATTAGTAGTGCGATTACAATGTGCCACTTGCCAATTTTGGCCTTCGTGGACTTCTGATTTTGCTTATTACAACCTCTTAATGGAGTACAAATCTGAATCTTTACAATGTGCTACAATTCTGAAGCATTACAAAGCAAAGAAAGGCCCTATTGCTGAAAGTGACAATTTTGTCCACACAACACTGTAATCCGATGCTAGATCTGGAAAGTAGACAAAAAAATACGCACTTTCAAAAAAAATGGAACCTATTTTCGACTCCAGATGTGCCTGTACAGAGCGTTTGAAGTTGCAAAATGTAGGATTATCCAGGTACAGTGGCCAAAAAATGCAAATTCTGAACAATCCATGAACCAAAATCAGAAACTATCTGTACCTATGAAAAATTTAAAAAAATTTACCCAATTTCAAAAAGCATTGCACCTGATTTGGAGTCTGGATGTGCGAGTTATGGCCTCTTGAAGTTGGACTACAAAAACCAAAATGAATTTGGAGAGGGGTTGCATCAGCGAATGATAGGGTTAAATTTGATAGTCATACGATCGTCGCAATAGTTGAAATTTGCCTACAAATGACGTCCAAATGGGCATCAAATTTAACCTCTATTAAATGATGACATCAGCAGAACTGCCCAAAGATGATGTCAGAATGACGTTCCGATGATGTCAGCACTATACAGACATTATGGAAGGTCCACATGCTTGCTGACTCAGTGTATAGATTGGTTGACTTGGAGCTGAGTTGACGGATCAATCTACTGCAAACGAGGGTATAAGAGTGCTAACTCGGATGATGAGTCAGTGCCACATTTGCAGGTGAGGTGGTGGGCAATGAGTCCTGTGCAGGGTTTATCTCCACTAAATTAGTGCAATGTGGCACTGTCTGGGCGGGGTCTGAAACTGTTAAAGTGATTGTTGAAGTTCAAATAACAGTCGTCGAAGGTGGGATGTTGATCATCGGAAATAACCATCGTCGCCGGGAGTCAGACTGTCCATCGCCGGGGTTTGCAGGAATGCGCTGGGTTTTTCAAACAAAAATCCCACATGCATGGGAAGTTGATGCTCAGGGCTGAATAAAATCCAAAGTGCTCGCAGTTTATGGCGAAGAATAGTCCCGCCAAAAATTGAAGGGCTTGGTTGGTCAAGATTATGGAGGATTTTACCAGAAATTGGTGCCGCTTGCCGCTTTGCAGAAATCAGATTTTCCACGGGCTCTGCTGGATTTAATGCAAAGTACGACCTGTGGAGATGCTATGTCTACCCTGTGAATTAATAAATATCCCTATGAAATATAAAGAATAATATTCCGCCAACAATATATATAGCCCAGTCGGGGTGTCACTGCCCGGTTCGGCAAAAAATTTCTTCTATGTATATGCCCTAATTCGGAGAATAATTTCGAAAAAATACAACAAAATTACAGAGAAATAAATGAAATGCTGATCCAAAAATATAAATAATCATATCGAATTAGATCATACCCAAATTGCAAATCAGGGCCTCCGGGTTTCGATTTGCAAAAAAAATTTGCCTCACGATCAACTTTCACCCAATATAGGCAAATTTATAGTCGATCTTCACCAAATCGACATTGCGGACGCAACGGTGAGGTCAGATCTGGCTCTAGACACTCCCAATTTCTGTGGATCCTCTGGATTCGTGTCGAGGTGTTGAAGCATGAACAATCTTGAATGGCTACGTGATGAGAAACCTCCTCAACTCTGATACCATGTAAGAATTTGACTTAGGCCAAAATTCACCTAAGAACTAAAGAACTCAACACAAGCACACAGTAGACCAAAATAGACAGAGTATGATCAGAATGACGATATTCATTCAATAACTAGATTGAGAGTACACTAGGAGTGCCTGAATATAAAGGCCTCAGGAGAGCTTCTAGAATGCATAGAAGTTAGCTTCATGATATGTCACACAACCAGGCACATGTCCACTAGATATGGGTTATCCTCCATTAAGCACGAGATTAAGTGCGATGATGTGAGGATAAGCCTACAATGGTGTAGCACGCATATCAGTGGTGTAGACAACATGTGCTAAATGAGGAGTGCGGGTAATTGTGTTGTCATCATGACAACTCAGTGAATGATGCATACTCCTATGTTGTAGACACCATGTGCATAATTAGAGTTGCGTAACTCAATGAGAGTTCACAAACTCCTAAGTGTCTCACCTAAAATAATAATAAAATAATGCAAAATAATTAAATAATGCAGTAACCTAAGTAAAACTTAAGTAAGTGTAATAAGTAAATACTTATTTACACCAACACTAGCCAGTTATTTGGATAGAATGTTGATAATGGCCTTATGATCTTTCTTTGAAGGATGAGATTATTCTGTGTAATTTTGTATCACAACTATCATTTTCATATTGTCATTTTATATTAGAGGTGTGGATTTATTGCATCCAGTGTGTTGTGCAAACAATTATTGAAGTTACACCTCCTCAAGGTTATGATTCTATCTCTGACTCATCCCCATAACCCCACCTTGAGTCAATCTTCATATGTTGTTATTGTTTGCATAGTTTCATTCCTAAGCCTTGGATGTTCCAAATCTGCCCACCTTTCTCTTATTCAACCAAAAATGGATTCATACCTTGGGCAGTTGTCTTGGAAGTCAAAACATGTTTCTTTGACATTCACAACACCAATTCAACCCTTTGGATTGGATTCTTCACACACCCAACACCCTGATGCTTCAATTAGACACAGTTGCCTACTAGCCCTTGAACAACCTTTTCCATTTTTACTCCAACAATCTCCAAAGGACCCTATTATGTTTTTAGGAAATCTCAATATATTCCTTGATGCAACACTTTTGGCAAAGTTACGAGGGTGGAAACATTCAACAAACCACCTAACCATGAAACCCTCACTTGGCTTGAGTAGGCCAAATCAAACCCTTACAAAAGGAACTACCCTTCCTAGTTGGAGTTTCTCCAAAAAAGAAATTGGACGATTAGGAGGCATGAAAAAAAATCTTATATCTCCATTTATGGGGTTTGAAACAATACCCATCAAAAGTTATGAAGATTTTACTTGACAATGTAATGTCTTTTTGCCAATCACATCGAAATGTATGGCAAGGGTTTATATTTTTCTCACATAATCTGCAACCTCCAAAGCCAAAAAAAAATTCATTGTAAAGTACAGTCTCCAGTTTCTCATATCACCAAGTTTTAGAATTTTCCCATTGTGACAACATGAGATATGGAGAGGATAATAAAAATCATAGGAGCAAACAGTTTTTTGACCTCTCTATGGTTGTTACACATTTTCTCCCTTAATTTATTCACCAAATAGCCTCAAATTGGATTCAAATGAAAGAGGACTGAACAAACTAACTTCTTATTTAATTCATTTCTTTGTATACCTCCATACAGATCCGTACCAACAGAAAAACTAGTCAAAAACAAGGGGAAAATACAGTTTTATGTATATAACTTGAATAATTGTTTGCACAACTGAACTCCAGTATAAAATGGCATTATTGTTGTTTGCACAACTGAATTCCAATATAGTCACACAGAGTAAAGAGGATTTAATATTATTATTATGACATTAAACTAGACACTTGTATCATGAAGAGAACTTTACAAAAAATCAGTGAGGCAAAGAGAACAACAATCATTTCATCTTGATTTCGAAGGACATATGAATTACATTATTTGGTTTTGCTTCAATTAAAGCATCCTTATGGAAGAAAGTTTAAGAAGATAAGAATAGGAAATGGTCAGTAGTTATTTATTATTAATAAATTGAGATAATATGTGAAGTGAAATACCTCTGCTACAATAAATGTCTCTGTGACAGTGAAACAACTCTGCTACAGGCAACAAGCTACTCCTTTACAAGCAGTAAGATCACAACTCTACTTTCAAGGGTAGCAGTTGGTAAAATTGAAATCTGATAAGAAAATCACAATATCATACTAAAGCCACAAAATAACCATTACATAACAAAATTGGTAGAAAAAATACCAGTACATCTCATATTCCAAATGTACTTTAAAATAAAATGAATTGTCTAATAGATGGCCACTACATTGTAAAATATATTTTACCTTCTGAATCTTGTACCTATATGAAGTGAGGCTTGTTTAGATGGCGTAGAGTATAAGATAAAATTGTCTCAAAAGCTTGTCAACTGTTAAGGAATGCGAGATCTTATGGCAGAGTATTCTGATCACTAATTCTCTGATATTTTTGTTACTATTAACCTCATTAGATATCTTGAATGATTAGTACAGTTACTAGTTTATCTTTTCCATGATGTCTCTTGCTTTCTTCTTCATTTATTGTGCTTGTTCTTTTGTGGACACCATCTAATGCTCCGTTTGTCCGCTATCTTCTTGGTTGTAAGATTGCAGTCCTATAGACCCAAGTCTTTTGTTGGACATTAATAAAATTATCTTATCTTATCTTATCTATGATAAAAATGTAGGGTGTATACGTCCTTTGCAAGATAATGGAGAATGGAGATGATCATTGTTGTCAATGCTTATCAATCTATAGTAGATTGCAGTCTATGTAGAATGTATTGTATCTGCAGAAAACTGCATATTAGAGTGCTTAATATATAAGAACAAATGATCATGTCGATGTAGAGACATGGCCCTACATGGCATGAGCCATGTAAGGTCATGTCCCTACATGGACATGACTCAAGGTAACATAAAAAGTCTCGTTAGTTAAGCATGATAACCTCAGGGCATAAACATATATTATTCTAAGCCATTTCTTGAGTGCATTGTGCATGTGTAGACCCGACCACATGGCAACATATATATTGTTATATAATCATGAAAATGGTTCAATCAATGATGAACATCACTATTATTATGGTCGCATCTTTGCACAGTGTCAAGGGTCTTCATTGATGAGACTGATCACAGAGATGATGCTTGATCTGGGCAATGCAATATATTACTGTCCAATTTTATTGGAATGGGCATTTTTTTTAGGGTTTATCCGATGTTGGCATAGGTAGTTGTTTAAAGGCATTTTGGAATGAATACCAAGAAGGACACGATTAGGGTTTTGGATCAACTATTTATGTATCTTATTTTGCTACAAATGCTCTTTGTCATGTGCAAAAAATGTATAATATTAAGTTATCAAAATAAGCTAAAAGCATCACAAGGGCACGACAAGAGACAAAATATATATTTACTTCATTTAATGCATTGTAAAGACACAGATGACAAGGGCAGGACAAGAGAAAAAATATATGTTCCCTTCCATTCCCCCAAATACTAGGTTGTCTGTTTCTATTGGATTCTATTCCAATGTTGTGCTATGAAGTTGAACTTCCTATTACCATCCCTTCGCAACTTTCCTAACCAATTCTATCCCATTCCCCCAACTGATTGAGCAAAAGCTTCCATTAAAATTGCAAAGAATGGTAATTTTTTTTATAGTATTCATGCCTAGTCCACCATTTTCCACCCTCAGAGATTGGTTCTTCTACAAATTTGCATTTCACTTCCACATCTCTCTTCACCCGTTGTCAATTTCCACAAACACAAAAATGAACATCTTCTCTTTTTGTTTCCCTTATATTCTCATTTATGCAGCAATTGTGACAAAGTCATGGACATCATCGCACTTGCAACAGTGTTAGGAACTCTCTCAAAAAAAAAAGTCCAAATTCAAATTATAATCCCACTGCCATCACAAATAAGCATCTCAAATTGACCCCATATGTATTAGTGAATACCGAGACCCAAGGATAAGAATGTTATTGGTACAAAGTTTATTTTCAAAAACAAGCTAAATGAAAATGGATAAGTAACAAGAAACAAAGCAAGACTATTATGTAAAGGATATGCACATGAAGAAGGGATTTATTAGGGTGAGACATTTTCCCTTATTGCTACATTAGAAGTTGTAAGAATTTTACTTGCATATGGTGCTTACAAAGGATTTAAGATTTATCAAATGGATGTGAAGTTTGCATTGGACATAAATATGCAGATAGACACTTTGTCGACGGATATTTTAATATGACAATATGAATGTATTACCAGAGATATACTTTATGAATATAAGTTTTATATCATTCTTATGGGTTTTCACTTGATTTTTTTCAAGCGATTCGGGGTTGTAAATTTAAAATAAGTTTCCTTTCTAAAAATCCTTTATAGGAACAGAGTTAACACTATTAACAATTTGTGTTTGTTTCACTTTCAATACAAATTTGGTTACATAGATAAAGTTTTTGAATTCAGTACTATGATTTTCTCTCTCTATTTGTCAGCTTTTCCATTATAGAAAAGACCCTTTGGAGGTTCTCGTCTTTGAATCAATTTCACTCAATGCCTCTTCTCTTTAGGATAAGGATTAAATCCTTTAGGTCATATGATCTTGATTCGGCAGAGTAAGGACAAAACTACAATTGGGAGTTGGTATAAATGAAGTCCCTCGTATTTTATCATTTGGGTGGAATATAATATATATGAAACATTTATAGTTTGAAAGCGAGGTGGTTATGTAGCAGATACTCTAGTAATCTAGTAGACACAAATTCTTTCGGTCTCTTTAGTGAAATATGAAAAGTCACCATCATTCTTCCTTGAATCTGGATTGTCTAAGGATATGAAACAGGAAGGTGTCACTGTTTGGTATTAGTAGGGGCTCTTAAAATGAACAAAATTATAAATCTCAAGGGACCTCCATCTTAGACTGCCTTTGATGAGCCCATTTCTGGAAAACATCTTAGGGATGTCCTTCTCAACACCCATTTCATAGTAGTGATCATATCAACATTCAAAATTTCGGGAAAGCAATTCATTACCAACATGAATTTGTATCGGTTGGCCAGCCTTAAACATCGCATACCAAGGAAGAAATTAAGTTTGCAAAAAAAAATCAACTTTGACTATTTAACACTTTTAGTCTAGGAATCAAGTCTCAGTGTGTGTTGTTTAAATTGTCCAATAGCAACATCACTTCAATGTTTGTGGCTATAGCATAGTTGGTGGAAATATACAAGGATATAATATCACCACATTATGTAGACATTTGTTTGAACCGTAGTACTTAGGAAATCTGGAGAAAGTATTGGCCAATATCAGAGAAGGCCTTTGAACTTGCAAGCAATGTCATTATGATCTTCCTCAACATGTGAGACAACTTGTCCTGTTATACCCTATTATCTCTACTTTTGAACCAGCTCAAATTATGGAATGGCTCCCTGTTATCTACAGAAATTTAAATTTCCTCTTATGCTTTATATGCATGTTTGACTGCCTCAGGTTAGGGATTAGATATATCGATATGTATTCAAGGACAAAATAGGTGCTTGGGAGAGTGAGGTCGAGGATAGCCTAAAATGCCTTGATACCATGTAGTAGATTATGAGGGTAATTCAGAGGAGTCCCCCTCCTTATGCATAGTACCCCGCTATGAAGGATTAATATACATGTCTCTTGTCACTTGCTTTCAATTTAATTTTCCCTTTGAAATGTTTGGTATTACTAATGGATAATTAGATGATTTTAAATATTAATGCTTAGCTTTCTCTAATCTCTTCATAGTCTTGAATTCTATAAAGGATATAGGTCAGCAAGATGAGTGTGATTGTTCTCCCTTTTTTTTTACTAACTCCTTTTCCAGTAGCATAGATAGTTTTATGTTGGCATTGGTCGTGATGTTTTAGATATAATCGAAAGAAGGGCAGTTAGGAGAGCATTAGGTCATTTGTTGAGGATTGAGTTATGGATTCTGAACTTTTAATAATGAAAATTAGATTCTTGATTGTAATTTCATGTGCTAATACTGAAGAACTTCCACTCAACTCCATCCTCTCAATGTCTCTCAAATTGGGATGTATAGTCTTTTATTTTGTATAATCTATGGCTTTGGTCTCTTATTTTAAAAAAATGGGTTGATAAATATTTGGAGGAATAGAATTTTATCCTTTCTATAAAAAGAATTCATCCCTCTCGAATTTCTTCAGGTACACAGATTAGCGTTGCATTGCACTCTATCTCCATGAGTCCTTGCAGCTTCGTGACCATACTTTACAACTATCATTTCCCAGGAGTTAGACCCAGGCAAAGCTTATTACGGCCTTCTTCTCGCCCTTAGCTCCAGCTCGGGTGTGAAGCGACCATGTAGTTTCCCTTACATGGGTCATTCCAGATCTATGAGACCCCACAGAGGACCTCTTCGCCAGCGATACTCCTCTCATAGCACTCAGCCTTACCACAAGGCCTCTGGTAGCTGATAGCCATATCAGTCGTTGTTGGACTTTTTCCCTTTGAGGATGAATACCTAATCTTTCTGTGATATCTCCTACCTTCTTCTTCATTTATTTTACTTGTTCTTTTGTGGACACGTTTGGTGCTCCATTTGTCTGCTATCTTCTTAGTGTAAGCTTCCAGTCCCATAGACCCAAGTTATGGTCTTTTGTTGGACATTAATAAAATTATCTTATCTTCTTAAAATCTTAATGGCATAGTTTCTTGAATTGTTAGAAAGTGATGATCTAGTGTAAAATGTTGTTGACTAATGATCCACATCCAAGTCCTTACAAAGCATTCAAATATTGTTGTAATTATCTTATTAGACACATTCTATTTATCCAATTATACTAGCCAATTTAACTCACATTTTTTATCCATGACTTCATTATGTTACTATTTATTAAATTATTTAGTCTTATGTCAGGACATGGTTTCCTCTCTTTTGTAATATAGAATTTGAAATGTTTCATTTTTTCACATTAAATGTTGTAAAGTGGTGTGTTTATGTAAATTTTGTCAAATATTAGATGTTTTTAAATAAAAATCTATGAGAAATACTTGCAAGAATGAAAAAACCAACAAAACTCTAACTTCAATTAACTATATTTAAGCAATGTTAATGAATATTGCATTCACCTCTAGTTGGACAAGTTGCTTAACGATTGTCTAGATCAAGGAAACCACCTCAATTTCAAATTTCTCCAAATGCTTGGCAATAATTACTTGTGTAATATAGGACCACAAATGTCTATATGATTGTAGCTACATCCATTGTGGTCTCTCTCTACACCAACTCAGTATTTGAATTGTTTTGATTAAGTAAAAACAGGTTTTGAAAGGACCCGAAACCTTTTAACAAAAGGCAAGAAAGATATAGCAATGAGGATCAAAATAAAATTGTGGAAAACCACCCGGCAAAA